>CM035230.1:38225792-39528864 GCA_020226215.1 Sindora glabra | reverse complement strand
GTAAGCTCTCTAATTTGGAGAGTTGTCCAAGGCTTTCTGGAAGATTGCCCCTCAAATTGTTGAAACTGATATCTAAGCCAACCAAGGATGAAAGATTTCCTAGACTTGAAGGAATGGGACCAGACAACAAGTTGTAAGAAAGATCAAGATCTTGAAGATGTTCATGTTGACCTAACCAATCTGGAATTGATCCATTGAGTTTGTTGTAAGAAAAGTCTAAAGTTTTCAGGTTTTGTAAATTTAACAAACTCTCAGGTATTTGTCCTTCAAAATTGTTGAAGCCAAAATAAACATGGGAGACTGCACCACTAGATTAAACAGCCAATCAAATAACTTAGAATTGAAATTATTGTAGGACAAATCAAGAGTAGCAAGTGAAGTGAAATTGACATTCTTAAGAGATGGATGGACGTGGTAAGATCACATTCTCTCAATCTTAACTCTGAAAGAGAAGGAAGCATAGCCACAGACTGAAGCCAATTGCTTTCGTTGTGAAGATCAATGAAACTGAGGTTGAGATATTTCAAGGAAGGAACAAGAGAAAGCCAGCGAAGATTATTTATTTGAAAATCAAAATTGCCGGAAAAGTCAAGTTAAATGAGGCTAGAGGAGAAATTTGCATGCAGAAGAGAAGATGTGGCAAGTGATTGGCTGTAATATCTCTGGCCATGGATAGATGGATATCTTACGGCCGCAAATTCATTAAAGCTCAAGTCCAAGTAGTTCAAAAATTCAAGTTGAAGCAAAGATAGATTGATTTCACCTTCCAAGCGTTCAGTATAATTCTGACGCTGTAAATCAAGCCTTGTAACTCGGGCTGTGATATTATCACAATGAACACCTTTCCATGCACAGCAATCTTGTTCGGTAGACCATGATGACAGCAAGTTGAAAGAATCATTGACGCCTTCTTTAAAGATTTACAGTAGCCTTCGATCACTTTCGTGGCAACGAATCCCACTCCTTCCGCTACAAATGCTTCCATTGAATGACATCGCAGAGAGCAACAGCAGCAAGGCAAATGAAATTTTGCAAGTAAAGCTAACCATGTTTGGTTGGTTCCCAAGGGATTTTGTGAGGGCAGATGATTTAGCTCTAGTTAACATTATCACCCTTCAAGCTGGGATATATAATTGGTCAGGAGGAGGTAATTACTTCGCACTAGTTAATAATTATCCACTTTCTCCACAAAGTCTCAATAATTTGATGTGATTTTTCTTTTTCATGCGTGCTTCCATGTCTCCAAATTCCAAAAAATAAAAAATAATTAACCTTAATAATATTTTTGTTGACATTAAAAGAAAAACTCAGTATTCAATTCATATTGCTTTTCTTCAATTGTTAAATTCCATCATTAGAAAAAAAAGGAAAGACGCGTGCTTTTATAGGGATCCAACCGTGTTGAAAGTATGCTTCAGACGAGGTTGCATTTGTTTTAATAGAAAAATATTGTAACATGTTTTATTTTTTCAATATTAAATAAAAAAGTATGTAAAAATAATATTATTTATATCAAAGAGGAAATTATTTTTTTCCTACCATGACACTAATTTTCATAATTTTTTTAATTAAAATATACAAGTTAAAAATATTATTTCTTTATTTTTTAAGTAAATGAAATTTTCGAATAAAAAATATCTTTTAACAAAATAAACGGAGGTGAAATGTTCTCATGACTTTGCTTCAGCTAAAGTGTGGATGAATGAACTATCCGAAATTCTAAAAAATGGAATATATTTGTAATTCTAATGTGACACTAAGACTCCATTTGTTTTGATGAAAAGTATTTTCTGTAAAATATAATTATAAAATTTTAAAATAGAAGAAAGTATTTCATTTATTTAATATTAAATATGAAAAGTTAAGGAGAAAGTAACTTCTCTTATTTAAAAAAGAAATTTATTTTCTTCCATTTTTAAGCTTCTAGGTATCATGTTTAGTCATTAATGTAAATGGCATATCATCCTTTCACAAATAATATATGCAAATAATATTTTTCTGTGGAAAATAGTTTCCAATGAAATAAATGGACTCTAATATATAATAGTAGAAGAAAGAAAATTCTTTTTGAAATAAGAAAAATTGTTCTTCTTAAATTCTTCATAATTAATATTAATTAAATAAAATATTTTCTTCTATATTAATATTATAATTATATTTAATGAAAAATATTTTTCAAAAGAACCTTAATTTCAATTCTTTTACACTAATAGTGCTGAAAGTTATTCGAAAATGAGTTCTGTGCTTGGTCTTTTAATACTAGTTGCTTGTTAAACTACGTGCTCACAATAAATTTAAATATTCTATGACTAGAGTGGGAAAACGACACCCCATTTTCCAAAGCCATAAAATTATACAATATAACTTACGCCATCAAACCTCTCTCTTCCTCGATGGCTCAGCATCATTTTGTTTAATTAGTCAGTGACGTCGCCGTATATATTTTAGGATAAGTGTTTCATTGACTTTTCTAAAATTCTATATAAAATAATATTTATTCAAAATATTTTTATTAATATTTAAATTTTATTTTCATTAAAATATTAAAATACATTAACAACCTTCACTAGCTTGAATCTCGACTCTTATCACTATAATTACCTGGATTTTCCTCGCTTTATCTATCAGAAACTTGGAGGAAATTCCACTTATTTTTAAGAAGCCAACTCAGTCCTACACAAAATGACGTATCAATCTTGCAAAACTATTTACACTTTATCTATTTATATTAAGCAGATGGAAGAGACTTCCACCCATCTATTATTGAATTGGATATTTAAATTTCATTTATTTTACATTATATTATATAAATGAACAAAATTTAATGATCGAATCTATCAATACATCAAAATCATTGCCTAACAGAAACCATTTCATTGGCTCGATTTTCATCTTGACCCAGTACCATTTTAAGTCTTCCAGTCATGATCCATCTGCCACCCATCCAGAGTCGCCTAGTCATCTTTTAAACCTAGTCAAAATGCTCAATTAATAATAGTGTTTGGGTGAGATTTCAATGCACTATTCTTTTCTTTCTTTCTTTTTTTTTTCTTTAATCTTCCTCTGATTCACTAAAGCAATTATATTATATTTAATTTAAACGCATCATGCACGTATGCCGAAAGGCTTCTAACCACTAACGTTAAAAAAATGATAGTCTAAACAGTAACTTTAAAAACACAACCTCCCAGTGATAACTTTAAAACGCAAATATTTTATGGAAGATAACCGGCAGAAAAATGGTAGTCTAAACAGATACAAAATTAATGTCTATCAATATAAATTTCTAGCGGATTTTCTGCTTTCAATGGATCTCAGTTATTTGCTCGAATTGCGGGATAAAACTAAAATTTTCACTTCAGTTATTACCAGAGGTGGATCTACTCGGGCTGTTATGGGGCAATTACCTCCATAAAAACATAAATTATACATATATATATATTAATTATTATTATTGTTCCTGCAATTTGCATATGACCATCCTTGTAATTTTTTTGTATCAATTAAAAGGAAAAGGTACTACTTTAAAAAAAAATTATTATAAGTTCAACTTATTATACATGCTAACACTTACAAGCAGGAGGTGGATCATCAAATTGACACTACAACAAATCAACACTTATGCCATGATCAAAATCATGACACAAGATTAAAATTTTTATGGCTGTACTATTTAGCCATGAAGATACCAATTGAATAGTATCATGGCACAAGTGAGCATGGCAAGAAAATCACCATATGAAAAAAGATCCCATGACATAAATATACTTTTTTTTTGCATGGGTTCACTTGTAACTAATAAAGTCTTCTAGCCACAAGTACAAATGCACCAAGAAAGGTACATCCATGGATGGTAGCTCATATTTCCACAAATAAAATTGTGGTAAAAAATAAAATAAAATAATTATAAAAACTAATGTAATTAGCTAAAATAAATTTTTATATATCGAAATTGAATTGATTAAATCAACTGAATCAGGTACTATTCTATCATTTTGTTTGCACATTTACTAAAACATGTTAATGTTTTTGACTCATATCAGGTGTAAATCATTAAAATTCTATTTATCTAGAAATTATAAAATGTATTTATGGGGAATTGAACCTGAATCTCTAAGTTAAGAAATGTCAAATCTTACCACTATGTTAATTTATTTATTCAGTATTATAATATAATATATTTTATATAAAGTTTTAATTGACTAGGTGGCTTCAAAAATAAAAATACACTCAAGTGATACTAATTATATAGTAATAAAATATTACATAAATACATAAAATAAAAATACACTAATAGTAAAATGATTTATGATTTTATTTTATAAAATATTTTTATAGACTAAACTCCTCTTTATCTCATTACTAATTTTTCTTGTATCAAATTTATCTTTTATAAATATCTTATATCAATTTTATCATAAATAATTAATTAGTTAATTTTATCCTTTTATTAATATTTTAATTATTTATTATTAATTAAGTTATTACAAGATAAAAGTAAAATTTTTACATCTTTCAAGTAATTTTTTTTTATTTTCTAAAAGTTCCTTCAATAAAAATTGAATTATATGAAACAAATATACATACAAATTGTAAATTTGAACTATTATGCATATTTAAGTTTTAATTATAAATTAAATTTAAATTATTATAAATTATTTACTTTTAAATTTTTATTTATAATACATATTTTGTCATTCACAAATATAATTTGAATCATTGAGCTCTTCTCAAATTTTTAGTATTAATTTCATCTCTCATTTGTTATTTATATTTAATTTTTATCCTTCAATTTATTACATCATTATCTCATCAATAAAATTAAAACAAATGGACCAATTTGATTAAATTATTAGTTAGAAGAGAAGAAATTAATAGAAAATATTTGTGATGAATAAAATTAATACAATTGGAATTAATAATGGATGAAAAATGAAAATTTAGACTATTATATATATATATTAATTTTTATTAAATTATACATAATTTTATATAATTATAATTTTCAATTTTTTAATGAAAGTTTTATTAAAATTAGAGTAATGAATGTAAAACTTTCTATTACATATTTCTATAATAAAACTTGTTATAACTTGTGTCACAAATTATACTATTTATATATAATATAATAATTTTAGTATTTCATATATATATATATATATATATATATATCTTCTTCAACATATTTTTTAAGAATAATGTGATGTGATAAAAAATAAATATTTTTATAATATTTTATATATTGAATAATATGTTTTTAAGCAATATTTTAAAAATTGGATTGAATAATGAATTAAAAAATTATTGTATATGTATGTATATGTTAATCCTATTAATTTTTAATTTTAGTATGTAAAGAATTTAAATTCATTGGATCATTATATAACATAATCTTTAATGTATTATAATAGTTTTTGTTGATGTATATTAATTTTATTATGTGAATTTAATTGATAAAAAGTTAAATGGTTGTTTATTATTCATGAAAAATATTTATATTCTAATAAATATTAAATTTGGTACACATGTAAACAAAAATGCTTAGAACCTTAATAATTGAGCTCTTTCTTACATATCTTAAGGTTTGCAATTTAACTCCTATATCTATTGTTTTAAGAAAAATAATAAAAGCATATAGCTATACAATTTATGAGTAATTCTATGTTTTTACATACATTTATGAATTAGCTAGTTGAAAATGTTATATTCTACAATTTTTATTTTAATTGATTGGGAGTTAATTAGTTGATTAAATAAGTTGTTTACCAAATTTCTAAAATAATTGTTTGACTTAGTCAATTAATTCAAGTTCTTTAACTCAAGTGATAAATTAGCTTTTTACTAAACACACATTATATATAAATATTTACATTTTTTTTTTACCATTTACCATATTGCAACACATTGTACTTATTATAAATAGCCTTTTATAATATATAGTTATAAAAAAATGATATGTTTAGCTATGACTTTATCAAAAGAATTAATTTGTAACATAAGTAGTATTTTATTACAGATAAATTTTTTTGATTTATATAATAGAATATATCACAAGAAATATATATTTATAACTTAACTTATGACATAAGTGATACTTTGCCATGAGTAATATGTTCTCATAACTTGGTTTATAACACAAGTGATATTTTGCCATGAGTAAAATTTTTCTATAGTACAAGTGATATGTTATTACGAGGAATGTATTCCTGTAGCTTAATTTTATGGACAAGTGATATTTTGCTAAAGGTAAAAAATTTTTAGTCACATAAGAGATACTTTGTTTCAAAGAATGTATTCCCGTAACTTAGTTTGGAGCACAAGTAATATTTTTTCATAAGTAAAGTTTTTCCATGGCATAGATTTTTTAATTTTTTGTACATTTGTTTGAATTTTTTTATTCCCATGGTAAGATATAATATTGCCATGATTTTTGAATTTTTGTGACATAATTTATGATACAAGTATTAATTTGTTATAATGTAAAATTAGATTTCATTAAAAATAATTTATTTAAAATAGAACGAGTTAAATCTACATTAATTATATCTTATTTAGATGTGTTATCCATGTATACTAGAATTTGTACCCACTATTGTAGAAAACAATAGTGTAAACAATGTTTCTAACTTTTAAGAAAAATCTGAAACTAGCTTGATTGATCTAACTTAAGAGTAACTTCAAAAAACTATAACTAATAATAACTTGAAGGGGAAGGTTATAGCGTGTTTAGGGAGATTAGGTTTTGGAATACAAAGCCTATAATGAAAGGATATTATATCATGTGTCAAGTGAGCAGACTTAAAAATATAATTTAATCTAATGATTAAGTAATTTGTTAAAAATTAAAAAATGGCCCGAAGGAAAATTGATGCTAAGTCTAGCATAAGTTATAGGATAAATTATTCTCACTTTTGTTAAATTTTAATATAATTACATTTAGACTCCTTAATTTTAAAAAATTACACTAATAATTAATGTTCTTAACTAAAATGATAAAAAGATAATTCCATCCTTCTATTGAATCAAAACACACACCAATGACCTTTCATGTTGTCTGTACATTCTCATTATTATAAATATGGAGCATTCTACGGTACCCTTGGGGTTTCGGAACCCAAGTGACGTGGCTCCATTTTAAGCATCTGATTACTTTGTTATAATCACTACCGTCATTTAAAAAATTTATTTCATAAAGTTGTGAAAATTTATGAAAAGAGATGGAAAATATTGAAAATTGCAGATGAGCTCATTCCCCCAAATTCATTGGTTTTGCGGTCTCCAATTTCTTAAGTTCTCAGTTCTCATCGAATGACGCAACCAATCAAGCCCAATTAATCCTCCAAATGGGATATTGTCTGCCAGTAATTATGCAATGAGCTTATTCTTCTGGCTGCATTGGTTTCACAGTCACCAATCTATTAGGTACTTAATTCTCACCGAATGATGCAACCCATCAAGTCTCACTAGAAATATATTTTGAAAAATGATGAAGAATTTCCCGACAAAATCAACCAGCTTCTCCTCTTCTTTGCTATCTCCAACAGGAATGAATTAAAGCCATTTATTAGCAATGGTTTCACTTCCAGTAAACCTAAAATTCATTTTCACCATCTTCATCATTTCTCTAGGTCAAAAAAATTTCAGGTCAAAGAGGTTTGCAAAGCCTTCAATCTGTTGATTCTCTCAAGTCTTCTCTCTTCGATTCCATATCCCAACCTTTAATCTGTTGCTCTGCCTGTGCTTTCGTCTCATGGCATGTCACAAGATTGGAACTTTAGGCAATCGTTGAGAGAGAGTTAAAATGTTTTCTTCAAAATTTGTCTTCCCACCATAAAACTTTTCTGCTTTAATAGTGAGACTCCCCTAATGCGAGTTGGAAAAAAGTTTAATGTCTACCCATGTTTTTAGTTATAATACTTTGGGGCATTATTGAATTTTCCCCCAATCATGTTGACCCATTATTTATAATTTTCTTCTGCAACAGTAAAAATTTTAATTACATTAAATTAATTGATTATATATTTTATTATTATAATAATATCACTAAATTATATAAATATAATAGAATATATTTTATTTTTATTATAATTTTCAAATGAGTTAAAAATTTTAATAAAATATATTAACTGAATGAATTAATTATGTATTTTATTTTATAATAAAATTATTTGAAAACTAAAATCATATGTATTTACTTAAATTTCATCAATATTTTTATATTAATTTTTAATGTTATATTTTAAATCGAGCATATTTTAATTGAGGTTTTATCAAGGATTTACAAGTTATATAAGTTTTTCCTTCCTTTTATGTAATTCATTTCCTGTTTTTCTTTTTTATTTCTATCCGTTCCAACTATTAATAGCTCGAATCCCACAAAATATAGTATGTGTGTGTGTGTATATATATATATATATATAATATTTTTTATTTTAAATAATATTTAAACATGATAAAAAATTTATTTAATTGAATTGATCACTACATAATTCTATTTCCTAACTCTCATTAGTTTATGGTTTACATGCTTTTTTTTCCTTACTATTTTTTTCTTTTTAATTTTTTTCATAAATCCTATTATAGGCCGTGGAGATATAAAATGTTTCAACAGTTTTACGTCATTATATCCTTTTATAATCCAGAAACAAGTAAAGGAAAATATAATTTGTTTTGCACAATCAGAAAAGTAATAGTAGTTTAGAATTTTTAATAATAATAAATAAATTTTAATAATTTTTTACTGACAAAACAATATACCTTTTTATAATCCAGAAACAAGTAAAGGAAAAGACAATTTGTGTTACATTATTAAAAATAATAATAATTAAGAATTTTTAATAGTAATAAAGAATTTTAACAATTTTTCATTGAATAAAAATATATGATTGGATGAGCATGTAAAATTAATTTACACTGACAATGAATTAGATTTAAATCATATATATATATATATATATATATATATATATATATATATATATATATATATACACTAGTTTTTAACCCATGTAATGCATAGATTTATTTAAATTTAGTTTAATTGATAATAATTTATAGCATAAATTTAAATTTTTTAATTCATTCAAGTGATTAATTTAAGATCTATCATTATAATTATATCATTTTGACAATTATAAAATTCATATAATTGTATTCAACTTAAATAATAAAAAATATTATATTTTTCTAACTTATCACTAATTGATAGAGTTGTCATAATATTGTAGTATTAATCAATTATCATTATCATATTTAGATAGATGCATATATGATCAAATATTATAACAAATGAAATTTAAAAAAATATATAAAAAATAACATTAATTTATATGACATTTAATTTATAAATGATAAACCTTACCTTTTATATAAATGCATATCATGATAGATAATAAAGAACAAATATTGTCTAATTTACTAAATATAAAAATGAACAAAAAAGTATAATTAAATATGATAATGATAATCAATTAATATAACATTACAATATTATGACAACTTTATCAATTAGTGATGACTTTCAAAAATATAATATCTCTTATTATTTAAGTTGAATATAACAATGTGAATTTTATAATTGTTAAAATGATATAAATATAATGACAAATTTTAAATTAATCACTTGAATGCTTTATAATTTAAATTTTAAAAAATTAAATTTATATTATAAATTATTATTAATTAAGTTAAATTAAATTAAGTCCGAGCATATTGTGCAGAATAAAAGCTAGTGTGTGTGTATATATATATACATATATATATATTCAAAGAACCTTTTTTATAGATCCACCGTTATTTTTCTATTTGTTTTCTCTTTCATCTCTATTATATCCTATAATCAAGAATAATATTATTTGCTCGTCCTTCTTTTCTTTTTTCTTCCAAGTATCTTCTACATAAATAAATAAGTCACTATACACTTACAGGAAATTAGAAATGAATTTAATATATAAAGAGATAAAATCTTAGAAAAAAATGCTATGCCACTCAGCTAAATGCCAAATACAAAATTTATGGTAGGGGTTTGAATATTCCCAATTTTGCAATTAAATATGCTTTGCATTTAAGATAGGAAGGAAGCCAGCTAGACACACAGTTACTGTCGATGCTACAGATTTATGCTATTACACTGTGCTACCATTTGATATGTATTGATTGTTACATTAAATCATTTCTAAGTTGGCTCATCTAATGGAAGAGATGTAGACCATTGACAAATGCAACACCTTAATATGCGAGTTAAAGCCACAATCATGGGGAAGAGTAGAGAGCTGCAATTACAGTACTATACTGAGTGCATGAAAACAACTTGTGCGAAAAATTCATGGGCTGAAAAATTTTAAAAGCCTAAATTTACGACTAATATATAATTAGTAGATATCATTATTATACAATACCTTCTTTGTATTTATTAGAAGAAATCTTTTTGATTCAAATTGTTCTTCAAATATAATTCACAAACATTAGATAATGAGTAAAACAAATGGGAAGAGTTATCATTTATTTAGCTTTTTATTTTTGTTTAGTTAAGAATTCAAATTGTGAAAAATTTATAATTAACAATAAAAATTAATTTATATTTTCACTTTTAATTTATTTAACAAAAAGTAATACACATCTTAAAAGTTTATAATTTACAAACTTAAATGTATGGTTAAAAAATCATTATAATATATTATATTTCAATATTTTTGTAATATCTTTTCTTTTATAATATGAAGCTTATTTATAATTTATTCATATGAATGATCATCAATATAGATTAAAGTTAAATTATAACCCATGCATTGCACAGGCTTATAAATTAGTATAAAATTAATTAATAATGATAGTAGATCAAATTTAAATCCTAATTTTAATTCAATCAATTTGAAAAAAATTATTATTGAAACTTCAATCATCCATAATGCAATTAAATTGCCATTAAATATTTTTATTAAAAATTAAGTATAAAATTTCTGTTACCCATGTTACAATAAATATTACTTTTCTACCAATATTGATAATTCAAGCAACTCTCTTAATCTCATCACAAACCTTTTTAAAATAGAATAGGGATTCTCTAAAGTGCATTTTACACTTAAAAAAATAAAGTCAAACATCATAAACCTTCATGAGAAAATTAAAAATTAAAAATTTAATAAATAAAAATCAATTAAAAAGTGACTTATTGTTGTGAATATATTTATGTGAAAATTCATCGCATCCTCTAATTTATATGAGTTTTTGTGATTTTAATTTATCTATTTAGTAAAAAAATTAAAAATGTCACTTTACAAAATAACTATCGGTCCAGTTTTCTTCATTTGGCCCACTAAAAAACTATTTTTTGCAACTTTAATTTATACTGCAAGTTGTCACCAAAAATCCAATATAATGTTGGCCCACTTGATGTTATTTTGCTTTCAAACGAAAGCGGACCCATATGCTTTTTCTAGAGCCACTTTCGAAATTGTGAGTATTATGTGATTTTTTCTAATTTTTTTCCTTTAGAATTGAACTCTTTTATAATTGAATGGCTTAGATCTAATTTCCTACATCTAATGATTTAGATTTGGCCAACTCAACTCGGGGCATTTTTTAATCCCCTAACTTGAAAATGCGAAAGTATATTCTATGAAAGACAACAAGTACCTAATATGGTGAGATCAGAAACAAAATTAATTATTGTTAACAACTAATCACTCAAATTAATTGTGGATACAGATGCTTCTTATAATAATAATGATAACAAGATCTTATATTGATAAATTTTTTTAAATACACCATATCATCATGAACAAAATTCACGCAAGACAAAACACAAAAGTGAAAAAAAATGTATTTTAACACATTAGAAATAAATAGTAATACTAGAAATAAAATACTTTTTAATTTCTAAATTAAATATTGAATATTAGATGAATAAAACTCCTTAATATGATACATGCATATATATATATATATATATATGTGTGTGTGTGCGCGCGCCGTGCGCGCTAATCCTAAGAAAATTACCTATGCAGTTTAGGTGATATGTGATTTAACATATTTATACTAATTTTCTAAAATTAAGGCTTCTCTTCCACTTAATATGGAACTTTATAAAAACAAGAAAAATAACAATAAATAAACATTTAATGAAAAAGAAAACTAATTTTGAGAGTTTCTTCTTGAACCTAATTTTCTCCATAAAACTTCAGAGATTCAGCATCTACATTAATCCCTTTCACTTGAAAAAAAACTCAACCTTGAGTCCATTTCTAGATATGTTAATCCTTCAAAAGGAGAGTACTTGTACAAATCAACAATATTCAAATTCTTTAAAATTCCTCAATCATTAGGCAAATCAATAAGATAAGCATTATCAACAATTTTTCTTCAAAATCTTGTATGGTTCATACTTCTTCCCTTGTAACTTGTTAGATTTTCCACTCAAGTTTCTCTCTTTTATTAAGAAAATAATGATCATATCTCCTTAATGAAATGTCTTATATTTTTAGTGCTTATTTGCCATTGCTTTGTATTTTGCATTTGAGACTTCAATTTTCTTTCTAATATTTTCTTGAACAAATTGCACTTATTTTGCCTTATGGTTGGTAACTATACGTGAATCAAGAATTTTGGGTAGTTGAGCCAGATTTAATAAGTGTTTTGGAACATTTCTATAAATGATGAAAATCTTATTAAGTTGTCTTTTATATTATTATAGGAAAACTTAGCTTGAGTTAGTGAAAAATCCATTGCTTTTATCTCCACAAATGCAAAAATAAATAAATAAATTTTCCAAAGTTCAATTTGTTGTCTCAAGTTATCTATTAGTTTTGTGGATAAGTTGTGCTATACCAAATTTTAAACTTATATTAAAAATGCTTCCAAAGGGTAACCCAAAAATGTGATAGACATTTAAAATCTCTATCAGACGTGATGGTTTTAGAAGCACTATAGAGTTTGACAATCTTTTGAGATAATAATCTTGCAATATGCATAGCATCAAAAGTCTTTTGGCATCAATGAAATGTGTCATCTTTGAAAATCTATATACTACTATAAAAATAGTTGTGTTCTAGGAAAGCCTAGCATAAAATCCATTGATAAGCTTTCTCAAATGTCATTTAGTGTAAAGTAATGGCATGTAAAGTCTCATATTATGAGTATACCTTTTAAGAACATGACAAATAGGACATTTTCACATAAGATTTCCCACATATTTCTTCAGTTAAGGCTAATAGTATCTTTTTTCTACATTGGTTATTGTCTTTTCTCTTCCAAAATGCCCATTAAGTCCTCCTCCATAAAGATCATAAATGATATTTTCTCCAAGAGACATGCTTGGAATGCAAAGCTTATTTCCTTCAAATAAGTAACCTTTAGCAAATAAAAATCATTTGTTGTTTATTTCCTTCAAATAATTAACCTTTTCATCTGTTTGGTACAATTCTTTTAGGCATTTAAATCCAATAGCTTCTCCTTTGAGAATAACAAGTTACTCTTTTCTTAAAGCATATACAACATGGTCAGAAGCTTCCAACTTATCCTTGATCATACATATGGATTGGTCTAAGTTTGATGCCTACCTCCCACATATCTTATTTAAGTGCTTTTGGCCTTTAAAATATTTCAATGCTTCATGATTTGAGTAAATGATAGACTTTTTATGAATTAACTAGTGCTTCTAATGGCATAATGTTTATACTATAACATATAGTTCATGCTTTATTGAGTTTTCTCACTATAGAAAGCAATTGGTTTGCCTCCTTGTGAAAAAACTCCCCCAATTCTAACTCAATATGCATTGCATTTAATCTCAAACAATTTTCAAAATTAGTATTGCTAATATTAGAGCAGAGGATAACTTTTCTTTTATCTTGATGAAACTCTTATTAGCTTTTTCAATCCATTGAAACCTTCCTTTCTTTCAACAATCATGGATTAGTGCAACAATATTAGTAAAGTTTTGAATGAACCATCAATAAAATGTTACTAACTCATGGAATCTTTTGACATCATTGATATTTTTTTCTAGTGTTGGCCATTCTTTAATTGTGCATACATTTTCTTCTTCAACATGTATCCCTTAAGTGCTTATCATAAATTTTAAAATATCAAGCAATTAGTCATAAAGTTACAACTTTTCAATTTGATGTATAATTTATTGTCATGAAAAACATTCATCTTCTCTCAAGTAATCCTCATGCTCATTTATACTTTTACTATATATCAAGATGTCATCAACATAGATGACAAAAATGTTTCCAATGAATGGCTTGAGTCTTGATTCATGAGGCATGTAAAAATACTTGATACATTAGATAATCCAAATGGCACACTAGCCATTCATATAAAGTATCTTTCATTTTAAAAGCTATCTTTGATTCATTGCCTAACTTTTTGCAAATTTGTTGGTATCCATTTCTTAAATCAATATTAGAAAACAATATTGAGCCTTAGATTTGTTCAAACATGATTTTTAGTCACGGTATTGGAAAATTGTATCTAACAATTATCTTGTTGAAAGCATAATTGTCAAAAAATATGCCAACTTGCATCTTTTTTAGGTGTTAGCAAGGTAGGAATTACACATAAGCTTATGTTGTCTTGGATGTATTCTCTACAAATTAACTTCTCTACCTTTTTTTTCAATATTTCATTCTCTATTCATGCAATAATGTGGTAAATTTGGTAAAAATTTTTTTGGGATCATATTAATGTGATGTTGAATATTCTTTATTAGTTAAAATCCATTAGGTAAATCATCTAGAATGACATCTTTTAATTCTTTTACAGATGCTATAGTAGTGACGGAATGCTCACATTAGGATTTTCATCCCCTTTGACAACGACTTTAAAGGTCCTTGAGCATCTTTGATGTCATTAACAAATTCTTCCATAGATCTAGAAATGGTGAGAAATGATTTTCCTCCTCCCTTAAAAGCTTTGGTTATGTGTTTGACTTTTTATCAGTGTAAAAATAACTATGTTCTTGTCTATCCACTAGAAAGTATAAATATTTTCCTTGCCATCATAAGCTACATTGACATCATATTATCATAGTCTTTCAAGTAAAATATGGTAAACATATCCATGACAATCACTTTACAAATAACTTCATTATTATAAGTTTTTCTAATTAAGATTGGAACTTTAGAAATTTTTGTCACATTTAGGCTAGTCCTTTCTTAATCCATCTAATTTGGTAAGTAATGTGATAAGTTTCTATTAGTAACTTTAGATATTTAACTTTTAAGGCTTTCAATGTCTATAATTAGATCACATACTATCACAATATACTTGGAGGATGTAGCAATGTGGATAGTGGCTATTTAAAAGAAAGAGTCATCATTAATTTCTTTAAAGAAAAATTAGAAACCAAAAAATGGATAAAACATGCCTTTTTACTAGATAAAATAGGTCAAGAGTTTAATTATGTACAAAGAAAGTGTTAGGCATCTAATATAAAGATAGTTAAAATGAAATTGGTTGCATAATATATTATGACCAACAAAAATATTTTATTGATCCCTCAACAATAATAATAATTATAAAGCAAAATAAATTATGTAAATTATTTAAATGTCTCAATGGTATTCATTTCTTACTTTATTAAAAGTAGAGAGAAAAGTGGACTCACTAAGTAATCAGAACTATTATTATAGGGCATGAGAGAGATGACATAAAACTTTAAAATTAAATAATAATATTTATAAAAATTGACTTGACCTACCTAGGGGCTTACATTCCTTCAACAAAAGGATCAAAGTATTTGTAGTTCATAAAATTATTTTCTTTTTTTTAAAATAATTAAATTTAAAATTATGATTTAATTTTAAAAGCATTAAAATACTACTAATTTTGAACAAAATTTTTTACATGATTTCAATTGATTAAGTATAAAATTATATGAGACAATTTTTAAAATTTTGTAAGAGTCAAAGAAAAAAAACTTAAAATTTGAATAAAATTATGTTAAAAAAAAGAAGAAAACTTAAGTGATGTTTTATTGGTGTTTACTATGGGGTTTTCAATCAAAATTTTACATATGTATTCAATTCCCAATAATTAATTAATTAATATATTTATTGAGTTGCAATTATAATAGTGAGTTAGAAAAGTAATACATATATGAAATTCTAATTGAAAACTTTTTAGCAAAAACCTATGAAACTTCACTTCAGTTTTCTCCTAAAAATAGTTTTGTAATTTTATTTTTATTACTGATCTATAAAATGAGAGAACAAAATATTTAAAATAAATGCTCAAAATCCTTTCATTGTCTAAAAAATATTAATATAAAAATAAATATCATAGATTAGACTAAAAAAATGTATACAACCTTAGCTAAATTAAACTAACAACTTAGGTGAAGTTTTATAAATGTTTATTGTGAAGTTCTGAATCAGAATCTTAATATATATAGTTGTTGAGTTGTAATTATTAGTGGTGAGTTAGAAAAGTAATACATTTGTAAAATTTTAATTAGAAACTTCACAGTAAACACCTATAGAACTTCACCTAGGTTTTGTCCTAAAAATAGTTTTTTAATTTTATTTTTATTATTTATTTATAAAATAAGATAACAAAATATTGAAAATAAATGCCCAAAATCCTCTCAATGTCTAAAAAATATTAATATAAAATAAATATCATAAATTAGACTAAAAAATTGTATACAATCTTAATGCATTTTATGGTTCTTTTTGAAAAAGTTATGAATTGTAATATCTCAGGTTGTTATTCTTAAGCCTAAAAAGAGTAAGCATGATCACTCCACATGAACTGAACATCTTATCATTTTATCATCAATCAAAAAGTCTAAAAATTTTTAACCATATAAATATTCCTGATATGTGAAAATAATAAATATGGAGGAAGAACAAAAAAGTAATAACAGTGTGCTGCACAAAAGTGTGCTCCCTTACCAATATCCATTAAAGTGTTTCAAAAACACAAAAAATGATAAAAGATATGCTTAAAGATACCGCATGGCTAGGCATGAAATAAGCAAGAGAAAAACACGAGCAATACATCTGACCTTAGATTTGTGGCTACTTTTTAATTAATATTGGGTACATAACGAAAGTTTCTATGGTACGAAATGTCATTTGTTGTATAGCATACAATATCCATCTGACCTTTAGATTAATGACAAATGGAAGTGGCACAGAAGTTAGAAACAAGGTTTTAGGATAGTCCTTCCAAACTTCGGTTATTACAAGAATGGTGTTGACATAAAAATAAAACATCTTATTTGGCTGAAGAACAAAGTCAAACGAAAAGTTTTGATGAAGGAGGCTAGCGAAGATCAAACTCAACCTGAGGCCCACGAATGTAAGGAAGATAAATTGCAATGGGTAACAACATTTTGGTTGCAATCCAAATTTGCTGGTGAACCACTTTTTTTAGGCTAGGAGGACTAAATTTGACATCGATAGAGTTTGTTTCTATGGTTAGTGTAGAACTAAAGCTATCTAACTACTTTAATAGATTTTTACTAAGTGATGTGTTGTTAAACAATTGTTGAAAATATTCATAGATCTACATTTCTACTTTGTATTGAATCATACATGGGTGATGATATTATGAGAATGGAATTCTATTTAACAATATGCATTTTTGGCTTTGGATCAATTGCATATTCAAATTCTAAACTAGGTATGGAGAGATAAGGTGCAAAAGGAGATGCAACAAAAATGGATTATTTCTTTGATAGTTAATTAATATTAATTCATCAACTTAATATAGGGGATATCATATTTTCTAATGCTAGTCTTGACAAAAAGTGGATTGATGATGAACTAGCATTGTTGGATCCACACATTAGTCTGTCATTAATAAGAGTACTACTAAGATTGGTGGCATTGATCCCTTATGAGTTCTCTTTCATACACACTGAATTAAAAATTTTCTTTTCTTTTTCAACAAGTTATATTCTAAACATGTATTATATTATTATTCTATATTGCTTATACTTATAAACATGGCAATATGCTCACACTTGCTCACCTTAACTTAAGTGATTAATTTGTTGGGTGGATGGGTTATTCCATTTACCATTTTATGAATAATAAAGCCCTACACCAAGATTTAACATGGATCATCCAAGTTGTTTTCCATGTTTAACTATGGAAGCGGGGTAGTGTGTTAAAGTTATACATTTATATGAGATATGCAGATTAGGCATACTTTTCTGGTTGGTCCCTCTCGAAAGTATGACCTTATCTAAGCACGTCATTTGCATCACAATCTTTTGACCTCTACTTAATATTAGAAGCCTAACTTAGGAAGAGTCTAAAATCATTGTATGGGGTTTGTCAATTATTTTAGTTTTATGTAATTTATTTATGTTGGATGATGGTAAATATTTATGATTCTAGCATAACTAAAGGTCGCCATTTTTCTTCAATCCAATACTAATAGATTGTAATTGCCTAATAATTAGTGGTCAAAGGCAAGTTAAACATAGGTTTCCTTTCATTTCAAAATAGAAAATGAGAAATATTTTTGGGTTTGGTTGGTCACAGGTGGAAGCCCACTAACCATCATTAATTGAATCTAATTGAAAGCTTTGCTAAAATTTTAAAAAGTGATGTTATTTTAAGATTGCTTTAGATTCTTCAATCTAGGACCTTCCCCCAATTTACATTCATTATTTAATAATGGACTTGACTGAATCCATCCTTAACCGCTACAAATTGGCTTGATTGGTAAAATTCAATTAGGGAATATAATTTGATCCATTATGATTTATGTTTTTTAGTGGCTAGTCTAGAATAGTGGATGGAATTAGGTTACTTAATCAATCTTGACCAACTAATTTCCACCCTTGAGCATAATAGTAGATAAATTTTTTACCAAAAATAAACAGTAGTTTTTATGTTAAAGCTTTTATGAAGGTACTGATTATCATTATTAGGTAGTAATAATTTTTCATTGGATGGTTGGTCTGTTGAATTTTAAGTTTGGCGCTTGTGTTTATCGATTATAATCATAATCATATTCTTTCCTTGTTGTGGTGATATTTGACAACTTTAAATTTGACATTTCTAGTTGTAGCATATTGAGACTAACAAGGCTGATTGGGATACTCTTTTTTAACCATCTCCTAAAGTTTCTTCATTTCGTTATCTCTTATTTTCTAATGAAGCATAGCTTCCATCTTCATCAATACTTCTTCAACTTAGGGTAAAGCCGCCAATAAGGCAAGGCAACATTGCTATCATGGGTATGAAAATTAATTCAGGTCCTACTTTTCTCCATTGTGAAGGCTCGGATATTAATTATCATTTTTTAGATTTTAATTTGATTCTTACATTCTTGAGTTTAGGGGGTTTTGTGTTATATGGTTTTTCTAGGTTTTTTGGAAGCCTTCTTTTTTTGTCATTTTATGTTTTAGGAAATTTCATTCTTATGAGATGTCAAAGAGATTAATTTTTTTCTTTATTTTACCTAAAATTATATTTTTTCTACTATGAAAAGAATTCTTTTGCAATTTTATAAGTTTATTTTTTATTTAATTTTATCCCAACTTAAATTTAGATTTGATTTATTTAATGTGTAAAAATGGCATATTTGAAGCTATAAACGACATTTTTAAAGAGAAAGAGATTGCTATAAGTTATGAAAGACAATTTATCCAAAGCATTGATTATCATTTCTCTTATAAAGTATTGATTATTGTCATTCTATTTCTAATTTGTTTGCGTTTGTTGACGAAAAAGTAGGCTAATAGATTAAATGATCTTGTTAACTCTATAAATTTTCTTATTTTCATTATAGTATAGAACTTGAAGTTTGACAGTTAATTATAAATTTTCAAAGGCTTTATTTTGAGAATTGTTTTTCTTGCCCAGTACAAAAGCCAAAATGTAAACTTATCAATGCAATGAAAAGTAGCTATATTTGATGATAAGAAAATGGAAGTTTGACTTTATTTTTGTCTAAGATGTAGATAAATTGAAGTTGGGTGGGGGCATGTCATATTCTATGTATTATCAATAACTTAGGGAATTTAGGGCTCTTTCTTATGCTTTATGCCTTAAGGTTTTAGTTGCTCCATACTCTTCTTGCTAATATATATATATATATATATATATATATATATATTGAAATCATATCTTGCTTTAATGATTGAATCCCTGCACACACGCACATATATATGGTTCTGCGAGTGAAAGTCCAAATGAGTATAGCTAGTGTGTGGATATTGGGTATAGCTTTTTTTTTCAACAGTTTGATCAATTTCATTTGCATCGTTTGAAAGATTTAGCGAAGATGCTTTGCAACTAAGCATTTTAGTTTGGGGGGTTTTTTAGATCATAGCATGAAATGAGAAATACAAGCACGAAGTTTATTTCAAAAAGTATACATAGTAGTTGGCTTTCTATATGAGAATTGCATTCAAATTTTCAACTTGATTAAGCAAAGACATAATTTGTTATAGATTTTAATTGCATTTTCTTTAAAATATATAATATGATATATAGAATTTGACTTTTTTTTCTTCTTATTTATGATTGTGAGATACTTTTCTATATAATATTTGTTTGATACTTCGTGCAATAATGGTGGAATCGCTATATAGAAGAAATTGTCTAAAAAATCAAAGAATGAAAAATCTTTTAGTTCCCTTTGATTTTACATCTCTTACTTCTTTGATACTAACGAGGACTGGAAAATAAGAAACAGATAAGTCTATGACCTTTATGATTGCATCAGAGCATGAGCTATTCTGCATCAATGTTATGTTTAGGACAAACGTGAGATTGCTACTTATAAAAGAAACCTTTTCCATTGGCCGTGGATACTTTCTGGCAAAAGCCACCACAAATCTGTGGAATCAAACATAGACCAACTTCCTATGGTTAAGTAGGGAATCTTTAAATATTTTTGAGAAAAATGATTGAAAGATGTTTTATGATATTTTGAATTGAATCATTTAGCTAGTATTGATAGAACAAAGCAATTTATCTTGCTAAAGAGAATTGAAAGTTATATATCTTGTCCATAATGTATTTCAAAAATAATGTATCTAGAGGTTTGCCATATGGTATATTGGTTCCGTCTCCTATTTCCTGCTGCAGCTTGCAAGGATACATGTTCTTGTTAAATGCTTTGCTTTTTAGGTGTCTGACTTATTTAGAAATGATTTTCTCAAGTTAAGGATATGATCAATAACATAGCACAATATGTATGAATGTATGTAAACTTTTTTTATACTTAGGAGATGGGAGAAATGTGCTTTTGAATTTAAAAGTTAACCTATGTAACATATGTATTTCTTTCAATTCTCCTTGTCGTCCATTCACTAAAGCATAAAGTTTGTTTTTACTATGTTCTTTCAAATACAAGAATCTGAATCCAGGAGTCCAAAGTCTGCTTGGGCATCAAGAAATGTCACTTCTCTTTGGCATAAAGAAAATAAAGGTGTAATAAATTAAAGCACCATGAAGTCGTCACTAGAAAATTTCGAAGAAGTAACATCTATACACCTACAAGTACTTGGGTTCACAATAGATAGCAATCCTTAATGGCATATCTTTCAAGCTATATGCCTTAATATATATCTGATGAAACTCAAGCTTCTTAAAGTTGGTCATCATATTCTATTTGTATAAATATTTCAAGTTATGCTCTTATTACTTTTAGGTAAATTAGAAACAAAATTGGAAATATTCAGAATGGTAAAGTGAGTACTATAAGTTGTTGCACAAGATGGTATAGATGGCCTAAAAAAAGTTAGTAGATGGAAGCACATATTGGTAATGTTGGGGCTAAGAACCTGCACTCAGTGGGTTCAAATTTATATATATTTAATTTTTAAATTTAGAATTATATCTTGATATGTTATCAAAAAATTATTTTGATTTCTATTCTTATAGTTTTTGTAAATTTTTTATATTTTTCATAATTTTTCTTAATCAAAAGTTGTAACTTTTATAAGAAAGAAAATTTTAAGAAAAAAATTATACAACTTTGATTAATGGAATTGTAGTTTTTATGTAGTTACTATACACAAAATTCATGCAAAGTATAAGTTTTCTTCAATTAAATAACAAGAAAATATAATTATAAATTCAAATTAAACAACATATGATAATTTTAATATTTTATGATAAATGATATGCCTTAGTTAAGCTCAAATAGGTAAAATATCTTTACACATACGTCAAATTTTGACTTTATTATCAGTTATATTTAATTATTTAAACTTAATTAGAGTATATTATTTATTGCAAAATTCTTAAAATATTTCATATTTTTCTCACTATTTATTAATGAAAAATGTTAATTGAGTTTAAATGTGATTTTTTTAATGTTTTAACTCGAAGTAGATTTTGGAATTGGAGGAAATATTCATGTAATTTTATTAAATCTTAGGGAAATTCAATGTATTTTTTATTTTTTAATTTATTTAATGCTATTATATATAGTCTATTTTAATTAAAATTAGTTTTACTTAATTATTAACTAACTTGTTCAAATTCTATTGGAAGCAAATTTATTCAAAATATACTTATCTTATGTTGTAAAGACCTAATTTTAATTTGTTACCTTAATTGATTGAATAAGAAAAGGAATTACTACTCATTTTTCTATAAATATTAATTAATATTAAATTTAAAATTACAATTTTAATAGTTAACTCATTATTAAAGAGGGGATATACTTCATCACTCAACCTTATCATACTTAAGTGGGTTAAAATTGTAGAAGTTAATGGGTTCATAAATAATATTGTTTGGAATATTTTATAAAAAAATTTGAAAGCTCAATGTCTTCACTTACATACACTCTATAGTATGTGGTTCCAATACTATATATAGGTATAGATAAAAAACAACTAATGAAGAGAGGCACGTATTTTTTATTGGAAATGAAGATTAGTCTTCTAAATATTAATTGTTACAAGTGTACTATTATAAACAAATTAAAGGATAAAAACATCAAGATGACACTCAGAAACTAATCTCAAAACCTTTCCCTCCAATTTGGGTGGTGAAACATTGGAATCCATAAGACCTTAATTCAATAATAATTTTGTAAACAACAGTTTCTGATAGCACTAATTCAAGTGATGTTAAGGAACAAATAAAAGAAATTGATATTGTTTTATAAAAATAAAGTGTAAGCAAAACACTAGAGGAAACTCCTCATCAGTGCAATATACAATAAGAAATAGAGAAGCAAAATAACAAAGAATAAGGATAAAAGTTGGTGGTACCATTAGAATATACCCTCCACCACCTATTTTAGTAAACTTGGAAGCTAATTTGCACTTAAAAATGTGGTTCAAAGTACAATTTCAATTTTAACACAACTAGCTCCCATACATTGGAGCAAAACTCGATTCATTTCCACTAACTCTATTATTTTCTTGAATTTCTCAATTATAGGGTTATGATCTGGTACAGAAAATTGTATTATGACAACAAACTTCTTGCTAATAAAACCAACAGCACTAAACACATAAGTATCTAAGTGCTTTAAAGTCCTCTTTGAAATGCCAACCACATGTGTCTTTGTTTTTCCCCACTTTTATGTTGGTAATTAGCATCCTAAGTGGCATATTTGACTTTATATGTGTCAATTTACCTGATTTGAAGCAGATTATATTGCTCATGAAAAGAAGTATTCAATGCAATCACTAGTTCAAATGCTGTATAAATTCACATGTCCAGAACACAACAAATAAGCAACACTACTATGATAAAAGATGATAAACAAAAATGAAGTATCTTTTGAATTAAATATTTGTTCTAACTTCTAATTGCTTTTTTTTATCACACAAATGATTTGCTCACAAGAGTAGGAAAACGAATTCTATATTTTATATTCCAATTTATAATAATCTTCCAATAGTTCAAAACTTGGCTAGTTGTACAAGGAAGCACAAAAAGATGATTCACAAATATAAAGTATCAATTAAAAAGGGTATAAGTACCTAACTAAACCTAGTAGATTTGGATCTTGACTGTGAAACCTATAAAATAGAGAAAAAGCACTTTGATGCCTAGGTCAATATGAGTAGGAGAAAAATAAAAGTATTAAAGAAATTAAAAGTTAACTTGGTAGAGTAATAAGGGATACCATACGTAGAGCATGGGTATGATGTCAAACAATAGGGTTGTAATTGTTGTTATCACTTGCGCCCTTTCATCACAATGTTTTTAAAGAAGGAGTTTCAACACATGTAAAATAAAGAAACAAAGAACCGAAGGTTACGCTTTAAAAAGGTCTCCATTAATTAAGATAATATATGTCGTAATAGAGAAATATAAAACATAAAGTATTAAGTGAGAATGAATGTTTAAGAAATCAACTTGAATGTTGAGGGACTTTTGTCTAAGCTTTGATATGGTGTCAAAGGCATGTAATTTGCTCAAACTTTATATTATAAGCTTATGTTTAAGAAATCAACTTGAATGTAAAGGGACTTTATATTATGTGTGGCAATTAATTCTTTGAATTGATCATCTTGTAAAATGAGAATAATGAATTAGTGTAAAAGTTTCTTGAATTTTTAATAATGAACTACACAATATGGATGTGTAGAAGATAATCTATAGCAAAGTGTCTTATCCCTTCCTTTGCACACCACTAAGCACTTTTAAGGGCTTTGATCAAATTAAAAAGTAGTTAGTAAAAGAAATTAAGAATAATATTTGGTTTACTTTTTTATGTCATGAATAGTTATATTGGATATACTATCAAGATATATAGATATTATTGATAAAAATTTAAAGCTATTTATAGAAATTATAAGTATTTGTTATGTTTCGGTTTGGTCCTGTGGAAAAAAACTAATATAGAAAATTTGAGCTATAATGTAAGAAATAAAATGTGATAATATTTTTTCTATGAACATATGGCAATTATGTATCAAGGTAATGATAAGTATGTAAAAGATCATCGTAAGCATATATTTAAAATTATCTATGATGTGAAAAAGGAAGTATATACTTATTTAAAATCTCTATTAATTTCATTAATTTTAAAATGCTACCATATATATATATATATATATATATATATAATCTCAATTTTGGATTTCAATATGAAAGAATCATGTTATAGTCTTTCACAATGGAAAAAAAATCACATTATTTGTAATAATTTCAAATGTAATATCATGTGAAACAAAGTTAATTAAGTATACCGAAAGAATCATACTATAATCTTCCAAAAAGGAAAGAATTACACTATTTGAAACAAATTCAAACATGATATCATGTGAAATAAAGTCAATTTTTAAGTATAATGAAAGAATCATATTATAATCTTTCAAAAAGAAAGTAATCATGTTATTTGAAATAATTTTAAATGCAATATTATGTGAAACAAGTTAATTTTTTTAGGCATAATGAAAAAAATCATACTATAATCTTTCAAAAAAGAAAGAATCACACTATTTGGGAAAATTTCAAATTTTGAATTTCATATTATTTTTAACATGGAAAGAATCATGTTATTTAAAATAATCTCAAATTTATTTTTTATCACCCAATATGAAAATATTTCCGTTAAACAGCCGTGTGTAAACTAATTGATATAATATGCAGATATGAAAATGTGAAGCCATATTTTTCCCCCTTTTTGAAAACAAAATCTCATGTAAGGAAATCAATATAAAACTTTGATTTCTATTACATATTTTTCATGTTATCACATTACAAATAAAAGATAACATGATTTCATATATGAAGATTTTTAATATAATTTCATATAAATGAAGCCATACTTGATTTTAAAACAAAACAAAATCATACATAAGTTCTAAAATTCAACATGATATAAGGAAATCACATAAAATGAATATAATTATTTTATTATTATAAAATGATCTCATGTAAAATAAAAAAAATTGGAAATATCATTTTGTTTGTGCATTTTCAAAACAAAATAAATCTCATTTAACACCTATATATTAAGGAATTTTTAGTAAAAATGGAAAAGGATTTCATGCAAAATGAAATTATTTAACATGAAAACAACTAAAACAGTTTTCTACATAAAATATGATTCTGTTATTTGATTTTTCTCTTCTTAATTTCATTGGAAGCAAATGAAAATATAGACAAATATGGAAAAATCTATAATTATATATTAATCATCAATGAAAATATTGATTAAGAAAAGATTGAGAAAGAATCTTGGATTTGACCACACCGATCATCTAATTGAACTCCTTCCATAACCATCAACTATGGTTTATTGTAAAATATCACCAATAGAAATGAAATCAAAAATAGAGAACATACTTAACAATTAGATCAAATAATGATGATATTCCTATGCAGATATGAAAAATCTATCATTAATAATCGACTACCAAAAAATTGAATTCTTTGTCTTTAGAAGCCTCCTTTCTCAATTATAATGATCACTCGAGACATTGGAAAAATTATGTAGAATTTTAGAGCCAGTTATTCCTTTTTTTCTTGTCACAATGACTGGAAAAGGAAAAAGACTCTTTTTGATTAAGAAGTATGGTTGGTGAAGTTGCAGACAATGACAATGACAATGACAAAACCGAATAAATCTCATCTAAGGTGTAAGACTTGCAAAATCAAGAAAGGCATTCCAGTGCCTAAGTCAGTATGAATAAAAGAAAAAATAAAAGTATTAAAGAGTAAAAGTTAACTTAGTAGAGTAATAAATGGTATTATATATAGAACATGGGTATGATATTGAAGAATGAGGTTGTAATTGTTGTTGTTAGTACTTGATATAATATAGCGTATTATATATGTACTTAGCATGTTGTCAATCAATTTCTTTTTAAAATTTTTCATTGAAATGCAACAAATTTGGAAGTGATTTTGTGATTTATAAATTGTGTCTTTTATAAGGCCATTATAATTTGTTCCATTTACTAGATGAAATATAATTCTAAAATGATAAGCAAGGACTTCTAGTAGTGGATGATTTTAGTGCAAAGTCTCCAATAGAATATGATAGGAGGAAAAATATCATAATATTGTAATTGATTTCATGTAAGTCCTTTTCTTTTCTTTTTGTGTGAATAGGGGAAAGCATGCAACTAAAAGAAACAGCACAAATATAATTTGCACATATACTTCCGGTGAGAAAATGTATATAAATACCTTTCTCAACAAAAGCAAATGCTTTGTTTGCTTGCTTGATCATAGGGGCCTCTTTCATCCCAGATGTCAACAAAAAAGAAAATCTTTTCCTATCATTTCATCCTAAATATTATAGTCAACTAAGGGATGCTACCTCAAAAGAATATAATAAAAAATAGGTCACAATCAACTTCAAATAGAAAAAGAAAGGAACTTAACAAGTAGAGCGATAGGTTAAAGGTAAAGTTTCTTGGTCCTAAGCAAATTATCATATGTGGCATTCTAATTATGTGTGCATCATATAATAAAACTCTGCACTAGAGCTTAACATACTGAAGCAACAAGATGTACTAGGATAAGCTCAACACCTCACAAAATTGTACAAGCACGAAAGAAAAGATAATGATCTCATATTGTAAGATAACACTTAAATAATTGATTGTAGATAGTTATTTTAGTTTTACTTTATACTAGGTTCTCAAAACTGTGTCTAACTTCAAGAAATTTTATTTCCAACCTATTGTTACCTTAGTTGGTTCTAGGAAAGACAACACCTACTTCTATCTAACTTTATTGCAATTAAAAGAACAAGCTTAGTAGATTTGCAAACAAATGTAGCAATAAGAAAGCCAATGAAATGAAAATAAAGATTTTACAGGCATGCATTGAGAATAGTAAAATCCAAGATTGATTAATTAAAGATAAGACACTAAAAAAAAGAAAAGAAAAAGAAAACTACAAAATACTTCCAGATGAAATTAAATTTCTTGAGGAGATTGGCTCATAACTTCTAAAAGTTATATCGCATCAAAGCCCTTTGAGATAATGTGACAATCATATGAATGATAAGCCAAAAGATAAAATAATAGAAACTTGATGCACAACTTGTCATGATTGATGATCTCTAAAAAATTAATTTGATTGCCATTACTACTTTGAGGATTTGAGTGTTGGGTTGAATTTGATATGCCAGTTGATGAGATGTTTCTTATGGATGGAATTGCACTATGATCCCTGTCATATGCGTTGCTGCTCCAAGAATATGATGATTTTTTGTTATCTTTCTTCATTATATATATATGATCTTTACAACTTAGTCCTTTGTAAGGAGCTCATAACACATGTAGTTTGCATTTAACTACATATTATGCCTTATCAACCTTTTTTTATAAGCCAAATAGAAAGAATATTAAAGTTTCTTTATATTATAACGCACCAATATTTGGAACCTAGAGAGAAAATTAAACCATAAGAAATTATGAAAACCAATAAAAAAATATTCTCGTAAATTTGTTTGCCCCAAAGCAATTGCATTTCAAACTTGATTCTCTAAATCCCAAACTACTGTGAATCATAATTAGGACAACAAGGGATGTATTAGAAAAATGGTTCTAATCTCTTTAGAGAAAATCATCCTTATGTTGAACAAAAAAAAATTACTAAATTATTTTCAAAGTTCCCCAATATCAAAACATGGAATGAAGCGATTATCTTATCCCAGGGAGATAAATATGTACGATTGGTGCCCGATTATCAATGTAAGCTAGCCCACCAACCATACCAAAAACAAGTTAAAGTCATATTATCATTGACTAAGTGGATTAAGAAATATCTAAGCAAAAAGTGATAAAGGATTTTATACTGATATGCTCAAACTTCATTCCAACAAGATATTTACTTCAAATTATGCAAAGGATTTCAAATTTTCTTAAATTGAAAAAGCAAAGTAATATGCATATATTTCAATTTACATCTTTCAATATTCACTCTAAAAAGCTAGAAATGTCATTATCATATCTCAACAACATCATTAGGAAATAATTCTAATTTAAATTACCCATAATACTAAACATAGGCGGCAATTTGATCCTACAAAAGACAGAACAAATTGTTAATGACTGAGACAATATGATGTCCATAACTAAAGAAATCATAATTTATTTTATAATATTGAGGGTACTTTCCAAAAACATGACCAAGGGATGTTTATGTAACATCCACAAGGAGAAAAAACAACCGGCATGTTTGGTGAATCTGACTACAATTCTACATGATATTTTCAAGGTAAACTACAAGACATAACAGAATAAAAATCACATGCATTAAACGATGAGCAACTACTATAAATGATAAACATTGTAATGGTTTGTAACTTTAGGAGTCAATTAAAGATTAAACTCCTTATTCTAATGACATAAGTTGTTCTGATGAGATGATTGCTAGAAAAGTTTGTTGGAAATGTAGATTGCCGAGAGGTAAGTGTTCATTCAAAATTCTAGCTAGTTGGCATCTAAAAAATAGTTTGTTCATGGCTGAGTTGAAGGAATAGATTGCCTTAATTTGGTGGTGAAGATACTTTTCAAAAACAACTTTGAAAAATGATAAAGTACAAAACCTTAGTAATGTGCTAAGAAAGAAGTTGTTAAAAAGAGAATTTAAATTGGTTAAAAAAGATCATAAAATTTGATTAGTCTGCACTAGAGTTTTAGAATTCAAGTAACTAGTTTGGGTTTTTGAGCAAATGTAGTTAAGTAGACAGTTTGTCTAAATCTCAAAAGCCACATTGCTAAAGCTAAGCAAAGTACAAGTCTCCTCTTCCATTTTGTTTAACTAAATTGAAGCATAAGAATCTTTTTTTCAAAAAGCTAGAGAAAAAAACATAAGTTTTATAGGAAGAGTTATTCATATCCAAACCTATAGGAGGAAGAGCAAAAGATACTAAAAGCCATGCTTAGGGTCCATTTCTAGAACCGATTAATCTATAATTTGAAGTAAAAGAAGATACCTTATTGATAAATGAATTTGATGCTGTAGCAACTATGATGCACCCTTCTATACGAAAAGCACTTCAGTGATCTTGAAGAAACTCAAACTTGAATTTTTTTCATATATATTATTGGCTCTCTTCAATTTAAAATGCATAAAAATGAGCAATATTCAAATGTTTACCACTTGATGCACAATAAATCAATTTTTTATCGAGAAAATATCAAATCAACACATAAAGAGAACTCAAAGAAAAAACTAGAATTTTTTTACATTAATTAGGATGATTAAAGACAAATACACTAACAACATAATACTATAATGGCTCCATGATAACAACAACAACCCTTACTAGGCAAATATGCAAAAAAAAGTCTAAATAGATAAAAAAAGACAACATCATCAAACCCAAATTTATATGCAAAAAATGATAGCAAAAAGGAGAAATTGTAAACAAACTCAAAATTCGAAGGAACTCATTACATACTGCTCTAATATTTACACGAAGTGACAATTAAGGTTAGAACAAAGTACAAATCAGCGTGTAGCAAAGTGAGGCTCTTCATGATCTAATTTTTCTAGTTCTCCCTCTTACTTTTCCTCAAAAATCAATGAATTTTCTCTCATTCTCTCACCAACAGAACAAATATGTGCTTGTATAATAATTGGATTCTAAAAGAATTAAAGTATAATCCGATTTGTGGAGGATTAGAATAAGAATAAGCGAATAAAGATGAAAATAAGCAACTTACACTGTCTTCAACCATCACTTTCACACGATTGTTGCATCTTCCTCATATAATGAATCCCTAATACCTTAATGTCTCCAAGCTCTTGTGGTACAAAACGATTGCGTTCAAGTAGGGTATTAGCATCATCAATATGAGGACTTCTTTGCATATCTCATGTCCTTATTTGCAATCCCAACATTTTTGTATATTTATTTTGAGTCATTGGTAGACCAAGTAACAAAGTCAACCACCATCAACAACTATTATTCAATTTTATTGCTATAGAGCATTGGGATGCTGCTGCGTCAACTTATTGTATCTCATACAACAATTTTAACCATTTATTTCACAAAATCCTTCAGAACATTATATCTAAACATAGCTTCCTTCAAAATATCACAAGCCAAAAGCAAAAATATTTTAAAGTTTCATTTATTTCATTGGAAAATGCTTTTAATAAAAGATATTATTTATACATATATTTTATATTGAAAAAATAATCCTCTCAAATTTTTTATATTTAATATTAAATAAAAAAATTATTTTAATATTTTATAATTATATTTTTAAAAATACTTTTTTCACTGAAACAAATAAAATTTAAGTATACCCATGGATAACATGCACATCATACCACGAAGTCAATGCCTTCTTTCAAAGCCCATTTGGACACATCTCGATACCGAATGTGCAGATGAGTTAAAAAATTACATGTGTTAAAGAATAAGAACAGTTGAGTATGTCGCACCTCGTGCAACAAATTAATACCATTTCCGCCCGTGCTATACTGCATGGAGTAAAACTCAAGTCCTACATGAATCGATATTATGAAAGTATAATAAATGAATGTGTTGGAAAGTTATAATTAAATGATAATCATAAGAATCGAATTCAACATAGTATATTATCTGAACATAGTAGTAAAAAAGTTAATAAATTATAAATGGATTATGATAATATTAGCACATAATTTAATAATAATTATAAGAATGCAATTTAATTTGATATATTGTGATGAATATATTAATCAATAATTTAGTCTCAATTAAGTAATTGTGAATTGATTATGACAATAATTAGCACATACTTTTATAATAATTATAAGAATGAAATTCAATTTAGTAAATCGCTATAAATATAGTAGCCAATAATTTAAACTCAATTATGAAATTATGATTTGATTTTAACTATGAGAGACAGTAATTGTTAATAACTATTTGCAAAGATTATAAGTTTTATATCCGGACGAACTTTTAAAAAGATTTATTACATTAGTAATTATTGAAGGGAGGGTGAGATGAGTTTACATATTTAAGGTGTAAATACAGTAATAATATTTCTAAGAGTGGTTTGAGGAAGTGAAAAGGGGATACTCAGAGTTGCCTGCTGAGCAGGGCAATGTATGAATGTGGATTGTGTATCCTCCTCCTTACAGAAAAACAGATGATATTTATAAAGATTTCAAGAAGAGAGGATACATGTGAAAGCACGCATGAGGGTGCCGATGGCCTATATGAAAATGACAGGTGTCACGGGCCGGCAGCTCTCCAGCCGAAACCGTGTGGCGCATGCTTGCCATTCTTAGCCAACATGCTAGCCTTCCAACATTAAACCCTCATTTGGCACGCTTGGGTAAAGATAACGGAACATGTCCGCACGCCAATATCATATGTCACCGAAGCGCCCGCGCATACCGGACCGCAGGATCCTTCCACACAGGAAGCCTCCGTGCACTACGGACCGTAAGGGACAAATGAATAGGGAGAGGGACACTCCGTTCGCTTGGTTTATGCCTCATTCCATAGCTTTGAGTGTGCAGGGGGATGGCCATAAGCCAACACACTCCATCCCTAGCTCAGTGTCCCGGAGCCCCGCAGGCCCGTAGGGCACTCCACCCCCTTAAAGAGCATTTTGAACAAAAGTCCTCCCGTGGGAAGATGACATACTTTTTCCGAGTTGTCATAAGCCCTTTTCGCCATGCTCTGGGTGTCCGTTTGTTGCGAAAACCAGCCGACACGAAGATAAAAATGCGAGGATTCCAAATATGGTCTCGTTGAACCCCGCCGGATTCACGAACCTTTCAAAATGACTAAAATACCCCCAAACTTGGAAAAATCGAGAAAAATTGTACACAAGCCGAATTGGTCTCAAATTTCAGCCACAGGACTCTCATAACATGTTGGATTTTTTCACCAAGTCTCGTCTTAATCCAAGTATGTTTTCCTATCGAACTGTCATAACTACCAGCTTGTGACATTCTCCCGCACTTCAAATGTCAATGCCCTCATTGACGCCTCAATCTGACATGGCTCCGGTCTTCAGCCTACTCTACTAAGTTACTCCCTCGACCGTCTCAAAGCCTGTCTCTTTGAGCACTATGAATTGTTTCCCCCATCTCGGAGTTGGGTTGTCTGTTACCTCTGTAACATAGGTACTTGGCAAAATGCATCCTTCGCAAAGTCACTCGAAGGGCTACCTCTGTAGTCACCTTACAAGTGTCCCAACACTTTCTCTAGTGCCGCTATCCCACATAGCTCTCCCGAACTCGTTACCTCCGTAACTTGTTCGACGGGTAGTTGCCTCTGCAACTGGCGCTCACTGCCTCCGCAGATTGCATAATACGCCACCTTCGCGGCTTAAGTGTGTGCCAACTCTATGGCTCATGACAGATGCTAGTGCTTTGAATCACCTACTAACAGGTATCTTGCACCAAGTGTCCCATACACCCATACAAGAGACAAGATTTACGCTGGATCGACGCAGAAGGGGCGAACCTCGCCCCCCAACCGCTCGTTTGCATTTCGATCGATTCATTACACTAAGCAATGTCAATTGCACACCCGATTGGATCCTCTGATCCTCTCTGGATCAATGCCCTCTGGCATATCACCGACCATCACAGCCTACCCTCGGAGTTTGATGCCCACTAGCATCATGGTCCTCACGACCACTCCTTGGCGTGCGTCCTCTGACGACTTCGCGAGTGCATCCTCTGATGGCTCCCCCACTTCAACTCGTAGAAGGGGGTTGAGCATAGAGCACCATCCACTCTAGCTCGCACGACATTGATTCCTCTGAATCTTTGCCAAGCCCTCCAGCTATGATGCTCCTCTGAGCACTCGGACAGTCCCTCCGGACCTCCTTGACATGATTTTGGACCACTCCCTCTAGAACGATCCGCACATGCCCTCCAACTGTGGTCACGCCCTCCGGCATGACCGATGGCTTCACCCTCCGGTTCCACCAATCCCTCAGGCAGTCAAGCCCTCTGGCAAGACCCAGGGCTTCTCCCACCGGATTAGCTGTCAATTCCCTCGTCCCACTGGACAGTGGTTTGCATCCCTCGATGCCACTACTATGAATGAGCGCATAACCAATGTCCCACGCACAACCAACAAGCAATATAGCCCACTTGGCACAAATGTTTGGGCCCTTCGTACAAATCCTCGATCACCAGTATGTACCATTCCCAGGCCCACTGGCTTCTCGGGACAATCCAATCTCTTGCACCCTCTGGTCAAGTCTTTAGCAATGACACCATCAAGTTTGAGAGAATGATAACTTCACACATACCGTATATTTAGGGACAAGCCGCATCTAAACAAATTATGCCTACCCGATCTTGGCCCTCTGGCACAAACTGAGCTCTGATACCAAATGTCACGGGCCAGCGGCTCTCCAGCCAAAACCGTGCGGTGCATGCTTGCCACTCTTGGCCAACATGCCAGCCTTCCAACATTAAACCCTCATTTGGCACGCTTAGGTAAAGATAACAGAACATGTCCGCACACCAATATCGTATGTCACCGAAGCGCCCGCGCATAACGGACCGCAGGATCCTTCCACACAGGAAGCCTCCGTGCACTACGGACCGTAAGGGACAAATGAATAGGGAGAGGGACACTCCGTTCGCTTGGTTTATGCCTCATTCCATAGCTTTGAGTGTGCAGGGGGATGGCCACATGCCAACACACTCCGTCCCTAGCTCAGTTTCCTGGAGCCCCGCAGGCCCGTAGAGCACTCCACCCCCTTAAAGAGCATTTTGAACAAAAGCCCTCCCGTGGGAAGATGACATACTTTTTCCGAGTTGTCATAAGCCCTTTTCGCCATGCTCCGGGTGTCCATTTGTCGCGAAAACCAGCCGACATGAAGATAAAAATGCGAGGATTCCAAATATGGTCTCGTTGAACCCTGCCGGATTCACGAACCTTTCAAAATGATCAAAATACCCCCAAACTTGGGAAAATCGTACACAAGCCGGATTGGTCTCAAATTTTAGCCACAGGACCCTCATAACATGTTGGATTTTTCCACAAAGTCTCGTCTTAATCCAAGCATGTTTACCTGTCGAACTGTCACAACTACCAGCTTGTGACACAAGCCGAGGGCTATATGCTATTTTGATTCAATAGTCATATTTATCTAATATATCTCTAGAATTCTACATGCATTTTCGATACATTTTCAATTAAAAATATTATTTATTTTTATTGACATTATTTTGCAATATTTAAATTAAGATAAAATTAATAATTTTATCACTAAAATTAGAAGTTGATGACAAAAATGATTCCTAAGTTATACAAGGTTACAATTTTATTTTTAAATAATAATTTATACTATAATTTTGACCTTCTAAATAGATTCATATAGATAATTTCGTATCTAAATTATTGTATAAATGGGCAAAATTATATACATAGACTATTATATAAAAATAAAATTATAATTTTACATAATTTAAAGATAATTTTATTAACGTCATATAATTTAGAAATAAATTAAATTCCCTTTTATATTTTTTATGTTGGAATCATTATACCATGATCTTGCTAGGCGATTTTTTTAGATAATTATGGTATACCACTAGATTTAATTATTGATATATTATTATATAGTGTATCAGATTGAATTTAAAAAATGATTTGCAATTAAATTTGTTCATATATTATTGCCAGGTGATTTTTTTAGATAATTATGATACACCATCATATTTAATTGTTGATATATTATTATGTAGCATACCAAATTTAATTTAAAAAAATAAATTTGATATGAGATTAAATTTAGTGGTATATCGATATATCATTATATTAATGGCATATTATAATTCCTTTTTTTTAATAAATCCCTATTTTTTCACTCCGCTTTGCAATAAATATCCAATAAACTTTTTCTTCAGACGCAGTCTTCTGCTACGGAAATGTATTAAATAAATATAGTAGTTTAAAACATTTGCATGCCTGATTAAAATGGCATCCGCTCATTTTAGGAAAAATCTTGGGGTTGGGCCAAGTTTGGGTATATGCCATAATTAAATAATTTTATAAAAAATAGAAACAAAACTTGTTAAACAAAAAAATCCTCTTACCAATGCTCTGTGTAAGGCCTCCATTGGATTTTCAGTTAATGTATGTATGACTGGAGTTTTCGGTAAAACTACCGAGGAAAAAACCTCCTTATCTTTTCGTTAAGCACTACGCTTTATGTCCCATTTTTTTAATTTCACTCATCACCAATTTATTCAATTCTTTTAGGTACGATACACTCAACGTACTAAATTAAATTACGATAAGATTATGAATAAATATAAAATTATAAAAATTATAAATATGATGGAATTTATAATCATAATATTATATGCAATATTACAATCATGAATGACAATTATAATATTAGGATACAACCATTTGTTTTATAAATATAATCGTTTACTTTCTAATGAATTCGTGAGTCATTGAAGTTTGTGTTTACAAAAAAAAAAAAGAAAACACGCCTATCTGGCGCCAATCATAGCTGGTGAGAGCTATAACAGAGCTCTAAGAATTGAACTGATTGATTCCACTGATCCCAAGTCTCTCAAAAAATCTCATCTCAAACTGAGCAACTAATACTCAGCCTCCTGACTTAAAAATTGGCAGCATGTATCAAATGAAATTAAGGCTCCAAATTGTTTTGTCAGAAGATACCTTCCGTTAAAAATAAAAATTTATTAATTACAAGGCCCATAAATAGCATAAAGTCCCTTAATTTTACACAAATCAATAAGATTTTTTTTTTTACCAAAGATATGACAACACATAGGAAGCCTTTCGAATTAAATTCCTACGTATGTTCATTGAGGAAAGCATCAGAGAAATAAAAATTCTTCAATGTTAGATTTGCTGCATAGGTTCAGGGGACTTCGTAATTTGCAAGAGATGAGACCCTCAGCTGATTTCGGAAAGTTGAAACACATAAAAGCAGGAAGTCTGTTCCAGTAGCAGATCTTAGAATAGGTTGCAAGTTGAAAACCAAATTGCGACTTTTTACCTCTTTGACTATTTAACAGGATACAGATTCAAGGCTAGTTGAAGCTTTCTGCATCTCCACTACATTGCTTCACAAGCCAGTGACAGTGGACATTGTAGAACAGCAACAAAAACGACGGAGCATCTATTTCAGTGCATGATTTTCAATTATGGGCGCAATTTTGGTATGTTCAGCAAAAATGTGAGTAAAATGACTTTAATATAATTGTGATTTTCAATTATGTGGTATAGATTATTGTTTAAAAATATAATTGTGATTTTGATATAATTTAGGGACTATTTTACTAATATCTTATAATTTCAGGAATAATTTTCTATTTTTATTAATAAAAATATAAATGACGATCATGATGATGATGATGATTTAATCCATTTCATTCCGGTAGAAAAATGACTTTACTGGCTGGATTTTCAGTAAGATCCACTCTTTGACGTCCTTCACTTAAAAAAAAATAACAAAAAGAAAATTACGTAGGTTCCATGTACTTTTGGAAAAATATTTTTAGTAAAAAAAATTCAATTAAAGTAAAGAAGTTTTATGCTGATAACATATCTTACAATTAAAAAATACTACACAAAAAATAACTTTCTTAAAATAAAGAATGTCTACTAATGATGTCAAGAAATTAGTTAATCTATAGATACTATAATTACTTCTATAAATTCTTAAAGAAATCGGTGATATATTATTAAACAAAAAAAAGAAAGAGTCGGTGTGTTTGGCTTTGAATTAGGCAGAATTCTATGGTGTAAATATAGAAAAATGTTGTATGAGATGCAACGGACCACGTGGCTAGATCCTAGCATACATTTGGAATAATTAAAATTAGTAGCCATTGATGGCTTTTGTCTTTGCCACTGTGCCATCCAGTAAAAATGAAGCACAAACTCAATTTCACAATCCAAGTTTGTGCTCATTTCAGTGATCCCATCGACATTATCTTGTTATCTCATAATATCATTATTTATGCATACCTTTAATTAAAATTAACAACTCAAATTAGATATTAATCTAACCAATTTTTTTATGAAATGGTAATAAGTATAATTTTGTTTGTATGGAACTATTTTGGTCATAATTTTTATTTAAATTAAATTTATACTTTCACACATTCATTTGTTGCAATATTAATAAAAAATTATTAAAATTTCTTTAGTGCTATTGAAATTTTATAATTGCAATTACTTTTCTAATGATGCATCTTCTTATTATTAACTGATAATATAAAATATTTTATACTAACAATAGATCAAATTTAAATCCAATTTTTTCTAATACAATGCTTAATTATATATAAAAATTTAAGGTGATAATTACTAAATTTTCTATTAATTAAGTCAAAAATAAAAATCCAAATAGGAATATCAAATGGCGAGGTTTTTTTATATGTGAGTAAAAAGAGTGAGTTAAGATTATTAAATCTTACATTAATAAAAAAAATATTAAAATACAAAGTCAAATGGTCATTTTTAAGTGAGCATGTAACTTTTAACTATGTCTTAATTCTAAACATACATGATTTAATAATCATAATTTATCTCTTTCATTTTTCACATAAAAATATTCCTATTATTTAATATATTAAATATAATATTTTTAATAAATAAATTGGAAAATTACTTTATAACATTTAACTTAACTTACTTTATTATGAAAATTGTTTAGTTATTATGTTAAAAAAAAAAGCATAGTCAATTAAAAAATTATTAAAATAAGACCTTAAATGCATAAAAGTATAGTGTCAACTTTATCTAGTAATAGAATAATATTTAATGTTTTTTTTGTGAGTTTTATCTTATAAATATTTTGAATTTGAATTTGAGTTATTATATACAATAAATAATTTACTATTTTTTATCATAAAAAATTCTAGTTATAAAATGTAGTTAATTATAATTACTGGCTGCATGATTATGAATAAAAAAAACATAAAAATAGATTAGCCTTTTCTTCGACCTTAAATAAAAGAAATTTTCAGTCAGAATCTTCCAAGGCAGGTATGCTTTAATAGTTTTACCGGCTGCCTTTTGTTTTTCTGAGGGGAATCTTTTTCCGTGTCACAAATCCCACAATGATATTATAGTCTACTAGTAATTTAGATTGTTAGATTTTATTTATTTATGTATTATTGAATTACATGAATAAAATTTAACAGTGAGATTCAATAATATACCAATACAATCAATGTATCATAACGTCTCTCATAATGATATTGCCGTATAGGATACAACAACATTAGATTTCTACCTTGAAAACCTCCTCGAAATAGGACAACTTAATTATCCTACTCTTTTCGCCCCACTTCCTATATTCCTTATTTTAAAACTATGAGCATAATTGATCTAAATAGGATTATTGCTAAAATAAACGTTTCGTGGGAGCCTTACTCAACTTGACGTCTCTAATAAATTTGAGCTGAGCAAATTAGCCATGCCGCAAGTTCACGTGCCCCATCTCTGATATCGAATGTCATTTAAAACTGTCTTGATTGATCTGACATAACCACAACTCACTAGTAATAACTTGAAAATACAAAAGTTTTGTTCAGAAGACAACTAATAATTAGGTTCACATTTATATTAATTTCTAAGTGAGTTAATTATAGAGTGATACAAAATACTGTGTATTTTTTTTTTTCAAATTGCTAAGTAAAAATTTTTCTTGTTGAATTATTACCAAGTTGACACATTCTTGATTGCACAACAGAATCTAATTTAAAAAAAAATTAAAGGGTGATTGAATCATTAGATACATATAAAAATTAAAAATCATATATCAAATATAATGAAAGATGCAAAATTTTTAAGGAATGTCGAATATTATTTGACACAAAGCTCTTGACAAACTCAATGTGACTTTGAGATTTTTCTGCTTTTTAGTGTCATGAGTTTGAATCCAAGACATTGCATATATTAAATAATCCAACACTTTTATTAAAAAATATGTCATTATAGTAACAAATTGAACAAAGTTATTCCATCAAAATAATATTAGCCGATCACTACTACAGATTTGTTATAAAATATTTGCATATTAATGTTGGTTAAATGATAAATTGATGTATATAATAATGCAATAATATTTTGTAAATATGACTAATTTAACATGTCCATTCTAATTATTACAACCTCAATTTTTTATGTAAAAGACATCAAATTTGAGATGAGGAGTTGTCAAATAAATTGGGAGATAAATACAATGTCTGTTGAGGAAACCGACATGGAAAAAAAACTAATTTTTCTATTGATGAAGATATTGCAAACTAGACAAGGCATTTGAATCTTCATGATTATATTTATATGATGGTTTTGATTTAATAATTGACGTTCATGTTGTTCAACTTATTTATGAATTTCTATTACACTCATTTTTTTAATGTAACATAAGAGGATAATACACTCATTCTTATTGTATATTTAGAAATGTTTAAAATCTTATAATTAGGATTATGTCATCCAACCATAATCATATTTTGACCTAAAATAATGAGAGGGGGGGGGAAGATATTCATGGTTGAATGGGATGCTCTTAGCCATAAAATTTGAAGCATTTCCAAATATGCAACATTGACGGATGCGTTTTCTTCATATTCCACTTGGTACTACAAGATAGCTAATATTTGCAAAATTTTGTAGAGTACTTTAATATGAGGAATGGGTGACTATGTTATAAATTGTATTGATGATCTGATGTAGTTTTTGTGTAGATAGTTGTTTTTGTGTAAATTGTAATATGAATGTATAATAATTTGTAAATTTCAACAAATGATTAATTATAATGTTATTATACAATGTTTACTAGCATATAATGTTGTTTGACAATGTTTAATAGAAAAAAATGGTATCTATTATTAAAAAAATATTAGGATGTAGAAATTTTATAATGTTGTTTAACAATATTGTATCCATTACTAGAGAAATATCAAGATGTAAAAGTTAGAAGAAATTAAAAAAATACTAGCAAATTAGCCACATTGGTTATTTATTAAAATGTCAACATGGTATGGAAAAATTAGGAAAGAAAGATGAAGGGTAGGTTTAGAAAATTGAGATGCAATTACCTTCCAAATTTTTTGAACTAGTTATTGTTTAAAGTTATACCAATGACCAACTTGTAATAAATAATAAGCATTTGTCAAGGATGACATTTACAAGCATTACTATAGAGTAGCTTATTGATGTTTTTAACTATCAATTTTGTAATTATTGCAAATAAAACAAGTGTGTTAGTTATTATGTAAAAAAAAAATTACATGTTGGGTTTGTATAAAAACACCAACATCGTAATGTTCGTAATACTACTTCAATTTTATTAAATAATTGATGTGGTATGTTATACTCCCAACCCTCACTCGCTAAAAGTAGGCATGCCTGAATGCCTTATTGAAAAAAATAGCACCACAAACTACCAAAAAGCCCACCGCAAATCCAAATCCTATCCCAGGATAGAACCATGAGACTGCTCCAGACTCCTCATGCTCTTTTTCAGTTGGTTTTTCTTCTTTTGTACAATTTTTTGAGGGCTCCAAGAAGTTGCGGATTACCAGCATAGCTCCAACCATCAAAACCTTGAAGTTGGGTTTTCAATGGAATATGTCGAGATAAATTGTTATATCACAAGTTCAAATAACTAAGGAATGACAAACTAGAGATGCTTTGTGAGATATCACCGTAAAGTTAACTGTTGGAGAGGTCGAGGGATTCTAGCTTTTTCATGTCTTGAAAATTCTGTGGTATCTTTCCTGTCAAAAGATTATGAGCCAAGTTCAGAGATGACAGTCCAGTTAGATTAAATAGTTCTTGCGGGATTTCTCCTAACAAGTTGTTTGTTGAAAGATCAAAGGTTTGCAAAAAAGGAAAGTTATTGACATACTCCAATTCATGGCATTTCATATGTAACATGACATTGTATGAATAATGAATATCAACGAGCCCGACTATCATTCGATCATGATAACCATCCCTAATCATCGACGTTATATTATAAAGGCATTGAGGTATTGATCCAGAAAGCCCATTATTGGCCATATTCAATACATTTAAATGGAATTGGTACACTTACGGTGAAATATTCATAACAAAATGGTTCGATCTCAAGTGGAGAACCATTATGCTTTGTTGCATCCAGGTCGATATATTTCCTGAAAGTTTGTTTCTTTCAAAGTTGATCCATTGCAAGTACTTGCAGTATTGCAACGACGAAGGCATTTCCCCCTAAAAGTTTATGTTATGCAAATCTATCAAAGAAAGACGAAACAACGGTCTAACGGAAGGAGGAACTTCACCTATCAGCATGTTATTCCTCAGGTAAATAATCATTAAAGCTGGCCAATTGGTCCAGCAATTGGGAAGCTCTTTAATTAGATGATTATTTGATAAGTTCAAATAAGTAAGGCAATTGACTTCCTCATTCATAGAACGGCTGTGGCGCAATAAACAATAGATAGATCCAGTAAATGAGTTGTGAGACAAATCCAGTATACAAACATTTTCAGAGATACGTGGTAATTTTCCTTTGAAATTATTTGAAGCCAGATACATATATGGTATGTTAAGAAAAATCTTTGATATGTCTGCACTGAAGGAGCTCTATGACATGTTAAGCTTCTGCTCAATTCCTCCCATAAAATTCCAAAATATATTTTTATCTAACAATGAAATTCCTATGCTAGAAATGTCCAAATTTTCTAGTGATTCTTTAATGTATATCCAGGATGAAAAACTGAGATCTAAAATTAGAAATGTCAAATTAAGGTTATAACGCTGGAAAGGAGGAACCCAATTTAGACCCAAATCAAATGCAATGCCATTACCCCTCAAGTCTAACTCCCTTAAATTTGCAAGTCCTTTGAAATAAGTTTCGAAAAGAAAACTTGTCACTGAATTGCCTCCAACTAGTAAGCTCTCTAACTTAGAGGGTTGTTCAAGGCTCTCTCGTATATTGCCACTTAAGCAGTTGAAGCTAATATCTAAGTAAACTAAAGATGAGTGGCCCCTAAACTTGAAGGAATGGAACAATACAACAAGTTATGAGAAAGATCGAGATGTCGAAGATGTTCGAGCTGGCCAATCCATTCTGGAATTCATTCATTGAGTTAATTTGAGAAAAGATCAAAAGTTGCAAGTGAAGTAAAATTGACATACTAAAGAGATGAATGGATGTTGGTAAGATCACACTCGCTCAATCCTAACTCCATAAGGGAAGGAATCATGGTTTCACTATGAAGACCAATGCCACTGAGATTGAGATATTTCAAGGGAGGAACGGGGGGAAAGCAATGAAGATTATCCATGTAAAGATTCCGATTATCGAAAAAGTCAAGGTAGTGAAAGCGGGAAGAGAAATTTGCATAAAGAAGAAGGGATATGGCAATGATTGGTTGTGATAGCTCTGGTTATGGATGAATGGATATGTTACGACCTTGAAGTAATTACTGCTCAAGCCCAAGTAGTTCAAAAATTCAACTTGAAGCAAAGATAGATTGATTTCACCTTTCAAAGATTGAAAACTTCAATCAAGCTCTGTAGCTCAGCTTGTGATATTATGACAATAAACACCTTCCAATGCATAGCAATTCTATTCAACAGACTATGAAGAGAGAGCGCCAAAAAAAATCATTGATGCTCTGAAGATTTACAGTAGGCTTCGATCACTTTGATGGCAATGATTGTTGCTGCTTCCATTACAAATGCTTCCATTGGATGACACCACAAGAGAAACAAGAGCTGGAGCTGTTGCACATTGTGTTGTATTTTAAAAGATCAAGTCTCACATCAAGCAAGGTAAGCCTCAAGAGAGGGTCTATATATGAGACCTCTCTTTTATATAAAGTAATAAGGAAAGAAAGTGGTGGGTACACACGCATGAGGTGGGCCAAAATTAGTGTAGAATGGTGGATTTGCTCCCCTATATTTGAAACTATGAACACTACAAGAATGCAAGCCATTTGGGGCGGCATTTCCCGTGGTTTTCTTGCGGATTTTCCATGGATTTCCCACGGATTCCAAGATTTCCCATGAATCTACAGTGGATTAACAATCCGTGGGAACGAGGAACATGAGAAATGAATTCCCACAGTATTTTCCCACAGCAATTTCCTACAGTTTTCCCACGGGAAAGTAAAAAAAAATTTCCCGCAGGAACTTCGTGGGAAAGATGCATAAATGCTGGTCCTGTGCTGTATGCATGATAAAAAAAATTATCCCACTGTCCCAGTGCTATAACCACGTGAGATCCATGGGAAATTCATTAAGCTGAAAAAAAATAAAAAAATTGTAAATCCAAAAGTCAAGGTTCATTCCCTGGCAAATTGGATTAGAGGTGTAATCCTCCAAATTCACATTTCATTATAATAACATTCGAACCTAGTTAATAAAAGATTGTACATAAAGTAAATATTAAGTTTAGATCTCAAGTATTCATACAAAAATGATGTAATCTAAACAAAATTGATAAATTTCTTCTAAATCATCATCTGTGTCATGGTAATTCTCACCCCCATGCAGCCATGTTGTTGGTCTCTTCCTTGTTGCTGCTTATGTTGTTGGTCTCTTCCGTGCTACTGCATAGGATGGGTGGGAGCATGAGATGGTAGTGGAGGGTTTGGAGCTTTGGACATCAAAAGAAGATGAAGAAGGTGCCAAGAGGCAGCAACTTGCTGCTTGGCTTGAAAAGTAGTCTTCCACAAACACTGAAAGCCATTCTAAGTTAATATTCACTTCCTACATATTTTTTATGGAAAGAATGAAACAAATTAGTACGACCCAGAAATAGAAATCGGCATTGAACACTAAAAATACTAAAGCCACAAATGTTGCAGAGATTTAAGAATATAATTAGCAACAAAATGAAACCCTTTTGTCACAAGCATAAAAAGTTTACAACTTTAAGCATAAATCAATAGGGGAAAACCTATATAGAAGAGCTAGAAAAAAAAAACCCAAATAGAAAATTTTGCAAAACAAGACCAGCAAGTAAAGTTTTGATTGGAATAGGACCAAAAATGGACAAAAATGGAAGGACAAACTAAAATTAAATACAGAAGTTGAAATAAAGTACAAAGTTCCCTTACTGTGTTCTGAGCAGAAAAGAGGTCATCAAGGCTTGTTGAGAAATTAGAGAGCTTTGAGCAAGAAGGAGAAAGGACCTTCTCTTGTTGGCAGACATCCATAGCTGCAAAGTGAAAATTTACAGTGTAATGTAAGTGAAAGAAGGGAAATGGGTGTATGTAAATATGTATCTTTGTAAGAGAGTGAACCAAAGTCGGTGCCACAACTCACAAGCAAGCATGATCTGGGTGCTCTCCTTTATGGCCCTCTGGGTTTTTGCCAGCAGATAAAGGTGAATGAGTTGAAAGCAATTCAAATTTAAAAAGCCAATCAGTGAAGAGAGAAAGAAGAAAATATGAAATTGAAAGCAAACCACGTTTACTTTTGATGCAAACTGCAATGGTTCTCTTGAACAGATTTTCTAAGTTTTTCCATGGCTATAATTGAAGTAAAAGTGTGTTTGGCATAATAAATAAATTAAAATAGTCAACTTAGTTATAATTTAATTTTTATGTGTTTGGTATACTAATTTATCAAAAAAAAATTGTTTTAATAAGTTTTATATAAAAATTTATAACTTATCAATTTTTTCTAAATTTATTCTATATTTTTATTTAATTGGCAACTTTTATCTTAATTATATAAATATTTAAAATATTCACATTAGTTTAATATTAAAATAAATAAATGATATTATAAATTTATATAAATTAACTTTTAAATAATTATATTGTTATTGTAAATAATAAATAAAGAATTAATAAATATGAAATATTATAAAATATAATTAACTAAATTTTAAATAATTAACTTCAATAGTTATTTCTTTTTTTTGAAACAAATAACTTTAAAAAAATATTTGGGGAAAACTCTAAATTCAGCTTTTTGCCTTTTCAGAATGTAAAAGGTGAATTTCCCACGGATAAAATACAGCTTTACATCTTTTTGAAATATGACACTAAATTTCCCACATATTTTTTAGGCGACTGACCAAAAACTTAGCTTTATGTCTTCTTGGCCTTGGGGTGTGTGACAAGTAACTTTCCTGCAGATTTTTCACACGGCTTCAGCCCCCTAAACCTGGAAAACTCAAAATGCTACCTTTTGGGTCTTGGACAATGCGCAAAGGCGCCTTCCCACGGCATTTCCATGGTCCTCTAGGCGGCAATATGGGGCGGGCAATATCCAAGAGAAATGCCGCCCCAAACTACATACATTCTTGCAGTGGAATTTATTTCTAGCAGATTTATTTTTAGCCCATAATAAAATATAAGCCATTGATAAAGTATCATGCTATAATTACATCATTACATCATGTTAAAATAGTGTTGTTAGTTGGTATATACTCATAAGATAAAAGACATCCACAAACCTATATATAAAAAAATGGTATTGTAAATCCGTACTTGTAAAAAAAATTGCTAGCATTTTTTTTCCTTTGCAAAAAGAATATTAATCATTAGATATATACACATAAAAATTAAAAGTCAAATTCTAGATAAGACACAATTTTTTAAGAGACGTTGGATACCTCTTGAAGGAAAGGCTTTAGGCAAAACATTGTTGATATTTAGTGACGAACAGATAACCAACATTCATTAAAAGAAAGATTGATCATGAAATAAAGTTAAAAATACATCAAATAGAGTTGCATTAAAGATTTTGTATTTAAATAACAATACATAAAAAGATGAACCACTTTATTTTACATAAGATAAAGAAAGTTGCTTCTATAGCAAGCTTATTTGCAGCTCTGAACTGGAGATTTCTGGTCCATCTACTTCCTTTGTGTAGTATGGAATAAATCTCCATAATGACACTTATACATTATAATTACCTATATACTTATTTAAAAGAAGTATATATACATATTAGCCACTTCATTCATGTTAGTACTTTATTAATTATCCTAGTTCACTAAAAATAAGAATAATTATACTAATGATTTTTGTCATCTATATATGTTGAAAAGTTATTGATATAGGCCATTCTTGACAACAAATTGTTGGTGTAGGTGTCATTGGCATAAAGTTGTGCCTATTAACCCCTACATTGATAACAAGTCATGTCATCACGAGTTGTCATAATAGAGTAGAACTATATCGACAACATTATTGCCAATAAATGTTCTAACATAGGTCATCTGACACTGGTCCATATCGATGATATTATCATTAATATAGATTCTACCATATACCAATAAAATGATTTAATATTTTTAAGTTTTATAAATATTACTTACATAGATGACAATGCCATCAATAAAGAGGATTTAATTTTTTTTAATGGATACCTACACAAGTGATATTATTGTCGAAGTAGTTTTCTATAATTATTTAAAATAGCAATATTATCCCATAAATGAGATGTATCTCTAATTTTTTTACAATTAATAATGAATTAATTTTTTTACTCTAGTAAATATAATAAAAAATTAAATAGATAAAAAATACATAAAATAAAATTGCAAATGTTATATAATAAATTATCATTATAACATCTATAAATAATAATATAAAGTGTATGCACAATAAGAAAAGCCTATAGATCAATATAATCATTAATATTATCATCTAAGTTACGACAAGGCTGGTATTGGAAAAGAGGTTGGGGCTATGGCTAGGATTATGGAGGAGGCTAGAGCTGGAGCTGGGGTATTGCAAAAACAAATTAACTGAGTACGGGTAGTGTAATCATATGCAACTAAGGATGAGCTAGTATAGGAGGTGAAAGCACATAGATCACATGTTAAGTGCATATAATTAAGGTGGCATATAACATTTTGGCCAACACATGACCAATTACCTTCCTATACCTTTAACAAGTGTCAAGCACCACCTTAACAATGGAAGGCTTGTTGATCCATATTGAAATCAATAGCAAGCTAGTAGATGATGCAATGCATTGCATTCACTGGGTGGCTAGCTTCTCATCCTCACCTTGATGTATTTAAACAAATATCTGGTAGAATAAGTAAAAAGTTTTTTTTTCTAAAATTTCTATAATTAAGAAATTAAAATAAAATGTCATGCAAAAGCTTATAATTAGCTTTATGCACCCACTTCCTCGATCAATATGTATGATGGCCCCAAAATTCTCCATCATTGGCTACATCTCACCTATGTCCCTGTTTCTCTAGTTTTACAAAAAAAAAAATGGTACATAATACTATTGATATATTGGAAGGCTTGGGAATATCATGAATACAACATTTAATATACATAGTCATATTAGTGTGTCACAATAGTCTTTAAGCCATGGAAATCATTCTACACTTCTTCACCTTATTGTCTTTATTTCTCTTAGACAACTCCTAAAAATTGCAAACAAAATAAAACATTTATAATAACAAGAGTAAAATATATTTGAAATGTTAAAATGATGACATTTATTTATAACTTTATACTTATTTTGTACTTTTGATTGTGAAAATAGTCAAACTATTTCTCCTAATGCTTAACTACAATGTCCTAGTGGACTACTTACCTCGCGTGCTACAAGTTAAGATCCTCCAAATCACCCCTTTGCTCCAAGAACCACTTGCTAAGGTTTGACTTGTTGTCTTGGTACCTATATATTGCAATTTACATAATACCTCACATCACAATCTCCAACTCCCTTAATGATAAGCCCATAAACTTGAAGTAGGACAGCATTAAAAGACATGTAACAAGTATGCAATTAATGTGTCAAATAATTTTAATATCAAATATAAAATAATAAGGAGCATCCATTGAATGATACTTACATAAATTTCTTGGATGGTATGGGCTTTTTGCTTTTAAGGCACAATTCTCAAGCTTTTATGGAAGGTTCACAATTCTCTCTCACTAGCACACTTACATTACAAGGGAAATGGTTAAAGTTTTCACCCACTACATGCCATACGCCATCCTCCTTATCAAAATTGATTAGTAATGGTTTAGAATGTTATTTTTTATTTTTTTGGTCCACATTTAAGGACTTACTTAGGTCTTGCTTTTTTTGTGGGAGCATCTTTCAAATATAACATGATGTTAGTATCATGGATTTTATAGGAAATAAATGTTGAAATGAATAATACTTTATAATAAATTTTACCTAATTGGCACTACAAGGGAATGTGAGTGAAGATGTGGTGACTCTCATCCATTGTCTCCTCTATAATTGCATGTGTCAACATTAATTGTAGCTATCAAGCAACATGAATAGTAAGCATTATTAAAAATATGTAATTTAAGTAGTCATAACAACACAATGTAAAATAAAATTTGTATAATAAGTCACATTATACCCCTACATAATTACAATGTTAACCATGTTAAAGTCTAAACCTTAATTTGAGTCATTATCAATAAAAGTAGTAAGCTTATCCTCCTCATCATTCATCATTAGACTCTAGAAGCCCTTCCTCCAAGTAATCATCAACTATTTTATCATCTAAATTGTCAATTCCTAGAAGATGAAATGATTTAAGGATTATTGTCTTGATCCCTTAAGTAATATTAGTATTTAAATTACTTGCAACATGGAATTATTATGAATTTTTTTTCTTTAATATTTGGCAATATATATTTATTAATAAATTAATATTTTTACTCATTTAATTTTTAACTACTAACATAACTTATTTTGTTAGGATTTGATATTATTACATTAAATTGTTATATATTTCACATTATAAGAAATTTTTTATCTTAATTATCACATTATGCTTGTTTATGTGTCATCATTAATTCATGTACTTTATTTATCTACATATTTTATTAAACTAATAAAAGTAATTTTTTAATTTCTTCTAATATTAAATTATTATGAATTATTTTCTCATTTATTATGAAGTAATACAATTTTATTGTTAATTAATACGTTTATTTTTAATTTTTAATAAATGATTACAAATTTTTTCTCCTTTTATTGGGAAGTGATTACTTTATTTTTTCTTCCATCGCGATGCCATCTTTCTCTACCGTCTGTCATCACCATGGTGTGCCACCACCTAAGCTATACATAATGTAATTTTTTTCTTATTTTTTGAAGTATTTAAAACATTGATAGGGAACGAAGTTTTCCCTTTTCTTGATTTTGACATTTTTAGTAATTTTCTCCCTATGTTTTGCATCTAAATTGATTTTCTTCTTTTGCCTTCTGAGAATGCATTATATTTGCCTTCCTAACTTTGATGGTATTTTTTTTTAACCATTGTTTTTCTTTATATTCCTTTATAACTGCTAATAATTCCTATCTTCTTGCTAATTTATAATTGGTAATACCTTTGATTTCCTTGTGATAGTGGCTTTCTAATCGTATCGTATTGCTGATTATGCTTGTGAAGGAAGCATGGAGGATCAAGGTTCAAATAATTCTCTAAGTTATTGGTGTATTTTGATTTCAGCTTCTTCATAATTTTTTTTAGTTTTCCTAAATAAATTTGCTATAATGTTTTTCTTATTTTTGCTTTATTTTTTAATTAATTTCAAAGATGTTGTAATGTTTCATATATGTAATTTAATCTTATAATTTAATTATTTTTATGTAATTTTTCTCTAATTTTTCTTATGTTTGTTATAATTTTTATATGATTTTGAGTTATATATTTTGGCATGTTTATCTTGTTTTTACTATAATTTTTTCATATTTTTGCATTAATATTTTATTATTTTTTAAGATGTTATATGCTTCATTTATGTAATTTAATCTTATTATTTTACTATTTTTATCTTATTTATGGTACGAATCAAGGTTTTAAAAAACGGTCCGCATCATGAAATGCGGCTACAAAGTGGCAGATGCGGAAGGAGCCCTTACCGCATTTCGCGGCTATTGCGGTGCGATTAAAATTCACATCTTTTGCAGACAAAAAAGTGGTGATGTGGTTTGATGCGGCGATACACAACTGCAATAGGCGTATAGGCACATTTGTTTCCAATTGATTCCATTCAAATTGTACAAAAAAAAATGAAAATCTTTATAGAAGAATATGAAATTGCAGAACAGATTCTTTCATAATGGTAAGAATATAAGAGAAAAAGAGCAAAGAGACGAGGGGGGAAAAGGTTCAGGGAGACGAAAAATACAGAAGATTTGTGAAGTTTTGGGATGAGGCTTCGTAACAGAAGGGCGAGGATGAGAGACGAGAGGAAATAGGTGAGGGTGAGAGATGAGAGAGAACCTTTTTAGAATTTCCATGGGCAGAGGAAAGGCAGAACCGCAGAGATAGTAAAAAGTCAAGTTGAGAAATTTATTTAATAAATTTGATTGATTATTTACTTTTCCCTATTCTTTTTATAAATGACATTTTCAATTCTAATTTAGAATTATAGACATCCTAAATATTAATTGATAATTAATTCCAAATCTTCATATTAAAAAATTAATATTGATAATTGATAATAAACTTTATATCGTATATAGTAAAATTATTTCATTTAAAAAGAATTTTTAAATATATGGTATGTTTCAATGATTTTATTTCTCATCTAAAAAAATAATCACAATTATTTATAACAATTTGTATTATATTTATAATTTATAATTTATAATAAATTATCATATCATCATTTTCACGTTTAACACAAGATTTAATTTTCAATTGAAATTTTACAATTACTATCACGTTCAACACGAGGAATCTTTTTTTTCTATTTTGAAACCAATCAACTTTCTAAACTCCATTTTTTCTTTCATAATTTGATTTTTTTAAAAACCATTTTAAAAAAATGTTAAAATATGCACACAAACTAAATATAGTTATAGCTATTAATTCTATTGTATTCTATTTTATATATTTAATATTAATAAAAATTAAAACTAATTAAGTTTTTTAGGTGAAAATAATAATATATCAATTTAAGCAACTTTTTTTTAAATGTGTGAATTATTTAAAAATTTACGTTCACAATGACCACAATCCGCATTTTGAAGAACACATTACCTGCAACTGCAAAAAAGGTAACGCGACCAAATCTGTGATCATAATCACAATCCTTGGCTACGATTTTTTCATTTTTATAATTTTTTATTATTTTTACATGATTCATTGTAGTATAATAGGCATTTTTTATAAAAATACTTAATTTTATTTATTTGTGAATATTTATATGCATATATTTTAATAATGAAAAAATCATTTTCTGATTCCATTTTAGTAAAATATGATAATGATAATATCATACAATCATTAATGTTTTTAAGCAGAAAAAAATATCGAAAGATTAACACATTTGATCATAACATAGGGCTCAGACAAGAGCGTAATACTCCTTTAAAACTGAAATAAGGAAAATTTTTATCAAACTAATTTGACTTTTCATTATTATTTATAATTTAGATGAAGTACATTAACCTTTTCAAATAAAAATAGTAAATCTGTTATGAATGATTCCATTATTGAAGAATTATTATTTTAATTAAATTTGGTTTAACTTATTATATTATTTTATTTATAATTTTTTAAAATTTTGTGTTAGCTACTTATTTTTGAAAACTTTTAAATTGAAAGGTGGTATATAAATACAAATAATTAGTTTGACATTTCTGAATATATTTACATAATTTATAAATGAATAAAACTATAAATAATATTAATTTAAGTTAATTTTAAATTTGTTATTATGTAATCTAATTTTTAACTTGAATTTTAATCTAAAAATTTTTATTTGTAATACTAATGCATGTGTATAGTCAGCCGCCTCGAGAAAATTTTCTAATTTTGCTCATGCTTTTGAAGCCTTGGTATAAATTTTTATAAATCCTAAGATTGTAAGGTGCCTTGGTGTTAGGGTAGAAAAAATGTTTAAAATGTGAGTAAAATTACATAAGTATTTAGAAAATTTAAAAGATCAATTGAGAAAATTTTAAAAAAATTGTTAATAAATAACCTTTTTTTGGTACAAAGGGGAGCACCCGCACCAGTTAAACTGCTAACATTCAAGGTATGAAACACCGGTCATGTCATCTATTAAACTCTCAGCACAACAGTTGGGAAGACTACTAAAATTCACGACTTGAGGAGCTAGTTTTGCTCATCAAATTGTGAATTGGAGTTAGCACCCTTTATGATTTGTAATACGAATGCATGTGTATAGTTAGCCCCCTTAAAATTTTTTTCTAATTTCGCTCATGCTTCTAAGTTATAGAATTGAAGCCTTGGTGTAGATGCTTATAAATCCTAAGATGGTAAGGTGCCGTTGTTATGGTTGAAAAAATGTTTAAAATGTGAGGTAAAATTACATATGTATTTAGAAAATTTTGAAAGATCAATTGAGAAATTTTATTAAAAAAAAGGAATTATAGAAAAATTAAGTAATAGATAACCTTTTTTTTGGTAAAAAGGGGAGCATCCACACTATCTAAACTGCTAACATTTGAGAGTATGGAACACCTCTCATGTCACCCATAAAACTCTCAACATAACAATTGGGAGGACTACTAAAATTCTTAATCTCTAAGCTAAGGCTTGCATGTCATGTACCAAATTTACTAGGTAATCAGCCACCAAATTTGCTTCCTGGTAACAATGCTAAAACTTGATCTCCTATTCCTTCCTTCTCAATTCCGTAATGGAGCATATAAGTGAGGAACATGGATGGGATTTATCACATCCAGACTCGGGTAATAGATAACCCTTTAAATGTTTAAATAAAGTGAAATGTGTTGTTTCATTAATAGGTGTTAATGACCGAATTTTCTATTTCTAATTCCTTTAGTAAATTGATAATATACACCAGTTTGTGAGTCAAAGCCCTTACTTTGTGTTTGCTAAAATATTTCTTCATTTTTTCTTTCTCATTTCATTGTGTAGCTCTCATTTTGTTGTCACAATAATACATACTATTTGCATTAAACAAGCATAAATTTCTTAATTCTTTCCTTTTAGGATCAATTAAATGTTTAAGGTTTAAATTATGCAATTTGTTATGTTTTGTGGTGTATTACATGATTTTGATGATGCATTTGTGTCTAATGAATTTAGAAGTTAAAATGCCTTTGGAATTATGTAAAGTTGTCAGCAAATATTTATTTTTCACTTGCAATTTCCTTGTCACCTCCTTTTAATTGTAATTTAATGGAACTGAGATTTTTTTGGCTAGATAGAAATTTTCATTTGATAGAAATTGTTGATAATTGTAGCTTTCTAAGTTTCTATTATTGACAAAATTACCATTATTATTGATGATTCTTTTGTACTTATTAAAACTTTGCATTGTTAAGTATGTGAAATATGTCTTAACAATATAAGATTAATTTATGGGTAATGCAATGGTAAAATTAGAACTTTTCAAAATTTCACGTATATGATTGTATGGTTAATCATGTTCTCATAAATTTAAGTTGTGATATGTTGATGGTCTTTTTCATATGATAACTTACAATTACACATCTAGAATCTAAAATTGTTGTCTGTTAGTGTCCATGTATTGTCTTCTTTTAAATTACTTGCTTTGGTGAAGGAATCAATGTATAACTTGAGAATATTGGCATGATTGCTTGCTTTATTCTAGCTTGTAGTGTCGGAAAGATCTATATTACTTAAGTTTATAGTAATTTGAATTTCAAGGATGGATCTTTCGTCATTAGTTGTAAAATTATCAAAAAAAAAAAAAATACTTGTCACAAATTTCAATCCATTGCCTATCATTTTTGCTATCATTCCACAATATAGTGATGAACATTAGTGATAGAATTAATTTTTTTTCATCACTAATGTTTTGCCAACACACTATTTACTAACATTGTATTATCTGTCACAAGTTTCATCACTAAATACTTTAGCATTGGAGTCTCCCTTAATAGTGATGATTATTCTATTGCTAATTAATTTTTTTGGGTAGTGTAAGATTGGTTTGTATATTAACAATAAAAAAACTTATTTACTTATATTTATTGTTAAAAATATTATATTTATTTAATATTAAATATAAAGAGTGTTGGAAAACAACACCTCCCTCTCTAAGAAAGAAGTTGTTTTCCATTACTACTATGCCACTATACATTTTTTTTATCACAATGGGATGAAGCTCATTTATTTATATGAAATAAATGAGATTTTTGTACAAATTCTTTTTAACAAAATTATTGAAGCCTATGTTTTTGACAACCATGATAAAAATTTAAGTATGCCTCATTAGTAGTATTACAAACAAGTCAAGTTATTTGTGAACAATTTGAGATTGGCTTTCAAAAAGTACAATTTGAGTTCAACATTAAATGAGTTAAGCTTAAATAAGTGGATTTTGAACTTCATACTACCCTACTCAAATTGCTCAATAATCCAAGTGGGTCAAAAAGAAAAAAAAATACTTTTTATTATATATGTATCTATAATTCAATCACATTAGTAATCATTAAGATTGCATGAAGATGTATGACACATAGGTTGAAGTGATTAACTTTCTAGCATTTGTTAATTTTTGTCAAGTGTAAATTTTTATTATGCGATAATTATATAGATATTTTTTAATAGGTTTGATGATTATAACAAAATTTACATTGATAAGTAAATTGAGATAAAAAAATTTGGCACTTGATTTATTTATAAAAGATAAATTTTAATAAGTTCAAATTTCAACAAAATAATAAATTATTTGAGGAAAGTTGTATAAACTCATTCAATTACATATTCATTGTAAGTTCAAACTTGAATTTGAATTTAGATATTCAAAGCACTATGAGAAATTTAGATAAAATAACATTATTTGAGTAAGTTCATGTATATTCATTTAAATTTATATTTGAGTTAGATTTGAACTCGAATTTAAATTATTCAAGTCTAATGAGCTTATATTTATTTATTTTTAATGAATTCAAAATTTAAGCATAGAAATATTTGATTTGACTCAATTCATTTGCATCTCTACTCAACATAGGCAAAGCTGTAACATTTTCGTGAGAAGTGAAATTTCCATAGGTAATTCGAGGCTTATGTCATGTAGGTTTAAAATTTGAATCAAACATAAAGATTTCATATTTTCATAAAATCTGGTGAAAAATGGGAGAAAAAAATTTCAAACCAAACGCGATCCAAAGGTTTCGCATCAGAGTTTATATTTCAGTAAATTTTCAAAGTTAACGGTACATGATGATGGTCGTTTGTGGCATGTTTGTTAAATTTTAAACTTGGATGGGCACTAATACGTCACTACCATTACCATAGGTCGAAGCATATGTAGAACTTTACTTATGGAGGTGTTATTTCAAATTCCTTATTTTGAAGTTTAATATGGCAAATATTCTACGTGATCTTTGGATGTCACAATTTAAGAAGGATATATAATTATATAAGATATTTAAATATAATGAAATCTCTTATTTGGATAATTTAATTTTGTATTTTAAAAATACAAGTATTTTGAGAAGGTAATTCAATATCAGAAAGTAAGGAATAATTTCAAATTCCACCAATGTAGGTGGAATTTGAAATTTCAATCCAGTGGACGTGGCTTAACCTCCATGTTTTGCGAAATAAATAAATTAATTCATTATTTATTAATTTGATAAGTTATAAATTAATATTTAAAAATATTTTACAAGGTAGTTTGTAAGAAAATAAATTTTAATTAAGTTATTTTAAATAACTTATAATTAAATTTTTAAAAATTTATCCTATTCATTTTGTTAAAAAAAAGAAAGAATAGGAACAACTAGTGTTAATTACACTCCTTGAGCGTCATCATAGCACAACTAAGCACTAACTAGCATTAATTACACTCTTTCATTAATCACAAATTGACACCTATTGCATTGAACTTGTAACCTTCAAGTTGAAGTAATAACCACTTTAATTAATTGACAACCCATGCTTTTAATCATGTAAATCTAAATATTTTTTATTCAATCATGCCTTTCCACCTCTAAATTTAGTATACATAGACAAAAAAAAAATAAGGAAGTAAATAAATAAATAAATATGTAATGATGTAAATTATGATTAAATAAATTTTTGGTAATTAGATTCATGCCTTAAATTCTAGGTAAATAAAAATAAGCAAATAAATATATGATGTTATAAAATATAATTAATTTAATTTTAATTAAATTTATTTTTATTTTAAATTATAAATATATAAAAATATCTATGTAAATAAATATGTAATGTCATAAAAATATAAATATGATATGATTGATTATATTTTAATTAATTATATTTCTGTTATAAATAATAATTAAATAAAAATTATGTAAGTTAATAAATATATAAAGTCATAAAATATCATTAATTAAATTTTAAGTTATTATATTTTTATTTTGAACATATTAATTACATTAATATAATTTGATCTTAAAATATATTAATTTAAATTAATATATTCTTTTTATGTTATTTTATATTTTTAATTAATTTAATAATTAATTTTATGAAATAGTTTTATATAATAACTTAATTTATTATTGATTATTAATTATTAACTAATAATTAATTTATTAATTATCAAATAATGTATTAATTACTCACGTGAACAGAGTCTTTGGTGAGCGCGTATATTGCCATTAAAATGTTGAAATTTGGTAGTCTGCGGTCAAGATCTAATTACAATATTAAATTTTTAATGCAATCATATTAGTAAGGATGTATGCTTGATGAATTTTTGGTATAAATAAATTTTATATTATCATTTATTCATATGTTGTCAAGTTATTTAAAAATAGTTAAAAAAATTTCTATCATAAGTAAAATTACTTAATTATTTTTATAATGTCTTCCAATTCATTAACAGTGTAAAATACATTACACTAATAATGGTTTAAATTTAAACATAGTAGTAATTATTAGTAAATATTATAATTTAATTTATTTGATAATTTGTTAGCATTTTTCTTATTAAAATATAACAAAAAAATAAAATTAAAATAATAAAAAATTATTTAAAATATTTATATTATTTAATGATGCATTAATATTAATATTAATATTATAAATAAAATAATATTTTTATCAATAATTTATTATATGAATTTTAAATCTTGTAACTAACAATAATAATAATTTTTTTTCTTTTCAAAAGTTCGTAAAATTATAATGAAGTCATTTCAATTCCTTCCATTCCATTTTTTTAAAAATTTTACAAACACTTTATCCAAGCACACATATTAAGCATATTCTTTGAAAATCTTTGAATTCTATTATGTGTTAGCAAAACAGAACATTTTGTAACCAGGGATTTCAATTTATTGATCAAAATATGAATTACCTTATAAAAATACTCTATCCATCCAAACAACGCTAATAGGTTAATTTTGCAATATGTAAGACATGATTTTAAAAAATGCATCTCCCCTCTCCAATGCTGAAGTAAACACTTCATGTTTTTAACTATTTTAATGATATGCTGTCTCCTATTTATCAACCATATGGAGAGATTAATTACATTAATTGTGTATAAAAATGCCAAAAGAAATATTAGGGAGGTAGGTGTCAGACACAGAAGGATCTAAACTTGCTCTCTCCTAAATATATCTGGGTGGGGATAGTTTGAGGGTGAGTATAGTCGACTTGGAAAAAAATTTAGGTCACACTTTAAATACAAATATTGTGGATATTTCTTCCTAGCGTAAAACTAACACAATTAAAGCCAACAGAAATATCTGTTATATTTTCTTTTACCGATTTCTATGATATATGTGTTAGATGTGTTGAGGACATAGTGGACGTGAATCTCACTACTCTGATACACATGTAGGAGTGTAGCCGGTACGAATGCAAAAAAAGAAAATAAAAATTAAAAAAAAACTTTTCAACATTTTTTTATCTGTCTTAATGATATCAAAATTTATAATTTTAAGTTTGTGAATCCTTTGAGCAAATACACATGTTAAAAAGAGGGATACTGCTTGCACAATGAGCTCTCGCTTCATTAAAGTTCCGTGTTTACTCGGGCGACAAATATTTTTTTAGAAATATTATTATAAAATATTAAAATAATAATAATTAATTTAAATATTTAGTATTAAATATAAAAACTTAGTAAAAAATTTTTTTAAAAAAAAATTATTTGCCTCTATTGTTATACTTCAGTGTATTATTTTTTTATTAACAAATTATAAAAATATATGATACTCTTTTATTTGTATACAAAGAAATAAAATTTTTTCATAAAAATATCATATGAAAAACAAATGGAATCTAAATCTTCCTTAGAGCCACAATATAACAGCATACAATCACTTTGCAAGGGTTTAATGAGCTTTAAAATAAACCCTTGAATTAAATTTTATTAAATTATTTAGTTTGCATAGAAAATAACTTTCTGTAAAAAATTAAACATTAAAAAAATAACTTATTATATGAATTTCCTAAAAAGTACACAAAATTATTTGATTAATACATAAGAAATAATATTTTTTTAAAAGTAATATTTTATATTTTGTTTAATTCAACTTTAAATATCCTAAAAAATGTTGATAAAATGATTATTATATCCTTAATATTATTATAATACAAACTTATAATGCATAGAAATTAAACTCCTAAGGAAATAATTATTATATGAATTTCTTGAGAAGTACTCAAAATTATTTGGTTAATATATAAAAAATAATACTTTCTAAAAAGTAATTTTTTATGTTCTGTTTGGTTCAATTTTAAATATCTAAAAAATATTAATAAAATAATTATTATATTCTTAATATTATTATAATATAAATTTATAAATTTAATTATTATTAATTAAATTTAATAAAAATAATTTTATTATTATATTCATAAATAACGCAGAAAGTAAAACTTACCTAAGAAAGAGATGGATAAGTAATTTCTCATGATTTGTAAAAAGTAGAACTTTATAGAAAGTTCTATTTGTGAAAAGTAAAATTATTATATCCTCAATATTATTATAACATAAATTAATAAATTTTAATAATTATTAATTAAATTTAATAAAGATAATTTTATCATTACATCCATATATAACACAAAAATAGAACTTATTTAAGAAAGAGGTGAATAAGTTGGATAAACAACTTCCCATAATTTGTAAAAAAATAAAGCTTCATAAAAAATTCTATTTTTTTCAATTTTTTAAATAATGGCTAACCAAACAACTTATTTTTTCCCTGTTTCCAAATAAATAGAACTTCTCATACTATTGAGGTGAACTAAACAACCTTTAACAAAATAAGTTTCTATCATCTAAGGGCAGTGTTTGTGTTATCAGAAGATCTCTTATTTATTTATAATTCTAATGATAGAAATTTGATATTATAAAAAATGATCCACTTATTTAATATTATCTATATTGCTGGGGCAAGTTCTTAGTGATTAGCACATAACCAACATTCATTTGTTTGAAGGAGAAATTGATACACACTCAAACACATTCGTTAAAGTCAATCATATATCAAACAGAAGTTACACCAAAGGTTTTCATCCAAAACAACTAAACACTGCAACAAATTGTCACCCTGAAGGATAACACAGCCCTTCTTATTTCACCAAATAATATATGAACTTCAAGAAAGACTTTGAATTTGCTGTAGATGTCATAATTAAGCATTCTTCCAAGTAGATCTTTCTGGTCTGATGCCTAATGGAAAGAATGAAACAGTAAATAATAAAACACAAAACCTATATTATGTTTCCATTCATTATAACATTCATGCTTGCAAAGGCAAGATTCTTTCAGCATTAGCAGAATAAATCAAAGTTGCTTCATACTTCTAATGTATCATATATATAAAAAAATTTGCTTCATAATTGTAAATTACTTATCAACCATCCAATTCCTTCTAGCGTAAGCTGGCAGAAAAATCATGTATTCTACCTAAATTATTCCCCAAAACGATTGGTTCCTGTATATGTAATGGATCCCTCACCCGAATTTATCTATAGTATGCAAAACAAGAATTAAAATAACTCTTCTCTTTTGCATGTTCGGAGGAAGATAACTCAACAACAGACTTTATATATGATACAGAAAGTTTTTAAGAGACTGCATTTCAAGACTATGATTAAAAAATTTAACAAAACTATATATGAATAACATAAAAGATAACCTTCTTCACTCACCTGATCTTCAGCTTGTTACCAGTTAATGGAACATATTGAACTTTAAGGCCACAGCAACATAAATTTTATCTGCCACACGATTAAGCAATCGAAAATAAGCAAGCCTAAATGCCTTGGAGAAAATGGCGCCACAGACTCCCCAAAAGCCCACGGCAAACCCGATTCCCATCACAAGATAGAACCATGACTTCGTTCCAGACTCATCATACTCTTCTACCGCCGGTATCTCTTCTTTTGTGCAATTCTTTGCGAGAGGACATCCACGAAGTTGAGGATTACCAATATAACTACAAGCTTCAAATGTATCAAGCTGGCCTCCCGATGGGATTTGTCCAGAGAAATCATCGTGCAACAGGTTCAAATGACTTGGGAAATTCAAGTCAGAGATGCTGTGAGAAATTTCACCACAAGTCGATTATTGGAGAGATCAAGAAATTCTAGATTTTTCATGTCTCCAATATTCTTTGGTATCGTCCCCATCAAATGATTTTGAGACAAGCTCAAAGACTGCAGTTCAACAAGTTTAAATAATTCTGAGGGGATCTCCCCTGACAAATTGTCCAGAGAAATCATTGTGCAACAGGTTCAAATGACTTGGGAAATTCATGTCAGAGATGCTGTGAGAAATTTCACCACAAGTCGATTATTGGAGAGATCAAGAAATTCTAGATTTTTCATGTCTCCAATATTCTTTGGTATCGTCTCCATCAAATGATTTTGAGACAAGCTCAAAGACTGCAGTTCAACAAGTTTAATAATTCTGAGGGGATCTCCCCTGACAAATTGTTCGATGAAAGATCAAAACTTCACACAAGGTCAAGTTTACTGGTGTAATCTGATTCATGGCCTCTCATATTGAGCATTATACTGTATGGGAGATAAGCACCATTATAATATACGATCTCACTAAAATTAGGGCCATCATCCTCAACCATGCCAGTTAAGTTATACAAACACAGAGGTACTGACCCTGAAAGCTTATTTTCAGCAATATCCAGTACGATCAAAGAAGAGAGTTGGCACAATTGTGATGGAATGTTTCCAGCAAAATGGTTTGATCTCAATTTGAGAAATGTTATTCCTTATAGCATCCAGGCCGGTACACTTCCTGAAAATTTGTTGCTTTCTAGATTGAGCACTCTCAAGTTCTTGCAATCACCCAATGAGAGAGGTATTTCTCCAATAGAGCTATTATTATGCATATATATCTCTTCAAGAGAAAACAATAACCCTAACGAAGGAGCAAGTTTACCTGTTAATCTGATATTTTCCAAGTTAATAAAAACTAATTGCAGCCAATTATTTTTCCAACAATCAGGAAGTTCTCCACTTAAAAGATTATCTGATTAGTCTATATACATGTCTATTGATCTACTTATTCGCAGTACCACACAACAAAGCCGGAATGGATCCTGAGAAAGCGTTGTGGGATAAATCCAACGAAGAAACATTTTATGAGATAAGTGGAACCCCTCCTTTAAAATTATTTGAGGCTAAAATTACACTTTCTGTGTTCAACAACATGTCTGATAAGTCTCCACTGAAAAAATTGTTTGACACATTGAGTGTGCCTTCAATACCCTCCCCCCACAAAATTCCAAAACATGTCATTTACTGTTGATGAAATTCCTGTGCTAGAAATGTCTAATAATTCTTCTATGGAACTTTGGGTATATATCCATGACGGAAAACTGGGACCTAAATTGGAAGATCTCAAGTTAAGATAAAGAAGCTGGAAAGGAGGAATCCAATTAGGACCCTGGTCAAATGAAAAACTTTAACCCCCCAAGTCTAACTTCTTCAAATTCAAAAGACCTTTAAAATTTTTCTCAGATAGAACATCCACCAAAGAATTGCCACCAACTATTATGCTAATCCAATTTGGAGGAGTTTTCCAAGGCTTCCTTGAAGATTACCATTCAAACCATTAAAGCTGATATCTAAGTGAACTAAGGATGAAAGATTTCCTAGACTTGAAGGAGTGGAACCATGGAACAAGTTATACGAAAGATCAAGCTCTTGGATGTGTTCAAGCTGACCTAACCAATCTGGGATTGTTCCATTGAGTTTGTTCATACTTAAGTCAAATGATTATAGATTTCGAACATTTGCCAAAATCTTCAGTAATGTTAAATCCAAGATCAACGTAGGAGATATCACTACTAAGATTAAACAACCAATCGGGTAATTCAGAGTCGAAATGCAAGTCAAACAGAACAAGAGAAGCAAGTGAAGTGAAATTGACATGCTTAAGAGATGGACTCATGCTAGTCAGCCGACATTGATCCAAGCTTAGCTCTGAAAGTGAAGGAAGCATGGTCACAAACTGAAGCCAATTGGTTTCATTGTGAAGATCAATACCACTAGTTGAGATATTTCAAGGAAGGAACCAGAGTAAGCCAGTGAAGATCACGATTATAGGAAAAGTCAAGGTAAAGAAGGTACGAGGACAAATTTGCATAAAGAAGAGGAGATCTGCCAAGTGATTGGTTGTGATATCTCTTGCCACGGATAGATGGAAAACTTACAGCCTCGAAAGAATTTAAGCTCAAGTCCAAGTAATCTAGAAATTCAAGTTCAAGCAGAGAGAAGTTGATTTCACCTTGCAGTGACTTTAATCGTAGGTCAAGCTCTTTAACTCGCCAGTCATGTTGTCGCACTGAACACCTTCCCGTACACAACAGTCTTGTTCAGTAGACCATGAATAGAGATTGTGCTGAGGATCAATGATTCCTTATCTGAAAATTAGCAGTATCCGTCGTGGCAACAAATCCAGCTGCTTCCACTGCACATGCTTCCATTAAACGTCATTACAAAGAGCAACAATAGCAAGGCAAATGATATGATTTTCCAAGTGAAACTAACCATTTTTGGTTCAGAATGTTTCTGTGAGTACAGGTTTAATTAGCTATAGTAATAAATTACACTCTTCAAGGTCTGATGTTAACAAGAAGATATATAGATCTATATATAGAGTTTTGAAAGGATATAATTATCTTTAGGCTAGTGCAATGATGTTGTGTTAGATTCCAGTAACCAGACGAAAATTGTCAGATGTTGATAAGTTGACCCATATTTTATTCCCACTAAAACCATACTTTATCAGCTGACATAGACTTTGACTCGTTCCCCTCTGCAACGGAATCCTCCACAATCAATCACATTTTCCAGGTCTGCATTTCACGTTCTTTTATTCTAATGGTATAGAAAGTTAAACGAAATTGAGCACAACTCGTGCATGGTCTTTTAATATTAATTCTTTTGAAAACTTTCCTCAATAGAAATTATACAAAATTGACTAACAACTTGTTAATGTCTTTGGAAAACTTATCTCAATAAAGCTTTCCATGTATTGCGTGGGAACAATGCCCTCTTTTCTTTTCTTTTTTTTAAAGAATTATTTATATATTTTATTTGGCACTCCCAAGTCACTTCCCTTCACGAATCTACCTCGCTGTCTACTAGCAGGTGCATATGATACACTCTCATACACTTCTAAAATGAAAGTGTACCAATATGAAATCCAAACCCACAAAATAGTGCACTTTACAGTGAGAAATCTATCACCTTCCTTCGTAGACCTGATGCAACCACTAAATTTGTTTTGTAACCTTCTTTTGACTTCATTCTTTCATAGGCTTGCACGTGAACCAAACTGCTTTCAAGACTCAAATCTATATTTTTATGAAGTAAAATGCTTCAGAAAAAACCTAAAGATACTTCACACACATACATGCCTGATATACACCGGTAATAACTCTTCTAAATTCAAATAATAACGTTTTTAACTCTTGACTTTTCCTAACGAGAAGTGATAAATATTATGAATTTCTTATTAAGAAATTACTACCTAAGTTTAAAAAAGTTATTCCCAAATATGTAGGGACATGATTTCCTTTGACTTGTACCTAGCACAACTGTATGCTTTATGTGATTATTTTCATTTTTTTTAATTTCAATAATCACCAATTTATTCAATTCTGTCACGGATGATACAACCATGCATTTATTTTATAAATATAAATGTTTACTTGTTAATAAATTCGAGAGGCATTATAGTTTGTTTTTACTAAAACACACCTACCTAGAGCCATTCATGGCTGACAAGTACTATTCCAAAGCTCTGAGAAGGGAACTGATTCTACTAATTCCATGGCTAAGTACGTCTAAAAGTATCACTTTAAATTGGCGACCAATAATCAAAGCTTCCTGACTTAAGAATTGCGAGCATATATCAAATAAAATTAAGGCTACATTTATTTTGTCCAAAGACATCCTCCGTAAAAATAAATAAATCAATAAAAATAAAAAAAAATTCATTAGCTTGTGATTATGATTACAAAATTTTAAGATCATAAAAAAAGCACAATTTATTCGCCCCTTGCTTGGAAATATAGAAAACTGAAAATTCAATTCATTTAGAAATGGATTCATGCAAGATTTTTAATATGAATCATTTTTTAAATGGATTGAATTCAACAAAGGGCTAGAGAATTGGAAAGTTGTTCTCAAAAGAAAAAGACTTGCAAATCCTATCAAAAGTAGTAAGATGCACAAAAAAGTACCAAAAGCATGACATTGCCCAAAAAATGAATTAAACATAAATACCTTTCCTAAACGATTTTATTCCGAACTACAATAACAGTAAATAAAATTACCCATTTGCGCACACACAAACAAAAGCAAGCATGAACCTCCCTTCAGGCAACTTGAGCAAAGATTTCATGCAACATCAGAGTCCAAGCAGAACGCATAAAATATTTGAATATATAATTAATTACCAAGCATGCTGGATATGTAATCTTAATTATAAGGACAATTCTATAATATCCAAAGTAATAGTTTCGGTATTAATACCTTGACTTCATGGTAGCATAATAACCATATGATTTTGATGATGTCAAAATGAATGGTTAAGATGAAATGGTGAGAGACTTACTAAATAAGTAGAATGTTTATAATAGGATATTTATATTTGCAATCTTAATTTTTTATACAATTCTAAATTTAATGTAGAGTTAATTATTTAAATAAGTTATTTATATTAAGTTGCATGTAAGAATTTAATTCCCTCAATTATTATATATTAAATATATGATAATATTACAAAATCAATTCATTTGTAAATATTAATTTCTAATCCTATTGACATTTTATATTTGACTTTTATTGTACATATTATTTGAGATTATTTTGTATGAAATTGAGATGCTTTTGATTAGTTAATGAAAAAAGTTAGCACTAAAAAAATACATAATTTATTTAAAATATAAAAAAGTAAAAAAATCTAGTTTCTTATATTTTAAAAGCATCATTTTAATTATTTTCTTTTAATTATCTTTCACTCATACATAGATCATAAAAAATTTATAAATTATTATTAAAATAAATTTAATCTTTTAAATCATTCAAAAACACACACAATTTAAGAAAATCATTAGATATTAATTTTATAAATTTCTTACATTTACAAAAATCAAAATTTCATGTTTCATTTTACTTTCTCTAAAATTCACTTCCAAACTTGATAATTCAAGGTAAGTAATTAGTGCTAATTTTTTTAAATTTATTAAACAACTATAAAAATTCATTATAATTTAATAAATTTTAAAAAAGTAGCACTGATTTCTTATAAAGTTAATCATTGCAAAAAAAATTATAAAAAATCATAATTAAAAAATAAATTATAAAAAAGAATTTATCGTATAATTATAATTTTATATTATTAAATATTTTTATGTCAATAATTTCTTAAGAAAGCCTAATATACTAAAAATCATGCTTAATATAAAATTAATTTACATATGTTACAATTAATTAATAATCACTTATTGTTAAAAAAATAAATTTAAATAGAATTTTTTAAATGGAAAAGGACAAGAATCATGTAACCATATCGTTCTCAGCACACCTACAATAACAAAATCAATCATACAGTTGAGATTCATCAATTAAAGAAAATCAAGAGATGAAAACCTACTGAATTTAGATTTCTCTTCTTTTAATCATTTTCCCTCCAGTGATAAATAAATATATTATTTTTATTGTGATAAAATTTTATTTTTATATTCTTTTAGACTAAAATTATATTAAAGAGATAAATTATTATTTTTATAAATAGTTAAATTTAGTATTTTTTATCTATATTAAATTTTATGAAAAATTATGTGTATCTCCCTTATATATCGCCCTCATATAATAAGAAAAGAAATCAATGTACTTAATGAAATATATTATTTTTCAGCTTTACTAAATAACGTACTTAATTTAAAAAATTTATTTTTAAATTTTTTAATTTAATCTACGTAACAATATACTTAATTTATTTTACCTTTAAATAATTAATATTTTATTTTATTATTTGAAAGATTTATTTGGTATATTATTATCACTTAAATATTTAAATTTTGTTAAGACCAAATAAAAATAATAGAAGTTAGAATTGGATTTTCATGATTGGATGTATATAGAATTAAAATAAAATTATTTAAACTAATTAATGAAGTATGAAAAATTTAAGGAAGGGGGAAAATATAATTTCTTGATAACTGGGGGTAAAATAAAAAATATAAATAAATTTGTTGACTACTTGTTTTTTATTTGTGTGCCATGATTTAATTTATTTAATTGTTTATATATGCCATATGTCATGTATTAATTAGTTGATCAGTCAAGGTATAGGTATTTATACCTTAACTTTTACTTTGAGTATGGAAGAACTATCCTAATTATAATTATAATGCCCCTCCACTTTCAATTAGTATCTGACAAAAATGTAATAGAGACAGATATTCAAACTGATAATAGTCCGTCTTAATATCCTAAGACATATTTAAAAGCCATAATCCTATCCTATGCTATCATGCTATGAGATGACTACAGCATACTTGAACTATTGACATCCACTAGTAAGACATTTCCAAAATTAACGCTACCAATATATGTAGAGTTCAAGAAATTAAACGAATCAAACTGAACGCAAAGGACCTGAAGATAAAGTCAAATAGAAATTAGTGGACAAATCAATCAGAAGCCAAGAGGAAGGGAGAAAGAGAGAAAAAAGAAAAAAAAGAAAAACACCTATACCCGCAAACGAAAGCAGTGGCGTAAAAACAAGATTTTAATCCACAACTATAATTTTGTTTGCGGCACCATCTCATAACTACCTTGATTATCTGTTTTGCCTTTCACCAGCCACCTATAGTAGTTGAAGCGTAGAATTTACTTTTATCCCAAGAAATAAGTTTCTTAGTAGCAATATGTATTTAGAATAAAATCACCATGGATGACAGTCTTTCCATATTGTTAAGAAAATATAATATAATCAGAAGGAAAATTGAAATCGTTTTTGGGCCATTGATAACTATACTACAGCTCATCATCATGTAAACCTATGGAAAATTTCAAGAGATAAAATGACTAAAATGGATTACAAGAAATACCATAAAATCTGCCAGAGATTTGGCAGGCAAAACCCTACTGAGAAACATTACATACTTGAGGCGAGCAGCGCAAATCTATCAGCTAAAATTCTTCGACATATCCAGTAAGCTTAGGCAGCTTTCTTACTTTTCTTTGCCTTTACTTTCATATCTCCATCTTTTGATTTCAACCCACTTTTCTTCTTGTTGCCAGACTCTCCATATTCAACAGGCAATTCATTTTTCTTTTGCTTTAAAACATTTTCCTCCAACGCCAATTCATCTTTCTTCTGTTTTATGATTTCCATGTTTCTTTTTTAGCTGACTTTCTCACTCGCTTCACACCATTCAACTCACTAAGAGCGGCATCATTTTTAGTTGCTTTCTTTCTCTTCCTATCTACCAATAATCCAGCACCCGTATCATTTCTTTCTTCAGCATCACCCTCACTACCTGACCCTCTGAATTCCTCACTGGCGTTATTATCCATGTATCTTCATGAATCCTTCTCTTCTTCTTGCCCACTTTCAGATCCTTCTCAGCCCCATCTTCTCCATTCTCTTTATAATTTTCCTTATCTTTGGCTCCCTTGATCTTCAAATTCATATCCGGAACAGCCTGATAAATAGGCAACGCAAGTGATTCTAACAACTTGACATGAAATGATCTCACATTCTTCCACTTTTTAGGCACCACCTCCACAATTCCATTAATTGCAGCAACCACATTATCAACAATCTCATCCTTTTTCATTCCCACTTTTGCAACTCTCACCACACTACACGTACCTGTCCTTAAAAACAACAATGCAGATGAGCATGCCTTCTCAATCTGCTCCTTCCAATTCTTGCGCTTCAAATCCAGCGGCACTGGAATCTTCTTCTTGAAAAATTGCTTGCCTAATAATCTTAACAACAGTGGTATCGCCCTCTTATCCGCAAAAAACATGGTGTAAGAATCACAAAGCTTCGTTTTTGCCTCAAATGGGCGATAATCCGATTTCATCTTCGAAAGCTTTAAAACTTTCGACACGGGTATATCCTCCGATTTAATCTTCTTCTGTGCATCATCTTTTGTGAGACTCGCCTTGGGCCTATCATCAATTATCAAACAGAGCTCAAAAAATTCAGAGAGAAGAGAATGTGGGTGTAAAATTTTCTGAGGATTAACGCGATCCTTTGGGGGAATCTTCTTGAGAGTAAGGATTAAATAGCTGAATTCATCGTCGTCGTCAAAAAGCTTGGGCTTTATATTCTGGTTATTCGAGCTTCTCCACTTGAGGAAGGCACACACAGCTCGTTCAACCGCTTTAGGGCTCACCCTTTCGGCCGTTGCAGAAGCTGGGGGTGCCGGCTGCGCCATCGCTATGAGGGAATACGACGGCAGTGTTTTGGGAATCAGGGTTCAATCGTGAGAATTTGGGGTAGTGATTTGAGCGGAGTTTGATGGGTTAGGCTAAGGGTTCATGATGGAATTAGAGGGCCCTTTAAGTTGTCTCAATAACCAATAGCAGAATATGTGACATTGGACCAATACCATGACCCACAAAGGTTAACGAAATATATAAGATGGGCTAAAATTTTAATGAAAAGGCACAAAAGAATGCCCGCCAGGGGAAAAAAAATCAGATGAAAGGGTGACGATAAAGAGAGTCTTCTTATGCACTTCGGCAGTTTGTTAAATGCAAGATTTTCATGATATCTAGATTAGATGTTTTGTAACTAATGAAATAATGTATGATGTGATAATAATAAAAAAATAATTTTTGCTTTAAAACTATTGATCAGGGATGATCATAAACATATTGAAATATTTTTAACTGATTGATCTAACTTAAAATTGATTGGTTAAGAACAATTAGTATATTAATATTAGTACAAATTGATAAAAAAATTTACAAAATTCGTTTGATTGGTCAATAACAATTAAAAAGTTCTTAGTCACACTAAATTAATACTAATAGAAATATTAATAAATTACAAAATTTGATTGATTGGTTAGGAAGTTATGAACTTCTATTTCACATATATATACATTACTATTTTTTGTTGTTTAAAGCTCATATATAAATGTTTAATTATTAACGTCATATTGTGTTTGAATTAAGGTTCATATTTCATTTAATTATTATGTTTCTCATTTAATGTTGGAATTGCTTCTTGTTATATTTATTTACTTGATGAATCATAGTTAACAAGTATTTTTAAGCCAATTTCAACCATTGCATCCATAATAAAATATAATAATATAATATTATAATTTTTTTAAATTTGAATTCATCAATAACAAACTTTAACCAATCAAAACCAAATGATCAATTAAATTCGTTAACATTTTAGAGGTTGGTTGGTTTTGATTAAAATAATAATAATGGTTAACTTTGTCAATTAAGAAAATAATTTTAATCACTTTTTTTTATACTAAGAGCAAATAATGCATACCAAAATGAATATAACCTTCTATGTTAAATTATTTCAAAAATAACTTTTTTATATTTAATTTTTCACATATAAAAAATAATGCTAAGGAAATAGCAAAATAAAAAGGTCAATTTTAAGTTTAACTAATGTTTCATAAAATGGCATTTTCTTGAAAATTATGAGGATATTTAAATGAATGCTATTTATAAAAAAGTTAAAATGAATGAAATTGAATAGTTCTCAATGAATGAATTTATAAAGAAGTTTACATGAAATAATTTGAAGTAGTCTAAATAATATATCAATAAAAAAGTTTAAATGGGGGAAATTGAAAAGTCTAAATAATGAGTTCACAAACAAGTTTAAATGAATAAAACTAAATAAATTTAAATGAATGGAATAGAAGATAATTTAATCAACAATATTTAATGAATAACATATAACATCAAGCTTTTGTGGTGAACGTCATCTAAGTACTTATCAATCATCATGATAGTTCAGTAAGTCCCTTTTAATCATCATAATAGTTTATCAACAATTTACACATCATTTTAGTATTTAATCGACATCTTAAGTCATTGCAACCATACATATGGTCAAACTTATGATATCAATTTTTAATTAATAATTGACATATTATTTTTTTGTTCTCAACTTGTAAATAAGGCTCATAGCCGACAAGTTTATAATCTTTCAAGATACATCTCCTTCTATTAAAAATAGAACTTCAATGTTAAGGGTGTTTATTCTATTATTAGGCATTATTATGACTAAGGACTTTTAAAATTTTTCACAAGGACTTGTCTTCACACTCTATTTGGAATCCTAAGAGATTCTTGAATTTTCTAAATAGCCTATGTGATGTTAATACTATAGTTTACACCCTTTATCTTAGGAGTTTTTAATGGAGTTCAAGAGCTAATGCTTTTAGAAGGTTCTAAAATTGATCCAAGTTTCTTTCAAGAACTTGTATCCACACTTTAACCATAAATACAAGAATTCTACAAAGTATTTATAGAGATTTCAAATAAGAATCCTTATAAATTTTTTGTTCAATGTTTGTGTTTATTGTTAAATTATCCACACAAGTCCTTTAATTAAAGGAACTTGAAGAGATTCTAGTTCCTTCTTAATGTTAAATACTGCTATTTATGCCCTTCATCTCAATTTCAAAAGTTATCTCTTATTAATATAGGCATTGCATCAAATTATAGTTATCTTTTGCACCTAAATAAATGGTCATGAGCATATTTGATGTTTGATATGATTGCCATAATCATAAGATTCAATTATTTCTAATTATGCAACATTAATGGCATGTATTGTCCTCCTATTAATGTTGAGATGCTTGTTTCTTCATTTTCTATAAGCCATTGATGCTTCCTTTGTTTTAATGTGAAAATTGACATGCTACTTCCTTTGTGTAGTGTATCAAACTTTGATATACATAGAGCGAGAAGCATGCTCATTTTCACATAGAACCATAAAAGCCTTGAAGGATTCATAGTAAATAAAGCAATCAAGCATCTCATGATTAATAGATTCAAAATTGATCTAACCAAAGACCTTAGAAGCCATCAAGTAATATGGAGGAATTACAAGTAGATAATAACCACCTTTCCCTTTAATTTTTGTAAGGATGCAATATATGTTTATTGCAAATGTAAAGTCTACTATTCATTGTAAATAATAGTTTTTCCATTGTATATATTTTCATGTAATGATATAGAAATAAATAAAATGGAAGAATTTATGTTTCTAATACATTGTATTCTTTCTCTTTTTTTTCTAATTTGCATTCAATTTTTTATTGTTCTATTTAGTTCCATAATAAGAAGAAAAGAAATCTATTTTGTTAAAAAAGACATTCATTCTTTCTCATTTATGTTCATGTATTGATATGAAAATAAGTAAAATTGAAAAATATATGTTCATAACATATTGTGTTTATTCTTGCAATTTAGTTTTTGATTTTCTAATCAATCCTATTTTGTTTCCTATCATTTTGATGCAATTTTATAAATTTGCACATGTAAGATATTTGATCTCATTCATCTACTTATAAATATATGAGATATTTAATATACCGAATTTTCATGAATACTTATTTCATCTACAACCAATGTACTCAAAAGGTTTTTTTAGGGAGTGCAAACCTCACATATTAATCAATAGATATCAAGACAAATTTAATAAAATACCTATCTCTAATTGTAATACTATACAAACTTTTACTATTTTCATTTTGTTATTCAGTTTATTCGTTAAAGTTGTTTAAACTAGGATTCTCTAGAATAGTAGGAGATGTTGACTTTCTATATATGATTAGGAATACATTAGAAATAAGAAGGATGAGGGAGTGAAGAACATGGGGATGGGATTAAGGTTTAGGATAAAGGAGTGAGAATCGGGGGTGAGGGCATAGGGAAGGAATGGGGAACTAAAGGCTAGGGTATGAAAAAAGGAGTTAGAGCTGGGACCTAGGTTTAGCTAGGTGAGGTGGGTAAACATACAATGCTAGTTATTTAAAAAAAAATTGGCATGGTATTAACGGTATCAAACACCAATTTTTAAAAATAAATGACATTTCATGTTATTTTTGAAGATAATAGAAACATAAATAACATTGGTTTTCATAGAATAAAAAATGACATTATTGTTCTATTTTACGATAATTTATTAATCTATGTTAAAATCATATATGCTACTACACTCGATTACATTTGGGTTATTTTCCAATGTATAATCCTCTAAACACCCAATATTAATAAGTTATTTTATAGTGGCGAATGCTGCACTGAGGGGTCATTTAGTTAGTAGAAATTAGGAAAGAAAAAGGGAATGATAAGTTTTCATTTCCTTTATACGTGTTTGTTATAGAAAAAAAATCATTTCCTTTTTCTTATTTTCCTTTAATAGGATTACTCCAAATGAAGGAATTACAATTTCCTCCAATTTCCTAATGAATCTGATTCCTTCATTCTAGATTTTGAGTTAATAATAATAATAATAATAATATATTATTATTATTATTATAAATAATACAAAATAAAAATAACTATTAAATAATAATTAATAATAGAAATAATAAAAAGAATAACATTGATAAATATAAAGATAAATGATAAAAATAAATATTAATAATACTAAAAATAATATTATTTAAATAATAATATAGTAATATAATTATAATCATAAAGATGAAAAATATTTAATAATACAAAAATTAGTAATATTAATAAAATAATAATTAATATTAAATAATTATAAAATAATAATAGTAAATAAATTAAATAATGATAAGATAATAATTTTAATAATTATTTAAATTAAATTATTTTTTAATATAATAATTGTTAATAAAGTGACTCAAGAGTACTTGATTCCTTTTCTTGTTTGGACCAAATAAGACAAGTTACCAAGGGATATCATTCTCTTTCTCTTTATTTTTCTTTATTGATTCTTTTAACTTTCTCTAGTTGAACCAAATAACCCTTAAATTGCATGCCAAAACACAACTTATAAAACAAGTAATTCAAACAAGATTACATTAGTCATCATATTTTATATACTCCTCTACTAATCTACATAACCATGGAGCAAATAGGAATCATAGAATAATATATAATGTACTCAATGCCCTAAAAAAGACAATAGCATGCAATGAAAAAAATCAGCAAATAAAAATGGTATGGATATCACCATTGCATTGAGCATAACTATAATCATACATCTCGAGAACAATAAATCTTTAAAAGCATCATCAAACATAATATAAGATATAATTCTAAATGTAACAATGAATGAGATTGTCACAATGCCAGTGTATATAGACATATATTCAATTTCCTAATATTCATAAATGCAATGAAAATAAGAGAGGAAAACGTACTTGAAAATTTTGTTGATAACTAGAACAATCATAAGACTATAATTATAGCAATGAATATGGAAGAGATTTGGGAGCCGTTAGAGAAATTTTATTAGCGGAGTTGATGCCAAGGAAGTGGGCTTCAAAAAAGAAAAAGTGATGCAAAATAAAAAGCCAAATAAAAATTATACAAACAAAACAATTATATATCATTTTCTTATTTCAAAATCAACAACTTAAATAAATGATGTCCAATTGATACAAAATAGATGTATAAAGTTAAGATGATACAAAAATATCATCAAACAATCAATTTTAATGTCAATTTTTTAAATTATTAATGTCTTAAGTTCTTCTTCCTTTTCAAAGGTAATAGTTCTCATTCACTTTTGACGCCAATTATCCATGGAACCAATATCTTAATATTGCTATTTTCTCAAACATGTTGATTTTGACAAAAAGACATAGGTTATTAACTTAATCATTGTCTTAAGTTTTCATAAAATTTTAAAAAGGTTACTGCATAAATAGAGGTCAATTTTTTTACAACCATTGTTTTATTTGTTTTAATAATTTTAAAAATATCATTGTGTTTATATAGATGTTAGTTTATCTTATGATCAATGTCTATTAACTAATGTAGAACTGTGTAGAACTGTGGTAGTGAAACAAAAAAAAAAATTAAAGGCATTTGGACTGCAATTAAGTTTGAGGAAATGAAAATAATTGAAGCATATATGCTCGAAAAAAAGAAAGGTATATACGCACACGAAATCCATCTTCAACCATCATATAATATGTTCTTTATCTTTCACCTTAGAAAAATCGATGTAGTTGCAGACTCTGGGAGAGTTAAGGGAGGAACGAAGGGGAAGCAATTTTAAGGACCAAAATACATGACTACCGGCTAAACTTAAATAGATGAGCACCAAACTAACGGAACATAAAGAAGGATGCTGAACCTATATTCTAAAGTTACTAAATATACTAAAAAGTAGCTACATACTATTTAAAGCTAACGAAATGACTCTTAAACTTAGCCACACTGACTGAAGGTCGCGGTCAAACTAAATTCAATATCAACAATCCAAAATGAAATGTAAAGGTAGAAGGCATAATACTTTTAGTGAGTTTACAAACTCAAAAAGACTAATCATCATGACATGTGGGGGAAGAAAGAATGTGAAGCAATAATCTTGATCACCAATCATATTATTAGTTTGAAATGAGTAATGATAGCCACATATTATCACACACATTGCTTCCTTAATCTATTATGTAATCTCAAGAAAGTTATTTATTTTGTTCAAAAATGATACTGCTACAAATTATTTATTATTTGTTAAGAAAGTTGCCATAGACATTAAGAAAGTTACTAGCAAACTTTAAGAAAGTAATTACCGAAAATTTGTGGTAGCGTGTTCAAGTGTGGGAGTATCAGTACACAGTTTCAAAATGTTCCGTTCTTCTCCAACCATTTTTTGAATCATCATCAACATATTCTAAGCAAGAATGGCACTGCCGAACTACTACAGAAAAAGAAAGCTTTTCAACAACGCTATGTCAAACAAAACAAGTCTGGGTTCAATTTCTAAGTCTATATCGCATCACCTGCAAAGTATGCAATTATAATTTTCTGGCACTAGTTCAGTGCAAAAAGGCAAACCTCCAATAAATGAGCCCAGAGATACAGTTTAGCCATATCAATCTCACATAGAGTTGTACCAGTACTGACTGCATCATTCTCGTTACATATATACTATGAAGAATATTTAGAAAATGAAGGAAATATATGGATGATAAAATTTGTAATCTTAATATATATCAATTACAAATAATTAAATTATCACAAAGTTAAAGTTATAAAATATGAAAATATCTCAAGCATAATCAAATAATTTCATATTTTTATAAATTCAAAATTCAAATTATATATCATGAAAAAAAATTCTTGAGCCAAGTTTTCTTATTTTGCGACTTTCATCTATTGGATGAAGTAATTTTCAACAATTTAAAGACACTAAACTTTAAACATATATCAAATATCAAGAAAAAATAACTTTTCTTTTGTAAATAGTAATAATTTTTCAAAAAGAAATCAAACAGTTGAATCGTGCGAACTGGCATTTGACCAGCTCATCACCACCGCCATCCCCTCAAATTTCTCCAGTGAACAGTGAACTATACTGTTGGAATAATGTAACGGGCCACTTAAGGAGACCAATAACTAGGCTAAGCAGGTCCAGCTTGCCAGCTTACATTTTTTTTCCCTTCCATTACTTCAAAAGTTCATTCTTCACAAAAAAAAAAGATCATTTTTTTAAGTACAATCATCTTTAGTATCTATATATTCTATTATATTATGTATTTTTATTTTTAATAGTAATAATTATTATTAAAAAAATAGAATAAGTTATGATTTTGACAAAAAATAAACTAGATTTGTCACTGGATAAATACACAATTATAATCACTACCATTACTACTACCAACACCAACATCATTATCAACATCAACAATAATAATATAAAAGTATTTGTTTTATTAAAAATTAAATTATTTGAATTTTATTTTTTTAACAATTCTGCTGCTTCCACTACACATGTTCCATTGAATGTCGTTACAAAGAACAACAACAGCAATGCAATTTAAATAGTTTTCCAGGTGAAGTTAAACATTTTTTGTTCAGAATGTTTATGTGAGTGCAGACTTAATCAGCTCGAGTATTAAGTTACACTATTCCAAGTATGATGTTAACAACGAGATACATAGATATATAGAGTTTCAAAAGGATATAATTATATTTAGCAAGTGTAATGATTTGTCTTATTCCCATCAAAACCATTGCTTATCAGCTAACATAGACATTGTTTGTTCCCCTCTGCAATGGAAACTTCCCCCGACCCATCGCATTTTCCAAGTCTTCATTTCAATGGAGTAGGAAGTTATACGAAATTGACCACGACTTGTGAATGGTCCTATAATATTAATTGGTTCGAACATCATTCAGAAATAATTTATAACATAATTTTATATAACTAAAAATGAACCATTGAAGTATAATTTTGTATTGATTATGAATTTGAACTTATATGAAATTTTAAAAGTTAAAAAAATAATTCAAATTAATTCGATTTGTTCACAAGTTGGTCTACATAAATCATGAGTTTCATGGATTAATCCGAAATCAATCTGCATTTAAATGAGCTTTTAATATGAAAGTTCCATCCATAGAAGTTCATAGGCTAACATGCCAACTTGCAATTTGCAAACTTTTTCAATGGCGCTACTTGCAAGTCAATTTCAAACCTACATTGCTGGATGGCCGCCCAATTTGAACATAGGGACTTTTTACGATCCGTCACCCATACGGAAACATTTGTGAAAACTACGTAGCAATCATAACTTCTGTGGAAATATTTTTGTGAAAAGTCCAAGTCTATGAGACATTTTTCATATTCGCCCGAAAAGAGTTTTATATTCCCGAATCCCAACGTAACCCAGTCTCCTATGTAAATTTGTCTATAGTCACTTTTTGGGCAAGACTTTCGTATCCTAACTGCATGTCTGGGGTTTATGAACCTGAGTCAACACGTATGAATGTTACCGTCGACTGTCAACTGTCAACGAAGCCTAAGGAAGCCAGTTATTTAGAGGTGGTTAAGTCTAACAGCTTGGCATAGAACTGACATAATTCTGTCTGATTTAAAATTGGGACTGATATAAAAATCATAATAATGGATTGATTTTATAAGAAATTTGAATTAAAAAGTGCAAGCGTGTCAGATTAATAAGTTAGCTTGTTAGCTTAATATTGTATAATAAATAATATAAAATTAAGTGTTGGTGAGTGAGTATATGTATATATATAAATTATATAATATTATATTTATAATATATAATATATATGGAAAATATTTAGGCAAATACCATTTCCTATAATTTATTGTAGTGAGGTACCGCAACTAAACTTTATTTCATTTAGGTGCTGCCCTCAACGTTAAATTACCACAATGCCCAGAATACAATACGACACATCTGTTGTGCAAACTGGGAAGAGGAAAAGACATGAAACCAAAATGACAAAATACAGTGCCCAAATGATGAAACAACACACCCATAGCGCATTTCAGGAAGAACAAAAGGCACGAAACAAAAACAACAAATCACATTCCATCAAAGTACAGTACTAATGAACAAACTTGAGAGACCGCATGATGACACTATACAAATCACTGGAAAATACCACCAAACAAACTCAAATGAAACTAAACAATCGGAAATTAACATTTCCCAACATCGACAACTTAAAACCAGTTCAAATAGTAACTTCTCACAAATTAGAAGCGTCAGAATGGGTTGTCAATAAGTAAACCCACGTCCTCTTTATATTGATTCGAGTATAGGCATTATACTGCAATTAACTTGATGAAAAATGTTACTATTTGCGTGGATTTGTATATATATGTACATTGAATTGAAACCCTAGAAGTTAGAACGATTGACATGTCTCACACATTATTTTATTGCATGTTACTGTTACTAATCTCATATAATAACTAATTGTATGAGAAACAGAAAAATAGCACCGTACATATTGTTTTGTTTTTTTGTCATTCTATTCATATAAACACAAACAAAAACACCTTATTCCTCTGATGCCAAACAGTAACATGCTTTTCTATCAATTTTGCTATTAATCATAGTTGATTTGTCAATTTATTCCTATATTGTGTTGGATATTGCTGTTTCCACATAAAATAGTAACATCTCATTTAATGTTACTATTTCTTAATAGTAACACCTTATTGTTGTCAAAGTTTCATTTTTAATCATACTTCATTTTATCTATTTCTCGTGTTTTTTTGTTAGTGTTTTTATTTCAGAGCAAATAGAAGCATGCCACCACAATAAAACAACATAAAATAGTAACATCTCATTTTTGGTGCATGTTATTGTTTCTTGAGGAAACAACAACACATTATTTTCTCAAAGTTTCATTATTAATCATACTTCATTTTGTCTATTTATGGTCTTTTTGCTTGGTGTTGCTATTTCAAACAAAACAGAAATATGTCATTAGAAGAAAATAACATGTTACTATTTGTTCTAAAAATAGTAACATGTTAATGCTTGATTTGTCAATTTATTTGAACAAAAACGCTACAAAGCATCCAAACAAATAGAAGAATCTAAAGAAGAAACACAAAAATTCTAGCAATACAAGTATAATTTACTGACATGTATAAGGCAAATTGATGATCTTCAATTCAATGACAGACACAAGATAGTGTTGCAACAAAACTCATTTTGGATTCTAATAAATGCAATAATAATAAAGGATCTTGATCGTAGTATGTGCCAGAAGAGCGATCAAGAAATATAGTTGATAATTGCAACCTTCTTAGATAAGAATAAACATTTCCTAATTGGGGGCAAACATCTGAGAATAACACCAATATCAATCAAGCTAATTTTTAGAATAAGAGATGGAGATCGGCTCATCAAAACAACGTCTAACAAGAGACCATAATCAAACTTTGACACAAGGTGTTTTTATAGCCAAGGACGCATGACAAAACCAATAGTATTCAATGCACTCAAAATAGCAGTGCGAGGAACATTAGAGACTAATGTTCAGGATGTCTTGCACCTTATAACACTGATGCTGCTAGTAGCCCAATTTATATCAAATAGAACTCACACACTAAGCTAGTCATACATCAAATATGTAGAGGAATTAAATGACATATCACAATATGGGTGGTCCTAACACACACACGAGCAACTAATCAGTTTGATTACAAGGGACAACACCCTAAATGTCACTAGCTGTGTCATGCTATTACTAGTAAGTTAAAATTTTCAAACTTATTTTTACTTCATGTCACTTTCTTTGATATTGTCTTCATTCATTTCTATTCATTTAATTTAATGTTTTTGTCACTTTTCTTGTATGGTTTTGGCAGTTTTTGTTCATGTTATTGTTTGGACACCAAACAGTAACATGTAACTATTTTATGTGTAAAGTGTTACCTTACATTTTTTTGTCATTTTTGTTTTTAGTATGACTTCATTTGTTCATTTATTTTGAGTTTCTAGTTCATGTTATTATCTATATACTAAAGAAAAACATGTTACTGTCTGTCTCTACAAACAGTAACATGTTGTTCTTTGGAATTTTTTTATTAGTGACACTTGACTCTTTTATTTAATTTTAGTTTTTGGTATATGTTACTATCTGCATACTTGATTCACCTATTTACTTTGGATTTTTAGTATATGTTATTGTATGAATACCAAACAGTAACATGTTATTGTTTGTTCTGTAGATAGTAATATGTTCATTTTTTAGCTGATTTTTTCTTAATAACATCAAATGTGCCATTTTATTACTCCATTTTTAAATGCAACTTCCATTAAAAATTAATATGACAAAATGTACAATGTATTGTTGATAGTATTGGCTGTGCGAGATAATAAATGTGCTTAATGAGCATCATATTCAAAGAGTGCTAAGATGCCTCAAATAAGACCTGAAACTCCTCATATGCCAACTGAGAAATTAACTTATCTATTAGCTTTAAGTAAACTTTGGAAAAAGTCAATTTATTTTGAAAACAAAAACATGTTGATATAAGAAAACATGTTATTGTTTGTTCGGAGAATATTAACATGTTTTTTTAATATATTTTTTATGTTAATGATAGTTGATTTGTCGTATTATTCAATTTTTGTTTGATGTTACTATTTCCATATAAAATAGTGACACATTATTTTGTCCAAATTTTTATTGTTAATCATGCATCATTTTATCTATTTATTGTGTTTTATGGTTGGTGTTGTTATTTTAGACCAAACAGAAGATGTCACTAAAAAAAAAACATGTTATTGTTTGTTCTAAAAATAATATTATTTATTGATTTTTATAGTTAATCATGCTTAATTTGTCATTTTTTTCCCAATCTTTACTTCATGTTATTGTTTCCACATAAAATAGTAACATCTCATCTAATGTTATTGTTTCCGATAGAAATAGTAACACTTTTTTTTCTCAAAGTTTTTTTCTTAATCATACTTCACTTTGTCTATTTATTGTGTTTCATTATTAATCCTTTACCCATGTTACTATTTTGCTGCCATTTAGTCTTTTATCTTCATGTTACTTTTTCTCACCAAAATAGAAACATATCAACTAATTACACTAACAAATAACCACTCTTATGTTTTAGGTTGTCAACAGAGAACTAGAGCCAATAATTGAAAAAATACAATTCCTTTACAACCCTGACCCAAAACTATAACTAATCAAATACTATGACAAAATAAAAACACAAATCATACCCTCCTAATAAGAGAAATCAAAAAGTGATAATGACATAAACCACGACCAACAAAACTTGAACAATTTGCAAATATTGTACTGTCCCACAAAGAGCACCCTTAACAAGACATAAATGAAGTACAATAATTAAAGGGCTAGCTCTTTAGTGCAAATAGAAGAATAATTGAACTGACTGATGAATTGAAATCTCTCATAGAGAAACTTTAGAAGTTAGAGAAATAATTACAACAAAATAAAGAAATAATCACAAACCTCACATACAAAAACACACGACTCCAAGGGCAACTATCCAAAACAACAAAGCAGACAAAAACCTTAAAAATGGTTGTCGACACATTGGAAAATCAAAATAAACAGCTGAATGCACAAATAGAAGAAATAAATGTGCAGGTGGTTGAACAGGAAAAACTAGAAACCACAGAAACTGAAGAAGATAATAAGACTAAGGAAAAATAGAGGTCGATGATCACAATGATTAAAAGAAAAATAAGAAAAACAAAATGTGACAAAGACTACATGTAGTCAAGCTAATGAAAAAAGCCCACAAAACAAAAACAAACACAACAACAAAAAACACTTGCTGAGGAGGAAACTAGAAAGAGTAAAGAGGCTCCTGTAATAATCTTAGATAAAATAGTAGTAGAATTGCCTAAAAAGAAACAAACTCAAAAGGCAATAAAAACTACAAAGTGGTTAGCTACAAAATACCTCACCCACGATGTCAGGACCAAAATAGTCCAAATAAGAAAAGTAGGAGACCCATTGTAAGTCATATTCTACTTTCTTGCTAATTCCTTTCATTAACTCAACATTACTACCTGCCCCCTTAACTAATTTCTATGCCACATCACCATTTGCTGGATTTTTGTCTGGACATGTCCAACGGGACATCTTCATAACATTAAAGGAGTTAATGGACATTTTCACAGACAAGGTGATAACAAACAATGTGTGTATGCTCTGAACTTTTACAACATTACTATTTTTCTTATTCCTTTTTATAATTATGTTATTGTTTCGAGTCAAAACAATAACAAACAATAACATGGCAACAGTGAGTTTATTCAACCTAAAAAAATATGATGTTACTATTTGGAGTCCAAATAGTAACATGCAACTACTCGTGTTGTTCAAAATAGGGAATAGTAATGTTATTGTTTTCAGTTTGACTTCTTCTTAATCAACTCATCTGACAAGAACTAATCCTACAATTTTAGATCATAAATAGCCATGTGTATACTCTGAGCTTGATTGTCACATCAAGGAAAAACAAGATAGTTGCATTTGATAGCTTATGCTAGGTAAGATCTTAAATTAATTCCAAAAATATAAAATACAAAAAATGCTTTGGTACTGACTCCTCTTTAAACTATATTGATAGTCTTATACTGTGAACTTATTTCAAATATACTAGGAAGCGAAGTAGTATAAATTCGATGCAAAGATGGAGGAAGTAATAACTACAAAAATTGTTCTATTCCTAATAAACTCCACTGATGGCAATGACTATAGCAACCTCAATCATTACACATTGCTCGTACTCAATAATACAAACTACAAGTAAACACATTACAACTCATAGAGGCCGACAAGGGAGGGGGCTACAAATACATACTTTCATGATGCTAGAATGGTGGTAAGTGATATTCATAAAATGATTAAATACCAAGTACTATTACTGTTTGTTATTTTCTTGAAGTTTCATTGATAACCATTACTAATTTGTTTATCTACATTATTTTCTAATTGATATTACTATTTCCAAACAAAATAGTAACATCTTAGTCTAATAAAAAATAATATGTTATCTTTGGTATGAAGACATTAACACATTTTTCCCTTAGAGAAAACATATTAAGTGTGATGCCACTATATGATATGCTATTTTTGGTTAATGTTACTATTTCTTATGAAAAAGTAACATGTTATTTTCTCGCAATTTCATTGTTAATCAAACTTCATTTGTCTATTTATTTTAATTTTTTTATTAATGTTACTATTACCATACCAAACAATAAAATCTATGAACAAGAAAATAATATGTTACTATTAGAAGTGAAAACAATAACATATCATTTTTTTATTGATTTTCTTCTTCATAATGCTTGATTTTAACTTCATACCTTACCTAACTTCTTTATTTAACAACAGAAAAACTATTACAAGAAAAAGAAGAATGAAATCCTTTAAAAGAATGAAATGGAAATGGGATTAGAAGTAGCAACTGTAAAGCCTTCATTTGAAATTATATCATGTGAAAGGTCACCACAACTAAAACCTGCATCATAAGTAACAACTTCTTTTCTTATCCAAAAGTACCATGACTAGGAGGTACCAAACTAACTGATTCCATGAATTTACAATTTCAGGCAAGGTTGCAGAATTTTTGTATGCAAACAAATAGAGTATATATACAACAATAAAGAATTTGAAGAATAATTTTTGTTGGAATCTGTGAGAAAATACAAGGCAAGATTAGTGAATAAATTCCTCAGGGATTTCAATCCTTCCAGCTGAACATAATTATTATGTATATATGCAATATTTTCCTTGTACATTGAATTAAATTTTATGTAACATTCAATTATGTGTAACATCTTATATTCAATTGTATATAACATTCAATTATATGTAAAATTTAATCATAAATGTTAATAAAAATTCAACATATTCTTCTTCCAAAATTCTTTAATATTCAGAATTGATTTACCTTAAGTTTACAAAGTTCTTACTATATGTTACTATTCTGAATCAAAACAATAACATGCAATTGTCTATTATTTCTCGTTGATATTACTACTTAAAATAATAAAAATTCAGCATATTCTTCTTTCACAACTTCTAATAAACAATCATAATTCGTCTATCTTATGTTTATGACCTTCTATCTTGATGTTACTATTCTAAATCAAAACAGTAACATGCAAGTAATTGCATTATTTTTTCATTAATATTACTACTAAAATTGATAAAAACACAGCACATTCTCCTTTAAACATTCAGAATCCATTTACCCTATATTCATGAACTTCTACCTTGATGTTACTATTTTTTATCAAAATAGTAACATACAAGTAATTGTGTTATTTCATTATACATGTTACTACTAAAACTAATAAAAATACAACACGTTTTTCTATTGAGCTTTTTTTAACAATCACAATTTGTCTATCTTATGTTTATGAACTTCTACCTTGATGTTACTGCTTTTGATCAAAACAATAACATGCAAGTAATTGCATTATTTTTTCATTGATGTTACTACTAAAATTGATAAAAATAAAGCATGTTCTCCTTTCAACATTTAGAATTCATTTACCTTATGTTTATGAACTTCTACTTTGATGTTTCTATTTTTGATCAAAATAGTAATATGTAAGTAATTGTATAGTTTTTAATTTTTAACTAAATAGGAATATCTCAAGTACTAATATTAACTAACAATAACTTACATTAATATATTTATAATATATTTCTATTCCTTTTTAGATAGAAAAAAAATCATAACGAATGCAATTATGTAAAAGAAATAAATTTCATTCAAACTGGCTCCTTGTAACTTTTCTTGTTGTGATGTTCCAGTTTACCACATCTTCCATACTTAATTTTATTAACACACTCACCCCTCAACCTAACCCTCATTTTTTTAGGTTTGCTTGCTTGTCTTTTTGAAATCAAAGGTAAGATAGTTAATTCATCACCTACAACAACCTTCTGCCTCAACATCATAGGAATAAAGTGCATCACATGTTCATAAATCTTCCTATATGTGCTCACATGGAAATAATTCTTAACAACCTCATTCAAAGAAATCTCACATCTTCTTATAGTAGCAATTGCATGCACATAAAGAAAGTCATCCAGTTGCCACTGGTTATAAGTGCAACTGCATTAGGAAATATCCACACGGTTGGATCTACTAAAACCTCAAAAATAGTTTTTGATGACTTTCTAACCACTCAACCTCTGCACTTCCTTAAGTGTAATTCTAATATCGATAACCAAATTGGACAAATAGCATCATTCTAATATAATGATTCTAACCTTTATTTAGTAATCTACTCCATTAATTTCAAATGAATATTATCAACTATATTTGTGATTTGCAACTTCCTCGCATCACAAATCCATGAATTGTAAGATTCAATTGCATTTAATATCATCTCACCATAATGACAACTATGATTGAAAGCATTCGACCAACACTCTAGTGCAAGCCTTATGAGAAAATTCTCAACATTCCGACCTTCTTCCCATTTGAAAATCGCCATGTTCTTAATGAATGCAGCTACTACTAAGGAATATGCACACATTCCAAATAAGTGAACTATGTGCTTTTTGAAGGAATTTGAAAATGTAACACCACTGTGTCTGTCCCTCAAATTCTATTTTAAATGATGAAGATAAAAGAAATAAGGTGCTGTTGGAAAAACCTTTGGCATTACCTCAAGCAATCCTAAATTATGATCGAAAATAAAAGTCACACTTCGATCTACATCAAGTACAGTGGACAACTATGAAAGGAACCAAAACTAGTTTTCTTGATTTTTAGAATTAACTATAATAAAATTTAGAGGAAACAGTCTTGAAATGGAACAATCATACAACACAGAAATATAAGCCATTAAAACAAAAAAAATCATACTACTTCCATGTTACTATTTCATCTCCTAATAGGAGCATCAATCCAGTGGCCAAATAAGTACTTCCAACTATCAATACAACTTATACAAACTACAAATCTATCAAATTTATCGATATTATTGCTTACTTTTCAAATAATACCATCATAAAACTCATAATAAAACATCTAAATAAGGGCATATTCTACATGAAGATACCAACAAAAGAAAATGCAAAAAATAAAAAGTCTTCCATGTTATTATTTCCAAACCAAATAGTAACAAAGGATGTCATGTTGCTATTTGACCTGTAAAATAGTAACATCAACCAAAGGACCTAAACAACATCATTCCTAACTTAAAAACCACTCGCCTTGATTACCATCCTTACCCATAGCTGATAGAATAACCCCCTTAAACTTGGACTTTAAAAAAGTCTCATCAATAAATAAAAGTGGTCTGCAAAACATGAATCCTTCAATGCGAGCACAAAATACAACAAATATCCTTTTGAATCTCCTATTACTGTCATCCATGTCCACCACAATACAGCTACGGGATTCACTTCCTTCATAGCACATACATACCAACTGATTTGTTTGAACGAGTCATCAAAATTACCAAATACTGTACCCCTTGCTTTCTCTATTGCACATCATACCTTGCAATAGGGAATTGCTAATCCATAATTGTTTTGAAAATGATTTACAACTTCACTGGCTATCAAAAATGGTGATCTTTTAACTAATCCACAACCAATTCAAAAATCAATTTGAAACCTATCCTCTTTAAAGTTGAATTATTTAACACAAGACCACAAGTGTGATAATTCACTAACTTCTTAATATAGAAACACCCATTCACCTTGGATAATTAAGCCATAACAACCCACTCATAACCTTCTGAATGCTTTTTTGAGTATACAACTTGCACCTTTGTTTTTGTATTCCTAACATAATTAAACAAAAAATCTCTCTTAATTGAATATTTGCACAATGCATTCCTAAACTCAACAACACCACCAAGGGACCTCTACCTAGTGTGACTCACTCCACCTGACCATGAATCCGACAACAAAACCCTTTCACTGTTTAAAGAACACAAACTTAGTACCAAAGCAGCATCACGCTTAGTAACATCAGAAACAGTAACTTGTCTCTCCAAAACAAAAACACCATCACAAAGCGAATGCAATCTAGAACTCAAACTAATATAAACACTCATATTCAAATATTTCAAGTCTAGAACTCTAACCAAGTCAATTATATTATCTAGTTCAGACCTATTCCTTAACAAACAAATAGGATGGCTAGGGAAAGAATATGATAGGGAAAAATTACCAAGAAATAGATCCTTAAAATTTGCACACATTATCTAAACTAAATCATAATATTCTATTCTAGTATTAATCTTTAATACCACAATTTCAACCCTACACTTACATACGAACAACAGGTATTATTCCATTAACAAAGCAAAGTTACAAATACTTGGCAATAATGCGATCTAAAAAACAAAGACGATCAATAGAGGCGATTGCAATCAAAACATAGAGCAGCCCAATCAGAGGTGATCAACAATAACTTCAATTCCAGCAATTTGTGATAACAATGCATGAGAAAAGTATAAATGTATCGCATAAAATAGGTCAAAATTGCGCTTAATTAAAAAAATATTTTAGAAATATAAAAGTTATAATTTATAAAACTGGTACCTTTTTGAAAGAAAGTCTAGTAATAGCACCTCTTTGAAAATAAGTTTATGGAGTGCCACCAAAATGCAATTTACCAAATATATATTATAATAGGTTAACCTATTAGCTTGGTACTGTATAGCAAGTAATATAAGATTATGTAATTGGTGAATGAGTGTATGTATGTATATAAATTGTGTGTTAATATATAAATATTAATATATATTATTAAATAATTATATAATATAATTATAATTATATAAATATTATATGTTATATATTATAATAAATTATATATAATATATATTTATAATTAATTATAATATATATTTTTATAACATTAATAAATATACATATAGCCATTGGAAAATGGCTTTAAAAGAAAAACTTAAACTAGTTGTTAGCTTGTGCATTGTAGATTGCTATGTTACAAACAATGACATTGGTAGCAAAAGTTACCTACTGTAAATACTAAGCAAAATGGCTCTCATAGTCATTGGAGTTTTTGTTGTTCCAAAATGGCTATTTTCTATTTATTAATTATTCTACAAATACTTTTGTTGCACTTCAATCAAACTAATTCACACAATTTTTTCTCATTTTTCTCTCTTCAATATCTCATATTCTCTAAAATCTTCATCAATAACTATAGGTATTCAAGTTTCCAAATCAGTACAAAATTAATGGTGGTGTTAGTGTGGTGTATGAGGTTTCAAATTGTTCAATTCCCCTATCAAAAAAAAGAAAAAAGGAGTCATTGGTGAAACTTTTTAGTTTTTTCTACTTATATTTTTGTAATTTTAATTATTTCTATATATAGTTTTATATAATTGGTATTTAGTTTTATACTATTCAATTTTACAGTGTTATTATTTCTACATATAGTTTTATAATTGTTACTTAATTTATATTATTTAATTTTTATCTATTGTTATTATTGATTTCATAGTTGTCATTTTTGTCTTTTACATTACATTAATAATTTTTCTTGATATTATTAAGTTTTAACCATGAATTTGAATTATCCTAATGATATGGAAAATTTCTTGGATAACCAAAAAATTTAAGATAATGTAGCTACCAATTTTTCAAATAACAATTTTATAAATATTGTCTAAAATCTTATAATTATTTTGCTAATATTGTCTAAAATCTTATAATTATCATAGCTACATTGGTACTATTTCATTGAGATGTCATTATTTTTCTAAACATGTAGATATTGTAGATGTTACAAAGAAAGGATCCTAATATACCTAACCAAGATACTTGTGAACATTAACTGTGTAAATGGATTTATCATAGTGAAATACATTTTAGTTTAGCAAGTTGTCTAAAATTTAATGAGCCTCTTAATTACTTGAATCCTCAATGGTATGGTATGAATAGGAACACTATTAAATTGCAAAAAATATTTAGTGAAAAGAAAATAGTTTTAACAAGTTTTTTTTTGAAAAATTCAAAAGTAAAGTTGCACTTACATCTAATATTTGGATACCATTATTCCAAATGAATTATGTTTGTGTGACTACACATTATATTAATGATAATTTTGTTTTGAATAAAAGAATTATTTTTTTTAAACCCATTTCAGTATCAAATGATGCATCAACTATTACTTTTTATATAATAAGTACTTATAGTGAGTACATGATATTTGATAAGATATTTTCAATTACCTTTGACAATGCATCTAGTAATATTAATGCCATTAAAAATTCAATTCCACCTTTAAATCCTCTGTTTGATGCTTAACTTTTTTTCATCTTAGGTGTGTATGCCATATTTTAAATTTGGTTATCCAAGATGCATTAAAATTTATTTATATACTTGTACATAATCTTAGAAATATGGTTTTATTTATCAAGTCATCACCTGCTAAAAACATGATTGGAAGCAATTATGTGTACAAATGGTTAAGAAACCTACAATGCCCCCACTAGATGTTTGTATACGATGGAACTTTACTTTTCATATGTTAGAGTTTTATTTAAAGTATAAAGATGTTATTAGTGCTTTTTATTCAACAAAAATGCAAGGTAATCATCATCTCGAAAGTATCAAATTGTAATATGCAAAAATTTGCCTATAATTTTTGCAAACATTTTGTAGAGCAACTAATCTTTCATCCAATTCTTATTATCTTACATCTCATTCAATGATTGGAGTTTTGCTTAATTGTAGTTCAACATTTTCAAAATTTAGAAGTTTTAATAGTTTTGAAATTGTTATTAATGAATAGTTACCTAAATGGAATAAATATTTTAGAAATATTCCTTATTTATATATTATAGCTACAATTTTAGATCTTAGACTTAAACAACAAGGAGTGAAAAATGTACTAGATAAATATTATACAAATATGCAATATGAATTTGACATAGAATTATACATATTTAATGTAAATAATTTTTTTCATGAGATTTTAAATATATATATATATATATATATATATATATATATATATATATATATATATATATATATTATAGTAAATTAAATTCTTCACATTCATGCATAGGTTCCTTTTCTTCCTTAAGAACATCCACATCATATATTGAAGAATTTAATAACTTTTTATGGGTAATTGATAATTTCCTTTTGATTAATAATGAACATATTTCTTACTTACTTATATCTATTTTAGCTAATATACCAAATTTTGATATTTTAGAATTGTGGAAATCACAAAGGACACAATATCCTTTACTTTCTCTTAAGTCATTATATACTAAACCCTCCAATATCCTTAGTAGCATTAAAAAGTATATTTAGAAATTATGATTTGTTTGAAAGATTGGTTTGATGTGGAAAATAAGCAATAAATAATTTGAAAGAAAATAGATCATCATCTAGTAAATATGGAGGCGGAAATTAGAATTAATGATATATTCATATATTATAGATTTAGTTGGTAAAATATTTGTATCCATTCTATTTACAAATAGTAAAATTTTTCTAAATTAAATTCTGTGATTTTTACCTCTACTTGGGGGTTTTCCATGTAAAAAATAATGTGTCTTGATTCATTTTCTTATAATAACAATAGTTCCATCAAAGTTGCATAAAAAATTCTTTTTCAACATTTTATTTTAAAGTTATAATTTACATAAGTTAAAAAATATATATATTCAAGCACATGTAAAAAAATTGTTATAACCAAAAATTTAAAATTTTATTTGAAATAATAATAGTAATATAGAATGTAGAACTTATATAAAATTAATATTTGAAACGTAACGAGTTATAAAACCTACTTAACACTATCTAGTATATATTGACTTGAGACTGAGATTGGAACTAGTATTGTAGTAACCCGACTTGATCCTAACTTAGTGAAAAAATAGCTTGACTTGGAACTGATCTGATATGTAGCTTTTGCATGTGGGGTTAAGCCAGTATAAACTAATTGGCCTATTCTGAAAGGCTACAATTACTAAATTACAACTTAATCCTTTATCCACATCTTTTTAGGATTGTAATTTGGTCCATAATATGTTGGAATAAACGGAGCAATACCAGATGCAATGCCTAATATATACCAAATATCTATATGTATATAAAAAAATACATTTACCTCCACTAAATTGTAACAAAATTATACAAGTCTTTTTTCTAATTTTAAAATTTATAGATTTCCTTTCAAATATAAAATAATACTACATTTAAATTAAAATTAAAATTTTTATTCAATAAAATGATGAGAAAAGATGATTATATATTCAAATCAAATAATATATACCATGAAATATTTTGAATATTTTATGATAAAAAATGTACATTAATTAAGTTCAAATAATTAGAATATAAATTATGAAAAATTCAAATTTTAATACAATTATCATAAATTTTTAACTATTTGAATTTAACCATAATATATTTTTTATTACAAATCATATACTATTTTATTTGAATCTATAATTATCTTTTATCATTATTCTTTTAAAGATAAGTTCAAATTTGAGTTTAAGAGTAACATTATTTTGTGTTTTAGGAGAGGTTTATGTAGATTTTAAAACTAAAAAGAATATCACATGATTTTATTAAAATTCAAGGGAGATCGATATATTTTTCTATATTTATTCTAGTTATAATTTCTTGGCTCAAATCATAATGCTATGCTTTTCTTTTTAAACTACAGTGACTTTTTGATTTTTTATTCAAAACAAATTGCTAGATTTAGTTGTAATAAAATTCTAAAAAATAAAAAATTAATAAATAAAATTCTCTTATGATTTTAAAGTTTGAAAAAAAATAGTCTAAGTAATATAAACGTACATCTTCTTTATTAGCTTTAAGGTTGGATAAGACGTTCACATCCTAAGTTTTTTTTGGCATTAGCATTTTAGAACTTGTTTGGTGCATCATATGAGAGATATATAATAATATAAGTAGATATAACTATGTTTTATCAAGTGCTTGAACCTTATACAAAATAATATGATATAATCCAATTAATTAGTTTTATATGACAGCACATGATAAATTAATCATCTTTCTCTAGACTCGTTATAATAGGATAGAATTAAAAATAAAATTTATCATTTTTAATTTAGCTTTAACTTATTTTGTATCCGTAATTCAATCTTAACTTATTTTAGCCTTAAAAAACTAATATTAATTGTTATAATATAAAATAGGTAAAATACAATAAACATATCAATTATTATTTATTATTAATTCAATTGATTGTTAATATTAAAATTTATAATTATCAAATACTACAAATACTTGTGATAGAATGCATTTGAAAAAAAAGGCTAATTTGTTTGAATAAAATTTTAAATACTATCGTATTATATATATATCTAACAACAAATGCATAATAGTATAAATTTATGCTGTCAAATTATTTATATAATTATTTATCAAACATTTGATAATATTATATTCTATCCTTTCATTAACATTTACTATCCTATTATATTTGTTTATCTCATCTCATCCTATATTGTCATATCCTCCAAATGTGCCCTTAGTTGATAGGGTCAAAAGTTTGCACTGCCTATGTCTAAAATAGAAAATATCTATGATACACTATTGACAATTGATCAAAACTACCAAAATGGGCTAATTTAATTTTATCAAACTAATTCAACAAGTAAAAACTATACATAAAGCTAGTTTAGGTTGGACAACTTTTTTATTAGATTAAGTCAGGCCATATTATTAATGTACTAGTCTCAATCTCGGTCCTAAATCAACTTTTATTAAGTAGTCTTAAGCAAATTTTACAACGTGTCAAGCTTTAGTATTATTATATCACTTGTTTGTTTATTATTAATTTCACATTATTAGTTAATTAAAATTAATTATTATTAATATTATGATTATTATTTAAAAACTTATTATTATTGGATATAACTAAAATGTAAAGCAGTTAATATGGATTAATCCAACCCTATCAAGCTAACCTAACAAGAAAAAATAGTATGTCAAACTAGTCTCAGGTTGAGTTACTTTTTTCTCAGATTGGGTTAGATTAGATTACCATAGTACCAATCTCAATCCTAATTCTAGGTTAACTTTTACCAAGTGATTTCAAACAGGTTTTGTAACCTATTATATTGTATTATTATTATTACTATTACTATATTACTTATTTATTTATTATTAATTTTATATTATTAGTTAATTAAAATTAGTTATTGTTACTATTATTATTATCATTATCTTTTAAAAAATTATTATTATTAATAGATATAATTAAAATAGTAAAAAATAAATTAAAGTACAATATTTTTATATGAAAAACCTCTTATTAGAAGAGTAATTAAAAATCATGGGACTTGAACTAAAAAAAATTAGGATTGATTAAATTTGATACAAATACTTTGTTAATTAAATTCATAATATATATATATATATATATATGTATGTATGTATGTATCATTATTTTACTATACTAATAATAATTTATTACTCTAATTAATATATTTATTTACTTATAGTAATTATTTTATGTATGTTTAGTTATAATAATTACACAGTAGTTATTTTTTATTAATTTTAAAGTTTTATGATGGTAAATTAAAATTTTCATATAATTTTTATTAATTTTTAATTTTAATATAATTATTTGTTTTGATATATTTATATAATATGTGTTAACAATATTAGATATATAAATTTATTAATTTTAATATTAAAAATCATTTAATATTACTCATATATAGTTTTAATATTATATATATTAAAGCATAATTTTAATATACTAAAATTATTTTTTAATATATATAAATATACAATAATAAATTAATTAATTATTATTTATTAATATTACCGGACTAATGAGTTAATTTAATAATCCGATGAGCTAATATTTATCAATCTCGGTTCTTAATTACCAAGTCGAACTAACCAACACTAGTCCCTTACTATGTTAACCTACTATTATTATTTTTTATATTAGTTTCAATTCCAAGTTACCCAAAATTATATTAATCTCAAGTCAATCAATTAAGCCTAACTCATTTTAATACTTCTACTAAAATGTTTCAAAAATATTAAAGTACAATATTTTTTAATATGGAAAACCTCCAAAACATATATATGAATACATCATTATCTCACTACACTAACAATAATTTATTACTCTAATTAATATATTTTTTTAGCTATAATAATTATTTTGTATAATCATTTTTTATTAGTTTTTAAGTTTTATGATGATAAATTTCATTTCTCACATAATTTATATTGTTTTAATTTTAATGTAATTATTTATTTTGATAAATTTATGTAATGTATGTTGATAATGTAAACTATATAAATTCATTAACTTCAGTATACTCAAATTATAGTTATAACTATAATTATAATTATAATGTATATAGACATGCACATAATAATAAATTAATGACTTATTATATGTTAATATTATCAAGTTAATGGACTAATTTAATAATTTAACAAGCTAATACATACCAGACTCAATGTTAATCTTTTATTAGGTTAGATAAGCAGTTTTAATCTCTTATCATATTAGGTCACTGTTATCATTTTCTATACTAATCTTAAATTAGATAAGATTATACTAGTCCTAAGTAACCTCATTAGACTTAACTTGTTTTAACAGCTCTATAAGCAGTGGTACACCAGTACACTGCAAGATTTGACCAATGACATATTCCCATATGCTATGTGAGGTCTGATCTCAAAATTAAAAAATAAATTTGATGTATAATTAGATTTGATAGTGCATTAATACATCTCTATGTCAATGATGTACCAAAGTTTCTCCCTTCTAAATATTGGTCCCCCACCCTTTTAACATTTTCTTTTTAGTTAAAATGACTAATTTAAGAAAACTACTCATAAATTTATAATTCCTTGACACAATCAAATTAATTATTATATTAACTCTTAAAATGAATTAAATCAATAAATTAATATCAATTATATTTTTATAACTAATTACTAGAAAACTCAATATATTAAAAAAAATTTCATTTCATATTAATAAACCTTATTCTTCAGTTAATTTAATACCTCTAAATCTAAAATATATTGCAAAATAGTACAAAAATATTATCGCTTTTTGATGTATAATTAATATAAATACTAATATATTCTGAATAATTGTAATTAAATGCAGTTTTGCATAGATCAAGCATTATATTCTCATTATGAGCAATTATTATATTTCAATTTTCTTTATGAGCCATTATTATGAAATCATAACATTTGACTTATTTATCCGATAAATATGGATTGTAAGAATCATTCTATGTACAATTGAATGAAATATTCTTCTCCTCTCATAATTTTTCTTCATACATTTCTTTAATTATTTCTTTAATGTTGAAATTTTTTCATAATATTTTTTCAGCATTATTCTCTTTTAGATTAAGTTTTTGAATTCATAAAAAAGAGTATTATCATTTTATTTGTTTATATCTATAAAGTTTATGAATTTCACATAAGTGCGTCAATCTTTTATAACTGGCCTGGTAATTCTTCTGAAGTTTAAGGAGCTGATGCAAATGCAGTCTTTATAATGAAATGTTACTTACCATAAAGATCAGACTTCAATTACGAAAAGGAGTTGTTTTTTCACCACCTACCTTTTCATCTTTGCTTCCATTTCAAAATATTGTAGTACTTTGACTTTAGTCTCTAAAAATCCTTTGAACTGCTTTAGTTCTCCGATTACAATTATAGTTTTATCTGTACACTATATGGAGGATAGGATGGTGAACTAAATATATATTTTTTGAATTGTACAAGTAACAATTCATTTAAAATACACGTAGGTTCGAACTCATGATATGAAAAAGCAAAAGTTCGTCTCGAGTATTACTGTGCCACTAATAATGTTGGCAAATAAAATATATTTTGACAGCCTTTTCTATAGTTATTTGACGTTGCTTTCTCTTAGTTTTAAGTTTTAATCTATTTATTGTTTTTTTTATACCGTGACCTGTCATTTTTATTTCAAACAGAGAATGATTGGAAGTGAAATTTGCATGATTTGACAAGTGCCTTTTGTCACTCTCATTTGGGAAAGACTATGGTACCCCCAGAAATTTTAAACCTTGGGTGGTGTGGCATAATTTCATTAATTGGATGAGATTACCTAAATCTTTGGTAATCTCATCTAATGGATGAAATTGTGCCACACCTTAGAATTTCCCCTCTCATGATTATAAATTACTAGATAGATTATATAGTTTATTCGCTCCTGTTAAAATTATGCTTACCTCAATTATGGTGCAGGTTTCCCTTAGGTTTGACAGCAGTAGTATAAATTTGATTAATATTGTGTTTAAATAAAGTACTTAAGAAATTTTTTGACGTCTTAAAAAGGGATAATTTTACTTAATTTATGGACAAGGAATAATAATTAACATGGTTCTTTAAAAGTAAGTGTGAAATTTACAAAGTGACATTCATTTTAATCAAATTTAAAATATATATGTAAATTAGTTGTTTAGAATGTTTAAGTAACTCATAAGTTATGTCTCTATTTTCATATTACTAAAGAGAATATCTCAACCTATAAAATTTAAATTCTTCAATAATTGAATTGTCAATGTTAATTTTCAAATCCAGATATAAGGGAAATGAAACTGTCTAAATATAAGTGAGAAAGATAAATAATTTTTTATTTTTTTATTCGAATGTATTTCTAATGTTCCCCCCATTTTGAGTTTTTTTTTTTTTTTAATAAGAGGATTGGAGAGTTACCCAATTACAAACTTTTTTCTTTGTTATTCTCTGTTTTCCCTCTAAACATAAATATTCTCAACTCTTTTTCGCCAAATCATTTTAAAATCGATATGAATTATGCCAAAATTAGATCTCTATGGATATATTTTTTCTTATAAAAACGAGAGTTGTTTCTGTGTCTCTTCCTTTTTTGGTACCAGTTTCTTTGTCTCTTATTATTCCTTGTGTTTCCCCTCATTTTTTTTTTCTAATAGAGCAAATATCCAAGCGATTTAAAACCAGCACTTTTGCTATATTATGGATGTATAAGGCCTTTTGTAGTCACTTGCCGTAAGTCATCCATATGAACACATTTTATCAATGCTGACGTAGTTTAAACCGGCTTAGTATCTAATGTTTGTAGACGCAATATTTGTTTCGTAACCTTATTTTATGGGTATCTACTTTCTCCAAACTTGGGAAGTTAAATCTTGGTTTACTTTGTTGGGGAATCAAAATTTATTATACAAGTAAAAAATGTACTTTAGGGGTGTTTAACCTCTACGAAACCTGCTTTTAGAGTATATGCACTTGAAAGAACAAGATGGAACTCATCTTACTATCTCGGTAATGGGCATTTACTATTTGGTTGCTGATTGTCCTAAAAAATCTTGGTTTACTTTGTTGGGGAATCAAAATTTATTATACAAGTCGAAAATTTGCTTTATGGGTGTTTAACCTCTGCAAAACCTGCTTTTAGAGTGCATGCATCTGAAAGAACGGGATGGAACTCATCTTACTATCTCAGTAATGGGCATTTGCTATTTGGTCGCTGATTGTCCTCAAAAACTTGTTGACTTACATGGACTGGAAGGTAAGTTGCAGATTATAATGTCCAATTGCTTGTATTGAGTTCTATTGTCTGTTCAAGGAGTGATGGTGGACTCGGTAGTTGTTTTTTTTTCTTTTTTTTAACTTGAGAAACTTGGTTTGAAATTTCTGTTTTGCGATTCTTTGGCCTCAAATGAAGGCCACCGCTCTCCTTTTCTCAATCATACTTTCTACACAGATAATCGTCCTTCCTCACTTCTCCTTCCGTGGAAAAATGACATCATATGGTTTTTCTGGAATTTTTTTTTTTGGTCTAGTAATCTTAGGCAATGATATTTCATCTACCAGAGTACTGATCCTTTTTCACGGTTTCAAAGTATGGTTTGGAAGTGGACGAGGGTGTGGTTATAATCGTGGACTTGAAAAAAATTCACAAGTGGTAGAATATAAAGTGAAAGGCCGTCAGTTGCATATCTATTGTACAGCCAAGGAGGAAAAAAATCAATAAAATGAAGTCAAAAAGTTCGGAAAGTATATATATTATCATTATAATCAATTATGATGATTCTTATCATATAATATATATATGAGGTAGATTTCTTTGTATATCTCAAAGAAAGAATTGATAATTTAATTGATAATGACAATAGTCAATTTCAAATTTCAATAAATTAATATTGAATATTTGTCTCTTATAAGTAGTGTAATAATTCATATCATTTTTAATAATAAAAAATATTTTTCATTAGTGAAAATTAAGTGTCATAGATATTAAGTTGATTGATATTTATTATTGTCAATTACATCTCGAACATATCAAATATCTTTAAATTATAATGATTGTTTCAAATGAAAAGAACACTATCATTTTTTTATGTATTATACATATATTGATCAAAAGAAATGTGAACCTAAAATTCATTGATCAAAATATTTTTACTATTTGGCATGTTTAAATACATTAACAATGTGAAAAGTAATTGAAAATTCACAATATTATTTATTAAGAATAAAAAAATCCTTCAATCTAATAAAATTGCATGTGCTACTTATTCTTAAGGCAATTTAATTATAAGACTATTAAGGTCATCGCCAACCAAAGTTAGGATTGAATTCTCAATATTTTTGGAATGAATATTAGGTGATATATGTTGATTTATCTATCCACTATGTGGACTATATAGGTATTTTATAATTTTAGTTAACTTTTCATAAAATAGTCACATATAAATTTATTGTCAATCTACAACCTAATGTTTGTAAGATTTCTTACTTAAATAATTTGGCTTAAAATAAAATTTCTTAATTATAAAATTAAGCCAACATGGCTTGATAATGCTATCTTTAATGATTATCATATTCCAATAGGGATAACTGTTAAACATTTTGAAGTATGTTCATATGTAATATAATTCAACTATAATATTTTTAATGTCCCAAATTATTAGTTGTATCTTTATTTAAGAGAACAAAATTCTATATATCATGTCAAAAGGCATGCGGCTTAATATGTTACAATACTTATACATATCAAATAGAGAAGCTATGGTTTGCCTTATAATTAATTTTGTTCAAGAGCTAAAAAATTTAATATAGAGAATTTTTTTATGTGATATATTTTTATTCCACCATAATATAGATAAATGATATTGAAAAATGTTAAAAAAAATATCATTTCATATGTAAAATTATATTCTCAAAATTAATAGAAAAAATATATATAGCATTAATATGATATTTAATCATCTTTATCCTTATACAAAATAACATGAATCAAAAGCTCATAAGATGATTGATTTACAAAGTATATTGAAATTGTTAAATACAATTTTGATCAAAAGAGAATAAACATTATATGTTAGCTACAAATATTCCTATCTAGTTTGATGTACAAGTAGAGCAATCTATTTATTGATAATAATTGAGTCCAGTACATGCTTGATGCATGATAAACTTAATGGTTTCAAATGCAAATATTCTCAAAATAAAGAAAGTAGTAAATTGAATGACCTTATCAAGGAATTAAATATTTGTAAAAAAGATCTAATATCTAATTAAAAAACAAACTTTTGAAAGAAGATTAGGTACATAAAATTTATGAAAATAAAGAGATTTCTAAAAAGAAAGATAAAACCAAAAGAAAAGTAATTGTGGGTAACATTTACTCTTATATACAATGTAATACTCAAAATTATAAAAAATAGTGATTAGCAAGAATCTTGAATTTATGGAATAATGATGTATGATTATTGGACAAAAGAAAAGAGAAAAGATATAGTTTAAATAGAAATGCAAAGTTTAAATTTAATTACGAAGTGAAGAAATACCCAAAAGATGTTAAGCTAATGAAACACCCTAAATGTGTAAAGTTAATAAGGTGCATATATATAATTGTAACAAAATAATAAGAAATTTTTAATTGTAAAACGAAAGTATAGTTTGCACATAAGAGTTTTTACAAAGATTGCTATTGAGTATGAGAAATATTTATATGATGGATATAATTTTTTGACATTATATCAAGACTTGATATGCATCTAATGAATTTAATATATCTCATTTCATGTGAACAATTAACAATGATATTATATGAAAATTCCTAAAGGATCTTGGATGCTTCAAATATGAAATTTGAATGTTTTGAGGAATATATTCAATTCAGTTGGAAAAATCTTTGTATGAATTTAAATAAGAAGGATGAAAGTGATACAATCATCTTAATAAATATTTATTAAAAAGTATATAAAAATCTCCTATGTTTTAATCAAAAAATCTAAATATGATTTCACTATGATCACTACATATGTTAATAGTTTGAATATTATTAGAACTCGTAAAATGCTTCCAATGTCAATAGAGTATTCGAAAAAGAGAGTTTGAGATGAAGGATTTTGAAAAGTTAAGTTTTATCTTAGCTTGTAGATCAAGCATTTAAATGATGAAATATTTATTTATTAATCAAAATGAAAAAATATTAAAATATTTTTACATGGATAAAATCACTTCCATTGAGTTTTTCAATAGTTGTTTGATCATTTGGTACTAATAAAGATCTATTTCAAACTTCAAAGAATATTTAAAAATTTCTTAGTTCCAAAGTATCATATCTTAGTGCAATTATCTTACTAATTACACATGTCTATATATAATTTTTTGGAAAGTTTATAAGCAAGATATAGTTATTTTCCAACTAGAAGATGTTAGGATAAAATTAAACATACATGTTAGTACATTTGAAGAATAATTTATATGATTTATTTTAATTTGAGTCATAATTAAATGGGGTATGAACATGCAAGATATTTGTCTATACAAAGTTTGATTTTATTTTGTTATTTATTCATATATGATGGTACATTTATATTGTGTCTTTTAGTAGGATAAATTACTAATACAATTTCTCTAGCATGTGTATATGAAGCAAGTCAAGGTAATACTACATGCAAAAAACTTAATTAAAGGGTAATACATTAAAAGAGATAGAATAAATTATATCTTATTATAGATCTTTCTCATACTTACAAAAAGACTGCAGTCATATTTGTTCATGATGGCAAATTTGTTAAAATCTTAATAGAATTACTAGTAAAGGCATTGATTCAAAAATCTTCAATAATGTTATTAGCAAAGAGAGTTAAAATCATGCTACATCTTTTATTCCTTTATCATGATTTTTTTTCCTTTTGGATCTTTCTAATAAGGTTTCTAACAAAGCGGATTATTCAATGAAAGAATAATATATTCTTTTCCTATCACTAAAATTTTATTTTCTTGATGAATTTTTTTTTCAATGGAGATTTAGTGAAATATTTTTTTACAAGATGGATATCTAATGAAAAATTTTATAAATAATTATAATTAAATGTGCATGTTCATAGGTCAAGCATTATATTTTTATTGTAATCAATTATTACATTTTAATTTTCTTTACAAGCCATTATTATGAAATTGTAACATTTGACCTACTTGTCCTATAAATATAGGTTGTAAGAATTATTTTATGTATAGTTGAATAAAATATTCTTCTCCTCTCATAATTTTCCTTCATATATTTCTTTAATTATATCTTCAGTGTTGAAATTTTTTCATAACATAATATTAATATTTTCAAATAGCCAAACAATGTGATGCATGATTATGATCGAAGTAGAAAGAATTATGAAACAATCTTTTTCTTATGAGTTTGAATTTGATCTATAGCTAGGATAAAACTTATCACGTCATTAAGACTATAAATTATTTAAAAAGTAATAAATTTTATTAATAATAAGATAAGAAAATTTTAATGATTTTTTATTAATATAACTACATATAAATAAGTGATAATATAAAAATTTACATTAATAGTAAATTAAATTTAAATCATTTTTCATAATATATGATCAGGATGTCAAAATTTGAAATTTTTTTTGCTTAATGTTAATTATTGCAAGACATGTGATGAATTTATATAAGTATACCCTATTATTTAATTTATATTAAATAATTAATGAAATTAAATCCTAAGTATGTATTTTTATGGTGATTAATTATTTTTAATTTTAATTTTAATTGATAAATTATCTGCAAATTTGTTTTGAAGATAATTAATGAAATTTAATTGATTGTCTCCTATTATTCTTAAAGTTGAGCAATTGTCTCCTAACTTTTGCTTCTTAGGTAAGGCAAATCATTTACATCTATTACATCAATCAACCATCTTTTACAACTCGGACATGATCAACAACTCTTTGCATAGCATGCATCACCATTCATTCTCAATTCATCATTATCTCCATGATCACCAAGTCACTCTTGGAACTAAACCAACATCACCATTCATCTTTAATTCTCACGTGCAATCAAACAAGTTACCTCCACATCATTATTAGTAACAACACTATCATTATCTTAATCTCACTCACGGAATTGAATCAATTATTGTTCTCCCAAATTACTACTCTCTCCCATAGATTTGAACTTGCTCTAATGCTAGTTTCTAGGAAAAATATTTTTTTCCAAATATATAAACATTAGGCAATTAAATGTATTAGAATGTTGCAATAAAACTTAAATATTTAACATGGAAAAACTCCGAACACTAGGGAAAAAATTAAAAATGAGAAAAGATTTGCTATGGTAAAAAGATTATAGAATAACATGTGTGAAGATTCTCAATTATGACTCCATAACTTTCTAGTCACTATTCCTACATCTCTTACAAATCTATATGAAAGTTCTTATATAACCACTATAAGTGCTTGGATCACATCTCTCTCATAGCTTAAATCCATGACCAATACAAATATTTATAACCTAGAAATACATGCTTAGTAAGGAATACCAATTCTATTCTAACACAAAAATTTGACTTGAATAATAATATAACTTAAAAAAAATAATCATTAATTAATAATTGAATTTAGGTCCAACTTAACAATCTCTACTCTTACAAGAATGTCATCATCTTCTTCTTCACCTATTACCAAAAGAGACCGATCATGAGATGCCAATCATGAAAGTTCTCTATAATTGTAATTTTTCAAACTATAATAATCATCTTTCTATCAATCATCTCTACCTCAATTAAGTGTAATGAGCTTCATTAAAGAATATCCATGATCTCCTTATTTGTAGACATCTTACTTCATATGCAAGGATACTAAATCTTACAAACACTTTCATGAATTGATATAAACTCTTCACATTTTCATCATCATTAACTACAACTCTCTCACTCTTGCTTGAGCCAAATCATCTACATCCATTACATTAATCAACCATCTTTGTCAACTCCCACATGATCAAATTGGCTTTGCTCACTACATGCATCAACTTTAATTCTCAATTCATTTTCATCATTACCATTATTAACTTGTTCTTAGAGCCAACCAACATCACTATTCATTTTTCATTCTCACATGCAATCAAACAATATACTTCCATATCCTCATCTTCAGTTTAACTATCACCATAAGTTTCATTTATTATCTTCATCTCACATATGGAATTCTTGCTCTTTTAGATAACTACTCTCCCATGGATCTAAAAGTGCTTTGATACTAGTTGTGGGATAGATATCCTCTCTTTAAATATGCGAGAATTGGATAATTAGATTAATTAGATTATCATAATAGAACACTAATATTGAATGAGAAAAAATCCCAAACTTAAAAAAAATAGACCAGAAGAAATATACTTAATAAAAAGTTAATAAGATAATATGTGTGAAGGTAACCATAACCTCATAATTTTTTAATTACTATCCCTATATTTTTTACAAATCCCTATAATGGTTCTTATATACTCTAAAAGTACTCATTACATTTCTTTCATATTTCAAATTCATAATATAAATATTTATAATTTAATAATACTTATTTGATAAGAAATGTCAATCTCGTTCTAATACAAAAATCTAAATTTGAACACGATATATATTATGAAGAAAACTTTCAGGTCTTTACTGAATATAAGTTCATTAATTTCAAAGGTTCCATCGTGACCCAAACTTGCAAGTCTTTGCTAAATTTTCCAAGTATTCTAAATTACTAGGCCTCATTTGTTTTGGAAATTTTTGTGAAAACTACTTATCACCTATCAGTGTAATGTCATCTACGGTACAATTGAAGAAAAATATTGCATTGAAACATAGGGTAATTGTCAGCAGCACAGTGATTCAAATTTACAGCGGTACCCACACAATTTTTAGTTTTGACCCTTTATTATTTTTGAAATTGAAAACTTTCCTTAATTCTCATACATCAAAGCCACATTAGAATGCCAAATTAGGATTTGTCTAGTTTAGTCATATGTTGGGTTCGATACAGTGAGCTCCCCCAACTTATACTTTATCTCATCCTATAGTAGCGACAAATCTGCGGCAAGGATATGGAATCAGCAGCAACTAACGAATGAGGAGGATTCGCTAGTTAGTGATCCGCAACAAGGATAAGAAATCGGCGGTGACAAATAAAAGAATCTATACTTGTTGAGCTATCAATTTTCATTTCTTGTGATGATTTTATCACAATATTCAGTGTCAAAAATTTTGTCGTCGGTTGGATTGTGGCATTGATAGTCCAATATGTAGCACTGTTGGTCTCTTCTAAGATTTGAAAATTTCTAGAATTAGGAAACTAAAATGTAATATGAGAAAAAGATACAGTAAAGTGAGGAACTCTGTGAGAGAGAAGAAAATAGAAGGGGAGAGAGAGGGGGAGGCAGGCAGGCAGGCAGAGAAAAAGTGACATGAATTTTGTTGGATAAAAATTTCAAACACGTAAAATAATAATATTATTATATATATTAAAAATAAAAGTAACTTCAATTATTATTGTTAAAGAGGATTGAATAAGTTTATATAATTAAATTTAATAAATATAATAAATTTAATATTTAATTTTAAATATTATTTTTAATATTTATAAAATTTTTATAAAAAATTGTTTTAATTCACTTTTACTCGATTTCCTATTCTAACTCTTGTTAGACGCCAATCATATAAAGACCGGTGATAGTTTGTGGGCCACTATGTGTGGAAGCCCGCTTCTGCAGTCGTACATGTGAATCCCAGTCAACATTCAAGCCCTTTCCAGGGTGGCAATATGTGACCGCCACATTTATTCCAAGTCATTCTTATGGGGCTCTGCTTGCAAATATCAAAATTTTGGAGGCCACGTTACATATTTGCCCATTATTTCACTTTTGCCTATGTCAATCAATGGTTCATATATACCGTGAGGGGATCTAATGACTCTCACTAAGACACATCACCCATTGCACCCATGCATGGGTTTAAAGCCAATGCATAATAGAATGCGCCATACCACAAAAACTAAGAAATATCTTCTAACAAAAAAATTTCAAATGAGAGAGAACAACCCGTTTCATACGTTTTTCACACTTAATGGTCTGTTTGGAATTAGCTTTTGTATAGTTGAACAATAAAATAATCTAAAACTAGTCCTAGAATCCCTTTGTTTGACCGAAAAATGTTTTTTAAATTATTTTTTAACTTTTAAAGTGAAATTTTCTGTAATCTCCTTTTTTTTAAAGGTTTCTTTGAAGAATTTTCAAAATATTTAAACAAAAGAATTCCAATTAGAACACACAGATTTTTACGGATTTACGTTGTAATAAAGACTCTCAAAAGTCATTCTATAGCTCTTAAAGTCCTTTAAACTTGCCCCACGGGTTTGGAAACTTATGTGGAAACTACACGGCAATCACAACTTCTATAGTCTTCTCATAAATTTCCAGGTCCTCTGTCTTACTTGCGAGAAAATTCCAAGTACATGAGAACCCATTTTTCATATCCTCACCTAATCTATACTTCCAGATTCATTTTTGTAAGTTTTAATTTCTACTTGTGTGGATGTTTAGTGACATTGTCATATGATAAAATGTGTTTATATTCGGACTAGATGCAGCTTTTTTTTCCCCACCTTCTAACAATGAGGATAAGATCCATAATGAGCTCTACACACTTTTATTAGAAGTACAAAACTTGTTAAACTTTTTTTTTGTGTTCGAATTACTATTTTTTGTTTTGGTTGTGTTCGAACAGTATTTGATGTAGTTCGTGATCATCGAAACTAATTTGCTCTACTTAGTTGGAAGAGTCAAAGGCAACTTATTCATACTTGACATAAGAGATAACCAAAAAAAAAAAGAAAAAGCAAAATAATCTGATCAATGGTGGTTATATTTTATTCTTACTAATTTTAAAAATTTATAAATCAAATCCCTTACTTATATAAAATTTACAATTAATCCTCATAATTTACTTATTACTTGTTTTAGTAAATTATGAATTTTTTTAAAAAAAATTTAAATAATAATCATAATATTATTATATATTGGTTTATTTATATCATCTTCTATGGATAATTTTTATATTATATAATTAATACAAATTAAATTGGAAATATAAAATTTTTATTAAATAGTTCAAAATAAGTTTCAAAATTATTTGTAAAAAATTATGTAATAAAAATAATTAATAATATTGTAATTTTTAATTAAAACTTAATAAATAAATTAATAATATGAATAAATAAGCAAATGACGACCGTTCGTTGCAATTTTTTTTTTTTTATGATTTAAGGAATTGATTTGTAGGTTTCAAAAATTAATGGTACAAAATATAATTATATCCTATAATTGATGGGAGTATTTTACTTTTTCTCAGTTAGACAACAGTAGCTCAAAACAGCCACCCTTTTATTAGATCAGAACTGGATAAGCATGTAACATCTTTGTTCTTTTTGCCTTTCAGCCTCTCTTATCTAAAAGACGACTTAAGTTTTTTCTTAACCTATGTTTTCAATTTTTTTTCTTCAGAAATTATTGTTAAAATTTACTTTTGGATTTAAGAAAAATTAAAAATTAAAAGTTGTCATTGAAGAAAATAAAAAATATTTTATTTAATCACAAAATTAACATCAATAACAAAAAAAAGTTACTATGAAAGCATTTAAAAGTTATTTCTATTTTTTATTTTTAAGTTTCATATTTAGGATTATAACCTTTAAAAATAAATTCTAAAAATATTTGTAAAACAGTAAAAACCTAAAAACTGAAATATATATATATATATTTCTAAAGGTGGCAAACAAATAGACTCTTACTTTCTCCTTATTTGCATTTGAAAAAAGAAAAAAGAAAGAAACCTCCATGTGATGGTCTGGACTATGTTGTATTTAAAAATAAAATAATTAATTTTATTAGAAATATTATATGGATTAGCATTAATTAATTATTGGAATATTTATTTAAGTAATTAATTTTGTATTTTAACATTAAGCGTATAACAGATTGGGCCCTAGTTTAATGTGTATGATTCATGATAGATTGGATCATGCATAAGCCCATATGGGTAGAGGTCCTAACTTACAGTCCTTTAGTAATCAGTAGTTTCCTATCACAAGTCTGACTATAAATAGAGATATCAGGTTTATTATTTGAACACACTGAAAAATAAGGATTCTCATTCTTCTAAAATTTTATCTCCCTTTTCTCTCTATCTGGATAATCTAAGGGGCGAAGTAAGTTGTAATTCTACTCATCATCATTTAGATCAGTCATGGCCTCATCAAATTATGCTCCAGGTACGCTCATAAATTTATTATGATTAATTTCATATTTTTGTGATTTTAATTCATACTTCCAATAATTGGTATCAGAGTATGTTGATAGTATGGTAATATAGATTTTCTGATTATGAGCAATTTAATTAATCTTGACAAAATTGGATTAAAAATAATCCTAATTTTATTTCACAAACCCTATACTCGATGCGGGTTTAATGGAATGAATTCGATTCTGCCTGCAACTGGGTTAGCGTTGAATGCAATGTTGCACACTCCTATGTTTCTTCTTTTCGGCTTTCTAATGTTAGCCTCCTCGGTAGTATTCCGCCTAACACAATCTGTTGTTTAAGTAATCTCTGATGAATTGATATCTAGTGGCAATGATTCACACTAATGAATTAATTACCTAGCTTCATGCAAGATGTTTTGTAGGATATAGAGTGGCTAGGCTAGAAAATTCATCAATGATGTTTATATCAGGCATTCCCCTTTATATCTTCTCCATGCCATACGTAATAGATCTACGAACAACACAAATAGCTTGTATCACATGATCTTTTTTTTTCCACCTTGATGGCCATAGAATTACCTACTAATGCATATGTTTGCAGATAATTGCAAATTACAAATGTGAAGGTGATTGCAGTTGTACGATCATTAACAAAATTGCCAACATGTTACCATGTGGTTACACAAAGTGGTTTGTAACCAACGTTGAAGGGTAGTATCTCTTTATGGTCGCTTGGGGAAATAATAATAATAATAATTTTAATTATCTTGGCTGACACGTCGTTATGATTTGCACACATGTTTCTATGAATTAATTTGCACATATGTGGTTGACTTGACAAATTATTAGAATTAATTATTTTTTTTTTGCTTAACTTGGAGAGTTAAAATATTTTATTATTATTTTGGCATTATTATACTTTTGGGCACTAAAATGCATGGTTGAATTTTCAATTAACTTTCAATATAGTTTTTGGTCCACCCTTTGGCCCAATTCACTTGAATTTTAATTTTTATTTATTATTTTTTAAAAAAAATTAATAAATATTTATTTTAAATTTTTTAATATTTATGTTGTATAAAAATACATTCTATTTTTGAATTTTTTAGCCTATAAAAAAAATTCATGGATGTTCTTCACATTTTTCCTGGACTTGGTAAGCAATCACTCTCTCTGGTTGTAAACTTAATTATATTAGATAATTTTAAGCCCTAAATTATGTAATATCTTACATATATAGATACCTAAAGCCATTTATTTCATACCAATGATAAATTAGGGATATAATAAGGCTATTTTTCATAAAATACTATCCTTCTAAGATTTTTAGGAGTACATTGCATTGATGATGGATACACTCTATCGGCGTAACATTGTTAATGTAATTTTAAAGCTTAGACTCCTTAGAATAGGCATGCAGTAATTATAATATTTCAATATTTCTTGTACCCTATCGGTATGGTTATATTGATTACATTTTTATGTAGACTTTTGTACAAGCCAAATCTATGGTACATGTATTTTGGATACCACTTTGTTAGATAGTTGTTTGACTGATTTGTTTAATTGGGAATCTTGTATTGTAATTATGTTGTGCATGCATAATTAATAATTTTCCAATCCTGTTGCATCAGTCTCGGCCTTTCAACAACTATCTGTGGTGAAGACTCTTAATGGAACAAATTATGATGAATGGAGAGAGTCCTTGAGCATGTACATGACAATCTCTAAGGAGGATTTGGCTCTTAGAGAACCAAAGCCGGCTGATCTCTTACCCCAGTCTAGTACTGCAGATAAGACCTATTATAAACAATGGTATGAATCGAACCGGATTTATTTGGCAGTGATTAAGTTCACTATTGAGAAGGGAATTAGAGAAAGTATCCCAGATAAGGACACTACTGTGGAATATATGAAAGCTGTTGGTGAAAAATTCAAGAAGTTTGATAAGACTCAAAAAGTCTACTATCTCTCTATACTTGATAACACTCGTTATGATGGAATTTCAGGTGTTAGAGAACACATTATGAAAATGATTCATTACTACAATAAACTGAGATCATACGGTGTTGATTTAGGAGAAAGTACTTTGGTCTACAGAGTCCTTCAGTCATTGCCAGCTGAATATAATTACCTGAGAACCTCCTATAATTCACAAGAGGGAGAATGGACAATAGACCAAATGATTTCTATAGTAACTCAAGAAGAGGAGACTATGAAAAGTAATCCACAACCATATTTTATCAACTACTTATCTCAGGACTCCTACAATAAGTCAGGAAAGAAACCAGAGACACATATATCTGGAAAGCCTGAGTTCAAGAAAAGTGGTGATAAGGGCAAGGGACAACAAAAGAAATTTAAAGGCAAGTGCAATTATTGCAAGATTCCTGGACACAAAAAGTCTTAATGTTATAAGCTAAAGAACAAGCGTGAGCAAGAAGGGGCTCAAAAACAGGCAGATCCCAAGTGAGATGGAAGAAACTGTATTGGGAGTAGTAGGAAGTAGAATAAAATTAATTACTTAGGATCATATTTTTCTTTATGTTCGTCTTCTGGATACTTTTAATTTGAATTATGTCATTTATGCACCTTTTTTTTTAAATTTAATTTCCAGTTCTATTTCAATAATTGTAGTTATTCCTTTTGATGAAGAAAATTTATTATGATTTGACTATTTTAGTATGCCACCTTATAAAATGATCCATATCTTTTGAATTTGAAAGATTTTCCTGTTGTATCTTCTGATATTCTCATCAATGTTATGATTAGGCATAAATAACCTAGAATAAGTTAGAAATCTTCCATTTTATGGGATTATTTTTTAGGCTATTTTTCTAAAAGGAGATTAGAAAGATTGGTAAAACAAAGATGTGTTATTAAACTTAAATTCTCATATCTTAAAACCTTTAAGTGTGGAATTATAAAGTAGAGATGAGACTCTATAATCCCTAGTTAAAGAAATTAGACTAGATCAAGAGGTTGCAAATTTTCTTGTCCATTTTATAGTACCAAGGTCATCGAATTTAATTGGACATTTTATTTTAAGGATGATTTGGATAGTGGGAGTTTGATGCTTAGAGTTATCAATTTATGTAACGAGGCCACCATTCTGCCTGTACCTATTTAGATTCCCCTATCACTAGAGGAGATGATATTGATAGTTCAATTCAAATACATAAAAATTCTCATGTTGAAGAACCTGATCAGTTAACCATTGAGTTTAGATCCATCGTAACAGAACTTATAATATTTTAGGTTTGTATTAAGTTAATTGGATTGAATAGATAGGATAAGATTTCTTACGCTTCCGCTATTGATAATCTTATATGTGCACTGGTTTGCATTTGTTTAAATATAGCTTTATGCTATTGGTGTGCTTGGAAGATTATTAAGTAACCCTAGGATGGATCATTGGAGAGCGACCAAGAAAGTAATATGTAGTATCTTTAAGATACTATGAATCATATGTTAACTTGTAGACAATCTAATTTACTTAAAAGTATTGGTTATTCAGATTCTGATTATGCCTTGTACATAGATGATCGTAAGTTAACATCTAGATACATCTTTATGATGTTTGGAGGAGCTGTTTCATGAGAAAGTGTTAAAGAAACACTCACAGCTACCTTAACAATGGAAGTAGAGTTTATCGCATATTATGAGGCCACTTAATAGGCTGTAAGGTTGAGGAAGTTTGATATTTGAGATGCAATTAATTAATTTTATATCACGATCTCTACCAATTTTTATTGCGATAAGGCTTCTGCTATGTGCTTTTCTCAAAACAATAGGAATTCTAGACATATTGAATATTTTTTTATGATAAACTTCTGTTTGTTAGAGAGAAAAGATTGCTGAATTTTAGACTCACATTAAACATAGCCCTAGTGGAGACATACAAGGGATCCGTTGACTTAAGGCTTGCCTATAGGAGTATTTAAAATCAAGTAACTCATATGGGTCTTGTTAAATTTTTTTATGAAGCCTTAGTTTAGTGGGAGTCTGAGATATGCTTATCTTATTTTGTTGATATTTGTGACCAATAATTGCTCATTTTGAAACATTAGTAATATGCTTTATACATATATATAAATCATTTGCTTCCCTATCGGGTTCAATGATTTTAAGTTGTTTCTTTTATGAGTTGTGGTTAAAAGATTAACTTTATATATATATATCAAGTTCCTTTGGGATTATGAGACATTAATTTAATATCACTTGTCTCCCTATCGGATTCAGTGATTCTGTATGGTCTTATTCCACTTATGCAATCATTGCTCAGTAACCTTATATATATATATATATATATATATATATATATATATATATATATATATATATATATATATATATATATATATATATATATATATATATAGTTCTTTGGGATTATGGGACATTAATTTAACATCACTTGTCTCCTATCGGATTCAGTGATTCTGCATGGTCTCATTCCACTTTTGTAATCGTTACTCAGTTTGGATATTGAAACATTGGCTATATGTTTTATACATATATAAATCATTTGTTTCCCTATCGGATTCAATGATTTTAAGTTATTTCTCTTCTGAGTTATAGTTGAAAGACTAAACGTTATTCTGTTCCTTTCAGATTGTGAGACATTATATCACTTGTCTCCCTATCGGATTCAATGATTCCCTGTGGTCTCATTCTCTGAATTAAGTTTATAGCTTAATGTATAACTAATTGTTTAATTATTGATATTTTAATTATTCCATATAATTAATTAATGCTATCCAAGTGGGAGATTGTTGTATTTAAAAATAAAATAATTAATTTTATTAGAAATATTATATGGATTAGTATTAATCAATTATTGGAATATTTCTTTAAGTAATTAATTTTGTATTTTAACATTAAGCATAGAATAGATTGGGCCCTAGTTTAATGTGTATGATTCATGATAGGTTGGATCATGCATAAGCCCATATGGGTAGAGGTCCTAACTTACAACCCTTTAGTAGTCAGTAGTTTCCTATCACAAGTCTGACTATAAATAGAGAGATCAGGGTTATTATTTGAACACACTGAAAAATAAGGATTCTCATTCTTCTAAAATTTTCTCTCCCTTTTTCTCTCTATCTGGATAACCTAAGGGGCGAAGTAAGTTGTAATTCAACTCATCATCATTTAGATCAGTCATGACCTCATCAAATTATGCTCCAAGTACGCTCATAAATTTATTATGATTAATTTCATATTTTTGTGATTTTAATTCATACTTCCAACAGACTATAGGCTGTTTCTAAAGAAAAAAATAGTAATCATGGCGTTATTTCGTGGTGTCTTTCCTTTAAATGATAATGTTGATAAGATGTTAATATTTTGCCTTCTCTACTGTCAGCCCTATCTGGAGCGTTGCATAGATTACATGTTAAATTTTGAAATTTGAAATTAAAATGCATAATATAATTTATAATAAAATTTAAGCAGTTGATATAAGTAACGTGCAATGACTTCATTATGTTATTGTAAGTTGGTGTATACTTGTAGGATAAAAAATATTTACAAATGTACATACGCAAGAGAATTATTGTGAGGCAAGACATGTTATTAATATTGAAAATGCAATAAAACAAGATACCTCTGCATTATCAACTTCACTTTCACTATCTCCATCAATTTTATCTATCATTTTCATCTCACACATTAAATTCTTGCCCTCACATATTAGTATCTGAACTTGTTTTGATATTAATTGTTAGAAAATTTTCCTCTTTAAATATACAAAAATCAAATAATTAAATTAGTTAGATTATCATTGTAAAACATCAATATTTAACAGGAAAAATTCTCCAATTCTAAGGAAAAAAAATAGATTGAAAGAGATAAACTATAATAAGAAAAATAATAAGATAATATGTGTAAATATTCTTAATCATAAAACCTCATAATTTCTTAACTACTATTCTTACTTCTCTTATAAATCCCTATAAGGATTTTCATATATTCCAATAGGTACTTACATTATATATGTCTCTAATCTCAAATCTTTGATTAATACAAATATTTATAGTAAAAAAAATACCTATTTAGTAAGGAATATCAATCTCATGCTAACATAAAAATTTAAATTGAATTTGAAGATAATTCATAATAGAAAATAATTAGTAATTGATAATAATTTAAGTTTGAATCAAACTCAAAAAATACATGTAAGTAAATTTTAAGGTTTAAAACCAAATGTGGATTAAGTTAAAAAAAAAAGGTAAAATCACATATTAAAAAATTACAATTTATCCTTAATTTTACTCTTTGAAATTTAAGCTTGTTATATATTATGAGGGAAATGTTAAGATGAAATTTTATAAAAAATAAAATTCTAAATTAAATCATGTGAAAAGAATAATGTTAAATGTAAAAAAAAAATTATTATTACTAGATGAATCCATTGTAAGCAAATATGAAATCAAGATTTGCTACAAGCCATGACCTATTCATGATTGATCTTGATCACGAATTCTAATAAGGATTTACTGCTTCTATCAACCTTAGATGAGAACTTAATTGGGGAGACTTTCTGATATTGTTGGAAGGTGTTCAGAATCAATCATAAGATTTAGAAGTAACAACCCCTATTTATATTAATAACATTAGTAGATCGACTTATCGTTAAGAACCATCCATTAGGATTGGTTAAGCTAGATTACCATTAGGCACAAACTATTCAATTACTTTAATATTGGGTTAAACCCTTTTACATTTTATTTTATTATTGAATTAATAGGTCCATAATAGAAAATCCAACAATCTCCCACTTGGACCATATAATTCAATAATAGTGACCACTTTAATAAGATATAAAAAAAAATTATAGCATCTTTACACTCATTGGTCTAAATTGAGATCATAAATGTCCAATAATATAAAAATACAATATCCTGATAGGGATATAAATGAAATATATATTCTATATACTTACACCTCATTGATTATATACAATATCTGGTAGCAATATACATAACAAGTTTATGCTCAATAAGATTTATATGACAAAATTATGATAATCATATATAAATCTTTACATACTGGGTCAAAGTATCCACATAAGATGCTATATCAGAATCATAATTCTCAACACAATATTAAGAAAATGTCTAAACATTGTCATAAATATGCCATAATGAAAGTGTGCACAATATATGACAAACATGAATATTTCATTTATATACATCTTGAAAAAACAATTATAGTACTTCCACTAACCCAAAATAAATAAAAAATTAATTAATCTCATATTGATTATATAATCATGATATACTCCTACTACTAAGCCTTTGGTCAATGGATTCACAAGCATATGATTCATGAAAATATGTTCAATACATATAATATGCTTGTGTACCTTTTCTCATACAAATTGGTACTTTATATCAAAATGTTTTGTACGGGAAGAACTTTTATTATTATGAGAGAAGTTTACAATAGTAATATTATCACAAATAGATGATCAAAGGTCTTGAGATGGTTTTAATAATCTTGAAACCAGCCATAAAATTCTTTAACCATAAAACCATGCAAGTGGCTTCGTAACATGCAATATATTCTACCTTTATAGTGGAGGCTACTGTTAAGGATTGCTTAATACTTTTCCACGATATAACTCCTCTAGTCATTATAAATATGTATCCAGATGCAAATTTTTTATCACCTGGGCAACCAGCAAAATCTAAATTTGAGTAACTTATAATTGTAAGATCTTCCAATTTAAATTTATAGTTGTTGCAAATAGATGGTCAAGGGTCTTGAGATGCTTTCAATAATCTTGAAACCAACCATAAAATTCTTTAACCATAAAACTATGCAAGTGGCCTCATAATATGGAATATATTCTACCTTCATAGTGGAGGTTGCTGTTAAAGATTGCTTAATACTTTTCCACAATATAGTTCCTCTTGTCATTATAAATATGTATTTAGATGTAGATTTTTTATCACATGAGTAACCAGTAAAATCTAAATTTGAGTAGCCCATAATTGTAACATCTCCCAATCTTTTATAGGTTAGCATATAATCTTTTATACCTTAAAGGTACCTCATGACTCTCTTCATAGCAATCTGATATCTCTGATTAGGATCACTCAAGTATCTCCCTAGTATGCTAATAACATAAGTTATATCAGGATGTGTACATACTTAAGCATACATCAAACTACCAACAACTAACGCATATGGGACATTATTTCATTCTTTTTATTTCAACATTATTTTGAGGGCACTAGAGCATAGAAAAAAAATTTTCCTTTTGAAATAGGTGTAGAAATTTAAGAGCATGTTGACAAGTTGAACTTTTTTAGTATTTTCTCAAAGCTAAAACAAATCAAGCAAACCCTAAAATCTATTATAATGGATCTTTATCCTTGTACATAAGAGGCATTTCCAAGATACTTCATATCAAAATATTTGGATAACATTTGTTGTCTCCTTCAGTAAGTTCATGTCATTGCTTTCAAAAAGAATATCATCCACATATAGCACTAACATAACAAAATTGTCTGCACTCATTAAGATATAAATACACTGGTTAACTACATTCTTCTTAAACTTAAGAGAAGTCATAACCTTGTTAAAATTAAGGTACCACTATTTAAAAGCTTGTTTTAAGCCATAAATAGACTTTTTAAGTTGGCACATAAGGTGTTCCTTTCCCTTTTCTTAGAAACCATCTTGTTAGTTCATATAAACATTCTTTGTCAGATCAACATTCAAGAAAGGCTATTTTTATATCCATCTAATGCAGCTCTAAATTAAAACAAGCTACCAAAATCATGATAACATGAAATGAGTCTTTGGTTGAAACTCATAAAAATGTTTCTTTATAGTCTATACCTTTCCTTTAGGTGTAACTTTTGGCTACTAATCTAGCCTTGTAACTTTCAAATTCACCTTGAGCACTTCTTTGGTCTTGAAGACTTATTTGCATCCAATTGGCTTACAACCTATAGGAAGCTCCACTAGACCCCTCACTCAATTCTTATGCATCGAAACTAACTCATCTTTCATGGCATTCATCCAATCAGAATAGTTTGAATTAGATATAGTTTGAGAAAAGGATGTAGAATTAGTATCATTATTAATATCATATTCATGCTCTTGTAGATATGCAAGATAATCATTAGAAATTGTCAATCTATGAACTCTATGAGATTTCCTAATAGAATTTCTTCATTTACTTCATCTAACTCAACATCTTCTGCCATTGGTTGTACTGGATTAAGTGGTGGAGAAGATGACTCTCCTAATGTTGGTTCCAATAGAACAATTGTTTTGTTTTTAGAAAATTTCATGATGTATGGTATTTAGCTCTTACCATCCAAATCATTCTCAAAGAAGATAAAACTCAATTACTTTAGTTGAATAAGTTAGATAGTAAAATTTGTTTCCTCTGAGCCACTGCAGTACCCAATAAAATATCCACTAATAATTTTTGAATTAAGTTTCCTTGTGGATGGAATGTACTATTTTACTTCAACTTTGTAACCCTAAACTCAAAAATACTGTAGACTAGGTTTTTTACCATATAATAGTTTGTAAGGGGTCTTAGGTATTGACTTAGTAGGAACCTGATTTAGAATGTATGTTGTTATTTTCAATGCATCACCCTATAAGAATTTTGGCAATGAAGTATGGGCTAGTATGCATCTCACCATGTCTATAAGAGTTCTATTCCTCCTTTCTGTAATTCCATTTTGCTCCAATGTACCAGGTATGGTGTAAGTACTTGAATTCCACAATCTTGTAAGTATCTCACAAAAGGACTAGTGTTTCTTCCTGTTTCATCATACCTACCATAATATTCACTACCTCTATCAAAATTAATGCATTTTGTCTATTTCTCCAATTTCAGTTCAATTGCCACCTTGAATAACTTGAAGGCTTTTAGTAATTTCAACTTATTACTAAGTAACTCCACCTAACCAAATCTGGAGTAATTATCAATGAATGTGAATTATGTGTGATAGGCCTATAATGTAAGTATGAATCAATTCTAGAACATTCTCTTTTTTACTTCTCTTACCTTTTCTAGCTCTAATTGTAAGTTTTTCTTTAATGCAATCTACACATATACCAAAATTTGAGAAGTCTAAATCACAGTACTTTTTCCTTTAGAAGTTTTAGAATTGTATCTTCAAATATATGTCCTAACTATTTACACCGCAACATTGAGGATCTTTCATCAATTTGACACCTTTTCTCACTTACAATAAAGTTTATTGAGTTCACAAAATTAGGATCTAAATCAACTCTATATAAAACCATCACACACAAAAGTGAAACCAACAATAGAAGATTTATAAATTATTTCAACCTTTCCATTTCCAAAATAATAAAAGTATCTAAGAGAATCCAAAGCAATAACTGAGATCAAATTCATTCTCATTGAAGATACATAAACTACATTATTAAATAAAAACTCATGTCCAGTCGTCAACTTCAGCTTCACTAATCTAATATGCTTTACTTCAATTCTATCTCCATTTTCAAGTCTCACAATTAGCTCTCTTTCATTTATTTTTCTCAAATTTGTCAGTGCTTGAAAATAATTAGTTGGATGAATAGTCGCACCAATATCTAACCACCAAAAGTTTGATAGGACATCAACTATATTTGACTGAAAACAAACTAGAGCTAGATGGATAGCTTTCTTTTTTTTTTCCTTCTTAACCCATTTCTAGTATTTAAAATAGTCTACTTTCTTATACTCATACTTCTCGTAGAACTTATAGTTACCTTTGAATTGGGCCTTATTAGGTTAATAGCATTATTGTCCACTAGATTCACCTTTTTCACCCTTCTTCCTTCCATAGTCATGACATCCTTTGTTATCTTTTTTATTAGATTTTTCACTATGATCTAAATGTGTGCCATGAGAGGTATAATTAACTACTTGAACCTTTCCTTTCTTCATTTTTTTTCTTTGCCTGTGTAATGATTGAAACCAGCTTATTGATAGTCTATTCTGATTTCTGAGTGTTAAAAGAGGTTTTCAAAATGTCAAATTGAGGCGGAAAAGACTCTAGTACACACCAAGTTAAATAACTTTCTACCAAATTAACTTACATGATTTTTAACTTATTGTAATAGTTAACCAATCTTAGAATGTGCTCTTTCACCCCACTAACACTATCGTTCACTGATTTCTCAAGTAATAAAAGATATCAACCCCTTCTTAACTTTATCAAACTTCTTATTCTTTTCAGCTATAGAGTTTAGGAACTCTTTTGCATTTGTTATTTTAAGAATGCTCTCTCTTATTACCTTGTCCATTGTGTACTTCATTATCATTAAACATACTCTATTAGAGTAGGTCCACTCTTTATGATAATGTTTCTGATTTACTGTAGATTCAGTATTAATCTAAAGTTATACTTCCCTAATCGTCAAGTTAAGGTTATGGACTACTAGATATAGTTTTAGCGATTCAACCTAATCCTCATGATTAGTCTAATTAAGCATCTTAATTGTATTTAATTACATAGGTAAAAGAGTTGAGGAGATAAATTTTCAAATATTAATGCATGTTTAACTTTAGTCATGCTAGAATTTCCCTTAGTAAACTATATAATTGACCTTAGTATTATATTATAAAGTCTAATATCGATGAGGCATTAAAAGCCCTATAATATAATACAAAGAATAAATATTATATTCTTAAAATTTTAAGACTTATAGGGTGATGAAAATTCTAGGAACACAAGACTTATTCATACACTTCTGTTATCACTAATAAATCATATTAATAATATTATACCAATAGAGTATTAAAATATTATTAATATGATACCCTCTTTAGTCCAACTACCATTTTATAAAAAAATGAATAAAATTCTATGCAATTGGACCCATGATAAATGAACTCACAATTGCACAAAATTTCATGGTATAACATAAGCCCAAATAATTTTCTAGAATTATTTTCCTATACATACATATACATAGAAAAAAAATTAATAAACTAAATAGTGTCCAAAAATTTCACAAAAATATACGTGGAAGTCCAAAATTTAAGAATGTTATAGTAAAAATTTCAAGCCAAAATAAAATTAAATAGGAAAAATAATTAAAAAATTTTAATTTAAAAAATATAAAAAATGTTCAAAAATGAGCTACAGCTACAAGTGTGGAGACCAAAAAATTGCATTTTATTATTATTATTATTATTATTATTATTATTATTATTATTGCAACTGCTGCTGCTACTATTATCATTATGAAAGTCATTGTCGTCAAAGACAGACCAGCCTTAGTAAATTGCCGTATATTTTGGTTTCTACTTGCACTTGTCTTTTTTTCTTTTTTCAATAATAACAAGAAACATGATATATGCATTATGACCTTAAAAAAATACATAAATAGTAGCAAGTATTGTGTAAACTCTCAGATCACAGAAAATGCTTGAAAGCATGATTTGTTAAAACGTAAGAAAATTTCTGGGAATACCAGAAACATATATATATATATATATATATATATATATATATATATATATATATATATATATATATATATATATATATATGAAATTTAGCCAAATATTCATAAAAAAATTCAGACAATATATAAATTAGAAGACATAAAATTCATCTAAAGAATGCAAATATAAGCCATATATGGATGAATTATACACAAAACTTTTACACAATGTGTATATCATTCATAACAAAATTAAAATTGACATATATAATTTATATAAAAACCAAAAATAATTAACTTGAGAGTTATGAAATAATTTTAGGATTCATAGCAAATTTTATTAAAAATAATTCATCAAAAAATATAATATTATTTAAAAGATAAATTTTGATTCATAAATTCATGTAATAATATATTCAATCCACATGATTCATGACTCTAATACCAATTGTTAAAATCAAATTTTATAAAAAAAATAAAATCTCAAATTGAATCATGTGAAAAGAATATTATTAAATGTGGGAAAAGATTTGTTATTATTTGATGAATCCATTGTGAGCAAATGTAAAATTAAAATTTGCTATAGGCTACAAATTATTCATGATCCGTCTTGGTCACAAACTCCAATAAAGATTTGATGCTTCTATCAACCCTAAATGAGAACTTAATTGGAGAGATTTTTTAATACCAATAGAGAGTATTCAAAATCAATCATAAAATTAAGAGTAGTGAGCCTTATTTATATTAATAACATTGGTAGCTTGACTTATCATCAAAAACTACTTATTATCACATTAGTTGGGTTAAATTACCATTAGACTCAAATTATTCAATTACTTTAATATTAGGCCAAACCCTTTTATATCTTTTTTCATTATTGAATTAATAGGTTCATATTAGAGAAAATCTAACAGAAAAGTCTCAACTCTTTGCTGAATATAAGCTCATTAATTTCTAAGGTTCCATCGCAACCTAAACTTGGAAGTCTTGGCTGAATTTTTCCAAGTATTCTAAATTAATGGACTCCATTTCTTGTGGAAAATTTTGTGAAAACTATTTGATACTTGTCGGTTAAATATATACCACAGAAATTAAGAAGTATCTTTTAAGGACAAAAAGTCCAAATGTAAGAGGACAGCCCATTTCGTACGTTTTCCACACTTAATGATTTGTTTGGAATTTGTTTTTGAATAATCGAAGAATAAAATCATCTAAAACTAGTCTTAGAATCCCTTTGTTTGACGTAAAAATGTTTTTAAAAATTTTTTTAATTAATTTAAAGTGAAATTTTCCTTAATTTCTTTTTTTATAAAAGATTCTTTTGAAGAATTTTCAAAACATTTAAACAAGGGATTTCAATGAGAACACACAGACTCTTAAGTATTCCCGTTGCAATAAAAACTTTCAAAAGTCGTTCTATAGTTCTCAAAGTCCATTAAACTTGCCCCACGGGTGTGGAAATTTTTGTGAAAACTACACGACAATCATAACTTCTAAAGTCTTCTCATAAATTTCCAGGCTCTCTACCAAACTTGTGAGAAAATTCCAAGTACATGAGAACCCATTTTTCATATCTTCACGTAATCTACACTTCCAGAATCATTTTTGTAAGTTTTAATTTCTACTTATGTGGATGTTTAGTGACATGGTCAAATGATAAAATGTGTTTATTTTCGGATTAGATGCAGGTTTGTTTCACCTTCTAACAATGAGGATAAGATCCATAATGAGCTGTACACACTCCTATTGGAACTACAAAAACTGTTAAACTTTTTTTTTTTTGGGAGAATAACTCTTTTTTTTTTTTTCTGGTTTTGTGTTCAGGTAGTGTTTGGTGTAGTTTGCGATCATCGAAACTAATTTGCTTTACTTCCTTGGAAGAGTCAAGGGCAACTTATTCATACTTGACATAAGAGGTAATTTTGAAAATTTGTAAATCAAACCCCTTACTTATATAAAATTTCCAATTAATCCTCATAATTTACTTAATTACTTGTTTTAGTAAATTATGGAAAATTTTTAAAAAATTTAAATAATAATCATAATATTATTATATATTGGTTTATTTATATCATTTTCTATGCATAATTTTTATATTATATAATTAATAAAAATTAAATTAGAAATATAAAATTTTATTAGATACTTCAAAATGAGTTTCAAAATTATTTGTAAAAAATGATGTAATAAAAAATAAATAATAATATTGTGATTTTCTATTTAAAAAGTTAATAAAAATGAATAAATTAATAAAATGGATAAATAAATAAATGATGACATATAATTGTATGGTCTTTTTTTTATGACTGGGGATAAAATATAACTACCTGAAGTTGAAGAAAGTGTTTTACTTTTTCTCGATTAAATACAAGTTGCTCCAAGCTACCGTCCTTTTATTAGATCAGAAATGAGTAAGCATCTAACATATCTGTTCATTTTATCTTTCAGCCCCTCTTATCTAAAGCGACGACTTAAGTTTTTTACATATATTTTTTTCAGAAATTAATTTTAAAATTTATTTTTAGATTTAAAGAAAATAAAGAATTAAAAGTAGTTAGTGAAGAAAATAAGAAAATATTTTATTTAATTATAAAATTCACATAAAAATAAAAAAATATAATAAAAATATCTAAAAAGTATTTCTATTTTTTAATTTTAAGCTACATATTTAGATTTATAACTTTTATAAATAAATAGTAGAGGGCCCGTGCCCCGCACAAAAAAAAGTATAAGTACTTAATCCAAATTATATTAATAATACATAATTTGACATAACATAAAAATTTTACAAAACAATTGTTATTAACATCATTTGAATAAGGAATTTGATGGAAACAAATCCAAAACAAGGAAAACACAAAAGCTTTCATAATAATATTGTCAAAAGATTTTGAAAATAAAATTAATATAAATGTACTCATATTTATTTTTTTCATAAACAGAAATAAGATAATGTTAAAGTGTATTGTAGCATATAATATATAATACTTATTAAGTTCATGATGTAAAAATTATTATATGTTTACTACAATAATAAATTTTTAAACACCTTCTAAAACATTGCATTTTTTGTTGTATTTTTTGGTTGACTGTTATTGTCATTGAAATTGTAACTTTATTTAGTTATAAAAAAAATCTTTAAAATCTATTAATGTCAATTATAAATCCTATCACATTTTTTTCTTATTCGCAATTTATATATTTATAGTATTAATATATTGTTTATTAAGATTAAAGGAAGACATTATCTTTTAAATTAATATGTGTATAAATAACAATAATAACAAAATACTAATATAAATTTTAATTTGATAGTTATACTGCATTCTATTAATTAGAAAATTAATTATACCAAATATTGAATGATTGCATTTTAGAATTTTATCAAAGTTAATAACGTGAAAATTATTATATACTTACAACTATAACAAAATTTTGAAAACTTCCTCAAACATCATTTTTTTTTCATTGTATTTGTTAGTTGACTAATATTATCACATATCAATATTGTCATTGAAATTATAACCTTATCAATTCACTTAAAAAATCTTTAAAGATACTAATATAAATTTTGTACATGCTATTACATTTTTTTTATTACTAATTTATATATTTATGGTATTACATGAATTAAAACATGTATTTTAAAATTTTTTAGTTTTAATTTTATATTTCATTCAATTATATTAATTAGAAAGTGAATTTCACCAAAACTTGACTTATTTTATTTTAGAATATTATTAAAATAAATTATTAGCCATAAAAATGTGTTAAAATTATGTTAATTACATGGTTAAAAAATAATTAAGGGTGTTATTGAATCTTTACTTGTTTAAAATCTTGATAAAAGTTAATTTATGTTGTAAAAATAGTAAACACTTAAGAAATAATAAAAGATATGAAAGAGATGAAGGAGAATTATAAGAAGGAAGAGAATATTTCATTTAACTACATTTGGAATGATTTATATAACTCATATTTATATGGTAAATTGATCAAATGTTACAATTTTATAATAATAATTCATAAATAGAATTGAAATTTAATAATTGATCATAATAGGAATGTAAAATCTGATATAATAATAAACCATAATTGGGAGTATAACATCTACCTACGAACATCCACATTTAATAAACTTAATAATTATTCATAACACTCCCTTTTAAACGTTCATATAGTATGCAATAGGATATTGCCTCATTAAAAATCTTGCTATGAAAAATCCAATAGGATAAAAACTATAGCAAAGGAAAAAAGAGTACAATGTGTGTTAACTCCCCCCTCATGTTGACATCAATTAAGATCTTTAAGTCAAAGAACTTCAATAGTATGGACTTGCTTTTCAAATACAGCAGTAAGAAGTGCTTTAGTAAATAAATCTGTTAGATTATCACTTGATCGAATTTGTTAAATATTTATATCACTATTCCAATGCTTTTATATAGGTGAAGAACTATATCTTGCTAATAAATTAATGGCGAATGATATATTAGGTTGTGTATAACTAATAAGATATATTAGTACACTTATTACACTAAGATATGATACTTCAAGATCAAGTAGTTCTTTATCATTTTTGTAAGGTCTAACAGGATCTTTGTTCACATCTAGTGATTTTACAACCATTAGGATGCACAATGGATATGATTTGTCCATATAAAACTATTTTAGCACCTTTATTATATAAGCTTTTTGCAGTACAAAAATTTCATTCTTTAGATGTTAAATTTGTAATCCAAAGGCAAAGTGTTGCTTAACCTAGATCCTTCATTTCAAATGGTTTTTTTGAACAATTTACAACTTTTGAAAACTCTTTAGGAGTTTCAATAATATTTAAGTTTGATATAAATAGTAGTTATGGCAAACTCATTGCCAGATCTTTTTATAAAAATACTTGGACAAATAAGGTAATTTTTGTATCCTTCCTTCAATAAATATTTATTGAGGTGATGATACCATATGCATTCATATTGTTTCAATCCATAAAGAGATTTGTTCAATTTGATTGAGTAATCCTCTTAAGAATTTGAATTGCATGCTTCAAGTAAATTAAAACTTTCAACAAGTTTCATATAAATATCATTATCTAGTGAGCCATACAAATAGGCTATAACAACATCTATTAAATGTAAATTAAGTCCTTCATGTACTGCCAGACTAATTAAAAAATGGAAAGTAATTGCATCCACCACATGTGAGTATGCCTTTTATAATCAATGCCAAGTCTTTATGAATCCAACTGCTTTTACACCTTCTAGTGTACAGATTACAAGTTCAAAAACTTTTCTCTTCACAAGGGAGTTTAATTCTGACTCGATTGCATCTTTCCATTTTAATCAGTCATCTCTTTATCTACATTCCTTAATAGACTTTAATTAATGATCCTCATTATCATTTATTATATTACATGCTATGTTATATGCAAAAATATTGTCAATGTTGACTTCATTTCAGTTCCATCATATTCCATTCATGATATAATTTATTGAGATCTCTTTATTTTCACTAATTTCAAGTACCTAAGTTTCTTTTAGAGCTTAAATAGTAATTTTGTCTAGAGACTCTTCTGGAATTACTACATTTGCATCCTCAATTTGACCATTTTGGTTCCTAACTCTTTTTCTTTGTTAAATATTTTTATTTTTGGAATCAAGCTTAAATAGTAATTTTATCTACAGACTCTTTTGGAGTTACTACAGTCGCATCCTTAATTTAGCCATTTTTGTTTTTAACTCCTTTTCTTTCTTAAGGATTTTATTTTTGAAACCGATAAATCTACCATGCGTCATGTATGTATTAAACTTATTTGTAATAGTAGATTGTTCGATAGGGACATCAACTTTAATTGGAACATTAGTAGCTAGTATATGTGATCTAGTCACTCTCTTTCAATTTGTGAATGCATCTAGCAATTTATTGGCTAAACCTTGTGAATAAATTATTTTTTGAACTTCCAATTTACATTATTTTGTATGAGGATCAAAATAAGATAATGATAATTCATTCCAACTAATTTCTTTTTCCAAATGCTTACTTTCAGTGCCTAACGTTAGGAAAATTGATTCATCAAAATGAGAATCGACAAATCTAGCTATGAATAAAACCTTTATTGATGGTTTAAGATATTTCATTATAAATGGAGATTTATATCTAGCATATATTCCCAGCCTTCGTTAAAGGTTTATCTTAGTATATTGTGGTGGAATAATTGGAACATATACTTCACATCCAAAAATTCTTAGATGAGAAATATTAGGTTCCTGACTAAAAATCAATTGTCAATGGGAGAACTTATAATAACTTGTTGGTATGATGCAAATTAATGCTATAACATGCAAAATTACATGTCCCCAAGTAGAAATTAGAAATTTTGATTTCATAAGTAATGGTCTTGCAATTAATTTGAGATGCTTAATAAATAATTCTGCAAGACCATTTTATGTATGAACATGTGCTACAGGATATTTAATATCAATTCTACTAGACATACAATAATCATTAAAAGGTTGAGAAGTAAATTTACAAGTATTATCAAGTCATATTTTCTTAATTAGATAATCAGGAAAATGTGTTCGTAGTCAATTCAATTAAGCAAGTAATCTTGTAAATGCTAAATTGCAAGATGATAATAAAAACATATGTGACCATTTAGTTGATGCATCAATTAAAAACATAAAATATCTAAATGGTCAATATGGAGGGTGGATTGGTCCACAAATATCACCTTATATACATTCTAAAAATGTAAAAGATTCACTCTGAATTTTTGTTGGTGATGGTTGAATAATCAATTTTCCTTAAGAACAAGTAGCGCATAAAAAAAAATTTTAGATTGAAGAATCTACTAGCTCTTCAATAGATGTTCACATGAATTTTCAATTAATTTTTGCATTATAATTGATTTGAGATGGCCTAACCAATCATGTCAAATAACAAACTTATCATAATATATAAACTTCTAGTTTATGGTAGCATATGTTTTAATTGTACTAATAAATATGTAGTATAAACTAGAGAAAAGTGGAGGTAATTTTTCAAGTATACATTTGTTACCTAAGATTATACCAATGATATAAAGATATTTAATATTTCCTTTATTTGTTATCTCGATATGATATATTTCAACAAATATCCTTAAAACTTTTTATGAGACTTAGTAGAAAATAACGCATTATCAATGGGTAATTTTGTTTATCTAGGTAACAAAACATTAGCTCTTCTAGAGTTTTCAATTAAATTTGTAGTACCAAATACTATACTAACATTGGTTTCTTGCATTACTAGATAAGCAAGATAGAATTTCGCATACAATAGAGAGTAAATATTTTTCACCCATTAAGTCATAGAAAGTAAGGGCACATATATATTATGACTTACCTTTAATATCCCCACCTATAATTCTATTTGGTTCAATAGTGCACAATTTTATGCTATACTACAACTTAAGATGTTTTAGTAACCATATAATATCTCCTAAAAAAGAGGTTGTGACACACTTAAGTAAAATTAGCTAGTATAAAAATGATTTCATAATAACCATATAAGAATAAACTATAATAAGGTGTATATTTACATGTCCAAATATTATGATTACTTATATAACTGAATTTCAAGTAACTTAGTATAGAATAAAATGATAAGTATTATAGAAATATTTTTAAAATTGGCTAATAAAAAGGCCATTAAAACAAAACTAATTTATTAATATATGAATGATGGGCATAAATTAAATATTTTAATGCAATGAGGATGTTTTCCCAATCAAATTTTCAAAAGAAATAAGGTGGAAACCAAACTTTGGTATTTAATAATTATTTTTCAGTAAAAAATTCTCAACAACTTTGAAATAAGTATACTTATAGAAAACCAAGTAGACAATAGACAACTACAAGCATTGTTCAATAAAATTAATTCAAATCCCTTTTCACGTGCAAAATTTGTCTCTCTTTCTCTTCATATATTTTTTCTTCAAGCAATTCTCAGTAAAGGTCAACAAAATGCCTTGATGTATGATAGTACAAGACCAATGACCTTTGCCATTACAATAATAACATATATTCTCAATATATTTGTTATTTTATCTACCTTTTTCTTCATCATTCTTTTCTTCATTTTTTCACTTCTGATGGGAAGTTAAGTTCTTGATATAAAAATCATGACCATATCCATGACTACAACCTCAACCATGGCTACAACCACGTTTATAGCCATGAGTTTATTTGCAAGTAAAATGGTCATGCGTTACTACATTCACTTCAGGGAATGGGGCAAAGCCAATCAAATATGATTTATGATTTTTCATTAGAAGTTTGTTATTTTCTTTAGCCACAAGGAGATAAGAAATCAACTTAGAATATTTCTTTAAACCTTTTTTCTTGATATTGCTATTGTAGAAGCAAATTGGATGCATAGAAAGTGGAGAATTTTTTTTTCTTTCTAACATATATTCATCAGTGATTTTTTCTCCACATAATTTCAGTTAAAAATTGATTCTAAATATTGTAGAGTTATAGTCACTTACAATTTTAAAAATCTTGTAACATTAATGCATTCACTCATAGTAGGCTTTTGAAAGAATGACAATTTTTAGATGATCATATATATTTTTTAAACTATTCTAGATAATAAATGGATCTTTTACTATAAGATGCTTGATTTTTAATCCTTCAATTTTTTTCGTAATGTCAAGAGCCACAAATTCAAAATTCACAAGATTTGACATAATACTATCATAGATATGTAAAAATGAATTATAAAATTTCTAATATAACAAAGGTATATTGAAGAGAATTATTAATCAATATATTATTCATACTATTATTAATCCATTGCTAATTTTCCATTTCATTGTCAACTTATACAATGATCAAACATTGCAAAGTTATCATATTTGTAAAAGGTAAATCTCATATTACATTGAAAGTGAGTGAGATGAAAAAGAAAAGTAAATTATATATCTTCATATAATTATTAAATATATGTATATCTACATATAGCTTATTTCTTGATAATTATTTTCCTTTTCCCAACTTAGTTTCTTAAATGTTCATGTTTATTTTTGCATAAAGTCAAACCTTATAATGCAAGTAAATTTGTGACTATATCAACATAATGTATATTATTATTTCATATAACAAATTTTCAATCATGAGAGAGTAACATAATCAAGTGTTTACCACATATCGACAATTGAATATCATATACACACACACACACACACATTTTATAAAAATTAACATGCACTTCAAAAATAGATTTAGAAAGTTTACTCATTTAGCATCCAGGAATGAATTCTCAAATGTATAATATATCATATATGTGAATTTATGTTATTTTCTCTATTTTAATTTAATTCATTATTTACTTTTATTGGTATTTCTACACATTGCATTCAATATTTTATAACTATTATTTTCTTGAATAAAACTAGTCAAACATTAAAACCATTATAGAAATCAAAATTAAAGTATGAAGGAAATAAGGAATAAAAACAAGATAAGAGAGAAGAATTTCTATATTAGCAAAAAATGACAAGATTAGGTAAAATAATTTATATTTAGAAAAAATTACCTCAGTGGATTAGAGTCTTGTGCTAATAACATGTTATAAAAATAGTAAATACTTAAGAAATAATAAAAGAAAGATATGAAAAAGATGAAGGAGAATTATAAGAAGGAGAATATTTTATTTAACTGTATTTGAAATGATTTATACAATCCATATTTATAAGATAAATTGATCAAATATTATAATTTTATAATAATAATTCATAAATAGAATTAAAACATAATAATTAATCATAATAAGAATGTAAAGTCTGATCTAATAATGGATCATAATTAGAATTATAACATAGAGGTATAAATGGGTTGAGGAAAGTTAGGTTTTATCTTAAATAGGTTAGGCATGTTTTCTAAATCATTGGCCTAGCTTGTTAGCCTGTATAAGGCCAAAATATAAACTCAGCTTGACCTATGAAAGAAGTCTAAGATGGACTATTAACCTATTTAAAAACTTCCTTATATAAATAGACTTTCAAATTTGTCAATAAACTAAAATTTTTTTAAGACCCAAAATTGTCTAATAGTCTAATTAAGCATATATGATATGCATGTGTATATATATATATATATTAAAATATTTATATTATTTGTATATATAATATATATTATATTATTTATAAATATATTTATAATTAAAATAGACCTACAAATCAAGCCTAAAGAAAAAAGTTTAACTTATTTAGATAAATAGGTCAAGTTAGAGTGGGCCTTATGTAGGTTAAGTCGTAGGCCCTTGGTAGGCTGCCTAAGTTACTTACACCCCTAGTATAATATTTGACCTATAGACATCCACATTTAATAAATTTAATAATTATTCATAACAATTTAAATTAATTTTAATTTTTAAAAATTGAATTTTAATATAAATTTATACTTAATTCTATTAATTATAAAGAATCAATTATATCATAAGCTTAAATGAATGCGTTTCAATGCATATATAAAATATTTGATAAAACTTTTTATTGATTATGAAATATATTTAGAAATATTAATCTAATTATAAAAATCACTCATGATGCCAAATATCTTATGAAACCTTTGATTGATTATGAAATATATTTTTAAGGAATGATAGGAAATATATATTTTTATAATTAATTATCATAATTAATATTAATATTATATTAAATTATTTTTAAAAGTAAAATTAACTTTGTCTAGAGCATGCTAAAGATTATCATGATTTTTTTGCAGTGGATATTGAAAAATAACATAGCAAAGAGTAATAGAAAAAAATAGCATAAATTATCATAAAAAAGGTATTACAATTGACTCTCATTTAATAAAAAATTATCAATATTAAAAATAAAAGTGAATAAAATAATTATAGGTAAAGGTAAATCAATCAATAATCAACAATTTGGTCAATAAAATTTATTGCAAATTAGAAGCCAATCAAATTTTGAATTTTTTGAATGAAAATAATTGACTGCTATAATTAATTACCATATTTACTATTTATATTTTAATAAATTTTTATTGTCATAATATGTTTAATTGAATTATTAAATGTTTATAATTTAACAGTGAAAAATAATTTTAAGAAAAAAATTTAAAAGAATAAAAAATATTATCATGATTATAAAATTCTTTCACAATGTTAAATATTAAATGAAACCTTTAATTTATTAAGAAATATTTTTTAAAGGTAAGTGAATAATTGAAAATCTTTTTGTGTTATTGTTTTATGAGATTTTGATTGTTTAGTAATTAAAAAAATAGAAAATGATGAATATTATAATAAAGAAAAACTTTAATAGGTATTTATTGATGTAGCAGCCGATAAAAATGTAATAGAATTATAATCATACTACTTAATCAGCTTAATTAAACTTTTAAAATTTGAAACTAATGTATCAATGTGTTAATAAGAAGAATCAATTAAATAAGATTGCTAAATTAATATATATACACACTATATATTACAAATTCACAGCACTTATTAAGAAATAAATTATTAAAATAATTTTGTAGAGTTACACAAATTAATTTAAAAATTTTTATAGGTAAAATTAGAAATTATTTATGAAATTAATGTATAATAAGCAATATTCGAATAAAACATTTTCGAATCAACTGATTATTCCCATAGGCATTCAGATTATGTGTTTCCATGTACATTTGTTATTGTAAAAGCTGTTACTTTACCTGCAAATTAATGTGTAACGCAACTTTTTATTTTTAATATATTTGAAATTAATTATCATAATTGATTATAAAAATTAATTGCATATTCAAGAAAGAGAATAACTGTTTTATATTTGCTAATTATCAATAATCAAAGACACTTTCTATTTATGGAAATATCATAAAAGATCAAATTAATATAATTTAAATTAAATTTGTAAAAAATTTACACATTTACTAATTACAATATTAAGTTTAATTAATAATTAAAATGAATTAAATAAAATTTTTAAATCACTAAATTAAAATACGAAAAAGGTATAAAAAATTTTAATACTATTAGCTAAGTGTGAAGAATGATATATCTTTCACATTTATTTTTATGAAATTCCTAAAACTACGGATTAATTTAATAAATTGGATTTTTATATAGTTAGTTTTTATATAAAACAATTATGATTATATATTTTTTTAAAAATGGTAATGATAGAATGTTATTAAATTAAAATTAAGCATGATGAAAATTTTGCAAATATATATATTTTACATTGTTACTTTTGGTGGTAAGTGAGAAAAATAAATAATTTACAATAAATGAAATTAGATGACGATAATTTACTCCAAATTCTTAATCTGAATATTAACCTTTTTAGTAGTCCTTTTTCTAACAAGTACAACTTACAAATGATTATATGAAACTAATTTTTCAATGATATATAAAAAATTAATATGTGAGACAGCATAGTCAAATCATAAATAAAAATAATTAATATTAATAATTGACAATGAAAATATAATGAATTTTCAATTAAATATGTCTTATCCTAACTTTCATTAAGTACTTTGTCATGTGAAATGGCATGAAATTCATGTAGATTAATTAATCCAACTTCATATTCTAATAATTATATTTCAATGTTAAAACCCACAAAGAACTCATTTCAAGAGCAACAATAATTCTTTTGAACCACAAACCTCGATATCAGATAAATAATTCCTTCGTGAAGACACTTCTTGAATTTACTATTATGAACCTTGAGAATAAAAGAATGAATCTCACTTCCTTCAAAAAAAAAAAATGCATCATATAAGAGAAAAAAAATAGTCAAATATATAGAAAACAAATATATTAATTAATTTTTTCTAAAGATGGACAAACCTGTTTAACGAGAAGGATCATTTCAATTCTTTTTTGGTTATGTTGCTTTGTCTTCTATTGTTGAATAAATTACCAACCAAATCAAGACAGAGAATGGCATGATACTAAAGAAAAAATTTTCATTATATATATATATATATATATATATATATATATATATATATATATATATATATATATATATATATATATATATAGGAAGAATGATAACTAAGGATGATATTAAATAAAATTCAAAAAAAAATTAATTAATGCATTAATTTAATTGATTCAAATTAATTATAATGATTCGAATTTTTGTTATAAACCAAATCATAAATGGAATTATTCTATGAATCATTGTTAGAACTCATTCGACCAAATAATTTTTTTTCAAATTATAGTGTTTTAAAAATTTTCAAACTATGCTCTAAAAAATAAAGAAAAAATTAGCATTATATATTGCATCACCAATTATTTCAAATAAATTTTTTGGATTAACTATCATTTTTTTAAAATGATAATGTTTTAAAAGATATTAAAACAATGATCTTTATAACATGATATAAAAAATATCTTATTTAATTTAAAAGATGATATTAATTTCTTTAATTATAATTATAATATAATACTTGAAAAAGTTAAACTAATGTATAGAATAATGTGATGAAATATTATTTATTTAATTAAAAAGATGATATAATAAGAATTTAATTAAAAAGACATTTTGTTGGATTTTATAATTAATTAAGATTTGATGCAAATAAATATACTAATTGATGATTAAATTTTTATTAACTTCCTGAATTATCATGATTTAATATTGAGATTTTAAATTGGTAGAAAATTTTCGAATCATTGAATTTGTCAAAATACTATATTATATTAATATTAATATTGAATTATATTGATTGTCCTGTGTTTTGACATGTGGCATTTTCTTACACTTTCTTTGCCAATAAACTATTCTAATAAACTAACATGTATCACTTATAGGTGCTACTTTTATATACAAGAAACTAAGTATCAACCCGTGCGTTGTATAAATAAATTTTTATTTTAATAATATAATATTATAATTATATATTAGTTATTTATAATGAGAATTAGATAAAATTTTAATTAATATATAGCTAATAGTTCTAAGAAAAAATTTATTTGCCCACTAATTTTGTTTAACTTTAAGTAGATAATTAATTTCAAATTTGAATACCACATTAATTAGATATCAATTTTTAAAATAATCGTTATTATTAATATTGATATTTAATAAAATGATTTATTATTAGAATATATTTTTTATTTATTACCTTACAACATAAAATAAACTTTTGAAAATAATAATTTTATATTATGGATAAATATTTATTTTAATAATATAATATTATAATTATATACTAATTATTTATAAAGATAATTAGATGAAAATTTTATTAATATATAGCCAACAACTCTAAGTTAAAATAATTATCTCTCCACTTATTTTATTCAACATTGAAGTAAGTAATTAATTTTAAATTTATTTTACCAAAAAATTGATTTTGAATTCAAACATTGCAGTAATTAGATACTATTTTTAAGATAATTATTATCATTAATGTTAATATTTAATAACATAATTTATGAAAAGAATAAATTTTTTTGTAATGAGAACATAATATATTTTTTATTTATCACATTAAAGTATAAAATAAACATTTGAAAACAAAGTATTGATAATAATAATTTTATATTGCAAATAACTCATTAAAATTCACAAATTATGACATACATATTAACTAAAATTTAATATTTTGATATCAAGTATTTTATATTTTTTTAATTCACCTAAAAGAGAGGAATCGTTGGTTGGAAAATATCAATGATTGACTCATATTTAGTATCTTCTAAAAAGTACATTATAATAAAATCCATTTCTCAAAATATAATCAAATATATAAAATAGTAAACAAATAAAAAGTGAGTAGTGGGTATTGAATCTTTAAAAGAAGAATTGATCTATCTTTTAGTTGAAATTTAAGAAAAATATATTAATGATACAAAGGAGAAAAAAAGAGTGAGAGAAATAATATAATTATTTGGGAAGATAATATAATACAAAAGAGAAATAATTAATTAAATTATGAAATGAAAAAATATTTACATAAATGTAATATGGGGTGATTTTTATCAGAACAAAATAAATAAGTAGTTATAAATTTTAGTGATAAAGAAATTTGTAATATTTACATAAATGTAATATTTACATAAGATAAACAAATTTGCTTCCTCAGCAATCTTATCTGCAGCCTAGAACTGGATTTTTTGGTCCATCTGCTTTCTTTCTCTCTCTCTCTCTCTCTCTCTCTCTCTCTCTCTCTCTCTCTCTCTCTCTATATATATATATATATATATATATATATAACACGGAACAGATCTCCATAATGACATTTATGCTATATATTATCAATATACTCACTTAACAGAAGTAAATATACATATTAGCTACTTCGTTCATGTAAGATCCTTATTAATTATTCAAGACTATAATTATCATCGCATGTCAGAGAATTTATATGCAAAGGATGTATAGATGAAATGGATTCCACTTCCCCAACATTTTTTAAGGTTGAAAAACCGAAACTTAACTAACATTTCTGATCACTGCTAATGCAAAGAGAAAAAAAGGACAGAACAGAAACAAGACCCCACCATGACCGAAAGATTGACTAAAGACAATATTTCAAGACTGCAATCAGACATTTCAGGACCAGTGCATAAGGTAATTAAAGCATAATGTCTCTAATCACCGGATTGTTGCTGGCAGTTACTATTCAGCGGAACATATTGAACTTTAAAGCCACAGCAACTGAGACTCCAACATGATCAAGCAATTAGAAATACGCATCCCAAAATCTCCTGTTGAAGAAAATAGCACCACAGACTGCCCAGAAGCCCACTGCAAATCCAACTCCCATCCCAAGATAGAACCATGAGCCTATCATTCCAGACTCCTCATGCTCTTTTTTAATTGGTTCTTCTTCTATTGTGCAGTTCTTAGCAAGTGGAGCTCCGCAGAGTAGAGGATTACCATAATAGCTCCAAGAATCAAAACTGTCGAGTTGTGTTCCCGATGGAATTTGTCCGGAAAAGTCATTGTAGGACAAGTTCAAATAACTCAAGAATGACAAATTGGAGATGCTCTGAGCAATTTCTCCTGTAAGTTGATTATTGGACAGATCAAGGGATTCAAGATTTTTCATGCCTCCAATATCCATTGGTATCTTCCCCGTCAAATTATTGTGAGACAAGTTTAGTGACACCAATGCAGTGAGTCTGAATAATTCTGGAGGGATTAGCCCTGTCAAGTTGTTAGTTGAAAGGTCAACTGTTCGCACAAACTGAAGGTTTTTTAGGTACTCTAACTCACGACCTTTCATGTACAGGATGAGCTTGTATGGATACAAATGCGTAAGCATATATATTGTTGAAGAATGAAAAAGAACATAGAATTTCATTTCTATATCACCGACCTCGTTCATGGCAACAATATTACATAGACACTGAGGTATTGATCCCGAAAGTTTATTACCAGCAAGATCCAGTACAATCAAAGAAGAAAGTTGACATAACTGTGATGGAATATTGCCGGTTATTTGGTTGGAACTCAATTTAAGAACTGTAATGTTATGTTCCCCAAAAGTTGGAATACTCCCAGAAAAGTTGTTTCCTTCCAAATTGAGGAATTTTAAGCTTTTGCACTTTTTGAATGATAAGGGTATGTGCCCACTTAAGCGATTGTTCTGCAGATCTATTAACTGAAGATCAAACAAAGATCCTATTGAGGAAGAAACTTCACCTGATAGTTGGTTTCTTCCAAGGAAAATGTGAGACAAATGTTTCCAATTCATCCAACAATCTGGAATCGCTCCTGTCAAAAGATTATTTGACATGTCCAAATATAATAACTTATTCTCTCCATTCATTGTATCACACAATAGAGAAGACATGGATCCTGAGAAAAAGTTGGATGATAGATCTAATGCAGCAACATTTGCTGATATACGGGGCAGCACACCTTTCAAATTATTATGCGCCAACAATATAACTTGACAATTTAGCAACACGCCTGTCAAGTCTCCACTAATTGAGTTGTTGGACATATTGAGATACTTATATTCGGCAGCAGAGCTCCAAAACTTGTCCTTATCAATTGTTGAAATTCCTGAGCTTGAGATGTCCAGATCTTCTATTGACCTCTGTGTATATATCCATGATGGAAAATTTGGGCCAATATTTGAATATCCCAAATTAATATAACGAAGCTGGAAAGGAGGAATCCAGTTGGGATCCAATTCAAATACAAAATTTGAGCCCCACAAGCCTAATCCATTCAAATTTGAGAGTCCTTTGAAATTAGTTTCGTATAGAAGGCCCCCCAAGGAATTGCCTCCAACAAGTAAGCTCTCTAACTTGGAGAGTTGTCCAAGACTTTCTGGAAGATTGCCACTCAAGCCATTGTATCTGAAGTTTAAGTGCACTAGGGATGAAAGGTTTCCTAAATTTGAAGGAATGGGACCTGACAATAAGTTGTAAGAAAGATCAAGGTTTTGAAGATGTTCAAGTTCACCTAACCAATCTGGAATTGATCCATTGAGTTTGTTGTTAGACAAGTATAAAAATTTCAGCTTTTGAAAATTTAACAAACTCTTGGGTATTTGTCCTTGTAAATGGTTGTGGCTAAGATCAACGAACGATATCTCACTACTAAGATTAAACAGCCAATTTGGTAACTCTGAGTCCAAATGGTTGTCAGACAAATCAAGGGAAACAAGTGAATGAAAATTGACATACTTAAGTGGAGGACCGATCCTGTGAAGCAGACATCCACTCAAGCTTAATCCTACAAGGGAAGGAAGCATAGCCATGGACTGAAGCCAATTGGTTTCATTGTGAAGATCAATCCCATTAAGGTTAAGATACTTCAAGGAAGGAATAAGAGAAAGCCAATGAAGATCATCCATATGAAGACCAAAATTATAGGACAAGTCAAGGTAATGAAGGCTAGAGGAGAAATTTGCATAAAGATAAGGACATGTGGCAGATGATCGGTTATGATATCCTATTGCCTCAAAGCTATTGGAGCTCAAGTCCAAGTAGCTCAAAAATTCAAGTTCAAGTAAATATGGATTGATTTTACCACTCAGACAGATAGAATGATCTTGACCGTGTAAATCGAGCATTGTAACTCGTCCAGTGATGTTGTCGCAGCGAACACCTTTCCATGCACAGCAATCTTGTCGAGCAGACCAGGATGAAAGCAAGTTGTAAGAATCATTGACGCCTTCTTTGAACATTTGCAGTGCCTGTTGATCCCTTTCGTGGCAACGAATACTACTCTTTCCATTGCAGATGCTTCCCTTGAAAGAGATTATAGAGAGCAACAACAGCAAGGCAAACGAAATTTTCCAAGCAAACCCAACCATGGTTGGCTGATTGAGGAAGTGAAAGTTTTTTGTGATTGCAGACTTAGCTCTAGTAATTAAGTTACACTCTTCAAGATTGGATGTTGATCATAATCAGAATCAGATTCGTGTGTGTATATATATCTATGTATATACTCATAGCTAGGATTCAAATGGATACTGACGAGTGGCATTATTTACTATTCCTTCTAGATTGTCTGGGAAGTCAATGCCGTAAGTATTATTGTAATTTGATCCACGACCAAAATTCAATTGTAATTCCATTCTCTACTCATTATGCTTCTTCCCTCTGTGTCAATCTCTATTTGGGTTGAAACCCAATTTTATCTATATAATTAAAATAAAAAAATTATAAAAAAAAAGGTGAGTCCACCACATCCTATATTGCATCTCACTCAATTTATCTTAATATTCGGTCACACAATGAACTCCATCAATCATGCCAGTCTATCCCCATTTTCACAATCAGAACAATTTTGAATAATTTGAAGGAAGAAAAGTTTGTATGACAGTACTAAGCTTATGGCAGCTGTCAATATTGAAAAGTTTGTGTGGCTGCACTAAACACACAGACTTTAAGGATTTCCGTTGCAATTAGAACTCTCAAAAGTCTTCCTATAGTTCTCAAAGTCCTTTAAACTTCCCACGGGTGTGGAAATTTTTGTTGAAACTACACAGTGTTAATAATCACAGCTTCTAAAGTCTTTTCATAAATTTCCAAGTCCTCTGCCCTACTTGTGGGAAATTCCAAGTACATGAGAACCCATTTTTCATATCCTCATGTAATCTAAACTTCCAGAGTCATTTTTGTAAGTTTTAATTTCTAATTGTGTGGATGTTTAGTGACATTGTCATATGACAAAATGTGTTTATATTCGGATTCTACACACTTTTATTAGAACTACAAAACTTGTTAAACTTTTTTTTTTTTTTTTGGGTTAGAGAATTACATTTTTGTTTTGGTTTTGTGTGCAGGTGGTGTTTGGTGTAGTTTTTGCTCATCGAAACTAATTTGCTTTACTTCCTTGGAAGAGTCAAAGACAACTTATTCATACTAGACATAAGACACAACCAAAGAAAAAAAAATGCAAAATAATCTAATCAACGACGGTTATATTTTATATTTACTAATTTTGAAAATTTGTAAATCAAACCCTTGGTTATATAGAATTTACAATTAATCCTCATAATTTATTCAATTATTTGCTTTTAGTAAATTAGGTAATTTTTAAAAAATTAAATAAAAATTTTAATATTATTATATGTTGGTTTATTATGTCAATTTTTGTATATAATTTTTATATCATATAATTAATAAAAATTAAATTAGAAGCATAAAATATTTATTAAATAGTTCAAAATGAGTTTCAAAATTATTTGTAAAAAATAATGTAATAAAAATAAATAATAATATTGTAATTTTTATTTAAAAGTTAATAAAAATGAACAAATTAAGAAAATGGATAAATAAGTAAATGATGACCATTAATTGCAAGTTCTTTATTTTATTATTTTAAGAATTTAATTTTAATTTTTAAAAATTAATGGGGATAAAATATAACTATTCTGCATATTTTACTTTTTCCCCATTAAAAAATAGGAGCTCCGAACTACCACTTTTTTGTTAGATCAGAGATGAGTAAGCATGTAACATCTCTCTTCTTTTTGTCTTTCGGTCTCTCTTATCTGAAGAGACAACTTAACTTTTTTACATATTGTTTTTAGAAATTATTTTTAAAATTTATTTTTAGATTTAAGGAAAATAAAGAATTAAAAGTGATCAATGAAGAAAATAAGAAAATATTTTAATTAATTATAAAATTCAGATAAAAAATAAAAAATATAAAATATCTAAAATTTACTTTTATTTTTTATTTTTAAGTTACAGATTTAAATTTATAACTTTTAAAAATAAATAATAGAGGGCCCGTAACTAGCATAAAAAAATATAAGTACTAGATCAAATTTATTTTAATAATACATAATTTGATATAAGATAAAAATTTAACTAAACAATTTTTATTAAAATCATTTGGATTAGGAATTTGATGGAAATAGAATCACGTCCAAAATAAGGAAAATACAAAAGATTTTGAAAATAAAATTAACATAAATGTACTCATATTTTTTCATAAACAAAAATAAAATAATGTTTAGTGTATTACAATATATAATATATAATACTTATGAAGTTTATAATGTAAAATTATTATATGTTTTCTACGAAAATAAATTTTCAAATGTATCCAAAAACATTGTATTTTTCGTTGTGTTTTCTAGTTAACCGTTATTATCATATATCAATTTTGTCATTAAAATTGTAACTTTATTGATTTCTGTAAAAAAATATTTAAAACCTATTAGTATAAATTATATATACTATCACATTATTTTCTTATTTGCAATTTATATATTTAAAATATTAATATATTGTTTATTAAGATCAAAAGAAGACATTATCTTTTAAATTAATATATGTGTAAATAATAATAACAACAAAATATTAATTTGAATTTTAATTTAATATTTATACTGAATTTTATTAATTAGAAAATTAATTATATCAAAATTTGAATGATTGTATTTTTCAATTATATCAAAGTTAATACTGCATAAATTATTATATATTTACAACTATAACAAATTTTTTGAACATTTCTTTAAACATCATATTTTTTTCATTGTATTTGTTAGTTGACTAATATTATCACATATTAATATTGTCATTAAAATTATAACCTTATCAATTCACTTAAAAAATCTTTAAAGATACTAATATCAATATTATATATGCTATCAGGTTATTTTTTTATTACTAATCTATATATTTATGGTATTACCTGAATTAAAATAACTATTTTCTAATTTTTTAATATTAATTTTATATTTCATTCAATTATATTAATTGAAAATTTAATTTCACCAAAACTTGACTTTTTTGTTTTAGAATTTTATTAAAATAAGTAATCAATAATAAAAATATATCAAAATTACGTTGATTATTTAAGGAAATCATCAACATGGTTAATAAATAATTAAAACTGTTATTTAATATTTATCATTTTAAAATTTGGACAAAATTTAATTTAAATTAATTGTAGTTTTAAAATTTTGAATTTTAATATAAATTTATACTTAATTCTATTAGTTGTGATGAATTAATTATATCATAATGTTAAATGAATGTATTTTAATGTAGATATAAAATTTTTTATAAAACTTTTGATTGATTATGAAATATTTTAGAAATATCTAATCTTATTATAAATATTGATCTAATTATAAAAATCACTCATGATACCAAATATTTTATGAAACCATTGATTGATTATGAAATATATTTCTAAGGTAAGTAAATAATAGGAAATATATATTTTTTATAATTAATTATCATAATTAATATTAATATTATATTGAATTATTTTTTAAAAATGAAATTAATTGGGTCTAGAAAATGATAAAGATTATCACTTTTTTGCATTGGTTTTTGAAAAATAACATAATCAAGAATAATAGAAAAAATTAGCATTCATTGTCATAAAAAGTGTATTGCAATTGACTTTTATTTAATAAAAAATTATCAATATTAAAGATAAAAGTGAAAAAAAATTACAAGTAAAAGAAAATCAATCAATAATTATCAATTTTACTAATAAAATTTATTATAAATTAAAATCCAATCAAAATTTGAATTTTTTTATTTTTGAATGAAAGCATTTGACTGTTATAATTAATTATCATATTCATTAATTATATTTTAATTAATTTTTATTATCATAATACATTTGATTGTATTATTATTATCATAATACATTTGCTTGTATTATTATAATCTAACAGTGAAAAATAATTTTAAGAAAAAAATTTAAAAGAATTAAAAATATTATCATGATCATAAAATCCTTTCACAATGTCAAATATTTTATGAAACCTTTAATTCATTACGAAATATTCTTTTCATGGTAAGTAAATAATTGAAAATCTTTTCCTGTTGTTCTTTATGTGATTTTGACTGTTCAATAATAAAAAAAAGAAAATGATGAATATTATAATAGAGAAAAACTTCAATGGATATTTATCAATTTAGCAACCGACAAAAATACAATAGAATTATAATTATGCTACTTAATCAACTTAATTAAAATTTTAAAATTTGAAACTAATGTGTTAGTGTATTAATAATAAGAGTCAATTAAATAAAATAGCTAAATTAATACATGTATACTTTATAAATTCATAGCACCAATCGTTAAGAAATAAATTATTTAAATAATTTTAAAGAGTTGCACAAATTAATGTAAAATTTTTATAGGTAAAATTAAAAAGTGTTTATGAAATTAATGTATAATAAGCAATATCTGAACAAAACATATTAGAATCGATTGATTCTTCCCATAGGCATTTAAATTATGTGTTTCCATATAATTGTTATTGTAAAAGCTATTACCTTACTTGCAAATAAATGTGTAATCCAACCTTTTATTTTCAATTTATTTAATAATAATTATCACAATTAATTATGAAAATTAATTGCATATTCACAGAAGTAAGAGAATAATTGTTTTATATTTGCTAATTATCAATAATCAAAAGGCCCTTTCTTGTGATGGAAATGTCATAAACTATTAAATTAGTATAATTTAAATTAAATTTGAAAAAAAAAATTTACACATTTAGTAATTAAAATATTAAATTTAATTATTAATTAAATCACTAAATTAAAATATAAAAAGGTATAAAAATTTTAATACTATTAACTATTTGGAAGAATGATATACCTTTCACATTTGTATTTATGAAATTTCTAAAATTAGTATTAATTTAATAAATTGGATTTTTCTATAATTGGTTTTTACATAAAACAATTATAATAATATTTTTAAAAAAAATGATAATGATAGAATGTTGTTAAATTAAAATTAAGCATAATGAAAATTTTGCAAATATGTATATTACATTGTTACTTTCGGTGGGAAGTGAGAAAATAAATAATTTACAATAAATAAAATTGGATGATGATAATTTACTCTAAATTCTCAATTTAAATATCGACTTTTTGACTAGTCCTTTCTCTGATAGGTATAACTTACAGATTATTATATGAAATTAATTTTTAATGGTGCATAAAAATTAATACATTAGTCACCATAGTGCAATCATAAATTAAAAATTAATTAATATTAATCACTGATAATAAAAATATAATAAATTTTTAATTAAATATGTCCTACTCTGACTCTCATTAACTACTTTGTTATATGAATAGAGTGAAATTTATGTAGATTAGTTGATCAATGTTCATATTTTGATAATTATGTTTCAATGTTAAAATCCACAAATAACTTATTTCAAGAGTAATAATAATCATTTCTAACCGCAAATTTCAATATCATATAAACAATTCCTTCGTAAAGACATATTTTGAATTTATTATCATGAAAAATAGAAGAATGAACCTCACTTATTTAAAAAAGAAAAAAAAACAATTCATCACATAAGAGAAAGAAATAGTATAGTAAAAGTATATATTAATTATTTTTTAAAATATGGAGAAACCTGTTTGTTGAGAAGGACCATCTTAATGCTTTTTTGGTTGTGTTGCTTTGTCTTCTATTGTTAAATAGAAAAACCAAGCAAATCAAGATAGAGAATGGCATGATACTCATGAAAAAATAATAATTAATATATATAAGAAGAATGACAACTAAGAATAACATTAAATAAAATTTGAAAATTTTCAAAATTAATGCATTAATTTAATTAATTCAAATTAATTATAATGGTTTCAATTTATTACAAATCGAATCATGAATGGAATTATTTTAACAATGATTGTTATAACTCATTTGCATGAATAAAATTTTCAAATTATAATGTTTTAAAAAATTTCAAACTGTGTTTTAGAAAAAAAATGAAGAAAGAAAGTAGCATTATATATTGTATCGCTAATTATTTCAAATAACAATTTTGGATTAGCTATCATTTTTTATAATTAAAATATTTTAAAAGAAATTAAAACAATGATCTTTATAACATGATACAAAAAAATATTTTATTTAATTTAAAAGATGATATTAATTTATTTAATTATAATTATAATATTTTAAAAAATTAAAATAATTTTGGAATAATGTGATGAAATATTATTTATTTAATTAAAATTATTATATATAAGAATTAAAAAGATATTTTATTGAATTTTCTAATTAATCATGATTTGATGCAAATAAAATATATTAATTGATGTTTAAATTTTGTTACTATCCTAAATTATCATGATTTAATATTGAGATTTTAAAATAACATAAAATTTTCAAATCGTTGAATATGTCAAAATATTATATTTTATTAATATTAATATTGAATTATATTGATTGTCCAATGTTTGGCCAACATGGCATCTTCTTATGCTTTCTTTGCTAATAAACTATTTTAACAAAATGACATGTACTACTTATAAATGTTACTTTTATCTATTATAAATGTAGATTATAAAAATAGTAACCAAATGATAAAAACCTAAAAATAGAAAAAATATTTTTAAAAGTGGAAAAATAAATAGACACTTATTTTCTCCTTGTTTGCATGATTTTTGTTTTTTGGAAAAAAGAAAAAGAAAGAAACCTCCATATGAAGGTCTGGACTGCAAGCTGTTTCTAGAAAAAAAAAAATAGTAGTCATAGCGTTATCTCATGGTGGCTTTTCCACTGGTGAGTTGCATACATTGCAAGTTAAAATTAGAAAATTGAAATTTAAATGTATAATATAATTTATAATGAAATTTAAGCTGTTGATATGGGGAACACTACGGCACCCCAGGAAGTTTTAAACCCGGGGTGACGTGGCACCCCTAGAAGCCGTCAGATGAGATTACAACATCTCATCCGACGGCTTCTAGGGGTGCCACGTCACCCCGGGTTTAAAACCCCTCGGGATACCGTAGAATTTCCCTGTTGATATAAGTATCGTGCTATAATTTTATTATGTCAAACAATTATATACTAGTAAGATAAAAAAAAAATATTCACAAACGTACATACAGAAAAGCTAGCGTTATTGTAAGTTGGTACTTGTAAAACAACATTTCCAGTACTTTGTGATGAGCATATAACAATAGAACAATAACAATAACAATAACTACAAAGCCTTATTCCATTAAGGTCAGTTATATGAATCATATAATGTCATTGGACTCTATCTAAAATCAAATTTTTTAAAATATTATTTATTAAAAGATTCCTTTTTATAATTTTTCCTAATATCCTTTGTAGTCTTCCTTTGCATCTTTTCACAGGTTAAAGACCATGTGATCAACTCTTCTCATTGGTACCTTTAGTGGCTTTCTTTGCATATAACCAAACCACCTTCATTGATTTTCTATCATTTTTTTTTCAATAAGTATCACACCAATATTCTCTGTATGTATTCATTCTATATCTTATCCTTTTTTGTATGACCATACATCTATTTTAATATTCTCATTTTTGCTATCCCCTTTTTTTGCTCTTATTATCCTTTCAAAGTTCAACATTTATATTATAAAGCATAATCAATCATATAGCAATTCAATAAAATTTCCTTTTAAGCTTGATAAGTACTTTACGATTACAAATAACTCCTAATGCCTTTTTTTCATTTTTAACCATCTAGCTTGTATAGCATATAACAATAGAAGTAAAAAAAGAAAGAAACGAAAAATTGACATGACGAAATAAAGTTGATGATACATCAAACAAAGTACCATTAAAGGTTTTGTATTTAAATAACAATGCAGAAAAAAGGTGAATCACTCTATTTTACATAAGATAAAGAAAGTTGCTTCCTCAGCAATCTTATCTGTCAGCCTTGAACTGGATTTTTTGGTCCATCTGCTTCCTCTATATGTTTGTCATTATATATATATATACATATATATATACACACACACAGATATAGATATATAAACACGGAGTAGATCTTCATAATGACATTTATGCTATATAATTATCAATATACTCACTTAACAGAAGCAAATATACATATTGGCTGCTTCATGTAAGATCCCTAGTAATTATTCAAGACTATACTTTACACATACGGCATATGATCGCACGTCAAAGAGTTTATATACAAAGGATGTAAAGATGAAATGGATTCTACTACTTCAATATTTTTTAAGGATGAAAAACCGAACTTAACTACCATTTCTGATCACCGCCAATGCACAAGAGAAAAAAAGGACAGAACAGAAACAAAACCCCACCTATGACCGAAAGATTGACAAAAGACAATATTTCAAGAGTGTAATCAAGCATTTCAAGACCAGTGCATAAGGTAATTAAAGCATAATGTCTCTATATGTTGTATATAGTATTTCAATATTTCAGTTATTATAAAGTATTTCAATTCTCTTATGTAAGTTTTGATTTAGTTGTATTATGAAAACAAATTGATCTATATGTTGTAAATTATGTCTTAGGAAAAATATCACCTCTCTAAATACACAAATAACAAATAATTAAATTAACTAAAGTAAGGCAAAAATACATGAACGATTTAACATAGAAAAATCTCAAACTTCAGAAAAAAAATGTGGATGAGGAAAAATCTATTATATCATTAAAAGTTACAAGACAATATGTGTGAATGTTCTTGATTATAACCCTATAACTTCTTAATCATTATCGTAATATCTCTCATAAACTTCTTTAAGAATTCTCACATAACCTCTATAGGTATTTACATCACATTTCTCATACCCTAAACTCTAAGGCAATATAAATATTTATATCTCAGAAATACTTCATTGATGAGAAATCTCAATTTAACTTCAACTCAAAAAACTAAGTTGAATAGAAAAATAACTTATAGGAAACAATCGAACACCAAATTGTTTATGTCTTTATGCGTCACATATCATGGAGTTTTCATATACACGTTTGTTTCTCTGCATCTCATATTTCTTTTTAACTGCTGTTTCTATACTTGTGATCTTAATTAAGATGTCAATACTTGTTTAGCTTTCTCTCTTGGATTGATTATTGCATTTTAACACATTCCATTTTGCATATTCGATATTTCTAATTTTATCAACTAATATACTGTTTCCTCCTACTCACTCGATTCTAGTGCTTATTCATCTTCATTACCTTGAGGATTCCGTTCTACTGATTAACGAAAGTCCTTATTAATTGTTTAATTTCTGCTAAACATACATCAAACAGATCTGAAATTCATTAAACATACATCAAACTATTGAACAAAGTTGCAACAAAGGCTTCCTGCCAAAATAACTAAGCACAACAACAAACTATCTCACTATGAAATATTCTATTAGATGAACCCCCTTATTTCTTGGAATGATAAATGAACTTCGAGAAGCCTTCCCACTATGTAATATAAGCAAAGCAGCCTTCCAAATGAGTTTCCTTGCTTCGGTTTCTATTTAGAAAAGAATGAAACAGTAAACAATAATACAAAATCAGTCTCCATTATAGGATTATTTCTCTATTAATTGTCCAACTGCTGCCAGCTAGTTTAGCACGTGTTCTGCATAACCAGAAAAATACGGAAGTATTGGCAGAAAAGGATGGCATACGTAGTGCAAGTTATTCCACAAAATATTGCTTCCTATTGTCACGGGCTGGCAACTTCACTTGCTAGACCGTGCGGCGCTTGCTATCAACAACCTGAAAGCAAGCCAGCCAAAGATTAGACCCACGACACCCAAGTGGGCTAACATACCGAGCGGCAACAAGATAAAGGGGTACAGCGGAAGATAAACAACCAAGGCAACCAAAACACGTATAAATAGGGGCAACGATGGCACAACACATAGCACAAAGCATATTAAAGGCAACCACGAAGCAAACAAGCGCAAAATATGCAATGCGGGCAGATGCGGCCAAAACCGGCTAAAATTCGGGACATCGTAATTTAGAAGAGGGGCTACTTCTTTCATTCATATAATCCTCTATACAGTATTGGAAATGTGCAAGGGAGGTACAAGCCGCACATTCCATCCCCTAGACTAGTGCAAGGTTCCCACCATGGTCACCTCACACTCCCCCCCTAAAGAGCATTATGAGCCAAACTCAAAATTGCCTAAGATGACATACTTTTTCCGAGTTGTCATAAGGGCTTTTCGGCTAGCTCCGGGTCGCAAAATGCTACCAAAATACACCGATAGAAAGCTAAAAATGCAAGGATCGCAGCCAAGTGCTTTCCTACTCGCACTGGACAAGTTACCTTGGCCAAAATTACATGTAAAGTGCAAATACATGGAAAAATAGCAAAAATAGTACACAAGTCGGAATGACCCCAAATTTGGGCTACAAGGTCTCCATCCTATGCTTGAATTATCTGCCAAGTTATAGCTTGAACGGAGCTTGTTTGCTTGGTGAACTGGTGTGCAAGGCCGACTTGTGACATTCTCCCCCACTCAGTTGGTCGACGTCCTCGGAGACTCTGCTGCTTGAAAGGCTTGAATCTGCTGCTTGAACTCTGACAAATCTTCTTCCTTCTCCTAGCTGATCTCCTCATCTCCCAAACCCCTCCATCTCACTAAGAATTCCTTTCTGGGTCGCCTTCTCACGGTCACCACACGCTCGGCTAGAATTTCTTCCACACACTTCTGTCTTCTACTAGTGGGGTTTACTTCCGGCCTGGTGCGTTGGTTACGAGCTGGATCATCAGCATCTGGATAATAAGGCTTCAAGTTGCTGACATGGATGACTGGGTGGATTTTCAGCCATTTAGGTGGAGCAATCTTGTAGGCTACCTTCCCAACTTTTGCTATGATCGGTACTAGGCCTTCATACTTGCGAAGCAACCGACTATCTCTGGCCCTTACACTTTTTTATTCAGGTAGCAGCTTGACAAGTACAAGATCTCCCACCTCAAATTCCAACTCTCGGCGCCCCTTGTCTGCCCACTTCTTCATTCTCTTAGAAGCTTTATCTAAGTAAGCACGGGCAATTTCAATGTTTAGTTTCCAATCCTTAGTGAAATGGTGTGCACTAGGATTCACCCCTTTGTACACTACAGACACCGTGTGGGGCAAGAGTGGCTGCTGACCCATAACAATCTCAAACGGACTTTTATTGGTCGCAGAACTCTTCTGAGCGTTGAAGCAAAACTGTGCATTGTCCAAAAGTTGTGGCCAATTCTTCTGATTAGCACTAGTGAAGTGCCTCAGATACTCCTCTAACAGGCCATTGAATCTCTCGGTCTGGCCATCACTTTGAGGATGGTAGCTAGACGAGAAATTAAGTTGTGACCCGAGAATGTTGAACAATTCTGACCAGAAGGTCCCGGTAAATCGGCTATCTCGGTCACTTACTAAGTTCTGGGGTACTCCCCAGTATTTCACCACAAATTTAAAGAACAATCGGGCTGTCTCTTCTGCCGAGCAATACTTTGGAGCTGGTATGAATGTTCCATACTTCGAAAAGCGATCTACTACCACCAGGATAGTGGATAGATCCCCTACTTTAGGAAGACTGGAAATGAAATCCAGCGACACACTCTCCCAAGGTCGGCTGGGTATTTGTAATGGCTCCAAAAGTCCCGCGGTCTTCTCTCTGACACCCTTATCTTGCTGGCAGATGAGACAGGTTTTAGTATGATTGACCACATCATCTCGCATTTGTGGCCAATAGTAACCCTGCTTCAGCAAGGCATGAGTTCTTTGCCATCCCGGATGACCCGCCCACAAAGTATCATGGCACTCCTTTAGAAGTACCTTCCTCAGATCGCCAGCTTTGGGAACGAAGAGTCTTCTCCCTTTTGCCCACAATAGATTATCTTCTACCCAAAACTGACGAGTTTTGCCCTCCCTGGCAAGGTTCATAATTGTTTGGGCCACCGGGTCCTTTGGAAGATTCTCCCGTATGAGCTCCCGCATAGTAGACGTAACTTGGCTTCTTGCTGTGCAAGCCATTAACGTCATTGCTGCGAGCATGGCCTTTCGACTAAGGGCATCCGCCACTTGGTTGCTCCGTCCCGCCTTATGCTCAAATTCGAAATCAAACTCTGCTAGAAATTCTTGCCAACGGCCTTGCTTTGGGGTTAACTTTGGTTGGGTGAAAAAGTGGCTAACTGCCGAGTTATCAGTTTTTACCACAAATTTCGACCCAAGTAAGTAATGCCTCCATACCCTCAAGCAATGAATAACCGCCAGCATTTCCTTCCCTGTGCCGTATATCTCCGTTCCGCTTCTGACAGCTTATGGCTCTCGTAGGCAACAGGATGGCCCTCTTGGAGTAAAACTCCACCCAATGCGAAGTCCGAGGCGTCTGTCTGAACCTCGAAGGGCTTTGCTATATCTGGTAAGGCGAGCACAGGATCCCCAGTCATAGCCTGTTTTAAATCTTCAAATGCAGCTTGGCAATTTTCATCCCATCTCCAAGCAACATTCTTCTTGAGAAGGTCTGTTAAAGGTGCCGTCCGTTTTGAGTACCCCGCTACAAACCGACGATAGTAGTTAGCGAGTCCCAAAAAGGATCTCAGTTCAATCACCTTTGTGGGGGCTTCCCACTCTTGGATAGCTCTGACCTTCTCCAAGTCCATTCGAATCCCTCCGCATTCGATGATGTGCCCAAGAAACTTAATACGTTCCTGAGCAAATGAGCACTTTTCTTTCTTCACGTACAATTGGTGTTGTCTCAGTCTCTCAAACACCAATCGCAAGTGTTCAGTGTGTTCTTCTAGTGTGGGACTAAATATAACAATGTCATCCAGGTAGACCACCACGAACTTGTCAAGAAAGTCATGGAACACCTGGTTCATGAGAGTGCAGAATGTAGCTGGGGCATTGGTTAACCCGAAAGGCATCACTAGGAACTCAAAAGCCCCATAACGCGTAACACAAGTTGTCTTCGCTACATCCTCCTCCGCTACTCTCACTTGGTAGTACCCCGATCTAAGGTCCAACTTGGTAAAGTATCTAGCACCGCTCAACTGATCAAAAAGATCTTGAACCAAAGGGATCGGGTACTTGTTCCGCACAGTGACTTTGTTTAAGGCCCGATAGTCCACACACAATCGAAGGCTCCCATCTTGTTTCTTTTGAAATAACACCGGTGCTCCAAATGGTGCTTTTGAGGGTCGGATGAAACCTACATCCAACAGTTCTTTCAATTGCTTCCGCAATTCAGCCAGTTCCGGAGGGGCCATTCTATACGGACTTTTAGCCGGAGGTTTCGCACCAGGTAGCAACTCGATTTGGTGGTCAACTTCCCGTCGAGGAGGGAGACGTGGGGGCAACACATCGGGCATAACATCTTTATATGCTTCCAACATGCACTGAATTCCATCGGGTGTTGCTTCTCCCTTCTCATCCCCCACAATTGTGGCAACAAATGAGGGCTCTCTTCGTTTTAGGCCCTTCTTGAATTGCATAGCCGATAAGAGTTTTGTCTCTTCCGGTTGCTTTGTTTGGACCGGTACCACACTTGGATTATCCCCCATGAACAAAAGGCAGCTTGCTGCAGGAACCGGCGTGACCTGGTGGCCTAAGAGGAACTCCATCCCCAACACTACATCAAAATCATCCATTTTAGCGACCACAAAATCTGCTTTTCCTTGCCACGAGCCAAGCTTTACCGTTGCTTGTCTCGCCACTCCCATGGTGGTCGAGGCTTTAGAATTCACAGCTTTCATGCGGCCTGAGTCCTTCTCTAACTTCAGACCAAGCCTTTTGGCTTCCGCTTCTGAGATGAAATTGTGAATGGCACCAGTATCGACCATCACACTAGAGGCGGCCTTTCCTGCTATTTGCCCCTTTACGTACATGAGGCCATGGTTTGGGCTACTTTTCCCTTTTCCAACTTGTTTCTTCAAGGCACCAAGGATCCGCAAAGCACCCATTCTTGGAGCTATCTCCTCTTCACTTTCACAATCATCCTCTTCTTCATCTTGGGCTTTAGAAGAGACTTGCATAGCGTTGAGGCCAGCTTTTTGTGGGCAATCTGCCATTTTGTGCGAACCTTTACATAGGAAACAAGCCAAAGGTCTTTTCCCACCCGTGTTAGCAGTATTCCAAGATGAAGCCGAGTTTGTGCTATGGGGACTTCTCTTGTTGTCTCCTCCCCCACTTTTGCTCTTGCTATTCTTGTTAGACTGTCCTCCGCTTCCCGTAGAAGAAGGCCCACTGTTTGTTTGGGACTTCTTATTAGGGGTTTCAGCGTGGTAGTCAGTTAAGCGCTCGGCGGCAGCCATTGCGGTTGGCAAGTCCTGAACCCGCTGTCTCTGGAGCTCAGTTCTAGCCCAAGGCTTGAGGCCTTCAAGAAAGAAGAACATTTTATCCTTCTCGGACATATCCCGGATATCCAACATTAAGGCAGAAAATCTTTTAACATATTCACGAATGGCTCCGGTTTGTTTTAGGTCCCGAAGTTGACGCCGAGCCATATACTCAACATTTTCTGGGAAGAATTGGGACTTCAACTCTCTTTTCAAATCTTCCCAGGTGTCGATGATGCATCTTCCCGCTAAAAGATCCTCGTATTTGGTCCGCCACCAAAGTTTTGCATCACCCGTTAAGTACATGGTCGCAGTCGTAACTTTGGCCTCTTCCGAATCTGGCCTTACGGCTCGAAAATATTGTTCCATATCAAAGAGAAAGTTTTCTAACTCTTTGGCATCTCGTGCGCCCGCGAAACAACGGGGTTCGGGCACCCTCATACGCCCATATTCTGGTGCTCCATGGTTGGGGCCTTGGTTACCCAACGCTCTTGTGAGAACTCTAAGCTGGGCCTTCACATCAGCTAGTTCAGCCCTCAGTTCTTTAACCGAGTCACCCAAGTTACCTTCTGCAGCAGCACTTGGAGTTTCCCGATCAATGCCCAAATAAGATTCAACTGCCGCGACTCGCATGGCCACACCTTCCCATTCCCTAGCCCGTTCAATAAGCTCGGGAATGTCGTGACCTTGCATCTCTTCAACAGCTTTGTACAAGTCTTCCATCTGCCCCATTCGACTTTCGAGTTCATTAATGCGCACCGTGTTCATCATGGTTGCTGTTGCTCTTTAAATTTCCTAACAATTTCGAGCGATCTCCAAAGCGGGTCGAACCCGCTCTGATACCAAATGTCACGGGCTGGCAACTTCACTTGCTAGACCGTGCGGCGCTTGCTATCAACAACCTGAAAGCAAGCCAGCCAAAGATTAGACCCACGACACCCAAGTGGGCTAACATACCAAGCGGCAACAAGATAAAGGGGCACAGCGGAAGATAAACAACCAAGGCAACCAAAATACGTATAAATAGGGGCAACGATGGCACAACACATAGCACAAAGCATATTAAAGGCAACCACGAAGCAAACAAGCGCAAAATATGCAATGCGGGCAAATGTGGCCAAAACCGGCTAAAATTCGGGACATCGTAATTTAGAAGAGGGGCTACTTCTTTCATTCATATAATCCTCCATACAGTATTGGAAATGTGCAAGGGAGGTACAAGCCGCACATTCCATCCCCTAGACTAGTGCAAGGTTCCCACCATGGTCACCTCACACTCCCCCCCTAAAGAGCATTATGAGCCAAACCCAAAATTGCCTAAGATGACATACTTTTTCCGAATTGTCATAAGGGCTTTTTGGCTAACTCCGGGTGGCAAAATGCTATCAAAATACACCGATAGAAAGCTAAAAATGCAAGGATCACAGCCAAGTGCTTTCCTACTCGCACTGGACAAGTTACCTTGGCCAAAATTACATGTAAAGTGCAAATACATGGAAAAATAGCAAAAATAGTACACAAGTCGGAATGACCCCAAATTTGGGCTACAAGGTCTCCATCCTATGCTTGAATTATCTGCCAAGTTATAGCTTGAACGGAGCTTGTTTGCTCGGTGAACTGGTGTGCAAGGCCGACTTGTGACACTATACATGAAGCTCAAGTAACTTTTTGCACGTCCAGAAGAAAACAGCTCAAAAATATGACTTTATATATGATATGGGAAATTGGTACAAGATTAAATTTGAAGACTACCATTAGAAAGTTAAAGACATAGGCATGACATAAAACATGATGTCCTTCACTTACCAGTAGATCTGCAGCTTGTTACCATTCGTCAGTGGAATTTGTTGAACTTTAAATCCATGACGACATAAATTCTATCTGCAACAAGATCAAGCAATCGAAAATAGGCATGCCTGAATGTCCTATTGAAAAAAAATGGCACCACAGACTCCCCAGAAGCCCACTGCAAATCCAACTCCCATCCCAAGATAGAACCATGACTCTGTTCTTGATTCTTCATGCTCTTCTGCTCTTCTATTGTGCAATTCTTTGTGAAGAGAACTCCATGAAATTGAGGATTACCGATATAGCTCCAGGCATCAAAAGTCCTAATTTGGTTTTCCAATGGAATTTGTCCTAAGAAATCGTTGTATGACAAGTAACTTAAGAAATTCAAATAAGAGATGCCTTCGGGGATTTCCCCTGAAGATTGTTATTGGAGAGATCAAGGGATTCGAGATGAATCATGTCATGGACATTTTGTGATATCTTCCGCGTCAAAAGATTACGAGACAAATTCAAGATAACAACTCAGTTAGACTAAATAGTTCTTGCGGGATCTCTCCTAACAAGTTGTTTGATGAAAAAACGAAGCTTCTCATAAACTGAAGGTTATTGGCATACCTTAATTCATTGCCTTTCATATACAACATGACTTTGTACGGATAATCCACTTCATCAAGCCCTACTATCATTCCGTCAACATGATCCACGATCATGGCAGTTCTATTATGAAGACATTGAGGTATTGCTCCTGAAAGCCCGTTATCAGCCATATCCAATACAATTAAACAAGGGAGTTGGCACACTTGTGATGGAATTTTTCCAATAAAACAGTTCAATCTTGGAGAACCATTATGGTTTGTTGCATCCAAGTCGGTATACTTCTTGAAAATTTGTTTCTTTCAAAGTTGATAAATTGCAAGCTCTTGCAGTTTTGCAATGACGATGGTACTTCCCCAAACAAGCTATTGTTATGCAAATCTATGGCAGAAAGATGAAGCAATGATCCAAGTGAAGAAGAAAGTTCACTGTAAGCCTGTTATTCCCCAGGAAAATGAACTCTAAAGTCATCAATTTAGGCCAACAATCAGGGAGTTCTCCGGTAAAAAGGTTACTTGATAAGTCCAAATAACGGAGGTGCTTGATCTACTTATTTAGTAGAGAAGAAACGGATCCTATGAATGAGTTGTGTGTCCCATCCAACATGAGAACGTTTTCTGTTATGCGCGGGAGTGCTTTTTGAAATTATTCCTCGATAGATCTGTATATCGTGTAATAACCAAAATCTTTGATATGTCTCCACTGATGGAGTTGCATGACATATTAAGCTTGTGCTTTATTCCTCCCACAAAATTCCAAAACACATTTTCATCAGACAATGAGATACCTGTGCTAGAAGTGTCCAGGTTTTCCAATGATATTTGTGAATATATCCATGGCGGAAAGTTGGGATCTAGAATTAGAGACCTCAAATTAAGACTATGAAGCTGGAAAGGAGGTACCCAGTTGGGAACGAAATCAAGTGTAATACCAGTATCTCTCAAGTCCAAGTCCCTTAAATTGTGAAGTTCTTTGAAATAAGTTTCAGATAGAAAACCTGTGGAGGAATTGCCTCTAACTAGTAAACTCTCTAACTTGGAGAGTTGTGCCAGGATTTTTGGAAGATCGCCCCTTAAGCCATTGGAGCTTATATCTAGGTAAACTAAAGATGACTGGTTCCCCAAACTTGAAGGAATGGAGCTGTACAAGTTATGAGAAAAATCAAGATGTTGAAGATGTTCAAGTTGACTTATCCAATCTGGAATTGATCCATTGAGTTCATTTGAAGAAAGATCAAGAGTTACAAGCGAAGTAAAATTCACATATTAAGAGATGGATGGATGTTGGTAAGATGACAACCCCTCAATCTCAACTTAGAGAAGGAAGGAAGCATAGCATAGGCTGAAGCCAATTGGTATCAGCATGAAGTTCAATGAAACTGAGATTGAGATATGTCAAGGAAGGAACAAGAGAAAGCCAGTGAAGATTATCCATCTGAAGATCATCATTATATGAAAAGTCAAGTTAGAGAAGGTAAGAGGAGAAATTTGCATTGAGAAGAGATGTGGCAAGTGACTGGTTGTGATATCTCCGGCTATGGATAGATGGATATCTCAAATTATCAAACCTATTAAAGCTCGAGTCCAAGTAGTTCAAAAATTCAAGTTCAAGCAAAGATAGATTGATTCCACCTCTCAGGCAGTAAGGATACTTATCTCCACAGTCTAAATAAAGCATTTTAACTCGGGCTGGGTTATTATCACAGTGAACACCTTCCAATGCACAGCAATCTTTTTCAGCATACCATGAAGAGAGCCGATTTTAAGAATCATTGATGCCTTCTCTGAAGATTTGCAGTAGCCTTCGATCACTTTGGTGGCAATGAATGTTGCTGCTTTCGCTACAAATGGTTCCATTGAATGACATCACAGAGAGCAACAGCAGCAAGGCAAAATATATATATATATATATTGCAAGTGAAGCTAACCATGTTTTTGGTTCAATTAGAAAGGATTTTGTGAGTGCAGATTTTGCTAGTAATATCACTCTTGCACAATTTTTTTTGGTCCAGAGGATAACGATCTTCCACAATTTTTTTTGGGGTGGTTGTGCATGCATGCAAGTGCTACAAATTCCACCAAAAAATAAATAAATAAATAAATAAAACTTAGGAACTTTTAAGGCATATCCAACAATGACTCAACCAGTGCAGTCTATATGATATTGGAGATCACAGTGCTCAACTCCTCCAGTGATATGTCTATAAACATGAAATTGGATTGCATTAGAAGATATATAACAATGAGATTAATGTATCAAATAATTTTAATATCAAATACAAAACAATAAAAAAAATAGGTTGAATGATACTCACCCAAACCTCCTATAGGACATGTATCTCTTCTCCTTAGGCATCTTCTTCTACTTCTTGTGGAAGGGTTCACTATGCTACCACACTAGCACACTGATGTCATTAGAGAAGTGGCTAGAATTTTGTCCCACCACATGCCATGTACCTATCTCCTTATAAAAACAAACTAACAATGGTTCAACAATATGCTTTTGAATTTTCTCATGGACATTCAATCACCTACCTTTGGCATGCTTTTTAACAATAATAGTTTTCAAATATAGTACAATGTTAGTACCATGGAATTATGGAAAATAAAAGCTAAAATGAATAACATAATATAACAAATTTGACGTAACTCACACTGCATAGGAATGCATGTGGGGTCACATGGTGGCTCTTATCTACCATCTCCTCCATTATAGCATGCATTAACATTTGTCATAGCTATCAGGTAGCACAAACAGTAATTATTATTAAAGATAAGTAAATGAAATGGTTATAACAACACAAAATAAATAAAATTTCTATAATATCATAACGTTTGTGCATTTACAAATCATAAGGTCAACTACTATACAGCTTAATACCATAATTTAAGTCACTATTAGTAAAACTAGCAAGCTCATCCTCATTATCATCAATTTAACCATCATCATTAGACTTTGGAAGCCCCTCCACCATGTAATCATCAACCATTTCATCTTTAAAATGTTATCATCATCTATGAAATCAACAACATCTTGTACGACAACCAATGTTCCTAAAAGATGAAATAGTTTAAGAATCATTGTTCTAATCTCTTAAGGTAACTAGGTCAAAATCTCTAAGATCAACTATAAGGATGAAGTTTGTAGAGTTATTGTCCTACAAATATGACACCTCTTATATATTGATATCATCTTAGGAAGATCCCATATATTATGATGCATCACATTATTCACGACTCCCTAATTGGGTCCATAAGAAGATCATCAATGTAGTAGACTTGTTTCGCTTAAGATATAAGTATATATGGATCATATTCATACCACTATGCACTGACAAAGATGCATATTATATTCTTATCAATGATAATTTTCTTCTTTCTTGGGTTGCTATCATACCAATTATACCTAAATAGAGTTGCATTATAATTATTTAAATAAGTTAATTCTATGATATTCTCCAATACATTGTAAAATGTATTATCTTCAATCCTAAGGATAGAAATGTCACTGTTTTGTGTCTTATGCTTAGCATCCCAAGAAGCAATTACAAATCATACTCCATTTACGATATACTAGTGAAATTTTGACCCAAAGCCAATGATACTAGTTCATTTGTTGCTTTTAAGGAACCATTCTTATATAGGTGGTACATCTATAATATTTATTCCTTACAGCAATAAAATCAAAAATAAAAAAGGAAAAATGAAAAATATTATTACAGATGGAAAAATGAAAGGCAATTACCTTAGAGTAAAACCACCAAGGGAACTTGGTTTCTTACAATTGATCAATATTTTGACTACCACTTACTTGTAGTTCTCGTCAATGTTCACTACACAATATAACTCATTTAGTAAAATAAAATTACTTAGCAAAAAGAGCAAATAATTTAATAGACTTGCTTTAGATACTTTTCAATTTCACTATAATTGTTCAAGATGTACCATATGACAATATCCTAATCTCTCTTATCTAAGTGAATAATATTTTTTTCAATGGGTCAACATTGAGATCTGAATACTAACAATCATCTTTCTGGTTTAACATGCACTACATTTTTGTTTCAATCAGGCCAATTGAATCTAGTTTGTACCCCTTGTAGATGTATGAAACAAAATTTAATGCTTCATTTACAATATAACTTTCTATGATAGAACTTATTAAACTCTTGTTTCACCACACGTAACTCCTCAAAAAATAGCGATGATAACCAATATAAGTTATTTTTCCTCTAACCTGCATTAATGGAGTATCTTTATTGCAACTTGGGCATGTTTTGTACCTTTATCAATTTCACCTAGAAAGATTAGTCCATGTAGAAATATTATTTAAAGTCTACAACAATGCCGCTCGCATCTTGAATATTCTATTGGTATCAGCATCTTGAGTTTTCACTCCCATATCTCATAATTGTTTTAGATTTTCTACAAGCAATCTTAAGAAGACATCAATATCCTTAAGATTGTGGATTAGGGATCAATTAAGTCAACATGAAAAAGGTTTCCTTCATACAAAGCTATAGTGGCAAGTTATAAGTGGTCATCATCATTGGCCACATGTTGTAAGATAGGTTCATATCACCAAAAGGATTGAATTCAATTTACACTCATACTTAGTTGAACATTCCTCAATTCTAATAAGAAATCAAAGTGCTTCCTATCAAAATTTTACTAGGTTTCTTTATCAACAGGATATCATATTACCTCATCCTCCATTGACCATTTTGTATGATGCTATATCATATCATTTGTAATGTACCTTAATCTATACAATTACTTCAACCACAAGGTCAATGAAAATGCCACAACACTTTATAAGGCATTTTTTTTCTTTGGTTTTCTTATCAATCCAATGATTCTCCCTATGCATTAAACATTTATGTTGTGTTATTATACCCTTATCCTAATTTGTTAAGTCATTTCTTTACACTATAATATAATTTCGGTAATGTGTTCTCCTTTGAAAATGTTTCCTTCAATAACTTTAAGAGAGAATCAAATGACTTATTATTCCATTTATCTAGCACTTTTAGATGCACAAACATTACTAAAATGTTCAAGGTTAAAAAGTTTATGTAATTAAAATATAGTTTTATTTCAACTTGTATGAAAAGGTTATCAAAACTTTTATCTTGAGATGTGTTCCCGTCCCCCCCTAAAGTGTCCTAATTCCTATTTCCATTGTTTTTAGCTATTTAATCAATGACATAAGATTTGATGAAATTATGTATAATGTCAATTATATTATCCACATCATTGGCAGGTGCCTCATGCATAGCCTCGATAATCAATGCATCATTCTCACCATGATGGACCCAATTTATGTATAACAAATGAAATCTATTATTGTTTATTAGGCATGCCTTCATGATTGTCAATATCTGAAATAACAAACTTAGGTACTTTTTACATTGACATTTCACCAAACCCCTTTAATTGATAAAATTTTTTGCTCTCTCAATGAATGTCAATACACATTCTAATACTCATCTAATAACTAATCTCATAATGTTATCTAGCATTTGTCAACAAACATGGTATAACTAGCCAACAATGCCACAAGTTTTTATAGACTTTAATCTTATATGCATATTTATTATGTGCTCTAGATTTATCATATTACTCTAACTCTAAAAGGTAAGGCCCAATCTTATTTGAGATATTCTTGTTGTCATTGTCTTAACTTATCCATAATATGTTTTTTAAACATAGAAATTTTAGCAGCATCTTCCTAAAGTTCTCCAAGTGTGTACATAATACATTGATATAATATACACATGATGAATAATAAATAGATAAGTTAGTGACAATAACTACAAGACTTATCTTAAACTATCCAAATTTATAAGATAATTCAAACGTTAGTTAGCTTATGAAAACTAACCTACCCTTGAACAAGTTTAAAGTTATAGTGCAAGTGCATTTTAATTTCAAATTATTGCAATTTAACAATTATAATTATTTTAACTATGCAATAAATTTCTTTTTCATACTTATCGATATGCAATGCTACTATGCTCTAAAATTAATTAAAAATTGATTTGTTACAAAATAATGCAACATTGTGGATAAACTAGGTCATACCACTATGATCCCTTAATATTATCTTTTCTAAATAAATTTCTAACAATATTTACACAATATTTGAATTATTTATGCATTAAAAATGAAAGAAACTAATGCAAACAAAACCAAAATAGGTTATGCAATAGAATGAAATAGTATGTTATATTAATGCAAAATGCTATATGTAGGGTTGAATTAGAATACAAAACACAATTGGGGGGTTGTTTATATGAAATTAAAATTGAAGTAAATAAAGCAAAGACACAATGTAAATAGCAAGGAATAGAATTAATATAAAGAAGCATTCGATCTAAGGAAATTAAGAGCTCTAGTTTGGATTAATCATAGACTACTTAATATTTAACTTTTCTAATTAATTCTTTAATCTTGAATTATCCAAAATCTCTGCAATAATTCATAAATCCTACGCTAGATGATCATTTAGGATTTGATTAATTAAGATTAGTCAAATTAAGCAAATATTATAATCCCTAAGCTAGCCAATCGAAATTGATTTAATAATAAAATTCAGTTAAATTGAGAAATTAAATTAGAAATCTCCAAATTAATCCCTTAATCCTTTGTCCCTATGGGTAAAACTATAATTTATTAACCATAATTTGATATTAAAATAGCAAAGGATTAGAAATCATGAGGATGAACATCAATTATATCAAATCAACATCCAAGACAAGTAATTTCAAGAATTCACCACAAGTAAATAAGGAAAGAAGAAAATTAATTAAAAAAAATTAACATTACAAATTATAATCTCATAATCCAGTAGGGAAAAGCCTTAAACTCTTAGAATCAACTCCAAAAATTAGTTTGCCATGGTTAGAGGATGTAAGCTAGAAGAAGAAAAAGGAAATTTGTTTGTTGAGTGTACGTAAAAAATTTAAAATTCTAATATGGTCACTTCTTTTATTTGATTTAATTAACTTAAAACCCTACTAGACCTAGATTGTATGTCTCTTATGATTACAATAATGAGGCCTTTTTAATTTTAAGAAACCCAAACCTATTTTTAACAAGCCAATTAACTCTAATAGTTGCATTAGTGAATTCTCGTAGATCTAACTTTCAACTAGTATAATAACACTAAAACAAAGTAATTTGGAAAACCTATAAACATGAAAGTTATAAGCCTAGTCTCAGCAAATTTTTGGCACTGGGTCAATGTTAATTTGACCTCAATAACTCTATATATAACCTAAAAATAGAGGCAGGCTCAACTGGAATAAGGATATAATTTCAACTTCTCAGCCATATATAACCTCTAAAATGTCTGAATTAGGTTCGGGCCAAAATATAAAAATTATATATCTCTCTTTAAACTTTCTAATGATATAAAAACCATCTCAATCTAACATCCAAAACACAAGATATAACTAAAAAATAGAAATAGTATGAAAATTCAAAATTAACTAAATAAATTTAGAATATTGTAAAATTAATCCAAAATTATAAAATAAGATCAATTCTATAAAATTAAGCATATGTAACATCTAAGAGACTAAAAAAGGAAATAAAATAGTAAATTTTTCATCACTCATTTATATAGGATAATTTTTGCCACCCGACATAACTTGTAATATCCATCATCTATTTAAGGCTAATAAAAGCTTTTTTATGCTAGTGACTAAATTTTTACAATGGCTAGCTCTAATCCAATATTTTATATAATTTGTAATTTATTCAATATTTATTTTTCATAAATTGCATCATTCTCTATCTACTTTTATTTTTTATATAATTTAACAAATTTAATAAAATTATTCAAAGTATTATACCATTATTAATAAATTGAAATTTTTACTTATTTAATTTTTTAATAATGAAATAATAAATTTTTTACAATTTTAAATTAGTAACTTAAATTATTTTTTATTTTCACATCATCAAAAAGTTTAAATTTTGCTTAGTGTTTGAAATAGTCTTCAAATGAATGTCTTTATTGGAAAGTGAAGCTATCTCTTTGATTACTTTTATTTTCTATATATTCTAACATTTGAAATTTCACATCATCAAAAATTTTAAATTTTGCTTACTTGAATTATCAAATTTTATGTGCCATCATTATTTGATTACTTTGATTTTCTACTCATTCTAACATTTTAATAAAAATATTTAAATCACTTACAACTTTAAATTATTACAAATATTTTTCTTCTTTAATATGTACTAATACACATTTATTAATAAAATAAGCTTTTTAATTATGATAATTTTTTGAGTAATGACATAACTTATTTTGTTAGGATTTTAAATTATTAACTTAAATTATTATATATTTTACATCATCCAAAAGTTTTTATGTTTTGAGTTTGTTAATATTTAAATTTTTAATAAATTATTTCAAAATTTTCTCCTTTATTATTTAGTAAAAAACATTTATTAATAATTTAATTTCATATTTCCATTTATTTTATTTCTCAAATTTTAACATAACTTAATTTCTTATAAACTTTGATTATTATACAGTTCACATCATCCTTTAAATTGTTACAAAAGTTTTTTTTTAATCCTATCTTATATTATACTTAACCAAATATTTGGAATAATAAACAAAACAAATTATGGAAAAATAGAATTTCATCAACTAATATAACAATGCATAAAAAGAAATTCACAATCATATACTATATCATTATCATCATCAATTTTAAGCAATAAATATATCAAACTATACAAAGTAACAATTTTGTCAAACTACAACAATGAACCTTATATTAACCACTCAGTAAACCATTCATTCAAACAAAATATTATAAGTTTCTTTGGTCTACTTTAATGGAATAATAAATTGAAGAAACACAAATATCAACCAAGAAACAATAACAGTTATAAAATATAATTATTTCACAAAATACAAGTATGAAAAGATAAAAGAGAATGAAAATGCAATAAAAATAACAAATAAAGATGTAAAAAAACCATCTAGAAACTTTCTTCTCTGCCTTTGCTCGTTTTTTGAATCACACCCAAATAAGGATGAAAACGTTGCATGCCAACTTAAAGATGAAACCCTATACTGGCAATAAAAAAATAAAAAATTCAATTGTCGATATAAAGTTAATAAGGGGTGTATGCATCTTTCAACTTGCCAAAGGGCTATACCAATGACATTGCATTTTAAATTCTTAAAATTTAAAAATTATATCGATGACAAGTCATCAATATAGCTTAACCAATAGGATTCTTGCTAAGCCTACATAAACATTTTCTAAGGAAGTTATATAGACGATAAATTTGTCAATATAGCTTTTTGATTTTCATTTTAAATTTTTCAAAAAGGCTATGTCAAAGATAAGGTCTTCTGCATAACCTTTCTTGAAAAATGCTTGCTAGCTAATAGTGATTCAATTCCCAAAGGGATATACAAACAACTTTGCCATCAATATAGACTTTTTGAAAAAAAATTTAAAATTCCTATAGCGATGATCAAATTTTTTCCATTAATATATGAGCTTACTATTGTAGTACAAATGTGGTGGAATAATATAAATATAACTTGTTATTCCTGATGAAAAGAAACAAAGCTTATTAATTAGAAATATAGGCATGGTTAGACTTCAACAATAGAAATAGGTCAAATCTTTATGTTAGGACACACACAAAAGATTATATAAAGAGTCATATTGAAGTAAAGATATCCTAATTTCAAAATGATATGTTGATTTATGTCCAAAGTATATAATGATTTATATTTAAAAGATATAGTGATTTACATGTAAGAGATACGATGATTCAAAAGATATCATGGTTTGTGTGCAAATGATGTGAAGGTTTATATTCAAGATATGCAATGATTTATTCTTAATAGATATGATTGCCTATATTGAGCTAATTTAGTTATCGTGATGTGGAAGATTGGAAATTCTCTTTAAGTTGTTAAACTTATAGATGATTTTCTCAATGCGAAGATGATGATCATATAATATTGTGTTATATATATTAGGCAGGAAGAGTTGTTGTTTATGCACCTATCCCTGATGGAAGAATGAGTAATCCTTTCTCAAGGTTAGGATAGGTAGGCCCACCACTTTACTTTCACTTAGGCCTGGCCAAGCACTTTGCTCTCAGTAGAAGTAAAAATGCTTTCAACAAGACCTTCTACTATTGAATTAGCTACTGTTGCCTATAACAACGAGCTAAACACAGGTAATTTTGTATCCCTTACAAGAGATATATTTGTTCATGCTTAAAAAAATATGTTATTTCATATTTAAAAGACATGATGTTTTAGAATTTTAATTGTACATATTGAAGTGTGAATTATTTAAATTCTTACATTATCACATATTTGAAAATATGATTTATAAAGTATCCATAAAAAAATTTCTTTTATGATAATGAATTAGATAAAATTTATTTCATACCATATGATGCATACATTACATGAGATGTGATTGAATAACATTGATATAATTCATCATTCATGATACATAAAAGGAAAGTTTGTGAATATGATAAATTTTATATTAATGTACTAAAGAATGACAAAAGAAAATTTGATTTTATAATGTTTTCCAATGTTACTTATAAAAATATAAGATACTTTTATGTGAAATGATTATTGGGACAAAAAATTGTTTGTGTTAACACTAAGTATGTTATTTTCAAATGTTCGATTTTGATAAATAATAAAATGCTATGTTGAATAGGAAATAGTAGGGTTTATATATCTTAAAGTAGCAAGGCTTTTGTCCTCAAATTGTCTTTTTATTTGAGAAAGGATTAATCTTACAAACTAAGTAAAAAAAAATATTGAATAGTTTGTAAAATTAAGATAGATGAATGAAAGCTTGCATTTGATACTAAAGAGATAAATATCCCCTTTCTAGATGTTTCACACAATTTTTTTTTTATGATCATCTTATATTGATTCATGTTTTGAACACAAAAGGATATACTAGTGATTCAAATGTAGTATAGAACATTGAAATATTATTTCAAAATTTTGGGAAGGCCAAAATCAAATTTGTCCTACAATTTATCCAATTGTATTACAAGAATACACTAGTGGAAATTGGATACTAGTGTATGAGACAATTAGTTTAATTTGGATTGGCCCTCACTATTTATGGATGTCCTTTTTAGATGAGGAAGAAACAAATTGTCTACTAGAGAACTAACCCATTTTGAAATAGTACCCACTTTTAGTGTAGGATTTCTTGAATGTACAAAACAAAATATTAATAAAAATGTTGAAAGAATAAGAAATTATTATGAAAAGCCTCCGATGTTTGACCATTATTATGGTGAAGTCACTTTGTAAAAAGGCTTGTAGATTGTACTTACAACAATAAGTCAAAACATAAAAGTTTAAGACATGAGAACATAAGACAATTGTTATCATAACTATAGTCTACAATGAAACAAGTTAAAACTTGTTTGACAGCTCTAGTAAAAGAGGTAGCTTGGATGACATCATCTAAAATAGGGCAAATAAACCTAGTGCTTTTTAATTAATTGAAATGGTAACCTAACCTTTTACTAGAATTATTCTAGTCAAAAGGTTTAAATGGTAAAAGTAAATTCTTGAATATGATTTAATGATATTGACATATGTGGGCTCTAAAAAATTTGTCAATATCATTCATTATGGAATTGGAGGATGAGTTATACTCTTAATGACAGTCTAAGACATTATTATTGTGTCTAAAGTAACAGAAAATATATTGTAGACTTTCAACTATTGAAACTTAAAAGTGGTACTAATTCTTTTGAGAGTTAAGGGTTTGCTCTCTAGAAAGTTCATGAACCTAGAATAAGCACATAGTCATAATAGTGCTAAAAAATTCATATTTTCTCATCAAAACAAATAATAAGTATATATACGATATTTTTCAATAGAACTTTTAGATTTTTATATCAAGTAAGGTTTAATTTGAAAGATACCTATATCTGAGTATAGTTATCTTAATTTATAGGTGTTTGTACTAAGTAAGGTTTAATTTAAAAGATACCTATATTCAGGTATGCTTATCTCAATTTGTATAGTTGCAAGTTGCATATAAAAATGGATTTCTTATTTTTCAAATAGAATGGGGAATTGTTGGCATTTGTTTGGAAAACAATAAATCATTACTTGAAAGTGTATGTTATTTAAAAAAATAAGTGTGACTTTTGAAAAATGTAAAACTAAATCACTTCAATTGAAAATTTATGACTTTTGCACATGAAACTTTTATGTTTTTTCAAAATTCAATAGCATTATCTCTTCAATGGAAAATTTTGTGTCTTTCCAATTTTAAAAATTATATGTATTGGATGAAACCTTTTAACACTACTATAAATATTTCAAAATTTCATACTTCTAAAAAGAATGAAAAACAAGAAATTTTGAAAGATATTTATTTTTTTATCTATTTATTTTTATTTTATCTTTCAACTTGTAGTTATTACAAAACTATTTTATGGAGAAATATAGGGAAACACTTCAATTTTACTTTCTATAATTTTTCAAATTTTTATTATATCTTAGGAGGTTAATTCGTATGCTATTTTTTCAAAGTAAATTTGATTTAAGTGGATGTGAATATTTCCTTAAGAGAGTTATTGTACTACACCTAAGAAATTCTAACTCTTATCCTACAACTTTCTCCTAATAAAAAATATGAATAAGGGTTAGATGTCTCCATAGAAAAAGGAATCGTAGCCACATAATTAAGCAGGGACAAAATTAGAATAGGATTATTGAGGGACTAATATAAATATTACTAAGAATTTATAGAAAGCTTCTTAATTTTTGAGACGGGTAAATATGAAATTTTTTCAAAAAATTAAACAAACATCGGAAAAAAGTTATTAATTTCTCGAAGTGCCACCCCATAAGAGTAGCATTAACCAAGTATTGTGGTTATGTATGAGCACTAATGATGAATCCAAGCCGCAAAGATGTAAAACGGGCCCCAAGTATTGGGATTTGTTTCTGTATGTTGCGTTAATTTTAAATCATGACATATATATATATATATATAGACACGCACACAGGAATTATTGACTTTCATTTAAACAGAAAAGAAAATCATATTAGGCTGTTTTTTTTTAAATCATATTAGTGATAATTGCCCCATGTTTGATTCCCCCAATTAAACTGAGAAGACCAATCTTCATTAGATAACGTGCAGTTAATTAGGCTGCTTTCGATTGCAACGGAATCTTCCACTCTCCTCCCCCCCCCCCAAAGAAAAAAAATCTTACTTTCATATGTTTTGTCTTAGTGGTGTTCAAAACCACCTAATTGTGCGATAATAATTTGAAAATATATAATAATATTATCTTAACCAATTTCATTACAATGAAAAATGACTCTATTGGCTAGAATTCTATTACAACCCACCTTTTTAAGTCTTCCACCTCTTATGTTCTTATTTCACCATTGTGGCCTTAATAATTATGTCTATCTCTAAGCTTTAATAATTGTATTTAGTACCAGGATTTTCTCTTATCCAATTCTTCTTTCCTTCCAAGTGACTATCTAAAGATGGTCTTAAAATTAATAAACCATTTGTAATACCACTATATTTGAACTATATTTCATTTAGACGTATGACACACATATTGGGAAATTAGAACTCCATACACCATGATAATTTTTTCTATTTTACTTTTTAGGTACTTGCTATAGATGATATTCCTAAAGTTTCAAAACTCAAAGTGACATATCAAAATTTGAAACTATTAAATTAAAATTATTCAATTACAATTATTTATTTTTTAACAAATGTAATTAAAGAATTTCAATCTAATAATTTTTTAAATTAACACATCATTTCAAATTTTAAAACCCTTAAAATACCATAGAATTGTCCTACTTTTTATTTCAGTTATCATCCATTATTTCAAATTCTCCCGGTCTTAGTTTCAAATCATAAAAAAGGATTTCATAAATTAGTGTATATTCTTAAAATAAAAGGAATATAAGTATAATGAAATTAAATATAAAAGAATATAAGTATGATTTTCCTATAAAAAATAAAGATTTAAATATTTTAAAATTTTATTCATAAATAATTTTATAGATGAATTTAATTTTAAATAGATAAAATTTTAATTATTTTATGCTTCTAAACTAGGGTACAAAAGCAAATTTCGACCATTTATTTCTACGGATTTCTTTGATTATCGAAATTCATGAACCGTTAAAGTTGTTTATAACCATCGTCAAAGCATCAGGATAAAAACCATAATTCTATTATAGTTGGAAAAAAATTGGCTCCAACCATGGTTCCGGGTAGTAGGCAGCTACTTATATTGAAGATTGACACCTGCCACTTCTTAAACACTGCAAGTGAGGCAGTAAAACATGATCACAATGTTAAAAAGATTTTAGGTTTAATTTTATTTTTGGTCTTCCTAATATACATTTGGTTAATATTTGGTCCCTTAAAATATCAAAATCTATTTTAATCCCCCTAAAATTGAAATTTGAACACTTTTGGTCTTTTTATTAACTTTTCATTAAAGTCAATAGAAAAAGAGGGGAAAAAGGAAAAAGGAAAAGGAAAAAATAAAAAATGAATATATAATTTATTTATTCATTAAAATGAGAAAAATAAAAATAAAAGCAAAATAAGAAAACACTCAAAATATTTAATTACTAGCTGTAGTAAATGATATATTAAATACTTAAAAATAATAGAAATTTTATTTATTTTTCAAAGTAATTAATAAAATTAGTAATTATATTAAAATCATATTTAATAAAGAATTTAAAATTTATTCACAATATATATAGAGCTCTATTTTGTCGCACTAGATAGAATAATTGACTATTATTGAATTTGAGCATATAATTTATTTTATGTTTAAATGATAAATTATTTTTAATAATTTAATCATTCAATTATAAATTTTTTGCTAAAAATCTTTACGTCATATCTTTCAAAAAAATTAATTATTATTAAAAGTTATTTGAAATATATAATTAGTTTATACACTCTAATAAATAATTAGTTACACATTTTCATTGTTATACCAAATAAATATACTTTTTAATTTTAATTTATTATTTATTAAATTGTCGCAATGAACCTTGTGATGAAATCCATGGGAAGTGAGTTGATTTTATACCTCCTCAAAAATGTTAGTCTATGAATAAAAGAAATGGGTAAAAAATAAAAAGAATAGAGTTGCCACCAATTTTTTTTATGGTACGATTGAAACACCAAAAATGATTTGCATCCTCATAGTTCAAATTCAAGAGTTAATTATGTATAGAAAAGATATTAGCACCCTATAACATCCGTTCAAAGAATGGTTACTTACTTATTCTAATTATATCTTTTGAATTAAATTATAATAATCCTTATTATATTACATGTGCCCAACTTCATGATAACATTTGGAAGAAATAAAATGTTTTAATAATGTTAAATATCATTATAATCATACCTACAATTAAATTATTTAACTTTAATACGTCATAGGTATAAATTTATTATTTTTGAAATATTTTTGTTATATTATTTTTGAAAGATTTATTAACTTGATTGTCAAATCCTTTCAAATTCATAACTCAATTTCAATAGAATAATATATTTCAATAATGTTATGTACCATCAATATCACACCTGCAATCAGATTACTTAATTTTAATATGTCATAGGCACAAATTTTATTATTTGAATTATTTTTATTTTATTATTTTTAAAATAGTTTAATATTTTTATTTTTATTATGTTTAAGGAATTTTTAAATATTTTAGTTCATTATTTATAATAAAATTATAATTTAATCTTTTTAAAAGGATTTTATTTCATTAGTTTTTGGAATATTTTTAATAAAATGATTATAATGTAATTTTTAAAGCAAAGAAAAATTGTTTTTAGTAATCTTATTTATTTGTTTATTCAAAAAGCATCTTATCAATGATTTTTAATTTAAATTATTAAATTTATCCATGGTCAAATTTGAAATAAAAGTTTTTTAAAAGACTTGAAATTATAATCCCATTATTTTGCAATTTTATGGTACCATAACTTCATGACCAAATCTAAATACATAATTATTTAGGAAAATTGAAATCATGATTCAATATTATTTTTTTTATAATTTTTTAAATAATAAATTTGTCTAATTTTATAGTCAAATTTGAATAAAGAATTATGTAGCTTCTTTAATGATCACTTGAAAAATAAAATAAAATATTATTTTTAGACATGGGAAAAGTGTTTGGCAACCAAGAAAATTGAAAAGAAAAATACACGAGTTCTCATAATTCCAAATAATCATCCAAACTTGATTTTAATTTGACCACTTGAATTCCAGTGAAAGAAAATTAGAAAAATGACAAAAATAAAAAAAATCAACACGAGAATAAATACAAGCCCTTTACAGTTGTTTTCCAAATCCAATATGAGAGCTCCACCATAACAGAACGAAAACAAGCATTAAACTTAGCGTAACACAGGATATGAAATAGATCAATCAAGACAACAGTAGTTTACTTCTTAACTTTAACAAATTATTTCTCTTAAATGAATCATTTTTATTTATGTTTTTCCCTTTCCGAGGGTAATATTTAAACTGTAAAAGCGCAAATTAAGGAAACCTTCTGTATAGAGCCATTGGATCTTAAGTCTTCAATACTTTCGTCTGCGGAGTTCTCCGATGACCTTACCCCTTCGTAATACTCCAAATGAGCTCCTTTTGTAGAATCATTCGGTCAGAGCTTTAACTCTGGCTGAGGTTTAGGAGAATTATCAAGGACCTTCTTAACTTCCTGATCTCGGTGAAAAGAAGTTGTCGGTCCCAAAACAACGACTTAGCCAATTGATCAAAAATTATGATTTCTGAGTGAGATTCACCACTAATTTTCTTCTTTTGTATTTTATGAACAAATAAGGGACCATTTAGCAAATACGGTATTCATTTTCTGATTTTAAATCTAAGATAGACGCATTTAAAATTAAATATAATATGTTGTGTTGGATGAGATGTATTGGCATTACCTCTTGTAACTATAATTACAGTTATGGGAGGTGACCCTTGATTTGTCATGGGATCCACGCACAATATATGAGACCATGGTAAATTTATAGTTCCTTTTCCACTTGTAATTGTAGTTGTGGGAAGGAATCCAAATTCGTACAAGATACAACAAAAGAGAATCTATAAGTAAAAAATTTTTTTATGAAAAATAATTTAGTAAAAATATTAAATTAAGGTAAAGAATATCACTCTATCTAGCTATGTGAGTAAAAGTATCTTCACTTACTCCAAGAATAATTTAATATCAAAATGAAAAATGCTCAGCAGTCCCCTCCGTCAGTTTGCGTTGCTTGGGTTTTGGCAAATATGATAGGAGTAGGTACCCAAGATTTGAACAAATATAATTTTAAACTTAAAATTATAATTCAGTACCACTAGTCCAGCTACTTTAATGATATTTCTATTTTTCCTTTCAAGTGATCATTAAAGGAACTACATCTTATTTAGACTTTTTTTTTAGACGTTTAATGCATGTACAAGAGAAATAAGAACAAATTTAACGTTGTTATTTTACTGAAAGATTTTTTTAAAAAAAATTGATTTATTTATATAAAAAAGTGATAAGTTACTTATATATTTTAATAAAAAATAGTAATATTTAGTGACACGTAACGAGAGAAAATAAATTTCCTTGTAAAAATAAAAGATTTTATTTTTTTTTTACGATACTTTCAATATTTATATTAAATAAATAGAATTTTTTGGTTATTTTAATATTTTATAACTATATATATTTTAATGAAATGTATTTCTTAAATTGTGAAAAAAATAATATAAAAAAAGTTTCTAGCTCCAAGAAAAAATTCTAAAATTGGCTTGAGATAGGCTAGCAGTAACTTGGAGAAACCCACCAGTAATAACTTCAAAATGCAAAAGTATTTTATTTTATGAAAGACAACCAAGCTAATCCGGTGCGAGATCATCAGATGCAAAATCAATTATTGTTGATCAACTAATGGCTGAATTAATTGGGCATACAGTCGCTTCTAAATGAAATCAACTTTGATATCCTTAACTGATTTTTTTTAAAGAAAATATTAAAAAAAAAAAAACACTAGATCTCCTTGAATGAAGCTTCGTTATCAATTTACTCCTTCAACTTTAAAATCCATCAATTAATCTCATATAGAATTTTTACTTCAGTTATTAAGTATTTCAATTCTCTTATGTAAGTTTTGATTTTGTTTGTATCTTTATGTGTCACATATAATGGAGGTTTCATATGCGTGTTCGTTTCTCTGCAATTCTGTCTTCTGTTCCTCAATATGCCTGAAGAGCACTATCTTATCTCTTGTTAACTTCTGTTTCAATACTTGTAATCTTAATTAAGATGTTACTACTTTTTTAGCTTTCTCTCTTCAATTGATCATTGCATTTAACTGATTCCATCTTGTATAATCAATATTCCTAATTTTATCAATTAATAAGCTGTTTACAGAAGTCTTTATTAATTGTTTAATTACTGCTAAACATAGACCAAACAGAGCTGAAATTCATTGAAGTTAAAATAACTATAGATGGGTAAATAAACATAGATTATAATTACCAACTCTATATTAGGTATCACAATTAATTTTTAAGTAAATAAGGAGTAAAATATTTTGGGATCAAATGGTTTTATGAAAAAAAAAATTTACATACAATTATATAATATTAATAAATGATTTTATAAAATTTTTGGAGCCAAGGTCACCCCATATAATCCTGCTGAACTCCAGGTTATATTTATATGTGTTGTCTCATTCTACGTTGCCTTTTTTGAAATAAAAGAATTACTTTACTTCTAATAGATAAGAAAATTACAACCTCGATGGATCTAACACACTTAGGGGAGTGATTACTACCAGTCTCTTGCTGTGGATCTCGTGATCTGCCACCGCGGACGACACCGCCTATGGTTGTGAGACTGAACAACGTTGAAATAACTAAACACAACAACCTTGAAAAATGATAAATGAACTTAGAAAATGCCTTCACCCTATGCAATATAAGCAGAGCAGCCTTCTGAATAAGTTTCCTCGCCTCAGTTCCTATAGAAAAGAACGAAACTGTAAGCAACAATACAAAGTCAGTCTTCATTATAGAATTATGTCTCTATTAATCGTATGACTGCTGGTTAAGTTATGTCTTTTGCATAGCCAAAAATATACTCAGTACAGTATTGGCAGAAAACACATGTATATGCAGTCTAAGTCATTCCATAAAATATTGCTTCCCATACCATATATGAAATGGATCCCCCACTCCATTTTGTGTAAAGTATGCAAAATCAAAGCTCAAAAAAGAATGAAACAGTTAAAATACAAAATCAGTCTCCTTTATAGGATTATGTCTGTATTAACTGTCCAATTGCTGCTAGCTAATTTCGTATGTCTTCTGCATAACCAAAAATGTACGCAGTAAAGTATTGGCAGAAAAGGCAGGCATTTGCACAGGGTCGGAGTAACTTGCAAGGTTGGGGGCCGAGGCCCTTCCATGCTACAAGATTTTACTATGTATATGTGTACATACTGTAATTTATGTCCTCCCTAAACTTTAGTGTTGGTTCCTTCAAACAAATTTTAAATCAAACTTGCTCTTCTAAATTGATAGTATTGAATATAAATTACTTATATATTTACCATAGTGAATTACAAATAAATCTTTTTAACAATTATTAGTTTATAAAAATAATATAAAAATCATGTTTAACTATATTGTATTACTGATAACATGAAAATTATAGTTAAATGTCTTGTTATATATTAATTTTGACATGGATGTATAAAAAATATTATCTTTTTCATATAATATATATTATATATATTCCTTGAATCATGATTAATCTCATTTTTAAATTATATGTACTTGTACTTTACAATTTTTAAGCAAAATATTTCAAATTTTTCGCTAAATTGTTCATAACAATTTATTTTTCTACATTTTATTTTTTTAGATGTCAATTTAATAAAAATTTAATAATAGTTTTTTTTTGTACTAAAAAATCGTTAATTCATTTTAAATTTATGATTTTTACTTTAATTTTTTTCCATCCAATTATTTAAACTAATTTTATGAGGTACAAAAATAATTATTTTGTTCAAAATATTGAATTTGTTAGTACATAAAAATTTAAAAGAAAATAAAATTTATAATCATTTATTTTTAATTTATGTAAGATTTTACCCCCAAGCAAAAAAACCCTGCATCCTCTCTGTGTACCGTAAGTTATTCCACAAAATATTGCTTCTTATATTTGAAATGGATCCCCCCACTCCCTCTGGTCTAAAATATGCAGAACAAAGCTGAAATAACTCCTTGTACGTCCAGAAGAAACAGATCAAAAATATGACTTTATATATAATATCAAAATCCACACAAGATTAAATTTGAAGATTATCATTAAAAACTTGAAGACACAGGCATGACATAAAACATAATGTCCTTCACTTACCTGCTGATCTGCAGCTTGTTACCATTCATCAGTGGAAGATGTTAAGCTTTAAGGCCATGACAACATAAAGTCTATCAGCAGCACGATCAAGCAGTCGAAAATAGGCACGTCTGAATGTTCTGTTGAAAAAAATGGCACCACAGACTCCCCAAATGCCCACCGCAAATCCAACTCCCATCCCAAGATAGAACCATGACTTTGTTCCTGACTCTTCATGCTCTTCTGCAATTGGTTTTTCTTCTTTTGTGCAATTTTTTATGAGGGGAGGAGCTCCCCAAAGTTGAGGATTACTGATATAACTTATAGCATCAAAAGTCCTAAGTTAGTTTCCCGATGGAATTTGTCCTGGGAAATCATTGTATGACAAGTTTAGATGACTGAGGAAATTCAAATTGGAGATGCCTTCGGGAATTTCCCCTGAAAGTTGATTATTAGAGAGATCAAGGGATTCCAGATGAGTCACGTTATAAAAATTTTGTGGTATCTTCCCCGCCAAAAGATTATGAGACAAGTCCAAAGATACCAATTCCGTCAGACTAAATAGTTCTTGCGGGATCTCTCCTGAAAAGTTGTTTGATGAAAAGTCGAAGCTTCGTATAAAATGAAGGTTATTGGCATACTCTAGTCCATTGCCTTTTATGTACAACATAACTTTGTACGGATAATTCTCACCACCTATCCCTATTACCATTCCACCAAAATCATCGACAATCATGGCAGTTATATTGCGAAGACATTGAGGTATTGATCCTGAAAGCCCATTATCAGCTATATCCAATACAATTAAAGAAGCGAGTTGGCACAATTGAGATGGAAATTTTCCAACAAAATGGTTAGATCTCAATTGGAGGACCATTATACTTTGTTGCATCCAAGTCGGTATACTTCCTGAAAGTTTGTTTCCCTCAAAGTTGATGAATAGCAAGTTCTTGCAGTTTTGCAATGACGTTGGTATCTCCCCATAAAAGCTATTATTATGCAAATCTATCGCATAAAGCAGAAGCAATGATCCAAGTGAAGGAGGAAGTTCACCTGTAAGCCTGTTATTCCCCAGGAAAATGAACTCTAATCTTGTAGGAACTCAGAATATTTAGAAGGCTGAAACTCACATTTTTTTATTCATACTGACAACCTTTAAATATAAAAAAAATAATTGAAAAATGATAACAATTCCACCCATTAAACTAAAAATAAATTAGAAGTAAAACTACCCATAAATTTGTAACAGCCCATTAACACCTATAATTTCTATATTTAAAACTCATAATAGTAGGAATTCTAATAATGCTCTAATAAACTGTAATAAACTCTAATAATAGATACTGATTCATATTCTCAACACTCCTCCTTGCATTAGTAGCTATTGACTCCAAGTTTCTCTCTCAAGTTCTCAAATCATCCTTTTGGAAGCACCTTTGTGAAGATGTCTGCCAATTGGTCTTCTGTCTTGCAATATTTTAACAAAACTTCACTTTCTTTCTAAACTTCTCTAAGAAAATACAGCTTGATATTGAAGTGTTTAGTCTTCCTGTGAAAAAATGAGTTATTAGAAATTCCAATTGCTGCTTGATTATCTACAAACACTTTAGTTGAATCTATATGAACCACTTGTAGATCAGCTAGAATTTTCCTCAACCATAAGGCTTGATTAACAACTATAGTAGTAGCTATGAACTCTGCTTCTGCAGTTGACTGTGCCACAATATCTTGCCTCTTTGAAGCCCAAGAAAACACTCCATAACCAAAGGTAAACAATAACCAGAAGTGCTTTTCATATCATCCAAAGAACCTCCCCAATCACTGTCAAAAAATCCATGGAGATTAAATTATTGATTATACTTGTACCAAACTCCATAATTAAGAGTAGCTTTGACATATCTCAGCACACGTTTAGCAGCTTGAAGATGCACTTCACTTGCACAATGTATGAATCTTGAAAGGACACTTACAGCTTGCAAAATATCAGGTCTTGTTGCTATAAAATACATTAGGCAGCCAACAAGACTTCTAAAATCAGTCTCATTAACTTTTTCTACACCATTCTCTTTGCAAAGCTTCAACTTTTGAAACATTGGAGTACTTATAGGCTTAGAGTTCTCCATTTGAAACTTCTTCAGAATTTCTTTTGCATATTTCTTTTAACTGATAAAAAATTATTTCTCATCTTGTTTAACTTCCATGCCAAGAAAGAAAGTTATTTTTCCATAGTCTGTTATCTTAAAGACTTCCATCATGTTTTGCTTGAACTCCTCAACAAATGCAATATTGCTTCCTGTCACTAAAAGTTCATCCACATATAGAGAAACAATTAAAATCTCATAATTCAAGCATTTCACATAAAGAGTCAACTCACTAAGACTTTTTGTGAAGCCAATACTCAACAAGTACTCTTCAATCCTACTATACCAGGCCCTTAGAGCCTGCTTCAAACCATACAAGGCCTTCTTTAGCAAATAGACCTTGTCTTCTTGTCCTTTAATTGTAAAACCTTCAAGTTGCTTAACATATATCTCCTTCTGCAAATAACCATTGAGAAAAGCAGATTTTACATCCAGCTAAAACACATTCTAACTTTTTTGTGCTACAAAAGCAAGAACCAATCTGATTGTATCAAGCTGAGCAACAGGAGAAAATGTTTCGGAGAAATCAACTCCAAATACTTAAGCATATCCCTTTCTTATGACTATGGCCTTGTGCTTATTGAAGGAACCATCTGCTTTGAGTTTGGTTCTAAACACCCATTTAACCCCAATAACATTTTTATGTTAGGGTCTAGGAACCAATTCCAAAGTCTGGCTCTTTTCAATCATGTTAAGCTCCTCCTGCATTGTAACAATCCACTTTGGATCCTTTTCTGCTTCAGAAAAATCTGCAAGTTCTAACACAGCAACATTACACCTTTCATAAATATCATAAAGTAATCTGGTTCCTCTAACAAGTGGATCATCAATATTTTCATCTTCTTCTTCTTTAAAATTAGGAACCTGCTTCTATTCAACTTTCTCCCAGCTCTATTGTTTATCTTCAACAAATTGGACATCTCTACTTATTAGAATCTTACTAGTTTGTGGTTAGAGGACTCTATAAGCTTTTGAAGTTGTGCTATAGCCAATGAAAATACCTGCTTCTGCCTTTTTATCCAACTTATCTCTTTTCACCTTTGGCACATAAGTAAACCAAATACAACCAAAAACTTTGAAGTTTTGAACAAAAGGTTTATAGCCATACCATGCTTCATAAGGAGTTTTTCCTTATACTGCTTTTGTAGGAAGCCCATTTAATAAAAACACAGCCGTATTTGCAACTTTGGCCTAGAACTTCTTTGGAAGTCCTTTCTCATGCATCATGCATCTAGCCATCTCCACTATTGTTCTGTTCCTCCTCTCACTCACTCCATTTTGTTGTGGAGTGTAAGGAGTAGTAAGCTGGTGCTTAATCCCAACCTCTTCATAGAAGGAATTAAATTGTCCTGAGATGTACTCTTTTCCATTATCAGACCTTAGAACATGAATTTTACAGCCAGATTGATTTTCAACCCAAGCCTTGAACCTCCAAAAAACTCCTACAACTTCAAACTTAAATCTCAAGAAATAAATCCAGCACATTCTTGTAAAATCATCAATAAAGGCAATGTAATATCTACTCCCTTTTAAAGATAATTCAGGTTAAGGTCCTCTAAGGTCTGTGTGAATCAATTGTAGCTTCTGTAATGCTCTCTAACTTGTTTGTGGAAATGGAAGCCTGGATTGCTTCCCATATTGGCATGCACTATAGCTACTTAAGTGATCTTCCAATGATGGCAAGCCTGCCATAATATTGTGCTTCTTCATGTTCAATAGTGCAGCATGGTTAAAATGACTCATTCTCTTGTGCCAAAGCTCAGTGACATTAACCGAGCTTAAAACAACAGCTTGCACCTCTTCCATTAGATCTAAAAAGAAGTTTTTTCCCTTCATTTTGACCTTGAACAAATCCTGCACATTTGCATCTTTGATCAAACATATTTTGTCTTCAAACAAAATTTTATAGCCTTTTTCAAGCAACTAGCCAACACTCAACAAATTTTAATTAATATTTGGTACATAAAGCACATAAGTGATTATTTTTGTACCTGAGTAGCTTTCAATTGCAACAGTACCCTTCCCTTTCACAGCTATGCATTCTCCATTGCCAATTCTGACTTTTGAAACAGCTATCCTATCCAATTCCTTGAACAACTCTTCATCATAAGTCATATGATGTATGCATCCACTGTCAATCAACTAACTTTCACTGTTATTGTTGGAGGCAAAACAAGTTGCTACAAATAACTGCTCCTCCTCCTCTTGTTGATCAGCCACTTGAGCCTTATTTGAGATTGCTTTTTGTTCTTGCAAATTTTTGCAATATGACCAAGTTGGTTGCATTTGTTGTAGCGTACATTGGGCCTCTTCCAATATCTAAAGTGAGGATGATTCCTCTTTCCATAGTGCTGACAAGGAGGATAATTTGAATTCTCCTCTTCTCTTTTACCACCTTTATTGGTACTCTCTCTTTGCTCAAAGTTGCTCCCTTAAGCCTTCTTTTTCTTTCCTTTGTAACCATGACTGAGTTTCAGTTTAGCCTATAAAGCACTTTCAATTATGCCTTCCTCCCTCATGAGTTTCCTTTATTCTTAAGCTTGCAAAGCATATAATAATTTTGCCAAAGTGATCGTTGACAGATCTTTGGAATTTTTCAAAGAGGAAATAATGGATTCAAATCTCTCAGGAACAGTTACAAGGATTTTTTGCACTATCCTTGTATCAGGAAATTCTATCCTAAGTAACCTTACCTTGTTGACAATGCTTAGAAGTCTGTCAGAATATTCTTTCACTATTTCTGACTCCTTCATCCATTGCATCTCAAACTCCCTAATCAAATTCAATACTTGCATCCCTTTATTTTCTCATTTCCTTCATACTCTTGTTTGAAAAAATCCCAGATGGCCTTTGTTGACTTTAGAGTCATAATTCTAGTGAAGATTGTTGGAGAAACAACAGAAAATAAGCAAGACTTTGCCTTCGACTTTTGTTGCTTTCTTTCCTTATGAAACCTGATTTGATTAAGCATTGGGTTTTTTAGTAATGGACCAACCTCATACTCCTCCTCAACAACCTCCCAAAGATCACTTGCATCAAGAAAAGCCTCCATTTTGATGGCCTATAAGTGATAATTCTCACCTTTAAAAATTGGTAGTATTAGGACTGAGTTATCAAATTACATTTTCAACTCTCAATGTAAGTGTTTGGGTGTTTGGTAGAACTCTCAACCTTATCAGGTCCTTCAAGAACAAATAAAGCTCTGATACCAATTGTAGGAACTCAAAATATTTAGAAGGCTGAAACTCACATTCTTTCATTCATTCTAATAACCTTTAAATACAAGAAAAAAATATAACTGAAAAATGATAACAATTCCACCCGTTAAACTAAAAATAAATCAGAAATAAAATTACCTATAAATTTGTAACAGCCCATTAATACCATAATTTCTATATTTAAAACTCATAACAACAGGAATTCTAATAATGCTCTAATAAACTGTAATAAACTCTAAAAATAGATACTGATTCATATTCTCAACAAATCTCATCTAGTTACTCTAACAATCAAGAAGTTCTCCAATTAAAAGGTTACTTGATAAGTTCAAATAATAGAGATTCTTGATCTTCTTATTCACAAGATGGCACAGTAAAAAAGAAATGGATCCTGTGAATAAGTTATTTTACACATCCAATAGGCTAACATTTTCTGATATACGTGGAAGTACTCCTTTGAAATTATTTGAGGCTAGATGTATATATGGTGTGTTAAGAAAAATCTTTGATATATCTCCACTGATCGAGTTGTGTGACATATGGAGCTCTTCCTTAATTCCTCCTATAAAATTCTAGAACACAATCTCGTCAAACGATGAAATTCCTATGCAAGAAATGTCTAGAATTTCAAGTGATTTTTGTGTATATATCTAATGTGGAAAATTGGGACCTAAAATCAGAGTATTCAAATTAAGATTATGAAGTTGGAAAGGAGGAACCCAATTGGGACTCAAATCAAGTGCAATACCTATATCTTCCAAGTTCAACTCTTTCACATTTGCTAGTTCTTTGAAATAAGTATCAGATAGATGACCTATTAAGGAATTGCCTTCAACTATGAAGCTCTATAATTGGGAGAGTTGCCCAAGGCTTTTTGGAAGATTGCCCTTCAAGTTATTGAAGCTGATATCTAAGCTAACCAAGGATGAAAGGTTTCCTAGACTTAAAGGAATAGGCTCAGACGACAAATTGTGAGAAAGATCAAGATCTTGAATTTGTTCAAGTTAACCTAGCCAATCTACAATTGATCCATTGAGTTTGTTGTTAGAGAAGTCTAAAGTTTTCAGGTTTTGTAAATTTAACAAACTCTCAGGTATTTATCCTTCAAAATTGTCGAAGCCAAGATAAACATGGGAGACTACATCACTAAGATTAAATAACCAGTCAAGTAACATAGAATTGAAATTATTGTAGGACAAAAGTTGCAAGTGAAGTAAAATTGGTATACTTAAGAGATGGATGGATGTTGGTAAGATTACAATCTCCCAATCTTAGAAAGTGAAATGATTGAAAGACCATTTCTCTTATCCCTTAAGTTAACTAAATGGAAATCTCTAATATTAACTGTGAGGTTGAAATTGGCAGACTTGCTTTCCTATAAGAGTGACAAGTCTTGTACATTGACATCATCATTGGGTAGATCTCATATGTTGCCATGCATCATATTATGGATGACCCTTCAATTTGACTCACTAAGAAGATCCTCAATGTAAAAGACTTGTTTTGCTTATCATTTTTGTACCATTGCCCACTAACGGAGATATTTGTAATGTTCTTATCAATGCAAAGCTTCTTCTTTTTAAGATTAGTGTCATATTATTTGCATTTGAATAAAGTCATACTGTACTTATTTAAATAAGTTAACTCTATAATGTCCTCCAATACACCATAAAACATGTTACTATCAGTTCTCAAAATGGAAATACCACTATTTTGTGTTTTATGCTTCACATCCTAAGTTTCAACTACAAAGCACACTTCATTTACAATACACACTGAGTATATTATAATAGTAAAACTAGGACTAGAAGAAAATGATAGTAACTTTTTGGTAGCTTCTGGGAAACCATTCCTATGTAAATGGTACATCTACGAAAATAGCATTTTTGTGAAGAGTTACATTAGAGAAAAAGTACAAGTAAGGAACAATACTTACATAATTGGTATAACACAGCTGGAAAGAACAAATCTTTACTTAGAGTAAACCATGCAGGGAATTTTATTCTTTTGTAACTCATCTATGTCTTTAGCACCACCTCATTCAAGCTTTTGTCAATGCTCACTATACAACATATGTATTTTAGTCCATTATAATTAATTAGGAGAAAAGTACAAATGATTATAGAAACTTATTGAAGATACCTTTTGATCTTGGTACAGTTATTCAAGATATACCATATGGAAACATCTCAATCCCTTTTATCAAAGTGAGATATAATCTTTTTCCCCAGTGATCAACATTGAAATTTGAACACTAACAATGCCATTTTTATGTGTTTGGATGCTACATCATGGTTTCAGTCAGGCCAATTAAATCTAGTTTCCACTCCTTCCAAGTACATGGAACAAAATGTCAACGCCTCATTAACAACATATTCTTCTACAATTGAACCCTCAAGTCGAGCATGATTCCTAACATAATCCTTTAACTTTTTTATATATCTTTTGTATAGTACATTCATAAAAAATGAATGGGACCAGCCTATAATGTTTCATCAAGCAAATCTATCATTAAGTGAACCATTATCTTAAAGAAATAAAATGATGGCAATGCCTTACTTGGCTTGCAGGATATCCTTCCTATTAAGATTTCTAGCATATATTTGTTTGAAAAAGTTATATAACTCAACAATCGGATATGATAGTTCCTTCAATAAAAATGTTGGAACTAAAGGTCCTAACAATCTTTGCATGATAACATGATAGTCATGTGATTTCAACCCCTTCAACTTCATATCACGATTAGTCACATTCTTCTTGAGACTTCTAGCAAACCCATCAGGAAATTTCATATTCTTTATAAACTAGAAAACCTCTTCGTTCCTCTTAATTGAGGGTGTATGCAGCATATGATTTGAAAAGTTAGCACTTTTTTTCATACAGATGCAAGTCTAGCTTTATCTTCATGTCTACTAGATCTCATCTCACATTATCTATATCTTTTATTTTATGCTTAGTATCTAATAATATACTTAAAATACCATCATATATATTCTTCTTAACATGTATAACATCAATATTATGCCTTAAGTTCATTATCGACCAATATGAAAGGTAAAAAAATATGCTTCTCTTACTTCAATTAAGTTCATCAACACACTTCTTCCACTTTAGAGCACTAAACTAAAAATGTTTTCTAGGAAGTTTTTGTGCCACCTTACCTAATTGGTCTATGATAATTTCATTGGTAAGAGAACAAAGAGGGGCTCTCCTGTTTGGCCTCTAATTAAACTCCTTCCTATTTGTTCATGTGTAACTCCTTGGAAGCCAACAACGATGACTAACATAAGCTATTTTTCCTTTAACTCGAATTGATAGTGTATCATTATTGCACATATGGCATGCTTTATAGCCTTGTCCACTCCACTCAAAAAGACTATTTCGAGTAAGAAAATCATTTACAATCTATAACAAAGCTACCCACATGTTAAACATCATATTTATATTAGCATCCCAAGTCTCAACTCCTCTCAACTAAAGATACCTTAACTCTTCTATAATCCATCTTAAGAAGACATCGATATCCTTACCTGGCGACTGTGGTCCCAATATTAATAGGTTAATATGAAAAAGATTAATTCATGCAAATCCATGATAGCAAGTTATAGGTAGTTATGATCATTGGCCACATGCTGTAGGACAAGTTCCTATCACCAAAAGGATTAAACCTATCTACACTTAAGCTCATCATGGGTTGATGAAAAAATTGAGATGCTTCCTATTAAATTCCTGCCAAACTTATCTATCAACAGGATGTTGCATTACCCCATCCTTTATTGACCTTCTAGTATAATGCCGTATCATATCTTTTACAGTATACATCGACCCACTCAATCGCTTCAACTAAGAATTCAATGGAAAATATTGAATCACTTTTTGAGGCACCTTTTTTTCTTTCATATTTTTTTCTACCCATTAACTCTCCCTGTAGATTGGACAATTATTCTTTGAAGCATGTTTTTTCTAGAAAAATGCACAGTCATGCTTGTATATATGGATTTATTAATATCCCAACCCTAACTTGTTAAGTCATTTCTTTACACTATAATATAATTTAAGCAATTTATTTTCATTCAAAGGTGCCTCTTTTAATAATTTTAAAAAAGCATCAAATAATTTATTAGTTCACTTATGTAGCACCTTCAAGTGTATGAGTTTCACTATAAATTTTAAGGTTGAAAATAATGTGCATATCGGATACAATTCTATTTCCACTTATTCAAATAGGTCATTGCAACTGCTATTATTTGATCCAATGTTCCCCTCATATGCATCCTCATTCCTTTCTCCTTTATCGTGAACTATTTCTTTAGTTACATGATGGCTAATAAAATTGTGTATAATATCCACCATCTCATCCCTATCATTAAAAGATGCCCCTTCACCCTTCCAAAAGTCAAAGCATCCACTTCACCATAATGTATCGAATTTGTGTATAATGGATGAAATTCATTATTTATAATATGTGCCTACAACATTCTTAATGTTGGAAGCAATAGATTCATACACTTTTTACATGGGCATCTCACTAAACCCATTTCATTAATAAAGTTTTTTGCTCTCTCAACAAATGTCATTGCACCATTCCAATACTTATCCAACAAGCAATTTCGTAGATGGATCCAACTTTTATCTATAAACGTCATACCATTGAACATGAAGAAGATAGCTTCTTATGGAATTAAGTGTTGTGATCAATGTTTGTTATGTGCCCTAAATCTATTGTATCACTCCAATTCTAAAGGGTAGAGTCCTATCCCATTCGAGATATTTCTATAGTTATGATTTTATCAATTTATCCATGCTTATTATTTCTTACATGTAGAAATTTTAGCAGCATCTTTCTGTAGTTCCCTAAGTGTGTAAACTATACATCAATATAATTCATACCTGAAGAATAGTTAGGATCCCAAGAAATTTTTACAATGTCACACAAGAGCCAGATAAATTGTTAATAATAATTATAGTACATATCCCCAACTATCTAACTTTGTAGGATAATTCAAGGGTTGGTTGTCGTATAGAGATCAATCAATCCTTGAACGGATCTAAACCTATAATGCAAATACAAATGCAACTCTATTTAAAATTATTATAAAAATATATTTATAATAATTTTAAACTTACATTATAACATCCTATAAGTACTGTTATTCAAGTGTATCATTATTTGCGTTATTGATTTTTCTAAATATCGACATAAATTGTTATATTTAACATTTTAGAATTAAGAATTTAGTTTTGTAACCTACTCTACCAAATACATAAGATACACAGTTCAACTCTTTTGATTTGACATATATTTTATGAGTACTGTTAAATTTTCAAGTGTTTAAAGTTTTCAAATTTCTATTATTATATAATCGTCAAATTAACATAGCTTGTATTTTATATGAGAATTCTTAATGACATAAAATTTTAAATTCTTGCAATCTTTTTAAAATTCCTATTCATATCATCATAATATATTTATTAAATACATTTGTAAGATTTAGTAATTTTTTATTTATACATTTTTATTAAAATATAGTTACTAAGTTATATTTTTTAATATTTAATCATATATTTAAAATTCTTCTTTCATGTTAACAATTGAGGATTATATACAATGTGTCAAAATAACCTTATATTTTCTTATGATATTTTTATGATTTGTGATTTTCTTAAAATATATAATTATATGTGATCTTATTATTACTACTCTATGTGTAATTTTTATATATTTTTTATTTTTATTATGTATTTATACAATATCTAATATTATTGTTGAATATATAAAATATTTAATTTCAAATATTTAATATTTTATATTCATATATTCAAATGAAACATTTTTAGATATTTAATTTTCAAATATTTAATATTTTTTATTCATATATTCAAATGAAACATTTTCAAATAAGTTTTTTTGTATAAAAAATAATATTGTATTTGAAAACATTTTCATTGTAAAAATACAATGATCAATATTGAATACTTATTATTTTTATACATAATAAAAATAATATTAGATATTGTGTAAATTTGCAATAAAAATAAAAAATTACATGAGAATTATAACAAAACTTATATGAATCGTTATTGAATAGTTATTATTTTTATTACTTTTTCAATGAAAATATTGAATACATAGGAATTTGAATACATAATAATCATTATTGAATAATCATTACATTTTGTTATGATATTTTTATAATTTTTTATTATATTAAAATATATAATTGTATCCATTCTTATTATTATTGCTCTGTATGTAATTCTCATGTATTTTTTTTTATTATGTATTTATACAATATCTAATATTATTATTGAATAAAAAACTTAATTTTCAGATATTTAATATTTTTATTCATATATTCAAATGAAACATTTTTATATATTTAAGTTTTGAATATTTAATATTTTTCATATATTCAAATGAAACATTTTAATAAATTTAATTTTTAAAAAATTAATTTTTTTATTCATATATTAAAATGAAACATTTTCAAATAGATTTTATTGCATTTATACAATATCTTATGATATTTGCTTTTAGTGATCATTGTATAAAAATAATAATTTTTCCAATCTATTGAAATGATTTATTTATATATTCAATATTTTTATGTCTTCTATTTTCAATATCTCAATACTTTCTAACTCATTTAATATGCCAATTTGTTATTTACATATATAATTGTTTTAAATTTTTAAAACTTTGAAAATATCTTATTTATAATATTTTCATTAAATATATTTATAATATTTACTTTCTTTATTATATATTTTCATTGAAATATTTTTACAAAGTTATATTTAAAAATTTTAATTACATACCTAAAAGTTTATTCCCATGTCAATATGTTTTTTAAGATATATTTATATAATCATTCTAATTTCATATATTACATGATTTCAATGGAACTAAAAATTTTGTATTCCAAAACTACATCTTAAATTTTAAGTTTTGTAAACAAATCTTCATAATAATTCCATCTACTTAACAAAATAATTTATACACAGATCATATTATGCAAAATTATAATTTTACTTAGTAACATAACAATAACAATTTTTATATTTATAAATTGTACATAAAAGAAAAATTACGTAAACACATTTAATATTTATAACATATAAAACTAAATAACATTAATTTCATACTAAAGTAGTCATATCATCAAACTAAATAAATTCATGTCATATTATTTACCTCATAAATTGCATATTCAAATCAAATATTATAAAATTTAATTCACATACTTCAATAGAATAAATCTACTAATCAAACGCTCTCTAAATGCCTAACACAAGCAACAATGAACAATAAGAATAACTAACAAATCAAAATAATATACATAAGAGATTATACTATATTATAAAAAGATATAAATAGAAAACATGTTATATTATGAAAAAAATTACATACTTCAATCTCTCGCTTGATCACTCGCTCATCTGCTTTCCTATTTCCTTTCTTACTGCGCGAAATCAGACTAAAATTGTGTTGGTGGGGTATTTATAGGCTTACCCTTTATCGACGATAAAATTTCTTGATCATTATTGAAGGGTCATCACTAAAAGCTAAAATCTTCATCGATGACATTGTCATCAATATAAAATAGGATATTTAGTGGCACAAGTTCATATGCCACCATTTAGTGATAACAAGAGTCATCGCTAAAAGTTAAGACCTTCATCGACGACATTATCATTACTGAATAAAAGCATGGAAAATTGTGCTATAACTTTCAGTGATGATATTGTCATCAATGAAGGTCTTCACTTTTACTGACGACACTTGTTGTCATTGAATGGTGGCACATGAATTTGTGTCATAACCTTTTAGTGACAACAAAAGTCATTGGTAAATGATTGATTTTGATTGACAACAATGCCATCGTTGAAAGATTAATTTTCTTGTCTATATATTTAAAGTCAACCCTTAATGATGATAGTTGTTATCGGTGAAAATGTAATACCTTTACCAATGACAACTGTCATCGCTGAAGGTTTTCATTTCCTGCCTATCTAATGGCACCTTTTGATTTTTTCAAGTATCATTGATAATTTTGTCACTAGTAATGGTAATCTAATGAATCACTAATGACCAAATATATATCATCATTGAAAATGTCATCGGTGTTGGCCTATTTTGTTGTAATGTTATCAAAATCCCTAAACTTTCTCACATATTTCCTTTTCAAAGGAAATTGACAAAATGCTTTTCATAGAATTTCTTTCTTTTACTATTTCTCATTCTTCTTCCTTAGAAACTAGGTTTTGCAATGTTGCTCTTCCTTTCTAAAAAATTTAGCTTCCTTAAGCATCTAGTAGTGGCAAGCACTTTCCTTGAAATTTTCAACTTTTCAATACAAAGTTTTTCTTCCTTTTTTTTATAGTTAGAAATTAATTTTTAAAATTGGCTTTCAATATATACTATTTTAGTCTCTTTCACATAGTCATGCATCAACTTTTTTTAAGACTTATTCCAAAATCAAAATTTGACATTCCTTTTTTTAATAATTTTTTTGTCTCATTTACTATCTTTTTTTTTTATTTTTTTGTTCATCTTCCTTCCTTCTATAAAACCAAGGCATTCTCAGTTTCTACATTAAAAAACAAAAACCTAGAACTACAATTCTCTTTTTGAGCTTTAATGTATTCCCAATCCACTTTTGTAAAATTTCCAAACATTTTCTTTCGAAATTTACTTGCAAAAAGCAAATACTTCTCTTTTTCTACTAAAAAATATGTGAGCCCCCCTAAAAATTGAACCTTGAATATTTGGAATACAAAATATTAAAAGTGTAGAATTCATTAGGAATTTGAAATAGGAACTAATGGTAGAGATGAAAGAGTTCTCATTTGAAAGCTACACAAAGCTTTTTTAATCTAACTTAGAAAACTCAAGAGCAAATACAGTGCACAAGGTTTATAGTGAAAAGGAAAATGAACTTCATCACTATAGAGAAAATGAATGAAATTATTAGACTTCTAGATAAAGGTGTTTTGAACATTCCAAAAAAGGGTAACATAAAATTTGCTAGATATAATGCTATATAGTAGATGCTAGAAATCTTAGAAGGAAATGATCATGTAAAGGAAGAAATGCTTAACAAAGATTGGAAGGTAATCCTTTACACTTTTTCTTAAATAATTTTTCCAAAGCAAGGATATTTTGGCAATATTAGTAACTTTGAAGATTTTTTAATGTGGACTAGAGAAAAAGGAATCAAAATAAATTCAGGACATTTAATCATGCATCATCTTGTATAAGAGCTAAATAAAGAAAGAGCTTCTTCACCATACGGGATAATTATCACCTAAATTTATAAAGAGTTTGATGTTGACTTGTCCTATGATGAAAGCAAAAAAGTATCTAATAGGAATATAATAATGCTTCATGGTCAAGATCTCTATCTTACTATAGCAGTAAGTCTACAAAGAAGTCAAAAAGCCCTTACAAACTATCTAGCACCAAAAAGAAACTTAAAAATGTGTTTTTTTTTGTTAAAAAACAAAGTCCCATCTAACTTTAAAGATAAAGCTACAGACTCTAAGCTAGAAAAAGCAACCAAGTTTTCTTCTTCTCCTAATTATAATGATAGACTAAAGCCAAAGAGTAAGGGAATCATGCTGTTTGACAAGCACACTCCTAAAAAGCCCAAAGACTTAAAACCTACCATTGACTTAAAGGGAAAGAAAATAGAAAAGTTATCCTTGTAAGCTCTACAAGAATAAAAATTGAAGGAATATGCAAAAAAATTAAGAGAAGTTAGCTTCAATGTAACCTTGGAAAACCCTTCATTTGCAAGGAGATCTTAAAGAATCAAATATGGTTTTAGAGGCTTTTCTCAAAAGAAAAGAGTAAGCAGATCTCAAGAGAAAACCATCGTCATTGATGATAAATCTAGAGATGAAAAAGAAGCCCTACTTGTGCAACCTTTACATCTTATTACTCCAAAATAGAAAGAGCATGAATCTGTTGAGGGGGAGCATTTTTATAAGGACTATGATGATTTCTTTTCCCACCTTCGATATTTTTCAATCAGATATATATTTGCCAACTTCAATGAAAAAGATATAAAAAAAAGTCCTTTAAAGAAACATTCTCTAGCCAAATTGCTTAATCTTTAAATAAGTAATTTTAGTTAAAAAGGATCCAAATGCACTAACTCTTAGAGTGCTTGAAAAAGCTTTTCTTTCTGATATGGTTGCTTAAACCACTAAAAAGTGAGTTCTTGCTCAAACAAATCTAAATTTGAACTAGTTGACAAAAATAGCTTTCTCCCATTCCTCACCCTTATTAAAGCAAGACATCATTCCAATAAAGGACCCATTTACCTTTTCTAACATTTCACCTATCCTGGTTACCTTACCCCCAACCTAGCCTAGGAATTTCCTTAAAGAACTTAAATAAACTACTTTATGTCCCTCACATTCCTCCTTTCCCCTCAATCATTATTAACTTTAATGACTTAATGCTTGGCCAAAATAGTAACCAAACAAGACCTACCACAATAATACTAATTACTATTATTTTTATTATAAATGAGCAGCCTCTAAACAAGTAGTCCCTATCTGAAATGGATTACATGAAAGTTGAATTTCATGTTGAGATAGAACATCAAGTCTTCCTTAAGGAATCTCTATAAAATACTATCACTAATGTAATCAAGCATAATTGAGCAAGTTAATGCACCACCATAGCAACCTTAAGGTCCTACTTTAATAATTAAAGTTGCAATGTTACAGTTACAAATGGAAATAGTGATTGGCAACTTGAACTAACTCTGAGATTTAGTCCAAAAGTTATTAAAGCATGTTCATAAAGCATTTCAAGCTACCATAAATATATTTAGGAATGTCAAAAACAATTTTTCTTGATTCTAATCACTTGTTAAGATTTTATGTAGTTTAGGACAAATGAATGCAGTAGTATGTTCATTAGGATGTTCATCATAACTATTTTTTAGAAATTTCTATGTTAGGATGCACTAAATAATCATCATAGGCACTAAATCATCATTTTGGAATGCATTTATTGCATGATCATAGCTATTGTTTGTCACAATTGCCCTTTTAGAACAATTACTTGAAATTATTATGATAATTCTATTATATGATTTATTCTTTTACTTACAAGTACCTACTTTTTTTTACTATTAACCATTTAATGTAGGTCTTTATGATGCAATCACTAAGGAGTAATATATTTAATGGTTAATTCCTTCCTTTGGCATTTTAAAAAGAGTTTTATTGTCTCCCATCCTTATGAACTTGTTACTTGTATTTTACAAGACATTTTCTTACCATTAATTAATTTTTCTTAGTAAGAGATTGGTTATTCCCTATCGTCATCAGTCTTTTTAATGACCAATAGGGAGAGAAAAGGTGAAAAAGAGTAAGTAACATTAAAAAACTACTTAGTTACTTGGAGAAAGAGCAAGCCGAAGCAACCCAAGCTATTTTGCTTTACAATAAAGAGCAAGAGCAGTAGAAACAACACTATCGACTAAATTTGAGAAAACAAAGAGGATTACAAATATGAAACAACAAAACTTACAAAAAAATCTTTACTCTATCACTTATTTTATCATGCTCTGATTCTATCAATTATATGCCATGCTTTGCTATTATTTCCAATATTCTCTAATATCCTTGTCTTATTTCTTGTTTTGAAAAATGAACAAGACTAAAAATGGAAAATAGCTAGTTTTTACATCATAAAAGCTTAATCTCTTGCTCTATTATTTGAAAATTATACTATGATATTTAAGATTTGCTTTGACAATCTAATGCTTGCTAATTGCCTCATGCTTACTATTCTTTCAAAACCTATTTTTTAAGATTATCTTTAATAAGGAGAATGTAAAGTGTGGGACCCCCATTTTTATGTTTGAAATGAGTATATATTTAGTTTCGATGATGATATAATTAAAGGATATAATTTATAAAGACCAAAGATAATATATTTGATTACATGTTACTAGCTTATTGTTTTACTGGTTTAAATAGTTTTTTTACCCAGGTTGCTCTTTGCATTGATGTGGTTTTAGTCAAATCAAAATTCCAATTATTTTCTTATGATAAATTACTATGTTTGCAAAGGATTTTATAAATTATGAATAGCTACTTACCGTATTTGTGAAAATATGCTCTTTTATTATTAGAAAATTCAAAAATCATTTATCATGTCTAAGTTGTTCTTTGTTATTTAATTGTACTATTTCTACAAAGTTAAAATTTACAAGTTATTTTTTAACTATTAACTCATTGCTAAGTCAGCAATTGTACTTTGTCATGTGACCAATCTAGAAAGAACAAGCGAAGTACTATACTTTGATAATGAAAGCTCTTGAAGAATTTAAAAAATTCAAGAAAGAGCAAGCAACTTGTACTTTTATAGTACATAGTGAATGTGATCTTTAAGACAGCAAAGGAAAGAGTAAAAACTTTCATTCAACATATACTGACTTTTAAATTTGACATATCAATAACATTTTGAAAAAATAAGTAGAAAAAAAGACTAAAAAGCAAAAAAAAGAAGCCTTGAAGATAAAGTTGCTCCTTAGGATTGGTGCTCTCTTTAATAGCTAGTTTGGCCCCCTCTACTATAAATAAAGGTCCTTACCACATTGTCAAGACACATAACAAGCTCTTATCTTCTCTTTAGAAAGCTTTCTCTCTCTAGAGTTCTTCTCGTCTTTTGTAATCTTCTCATTTGTGCTTAAACTTGCAAATCTATATTACTAGAGTATATAAATCTTATAGTCTTTTCAAAATACAAACCTTAGCCTTTTAAGGTTTACTAGCTAGTGTGAAGTGTGAGTGGTACATTTATAGACACCTTGTAATTAAGTTGTAAGAAGAAAATCCTTAAGTATTATGGTGGGATTGCTTGAGTGAAAGATTAAGTGGAAAAGTATATTAGGTTTTGTAAAGAAAAAATGTTAATGGACAACCACCAAGATTGAATTAATCTTAAGGAAGTGGAAGAGATCCAAAAGAATGGTTATTTCTTTAGATAATCAAACGACTATACACTAGTGTTATATTCTCTTTCCTGTACTCTTTACTTTGTGCACTTTATTACTTTCTCATTTGTTGTTATTTATCTGATCTTTCATATCTTTATTATTGTTGCTCTTTGGAAGATCACAAAAATGCAAGTTATTTTCAAATTCATTTTAATTATATTTTTTAAACAGTAATTCACCCCCTTCTTGGTGGATTTTTGTCATGACCTAAATTTTCAAGTTAGAAATCGTGACCGGCGTGAATATACCATAATCTTATGATATATCTACAAGACTTTTTCAAATTTTATCTCATTTCTAACTTGACACAATAATACTAATAAACTGATATATATAAAGATCAGTTATATTTACAAATCAAAATAAAAATACTATTTCATAACTCATACAAACATTAGGTAGTGTTTCACTACTAAAATACTATACTCTAAATATCTAACAATTCAAAATACATGGTATACCAATGATCACATATGATCTAGAGATCCACCTATAAAAATTTAAAACAACAACAAAATGAGTATTTTAAATACTCAATGAGCCTATTTACATTTTAATTTCTAAAATAATCCTATAAAGAATTTACCATTTTTCTCATGAATATTTAACTAACAATAGTTGTCTATCAACATAATCTAACTTCATTAATTTAATTGAATTCAAGCCAAATATATTTCTAATGTTTATTATGTGAGTAGGAATGGTGGAAAGGTATAGGTTCCACCGTATACCTCCCATCCAACCTTATCCTTGACGCCCTAACCTTATCCCTCCATTTCAGTCTTAACCCACTCTTCAATATAATGGTACTAGGTCAAAACTCCACCATATGAATAAAATCTGCCCTCTTTATAAGGCCACTCCTTTGAGGGTTAAGATATGGTTAATATACCTCCTACCAAAATTTTCTTATAACACAAATATAACAATAGCATATAATTTTGAAGAAATTCATAATTTTCTGTGCATAAGCATATTTTATAAAATAATTATATACACAATTTTATTCATAAATCATTTATTTATCACGTTCAACAATTAAATTAACAATTATATTGCTAATTCTTTTGCTTATAACACTACTAATAATATTAAATGAAAATTTTAAAACTACAATCCTAAATTCGTAATTTCCATAATTTTTCTAAGCAAAATTTAAACCTGATTGGAATTATTTAAATTTAAACTCAATTATTAAAAATTATTACATAAAATTAAATTAGAAATTAAGTAAATAAAACTCACCTCAACTCTCCTAAGGATACCTCTAAATTCAAAACTATTTTTCCCTTTCTCTCTCTCTCACTTTTTCCTTCTTTTTCTTTCTTCTTCCTCTTTCTCTTTTCTCACTGTAAGGCCATCCCCCCCTTTTTTTATATTGTGTGAATGGAGGTGATAGCACCACCATTCACTATTAATTAATTAATTTAATTATTTTTTTATTTTTATAAAAAAATCTCATTTTTATTTTCTAATTTTGCCCTTTGTCTTTTCAAGATTTTACATACTTGTCCTTATAAATTATTTTCCAATTGTCTTACCACTTTGTAAAAATTTACACATTTGCCATTATATTACCTTTCCAATTTTTCCCTTTTCCTTTATGAAAAATGTCGAATGTGTCCAAATATTTTCTGAAAATCATTTATTTAATTTCTTTAAAAAATTTACATTACAATACATTTATGATATTTTCATCATTTTTATCTAATAGTTTATTTATCAAATATTTAGCTATTACAAGTTCTCCTTTCTTAATTAATATTCACCCTTGAATTTTTTTCAAGGGTTGTTAAACAATTCAAGATATTTTTCTTTCATTATTTCTTATGCCTCCTAAATGGCTACTTCTTCTCCATATCATTCCCATACCACTTTCACCATTAGGATATCTTTAGATTGTAATTTTCATATTTGTCGATCAACTATTGCTACAAGTTGCTCCCTATATGTTAATTTTTGACCAATTTGAAGTGGTATTTCTTTCAAAATATGTGACTCACTGAGAACGTACTTCTTTAGCATAGACACATGGAATAATAAATGAATTACACTTAACTCCTCTGGCAACTCAAGTTGTTACGCTACCTTATTGACTCAATTTTTAATTAAGAAAGGTCCAATATATTGCGGTGCCAACATTTTTTTCTTATCGAATCTCATTATTCATTTCATAAGTGAAACCTTTAAAAATACATGTTCTCCTTCTTGAAATTTGAGATCTCACCGATGAGCATTAACATAAGCTCTCTGTCAATCTTAAACTGCTCGTAAACTATCTTCAATGATTTGCACTTGCTAGATGGCATTCTTAACCAAATCCAATCCCAAAACTTTGATTTTCCTAGGTTCGAACCATCCAACCAAAGATCTGCATCTTTTTCCATAAAGAGCTTCGAATGGTGCCATTTGAATACTAGCTTGATAGTGGTTGTTATAAGCAAACTCTATTAATGATAAGTATTTATCCCAACTACCCTTGAATTCTAACATGCATGCTTTTAACATGCCCTTGAGTATTTAAATAGCATGCTCAGTTTGTCCATCAGTTTACGAGTGAAATACGGTACTAAAGTGCATTTGTGTACCTAACACCTCTTGGAATAATTTACAAAAGTGTGATGTAAACTACATGCCACGATTAGAGATAATTGTAGTAGGAACCTATGTAGTGCAATAATCTTGTGTAAAAATAATTATGCATATTGTGATGTTGTGTACGTCATCTTAATTGGCAAGAAATAGGCAGTTTTGGTTAGATGATTAATAATAACCTAAATTGAATTATAGCCTTTCCTTGTTCATGGTAGTCTAACTACGAAATCTATTGTGATGTTTTCCTACTTCCATTTAAGAATATGTAGGCTTTGATGAAGTCCCGCCGACCGTTGATGTTTAACTTTCACTTGTTGACATGTTAAGCATCTCATTACGAAATTAGATATGTCTTTCTTCATTCTTTCCCACTAATAGTAGTTCTTTAGGTCTTGATACATCTTTGGGTGGTGCCTGGATGCATCGTATATGATGATCCATGAGCTTTACTCATCAACTCTCTTCTAAGGTTCTACGGAACCCATAATCGTCCTTCTCTCTTAATGACTCCAATAGGGTCTATACTCAATTTAGACTCTTCTTCCGATTCTAATATTCGTTTCAATTTCTTATAATCAAGGTTTTTTGGTTGCTCTTCTTTAATTCGTTCCACTATTGTGGATCGAATTCGTACATGTGCAATATTCCTTTTGTGTTCTATCATTTGAGGTCATCCCCTTTCCCTTAGAGCTTTTCTACTTAATGCATCGGCTACTACGTTAGCTTTGCCAAGATGATAATGAATCGAGCAATCATAATCTTTGATGAATTTCATCCATCTCCTCTTTCTCAAATTTAGATCTTTTTAATCAAAAAATGTATTTTAAGCTTTTATGATCAATATATATGTCGCAAGTGGCACCATATAAATAGTGCCTCCAAATTTTAAAAGCAAACACTACCACAGTCATTTCCAAATCATGCATGGGATAATTTTCTTCATCCTTCTTTAATTATTTGAAGGCATAGGTGACAACCCTTCTTGCATCAGGACACACCTAGGCTAACTCGTAAAGTATCACAATAAAGAATGAATCCTCCAGTTCCGAAAAGCAAAGTTAATACAAGAGCTATTGTTAAACATTTCTTCAACTTCTGAAAGCTTTCTTCACATTCATCATTCCATGCAAATTTTACACCTTTGTGAGTTAATTTGGTCATGTTGCCACTATTTTCGAGAAGTCCTTCATGAAATGCCAATAGTAACCAGTCATTCCAAGGAAGCTTTGAATCTATGTAATATTCGTAGGCCTCAGCCAATTCACCACTATTTTAACTTTTGTGGACCCACTTGTATGTTGGTGTGTGTCCTAGGAACTAATCATATAGATAATTGAAGTAATACACAATGTATTATATTTTATTTTAGGTAATTTAATTATTATATTTTATTTTATAATTTTATTATTATTCTGCGCGATTTATAACTTAATATAATAATTATCCTTGGATTAGCTTCGTTATTCCTAAAATGCTCCTAGTCAAGTATTATTACGAAAAGAATAGTAATAATACATCGAGACTAGCATGTATAATGACTGATGATTACAAATCATGGACATATGATATCAAGTCAATACATGAGTACATTATTAGTGAACAATGTACTGGATTGATCCACTATGAGAATATTGCATGGATAGACGTGTCATAAGTTATTCTCATATGATCACAAATACATATAAACCTTTGACCTGAAGTCACTACGATTTCCTACATGAGGAATTACTCACTTTAATATTGTCCTATGTCACCTTTAATCAGGATGATGAATAGGGCATTAATTGGGTATGTCATAAATCATGCAGAAGGAAGTGAGTGATGTAGATGGGATTTTGTTACTCTTGTATAAAAGAGAAATATCTTTGGGCTCCTTGATTGAGTGAGACTTAGAAATGCATGGTCATGCTTAATTGGATTAATATGTGATATTAATCATTTATTTTAAATCTACTCAATATCAAGAAATATAAATTGAACATTGACAAGGATGACACATTTCATGCCTCCAGTTCAATTTGGATATTATTACAAAAAGGTTATGATACAAAACGTTGATCATGTATTAGGTGGTTATCGAATCACAAACATTCTTACTACTTGAGTGGCAGTGATGTATTGCTAGATACCGCTCATTGTCTATGGCTCAATAATAAGTCATTGTTAACGTAGTAAAAACCTACAGGGTCACACAAAAGGAGTAGGAATAAGATAATAATTAATTAGACTTTAATTATATTAATATCTAATTAATTAAACTTATATATTATTATTAAGAATAATAATGTATTATTCATGTAATATATAAAAATATATATATTATGCGATATTATTTAATATTAAAGTAATATCAAATAATTACGTTATCAGATATTAGATAAATATATTATGAGATAATATTATTTTGATATTTGATAACTATATGCAATTATCTAATATTAAGATATTTATATTATGAGATAATATTATCTAATATTAGATAATTAATAGATAAGTCCTATCTCTCCTCATTATCTCTAGGATAAGGATAAAATGAGTTGTTAAGTGTGATTAGGATTTTGGAAGCATTATCTTAGTAGAACTAGGATTGTGACTTGCCTAAGTTTTATAAAAAAGAGCTTAAGGACAGCACACTATACACATGCTCATAAGCCTCCTAAAACCTTAAATCACTCAGAAAATATCGAATCCTAATTCCTAGAGAGAGAAACGCATCCTAGCAGATTCGTGGAGGGCGAGAGGTCGTTGTTCACTCCTTGTGGATATCGTAGAGACGTTATACCTTCCGGTCGGTATTTGATTCATCCACTCTCAAGTTTTAATCAGTAGAAATATGAGTGCCCAATAGGTAAACCCTAATCATTGATTTATACTTTTTGCATGGATCCTATATAGAATTCGGATAAAAAAATCTTAAAATTTTGCTACAGGTAATCATCCGAATTCCCAACATTGTATGCCTTCTTCTAACACCACATGGCCTAGGAAATGTACTTTGATCATTAAAAATTTGCACTTCAAAATTTTCATATATAATTAATGCTCTTGCAATGTTTGTAGAACAATTCGCAATTGTTGTTTATGCTTTTCCTCGCCTTTTGAGTATACCAAGATATTATCAAGTACGATCATGAACTTATCCAAGAAAAGCTTGAACACTCTGTTCATAAGGTCCATGAAAGTTATTGGCAAATTTATTAGTCCAAAATGCATCACTAAAAATTCATAGTGGCCATAACAAGTTCTGAAAGCAGTTTTCGGAACATCTTGTTTTCAAATCTTTAGTTGGTGATAACCTGAATGGAGATTAATTTTGGAAAAATATTTTGCTCCTAGTAATTGATTAAAAAGATCATTGATCCTTGGCAAAGGATAGCGATTTTTTATCATCACTTGATTCAATTGTCAATAATCGATACATAGTCGTAACAATCCATCTTTCTTTTTCATGAATAGTACTGGTACTCCTTATGGTGAAGTGCTTGGTTAAATGAATCCTTTATCTAATAGTTCTTGCAATTGTTTCTTCAATTCATTTAACTTTGCTAGTGCCATTCGATAAGGTGGTATCAAAATGGGTTTTGTCCTAGGTATGAGATCAATTATGAACTTTAATTCTTAATCAAGTGGTAATCCAGGTAAGTCATCTAGAAATACATGAGGAAATTCCCTTACCATAGGAACTTCCATTAACTTAGTCTCTTGTTTTTCTTGTCCACTAATGGCCACTAGCCATACTTGACACCCTTTATTCATTAATTTTCACATCTTAGTCTAGGTTATAATAGATAGGGTTGTTATTTTTCTTTCTCCTTGAAAAGTTGTTTCCATGCCTTCACTAGGTTCAAGGGTTATTACTTTGTGATAACAATTTATTCTAGCATGGTATTTTAAAACTCAATCCATCCCTAAAATGATGTCATAATCTCATATCTCTATTACCGCTAAGTCAACCTTAGTAGGGTATTGGTTTATAATTATAGTGCAATTATCTATATCATTCCTAGCAATTAATTCCTTTCCTATGGGAGTAGATACTATAATTATTTGCTCTAAGGGGTGCATAGGTTTTGGTATTTTCTTTGCTAGATTATAAGATATGAAAAAATATGTAGCACCAGGATCAATTAAAGCACTAGCATCTTGTCCTTCAATTAATAATGTACCTATCACTACTTTATTATATGTTTCTACCTCCTCTCATGTGATAACGAACACTCATGCTTGTGATCCCATAGCTTCTCATTTTTTATTCTTCTTGTTAGGCGTTGCTAGTGCTTTTGCCGATTTTACATTTAACGCTGCTTGGTTATTATTGTTGGTCACTCTAGACATGCATTCTTTAACTTAGTGTCCTAATTTTCCATATTGGAAACAAATTATGCATCTTCTTGGATGGGCTTTTTTGCATTGCTGGTAATAAGGAAAATTTTCTCTCTGTTGAAATGGGGATGATACACTCTGGTTGCCTACGCTCGAAAATCTCAGTTTGCTTCCGCCACTTCTACTTTGAAAGTTCTATTGACTTTGAAGTCCTTTGACAAATCGTCCTCCAATGCTCCTAGATAGTGTATTGGAAGTTAACGCAGCTCCTTTAATCTTCTTACTACTCCCTTCTTCAAATCTGTTTCTCTTTTTGCTTGAAGATTCTTCTTTTCCTCTTATTTCTTGTAGTCAAATCTCCATCCTAATTACTTGGTTCAATGCCTGCTGATAGGTGGTCACCTTGGTAACAACCACGATCAAAGTAGTAGTCTTAGAGCTCATTGACAAATCTTTCAACTTTGGCTTTCTCCATAGGCATCAAATAAGTAGTGTATCTCGAGAGTCATGTAAACTGAGCATTATAATCTGGAATAGTTATATCTCTTTAAGTAAGGCACTTAAATTCTCTGGATTTGGCTTCTTGGATGCTTGGCGGAAAAAATCAATCCACTAAGTCATTGTGGAACTATTCCCAAGTTAGGGGAGGAGAAAATGCTTCTTTGATCCACATGTTGCATGTACCAGTAGTAGGCTATATCATCTAATTGATAGCTTACTAGCTCAATCAGTATAGTTTTCAAGCAGCCTAATATTCTTCCAATTTTCTCAATTTGTCCAAGGAATTAGTATGGATCAACAGAAGGATCAGTGCCATCATATCTTAATGGCTTGAGTTTCAAAAATTCATGAACAATTTATAATTTATTGGCAAGGGGTATCAAGGTTGGTTGTTTAACTTCGTTTTCCATATAGTTATGATTCTCGACTCTCTCACTTTTATTTATCTTTTTATCTTATTCGCACCCACTATTTCAACTAATTTGTCGACAGTCTGTTGTATGTGAACTATCCACTCAAGCATCCTAGACTGACCATTAGCAGATCCAATTCCCTCGTGTTTAGCCATATTCCTATGGCACACAAAGGAATCAACATATAATTTATACTATTCAAGTATTAAGAATTTTGAAATAATACCTAACTATGCTGATGGATCCCTCAAATTACATCATTGGTATACTATGATTAAGAAAACCTAGTACCATGCTCTAATAATACAATTGTCACAACCTAAATTTTTAAGTTGAAAATTGTGATCGGTGCAAATATATCATAATCCTATGATATATCTGTTGGGAATTCGGATTATCACATGCAGCGGAATTTTAAAATTTTGATCCGAATTCTACCTAGGATCCATGCAAAAAGCATAAGTCAATGATTAGGGTTTTACCTATTGGGCACTCGTGTTTCTACTGATCAAAACTTGAGAGCAGATGAATCAAACGCCGGCCAGAAGGTACAGCATCTCTACGGTATCCACACGGAGTGAACAACGACTTCTCACCCACCACACGTCTGCTAGGATGCGTTTTTCTCTCTAAGAATTAGGATTGGATGTTTTCTGAGTGATTTAGGGTTTATATGGAAGCTTAAAACGTGATTAAAGTGTTGCCCTCAAGTCCCCTTTTATAGAACTTAGGCAAGCCATAATCCTAGTCCAACTAGGATAATGCTTCCAAAATCCTAATCACACTTAACAACTTATCTTATCCTTATCCTTATCCTAGAGATAATGGGGAGAGATAGGACTTATCTATTAATTATCTAATATTAGATAATAATATTATCTCATAATATAAATATCTTAATTATTAGATAATTGCATATAGTTATCAAATATCAGAATAATATTATCTCATAATATATTTATCTAATATCTGATAAGATAATTATTTGATATTTCTTTAATATCAAATAATATCACATAATATATATATATAACGTGAATTATTATTCTTAATAATATATATATGCACAAAAATAAGTCCAATTAATTGGATATTAATATAATTAAAGTTCAATTAATTATTGTCTTATTCCTACTCCTTTTGTGTGACCCTGTAGGTTCTTACTACGTTAACAATGACTTATTCATTGAGTCATAGACAGTAAGCGGTATTTAGCAATACATCACTGCCACTCAAGTAGTAAGAATGTCTGTGATTCGACATCCACCTAACATATGATCAACGTTTTGCATCATAACCCTTTTGTAATAATATCCAAATTGAACTGGAGGCATGGAATGTATCATTCTCGTCAATGTTCAATTTATATTTCTTAATACTGAGTAGACTTAAAATAAATAATTAATATCACATATTAATTCAACTGAGCATGGCCATGCATTTCTAAGTCTCACTCAATCAAGGGGCCCAAGGATATTCCTCTTTTATACAAGAGTAACAAAATCCCATTTATATCACTCACTTCCCTCTGCACGATTTATGACACACCCAATCAATACTCTACTTGTCATCCTGATTAAAGGTGACATAGGACAATATTAAAGTGAGTAATTCCTCATGTAGGGAACCGTAGTGACTTCAGGTCAAAGGTTTATGTGTATTTGTGATCATATGAGAATAATTTATGACACGTTTATCCATACAATATTCTCATAGTGGGTCAGTCCAGTACATTGTTCACTAGCAATGTACTCATGTATTGACTTGATATCACATATCCATGATTCATAATCATCAGTCATTATACATGCTAATCTCGATGTATTATTACTATCCTTTTCGTAATAATACTTGATTAGGGGCATTTTAGGAATAGCAAAGCTATTCCAAGGATAATTATTATATTAAGTTATAAATTACGCATAATAATAATAAAATAAAATATAATAATTAAATTACCTAAAATAAAATATAATACATTGTGTATAACTTCAATCATCTTATATGATTGGTTCTAGGACACACACCAACAATATCTATAAGCCTTTTTGAAATTTTATTTCATTTCTAACCAGACACAATAATACTAATAAACCGATATATATAAAAATTAGTTATATTTACAAATCAAAATAAAAGTATTGTTTCATAACTCATACAACATCAGGTAGCGTTCTACTACTAAAATACTATACTCTAAAATGTAACATTTTAAAATACATGGTATATCAATGATTACATACGATTTGGGGATCCACCTGTAAAAATTTAAAATAATAACAAAATGAGTATTTTAAATACTTAATGAGCCTATTTACATTCCAATTTCTAAAATAAACCTACAAAGAATTTTCCATTTTCTCATGAATATTTAACTTATAATAATTGTCTATCAACATAATCTAACTTTATCAATTTAATTGAATTCAAACCAAACATACTTTTAATGTTTATTACACGAATGGGAATGATAGGAAAGTATAGGTTCCACCTTATACCTCCCATCCAACCTTATCCCTCACGCCCTAGCCTTATCTCACTCTCCAATATAATGGCACTAGACCAAAACTCCCTCACATGAATAAAATATGCTCTTTTTATAAAGCCACCCCTTTGAGGGGTTAAGTTATGGTTAATATACCTCCCACCAAAAATTTTTTATAACTCAAATATAATAATAGCATATAATTTTGAAGAAATTCACAGTTTCTTATGCATAAGTATATTTTATAAAATAATTATATACACAATTTCAATCATAAATTATTTATTTATCATGTTCAACAATTAAATTAGCAATTATATTGTTAATTCTTTTGCTTACAACACTACTAATAATATTAAAAGAAAATTCTAAAACTATAATTCTTCATTCGTGATTTTCATAATTTTTCTAAGCAAAATTTAAGCCTAATTGAAATTATTTAAATTTAAACTCAATTATTATAAATTATTGCATAAAATTAAATTAAAAATTGAGTAAATAAAACTTACCATAACTCTCTCAAGAATATCTCTAAATTCAAAACTATTTTTCTCTTTCTCTCTCTCTCTTTTTCCCTTCTTCTTCTTTCTTCTTCTTTCTTCTTTCTTCTTCCTTTTTCCTCTTTTTCTTTTCTCATTGTAAGGTCATCCCCCTTCCCTTTTTATATTTCACCATTAATCAATTAATTTAATTATTTTTTATTTTTTAAAAAAATCTCATTTTTATTTTTCAATTTTTCCCTTCATCTTTTCAAGAATTTACATACGTGTCCTCATAAATTATTTTTCAATTTTGCCCTCTTCATTTTGTATAAATTTACACATTTACCATTATAATACCTTTTCAATTTTGTCCTTTTCCTTTACGAAAAATTTCGAATGTGTCCAGATATTTTTTAAAATTTATTTATTTATTTTCTTTGAAAATTTTACATTACAATACATTTGTAATATTTTTATATTTTTATCTAATAATTTTATTTATTTAATAAATCAAAATATTTAGCTATTACAATTTTTGTCCTATCATGTGTGTGTGTGTAATTCAATGGTGCTTAGGGTATCAAAGCAAACAATGTTTTAAGGTATTTGGCGATATCTTATTCAACATTAATCCATGAAAGTAATCTCGATGTCCCAATATTTTAGCTAATAGCTTGTTTTATTAATTATTTTTACTTTTTTCATTAAACACCATGATTTTATTAAATTTCAAAACTGGACTTCATCTTCACAAAATCAAATTCAACTTAGTCTCACACTGTTGGCAGTTGACTTAGAAAAATGTGCTTCGTTAATGATATCAAAGAATTATCAATTTAACAGGGCTTTGCAATTTTACCGTTTTGGATTAGTAACTTCGAATCTAGTTGTGGATCATTTGCGCAGGGGGAAGGTTTTTCTTTCTATTGTGTTTAAATTGAAAAGCTGCGCTTTCAAATGGGGTTTTTGACTTCTCGAACACTAATTGATGATAAAAAAAAATTCCCTTAAAATTTGACACTTACAATCCTTCAATGTTCAGATGTGTAAAATAGAGATGGTGGTCCTTGGAATTTTTCTCGAGAATTCTGAGGTTTAATTGTGAGAAAGTGAAGAATTACTGAAAATCAATAACGTATTCAGACTTTAAATATAAGGACGAAGTGAACAAAACTATACATAACTTACATAAATTTATTGAATCAAAATGGAAGCAATTTAAGTTGTTTGTCCTGTGTGAAAAAAAAAATTAGATCTGGGATATGAAAAACCGCATATAAAACCGTTTTCAATCGTAATCGCAACTACGTGAAAAAGATAAAGTAGATCTATCAATTATGATGGAAGCCGACGTCGTTGGATTGCAACTGTGTTTTAGTCTGTTAAAATAATATCTTCTATAATTTCATTATTTTAAGACTTAAATTATAAATTTATTTATAATAATTTGGTGTGAAAAATAATTAGGACACGTCCTGATTTTTTTGTATTTAGACTACAAGTACAGTAGAAATTTCATATATATATATATATATATATATATATATATATATATTATTTTTAGTTCTCATTTTTTTCAATTTAGGCACTATTTCCATTTTTATTTAATATATTGTATTTTTTTTATGTTTACTCTTATTATAAACTATTTAGACACGAATATCATCAAGTAATATAGATGTGAAATGATATATTTCATTTTTATAATAAAAATTTTTAAATAAGTTAAAATATTAATTAAATTGATTGATTACATATTTTAATTTTAAAAAATAAAAAATTTGAATCATATATATTTATTTCATTTTTATCAATATTTTCTAATATCAATTTTTATGTTTTATATTTTAAATTAAATATATATCAATTTAAATTTTATTAAAATTTTACAACTTCCGCTAAATGTACAAGAAGTTAAAAATTTACTATTTAAAATTATAAAATAAAAAGGATAAATTAAATCATAATTTTTTCATAATTTTTTTCTTTATCACATATTTATTTTTATATTAATAAAAAAATAATAGATGTTCTTGCTAGTGCATGGCTCAAAACTCTCGTTGTTAATAAAAACTTTGGAAGGGACGGAATCGTAGTTACAATTCAAAGGGGTCTTGCTTTTGGACTTTTATTTCCTCACCTAAGATTATAATAAGGGTAATCTCGACGCAAGAAATTCTTAAATTAGTTTATCATACTATTATGTTAGTTGTTAACAAGAACTGATACAGTAAGATTCGTTGTTGAACTGATTTATAAATGTTTAAAGTTAAAATATAATTATTTAAAATTTAATTAATAATATTTAATAATAATATTTATTTATTTATATTGAATTAATGTTATATACGTTAACAATGAAAGAATATATGCAGAAGAGTGAGTGCATAGAATTCATAATTGATTGTCTTAGTGAAAATATGTCAAGTTTTAAAGTATTTTGAGCTAAAGGATCATGAGTTTAATGTTGTTTTCCCATAAAATTATGACATTATGTATTTTTTTAATCAAAAGGCATACAATAAGTATAAAAATGCTTCATTTAGTACACACAAATAAATTTTTAATACGCAAAATGTCATTGGATAAGAAACAAAGCATATCACAAGGCAATAAATTGCTCTTGGGTTAAATCACAGTGTAATAAGTTAATTTTAGGATAAATTATAAAGCAGAAATTGTAAATCACAAGGCAGTAAGTCGTGATGTTTCTATAGCAAAAACATATTAAAGATAAGCAAAAAGGAAAAATGAAATTAGAAAGTTTCAACGGAAAAAAATTTTCAAGTGCCACTACGTGTTGTAAAGAAGTTATTGAATGTTAATGAACAAGACTAGCATCACTCATCATCATCATCATTCTAATAATAAAGCTGAAAATCTTTATTATCCATTCATTAAAGTAAAATATCACGTACATCAAACAAAGTAGCAACAAAGGCTTCCTACAAAACCGAAACAACTAAACACAAACTCACTGCATAATACTAGAAAAACCCTCTCATCACACCAAGTGATACGTGAACTTTCAGAAACTCCTTCCAAATAGATTTCCTTGCTTCGGTTCCTATGAAAGAGAATGAAACAGTAAACAATAATACAAAATTAATCAGTCTTCAATCTCTAGAATAAGATTATGCACAGGCAAGATTCCTTCAGCATAAAGCAATGCAAATGGCTAATTGATCTGCATAACCCAAAATATATGCATGGTATAGTGTAGGTTATTCCACCAAAAAATTAGTCCCTATCTATGAAATAGATTCCCCACTCCATTTTGTGTAAAGGATGCAAAACCAAACTCAAAAATAAATGTTTTGCACATTGTGAAGAAAACAGTTTAAAAACAAGACATGGGCATTAAAAAAGAAAAAATATATATATATGTAATATATAATATATATAATGTCTCTCACTCACCCGGTATTCTGCAACTTGTTAACATTCAAGGAGACATGTTGAACTTTAATGCCACAGCAACATAAATTCTTTCTGCCACATGATCAAGCAATCGAAAATAGGCATGCCTGAATGTCCTGTTGAAGAAAATAGCACCACAGACTCCCCAAAAGCCAACTGCAAATCCAACTGCCATCCCTAGATAAAACCATGACGTTGTTTTGGATTCGTCATGCTCTTCTACAACCGGTTTTTCTTCTTTTGTGCAATTCTTTGTGAGGGGAGCTGCACAAAGTTGAGGATTACCAATATAGCTCCAAGCATCAAAAGTCTTAAGTTGATTTCCCAATGGAATTTGTCCCGAAAAATCATTGAATGACAAGTTTAGAACACTAAGAAAATTTAAATTAGACATGCTTTGAGGGATTTCACCAGAAAATTTATTTGCAGAGAGATCGAGGGATTCAAGATTTTTCATGTCTCCAATATTTTTTGGCATCTTCCCTACCATTTTGAGACAAGTTCAAAGTTTGCAAGTTAATAAGACTAAATAATTTCGAGGGGATTTCTCCGGACAAGTTGTTAGATGAAAGGTCAAGGCTGCGCACCCAGAAAAGGTTACTGCTATACTCATATTCATGACCTTTTGTATACAACATGTCCTTGTTCGAGAAATATACATCTTTGTACCCTATTGTCACCGTGGGAGGAGGATCCCCAACCAAGGCAGTTAAATTGTAAAGGCATTGAGGTATTGATCCCGAAAGCTTATTGTCAGCTGTATCCAATACAATCAAATAAGAGAGTTGGCACACCTGCGATGGAATAGTTCCTGCAAACTGGTTTGATCTCAATTGCAGAAACATTATGCTTCGCTGCATCCAAGTCGGTATACTCCCTGAAAATTTGTTTCTTTCAAGATTGACGAATGCCAATGTTTTGCAATTTTGCAATGATGAAGGTATTTCTCCATAAAAGCTATTATTATGCAAATCTATGGCTTCAAGATCAAGCAATGATCCAAGTGAAGGAGAAAGTTCGCCTGTCAACCTGTTATTCCCCAAGTAAATGTACTGTAAATTCTCCCAATTACTCCAACAATCAGGAAGCTCTCCAGTTAGAAGATTACTTGATAAATCCAAATAACCAAGGTGATTGATTTCCTTAGTTACAGTATGGCATAATAGAGAAGAAACGGATCCATTGAATGAGTTGTGAGACACATTCAAAAGGGAAACATTTTCTGAGATATAAGGGAGCGCTCCTTTGAAATTATTGGAGGCTAAAAATATCTCGTGTGTTCAGCAGAATCTTTGATATGTCTCCACCGATGCGGTTGCATGATATATTGAGCTCCACTTTGATTCCTCCCACAAAATTCCAAAACGGATTTTCATCTAACGATAAAATTCCTGTGCTTGAAATGTCCAGACTTTTAAGTGATCTTTGTGTATATATCCATGATGGAAACTTGGGACCTATAATTAGAGATCTCAGATTAAGATTATGAAGTTGGAACGGAGGAACCCAGTTGGGACCCAAAACAAGTGTAATACTCGTATCCCCCAAGTCCAACTCCTTTAAATTGGCAAGTCCTTCGAAGTAAGTTTCAGATAGAAAACCTGTTAAGGAATTGCCTCCAACTAGTAAGCTCTCTAACTTGGAGAGTTGTCCAAGGCTTTCTGGAAGATGGCCACTTAAGTCATTGGAGCTAATATCTAAGGAAACTAAAGATGAGCGGTCCCCCAGACTTGAAGGAATGGAACCGTACAACAAGTTATTAGAAAGATCAAGATGTTGAAGATGTTCAACTTGACCTAGCCAATTTGGAATTGGTCCATTGAGTTTGTTGTAGGAAAGGTCAAGAGTTACAAGTGAAGTAAAATTGACATACATTAGAGATGGATGGATGTTGGTAAGATAACAAAGGCCCAATCTTAACTTACAAAGGAAAGGAAGCATAGCCACAGACTGAAGCCAATTGGTTTCGTTGTGAAGATCAATGTCACTGAGGTCGAGATGTTTCAAGGAAGGAATAAGAGAAAGCCAGTGAAGATCATCCATTTGAAGAACAGGATTATAGGAAAAGTCAAGGTAAATGAGGCTAGAGGAGAAATTTGCATAAAGGAGAGGAGATGTGGCGAGTGATTGGTTGTGATATCTCCGGCTATGGATAGATGGATATCTTAAAGTATCAAACCAATTAAAGCTCAAGTTCAAACAGTTCAAAAATTCAAGTTGAAGCAAAGAGAGATTGATTTCACCTCCAAGGCATTTAGGGATATTGTAGAGAAAAATAAATAACATAATTAACTTAAAAATATAATGCGGAATATACATACTAAATTTTTACTTTTGGAATCCTGATGTTACACTTTATCACACGGATGTCAAAAATTACCTTCTATACTAAAATCAGAAAAAGAACCACACAGTTTCTTGTAGAAAGGAGAAAAAAATAAAGAACTCTCTAAAAGAATATTTTTTGGCTTTCTTGAGAGAAAACTGAATGTCTTGTATTCTCTTTTTCTTTTGTTTCTCACTGCTAACTTCTTCATAAGAGAGTGGGTGATTATTTCTGTCTTTATATCTCCTACTCCTCAGTCACTTATCAAAAAACTGGCTTTTATTTTAAATTCAAATTTAAATAATAAATTAATATTTATCTAAAATCATAATAAATGTGGATCACCCATAATGGGTGTCCCACATTCATCAAATATAATATTCATCGCAATGCAAATCAAGCCTTGTAACTCGGGCTGTGATATTATCACAATGAACACCTTTCCATGCACAGCAATCTTGTTCCGTAGACCATGATTACAGCAAGTTGAAAGAATCATTGACGCCTTCTTTAAAGATTTGCAGTAGCCTTCGATTGCTTTCGTGGCAACGAATCCCGCTCCTTCAGCTACAAATGCTTCCATTGAATGACATCACAGAGAGCAACAGCAGCAAGGCAAATGAAATTTTGCAAGTGAAAGTGAAGCTAACCATGTTTGGTTGGTTCACAAGGGATTTTGTGAGTGCAGATGATGTAGCTCTAGTTAACATTATCACCCTTCAAGCTGGGATATGTGATTGGTCAGGAGGAGGTAATTATCCACTTTTTCCATAAAGTCTCAATAATTTGATATAAATTTTTTTTCATGCGTGCTTCCAAGTCTCCAAATTTCACAAAATAAATAAATAAATAGCCTTAATAATTTTAGTGTTGACATTAAAAGAAAACTTAGTATTCAATTCATATTGCTCTTCTTCAAATGTTAAATCCCGTCATTAGAGGAGAAAAAAACAAGAAAGAAAGAAAGACGCGTGCTTTTATAGGGATCTAACCGGGTCGGAAGTATGCTTGGAACCAGGTTGCATTTGTTTTAATAGAAAAGTATTGTAACATGTTTTTTTAATACTAAATATGAAAAGTATGGTCAAAAGTAATATTATTTATTTCAAAGAGAAAATCATTTTTTTGCTATCATGACACTGATTATTATAATTTTTTAATTAAAGTTGACATATTATTTCTTTATTTTATATAGTAAATAAAAAATTTTAAAAGAAAATATTTTTTAACAAAATAAATGCAGGCGAAATGTTTTCATGACTTTGCATCAGTTAAAGTGTCCATGAATGAACTATCCAAAATTCTAAAAAATGGAATATATTTGTAAATCTAATGTGACACCAAACAATAAGTATTATTATTTCTTATATTTTGATAAATTAAATATTTTGAAATTATGATTGAATGAATATAAAAATTTTTTAATAAAAAGGATAGTATCACAAAAAATTTGTAAAAGAATAAATATAAAAACCCTCAGTACCATAGGATTAAAAATATTTTTCACCTCAAAATGTCTCCTCCCCATATTTTTCACCTCTATATATATATATGAGAGAGACTCTCAGATTGAGATTCACATTCGTTGGCAGAAGCCAAAATCGTAGAAAGTTGATGCAGAGGGAAATGACTGACCGAGGCTTTAGAAATATATATCGGTTAAGAATAATCTTATTCATTTATATTTACAACTATAAAATATTAAAATAAAAAAAAATATTTTGTTTCTCTAATATGTAAAATGTATGACAGAAAATAACGTTAAAAAGAATGTTATTTTTTTTATTATTACAGAAGCAAGCAATTAATTTATTATTATAGAACCATATAAAGTATATAGCTGAAAATAACATAGAAATCGATAGTCGCATTGTGCAAAATCTTCCAAGACGTCTGAGGATTCCTTATACCTCATAGAGACTCACTATATCATTTTTATACATCAAATCATTGGTAAATATAAATATTTATAATTCAAAAATACTTTTTTAATTTTACAATTCAAAAATACTTACTTAATAAGGAATATCAGATTAACTTTAATATAAAAACCTAATTAATTTAAATATGGACATAATTCATAATAAAAAATAATTAGTAATTAATAACAATTTGAATTTTGGTCAAACTCAACAAAAAGTATACATAACACAAAAACCCAATTAACATAAAAATATGAAGATAATTTACAATTAAAAATAATTGATAATAATTTAAATTTGGATCAAATTTAATAGAAAGTATATATGAGTAAAATTTAAGATTTAACACCATATATGGATTAAGTAAAAAAAAAAAAAGATAAAATCACCGGTGAATAAAGTAGAATTTATCCTTAATTTTACTCCTTGAAATATAAGATCAATATATTTTATAAAGAAAACTCTCAAGTGTTTGCTGAATTTAAGTTCGTTAATTTCTAAAGTTCCCGTCGCAGCCCAAACTTGCAAGTCTTCGCTGAATTTTCCACGTATTCTAAATTAGAAGCCCCCATTCGTTGTGGAAAATAATGTGAAAACTACTTAACACTTGGCGGTTTAATATACACCACAAAAATTAAGAAATATCTCTTAACCCAAAAAAAAAAAAAATTCCAAACGAAAGAGGACAACTCGTTTCATGCGTAATGGTTTGTTTGGAATTAGCTTTTAATAATTGAAGAATAAAATCATCTAAAACTAGTCTTAGAATCCCTTTGTTCGACGGAAAAATGTTTTGTAAATCATTTTTCTAATTTTTTAAAGCGCAATTTTTCCTAATATCTAGGGGTGCAAATGGACCGGGGCAGCCTATCGGAGGGCCTATGGCCTAACCTAATTTAGGCCTAACCCGACTCAACCTATTTAGTTAAATAAGTCAGACTAAAACTAATATAGAAGCCTTTTTAATTAAATAGGTTAGACTTTTTTATTTTAAGCCAACCTACAGGCCTATTAGGCTAGCTTATTTAATACTTTTTATTTAAATTTATTTATTATAAAGGCAATGATATATAGGTTTTTTTTTAAGTCCATTATATAGATTAAATATTTTGAATATTTGTTGTATAATTTATGGTGAACTAATTTATCTTTATTGTTAACTTTTGATATAATGACAACTTAATGTTATTTTACTTTTAATTAAATATTAAATATTTAAATCAGTAATTTTATATTATGGGTATATGGATTTATTTTTTTATTAATTAGTTCTTATATAAAATTTTGTATTAATTTTAGTATTATTATGAGTATACTAAGAATATATTGATACAAGCTTATATAAGTTATTGGCTTATTTAAAAAAAAATTATAATAGATCTTTTAAGTCTTAAGTTGTTAGTCTATTTAAAAATTTATATTTAAAAATAAGCTTTTAAATAGACTAACAGGCCAATCCAAACTTTCAAAATAGGCTAGACTTGGGCTTAAAATAAAGTTTTATATAGGTTAATAGGTGAGGCTCGGGCCAATATTTTGCAATACAGGCCCGGCCTATTTAAGACAAAGTCTAGCTCGATCTAACTCATTTGTACCCCTACTAATATCTTTCTTTATAAAAGATTTTTTTTTTAAGAAATTTCAAGATTTATATCACCTTTGGGTTTATGGATTCATGTACACAGACTTTTCAGGATTTCCATTGCAATAAAAACTCTCAAAAGTCTTCCTAATCTACACGGCGTTTTTGTGGAAACTACGCGGCATTAATAATCACAGCTTCGAAAGTCCTTTCATAAATTTCCAAATCCTCTGCCCTATTTCTGTGAAAATTCTACGTACATGAGAACCCATTTTTCATATCCCCACGTAATCTATACTTCCAGAATCATTTTTGTGAGTTTTGATTTCTACTTGTGTGGATGTTTAGTGACATTTTCATATTAGATGCAGGTTTGTTTCACATCTAACAATGAGAATAAGATCCATAATGAGCTCTACACACTTTTAGTACAAAACCTGTTAAAGTTTTTTTTTATTCAATTAGTGTTTGGTATAGCTTGTGATCCTCGAAACTTAGTTTACTTTACTTCTTTGAATGTGTCAAAGATAACTTATTCATACTTGACATAAGATATAGACAAAAATAAATAAATAAATCAAAATATCTTGAACAGATGGTTCCATTTTACTCTTACTAACTTTGTAAATTTGCAAAACAAATTCTTTATTTATCTATTTTATTAAATTATATAATTTCTTTAAAAGAATTTAAACAAGAATTGTAATATTGTTATATGTTAGTTTATTACATTATTTTTCTGTGCATAATTTTTATATTATATAATTAATAGAAATTAAATTAGAAATATAAAATTTTAATTAAATACTTCAAAATGAGTTCTCAAATTATGTGTAATTGTGATTTTTGTTTAAAAATTAATAAAAATAGATGAAATAATTAAATAATTAAATAAGTGAATAATGATTGTTAATTGTAAATTTCCTTTTTATCATTTAATGGTTTGATTTGTAAGTTTCAAAAATTAATGGAGTAAAATGTGATCACCCTGGGTATTTTATTTTTTTTCTCTACTAAAAATCAGTTGCTCCAAACTACCACCCTTTTATTAGATAAGGATTGAGTAAAGCATGTAACATCTCCGTTCTTTTTAACTTTCAGCCTCTCTTAACTTAAGAGGCGATTTAAGTTTGTTTACATATGTTTTTTTTTTCCTTTTTTGTCTCAGATATTAGTTTTTGAAATTTATTATTGGATTTAAGGAAAACAAAGAATTAAGGTGGTTGATAGAGCAAACAAAGAAAAGTTTCATTTAATTACAAAATTGATTTAAAAAACAAAAAAAAATGTTATTAAGAAAACACCTAAAAATTATTTTTCCTTTTTGTTTAGACATTTACAATATATTTGGAAGTTAGGAACGGAACGAAATGAGAGGATAGGAGAGAAAATGGAGGGTTATGTTACGACCTTCCTTCTTATTTAGATGTCTAAAATTATATAAGGAAGTATAATTGAGGGTTAAATAAAAATATGTAATTGAATAGTCAATATTTTTACAATTTTATCTTTTTAAAAAATTAATTTATTAATAGGTTTTTTATAATTAAAAATTTTTCAACTAATATCTCTTTGCAATTTTTTTCTTTAAAAATGATCTTTCTATTAAAAATGATATGATAAACAATAATATTAAAATTCTTGTTGAGAAGGTTTTAAAAAAAATTACCATAGGTTAACTTAATGTAACTCTTATTTTAAAAAGTCAATAATAATCCAACTCACATTCATTCCAAAGTTAATAAGGATGGGTTAAAATAAGGATGAATATATATAGATAAATAAATACAAGTCATAACTGTCAAGTGTAATTACTATTTATAATAAAAAGATAATTTTATATTTTTTATTATAAAAAATTTTACAATTATAATATGTATTTTTTACATAATAGGTACCTTTCAAAAATGTAAATAATATATTTTTATCTAAATAAAAGTAATAATGAAATGTTGAAAATATAATATAAATATAAATTAAGGAATAAAATAAATCCAAAATAGTAAACTAGGTAAATAACTTCTCAAAACCTTCCAATTTGATGAAATACAAAATATTAAGAAGTAAAAGACTTCAAATGGCTCCCGTCTCCTTCCCCCTACTTAAGCAAGACTTTCCAACAAAGAAAATGATAGCATATAACCTTCCCTTTCCCCTTTCTCCTCTTTATTTCTCTCCATCCAAGTAGATCATTAAAGTTATAGCTTTTAATAACATATTATAAGAATAGTTACCGAGCAAGAATTTTTGTTTTTAAAAATATAAAAATAGAAAATCATTTTAAAAAAGGGCATACAAGTAGATTCTTATTTTCTCCTTATTGACATGATTTAATTGTTAAAAAAAAAAACCCTCCAAATGATGGGCTGGAGGCTGTTTCTAAAGAAAAAAATAGTAATCGTAGCGTTATATGATGGATTTTCTTTAAATGCGAATGTTAATAAGATTTCACTTTTTTTCCTTCTTTACTGTGCCTTGTAGGGATTAGAAGTTAAAATTTTAAATTACAACATATAATTTATAATAAAATATAAGCCATTGATTAAGTTTCACACTATAATTGCATCATGTTAAAATAGTGTTGTAAGTTGGTATATACTTATAAGATACAAGGCATTCACAAATCTATATATACAAAAAAGGGTATTGTAAACGGGTACTTATGAAAAAATATTACCAATTTTTTTTTTGGTAGATAAAGAAGTGATTAAACTATTATATATATATATGAAGGATTGAAATCTAAATGTAATGAAATATATAAAATTTCCATTGGTATAGGATGAAAAGTTATTGGTGTAGGCCATTCTCAACAACAAATTGTCAGCATAAGTGTCGTTCGTATAGAGTTGTGCCTATTGATCCCTACACTGACAATAAGTCATGTCATCACAATAGAGTAGAGTTATATCGACAACATTATCATCAATGAATGTTTGGACACGTATCATTTGACACAGACCTATATTGACAATATTGTCATCAATATATATTCTAACCTATATTGATGATGTTGTCTTTTGTATAGAGTGATTTAATATTTTTAAATTTTATAAATAATACTTACAGAGATGATAATGTCATCAATAAATGGAATTTTTTTTAATTTTTTTAAAGAATACCTACATAGACAATATAGTAGCTGGTGTAAGTTTTTTTTTTTTGAATAATTTTTTTTAAATTTTATATATAATTATTTGTAATTATTTAAAATAGCAATATTATCCAATAAATAAGATGTAGCTCTAATATTTTTTACAATTAATAATAAATTGAAATTTTTATTTTAGTAAATATAATAAAAAAATCAAACAAATGAAAAACATATAAAGTAAGATTGCGAATAACATATAATAAAATATCTTCATAAAATATCACCGTAACATCCATAAATAATACCATTAAGTGTATGTACAAAAAAAAATCTATGGATCAAGATATTCATTAATGTCATCATCTAAGTCACCACAAAGTTGGTGACAATCATCAATGTCACCGTAAGGTTGGACCTAGGGCATTGCAAAAGCAAATTGCATGGGTATGGGTGGTGTGATCACGTGCAATTGAGTACAAGTCTATGTAAGAGTTAGAAGCACATTGATCCTATGCTATATGTGAAGAATTTTTTAAATTGCATCCATATATGACCCTTACTACTCCTGCATCTATTGCTAAAGAATGAATTGCCTTATTTTTCCTGAATAAGTTATTACTGCATCTCGGTAACCAATCCTGCATCTTGTTATGGCCTTGTAGGATATGCTATATTTGAACTCAATGTACCAGAGGTGGCATATGACATTCCAACTAGCTCATAACCAACTGCCTTCTTATGTCTTTAACAAATGTCAAGCATCTCATTAATAATGGAAGGCTTGTCAATGCATGCCAAAGTCAACAGTGAGCTAGTAGACAATACATTGAACTACACTCACTGGGTGGTTAGCTCTATCATTCTAGAATTGGTGTATTTAAACAAATACAATGCAAAAAAAATTCTTAAAATTTCTATAAATAAGACTAAAATTACTTGTAAAAGCATCTACAATAGCTTGATGCACCCACTCCCCTGATTGGTATGTATGATGATCCCTAAAATTCTCCATCATCAATTATAGCTCATCTGTATTCTTATTTTTTTATGCTAGTTTTACCCAAAAAAAATTAAAGTGTATAATGTTAATGAAATGTTGGAAGGTTTAGGAATATCAAGAATGCAACATTTAAAATACCTTGTTGTATCAATGCATTGCAATGATTTCTTATCCATGACAATCATTGTATACCTTATTTGCCTGATTGTCTTTATTTCTCTTGGAAAACTCTTGCAAAATGCAAACAAAACAAAAGAAAACAAAACATTTCTACTAGTAAGAGTGAAATATAACTAAAATTTTAAAATGATAATTTTCATTTATAACTTTATACTTATCCTATAATTTTAATTGTGAAAGTAATTGTAATATCTCTCCTAATGCTCAGTTAGGATATCTCGAAGGATTTCTTGCCTCGAGCGCTATAAGTCAAGATCCTCTAAATCACCTCCATCTCCAAAAACCATTTATTGATGTTTGATTTGTGGTCTCAATACCTATGCATTGCAATCTATATGACATATCACATCACAATCTCAAACTCCTAACAAATAGGCCCACAAACTCGAAGTGGGACTACATTGGAAGACATATAACAAGCATGTGATAAATGTGTTAAGTAATTTTAATATCAAATATAAATTAATAAGGACCATCCATTGACAGATACATACACAAACTTCTTGGATGACACGTACTATTTGCTTTTAAGGCTAAAAACCTAATTAACAATTTAAATTTGGGTCAAACTTAATAAAAAGTATATGTGAGTAAATTTTAAGACATAAAACCATGTGGATTAAGTAAAAAAAAAAGGTAAAATCACCAATGAATAAAGTAAAATTTATCCTTAATTTTACTCCTTGAAATTTAACTCAATAAAGTAGAATATATCTCTTTCATGACTCAATTCATTAGACAATATAAATATTTATAACTCAAAAATACCTACTTAGCGAGGAATATTAGAGTAACCTCAACAAAAAAACCTAATTAATTTGAATATAAAAATAGCTCACAACAGAAAATAGTCAATAATCAATAACAATTTAAATTTAGGTCAAATTCAATGAAAGTATACATGAGACAAAAACCTAATTAACATAAGAATATGAAGAAAATTCACAACAAGAAACAATTACTAATTGATAATAATTTAAATTTGAATCAAACTTAAATAAAACTATACGTCAATAAATTTTAAGACTTAAAATCATGTGTGGATTAAAAATGGTAAAAATAATTGGAGAATAAAGTAGAATCTATCCTTAATTTGACTTCTTGAAATTTAAGATCAATATATATTATTTAGAAAACTCTCAAGTTTTTACTAAATTTAAGTACTTATAACTAGAAAAATACTTAATAATTTTACTGCTCGAAATTTAACTAACTAAAGTAGAATATATATTTTTTTCATACCTCAAATCATTGGTCAATATAAATGTTTAAAACTAAGGAATACCCTCATAACAAGGAATATCAATTCAACTCTAAGACAAAAACCTAATTAAATTGAATATGAAGAGAAATCACAATAGAAAATAATCAATAATTGATAGCAATTTGAATTTCATTCAAACACAGCAAAAAGTATATATGACATAAAAACCTTATCAATGTACAAATATGAAGATAATTTATAATAAGAAATAATTAATAATTAATAATAGTTAGAATTTGAGTCAAACTTAATAGAAAGTGTATGTTAGTAAATTTTAAGACTTAAAACCATATGTGGATAAAGTAAAAAGAAGTAAAATCACCTATGAATGAAGTGAAATTTATCCTTAATTTTACACCTTGAAATTTAAGTTTGATACATACTATGAAGAAAACAATCAAGTAATTGCTAATTTTTTGTATTTATAACTTAAAAATACTAAATAATTTTATTCATTGAAATTTAACTCAATAAAGTAGAATATATGTTTATCATACCACAAATCATTGGTCAATATGACTATTTATAATTCAAAAATACCTACTTAATAAGGAATATTAGTCAAGTCTAGCACAAAAACCTAATTAATTTAAATATGAAGATAATTCACGATAAAAAATAATTAGTAATCGATAACAATTTGAATTTGGTTCAAACTTAGTAGGAAGTATATAGGATATGAAAACCTGGTTAACATAAGAATATGAAGATAATTTATAGTAAGAAACAATTAGTAAAAAAAAAAAACAATTTGCATTTGGATCAAACTTAATAGAAAATATATGTGAATAAATTTAAAGACTTAAAAACACATATAGATTATGTAATAAAGGGTAAAATCACCAATGAATAGAGTATAATTTATCCTTAATTTTTACTCCATAAAATTTAACTCAATAAATTAGAATATATATCACTCGTGCCTTAAATCATTGGTTAATATAAAGAACATTAAAAATTTCTGCTAATACTTCCGTCCAGATAGAGAAGAAGACTGGATTCTTGATGGAGAAGTAAGAATTTGGGGGATGTTTATAAATTCTTTAATTTATAAATATTTAATATGAATTTTTATAAACATCTTTCCAACCCTTGAAATTATCGTCATATATTATCAATTTTTTTATGTATTATGGGCATTTTATAAATTCAAGAATTTATGAACATCTTCCCAACCCTTGAAATTATCATCATATATTATCAATTTTTTGATGTATAAAGGGCATTTTTTTATGATAATTTCATGCGTAGGGAAGATGTTTATAAAAATTCATATTAAATATTTATAAAATTCAAGAAATTATAAACATATTCCCAACCCTTGAAATTATCATCATATACTATCAATTTTTTTGATGTATTATGGGCATTTTTAATAAAAGTCTTAGAAGGCATTTTTTTAAAATTAATTTCTTTTTTAGGTATTATAAGGTTATATTTTTATCCTCTATATATGCAATATGTTGTTCAAGTTGTAAATAATATGAATCTAATAAAATAATTCACTGATTCAGTTATTATAGAATAATGCAATTTATTTTATTTTTATTATTAAAATATTTTTAAGTATATTAAAATTTTATTACACAAAGTACTAATTAAATGATTAATTACATATTTTATTATTAATAAAAATGTAAAAATTGAAGTCAAATTTATTTATTTAAATTTTACCAAAATTAAAGTGATTTCAATTTTAAAGTTTTATATTTCTAATTAAATACATACTAGTTAATGTTCTTTCAAGATTTTACAACCCAAATATCATTACATTTCTTTTTATTTACTACATTACATGTTTTTGAATTTACATGTCCATTTTTGCTATTTACAACTAGAACGCAAATATTACTGGATAGTATAAATATAATATTATATATTTTATTTTCTTAGAAAAATACTTTAAATAATTTAAATTTTTAATTCAAAAGTATTAATTACATGTTTTATTTTAATAAAAATATTTAAAAATTAAAATCAAATGAAATTTGATAATATTTTTTTATATCAATTTTCAAATGATATATTCCAAACTAAATATTCATTAATCAAAGTCTTTTTTCTTTTGGTAAAATGGAGGAATGGTTAAACCATTAGGCACAAATACACAAGAACCAAAGATTCAATCCTAAATACAGTAGACGATACAAAACTTTTAAGGGATATCAAGTATTACTTGAGTCAAAGGGTCTTAACATATTGGAAATTTAATAAAACTTTATAATTTAAACATTATTTCTCTTTCCTTCATATACTCCATTGCATTTTTTTTAACATATCCACTCATTTTGCTTATGATTCAAATGATTATATGACTAAATAATATAAATATAATACACTATTTTCTATTTTTAATATAAATATTTTTAAAAAGTTAAAATCTTAATATTAAAAAAATTGACATCATAATTTCTAATGAAATTTTAGATTCTATTTCCACTAATTTTATATGTTAGTGTTCAATTCAACTATAATGTTACGTTTTCCTATAAATTTCAAAAATGTCACTATGTAACTATAGACGTTGATTATTATAGAAACTGTCATCTTAATTTTCACAACAATTTTAAAAATATCATCATATTTTCATAGAAATCAATTTTTACTATGATTAGCATCAATTGACCATCATAAAATCGTAATTCTGTAATAATGATGGAAGAAGTTTGTGGAGACATGTTATTTAGAGGAGTTTTTGATAAATGCATCCTTCTTAGTATTGTTGTCTTCCTTCCATTATTAATAGTGAAAAATATCTTCTCATCATATTTTTTTATTTTTCATTTTGTGTCAATGAAGGCAAAGTGCATGGAATAAGGTGAACCAAACCAAAAACGTATATAAGCATCGATTGTCTTGATGTGAGTATAGGAAGCTCGGAGAAGTGCTCATCACAGAAAGACTCAAGCTATTAAAGGGACTACTAATTAGCCTAATAATCAAGCATTTGTCTTTATTGGCCTTACACAATAACATGTGTTATGGGTGAAAGGCAAACTTAACTAAGGCTGAATTTATTATAGAAAAGAGTCAATAAGTTACCTTATAAGTAGTAAGTGATGCTATTATTTTGTTTGTTAAATATGAAGTATGTTTTTTAGTTACTAGCCTATGACTAATCATATTGGATTACATTATACCAAGACAAGTTCACACAACAAGCCACTTAAGGAAAGCTTTAGCTAGAAGGGATCATAAATATCTTGACTGCTATCCTAGGAACTTAAGAATATCCCAGATGTGTGAGGCATATTAAAGGATCAAAGGGCCATAAGGCCTACTTTGGGGGAAATTCAAAGCATACTTATAATGGAAGACTATCCAATAAAGATATGGTGAAGCTAAGCGCACAACTTATGGCTAAGATAAAGGAGAAATTAAAGGAAAACATTATACAAGATGTGATCATTATGCTCTAATTAAAGGGTAGGAAACCAGCCACTACCTCAAGGGGAGGAAGAGTAAAAGAAATAGTAGTGCAACTACTACCTTGCTAACTTTAACCCTTTTTCCTAGGTAAATTCTTATCACCCTACTACTTAATGTTAAATGCTCTTAAATAATGTTATAATTTTACACTGATAATGACTAACTAGTTTATTTGTCATTATAAGGTGGATACATGTATGTACTTATAATTATGAGATTAGCAAGTGGTAATAGGCATGGTTTTCCTAGGCTACATACTCTACATGCTTGCACTATCAAAGGATCAATGTAAAGTCATAGTAAATGTTATCAAGGATAGCTTAACTAATATGCCATTACTAGCTAATGATGTGATTATGGTGACCAAAGCAATTGGCATATACTTAACTTGGCCAATGGCCTTGAATTCATTATCTATACAAATAAGATTTTCCATCACTTCAAGTTCTTAGTTTATAGTTAAATAAAATATTACCTAGCATGTCTAATTATCATTTTTTTTACAATCCATTTTACTTATCTTTGTAGAAAGAAACTAGTAAGAGGTTGTTGTTAGAAAATAAGGATAAAGATAACAAGTCTAAAGAATCAAAGAATTTAATAACTTATCCTTAAAAAAAATAGAAGATGGCAAATTAAAGGATCTCTAATCTATTGTATAAATGATGTCAAATGATGCTCTCATTAGGTTGTATATAAAATTCTCTTGTTGAAAGATCTCATCTTACATCTTCTGAGCATGGAAGAGATAAATGTTATCACTATAAAAACTTGGATTAGGTTAGTTCATTTTTACCCCTTAAGTCTTCATAATTTTTGTGTACATATTAGACATTATAAATTTATATTAGTCATGCATTATGAAAAATGATAAATATTTGTATTGTGTCATCAAGGATAAGAAATTGAAATATTACCTCTGTTTCCTAGATCAACACTTCACTTAAGAGGAATTGAACACATTAGAGATTCAATACAAGTATTAAGACATAGCCATATCAATGAACAAGAAGTGACACTGCTATATAGTATCATACCACAAAGGGCACATGAATGTAAAGATGATTAATTCATCTTTAGTTATATTTTCTTTTTAGCTATTTTACCTTAATATTGATAATATTGTAAAAACCACTAGATACTAACCATTATCTATCTAAAGGACAAGGTGATTTATTAGCTTCATCCATTAAGGCACAAACCATGCTTCGATTAGAAGGCGTTACTTGGTAACACTATGAATATACATTACATGATGGGTAATGCTAGGAAAATGGCTAACATGTCTTAGGTTAAAGTGGAGGTAATATTCTTGTTCATATTTAGGTATCTAATATAGTGATTAATCATCATTACATGAAATTGATATTATTTTGAGTTGGTTTATTGTGGTTCCCCACATAACAAGGTAACATTGAGTGTACTTTATGATGAAATATATGGCAAATATGGTTATGCACATGAAAAGGAATGAAAGCCTGATAAGGTAATTCATTTGAATTTCATTTATGTAAACACTTATGAAAAACATGTAGTTATGTTTTTTTATCAACTTTTATTTGTGACCATATAGTTCTTCCAAGAAAATATAACCCCTATAATGAATAAAATATAGGAGTGTTACAGGAGGAATGGTTTATATATACCTTGAGAGAGAGACTAGGATTGGTTTGAAATGTTGGAAAAAATTAGCAAAGTAACACATAACAGAAAAATTAAATTAATCACTTGGATCAACTTTTTCACACAAATAATAAATTATATCACCAAAAATATTACAGAAAAATAAATTAAGAGACTAAAATATTTTTAATGAGGAAAATCCCTTAATATGAAAGTAAAAACCATGAGATTTAGTCTAAAAAAATTCACTAATAAAATAATGGATACAATATCTTCTAAAAAATTTAAAGCAACAACTAGTATTATAACTCTTCACCAAAATAGGTGGAATTCTCAATAAAATTAATAAAATAATTTAAAATAAATTACTATGTAAAAACTAACTAGCAAAGAAGAAGAAAAATAGTAGAAAAATATGCATAATGCTACCCAATATAACAGAAACAACATACCTAAATTTAATGTGAATCTGAGTAAATATAGTAATAAATTTTCTAGCATAATTTGGCAAAAAATTTCTCCCTTTCTTGCTCTATCTCACAAACAAAAGGTAAATTTCCAACTCTAAGAATTCACCTTCATAAGGCGCAATTCCTAAGATGTAAAAAATTATTTTTCTCATAAAGAAAAATCCTTTTTATGCTACCAAAACATGGAATCCTATTTAACCACACATTTATGTTCTTCCGTACAAAGCCAACATATATATACATAGTTGAAATCCTAATGGTAAACAAAAAAGACTAGTTAATTTCAAAGCAATTGGACTTTTCAAAGCCCAAATAGGTTAAGTTGCAAAATAGCCCCATACAGTTTCTCTTTTTTTTTTTATCTTTATATAGAATGACAAATATAAAGAAATTATAGGTCTACTTAGAAGAAATCCACTACTAACAAATCTTCCCCTTCTGATTAAATGGAGAATATCACCATTCTGGTTATTAAGCAACATGTTTCAAACTTTTTCCTTAATAAAGATTTAGTCAACATATCAGCACCATTATCATCTGTATAAACTTTTTCAAGTTCTAGCAACTTATCATTCAAAATATCACATATCCAATGATAACGAACATTAATATGTTTTGACCTTACATAAAAAGTAAAACTTTTACCAAGATGTATTGCACTCTAAATGCCACAAAATAGAATATAAAGATCTTTCTTAAATCTAAGTTCCTGATCCACAACAATTCTTTACATGCTTCAATTGTTGTAATAAATTCTACCTTTATTATTGAAAAAGCAAGACACTTTTGCAATATAGATTGCCATGCCATAACTCCCCTTACATACTTGGTGAGATAACTAAGAGTAAACTAATAAGAATTAATGTCTCCAACTAAATTTTTGCATTTATAAAACCAATTAGCAAAGGTTTTTCATCTCTAAAACATAAGCTCAAATTAGTTATATCTCAAAGATATCTCATAATCCATTTTATTGCATTCCAATGCTCTTTACCTAAATTTAAGAGAAACTAACCTACTAAATCAATAACATGAACAATGTTAGGTCTAGTACTTACCATGGCATTCATTAAGCTTCCAACTATTGAGACATAAGGAATTTTTTATATCTTGTTATTCCTTATCCATAATTAAGCATTGCTTGGTATTCAATTTAAAGTGAGTAGCAAAAGGATTTGAAATAACTTTGACATTTTGCATACCAAATCTATAAAATACCTTTTTATGTATTTCTTTTATGATAAATACAGCTTTCTTACACCTCTATCTCGAGTGATCATCATCCCCAAAATCTATTTTTCCTGACCTAGCTCTTTCTTGGCAAAAGACTTACTTAATTTTCTTTTTAATTCAGTAATTCTCACATTTTTTGCTAACAATTAGAATGTTATTAACATAGAGTAAAAGAATGATAAAATCATCAGCAAAGAATTTCTCAACAAATTCATAATAATTAGAGGTTGTTTTATGGTGACATTGCTCTCCTATAACTAACTCAAACTTTTTATACCACTATCTAGGAACTTATTTTAACCTATAAAGACTCTTTCTTAATTTACATATATAGTTTTCTTTTCCTTTCACTTTAAAACCTTCTGGTTGCTCTATGTAAATCTCTTCTTCTAAATCACCATAAAGAAAAGTTATATTCACATCTATTTACTTAATTTTTAAAGTTATTTTCTTTAGTCTTTATTTTATACATCCACTTGTTCTTCAAAGCTTTTATACCTTTTGGTAATCTTACTAGCTTAAAGGTGTGATTTTCTTGCAAAGATTTCATTTTATTTTTGTATAACTTTAATTCACTCACTTTTATGTTCATTTTCTATGACCTCATCATAACATTCTAGCTCTTCTCTATCACTCAAAAGAATGAACTTATCTTCAATATACCTTATAGAAGGTTATCTGATTTTAGTGGATCTTTCAAATGCAACAAGTGGAACCTTTAGTGTTAGTTGTCCATTATTGTCATTTTGTTGGGGCATCTATAATAATTGCATCATTTTCAAAATTATGAGCTTTAACTATATCCTACTCCACTCTTAGATGAACAATATCCAAGTTAGCTAATGGTTTACTATGCTAAGGTACCACCATTTCTTCCTTACTAATGTCTTTTAATGTTTGATCTTACACAAACACAATATCTCTATTTTTGATTAACTTCTTTTCAACAAGATCATAAAATCTATAGTTAAATTCATCTTTACCATAATCCAAAATATACATTACTTTGTTTTCACATCAAGCTTGGATCTCTCACCAAAAATATACACTACTTTTCTAACACTTTAAACTGCAAAGAAACATATGGAAAGTGATTTAAAATATGCACAACTATATACTAAGCTTCAATCTAAAAAATTTTAGTCTAACATTTGAAAGTAAACATCTAACTCTCTCACCCAATGTTTTATGCATCCTTTTTAGTTAGGCCATTCAACTAAGGAGTCTTTGGTAGTGTTTTCTAATTTTTAGTATCTTGTTCTTTGCAATAAGTATCAAAAGATCTTGAATATTGACCTCTATAATTAATGTGTATGTATTTCAACTTATTTCCTATTTCTCTTTCAACTAAGGCATAAAATTATTCAAATATCCCAAACACTTAGTCTTTTATCTTTAATGTATATACAATGATCATCAATGAACGTAACAAAATAAAGAGAACCACCAAGTGTCCTTATACTTATAGGACCACACACATCAGAATGTACTAATTCAAGCATCTCTAATTTCCTAGAAGGTGAATGACTTTTAAAAGTTACTCTATTATGTTTTCTAGCTAAATAATGATCATACCTCTATAAATGAGAACTCTGCACTCCACTTAATACATCTTTTTTAGCTAAAATAATAATGTTGTTTCACTTATATGACACAATCTTTTTACACAATAACTCAATCTTATCACTTAACTTTGTAGAATTAATAATATCTTGAACAATTTTTGCTTGAGTTAGAAAAGGTGTAGAATATCTTGAGCTTTTAGCCTCAACCATAAAACCTTTGGTAAGCTTCCACTGGTCATGTGAGAAGAAATTATCATAACTTTCTTTACAAAGTTTATCTATAGATAGTAAGTTCAGCAAAATATCTAGCATATGTTTCACACTTTTGAAGGTTAATCTAGTTCCATTGGATTCTTTCAAAATGGCATTACCAATACTAGCACACTTTACTACACCTTCATAAGCTAATTTTACATCTCCAAAATTACTAGGAGTATAAGATGAGAAAAGGTCCCTTCTATATGTAATATAGGTGGAAGCACCACTATTAATTACCCAACTGGTTACATTCTCTGCAAGGTTGATGACGTCATTTTCATAGATCAAAAGAAATTGATCAATAGTTATATTAGTTTAGTCTTCATCACTTTCATCTTCTTCACCATTCAAAGATATCATTCTAATTGTATTAGCCCCTATATTTACACAAATAGAATTTACCAGAACCTAAACTCTGATATCACTTATTAGGAAAATTACCAAAGTAACATGCAACGGTCGAATCAACTTTTCTCACATATATAATAAATTATATAACCAAAAGTATTGCAAAAAAATAAATCAAGAGACCAAAAAAAATTTATATGAAAAACCCCTTAATGTGAAAGTAAAAATTATGGGACCTAGTCCAAAAAAAAATCCACCAGTAAAATAATGGATATAATGCCTTCTTAAAAATTTAAAGGAACAATCAATATTACAACTCTTCACCAAAATAGGTGGAATTTTCAATAAAATTAATATAATTATTTAACACAAATTGCTATGTAAAAGCCAACCAATAAAGAAGAAGGAAAATAACAAAAAAATATGCACAATACTATCCAAATTACTAAAAATAACAAACCTAAATTTGATGTGAATTTGAGTAAATATTGTGATAAATCTTTTAGTACAATTTAGCAAAAAAAAATTTCCTTTTTCTGCATTATCCTGCAAGGAAATGAAGGTAAATTTCTAGCTCCAAGAATTCACCTTCACAAGGCAAAGATCCCAAGATATAAAAAATATTTTGCTCACTAAAAAAAATTCTTTTCATGCCACCAAACCATGAAATCCTATTTAGCTACACGCCTCTATTCTTTCATGCAAATATAGTTGAAATCCTAATGGCAAATGGAAAAGACTACCTAGTTCCAAAGCAACTTAACTTTTTAAAGCCCAAATAAAGTGAATTACAAAATAGCCCCATATGAAAGGGCCACCAAATGTATAACTTATTAAGTTTAATTGTAAGTGAATATATATGTGTGTGTGTGTGCGCACAAGCATGTGTGCTTATAAAATTAGTGAAATTGCTTGTAAATGTATATATGTTTTGTATGCATTTTAATGTTATTTGTAAATGTTGTTATATGATTTAATGTTGTCTAAAAGAGGGTGCTCTTTTACATCAATAAATGTGTTTGCCTTACTATTTATATAATGGGATTGGTTTCGAGTTTCTAACTTTTGAGCAGTAATAGCAATAACTTTTTAAAAAAAATAGAAATCACATTGGTTGTTTATTAAAAACTAATATGAATATTGTATGACTTTGGGTCTATAGAACTAACTAATGTAGAAATATAAAATTATTTCTTAATCAGAATTGAGTAATAAAAAATAATAATTTGATAAAAAATAGAAAATAAGTCAATTATTTATTAATAATTAACATTAATATGATATGACATTGGTTTTCTAATTAACCAACATTTTATATTTGATCATGACAAATTTTAAGAATAATATTAGATGTTAGTTTTAGTGTATAACTAATGTAGAAAACTTAAATGACCATTTTTCTTTTCTCAAAACTTGTGAAAATGAAGGTAAAAGTTGAAATATAAAGGAAGCTTATCCTAATCCCAAATTGCATATTGTAGAGCAAAAGCATCTTCCTTGTGAAATTTATAGTGCCCCATGGTAAGATACACATAAAAGATAAACATAGCTTGAGTTTAACCAATTATTTGCCCCTGTCTCGCTAGCATCTTCTTCTCAACATTAAGATCTATTCAAATATCATATTTTTCCTCTAAACCTAATGAAAAATAACCAATTAATGTGTATTATGTTGATTTGTTTGAATTTTGTATTTCTTATTTCATTTGTTAAAGTTTAGGGTGGTATAGGCGTTGATAAATCCCTTACAATATAGATAAATTGTACAAAGGTTAATTCCCTTTGAATCATTTTATTAAGATTATTTGAATCTAAAAGGGAGATTTTTTGGGAGAAAAGTTCACAAATTTTATTCATTGATAAATCAAATTATGAGGACTAATATTATAAATAACCTCAGTAAATGATTCGATTATGATTCATATTTGGATTTGAAGATAATGCAACGGAGTTCTTGCTTACAAAAGAAAATCAATAGGTATTTATATACAAAGGATAAGGATAGCAAGAGTATAATGCAAACAACACACAAAGCCACCAAACTTTATTGGTATAAGTTAGGTAAGAAATTTCTCTTTAACAAAAGCATATAGTATTAATGCTGCACCAACAACATCAATTCTAATGTGCTTGTGTTCTTCTTTTGCCATAATTTCACATGAATTTCTGTCAATAGCCATATTATTGAAAGACAATGTAACTTCTTTTTATGCATTTAGAAGTATTATTTTCAGTTTTCGCAACATACATATGTAATATGCATTCCACTATTTGGATCTAATTAAATGTATAAAATTGTTATCATTGGATATTTATTGTATTTGGAATATTATTTTAGACCATAGAGACATCAAGATATAGGCTCAAATACTATTGTTTATAATAATACTACTTGTATAATAATATGGTTTTTGGATTCCATAATTAGATTTAGATAGTACTTTAAAGGGAAGTGAAGTTTAGATGAATTCTATTGGATTAAAAAAATCAATAAATCACATTAGTTATTCTAAAAAATTATTGTCCTATATTGACATTACACATTGGTTATTTAATAGAAATGGATGTATCATGTAATATTTAAAATATGAAAGAAAGTTGATTTTCAATAAAGGTTTACAAACTGATGTTTGATATAAACAATCATGTCAGTTTTTAAATAAAAAAATTGACATCTAATGTAAACAATCACATTAGTTATTAAACTAAAAAATTGATATCTTATTTTAATGATTTAATAATATTCAGGAACTAAATATGTCAATTTTTATGTTAAAAAAAACTTACATTTAAAAATCAACATTAAATATATCATACTTACAATGATGCCTATATATATAAATGAATAACTAACATGAAATAGGTTTAAAAAATTGATGTTATATGACAATTCTGTAGTACTGAATAATAAATTAATTAAAATTATTTTTATATTTCAATTTTTTGCTTAATCAATTCACATAATTAAAAATAATGGGAAAAAGAATATATGTCATAGTTATTAAAACCAAATCGAACATTAAATCAAATAAGAATCTAGTTCATTAAATTACTAGTTCAACCACTTATAATATAAAAACATAAAGAAATATACATTCAATAAGTAAAATAAAAAATAAGCTCACATTATGGTTCAACAAAATATGATAATATAAAAGAAGTGAACTTAGATCATACAAAATTTATAATCAAATAAATTAAAATTTTCTTTTAAAAGTTAATGGTTCAACCAAGTTAATTAAAAGCATTGGTTGAACCAATTTTTTATTTGTTAAATTGATTTTTCACCGGTTCACTTTCAAAATTAATCTAGTGATAAGACCCAAACCAAACTAACTACCAATTTACTAATTTGTCAATTCAACTGATTGGATCAATTTGAATTTAATAATTATAATATCTGTTGCTTTTAGGAAACGCAACCATTCTTTGGAGGACACACCATGATATCTCGTGTGAAATGAAATATAAAGTGAAAAATAAAACAAAAGTAGAGAACGTAGCGAATATAAAATTGAGCATGGAAAGTTATTCGATGAGAGAACTAACTCATAGGTCGGATTAATATTAAATTTACTTCCCACAAATATTTATTAGTAGACAACTTGCCTTCGGAAGTGGTAACTCCCCGGGTTAGGCAAAGCATATTATACTAACATAATTCTTTTTTTTTTCTTTTTTTTTGAGTTTGGGTAACGGTAGGAAATTTGTAAGGATTGAGATAAAAACCTGATGCAGAAGAAAGCAGAAAGATTCAGGATATGGAATGCCACTTAAGTTAGTTGGTAAAATATTACATAGATCTTGATTTACTAAGTAGATACATGATGATTGGGGTCTGGGGACTTTACAAATACAAATTTTTGTATATGTTGCCCTGAATAGGCGTCCAAAAAATAGTCTCATTTCCTTGAAATTCCTGAACAATGAAGTGCAAGGAACGTAGCTGAACAAATGTGGACTCAGCATCAACCATCAACTTTACAACTCCTTCAGGAAGAAGACTGAGAAAATAGGAAGACTTTAGGAAAATGGGCAAAGAAAAGTGTTTTTATATGATAAATAAGAAAAATGAATTGTGGTCATCAAATCTAGGATTTATGATAAAAATCAAAACATAATTTTAGACTACATAATTATTTAAAAAAACTATATAACCACTTGAAAAAAGTTATATAACCCTATATTTTAATTCTAACCCACTGATCCTAAATTCAATAATCATGATTCACTCCTTTCATCTCTCCTATAAAAATATTCTTTTCACTTGATATGTCCCTTTGTATATATGGCCCATAATTAACATCCGACCTTCAAGATTGTTAAACAGAGCAAGAAAAACCTCTGAATCAACCAAACATGGCTAGCTTCACTTGCAAAATTTCATTTGCCTTGCTGCTGTTGCTTTCTGTAATGTCATTCAATGCAAGCATTTGTAGCGGAAGCAACCGAATTCGTTGCCACCAAAGTGATCGAAGGTTATTGCAAATCTTCAGCGAAGGCGTCAATGATACTACCAACGGGCTCTCTTCATGGTCTGCTGAACAGGATTGCTGTGCATGGGGCGGTGTTCACTGTGATAATATCACAGTCCGAGTTACAAATCTGGATTTAAGTTTTGAAGTTCTGGGTGGTGAAATCATTTTATCTTTGCTTGACTTGAATTTTTGAACTACTTGGACTTGAGCTTTAATAGGTTTGAGGTCTTAAGATATCCATCCATCCATATCCAGAGATATCATAACCAATCACTTGCCACATCTCTTCTTTATGCAAATTTCTCCTCCAGCCTTCATTACCTTGACTCATCTTATAATGATCTTCAAATGGATGATCTTCATTGGCTTTCTCTGGTTCCTTCCTTAAAATATCTCAATCTTGGTGCCATTGAACTTCACAACCAAACCAATTGGCTTCAGTCTCTGCTTATGCTTCCTTCCCTTTTAGAGCTGAGATTGAGGGGCTGTCATCTAACCAACATCCTTCCATCTGTTAAAATACTTCAATTTTACTTCACTCGTTACTCTTGATCTTTCCTTCAATGAACTCAGTGGATCAATTCCAGATTGGCTAGGTCAACTTAAACATCTTCAATACCTTGATCTTTCTCATAACTTGTTGTACGGTTCCATTCCTTGAGTGTGGGGAACTGCTCATCCTTAGCTGGCTTAGATATCAGGTTCAATCGCTTGAGTGGCAATCTTCCTGAAAGCCTTGGATAACTGTCTAACTTAGAGAGCTTACTGGTTGGAGGCAATCCTTTGACAGTTATTCTATTTGAAACCCATTTTGAAGGACTCGCAAATTTGAAGGAGTTGGACCTGGGGGATACAAGTATTGCACTGGATTTGGCTCCCAATTGGGTTCCTCCTTTCCAACTTCACAAACTTAATTTGAGATCTTCAATTTTAGGTCTCAATTTTCCTCCATGGATATATACACAAAGATCACTTGAAAGTCTAGACATTTCTAGCACAGGAATTTCATCCGTAGACAACAATATGTTTTGGAATTTTGTGGGGGGAATTAAGCAATGGATCAATATGTCATTCAATCAGTGGAGACATATCAAACATTTTGCTGAACACACCACATATATTTTCAGCATCCAATAATTTTAAAGGAAACCTCCAACGTATTACAGCAAATGTTTCCGCATTGGACGTCTCTAACAACTTATTCAAAGGATCCGTTTCTTCTTTATTGTTCCACACTCTAAATGAAAAGGTCAATGAACTTGTTTACTTGAATTTATCAAGTAATCTTTTAACTGGAGATCTTCCTGATTGTTGGAGTAATTAGGAGCATTTAGAGTACATTTACTTGGGGAATGACAGGCTAACAGGTGAACTTTCTCCTTCACTTGGATCATCGCCTTATCTTCAAGCAATAGATTTGCAAACAATAACTTTTATTGAGAAATTTCTTCGTCATTGCAAAACTGCAAGATCTTGGAATTCGTCAATTTTTAAAGAAACAAACTTACAGGAATCATGCCAACTTGGATGGCAAAAAGCATAAAAATTCTCCAACTGATGTTGAACCAATTTGTTGGAAATATTCCAATGCAGGTGTGTCAACTCTCTAATTTAATTGTACTAGATATATATCACAAGCTGGTAGTTATGACAGTTCGACAGGCAAACATACTTAGATTAAGACAAGACTTGGTGAAAAAATCTAACATATTATGAGGGTCCTGTGGCTGAAATTTGAGATCAATCCGGCTTGCATACTATTTTTCCCGATTTTCCCAAGTTTGGGGGTATTTCGATCATTTCGGAAGATTCATGAATCCGGCAGGGTTCAACGAGATCATATTTGGAATCCTCGCATTTTTATCTTCGTATCGGCTAGTTTTCGTGACAATCGGATACCCGGAGCATGACGAAAAGAGCTTATGATAATTCGAAAAAAGTATGTCATCTTTCCATGGGAGGGCTTTTGCTCAAAATGCACTTTAAGAGGGTGGAGTGCTCCATGGGCCTACAGGGTGCTTGGACACTAAGCTAGGAACAGAGTGTGTTGGCTTGTGGCCATCCCCCTGCACACTCAAAGCTATGTAATGAGTCATAAACCAAGCGAACAGAGTGTCCCTCTCCCTATTCATTTGTCCCTTACAATCCGTAGTGCACGGAGGCTTCCTATGTGGAAGGATCTTGTGGTCCAGTATGTGTGGGTGCTTCGGCGACATACAATATTGGCATGCGGACATGTTGTACATGAACTTGTTGTATAGGTGATAAGTCTTCGATGTCCTGCTATCTTTACCCAAACGTGCCAAACGAGAATTTAATATCGGAAGGCTGGCATGTTGGCCAAGAGTGGCAAGCATGCGCTGCACGATTTCGGCTAGAGAGCCGCTGGCCCGTGACGTTTGGTATCAGAGCTTGATTTGCACCAGAGGGCCAAGATCGAGTAGGCACAATTGGTTTAGATGCAGCTTGTCCCTCAATATACGGTATGTGTGAAGCTATCATTCTCTCAAACTCGGTGGTGTCGTTGCTAAAGACTTGACCAAAGGGTGCAAGAGATTGGATCGTCCTGAGAAGCCAGTGACCAAGGAATGGTACATACTGGGTGATCGAGGATTTGTACGAAGGGCCCAAGCATTTGTGTCAAGTGGGCTAGCTTGCTTGTCGGTTGTGTGTGGGACATTGGTTATGCGCTCATTCATAGTAATGGCATCGAGGGATGCAAAACCACCGTCCAGTGGGACGAGGGAATTAACGGCTAATCCGATGGGAGAAGCTTAGGTCTTGCCAGAGGGCTTGACTACCCGAGGGATCGGTGGAACTGGAGGGTGAAGCCATCGGTCGTGCCAGTGGGCGTGACCACAATTGGAGGGCATGAGCAGATTGTTCCAGAGGGAATGGTCCAAAATCATGTCCAGGAGGTCCGAAGGGATCATCCAAGTGCTCAGTGGAGCATTTTAGCTAGAAGGCTTGGCAAAGATTCAGAGGAATCAATGCTGTGTGCGAGCTAGAATGGATGGTGTTCTATGCTCAACCCCCTTCTACGAGTTTAAGTGGGGGAGCCATCAGAGGATGCACTCGTGAAGTTGTCAGAGGACGCATGCCAAGGAGTGGTCGTGAGGACCGTGATGCTAGTAGGCATCAAACTCCGAGTGTAGGCTATGATGGCTGGTGATTTGCCAAATGGCATTGATCCAGAGAGGGTCAGAGGATCCGATCAGATATGCAATTGGCATTTCCTAGTGCAATGAATCGACCAAAATGCAAACGAGCGGTTGGGGAGTGAGGTTCGCCCTCTCTGCATCGATCCAGCATAAGTCTTGTCTCTTGTACGGATGCAATGGGACACTTAGTGCAAGATACCTATTAGTAGGTGATTCAAAACACTAGCATTTGTCATGAGCCATAAAGGTGGCACACACTTAAGCCGCGAAGGTGGCGTATTGTGCAGTCAGTGGAGGCAGTGAGCACCAGTTGTAGAAGTAACTACCTATCGAACAAGTTACGGAGGTAATGAGTTCGGGAGAGCTATGTGGGATAGCAGCACTAGAGAAAGTGTCGGGGCACTTTGAAAGGTGACTACAAAGGTAGCCCTTTGAGTGACTTGCAGAGGATGCATTTTATCAAGTACCTATGTTACAAAGGTAACAGATAGCCTAACTCGAGATGGGGGGAAACATTTCATAGCACTCAAAGAGATAGGCTTTGAGACGATCGAGGGAGTAACTCAGTGGAGTAGGCTGAAGATCGAGGCCGTGTCAGATTGAGGCGTCAATAAAGGCATTGACATTTGAAGTGGGGGAGAATGTCACAAGTTGGTAGTTGTGACAGTTTGACAAGAAAACATGCTTGGATTAAGATGAGAGTTGGTGGAAAAATCCAACATGTTATGAGGGTCCTATGGCTGAAATTTAAGATCAATCTGGCTTGCGTACTATTTTTCTTAAATTTCCCAAGTTTGGGGGTATTTTGATCATTTTAGAAGGTTCATGAATCCGGCAGGGTTCAACGAGACCATATTTGGAATCCTCGCATTTTTATCTTCGTGTCGGCTGATTTTCGTGACAATCGGACACTTGGACCATGGCGAAAAGGACTTATAACAATTCGAAAAAAGTATGTCATCTTCCCACGGGAGGACTTTTACTCAAAATGCTCTTTAAGGGAGTGGAGTGCTCCATGGGCCTGCGGGGCACCTGGACATTGAGTTAGGGATAGAGTGTGTTGGCTTATGGCCATCCCCCTACACACTCAAAGCTATGTAATGAGGCATAAACCAAGCGAACAGAGTGTCCCTCTCCCTATTCATTTGTCTCTTACTGTCTGTAGTGCACAGAGGCTTCCTGTGTGGAAGGATCCTATGGTCCGGTATGCACGAGTGCTTCGACGACATACAATATTAGCATGCAGACATGTTGCATATGGACTTGTTGTATGAGTAATAAGTCTTCGATATCCCGCTATCTTTACCTAAGCATACCAAACGAGGGTTTAATGTCAGAAGGCTGGCATGTTGGCCAAGAGTGGCAAGCATGCGCTGCACGGTTTCGACTGGAGAGCCGCCGGCCCATGACAATATAGCTGACAATAAAGTTTCGGGATCAATACCTCAGTGTCTTAATAATATAACGACCATCGTTGAGGATTCTCCTTTCTCCTTGGAAGTAAGGTATGGGGATGTATCTTACCCATACAGGATCAAGCTACAAACAAAAGGTCACGAATTAGAGTACACGGCAAATCTTTTCTAGTTCCGAACTTTTGACCCTTCATCTAATAACTTGTTAGGAGGAATCCCTTTAGAACTATGTACTCTTACTAAGTTGCATACCTTGAATTTGTCTCAAAATCATTTGTTGGGGATGGTACCAAAAAATATTGGAGATATGAAAAATCTTGAATCTCTCGATCTTTCCAATAACCAACATTCTGGTGAAATCCCTCAAAGCATCTCTAATTTCAATTTTCTGAGTGTTCTAAACTTGTCATTCAATCATTTTTCTGGATGAATTCCATAGGGAAATCAACTTAGCACTTTTGATGCTTGGAGCTATATTAGTAATTCTCAACTCTGCGGATCTCCCTTCATAAAAAATTGCACAAAGAAAAATCAACTGTAGAAGAGCATGACGGATCCAAAACAATGTCATGGTTCTATCTCAGGATGGGTGTATGATTTGCAGTGAGCTTTTGGGGAGTCTGTGGTGCTATCTTCATCGACAGGACATTCAGGCATGCCTATTTTCGATTGTTTGATCGTGTGACAGACAGAATTTATGTCGTTGTGGCATTAAAGTTCAACATGTCTTGCTGAATCTTAACAAGTTGTAGACCAAGGGGTGAGTGAGGGACATTATATATCCTTTTTTCTACAATGCCTTATCCTGTTTATGAACTGTTTTCTTCCCAATGTGCAAAACATTCATTTTTTAGCTCGGTTTTTTGCATCCTTTACACAAAATGGAGTGGGGGATCCATTTCATAGATAGGGAGTAATTTTTTGGTGGAATAACTTGGACTATACCTACCTTTTCTATTAGCGTGCACTTTACTATGCATATATTTTGGATTACGGAGATCAATTAACCATTTATATTTCTTTATGCTGAAGGAATTTTGCCTGTGCATAATCTTATTCTAGAGATTGAAGATTGATTAATTTTGCATTATTTTTTACTGTTTCCTTCTTTTCCATGGGAACCAAAGCAAGGCAAGCTATTTTGAAGTAGCTTCTCAAAGTTCATGTATCACTTCGGGCCAAAAAAAAAAAGGTTCATGTATCACTCGATGTAATAAGAAGGGTTTTTTTTTCAAATATTATGCAGTGAGTTTTTGGTAGGAGCCTTTAGTGCTACATGCTTTGTTTAATGAGAATATCATCCTTATTTGATGAAAAAAAAAAAACAAAGCTGATATATTCTCATTAAACATAACGCACACCACACAAAGCATGTAGCACCAAAGGCTCCTACCACAAACTCACTGCATAATATTTAAAAAAAAAACCTCTTATTACATGGGAGACTATCAATATTATTAGTACCTATGCACCACAAATAGGATCGGAGACACATTTGAAGGAAAAGTTTTAGGAAGACCTAGAAGGGTTGGTTCAAGGATTTTCACAAGAAGAAAAGATTTTCATCGGATGGGATTTAAATGGACATGTTGGTAGTGAGGTAAGGCAATTTTCAAGAACACATGGAGGTTTTGGTTATGGAGCACTAAATGAGGAGGCCAATCCATTCTTGATTTTTTTATGATGTATGATTTTAAGATTGCGAATACTTATTTTAAGAAGCGAGAGGAGCATTTAATCAAGTATAAAAGTGGAACTTCAAAATCACAAATTGATTTCTTTTTGGTAAGGAGTTTAAATAGAAGAATCTGTAAGGATTGCAAAGTGATTCCAGGGGAGAGGCTTACTACACAGCATAGGGTCTTGGTCCTCGATGTTCTTTTTAAAACCCGTAATAAGAAGAGGTAACAAGTTATAAATCTAAAGATTAAGTGGTGGCAGTTCAAGGATGAGAAACAGATGACTTTTAAGATAATATTATTAGAGGAAGGTAATTGGGAAGCACAAGAAAGTGCCAATGATATTTGGGATGTAATGGCTAGGAGGGTTAGGATGGTTGCTAAGACAGTTTTGGGTGAATCAAAAAGTTTTGGACCGAGAGATAAAGAATCTTGGTGATGGAATGAAATTGTGCAGGAAAAGGTCAAAACCAAAAAGGAATGTTTTAAGGCCTTGCATTTGTGTGACAATGCTGATAATTAGGAAAGGTATCGGACAGCTAGGAAAGAGACCAAAAAGGCAGTGAGTAAGGCACAATCTAAAGCTTTTGAGGAGTTTTACCGAGATCTAGAAACAAAGAATAAAGAACGAAAGATTTACAAGCTTGCCAAAAATAAGGAAAGAAAATCAAGAGACTTGGATCAAGTAAGGTGCATTAAAGATGAAAAAGGACAAGTTCTACTTATAGATGAAGATATCAAAGAGAGATGGGAGAAGTACTTTTATAAGCTTTACAATGAGGAGGAAGGAGTGACTAGGGATATGGAAGGATTAGAAATCCAAGAGGACGAATAAAATTTGGCTTATCACCATAGGATTCGAATTGGGGAGGTAAAAAAAGCTCTTAAAAGGATGGATAATGGTAAAGCCATTAGTCTGAATGGTATTCCTAGTGAAATTTGGAAATGTTTAGGAGAGCAAGATATTTTTTAGCTCACCAAGATATTTAATGAGATCTTGAGGTCTAAGAAAATGCCAAATGAGTAGAGGAGGAGTATTTTGATGCCCATATACAAGAACAAAGGAGATATCTAGAACTGTGCAAACTATCGAGGGATAAAAATTACAAGCCATACTATGAAGCTATGGGGAAAAATGATTGAGCACAGATTAAGAGACGAGACTAAGATTGCAGAGAACCAATTTGGATTTATGCCAAAAAGGTCTACAATAAAGGCTATTTATCTTCTACGAGGATTGATGGAAAGGTATCGAAGTAAAGAAAGAGATTTACATATGATTTTCATTAATCTACAAAAAGCTTATGATTGGGTACCAAGAGAAGTGTTGTGGAAGGCTCTAGAGAAAAAAGGAGTTCATGTCACATATATTCGGGCTATACAGGACATGTACAATGGAGTAACTACAAGTGTAAAAACTCCTGGAGGAGAAACAAAGAACTTTACTATGAGGATAGGTTTACATCAAGGTTCAGCCTTAAGTCCTTACTTATTTAATCTAGTCTTAGATGCTATTACCAGGGACATACAGGAAACTATCCCTAAATGTATGCTATTTACGGATGATATGGTCTTAATTGAAGAATCGAGGGAAGACGTTAACTATAAATTCGAGCTTTGGAGACAGACTTTGGAATCAAAGGGTTTTCACTTGAGTCGGAGTAAGACGGAGTATATGCATTACAAATTTAACAAGAAACAAGATAGAAATAAGTTAGAGATAAGAATTGGAGAGCATATTATATCGTAAATATCTAAATTTATGTACTTGGGACCTTTTTTATAGAGCAATGGGGAAATTGATGGAGATGTCACACACAGGATATAAGTTGGATGGCTAAAATAGAGAAAGGCATTTGGAGTGATTTATGATCGTAAAGTACCTACTAAGCTTAAAAGGAAGTTTTATCGGACTGCTATATGACCAGCTATGCTCTATGGTAGTCAATGTTAGGCTTTAAAGGGACAACAAGAGCAAAAAATGAGAGTAGCAAAAATGAAAATATTAAGATGGATGTGTGGTCATACAAGAAAGGACAAGATACGAAATGATTGTATATGATGGCATATTGGCGTGGCACCTATTGTGGAGAAGATGATAGAAAATCAGTTAAGGTGGTTTGGTCATGTGCAAAGAAGGCCATTGGAGACACCAGTGAGAAAAGTTGATCATATGGTCTTTAACCCTGTGAAAAAGTGTAGAGAGAGGCTAAAAAGGACATTAGAGGAAGTTATAAAAAGGAATTTCTTGATGAATAATATCATCGAAAACTTGATTTTTGATAGAGCTCAATGGCGTCATGTGATCCACGTAGCTGACCTCACTTAGTAGGATAAGACTTTATTGTTGTTGTTATTGTTGTTGTTGTTGTTGTTGTTGTATCAGCTTTGTTTAATGAATGTATAATAAGGATTTTCAACTTTATGATGATATCAGTCTTGTTCAGTAACATTCACTTACATCATTACTAGAGATCTATCAAGATAGAATAACTCAATCCTACTAACTTAACTCAATCTTACCAAATTAACTCAACGAGCAAAAATAGTATATCAAACCAATCATAAATTAGATTACTTTTTCACCAAGTAAAGTCCAAATCAGATTGCCACAGTTCTAGTTCCAATTTCAATTTCAAGTTAACATTTATCAGGAAGATTTTACAATCTGTTACATATTATTATTATTATTATTATTATTATTATTATTATTATTATTATTATTATTATTATTATTATTATTATTATTATTATTATTTTACATCATTAATTAATTAAAATTTATTATTATTAAATATAATTATATTTTATTATTATCACTTAAAATTTTATTATTTATGTCAATGAATCATATATATTATATATGAAAATAAATATATATTATTAAATATATATTTAATAAAATAAATATACACTATTAAATTCTAGAAAATGCATGGATTTGCATTTAATGCATTCAATAAAATCATTTAAATTTTATATTGATAAAAAAATTTATATTATATATTTATTTTATTTAATAAAACAAATATATATTATTAAATATATATTGATCATGTCCAAAGTATTATATATAAAAATAAATATATTTAATAATTTATGTATTATTAAATAGATATATAAATATATAATTATATGAATAATATATTAATAAAAATAATTATAATAATTTACATATAATAATAATAATAAATAATAATGTATTATATTATATATATGTATATAATTTATTTAAAATTAATATCAAAATTATTTATTTAAATTTTTTAAATAAATCAAAATTTTAATATAAAAGTAGTAATTCAAATTTCAATATAATTATTTATTTTGATAAACTTATATAACATATATTCATAATATTAAATATATAAATTTATTAATTTTAATATTAAAAATTATTTAATATTGCTCATATATATAATTTTAATATTATATATATATAAATTAACTATATAATAATAAATTAATTATTTATTACTTATTATTGTTATCAAACTAATAAGCTAACCTAATAATCTAATGAACTAATATTTATCAATCATAGTCTTTTACCAAATTGAGCTAACTAGTCCTATTAGGCCACTGTTATCATTTTTTATACTAATCTCAATCTCAATCTTAAATTAAGCAAAATTATACTGGTCCCAAGGTAACTTATTAAACCTAACTCATTTTGATGCTACAACACATGAGTGGCATTTGAATTTTTTTATTTTTTTATCTTTAATATGTTTTTGCTATAGAAAAATATCAAAACTTAATGCCTTGTGATTTATATATAATTAATGCCTCATTATATATCCTTAAATTAACTTACTACAATGTGATTTCACCCAAAACCAATTTATTGCCTTGTGATATAGGTTTTTTTTTTTAATCCAAAGACATTTTGCATATTAAAAATTTATTTATTTACATTAAACAAAGTATTTTTATATTAATTATATACATTTTGATTAAAAAAATACATAATGTCATCATTTTGTAAAAAAAATATTAAATTGAACATTTACTGCACTCAGAATACATTTAAGATTCAACATACTTTCATTAAAGCAACCAATATTGAATTTTTTGTATTTAAATTTATGCATTTATTCTTTCATTGTTAACTTTATAACATTAATTCAATATAAATAAATAAATATAATTAATTAAACTTTAAATAATTATATTTTAATTTTAAATTAGAAATGGTAATGAATTGAAACGAGGGCAAATCAATTTCAAAAACTTGAGCTTTGGAAACAAGTATTGGAATTCAAGAGTTTTTATTTAAGTAAGAGTAAGACAGAGTGTATACATTACAAATTTAACAAGAAGCAAGATAGAAATTATTCGGATGTAAGAATTGGAGAACATGTCATACAACAAGTGTTTAAGTAGCTGGGATCAATATTACAACAGTAATGGAGAAATTGATGGGAATATTGCACATAAGATATAAGCTAAATGGTTAAAATAAAAAAAGGTATCAGAAGTTATTTGTAATCACAAAGCACCTATTAAGCTTAAAAAAAAGTTAAGCTTAAAGGAAGTTTTATCGGACTGTTATACGACCAGTTATATTTTATAGTAATAAATATTGCGCTTTGAAAGGATAATAAAAGCAAAAAATAGGAGTAGTAAAAATAAGAATATTAAGATGGATGTCTTTGGAGACAAGTATTAGAATCCAAGGGTTTTTACTTGAGTAAAAGTAAGATAGAGTATATGCATTGCAAATTTAACAAAAAGTAAAATAGAAATAATTCCGAGGTAAGAATTAAAGAACATGTCATACCACAAATGTTGAAGTATCTAGGATTAATATTACAATGCAATGGGAAAATTGATGGAAATATCATACATAGAGTACAAGTTAGATGGTTAAAATAGAGAAAGATATCAGAAGTTATTTGTGATCGCAAAGCACCTTTTAAACTTAAAAAGAAATTTTATCAGATTTCTATATAACCAGTTTTGGTTTATGGTAATAAATGTTGAGCTTTAAAAGGACAATAAAAATAAAAAATGGGGATAATATAAATGAAAATATTAAGATAGGTAGTGCAGTCACACAAAAAAGGATAAGATATAAAATAAACATATAGAGAAAATATTGGAGTGGCATCTATTGAGAAAAAAATGACCGAAAATTGGTTAAGGTAGTTTAGATATGTGCAAAGAAAGCCACTGGAAACACCAATGAATAGAATCAATCACATGATCTTTAATCTTGTGAAAAGGTACAAAAGAAGGCGAAAAGATATCAAAAAAATTATAAAAAAGGATATTTTAGTAAATAATATTCTTGAAAATCTAGCTTTGGATAGAGCCTAATGGCGTCGTACGATCTATATAATCGACCTCACTTAATGGGATAAGGCTTTATTATTGTTATTATTGTAACTTAGGTGGATATAATAATTAAACTAAAAAATCAAAAATAAAATTATTTAAAAATATTTTAAACAATTAAATTACCAAAAAAACTACACATAAAATATACATGTATCATTTATATAGACAAAATTATAATATTAAAAATGTAAAGTTCTGTGAAGTAAATTGTATTAATATTGACCCACTCAAACAAATCTATTCCAAATTAAAAATTTGTTCTGTGATATGCTAAACAAATACTCGTATCATATCTAAATTATGTCGGAGCAATCTGAATCCTAAATTTTGTCATCCTTATTTTAAACATGTATAAATTAATTTCAACGATGAATTTTATCATATCAGCTCTTGTTGACAACTAACTTAGTAGTACGATAAACTAATTTAAGAATTACTTGCGTCAAGGTTACCCTTGTTATAGTCAAAGGTGAGGAAATAAAAGTCCAAAAGAAAGATGGGACTTCTTTGAATTGTATCTATGATCCTGTCCCTTCCAAACTTCTTTTTAACAAACTAGAGTTTTGAACCGAGCATTCGCCAGAGCATCTATTTTTTTAATTAATATAAAAATATATGTAATAAATGAAGAAATATTATCATTTAATTTGACATTTTTATTTTATAACTTTACATTTTAATCTTTAAATAATAAATTTTTAACTTCTCATACATTTAGTGAAAGTTTAAAATTTCAATAAAATCTCAGTTGATATGTATTTAATATGATGTAGGGCACATGAAAAATGATATTAGAAAAATATTCATGACATTTAAATAAATATATTTAATTTATATTTTTAAATATTTTTAAAATAAAATATATAATTAATTAATTTAATTAATATTTTTAATTTATCTAAAATATTTTTATTATAAGAATAAAATATATCATTTCATATCTATACTATTTGGTGATAGTTATGTTTATACAGTTCATAATAGGAATAGACTAAAAAAATTATAATAAAACAAATAAAAATAATCTGTGAATTAAAAAGAAATGAAGAGAGAGAGAGAGTTAAGCAATTCAGCTAAAATCAATCCTTTGCAATTTTAAAATACTTTTATAATAAAAAGGAAATTGAAAAAATAAAAAGAGGAGAAGCACGGCCAAAAAACTTCTAATGGAAAAAATATACGGAGGTGAAACAGTGGTGAACTATAAAGCATTGTCAAAATGTCAAATTTTTTAGTAATAATCCGAATGATTAAATCAATGCATACATGCAATAATATAAGTCATGTATTTCATCGTATTTGAAATAGCATTTGAAAATTGATAACGAAAAAATATTGACAAATTTAAAAAAAATTAATTTAAGTTTTAAAATATTTTTATTAAAAAATAGAATATGTGACCAATTATTTTATTGAATATTTTTATATTAAAATTTTAACTTATTCGAAACCTTTTTATAATAAAAATAGAATGCATTGTATTATATATATTACTTGATAATATTAGCTCCCAGATTTTAAACAATAGTAATAAACATTAAAAAAGAAAGAAAGGAAAATATGTAATAAAGAGAATAAAAAAGGAAATAATAAGCATGTTGTAGGATAATATAAGTTAAAAATGAAATGTATAATTAAATAATTTGATTAAATTAAATCTTTGAACTCATTTAAAATACATTTATAAATAAAGAAGTAAAATATATCATGTTAAATATATATTTCTTAGTTATATTAGTTAATGAGCAACTTACAAAATAATATAAGAGTTAACAAATATAATATATAACTAAGTAATTTAATTAAATTAAATCCCTATTTTATTTTTGGAATAAACTAAATTATATCATATTATATTTATAATTCTTAGCATAATTTTGAAAGCCAGATCAAACCAAGATATCAAACTCATGAGCAGGTGATTCGGTCAGTGAGTTGGTTTGCTTAAGGTTTTTGAATTAAAAACACATATGAACTAATAGAAATCAGATAAAATCAATGTCAACCCATCAAAACTAATTTGAACTAATTAAAATCAATAAACCAAACCGATTTTTTCAATTTTCATTCTTTTTTGCAACTAAGGTGTAACACCATTAAATATATATTACTATTATATATAACTTGTATTTTTAAAATCAAAGTCGGTTTAACCATTGGACCAGTGGTTGAACTAATAAATCAATCAACAAGTGACATGTTCAATTTAGTAAATGATTCCAATTTAAAAACTATACTTCTTAGTAATATCAACACCTAGGTTATAAATAACACAAGTAAATATAAAAAAAGTATGCAATAAAATATAAAAAAAAAAGTGAAACCTGTAAAGTCTTTTCATATCTCAAATTATGTATATTTAATATAAAATATAGCACTTATAAAAATTTTGGCAAATTTTAAATAAATGCATTTTATTTAAATTTTAACATATTCTTATTAAAAAATAAAATACATGATTAACTATTTCAACTAATACATTCTATTTTAAATTTTAACTTATTTAAAATATTTTTATAATAAAAACATTTTAAATAATAGCGGTGGATGTGATAAAAGAAAGGAAGAAAAAACATACAATTGAACAAACAAAAAGAAGAGAAATAATGGAAAAGATTTAAACTAATATAAAAGTTAAAAAAATAGAATATGTTGATAAGTAATTCAATTAAACTAAATATTTTAACTTACTTCAAATATTTTTCATAAAAAATATAATATGTTATGTGTATAATTTTTAATGATATTAGCATTTGAACTGTTAAAAAAAAGTGAATACGAAAAAATATTCAATAGAGCAAATAAAAGGTGAGGAATATTGTGTGAGCTATAAAAGTTAAAAAAAATATGTAATTAAGTATATCATATTAAATATTTTTATTATTAAAATAAATATATCATATTACATTGATATAACTAATAATATTTGCATTTGAGTTGTAAATAATTGTAATACTCAAACAAATTTTAAATCACTTAAAAAAGTTAAAAAATCCTTTTAAAAATTATATTATGTAGAAATTTTTGGAATATATATTTATATTTATAAAAGGCTTGAAAAATGCTCTTCAAAAAGAAATTCAAAAAATAAGGTACAATTATATTTATTTTAAATATTTCAACTTATTAATTTTTTTCACTATTTGAAAAATAGAAAATATTTATTGTTATAAATGATTTGAAGGGTTAATTTTACAACTATTAGTATCTATTTTGGTTACTTCATGATGGTATATCTTAACTCTAGGTTTTTGTTAAATAGCTTTGTAACCTTATTTAATTAGATTTTGAATTAATAATAATGTATTTATTATATCAGTTATTTAATTAATGTCATCAATAAACTACTAAGTTTTTTTAGTAACCTTTTTTTAAAAAAGGGGGGTTAAATTACAAATAGTTGCTTTAAATGTTTTAAGTATATCCTCATTCCAACTATTTAACATTAATAAACACTAGAATTATTTAATAACAAGAATTATGACTTACGTTAATGGCATAAGAAGTCCTTCATATTTTCTTTCACATATATTTCTCTTCGCATTTCTCTAATACATGTGATGCGTGACATGGATGGAGCTTATACTGTATGTGAATCTCACTTCTCGAACACATGTAAGAGTGGTGTGAATACGGTGCATATACAAAAACGCTTTTCTGGGTTTTTTTTTTTTTTTTTCCTATTGTGTCTTAAATGAGATAAAACAAATAATTTTAATTTTGTGAATTTTGTGAGCAAATGTACACGTTATATAAACAGTGATAGCTCATACACACAGTAAGCCCTCAATCGTAATAATCTAGTCATTAGATCTTTCTACTATATTACTGTATAAAATTTTTCATTTTCTTTTTTTTTCTCATAGATAAAGAAGTGATTAAATTATTAAATATATATACATAAAAATCAATTATCAAACTCTAAATATAACAAATGGCTCAAGAGATATTGAGTACAATTTAAGCCAAAGACATGCTTCGCTTTTCTCTTAAGATTTTATTTGTTTCATCAAAAAATATTTTTATAAAATATAACTATAAAATATTAAAATGAAAAAAAAGTATTTTATTTATCTAATATTGAATATAAAGAATTTGAAAAAAAATAATTTCTATTTCAGAAAAAAAATTATTTTTCTCCATTTTTAAACTTTTAAATATCATTTTTCAAGTCATCAATGTAAATGACATATCATTCTTTTATTAATATACATGCAAATGAAATCTTTCTAAGAAAAATATTTTTTGACAAAACAAACAAAGTCTAAATTAAATCCTTGAATTGAAAATTTTTTTTCTGACAATATAAATTTCTAACATCCATGTGATCTTGTAGTTTCGTGGGCAGATATCTTTGGTTGGAAAATTTTTCGCCTACACATAATTCTAATTTAAAATTTTTGGGATCATAAAAAATGCATTGTTTACTCACTGTTACACATCCAGTCCGCAAAAGTTGTTTTCCTTGCTTTATTTTAAGGCATATCATTTACCAGATCTCTTCTAAGCATGTATTTTGGGCAGGATGTGGTTCCCACAACAGAGCCCCAAATCCACCTCCCTGGGATTGTGCAATCAAATCTATAAACTGAACATTCATTTGTTTAAAAGAGAAATTGATATACACTAGAGCACATTCATTAAAGTCAAACAAACATCAAACGGAAGTCACACCAAAGGTTTCCTTCCAAAACAACTAAACACAGCAACAAACTGCCACTCCTATCGGATAAGACAGCCCTTCTTATTTCACCAAGTGATATATGAACTTCAAGAAAGCCTTGGAACTTGTCGAACGTAGATATTAATTATAATTAAGCAATTTTCCAAGAAGATCTCTGTGTTCTGATTCCTAATGGAAAGAATGAAACAATAAATAATAATACAAAACCTGTTTGTCTCCATTAATTATAAGATTCATGCAGGCCAGGGCAAGATCATTTTATCATAAATAGAATATATCAAAACTGCTTCATGCATGTAAATTACTTATCGATTATCCAATTCCTTTTAGGATGTGTGGTTTGCATAATGTTTTTTATAATCCCGAGAATATTTTATGGAAATTTTACATTCTTATATTTAAGTCAAATTTTCATAAAAATTTATTCAAGAATGTAATATTTCCATAAATATTTTAGAGCTCAAATTTCCCTCAAAAAATTCCCATAGAAGGAAGCATCTCAAATTCACATTTCATGAAAATATTGATACTAAAATAAAAAAATAATTTTACTCACATATTTCTATACCCTAATTTAATCTAAAATTTTTTTATTTTTATTTTGTAATTTTAATTTATATTTCTCATTTTCAATTTTTTTATGATAACAAGTACAATTACATTAAATAAGTAAAAAAAAGCAATTTTTATATTCCAATTCTAATTTAATTTGAAAATTTTTTATTTTCATCTTTCACTTTTAACTTAAATTTTTTATTTTTAATTTTTTCATGATAATAAAAATAATTATACTAAATAAGTAAAAAATAAATAAATAATTTCTAAATTTCAATCGCATTAATTTATATACAAAAATTTGAATTTAAATTTAAATAATATTTTTTATATTTGATATAAATAGAAAATCTAAACTAATTTTATAAACAAAATGAATTTTCCATAATTTTATTAAATACCATTTAAAATCAAAATAATTTTTAAACAGTCATTCATATAAATAAATTTTAAGTAATACTTTTAATATTCGATTATTCTGTATTAAATTTTGAACTTTCGCCTTAATATTTTCACTGACATCTAATTTAGGATATAGTAAAATGATGAAAATTTTGGCTGTGATAAATTGATTCACTCACTCACAGTTCTCTCATATTAATATTAATTTCAATGGTCACAAACTTATTCACAAAAAGTCACAAATACGGTTCCAATAATATGGACTTCTATCATATGTGTGACTGTTTCTTGTGAGTATATTCTTTTGGTCTAACACGGAATTATTTTTTACATATTATATATTATGAAAAATCTAAATTCAAATTTTTAAAAATTTTAATATTTTATATATTAAATTATTTATTATATTTTAATCTAATAGAATTTAAATTATTAATTTATTAAATTTTAAAAAAAATTTATTCATATATTTTTAATCAAATTTATAATTTATTATAATTTATAACAAAAAATTAATAAGGATATTTTTTTTAAAAAGTAATAAAATTCCTAAAAATATAAAGTATGAACTAAATATGAATATATAGTATATCTAGAAATGTAAAAAATATTTTCAGAAATATATATATTGAATCAAACATAAAAATTTTATATTCTCAAGAATTACATACCTAAGAATTACATTCTTGAAAATGTGCAATTTTCTGAAAATATAAAATTTTGTGAACCAAATGCCCCTTAGTGTAAGCTGGCAGAAAAATCAGGTGTTTAACCTAAAGTATTTTGCCAAACCATTGGTTCCTGTATATGAAATGGATCCATAGTATGCAAAACCACAAGTAAAATAACTCTTTTTGCACGTCCGGAGGAAAATAACAACAGACTTAATATATGACACAGAAAGTTATTAAGAGACTGCATTTCAAGACTATGATTAAAAAATTTAACGAAACTATATATGAATAAGATAAAAGATAACCTTCATCACTCACCTGATTCGCGGCTTATTACCATTTTATGGAACATGTTGAACCTCAAGGCCACAGCAACATAAATTTTATCTGCCACGCGATTAAGCAATCGAAAATAGGCAAGCCTAAATACCTTGTTGAAGAAAATGGCACCACTGACTCCCCAAAAGCCCACGGCCAATCCAACTCCCTTCCCAAGATAGAACCATGACTCAGTTCCAGACTCATCATACTCTTCTTCCGCCAGTGTCTCTTCTTTTGTGCAATTCTTTTTGAGAGGATGTCCACAAAGTTGAGGATTACCAATATAACTCCAACCTTCAAAAGTATCAAGCTGGCCTCCCGATGGGATTTGTCCAGAAAAATCATTGTACGACACGTTCAAATGACTTAGGAAATTCAAGTCAGAGATGCTGTGAGGAATTTCACCAGGAAGTTGATTACAGGAGAGATCAAGAAATTCTAGATTTTTCATGTCTCAAATATTCTTTGGTGTCTTTCCCATCAAATGATTTTCGGACAAGCTCAAAGACTGCTGTTCAACAAGTTAATTCTGAGGGGATCTCTCCTGACAAGTTGTTTGATGAAAGGTCAAAACTTCACACACGGTCAAGGTTCCTGGTGTAATCTGATTCATGGCCTCTCATATTCAGCATTATGCTGTATGGGAAATATGAACCATTATAATATACGATCTCGCTAAAATTAGGGCCATCATCCTCAACCGTGGTAGTTAAGTTATACAAACACAGAAGATTGACCCTGAAAGCTTATTATCAGCAATATCCAAGACAATCAAAGTTAGCACAATTGTGATGGAATGTTTGCAGAAAAATGGTTTGATCTCAATTTGAGAAATGTTATTCCTTGTGGCATCCACGCCGGTACACTTCCTGAAAATTAGTTTCTTTCTAGATTAAGGACTTTCAAGTTCTTGCAGTCACTCAATGAGAGAGGTAATTCTCCAACAAAGCTATTATTATGCAGATACACGCTTCAAGAGAAAACAACGACCCTAATGAAGGAGGAGGTTTACCTGTTAGTCTGTTATTTCTCAAGTTAATAAAAACTAATTGCAGCCAATTATTTTTGCAACAATCAGGAAGTTCTCCGCTTAAAAGATTATCTGATAAGTCCATATACATAAGTCTACTGATCTCCTTATTCGCAGTACCACACAACAAAGGAGAAATGGATGTTGGGAAAGAGTTGTGGGATAAATCCAACGAAGGAACATTTTGTGAGATACGTGGGACCCCTCCTTTAAAATTATTTGAGTCTAAAATTATACTTTCTGTGTTCAACAACACGTCTGATAAGTCCCCACTGAAAAAATTGTTTGACACATTGAGCGTGTCTTTAATAACCCCCCCCCCCAAAAAAAAAAAATTCCAAACCTTTTGTTTACTGTTGATGAAATACCTGTGCTAGAAGTGTCTAATAATTCTTCTATGGAACTTTGTATATATATCCATGATGGAAAATTAGGACCTAAATTGGAAGATCTCAAGTTAAGATAATGAAGCTGGAAAGGAGGAATCCAGTTGGGACCCAGGTCAAATGAAAAACTTGAACCCCCCAAGTCTAACTTCTTCAAATTCAAAAGACCTTTAAAATTTGTCTCAGATAGAACACCCACCAAAGAATTGCCACCAACTATTAAACTCTCCAATTTGGAGAGTTTTCCAAGGCTTTCTGGAAGATTACCACTCAAACCATTGAAGCTGATATCTAACTGAACAAAGGATGAAAGGTTTCCTAGACTTGAAGGAATGGAACCATGGAACAAGTTACAAGAAAGATCAAGCTCTTGGATGTGTTCAAGCTGATCTAACCAATCTGGGATTGTTTCGTTGAGTTTGTTCGTACTCAAGTCAAATGATTTCAGATTTCAAACATTTGCCAAACTCTTTGGTAATTGTCCTCGCAAATAGTTAAATCCAAGATCAACATAGGAGATATCAGTATATCACTACTAAGATTAAGCAACCAATCGGGTAATTCAGAGTCAAAATGAATGTAAGACAGAACAAGAGAAACAAGTGAAGTGAAATTGACATACATAAGAGATGGACTCATGCTAGTCAGCCGACGTTGATCCAAGCTTAGTTCTGAAAGTGAAGGAAACATAGTCACAAAGTGAAGCCAACTAGTTTCATTGTGAAGATCAATACCTCTGACGTTAAGATATTTCAAGGAAGGAACCAGAGAAAGCCAGTGAAGATTATCCATGTGAAGGATCACGATTCTAGGAAAAGTCAAGGTAAAGAGGGTAAGAGGAGAAATTTGCATAAAAAGAGGAGATGTGGCAAGTGATTTGTTGTGATATCTCTTGCCATGGATAGATGGAAAACTTACAGCCTCAAAGGAATTAGAGCTCAAGTCCAAGTAATCTAGAAATTCAAGTTCAAGCAGAAAGAAGTTGATTTCACCTCGCAATGACTTCAATCGTAGGTCAGGCTCTTTAACACAGCCGGTCATGTTGTCACATTGAACGCCTTCCCACACACAACAGTCTCGTTCAGTAGACAATGAATAGAGATTTTTCTGAGGATCAATGACTCCTTGTCTGAAGATTAGCAGTATCCGTTGATCCCTTTCGTGGCAACGAATCCTGCTGCTTCCACTGCACATGCTTCCTTTGAACGTCATTACAAAGAGCAACAATATCAATGCAAGTGATATGATTTTCCAAGTGAAGCTAATCATTTTTGGTTCAGAATGTTTCTGTGAGTGCAGACTTAATTAGCACTAGGAATAAGTTATACTCTTCAAGTTCTGATGTTAACAACGAGATATATAGACCTATATATAGAGTTTTGGAAGGATATAATTATGTTTAGGCTAGTGCAATGATGTTGTGTTATATTCCAGTAACCAGAAGAAAATTGTCAGATGTTGATAAATTGACCCATATTTTATTCCCACCAAAACCATACTTCATCAGCCAACATAGACTGTGACCGTTCCCCTCTGCAACGGAATCCTCCACAATCAATCACATTTTCCAAGTCCTCATTTCAAGTTCTTTTATTCTAATGGCATAGAAAGTTAAAGGAAATTGAGTACAACTTGTGCATGGTCTTCGAATATTAATTGTTTTGAAAACTTCCCTCAATAGAAATTATACAAAATTGACTAACAACTTGTTAATGTCTTTGGAAAACTTATCCCAATATTACTTTCCATTTATTGTTAATGTCTTTTGAAAGCTTCCTGACTTAAAAATTGACAGCATATATCAAATAAAATAAAGGCTACATTTATTTTGTCCGAAGGCATCTTCAGTAAAAATAGATAAATCAATAAAAATAAAAAACCTTTCATCTGCTTGTGATTATGATTACAAATTTGAGATTATACAGAAAGCACAATTTATTCACCCCTTGCTTGGAAATATAGAAAACTGAGAATTCAATTCATTTAGAAATGGATTCCTGCAAGATTTTTAATATGAATCATTTTTTAAATGGATTGAATTTAACGAGGGACTAGAGAATTGAGAAGTTGTTTTCAAAAGAAAGGACTTGCAAATCCTATCAAAAGTGGAAAGATGCACAAAAAAATGTACCAAAAGCATGACATTGCACAAAAAATGAACTAAACATAAATAGCATCTCTAAATGATTTTATTCCAAACTACAATAACAGTAAATGAAACTACCCATTTTACGCGGCACCCAAGTGCGCAAACACAAACAAATGCAAGGCATGAACCTTCCTTCAGGGAACTTAAGCAAAGGTTTCATACAACATCAGAGTCCAAGCAGAAAGCACAAAATAGTTGAATATATAATTAATTACCAGGCATGCTGGATATGTAATCTTAATTATAATGCCTCCGCCCTTTCAATTAGTATATGACAAAAATGTAATAGAGACTGGTATTCAAACTGAAAATAATCTGTCTTCATTTATATTTAGAACCCATAATCCTATCCTATGCTGTCATGCTATGAGTGAGATGAATACAACATACTTGAACTATTGACATCCACTAGTGAGACATTTTCATAATTAACGCTAACAATATTTCCGGAGTTCAACAAATTAAACGAATCAAACTGAACGCAAAGGATCTTAAGAGAATGAAGTCATATAGAAATTAGTGGACAAATCAAATAGAAGCCAAGAGAAGAGGGGGAAAAAAAGGACCTGTACCAGCAAAAGAAAGCAGTTGTGTAAAAACAAGCTTTTAATCCACAACTATAATTTTGTTTGCGGCGCCATCTCATCACTGCCTTGATCATCTTTTTTGCTTTCACCAGCCACCTGTAGTAGCTAAAGTGTAGAATTTATTTTTATCCCAAGAAATAAGCTGCTTATTCACAATATGTTAGCTAGAATAAAATCACCATGGATGACACTCTTTCCATATTTTGAAGATAAAATAATATAATAAGAAAGAAAATTGAAATCTTTTTTGGGCCATTGATAACCATACTACAGCTCATCATTATGTATGCCTAAGCAAAATTTTAAGAGATAAAATGACTAAAATGGATTACAAGAAATAGCATAAAATCTGCCAGAGATTTGGCAGGCAAAACCCGATGAAAAACATTACATACTTCAGGCGAGCAGTGCAAATCCATCATCTAAACTTCTTCGACATATCCAGTAAGCTTAGGCAGCCCTTTACTTTCATATCTCCATCTTTTGATTTCAATCCACTTTTCTTCTTGTTGCCAGACGCTCCATCCTCAACAGGCAATTCATTTTTCTTTTGCTTCAGAACATTTTGCTCCAACACCAATTCATCTTTCTTCTGTTTTATGGCGTCCATGTTCTTTGTTTTTAGCTGACTTTCTCAATCGCTTCACACCATTCAACTTACTAAGAGCGCCATCATTTTTACTTGCTTTCTTTCTCTTCTTATCTACCAATAATCCAGCACCCGTATCATTTCTTTCTTCAGCATCACCCTCGCTACCTGACCCTTCACTGAATTCCTCACTGGCGTTATTATCCATGTATCTTACTTCGTGAATCCTTCCCTTCTTCTTACCCACTTTCAGATCCTTCTCAGCCCCATCTTCTCCAATCTCTTTATAATTTTCCTTCTCCTTGACTCCCTCGATCTTCAAATTCATATCCGGAACAGCCTGATAAATAGGCAACGCAAGTGATTCTAACAACTTCACATGAAATGATCTCACATTCTTCCACTTTTTAGGCACCACCTCCACAATCCCATTAACTGCAGCAACCACATTATCAACAATCTCATCCTTTTTCATTCCCACTCTTGCAACTTTCACCACACTACATGTACCTGTCCTCAAAAACAACAATGCAGATGAACATGCCTTCTCAATCTGCTCCTTCCAATTCTTATGCTTCAAATCCAGCGGCACTGGAATCTTCTTCTTCTTGAAAAATTGCTTGCCTAATAACTTAGGCAACAGTGGTATCACCCTCTTATCCGCAAAAAACATGTTGTAGGAATCACAAAGCTTCCTTTTTGCCTCAAATGGGCGATAATCCGATTTCAGCTTCGAAAGCTTCAAAACTTTCGAAATGGGTATGTCCTCCGATTTGATCTTCTTCTGGGCATCATCTTTTGTGAGACTCGCCTTGGGCCTATCATCAATTATCAAACAGAGCTCGGAAAATTCCGAGAGAAGAGAATGTGGGAGTAAAATTTTGTGAGGATTAACGCGATCCTTTGGGGGAATCTTCTTGAGGGTGAGGATTAAATAGACGAGTTCGTCGTCGTCGTCAAAAAGCTTCGGCTTTACATTCTGGTTGTTCGAGCTTCTCCACTTGAGGAGGGCAATCACGGCTCGTTCAATCGCTTTGGGGCTAACCTCGGCCGTTGCAGAAGTTGGGGGTGGCGGGTGCGCCATCGCAATGAGTGAAGACGACGGAAGTGTTGGGATTCAGGGTCTAATTATCTGGGATTTTAGGGATTTGAGCTTGGTTGATGGGTTAGACTACGGGCTTGTGATGGCATTGGCGGGCCCTTTGGGTTGACTCAATAACCAACAGCTAAAGCAGAATATGTGACATTGGACCGATATCATGACCCAAAAAAGTTAACATAATATATAACATGGGCTAAGATTTTAGTCAAAACTAGTTTATGACCCGTTTACTTTTATTATTATTATAATTATTATATAAAAAATAAATATTTGTTAAAAAATATTTTTAGAGGTGTCTTAATATGTACATATATATACATAACTTTAAGTAAAAGGTGCATGACGAAAAGAAGTGACATAAACATATAACCTGACCACGAACATAAATATGGAACATGAATGCATTCCTTGTTATGCTCATTTGCAATTCTATAAATTAACAATTCCTTCCAATCATATGCAGCATGGACGTTATTAAACTTCACATTTAGTATTTTCTTTGTTAGTTTGGTTAAATTGTATAAAAACATCTTATTGTTTGTAAACATAATAGAATAGCAATATTGAAATTAATGTGTTAATCATGATGGTATATATTATATCCCAGAGTAAGTTTTACATACCCGAGTGAATTGCTAACCCATTGTTGCATAAATCTCATTAATGGAAGGAATCACTTACATGGAATTCAACAAAGTATATAATCATGTTGAGAGCAATGCCTAACCAAATGGTTCTAAAAAATATTGCCAGAAAGACATTGCATGTGATGGAAAAGGCATGCTAAATGACAAATCTTGGGAAGGTACTAAGACAAGAAGATTATTAAGAACACTGTCATTACCAATGTCAATTGCCTTCTATCCAGCAGTGACAGAATTGGAATCTATAAAACAATCTGCACATATATAATCAAAATAACTTTAGGTTTCATTATAAAAAAGTAATGATTGGAAAATTATTTAAAATCAAAATTGAACACTAGAACATAAAATTTTATTTAAAAAGATCAAACTTTCAATCATTCAAATCTATACAGGAATTAGTATCTTATCTTATCTATATTGTCATTGATTTGGTCTTATTTTGTCTAACCAATAATTTATAGAGGCTCAAATCTCTAATATATGCCATAGTATTAAAGTGTGAGCTCCAACCTTCAGTAAGAGCTTCATCAACTTGTAATTAAATGCACATTTCTGCTACAACAATATTAGAAACTAGTTGTAGTCAAAGTAAACTTTATTTACATAATTCTATAGTTTCATGGAAAATTCTTGAGTAACCACATACACTTTTAGAATGAGAAATATGAGTATAATAACTTACTGAAATAACCCTCATAAACCCCAAAAGAGATAACTAAGAAGAGTATAATTTTCTACATTTTCCACTAAGTTCTCACTACTATTTTGTTAGTCTTGCTTACTGTGTACAAAGAACCACCAGTTCAAAATCCACACCTACTTAAAGAATTCAAAAAATTCACATTCTATTAAATAGACTTGAATAGAATGCTATATAGAATGACTCATGCAATACTCAAGCTACAGTAATACCATATTACAAAGAGATGAAAGGTAAGTAATACAAAAGATTTAAATACTCCTTCCAATTTGAGTTGTTGCCATTGAGCTCGAATATTGATGCCCATGAGCAGACTGGGTATTGTCTTAACATATAATTAAATTTATGCCCATGCCCTCTAATGAAAATTCATCATTTCTAAATTACACATACTACTCTGGGCAATTCTGCTCTCAAGTTCATAGAAGACGTAGGTCAATGATAAGGATACCCAAAGGGATGCAAATTGCTTTGCAATAATCATCATTAAAAGTTTCCAAGAACATATAATTAACGAATTTGAATACCACATCTATTTTTTAGATAATTTTCATATGACAAATCTTGAACTAATAAAATATACTACAAAGTTAATAAAAACAAGCCACAATGAAAATTCTGATGAAAATGGAAAGAAAACTTAAGTTTCTATGAAATATCCTAATAGAAGTAAAATCATAAGGAATTGAGCAATTAATCATAGAATTTTAAGATAGGATGTGATACCAAAGTCACATCCATCGATAAAGTAAAACAAAGTGCTCAACCATAAAGACAAAAGAAACACTTTCCATAAACACCATCAAGGCATTCATAAACGATAAACAATCCAGACAAGTATAGTAAGAAAGATTGATACATACTTTAACACCGAGTGCCGGTTAGCAAAGCTCCTCCTCGAGGATAATAACAGGCTAAGCCTTCCCCGCTTCTTTGAACATTTGCTTAGTCTTAAGAAGCTAACTTTTTTTTAGAATAATGGTCCTTATGGTTTAGGCCGCGGTGGATGTTGCATCGAACACTTGTTCAACCTAATTCACGAAAGTCACAGTGATCTATGGCAGGTGGTCATCAGTTTGGTGGTGCTTCACAATGAGTTAGCATGCGGATTTAGATTCTTAAGTTAGTGCCAGAAAGTCCAAAAAATGCCATCACACACACACATACTATATGCATTAACTGTTATTTCTCTATATATTTGTGTTCTTAATTCTGAAATAGGTGCTGTAATGTTATATGTGTAGAATTTAGCCTACTAAACTTTATTTATATATTAAATATGCTTCATTTTTTGAACAAAATTGCACTCCCTGGTTGATAAGCATAAATTCTTTTACATTTTGATGGGCTTCAAAGATGAACTCACAGCATTAAAGTCCAAGATTGATATAGTATTCAATCATTGGAATTTCTTTTACTTGATAACTTTGCTGCTCTAGCAAGTTGCATTACAACAACCACACTACTTTGTACCCATCTCATTAATTTGATCAAAAGCTTCATCAGCCAAATTACCTCATAAAGCATAACTTAATTGCTTCTTACTATGAATAAAATAAAATAAACGTCAAATCATATAATGTAATTATTGAATCACACAAACATACAAACCTCTTATCTTACAAAAGCATTGACATCTTCTTGTCATTGCTATTTTTCCCCCACCCTATATTGGATTGATTGGAAATTTACCACTTCAGCAATAATATCTATACACACCAATATATATTATTATAAAAATATATCTAATGCAAAGATTCATACAAGAATTTAGCAAAATAATTTAACCCTCACCAAACAAATATTCCTTTTGTATTCTCCTTAATAACACATGTTCAAAGGGTACAAACTAAAAGCCAAAGATTGAAATTTCTACCTCACATGGTCTAACATAAGTGCTATTATTGAAAGTGATTCTATACCTATGTTGAGTAAGCCTATAATGTCCATCATTTGAAGCAACATGAAAGTTTTGGATTATGCAAGACATCCTTTCACTAAGAAAGGACTTATGCCTATTGATAAGATTCTTTCTAGAAACAATTGCTTAAATCTTCTTGCCCTCCACCGACAATTAGCAAACATCAGTTCACATATTCATATATTCATATATTCATAAATAGAGATAAATTTTTGAATCAAGTTATTTCTTACATTCCCATCCATAGGAACCATATCAATAATTGAAACTTGTTCAGAATACTTCGACAGCATTGTATACCACATTTGTACCATTCTAACTTTAATCTTCAAAGTCTCATCACTCTTAGAGAAAGTTTGCTAATAAAAGTATATCCCTCATAGCAGAGCTGTAAATAATAACACCATAACCACACTCATGTCATCAAAACACATAGACATAGAAGAGTAACAAATATTGAAAATGGCCTTTCTTCAAGAAAGTAAGTTGAGAAATCATCTCACTGATTTTACTACATTTTTATCTTGCAAGAAACAACTTATATTTTGTCCATTTTTTATCATCTTATCAAAGTTTTCAACATATCAAGCCTTGTATGTTCCTTGTTCATCCATTGTTCTTTTGTTCGAGACTAGTAAAAAAATTATCACACTACAAGGATGGTTTTTCTATACATGAATCAGCATAGTCTTTTCACATTACAGAAAAATGTTTCTTCCAAACTAGAGATAACGTACAAAGATAATATCATTGCCCACTAGCCTAACCTTATAGACCATTTATCAACTTAGAAAGCAAAAGACTCAAGAGTTCTTCAGCACACTTTATTAAATTATAAGCATGGCAAAAACTGGGAATGAAGGAGGAGAAATCACGAAAATTGCTATAGTGAAAACTAAATAGAAAGAAAGAGTGAAAATCATGCTCATCTTAATGTCATTCTCACCAAAGCCAAAGAACAATTACTTGAAAGCAACAATGTACCAAGCAGCCACAAAAAGAAGGCCTCCCTTAAATTCCTCCACAGTAGGAAACACATCCACACAAAGCAGAGAGAAACAATAAATAAAATGAAATGCAAACTTCAAAGTAAACTCTCGAAGCAATAAGAAATTAAAGTTAAAATAAACAATAATAATTGAAAAAAGTATAAAAACATCCTTTCAATGGTAGGAAAATACAGCTATAATACGTAAAAGCAAACTCCTGAAGTTACAACTGGTCAATAATAGCAGAGATACTGTATCAACAGAGACAACCAATTTATTTATTCAAGGAAACCAACAATATTAACAATTAACAGAAATATATAACATAATATATACGAATTAACAATAATTAACAATATCAATAATAATTAACAATAACAATACATATAAAGATAAAGATATAATATAATATATAGCATATATATACAAATAATAGATTATAAAATATAAAATATAAAATAACTAAATCTCAAAAAATATATATTTATCTTCTTCGTCGAGGATGATCAAAGTAAATGAGTTTTTCCACACAGAAGTAGCAGAAACATGCAGAGGAGAATCGAAGTCTGAGGAGGAAGGAGAAAAGAAGAAGATGCAATCTAACATTAAGAGACATTGAGGAAAGATATTAAAAATGAGGCAAAGAACAAAAAGCAAGCACCATGTAAGATCTAATAAGAAGAAGAAGAAGAATTACAGAAATTAATCATCGTTATGAGGGATGCAAAGAAGTTGGTAGAAGAACTGCATAAAGGAAACACTGACTTAATTAATGTGAAACAAATAAAACAATAAAACAAATCAAACAAATAATGGGTAAATAGGCAAAAAATGAAACAAATATAATAAGAGAAAAAATCGGTTAATTGCTTTCACTGCGAGGAAGGAAATAGAATTCAAGAAAAATGAGACAAGGTGCCACGTAGAAGACACAACGCAGATAAACAAATAAAACATAGGATATTAGAATTAGAATAAGACAAGATGCCACGTAGAAGACACAGGCAGATAAACAAATAAATAAAACAAATAGAATATTAGAATAATGGAAAAGTGGGAGATGCCACATAGAAGACACAAGGCGGATAAACAAATAAAATAAATAGAATATTAGAATAATGGAAAAGTGGGAAACAGCTAAGCAAGGAAGGAAATAAAGTGAAGGAAAAAAATCAGAAGGCGACACGTAGAATATTTACAGGGCATAAGGAAGTAAAACGGTGTACAAAAGAATGCGAATATAACCCGTGAATTCCCGCAGGTCTTTTTTGAAAATTACTTCAATTTTATATAGGAATTACAAATTTCAAAATTATATTATGTTTTAAAAAATTGCAACTTTATCTCATTTAGTTTCAATTTATATATCGAATAATAGAAAATGAAAAATTTGTCATTTTCTAAATATTTTATTTATTTTGTGTATTTACATTGAAATAATTAAAATTAAACTTTCATATTAGACTCTACCCTTTCATAAAATTTATAATATTATTAATAAAAAAATATGATGTTTAAAGATTTATATTTGAAATATCTACATTATATTTTGAGAACTATGATAGTTACATTCGTTGTAAACCTTTATATCTTGATAAATTTTTTGTTATATATTTGATAAAATTTAAGGATTTAATTTTAATAAATTTTTTGTTATATATTTGATAAAATTTAAGGATCTAATTTTAATTTACTATTAATATAAATTAATTTTATATTATCATTCATTTGCTATGTTAATTTTAAACTCGTGCAAAGAATCAAATTTTCTTTTTTTAAAAAAAATATTTTATGTCACTTATATATAAATAAAATTGTGACATGTTACAGCATATCATAACTAAAAAATTATAATACCTAATATCATAATAGTAGTGAAAAATAATTTCATCTTTAAAATACAAAATATTATTTTCTTTCATCACCTTCTACATTTAATTTAATATTGAATAAATATAATATTTTTTTTATTATTTTAATTTTAATATTTTATAATTATATTTTTATAAAATTTATTTTTTATCAAAACAAACAAATCCTATTGCTTACAATTTATAAGAATAACACTGTTGAGATTTAAGTATATTAAAATTAATTGTGATTTGAATTATTAGATTATTAAATATTATATTAAATAGTCGTTATCAGGTGATTACATAAACAAAATTTGCCACAATTTTTTTTATAAAATGTTGAGCTAGCTTTTTTTTTTTTTGAAAAATTGTGATTGATTATTTTAATGCAATAAAATCTCATTTAGTGGATAGATATTAATCAAATCGTTACACACCCAAGGCAATCACAACTATAGAAGAAAGTTTGTCAAAACAACCCAAAGTGCATGCTATAACCTGCTCAATAAACTCGTATTAAAAACCACAAAACATGCAAAAAGGAATATAAAATAAATCAAATACTAATTCCCTACTCTATTATTAAAATCAACCTCAATAATTAATGTATTTTATAGCCATTAGATAAAACCAAAATGAATGGTACAAATTTGATGCAAAGCTACAAGTCTTAGAGTAGTACTCTCAATTCACCTCTGTTAAATATAAATATATATTATACATAAAACATGCTAAATTATCAAATCTTATATAATCTAAAAATTAAAAAAAAAAGAAGCCTATTAAAAGTATTAATTCAAGAGAAAGATTTTGACCTAATTACCAAAGTAGGAGCATCTAAAGGACATGTAAATATGCATAAATTATGAACTATCCTCGTGAATTCTGGCTCTCTATTGTCATTACTCTTCTGGTTAAGAGCTTATCAATACATAAGGATGCAAAAAGACAATCAATTATGTTTGTACAATTACAAGTAAAAATTTGGATATGGAGAATCCTCTTTGCAATACTTGAGACTTGGATCAATCATATCCATAGCCAATTGATAAAATTGCAGTTTTAGCAGTTCTTGTATTTGAGTCTTCTTTAAAGCAAGCTTGGCTCCATAGAATGGCACCTAAATTGAGGAAAACCTTTCATTCAGAAAATAAGAATGAAAATTTCTTCAAATAGAACATTTTAATGGTCATACAAACTAAGAAATGAACATATGGAGACATATGACAATTTCAAACTAAGAAATAAACATTAATTAATAGGGGATACACAAACCTTGAAATCAAATTTAAAAATATAATCATTATAAGGAGGACAGTATAAAAAGAGTTATACATGAACATAAATAAAATTTCAAAAGATTTGCATTATAGTAAAATCATAAGACATGATAGAATTATTGATAAAATTATGCAAAAAGTAAAGGATAATCAATAATTCACCTAAAAAACAATAAAAATATGCAAGAGGATATAAAAGAGCATAATAGAGTAGACTTCAATACAGAGAGGGCTAAAAATCAATGAAAATTAGAAGGGAAAAGAGGTTTTGAGTGATATAAGGTAGAGAGGGAACAATTTGAAGAAAAAAAGACCTCAGGGACTTGGAAGTGATGGAAGTGATGTTACTACAATGGAAAGTACCTTCTAAATGTCAATCAAATCTTCTAATTTTAATAGAATGGGAATATCATACGTATGAGATGTTGAAATATCACAATCTCATGTTTGCAGCTCTTCAAAATAGGTATAATCGATCTAATCTAATACTTTACCTTACTCTTTCCTTTAGAAATAACATGGCCAAAGAAACTTGATTATTATATTCAATTAGAAAGTAACAAACTTGATAATCAATACTTACCATCAAGAACAAATATGTTTCAATCTCACTGAACTTAATAAGATCATTTCAATGAACAAAGCAAAAACCAAAAACAGGGATAACATCATATATTTTAAGCATTCATAAGCAAGCCATGTCCCATGTAATTTGATTAAATATTTCAAAGAACATCCACTTCAACCGAATCTTAGAGCAAATACAAATACAAAGTTGTCGATCTCAATTACATCAACCAGTTTAGGATTCAATACACACTTACTCTATGCCACAGGATTCCATGAGGGAGGCCAACATTGGGGAGAATTGGTAAGAAAGCAAGTCTCCTATTCTGGAAAGTTACTGCTCCAACCACTTGAGATTACACATGAAAAACACAATTCCACATAATCTGCTAATAAATTATAAAAGTTTCATTTTCCTCGACAAATATTTAAAGTACAACTATGCATACAATCGATTTTTGCCAATATAAGAGTTGTTGGCCATGAAGCTAAAGGGCATCCATCAAAATCAACACCCCACCACATTATACATATTGATGAACATTGAAACAAACAATATAAAATCAAATATCAATTTATAAGTAGAAAATAAACATAGATATTAGCTCTCTAATTAAAATTCACTATTACATAGCTAAACCATTTTAAACAGATTGAGTGTACTCTAATGATCAAATGCACATCAGCATCTATTCACTTTATAACATGAAATTTTCATTTCAATTCTCATTTTAATAGCTCTAAAATGAGAATTGAAATGAAAATTTTCATTTCACTTAGGCCACGCTAAAGTTAGTATTTGTTCATTGGCAAGTGGCAAAGATGACAAAATGCATGTGTGCAGTAGTTGAAAATAAAGTTTATACTTGACAACAATTTCAATTAGAATTTAGAAGAAGCAATCAAGGTTTGCTCAACAATCAACCACCATCACTTACCTTGAGTTTTCTTTCAAGAACTATGAGAAAATTTGAATCTATGACAATGATATCTTCCTTTCTTTTCTATTTCTTTCTCATTTAGTGGTCTTTTACAAACCTGCAGAATTAGAATTGCCTATCAAAATGGAATCTGTTTAAGGAATTGAATTGAAATCCTTTTATTACACAGCAACGTAACAGTGTAATTAATCCATGACCAAGAGGCATTTCCGTGTACTACTGGGATACCTTAATTTCATTATGGTATAAATACCAACATCCTGCTACTCATTCCAGAAACAAACATGAGCAAATAATTCCTTGAGCTCAGTAGAGATTATTGTAACTAAATTTCATAGTTAAGATAGTTCTCAATAAACCCACATCCTAAGTGGTCTTGCAACTTGATAAACAATGGTTTGTAGCATATATATTTCTAATCTTTCAAAGCTCAACATTGTCCTTTTCCTGCATTAAATTTTTAGGGGTAGTGGGTTCTTTAAATTGGTCATCGTCAAATTCTAAAAGGAATCGAGTCAATGACATCCATTATAACATTGATGGAGCATTAAGAATCAAGATTAATAGATTATCTCAAGTTGACCAACCAGATATAGTCACATAGGAATCAATTAAATTTTTCATGAAGTGTGCAGAATTTGAACCACAAAAAATTATGGGTATCATTGTAAATAGATATGGTTGGATTTTTGGGACTTAATTTTCCTAGCATCTTCTCAATAAGAAACACATTATGTAAAAGTTTTTATGCCTGATATGTTATTCATATGAGTTGAAGGGAGTGCAAGTTTGAATATAGAAATAAATCTAGCTTATTGAATTCCATGTTTCAATTACAGGTCACAATCACCTCCACAAAATTAAGAAACACTAACATAAAGTCAAATACTTGCCTTTCTTTTTGCTTGTGAGTGATTCCCACAAATTTGTGATCTTGACTGTGATTTGAAACTTTTCCCAAAAGGAAATATTCATGTTGAGCAAAACCCTACTAAAGCTGGAAATGATGTGAAATTCCACTGCAGAAAGTAGTAACAAACTGATATAAATCACTGCTATATGAATGGTAGCCAAGCACATAATTTTGGAGCAGAATTATGATCATGTCAATGGATACAAAATATGTTATCTAATTAGTAACAGCAGAGTAAAAAGTCGTTGAATAGTAAGAACTTCCAATTGCATGCCTGCAAGTGTGTGGAAGTGAGAAATTTGAATAACTGTTAGAGGTCATACATTTAAGTTCCATGTCACCATCATATAAAAATAAACTGCCAGTTACAAAATCAAGTTTTCAAACTATTGAAACTTCGTATGGACCTCTGGTACGATACAACCTCTTCATATAAAGTCAGTTAAATTAAAAGTTACAAGAATTAAAAAAAAAACTAAAAAAGGAAGCAGTTTAAAATATACGTATGTGAAGAAGCAGTTTTATTAGTTACTCTCAGAATCAATTCTTTCACTAATTTTATTAATTAATTATTGGTATTTGTCCATAGAAGTTACTTAAAGATGGAGAAGCAGTTTAAGATATACGTATGTGAAGAAGAAAGCCTCCATTTTTCCATGATGGGCCATGCAATAGCATATACTCCACTGAAGGAAGATTCGTACATGAAATTGAAAGGGGGAGGATGTATCATACCAGAGATCCATATGAAGCTTTTGTGTATTTCATTCCCTTCAGTGTGGTTATAATGATGGAACATCTTTACATTCATGGCTCCCATGATGTTAATTCCGTTGTCTTTCTATCACAGAATACATACAGACAATTGCTGATAAACATCCTTTTCGGAAACAAAGCCTTAGTCACGATCATTTCATGTTTCCTTGCCATGATTGGGTAAGTAATCTTTATTAAGAAAACCTTCAAACATACATATATAAATCTTGAGTTATTATTGGACTCAAGAAAATCTTCAAACATTCTGAGTTGATGAAATAAAACAATGGACAAAGAAATACCACTAACAGCTAAAAAAAGGAGAAAACACACATAATGAAGAGAAAACATTTAAGGAAGAAGAAAGATAGGCACTGAAAGAAAAATTTCACAAAGCAATCAAACCTCAGTGGTATTTGTTTAGTGTGTTGTGAGATTGAAGATTGAAGAAAAGAAGCTTCAAAAAGGAAAAACATTCATGTCAGATTCTTTATTCAAAAATGGAACCATACACAAAATACACCATTTTAGATGAAATGCTTCGAAAAAATATACTTAACCTTCAAAACAAATAGACTTAAACTTTAAAAAGTAAACTTAATTCTTGGTTTTTTTTAGGGGGGAGGGGAGACACACTCAAGGAAAGAAAAATATGCTGTTGTACAATCATAAATATAGAAGAAAAGTATCAAGAAAAAAGAGATAGACAACAAGATTTGGACTCCAGTTTTCAGAGATCTGCTTAGAAAAGCATTGAAAATTAAAGATACAAGACACAAACACTTGACATACAAGAAGACATAAGAGGAAAAAAATTATCTTTGTAAAATAGTAGAAATGCTGAGTGAAATTTAATGGAAATATTAGAGCTTTCATCTCCTAGACATCAGGTGACATGATTATAAATTGGCTTGCTTCAATCTTCATCAACTCTGAATTTCGTTCCATGGCTTCTCTGTGAAACAAATTTTGTTTTATGCTGGCAGAGAAGACAAGATAGAAATAGAAACTAAAGACTGTAATTCAAATTTCATTTCAAATTCCTCTATATCCCTCTAAAGGTGAAACACAAAATGATACGGAGAGATCTAAATTGGTGGGATATTACCATTCATAGCCATATCATAATCAACTAATATCAGGAAATTCAAAGTTCGAAATTTGAAATTAGATAGATCAGACTACCAACAAAACTTAATCACCCAAATAGCATGGAATCAGACAAATCCCAATTTGCAGATTTAAGGAAACATAAAAAAGGAAACAAATCAATAAAAATAATCCAAAAGCAAGAACAAACTTGAATCGAAAAAGCGTAGAATCAGACAAAGTGCAATTACAATAACACATGAAACACAAAATAGGAAATCAATAACCTGAAATCCTGAAAAAGCAACCATAAAAAAATGCCGAGAGCAGAAAAACAAACCTGAATATCATAAATGTGATATCAGTCCGTCCAAATGAACGGATCTAAAACGAATAACGAACCCAATCCATTCACAAATGCTATAAACACAAAACAGTGCGAGTAAAAAAATCGCCAAACGCGCCACCAGAGAAGAAGTGGAAACTACTCGCTGCAAGGGAATAGTGTCGAGAGGGGAACGGTGTTAGAGTGCAGCAGATTGGAAGCTTTTAGTGCGGTGAACGAACGGAACGGCGCTGATTTTCAACGTTGGGAACGCGGCCACGTGATTGGACGAGAGCCCTAACTTGCGCTGAGAGCACGAATAAAAGTGGATGCCGTTGTAGAATAACGCAAATAATAATAGTATAGATGCCCACAGCGGGAAAAAAATCAGACGAACAAGGTGATGATAAAGCGGTCTTCTTATACACCTCCGCAGTGTGTTAAATGAAAGATTCTCGTGATACTTAGATTAGATGTTTTGTACCTAATGAAATAATGTGTGATGTAATAATAATAAAAGAAAATAATTTTTGCTCTAAAACTATTGATCAGAAATGATAACAAATATTAGATTATTTTTAAATAATCGATTTTACTTGAAACTGATCGGTTGAAGGTAGTTAGTGTATATATATATATATGTGTGTGTTAATATCATATTGTGTTTGAATTGAAGTTCATATTTCATTCAATTATCATATTTCTAATTTAATGTTAAAATTGCTTCTTGTTGTAATTATTTACTCAAAGAATCATGGTTAGTAGATATTTTTGAGCCAATTTCAACCATTATATTCATAATAAAATGCAATATTACAATATTATAATTATTTTAAATTTTAATTCATCAATAACTGACTTTAACCGATCAAATCCAAAATAATCAATTAAATTCATTAAAATTTTAGTGGTTGGTTGGTTTCGGTTATAATATTCACATTACTTTTTCTCACACATTTTATATATAATATTGAGTAAATAAACTATTTTTATGATGTTATTTTTTGTAATTATGAACACAAAATGACCAGGAGTTTAAATTTCATTCACTTTAAAAATATTTTATATTATTAATAAATAAAAAGATTGACACACCATTAAAAAGATAATAATAATTAAGAACATTTATCAATAATTAAAATTTTTTAATTAGTTTTATCGTTAGTGATATTAATAATAAATTTCATTTAAATTCTATGATAAGAAAAATTCTTACAAACCATTTCTGACCGACACATAAATGGATTCTCTCCCATTCACATTGACATATACTTAATAGAATAGTATGCTTAGTTGAATGGAAATTCTTTCTCAATGTTCGAACGAACATTTATATGATCTTGTGAAATCACCGTGGACAAAAAGGTCAAGTGCAATTAGCAACGCTTAAAGAATCATCTAATAATTTATCATTTATCATGGAAATTCAAAGGACCGACAGCTTTACATGCCATAAAGGTATAGACGGTAACCACGCAGGCCAATTATCAATTTATATTTTATTGAGAAAATTATATTTACTTTTCCTGTAATTCAATTTAATTACATTCAAATTCTTTTTATTTTTAATAATATACATTCGCCCTTATTTTTCAAAAAAAATAAATATATATTCAAAATAAAATAAAAAGAAAGTGATAATATATAAAAAGAAAAATTAATATACATTTTTTAAAAAATAGTATAAATATAAATATAATTAAATTAAATCTCAAAAAAATGAACCTAATTTATTTTATTTTATCTAGTTATCTTCGATTGAAGATTTGGGCTTTGTTAAACCTCCAGAAATCATGGATAAATTTGCGTCATATGCAAGAACAAGTTCAGAAAGAAGCTCGGGTCCTGTAACTAACGGGGGACCTCACTTGCTAATTTTAAACCAATATAGAACTTGGACACTTGGCTTAGGAGAGTTGACCTGGAAATTTCAATTGTCTTCTTCTTCTTCTATGCATTTTCAAGCAACATCTCTTTTTTTTTTATTTTTTTTTTAAGCTAAGAATGGAAAACAAAGCTGCAATGGCAGAAAGGCCATTTGCATTGAGAAACAGACAAAAAGAATAAAAAGACAGCGGAGGGATTGTCCAACGTAAGTTCATAACCAGACCCAAAAGAAGAAAGACAAATCACATCACAGTAATAAACGAAGCGTGGATTTGCTACAGCATACAGAGGAATAACAAAATCTAGTTTCAATTATGAATCTTCCAAGCAAAGGAATATCCCAGTAAAGTGTAGGAGTACTTACAGGCCGATCGGACTTGCCTAAGTTCGGTTCATTTATGCTTGTTTTTTAATGAATTTATTATAAGGCTGATCGATTTGTTTTTAAAATGGACCCAATATCAATCCATTTTTTTATTTTTAAATTTTAATTTTTATATTTTTATATTTATTAATTTTATTATTAATTTTATTTTTATTATATTTAATTATTTTTAAGTAATTGACTTTAATTTTTTAACAATTAAATTATTTTTATATTGAATTGAAACATAAAAATATTAATGAATTGTCTTCTTTTTTTTAAAGATAATAAATACTATTTAAATAATTAAACTTAAAAAAATTAAAAAAGAAATGTGGGCCGATCAGATCAAATCTATTTAGATCCAATTCATTTAATTCATATCCTATTGGACCAACTTCTTTAAACATATTTTTAATAGGTTTTTTTTTAATCTAATCCATATAAAGTTGATCGATCTATTTAACCCGTCAATCGTAGGCATGTTAAATATCCCTGATGAAAAATATAAATCAAACTAAAAGCTCAAAGTAGCAAGGCAAGTTGACAGGTAAATTATTCAAACTATTCGAATATTGATGTTATGAAGGACAATATGGATTTTACGGTAAGAAATAGTAAACAAGAGAAGAAATTTAAGAAACAAACCACAAATTCAAAAATTCAATTGAGATGGGGAAATTGATGACTGACGAAAAAGAACAAGATTGCAGAAGAAAAATATCAGGCACACAAGTGAATGTTAAAACTAGGCAACTGCATAAAATGAATTAGAAATGGAGAAAAACACAAGAAATATAATGTTTTTCACATCAAGTGCTACCCAAAAATATACACTATGTTGCCCATTTGATCATCTTCATCATAAATCTTCTCCTATAAGCTACAAGTACAACTCGCTCAGAAGTCAGATCATCTTCGTTCTTCTCCCTCTCTTCCATTGTGCCCCAAAGTAAACAGGGCTTCGTTGTCTCCTAAAGCAAACAGAACCATCAAATACAAGGTTGGTTTCTTTTTTTCATTTTTTTTAATCTTAACAATAAAACACATTGATTCTCACAATCTTACTTTTTATTTTATTTTGTTGTCTTGTGTTAGGTAATATCTTTAAATCCTTAAATATATCAATATTTTCATTATTTAAAACTTCAAATTGAAGGTATTAAACTTCTCTTTTTCAATATAATGACACAATATAATTGACATTTCTTAGTTAAATACTGTATCTTTTATATGTTTATATAATTTTTAGTAATTGAGAAATTTATAACTTAGGACAAAAATTTCAATTCAACTCAAAATGTTGCCTATAGATCTTATGAAGATTTCAAAAATAAATTATGTCATATTGATTAAGTTATGCACAAGCAAATCTTTGTACAAATTCAAAAAAATCACTTATTTCTCAAAACCTTTGTAAATGTTGTTAGATGGCTAACTTTTTAAGTATGCACTTTAAGAGTTTGAATTTATAAAACCTTTAGTTTCTTATAATAAAGAAATAGGTGGACTTTGACACTTTAGCTTTTAGTCAAAGTATCCAATTTCCTGATATAGGTCTTCACTTCTTTGATATAATTTATTCTCGTTGCCAAAATGATATTGTTGTAGTTGAATTTGTAATATCTAATGAAACATTTAAATTTTTGGCTTACATGTAAATTACATCCTTTTAATATTAAATTTTGAAATATTTATTTTAAATAATTATTTAATTTAAAATTTCCTATTTAATCAAATTTCAAATAATTAAGTTAAATATTTGTGTATATTAATATTATTTAACATGTTATTTATTATATTTTATATTAAAATATATAATTTTTCATTTTTATCTATGTAATATTATAATTAAATTCATTTGGATAAGAAGTTGTTTCAAACTTAAATTAAGTAGTTTCTATGATAAGTTTCTCACTAAGTTGAGAATATTTTGGCAAATAAGAATGTGATGAATTATGAAAACACACACACACATATTTTGGTAAATGATTTTCTTAAAACCCATAAAGCTTTAGGAAAATTACTTTTAAACTCCTAAGCTTATAAATTTATCATAGGAATATTGGGAAAGTAGAATTATGTAAAAGTTAGAATTAGCTTGGATTATTAGAAGATGCAGATAAGAAAAGTGACTAAGATTTAACCAAATTAAATTTGATAAGAGGAATCAATGATTGAGATTAGTAGGAAGGTAAGTTTACTTTAGTGAAATGCACCATAACAAAACCCATAAATCACCTTTCTTTTTCCCATTTTATTTTTTTCTCTTCTCTATTTAGCTTTCCTGATTTACTTATTCTTTCCCTCTCTTTTCTTTTCATTTCTCTAGCACTCTTTCCCTCCACCTAGTGTTAGTGTTGCCTCCACCCACTATAATGGATTGCTTTACTGCATATTTCTCTTCTCCTCAGCCAACCATTACAACCAATGGCACAAGAAAGTCATTAAATGCAACTAAAGCTTCCCAATTCACCCAAAAATAAAGTAGGTAGGAGCTTGTTTCCCCCATTGATGAATCACTTCACAACCACCATTCTGAGTTGCCAATAACCTATTAGAATAGAGTTTGGTTATTCTAGGGCTTGAAATCTAATTTCTTCTACTTGCTTAGACTTGTTTCATGATTTTATATAGTTTTACCCTAATTTGATTATTTGAGTTAGTTTTAGAAAGAAAAATAAGAAATTTATAGTTTTAAGTTGCTAAAATAACAAGATTCTAGCCTAAAAAATAAAATGCTAGGAAGAAATAGTTAATGACAAGATATTTCTAAATTATTTTATGAATTGATGAGTAGAAACAAAGAAGGAAAGAGAATATGGGTGTTTTGCATTTTTTTAGGAAGAATAAACATTTTGAAGTGAGTGTATATCATACCTCAACTATTATTTTAATTAAATTCTATATCGTATATTATCTTTCTTTAAATATATTGATCACACTTATATAGTATATGTGTATGTGTGTGCGTACATGTAATCTTATGAATGTGGCTATAGATTTCTTGAATGTTTGTGTATAGAAAATTATAATGTTGATTATCATGATAACTTATTTGCTACAACGTTAGATTGTATAATCAATATGTTAATTTGTAAATGTTTGATCTTTTTGTAGATTATTGTTATAAATATAATCTCAAGTCATACCTTAAAGGTACGACATTGTAGCTATTTGAAATTTTACATTGTAGTGATGCTTACTCACATTTAATAATTGTTATTAAATGAATAAATTTATGGTCATGCAAAAGAAGCATGATTTTACTATTTAATATTATTATTGAATTTATATTAAAAATGTATTAATGAATTTTGTTATGAAATTAAGATGAAATGCATGTGATGCCACTAGGCATACTTGTTATGATGAAAGGAGGGAGATAATATAATATTGTGAAATAGTACCAAATTGAGGAAAACATTTGCGAAGAGATAAGATTAGCCTTGAAGAGAGAAGGATGGATTTATGAAAGAATAAGAATGATTTGAGAGTTACAAGGAGGTGTAAAATCCTTTCTCATTTATTCTATTTATTTAGAATGTGATTAACAATGATAAGTACTTACAATTGTGATATTAGTTAAAAAGCTGCAAATGATCTATGAATCTTTTTTTATTTAATGAGTTATGTTTACATAAGTGGAGAACTTAAACTGCCAATTTATGGCAATCGTGCCATTATTCTTTAATTATACAAGTTTTGATATGGATGTGAACCAAAAAACATATATGTAGCTAACTATTTAGTAAAGTAAAGTTCAGGTATGGAGTCTGCTATAATTGTTTTTTTATTAATATCTTGTTTCCTTGTATTATTTCCAATTAATGCTATTATGTGTTGTTGGCATATGTATATTTAATGGGTTTGTAAAACTCATTCTTTTAATTATCATCAATGTTTATAGGTTTAACTTGAGATGCTTTGTTAGAGGTCTAAGGTACTAAGTTAAAAATTTTGACAATTGGAGTTAATGCTAGGTACTAACTATATGTAGAAAGGATTATGCATAAGTATTATTTAATTTCAAACATGGAATTTTGCATATAACATTTAGATTACAAGTTTTCACAGTTATGGATAACAACCCTCTTAAGTAATTATATGCAGAGTAAACTCTATTTTTTCATTTTTAGGTGCGGCATTGCATCCTAAGTTCCACAGAAGTTAAGGTACTTCTTTTTTTTATCAAAGTTTACATTATCAATAGGTAAGCTAATGGATCTAGTTAACAAGTTCCACATCGATCATAACAAGATGAGTCATGACAAAACATCACTATTAAGTATATGTATTTACAATTGTGATATATTATCAATTGAAAAAATTAAATAGTATATTCAATCAGCAAGTAATAGAGCTTTTTATTTTAAACACTACTTTGGATTCAAAAGAAGGATATGTTATTTAATATTAATGACATATGTAATCTTGCTATGAGATTTTATCCTTCAAATTTTTTTCAATCAAGAGAAGCTTCAATTAATATATGAATTGCAACATTATGTGCTCCATATGCTTAATGATCACAAATTATAAAATTTGTCTTTTGTCTCTGAATTATGTTAAAAATGTGTGGAAACTAGAAAATTAAAAAATTACCCTTTAGTTGATAGGTTGTTTAACTTGTCTTAATTTTTCCAATTTCAACAGCTACTTCTGAACAGGCTTTTTCAGCTATAAAATAATTAAAATAAAGCTTTGCAATAAAATGGAAGATGACTTTCTCAAATGTTCTATGATTAGTTATATTGAAAGGGATATTACTAGACATATACATGTAAAACAAGCTAAAAGCTTGTAAGGATTGGGCAGCTCGTGAGTTCAGGGCAAGCTGCACTTTTTATTAGAGCTCACATTTTCTATAGGTTAAGGCAAGCAAGCCTATGCTCGCATAGGTACAGACTTGCCCATGAGCCTATGTCTTTTTTTATTTTTTATAATTCTTCAAGTATCTAGGAAATTTTTTTAATCTAATCCAATATCTAATAGGCTAATATATTTTTTTAACCTTACTTAACTAACTCATTACATAAAATAAAAAAAAATTGTTCAATTACAATTTATAAAAAAATAGATTTTTTTACTCTAACCCTATCTAATATCTTTTAAAAATGTTTTCCTTCTTTACATCTAGAGTTTAATCTCTAATCATTGGTGCACATGTTTAATAATATAATTTTTTTGGTGCTATTTTAATGATATAATCACTCCTAATAGTTTCAAAAAATTTGCAATCTGCCCATAGGCACCTATGGTTTACCTATGAGCATAACAATTTTTCTCGTATTTTTTAGGGGTTTATATAGATAATTTCGCATTGTTTTCTTGTATTATAATAAAACTAAACTCTTTTCTTATAGCCTTACATCTCATCCTTTATGTATGGTAAAAATACTTAACCTTTAAGAAACCTAAATATGACTACTTAACCCTTAAGGAACTTTAGTTGCTTAAGCTATTTGAAGGTTAAAAAATATTTCAAAATACAAAATGACATTGTAATAACTTTTTAAAATTTAAACTGTACCTTAATAATCCCAAAACATCCTAAAATTACTAAAAATATACCTTATAAAAATTATATTAAAAATCATAACATGACATAATTAACTCTTTTTTTTCTCCATCATCCACCATTAGCATTAGTTTCTCTTTCCTCTACTTTTCACTTAACTTGCCCTAAACAATGATCAGCTCAAGGCAAAATTAGAATCAAACAGCAAAAGCAATTTATTCACTCTAATTTCCCCTACATATTTTCCATATTTAGCTAGTTGGTTTAGTCCTCCACTTGTTCATAGTTAAGGTGATTCAAGGCCTATAGAGGATGAGTTGATGGCACTAAAAGGTGCATGTTCAAACTACAAAAAAGAGGTTAATACTTGCATTCTATGCAAAACGATAATTTTTTGCATTCAAAGCATAGATTATCATGTCCATGAATGCTTATTAGATTTTTGCACCAAAATTGAGGTAAGGTATCTTGGAGCCAATTAAACCATACTCTGAAAGCACCTAAGCCACAATTGTGAAAGATAAAAAGTATGTAATTTTGGAGTTAGAGAGCTTGTAAATTAAAATCAAATGGGCAAGACTATAAAAACAACATAAATGACTTTAAAAGGAGGAAACTATAGTATGCCATTAATGCAATAGTGCATTGTATACTATTAAATCTAACCACAAATTAAATTTATTTTTTAAGTTAAATTTAACATATTAATAATTAAATTCGATAATGTACTGATATATTATTATGTCAGTAATGTGTCATAGTTACCTCCTTACATTAAACACTATCCTATTGCATATTACAAAACTAATCATCAATAACATGTAAAATATCTCTTAACAGTGGTGCCTCCTTCTCTAACCTCTGCTATGGTGAGTAAAAGTACATTGAAGATCAATCTATGGCAGCTCACAACGATGCATTCTTAAGATATTTATCATAACTAGTTTCATATTTTGCAAGTTTTTCTGTTAAAATATTATCCGAAATGTTTAAGTAATGTTTGCCTCTCTCATGGTATTCATCCCCGTCACAAAACCAGCATCTTATGGTTTATAGAATAAATGTATTTCAAAATTTCAATAGTGTAAAATTTACAATTCAGTAGGATATTTTATATGAAGTACATAAGTTTAAGATAATTCAATAATGACACACACCTTTGATAAAATATATATAATTTCACCACTCATTTGTCCACTTTATTTCCATTATAATGTATTTAAGCCCTCTGGACACTGCAGGTGCTGCCATTGTTTGGCTTAGGTCCTCAGTAAGTTTTTCATGAATTTAAGATTTATTTTCAACCTTGTACTTTTAGTATACAATATATTTGTCACTAGACAATGTGATTGATTTCATGAAACATCGTAAATTTGTCATCAAATGACATTTGTATACTTGGAGCTTTAGTCATCACGATCACGAGATGCATTCCAAGCTCCATTTGTTTTAACAGAAAATATATTTTATAAAATATAATTATAAAATATTAAAAAAATTAAGTATAAAAAATTTAGAAAAGATAATGGTTTAGGAAAGACAACTTCCTTTATTTTAAAATGAATTTTACTTTTCTCTGTTATTATATTTTTAGGTATCATTTTTTTTAATTATTAATATAAGTGATATATTATTTTTTTATTAATATATATAAATAATACTTTCCTACGAAAAATATTTCCTAACGAAACAAACATAGCCTAGATCTATTTTTCGGTCTAATATTTCTATATTTGTATATCCGATCCTTTAGTCCCTTTTTAGTGAGTACTTCAACCACCTTGCTCTTTCTATATTATGATTTTTAGCAAGGAAGGCAATGGATTGGGCGTAATTGCATTTAATTACATCTAGACCTATCAAAATCATACTACTTAAAATTTAGATTCATTAATAACCTAACAAAATCTAATTAAAAGATTTAAAATAAATTTATTTGAATCTACTAATAAAAATGTAAGTTTAATTTTTTTAATAAAAATAATAAAACTATTATTTTATTATTGATAATAATTAGACCTGACAATTATAAATCATATCTATTTTCTCATTCACATCCATTCTTATTTTGACTCATTTATACTACCAATATTAATTTAGAGTAAATGTGAGCTGTATCATTATTAACTTTTTTTTATTAAAAGTCCTATTAGGTCAACTTATGAATAATTATTTATTTATTTATATTATAGTTAGATATTGTTACATTGTACAAACTAATATTATAAAATTAAAATTTTTATTTTAAAACACATTTATAATTTAATTTGAATTTAAATATTTTTTAATATTATTTATCTTAAAAAAATAAATTAATTATAAAATATGTTATTTAAATAGGTTTAAGTAATATCAAAAGAGAATCAAGATTTATCAAATATTTACCAAAAAAATGGATTCCCACCTTATACAAATTAATATTAACAAGTCTAATTTAATATTGGAAAAAGAGCTAAGATCAATTGGATATCTAATAGTTAGCTTCAAATTTAAACCATTGAATAATGAGTTTAATTTAAATAAAATTCATTGAATAAATATTTGACAAAATTTTGCCATCCCAAATTTTTAGCATTGAATGAATTTAGTATAGTGTTTGTATATTTGACACTGTGAATCCATTGGGCATTATGAAATTGTGTAGTAGCTTTCTTACTCATCCGGGGGAGGGGAAGGAGGTAGTGGCTTGTATTGTTTAGCCCTTCTTTTCGCATTCTATATTATGTTGGATTGCTAGGAAGGGAAAAAAGGTAAGTGATGTTCGGTTTACTGTGAAATGCGTGTTCGTTTTCCGAGCAGGCAGAGGTGGGCAGTAACGACGTCGTCTCATTGATTCCTGAAAGTGAGGTGAGTGTTGCATTCCATTCCCGAAGTCTTCACCTTAATATGAGTACCAGGCAGTGTTGTTGTATATTGTATTTCTAGACTATAGAAACATATTATGTGGATTCCATGTTTATGTTGATTTGGTTTCCATATTATGTAATAGTGTTGTTAATTAAGTCTTATGGATAATTAATCCTTTAAGCTTCTTGAAGGTTTCACATTAACAGGGAGGGGGTAAATGGTAAAAATGTATCTCTATTTAATATATAAGTGGTAAAAAGAAAAAGAAATCATTATCTAGACTCTATTTATTTTGACGAAAAGTTATTTTGATAGAAAATATTTACCGTACAAATATAATTATAAAATATTAAAATAATAAAAAATAACTTATATATTTAATATTAAATATATTGAATTTGGTGAAAGATAATTTTTTTAAAGAATTATTTTCTTCAACTAATATAACTCTAAATATCATTCTTTTTAATTATAAATTATAAATGTACATGATTTCCCTTTGTATATATACTAGTTAATCATTTGTGCGGGTAAATATTTATTTCAATAATATAAAATAAAATTATAAATATATATTAATTATTTACAAAACAGACTATATTAAAAGATTAATATACAACCAATAACTTTAAAAAATATTTTATAAAATATTATAATTTTATTACATATATATCATTAAATAATTAAAATTAATATTATAATACATTAAAAGATTGAACTTGTAAATTCTTTTATATACATTAGATCATATAAAATAAATCTAAAATTTTTTCTTACTTTTAAATACTCATAAGTTAAACCAAAATTTAACTACTCCAAAATGTTTTGAATATGTGTTGTAATCTTTAAAAAGAATTATTTATATTTCTATAATCCTAAATCATAAGTTTGTGAGTAGACAACAATTTCATCTAATAGAAATTTTTTAAAAGTATAAATATTTTGTAAATAGTAATAATTACAAAACCTTCAAAAAAATTATGAAGGAGAAAAAAGAAAAAAACCCAAAGAAAATGGGGTAAAAATTAAGAATGTTTAAAAAAACTCTAAAAAAATAGGTGAAAGAATAAAATATTTGTGGAAGAAGATAGTTAAAAAAAGTATTTGATAGAATACAAATTAAAAAAATTAAAGAAAGAAAAAGGTTATCCTACCACTCACTTAATTTAACAGATAATTAGTTTTAAATTTATTTTATTACAAAGATTAATTTTAAATTCAAACATCACACTAATTAAATATTAAATTTTAAAATAATTATTATCATTAATATTAATGTTTAATAATATAATTTATGATAAGAATAATTTCTTTTTTGTAATCACAATAAATTTTTCATTTACCATATTAGTGCATCATAAATCAAAATTTTAAAATAATAATTTTTATTATAGATAACTCATTAAATATAATTCATAAATTATTCGTTATATGTCAACTAAAATTCAATGTTTTAATATTAAATATTTTTTATTTTTTAATTCACATAGAAGAGAGAAATAACTTTTCGTAGGATAACATCAATAAGAAACTCATATTTGAGTATTTTTTAAAAGTTACATTATAATAAAAATTAACAAAAAAAAATCCTTCCAAAATTTTGAAAAAATAAAAAAAATATATATAGACATACAATGATATCATGAATTGCTACTTTCTTAAAAACCATGATTAATTATAGTTATGAAACCATAAATTTATAAAAAAAATGACAATGAAATTAAAAAATTTAATATAATCACAAATATAAAATAATTTAATTGAAGTTTAAAAAAATATGTTAAGAATATGGATGAGAAAAAAAGATTAGAAAAACAACATAAATATGTTACCAAAAAGTAATTAATTAGATTCTCAAATAGAAAAATTAATCGATAATTATCATAGTGAGAATTCATCAATTAAAGATGAACTATTATGTTATTTAGTGAAAAATATTGTTAGATAACAAAGTCAAACTTTCTTAGAAAAAAGATGGTATTCACAAAAATAGACTTGATACTAGATTTTAACTTTCTCCAATGGTTGCAAATAAGGTTGTTCATTTGTATATATAGACAAATGTAGATTTTATCAAACACATATAAAGGAAAAGTGCATTGTAAATGAGAATTTATAAATTTTAAATTGGATCTAAAATGTGATAAAAATAAGAATGAAAATATTTTTATTTAAATTAAATGAAGATAAAAAAAAGTAAAATAATTTCAAATGAAATCAAATAAAAATAGATATAAAATGACTTTCAAATTTTAAAATAAAAATAATATTGAGTTCATTTACAAATTTGATGAGTTCAATTATAATTCATAAAAAATTTTAGAAATAGCATCATATGACAATTCTACTCTTCTCATAATTTCCTCCAAAAGGTATAACTGTCTTTTCCTATTAAAAGATGTGTTAAATAATTAAAGAATTTACTTTATGAAATAAACTATAAAAAATATTCTTTTGTAATTTTTATATATATAGAAAATCTAATAAACTAATGAAAAAGGATTAAATTATAAATTTTTTAAAAAATAAAAATTCAATGAAATAAAGCATTTATAACAAAAAATGGATAATCAAATTGGAATAATAATAATATAAAAAATAAAATAAATTGTGAAAAAAATTTACATGATAAAAGCATTATCAAACAATTACAAAAAGTTAAAAGTAATAAAATCACATAAAAAAATATGAACATAAAAATTCTCGTATTAAAAAAGATGATAGCAAATATAGAAAGAAAAAACATAAAAGTAATTTGTACAGCATTTTATAAAATTGAAATAATTTAATATTTATAAATTCTAGTAATAGATAAAAATAATTCAAATTCAAATATTTATTAAAAATTAATTTAATATTAAAATATAAATAACAAATAACAAATTAACACGTAACAAATTATAGGAATAACACTTGTCATAAAAAGCAAAATATATTACATCTAATATAGATTTGCTTTGTCCTAAATATGTGTTTGTTACAATAATAATAATAAAATCTTATCCCACTAAATGAATTCAACTATATAATATATAAATAGGAAAATAAAATTTTCATAAAAAAAATATCTTCTAAAAAACTGAGCCTTAAGCTCCATGGAAAAGTATTTTATTTTTCTAATATTACATACGAAAAATTTAAAAATAGAATTAATTCCCTCCTTTTTATCTGAATACTGAGCCTTAAGCTCCATGGAAAAGTATTTTATTTTTCTAACATTACATATGAAGAATTTAAAAATAAAAATAGCTTCCTCCTTTCCATCTGAATATTGAGACCGTTATGATTTCCATCTTATATGGTCCAGTATAAACTTTCAAAGAAAAAGGAGACATGCAATTACGCTAGACCATATGGGAGGCCATTGCAATTTATTCAAATATAAATAACAAATCCTTCTCTTTTTTTCATAGGAAAGAAAGCCTTAAGTCATACATTTCACCCCCAAAACAGTAAAAATACTCTGGTGGGAAAGCCGTGATATTATATTCTAAAAATACATAGATAGAACTGGAAACATGACATTCCCTCAGTACTTGAGATCAGGATTGTCACGTAGACCTAGCCTAGATATAACAAAACAATAGGAATCCCAGTCAGTTCTTCTGAGGTATTTCAGTAACTTCTTTCTCCTCTGAACCATTGCCAGCAGACCTTTAAGAGAATGTTTATCCTAATGCATCAAAGATAAATTGAATCAGCAATAAAACAGTGATTAATGACATAATGTCCAAGATTTTCACAATAAACCTTGTCTGTTATTCATAATTGATAGTAAAAATAAAAAAGAAAAAAGAAAAAATAATTGGAGGAGGCAGCTTACCTTTTTGTGTAGAACCGAAGATAAATGCTTAATTTTAGTTGTGAGTTGAGCAACTACAAAGAAATTAGTGAAATAGTATTATTGTTTGTGCTAAGCATGTAACAATACCAAATGTCATATGCATGAGAGGAAACATTAAAAATCACCACCTTCTCTTTCATTGCACCTAGTCATATAAAATTTGAATTAGCTAATAAGGATATCCTTTACCTTGAACACGAGCAGATCCACAATCCGACTCTGACATTTTAAACTCATCTCTAACCTTTGCAAGCTCCAATTTTATTTTTTCAGCTGAAGACATGTTATCTGGATGGAAATACTGCATTAAATATAGAAAAGCAATATTAGAACCTCAAATTAATTATTTAAGAAGATTAATTATTTTAGGAGAAATTTTTGCATGCTCCAATTATACCACGAGTCCTAGTCATAACCAATAAGTCAAGGATAATTGTCAATTTTGTAAGATTTATACATGTTAAAAATCTACATTTTCAATTTCCAAGACATTGGAACTTGTAAAAATCAATAATTACCCTTCATTTATTGACTATGACTAAGGATGCATAGTATAATTGAAACATACAAGAATTTCTCTTATTTTAGATAGTAAGTATTGGGACGCAAGTCACAACATTAGAAATGTTAATGGAATTATGTAATATTATAATAGAACCTAAAGGCATGATACTAATAAACCTTGAAGAGCACCGAAAAGGCTAACAACAATTCATGAAAGTCAGATGTTAGTCTTCAGTGGGAGCAATGACCCCGCTCCCCTGTTAAAAGGCTCAAATACTTCAATGACAATAATTTAAGACCATTCATCAGGAGCTAACCTCTCCCACATAAAACACTTCTGACCTTCTAGGTCGTATCCGTGGTTTTCTGCTTAAGATGCTTTTCAAAAAATTCTCCTTTTAACTTAATAGTGTAGGCGGCATTGCTTTTTCAGGGTCACATCATTAATGAGGCAGTGATATTACCTGCTTCTTTTCCTTCATCCAATTTTAGAGAGTTTGTTCGTCTGTATTCGTGATTCATTTATCATCTTCTGTGGTCTATGCTTTGCAGGAGAAAAAATTGTATCACTTCTTAACAGCGCTATGTTCAACATTCTTCCCAATCGGTTCTGTAGTTCTCAATTGGGGAATTTTCCAAATGGTGGTTCTTAACAGTAGCACATTTATCATCAACCACTCATTTTTCCTTATGCGCCTGCCACTACTGAGAACTACAAATCACCTAGGAAAGCTATCTTTTGGTTTTTTGTGATATTATTCCAAGACTTTTCCTACTCAATAATTATGAGGTCTTTGTACAGGCAGCATTCCACTAGCTTCAGTGATTTAAGGGCTGTATGCAAATTTAAGATTATAGAACCAATATCTCTGGCATGAAATCAGTTTCTAATTTGGCAATCAATTAATTAAACTTGTTCCTTCAACTATCTTTCCGCCCAGAACTATAGTTATTCAATATGAATCATGATACACCTGTAACCATCACAGCATATATTCAATGTTACTTCCTTTGACACAAGGCTTGCTACCAATACTACTACGTTCAAAATGAAGCTAAAATAGTACCCCAAAAATAACCCATGCTTACCTTTTCAATAAGGTGATCCTTAGGAGGGTTCAACATGAGGCTTGGAGTTCTTCCCAACTGACCCAATATATTAAGTCTCTGCACTGGAAAACTTGTATCATTAGGTATAGAAGCACTAGAACGAATTTCCTAAGATCAACTTGTTGCTGATTAAACACAACACCAGCAAAACAAGGGGGGATAGTGTATTGACAATATATTAGTACTAAGATAAGATTCTTACGTGTATTCTGTTTTTTGTTTTCTTCATCAGCATGCTTCAACTTCATTAAGCTCGCTCTCAATTCCTTCATAGGATAACCTTTAGCCGCAGATTCAATCGCTGCCTTCTCCATTTCACTCAATTTTATCAACCTCTCATTCAACTCCGCCAGTGAAAACCAGTCCTTTCCCTTTGTTTCCGGTCTCAATGCCCTCAATTTTTCCCCCAACTCCCGCTTGTCATAAGACTTCATAAACTCCATATTCATTGCTGCCGAACTCCCATCTTCCTTCTCTTTCATCTCCTTCCCAAAAATTGATGCCGGCAGCACCGTCCCACCGATTACTGTCGACGATGCCCCAGAACCCGTTGAATCCGACGGCTTCAATCCGAAGCTATTTTTATATGCTGATAAGGACATTGGATCCCCACCTTTCCTGCTACCCTGAGATGTTCCGGTTGACCGTAGATGCCGCATGCTTTCTTTAATTTTGTCAAAAGAAATTTTTACACCAGGTCTCCCTGCACTTGAATCAGCATTGTCCTTTGATTCACCTGAAGTTGCAATCAAACTTCTCTTATACAGATCCTGAAATGAGATTGGCTGCGACGAAGATGAAGAATTGGAATTTGGGTCAGTGCTTGGCGGAGGGACAGATGTTCGAAGCCGAAAATCGGATAAGCGCTTTCTGATTTCAGCCAGGGATTCTGTTGTGGAGGGTCTTTTCAGTGAAGAATCCGACCGTGAAGGTGAAACCCTCCTCGAGGCGGATGCAAACGAAGTGGAATGTTGTTGTTTGAGGTGCACCTTGATATCGCCGTAGTGGGAAAAGGAGAATTGAGACCTTGGTGGAGAATTTTGAGATGGCTGTTCTTCGTCAGCTTTGGAAGGAGGTTCGTCGTCATTGCTGGAGTTCTGAGTAGAGAAGAAGCGAGAGAAACAGGGATTTTTTAGATTTCTGGAGTTAACAAGGTTCGTTCTGAGTCGAAGATGGAGGGCCATGGAGGAACAAGGAGGTTTTGGGAGTATAGCATGGAGGGAAAGAAGACGACGTCGACCATAGAATTGGACATTAGGGTTTAATTGGAGAATTTGGGGTTTTAGGAATTTGAGCGCAACGACCCAATGTCCAAGTCCAAAAGCAAATGCAGAATGTGTGATATTGGACCCAAAAAATAGAATTTACCCAAAAAATTGACATGGGCCGTGAGGGTTTTTCTAGTGAAGAGGCCCAAAAGGATTTTCAGCAAAGGGAACAAAGCACAACGAAAACAGTAATTCTTCTCGTTACACTAAGGCAGTTTACTGGACGTGATTTGCCTGTGTAAAAATAAAAAAAAAGGGAACTTATATCATTCATAATTAATGAAATAATGCATAATATGATGATGACCCAGAAAAAATTTGATTTACACGGACATATCCTCCACCTAACAATTGAGAGATTAATCTCTTGAGGTATGATCGAACACTAATTACAAGAATCTCTCTCAACTGAATTTTCCCTATATAAAAATTTGGATAGAACTTAGGATATTTTGACTAAAGTGTTTAAACTTTTTTTCACTCATACTGACTCACATTGGTAGAAAAAAATTTACTTTAATATAATTCATATTATTTTTTATCATATTATTCACATATAATATTAAATAAATAAAATATTTTCTATAATGTTAATCTTTTTTAATTATAAGGTATTGTTTTGCACACTATATAAGACCTCCTAATATAAGATAAACTATACAATTATGGCTTATATTATGTTTAGAGATATCAAACACAATAGTATAACATATTTAAAAGTCGTTTCTTATACGTTGAATTCAGTATAAGACTACTCTAAAAGTCCATTTAGACAATATTATAGTATAAAATAAAATATGATAAATCAACAAAATAGTATAAAATAGTATAATGAAAATATAAGATATAATAGTATTCAATATTTGATATAAAATAGTATAAGAAAATAATAGTATAAAATTATACTATTTATTGTTAGTCTTTTCTTTTTTTGAATGTCCATTCATTTTTAATTTTTCTAATGTATATAACAAGGTTAATATTTAAAAACATTCATTTAGACAAATAACCCGTACTCTAATAAACTATTCCTTCAATATTTTTTATCAATCAAATAATTCCTTTCCCCTAACTAATTAATTACATACTTCTTTTTTAACGAATTTATTAAATAGACTAATTTTCTATATCAAAATTTCAACACCACACAGCTTTTTTCCATTTTTTTCCTTCCTTTTTCTCATATTTCCTAGTCTTATTCTTAACTCCTTATACTGCTAAAATCTTCCCCATACCCTTTACCCCAAAGCCTTTATCTTTCTCCATTTCTTTATCCTTTCCTTCTTTATCATGAACCCATTAACAAAGTTAGTTTGATGCCCTTGTTGCTTGAATATTCATTACTTCTAATTAAAAAAAAATAAGAGGAAATATTGTACTTCTTCCTTCTATGTTCTGCTCTATGCCTTATTAACTAACATATATATTTTGGAATCAAGTTTACAATAGCTAAAAGGAAATCAAGCTTATGGGTCCTTAAAAAGGAAGAAGAAAAAGAGAAAGAAGAGTGATGATGTTGTCTAGTTTGAAGAGAAAATAATTAGGTGGAAAGAAATGACCAGAGCAAAAGTAGAAATAAAAAAAAATCTCCTATCCTATCCTATCCACTTGTATCAAGTATATGAAAAAAATGAATTTTATCATGTTTGGCCAATATAAAATGAATTGATTGTATAACCCTATACTATCATATATAACCCTTATAAGTCACAATCCACCAGGCTATGATCAACGTAAAACTTAATCTTAATTTTCACAAACCTATCTAACTTCACTTAGCATCATTATTCATTTATAATCTAACTAAGCAATTCTATTAACTAATTCTCTTTTTATATGCAATTCAAATATTTACAAATAAAGGTTATATTGCAGCATAAATCAAACTATCAACGAGGCCCACATCATTTTCTAACTACTCTCTAACAAGATTATGGCTATTTTCAAAAAAAAAATTTCAAGAGATAATTACTCTTAGGTTACTAGTGGTCATTAAAGAGTTGCAACATGTGAATCTATAAAACATTTAAAATAAAACAATAATGAGTTAAAGATTCTATAAGCATATAACTTAACAAAATATAAACAGCCATACCCATGTTATATTAGTTAGAAATACAATTATAGTAATCCGCGATCACATCCATAACTCTAACTTATGAATCACATAACACTATTATTTACAAATTATAACATGTGATTTCAATAAGAAAATACAAGGTGACATACATTCAATCCTTATTCACATCATAACACAACATTGCATAATCTTAATTAATAAACAACACATAACCATCATCATTATTATTTAATGTCAAAGGTTACTCTTATCCTACCTACTTAGTGAACCTGCCTACCATTCTTCTTACCTACTTCTTACAAGAACTTGGGTGGGATATAGCATATAACGTGACACAAGCACTTAGTCATAAGATATGATACTAGAAATATTTTAAACCTTACAAGAAGGAGCCCTTGAGCTGAAGGTTATGCTTTGATATTATTCATATGTGATAACCCCTAAGGTGTGATTTTTTATGTCTATCCAAAGAAAACTTAGATTTTGGTACCAACACACACATATAAACAATATCAATAGGTTTACCTTATACTTTTTAAGTCCTATTTTATCCCTTCCTGATATTTCTTTGGCCCAATACAATTCACAACATTAAATTACCATAATTTCAATTCATCATCAATACTCAACATATACCATAGTTTCATTCAATGCACAATTCCATTAGGATTTCCATAATTAATCAAAATAACATAATTATAAACATATATTAATCATAATCACATTCCTTTTGGGAATTCCATCATTATAACTATAAGTAACAACATACATATATGAAAGTTATATAGGCATTCATTACTTTAAAATATCATAAAATAAATAAAACTAGGCAAATACGGGAAATATTTAAGTATGGATGAAAAAAAGCAAATTCTATCTTCATACTCAAGTGTATACCTACTTTAATCATCTTGGGGCAACTCTGAATATTATATCTCATGAATAACACAAAATTTATGAATTTATTGTTCATGGCACTTACTTCATATGAAAATAAACTTAATGGGCTTTCCATAGATTGGTCACTTGCATGAAATGGTTAAAATTTGAAAAAGTTATGCTTCTTATGAGATAAATAAAAAAAATCAATTTTTTTCAATCTTGAATTTCTAAAATTTGTCCACAATTTTAGTGATATCTTAAAATATACATAATATATTAATTTAAAACTAATTCCATTTGAAAATAAACTCAATTATCTGTCCAAAGATTAGTGGTTTGCTAAAAGCATGTGTAAAATGTATTAGATATGACCTTTCAAAATTGACATAACAATGTAGTCCTAACATACTCAAGTATAGGCATTCAGACAATAATTTTTTCATCTGTACTCGAGTATATACTTGCTTATAGCCATCTAGGATGCCCCCATAATGTGATACTTGGATATAAATGACAAGAATTTATAATCAATCATCTTAAAATTCAACAAATAAAAATAAAAATAAAAAACATGTTATATTCTAGAAATTATAGAAAGGGAGTGATAGATGATAAAAAAATTATACTATAAAGGATGAAATTCTTTTATAAGTAATGGTAAATGCTATAAAATTTAAATCCTTTTAATAAGTTGCAAAGTTCTTTAAAAAGCCTAGAGAAAAAGCTCACAAAAGAGACTTAATTATAATTGTCAAAAACTCAAATCTTAAATCTTAAGTCTGTGTTGTCTATAAGGTACAAGCCTATTTAAATACCTTAAGAGAAAACTTAGAACAATTAAGGCTTAAGTAAACTTTACTTAAGTCTAAAGTAAATGCAAATAGAGTTACTTAAACTTAAAGCAAATATACTAATAAATCTAACTTAAAGTAATAAAATAATTAACCTATAGTAAAAAAATAAATAAATGAGCCATAAAACACTAATTCGTAAAAAAGCCTAAATGTGTTTAAATATAATAAAAATATGAATAAAGTCTCAAAGGTCCAAAATAGTCAAATAACCCAATTAACTCTAAAATGGTGTCTATAAATTCTAAGTTTGCTTCTTAAAGTGCATGTTTGATTTTTTTAGTTTTATTCTTGAAGATTATCCTTCTTAGGATCACATCATTTCTTTTTTCTTTAAAAGATTCATCTTTGAATTAGTAGGACTTACCTAAAAATGGAGAAAGATTAAAAATATCAAAAGAAGTATTCACAATAAATTTATTATGAAGATCGAATTTAGAAGTAACATTATTAATCCTCAAACACTTGAAATTAACAATTTGAATGCAAATAGCATTTGAGTTGGAAGAAGCACTTGGAATGGTTATTATAACTCTTTGAAATGCAAATAGCTTTTAGGATGGTTTTAGAAATAACTTGACCTCCTTTGGGACGTGTCTTTCCTTATGTGCAACTAAATCCAAATACCAAGGTTAAAAATAGAACATGAATTAACAACTTAATAAAAATATATAAACTTATCAATAATAATAAGTTTGTCGATGAAAAAATATAAAACATAATTTCTTAGAAGCTTCTTATAAAAGCTAATCAAATCATGAAAACCTTTAATTTTACTAACAAACTTACGTGGCAACCGTCCTTTGATTATGTTCTCTTTTTTTATCTACCTTTATTACTTTGTCACACATACATATCTCAAAAATATAATTCTTTTCATACAAAGTAAGCATTCTTCAATATTATCATGCAACTTTTCATTTCTTAAAATTTGCAAAACCTATTTTAAGTACTCAACATGTGTATTTCCACTTTTACTATCCACAAGATTATCATCGAGATGTGAAAAGCAATCTTTTTAATTTTTTTAAATTGTTAAACAAAAATTAGATCCATTATTTAAGCTCATAAAAATAATGAAAAAAATAAAAAAATTATTCTTGAAAATACATAAAACATGATTTATTAGGCTTATAAAAATACTTAATGCATTGGATAAACTAAATACTAAAACTAATCACTCATATAAACTATGCTTTTGTTTCAAAAATAATTTTCTTTTCTACACTGTTTCTTATGCAAATTAGATAATATTCACCTATCAAACCAATCTTGGAAAATATACAATGATCATGCAACTCAATAAAGATATTTTTTAAAGTCTCTTTAACTTTAAAATATTTTGTCAAATCAAAACCTTTAGAAAATACACAAATCATGTAACTTATCATGCATATCCTTTAAAGTTCTTTTTATCCCCAAAATATTATATTATTCCACTATTATAGGTTTCTCCAACATATAAGTCACTTAGAAAGCCTTGAGGCATAAATAATTTATATTCCCTGTACAAGAATTTATCATGCCTAAAAATGTCTCTAAATATTTTTTCATAAATATCAACATTTGAAATAAAATTAATATGTAAAGGAATATTAAGATCATGTAAAGAGGTAGCAAGACTATAGCCATTCATATACAAAATCTTGATACACTCAAAATTTACAAATTTTGTATGTAAGATATCTTTATTATATTTAAAACCCAACAATTTATCATATAAAGTAGAGATGTAAGTATACCTCTAAGCCAATATAATAATAATTACAATATTTTTATCTTACCTTCCTTAATATTTTTTCCTTCTAAAAAGTGGTAATTCTCTTAAAAATTCTTTTGAAGGTGCATCTTGAAATTTTTATAAAACAAAATCAAAATCATTTAAAAAAAATGCAATTTGGTTAGTATTTTCATATACTTTCTTGTATAATACAATTAGCTAAGAAACATATGAAACACTCTTTCACATAATTTATTTTTATCATAATACTTAATTTTTCTATTTTTTTTATCTTGACTCTTCTTTGAACTCTATTTCTTTCTCGTTTTCTTTATAAGCACCTTTTTTCTTATCATAACTCTCATTTTTTTAACTTTATTCTCTTCTTATTTTTTCTTTTCTCTTTTTATTTTTCCTTCTTCTTTATGTTTCCCTTATTCTCTTGTCCTCCTTTTCTCTCATTTTCTTTTCCTCTTCTTCACTTTTAGATCTTGAAAAGATTTCTCACTTGTTTTGAACTTTTAAACCTTCATTCTTCTCAACCTTACCCTTCTAAGATTTTCATGAAGAACTAGAATTATAACTATATATAAAAAAGTTAGGAATAAATATTTTCCTTATAATAACCTTCATTTTTTCCCAAATGGTAGTAAATCTTATATTATTTCTTCTTCTAGTTGAATCAAGTTAATTACACCAAATAATAGCATAATCAATACATTAGTAAGTGGTAAGTCTCACTTTCTTCTCTTTAGAATAGTAGTAACATTCAAAGATCACTTCAATCTTCTTTTCCCACTCTAGGTAGACTTTTAAATTATTTCTTTCTTGAAATAAAGGAAACTTATTTTTAACATTATCAAGATTAAAATCCATGTGATTTATTATTTACTTTTCGTCTTCTCTTTTCTTATTGCTTCTTTCATCTTTCCTATCACTCTTTCTTTATTACTTTTTTTATTTTTATTTTCAACTCTTTCTTCATCAATATATTTAACATTTTATCTTCTGTCTCTTCTTTCCTTTCTTTAACCATGGTGTTTTTAATGAGATTGTTCTTTCTCAATTCTCCTAATTCTATTTCACTTCACTAAATTCTATAGTTATCCTATCAAGTTATTATTGTATAATCCTTAATATCGATATTATATCAATATTTGTGCTACCTCCTAATATATTTATTATTTTTTTGAAAGAAATTGCTATAAGAACAAGTTAAATAAAAAGAAAGGACCTCACTAATAAGTCACCCTTACTTGATTTTAGAGGTATTCATATTTATGTTTATACTCTAAATTAATACTTTTACCCTCAAATGTTTTCATATTCTCTTATCTTTCACCACTCCTTACTTTCCTGTCTTTGTAGTTCATTGAGAACTTAAGAAGGCATAACTAATAAAATTTATTAATTATGACAATTAATATCACCAACTAATCCCACAAAAAGGAGTAATAAAAGATGCTTAAAAAATCAATAAATTAGAAATTCAAAGAAGAATGGACTAACTAAGACTTAGAAAAAACATAGAAAGGAGAGAACACAAGACTCAAATACCAAGAACTATGAATTAAAATTTAATGAAAGAAAGTAAATAAAAACTACAAAATGAAATTGATGGATTCAAGTAAATAAATAAGCATTCAAGGGTAATTAACTTTCTTTTACTTTTCATTAACATTTTTCTTCTTTTAATTTTCTTTTTTCTTTTTTTTAACTATCATACTTCTTTTTTTTTTACTTTTCTTGCTTTTTTTTACAATTCAAGTCACCTTTTTTGAATTTTTAACTTTTATAACTTTTTTTCAATCACAATACTTTTTTTCTCACTTTTGATTTTTTCCCCACTTTGATCACAACTTCAACACTAACTACTGACTAAACAAAATGAGAATCATTTTAACAAGCAAGATGAAACAAACTTCAATTGGACACTCACAAATGCAATTAACTACCTACCAACTTGAATAAGGCAAAGTAAATGGAAATTAAAGATAATTTAAAAACATATTGAAACCAAAGAAATAATAACAATTTAGAATGAAAATGAGACCATAACTCCAAATTGGATATGGATGTTAACACAAAATTAATTTAGACAACATTAAGCAATCACAAAAGATGAGAGACATGAATTGATAAAAGAAAAAAGACATAGCTAATAACAATAATTTGCCAAATTGAAAAACAAATAAGAATTAAAATGAAATTTACAAGGCACAAAATAGTAATGAATTACAAATAGTAAGTATGAAATTAATTGAAATTTAAAGATTATGAACCTAGTTCTGATAACCAAATGATATGAATCTATGATAGATCATCCCAAAATCTAGTGAACTAAAATGGAATAAAAGAATATTCATGTCACACTTTAGAAAAAATAGAAAAGAAGTAATGAATGATAAAGAATCACGTCACAAAGGATAAAATCCTTTAATAAATAATGGAAGACGTTACAAAGGTTAAATCTATTTTATAAGTTATAAAGTTCTTTCAGGGACCCTAGAGAGAAAGCTCACAAAAGAAATTTAATTCTAATTATTAAAAACTCAAATCTCAAATCTTAAATCATAAATCCATATTATCTATAAGGAACAAGCCTCTTTAAATAGCCTTAGAGAAAACCTAAAATAATTAAGGCTTAAATAAACTTTACTTAAGTCAAAAGCAAACATAAATAGACTTACTTAAATCTAAAGCAAACATACTAATAAACCTAATTTAAAGTAATAAAATAGTTAACTTATGGTAAAAATATAAACTAATGGATCATAAAACACTAATTCATTAAAAGGCCTAAATGTCTTTAAATGTAATAACAACATGAATAAAAGCCTCAAAGGTCTAAAATAGTTAAATAGCCAAATCAAACACAAAGTAGTATCTGTAAACTCTAAGTTTGCTCTTTGAAATGAATTCTTTATCTTTTTAGTTTTGTTTTTTAAGATTGCCCCTTCTAGGAACACATAAATAAGCATTTACAAAGCAATTTTAAAGCTATACTTACTTATATACTCGAATATAATACTTAAATTTTACAAATTTGCTGTGAGAACATTATAAATGGTTAACTTTTCCCTAAATTAACATATATACTTCAAATAAGCTACAATTTAACATAAGTTTACCATCCATACTCATTTTACAAGCATGCACACTAATAATGTATACTATAACATACTTGTTCAACATAAAATCCTCAATTTCCTATTAAAACAACATAAAGATTCAAATAAAGGAAGATCATAAAAAATTATCAAATTTAATTACATTATCTACTTACTTGGTGATGAATGAGATAAAAGAAAATAAGAAAAGGGTTTGATTGCACTATTCAACATAAAATGAAATTAATCAACCCAAATCCTTAATTTTCCTTTCCTACAACCAAGTTTCATAAAATCTTTTATCTTCAACATGTGAACTAGAGGAATTACCTTGATTAGAAGAGTTTAATGATAATTCTTAGAGTTTTACAACTCAATCCCTTGTCAATGTGGCTAAATTAGGAGTAGACATTTTAAAGAAGGGAAAAGGAATATGCATGGATGCTTTTAAAAGAAAAATTAGGTTTTGAGGTGTTGTAGTAAAATATAAAGTGATCGAATACTTTTAGGGCAAATTTTTGTAATTAAAGGATGTTTGAGGGGTAAAATCAAAATAAAGGCTCCTAAATATCCTCCATAGACATTTAATTTAATTATTCTCATATTTATCCTAAAACTCTATTTTTGTCAATTTAATTATTTCCATAAATGTGTCCATAATAATTTAGTCATTTACACATACATATAAATATCAACTAAAAGAAATAAAAGAAAAGTACTAACTTTTTAAAGGGTGTGACATTATACAATTGCTAAAACATGATAATATATAATTATACTATCAGCCTTTTCCTAGCAAGTGTGCCAAACGGATCCTAAAGGGTGGTTTGGACCATATGATAGTATAAAATAAGATAGGATAAACCTGACATAAGAGAGGAAATGAAAGGATAAGATATAATAGTATCTAATATTGGACTCTCAATTATATAAGAATGCAATAATATAAAGTTATACTATCGAATGTTTGTTATCATATGTATTTAACATGGATAATATTAAAAAATATTTTATTTGGATAAAATTAACTTTGAATAGCATTTAAATCTTTGAATTATATATTTTTGGAAACAACAGCAAGTGGTCATGGTTAACAATGGTTGGTGGTAAAGATGGTGATTAATGGTAGTAGGTAGCAATGAATAATGATTAATAGCAGAAAGTGGTGGTGATTAATGGTGGCAAGTAGTGGTGAGTAACAATGGTGGCAGTTAACTGTGACAGATGGTGACTAGTGGTGGTTAATAATGATAAGTAACATGGATGGTGATTAAAGGTGATAGGTTATGGCATATACTATTTAATTATAAGTGATGGTCAACAGTGGTAGATGTTAGCAAAAAGTGGTTAACAGTGATGAAGGATGGCTAGCTATATTTAATGGTAGTGGTTGGTGGCCAATTATATTCAACGACAATAGATGGTGGCAATTAATGGTTAACCATCAATTCACAACCTATCATTTATTAATAACTTCTCATTTTATTTCATAATGTCATTATTCAAAATTAAGAATAAAATAGAGAAAAGAATTGACTTTCATCTTATTAGCTCGTATTGTATTAAAAAAGAGACGATAATTTTATCATATATTAGTAAAATAAAATAACTTGATTGGGTTAAATTGTTCTATCTGATGGGTGCACTAAACATCTGCTAAGATTATATAGTATATGCTTATAATATTAGCCTTTTCTTATATTATTCATTAAATAGGCTTTATATTTTTAAAATTAAAAAATTCTTTTTAAATATTATCATTTTCTTATGTCACTCTTACATGTCTTTTTTATAAAATTAAAATTAAAAATTCTTTTATGTTGGCATTTAAATTTTGATTTAGCATTTTTAAATTTTTTAATTTGACAATATCATACTATATTTATAATACATGCAAATGTTGGAAAATAAGATCAAAAAATTTTAAAAGTTAATAATAAAAGGAATTGTATTCATTATATTACATAACATATGGATTTATGCAAAATAATTAATCAATAAATAATTATAATTGAAAATTAAACCTAAATTTTGATATGTTATCTATATAATGAATTTAATATATTTCTTGATCATGAATTTCATTTAGTTTTCCCTGAATATGAAAAGATGAAAAAGTGATAATATAAGGAGTATGAGGAAGTTACCTAAACTTTAATCCTTAGTATATATTATAAGCCCTATATTTCAATAAAGCAACCATAAGTATATATAAGATAAAACTTTGGATTTTTCCTTATGGGTTGGAGTAGGTTAACTTGTTCATCATAAAAAACCTAAGAACAAAAGTTGATAAAATAAAACATTCACACTAGCTAAAGTGTTTAAATAGGGCTCAATTATAATATGATTTTTGGGCCTAACAAAATTATTCCACATTATTTATACATTCATTAATCCAAGTCTACAAATTAGTCTATAAAATATTTTAACAATTTCCCATTGGATAGCATAATTAGAAAAATAAAACCTTTAATTATAGTAATAAATAATATCAAATAATGAGCATGACACTATTGCAACCTCAAGTTTAAAATAAGATCATAAGCCTTAACATGAGGATCACTATATTCAATAATAATACTAAGGTCACACATATTAAGACTTACAACTTTATGACCAAAAATAAAAAATGGATATGGAGTAACCAATATATATCTTAAATTTATGGTCGGAGCATTTGCCTAGGATGGCAAATGAGATTCAACAATCTCAACATAATAAATGAGAAAAAGTCTAAATACTTCTAAATGTCAACCATAACATGTGCTCTCAACAAACATGGCAATACCACACATAATACACATCTTTTATGTTTACTCTCACTAATCTAAGACATCATAAGGCTAAATCATTTATTAAATAGTGGTTTACATATACATACTTGAAATGCATATACATACCTAAAGTACATTAGTTTATGGTCACACACATAATACATTTGACATACAATATAATTAACTTATAATTCCCCCATTAACATAAATAATACTTTACTATTCCTTTTAGTTAATTAGATTTCAAATGGTAAAAATAATGGGATCATATAACCATTCAATCACCATAAGTATAAAACTTATTACTTTTCTCTACAATAATTTGAATACAATTAAGAAAAATATAGCAACACTATAACTTAAACATGTAGTTGTAATCTCTTAAATACTATACAAGACATGCTTACAATTGTTACTCTATAAAAAGGCAAAATTAAAGTCCATCATTCCAAATTGTTGCGTAATAAGAAAATATTTAATTTATTTATTCTAATTGAGATACACCATAAATATCCATTTGATATTATTCACAAAATAATAACTCATATTGCCATTACCATATATATTATGGATTATTAATTAACAATTTAAACACAATAATGAGTGAGGTAACTATAAATGTTTGTTTGACACCATCCAAAAAACAATACTTCATACTATCATTATCATATATCCATAATGACATTAATGATAAAATAGAACCTCCCATTATCACAACCATTTATCCATAAAATATTTTATTAATTAATAGTTTCAATAGAATATGACTTTCTCCTTTAATTAGGAATTCAACCATTGCTCTATAACAACTCAAGTGTATATATATATATATATGGGCACAAAAATATATACAAAATACTTAAGAACACAATATGTCATTAACAATAGAAGTACATGGGACCAATTGCATTCTAAATTTTTATATCATAATAAGGATCTAATAATATTATGAGTCTCCACCCCTCTTAAGATAAAAGAATAAAAAAAGATAGAACATTTGTTTTATACAAAAGAATCATATTTTATAAAAAAAAAAGCATAATTTTCAGAGGTTTTCATTTTTCTTATTTTAAAGATTTCATAGCTATAGTTTATTATGATTTGCTTTATGATAGATAAATGTACAACTAGATAAACTAAAAATATCATACCTTTACAAAAGTCCATTAAAACATAGGTCAAGTTCTACAAAATATTCAATCGGCATAAAACTTAAATTAAATTAATAAATAAGTATCAATTGTGCTAAAAACAAAATATATATGAATAAACTAATTAATCTGTATTTCATAAAACTTGACCAAAAACAATAATTTTAATTTTTGGCATTAAATATTAATCTTTTAAACCATTTTTCAAGAATAACACTTATCGTAGATAAATTTTCCTTACAATTAGTCCTATGATAAGTGGATACACAATCATAAAAAAAGTTCAGTAAAAATAATTTATTATAGCCTAAAATAACCTTTTAAAGACTTCTAATCCTTGTAATCGATTCCAAACAATTGCATATGCCACACATCGAGGAAAACACTTATTATGCATGTAATCATATTATTCATGCTAAGTATTTCCTTATAAAATATGTAATTTTTATAACACATAAGTAAGTTTGTATTAAATTTATTATACTCCTAAATTTAATATTGATAAGGTATTTAAAAATTTAGGTATGGAAGGATTAGAAATTCAAGAAAATAAATAAAATTTAGTTTACTATCGTAAGATTCAAGTTAAGGAGGTAAAAGAAGCTCTTAAGAGAATAAATAATGATAAAGTCATCAATTCTGATGGTATTCCTATTGAAGTTTAGAAATATTTCGGAGAGTAGGGTATCTTAAGACTTACTAGGCTATTTAATAAGATTCTAAGGTCTAAGAAAATGTTAGATGAGTGGAGGAGTAGCATTTTAGTGCTTGTATATAAGAACAAAGGAGATATCTAGAACTATACAAACTATGAAAGGATAAAACTTATGAGCTACATGATGAAATTATGAAAAAAAAGTAATTGAGCACAGATTAAGAGAGGAAACTAGGATTGTAGAGAGTTAATTTGGATTTATACTAGGAGAGTCTATAATAGAAACTATTTATCTTTTATGGGGATTAATGGAAAAGTATTAGAGTAAAGAAAGAGACTTATCTATAGTTTTTATTGACTTAGAAAAAGGTTATGATCAAGTACCAAGAGAAATATTATGGAAAGTTCTAGAAAAGAAAGGAGTTCATGTGGCTTGTATCTGGGCTATGCAGGACATATATAATAGGGTAACTATAACTATAAAAACTCCTGGAAGCAAGACAAATGACTTTCCTATAAGAATAAGTCCACATCAAAATTCAGCCTTAAGTTATTACTTATTTAATCTTGTTGGGATTAAGAGCTAAACAATTGTAGCGGAATTTAACTTATTCCAATCAAGAATTCATGCAAAATGATTAGATCAAGATAATGATTTAGTCATTACTTTTTATAGATAATTCAAAAGTTTGATTGTTGATTACTTTTTTAATTTGCTTTCAATCGAAAACTCTGAGGTATCCATATGAACCCACGAATCACCAATGAACGTTCTATGACCACTGATTGGAATTCTCCTCTTTTGTCTTATAATGCTAGCTACGCCCTATCTAAGGTTATGGTCAAGAAAAGCTACTAGGATTTTTTATGTTATTTGGGATGTGTGAATAATAAAATAATAATATTAACATTTTATACACTATTTAAATAGGTACATAAAAAATCCTAACTAATTGGACTTTGTTCCATGTATAATTATGGGCTTATAATTGAGCCTTATAATTATAACATGAAATTCCTATATACTAGGCCCAAATAATTTAGTCTATCAATTCCAAATGCACTAGGTTCTAAGTGTGCAATCCTATAGACTCTTATTACATTGGCAATTATTATAAATCATATTAATGATCATAAATAATGAGTAGTGCCTAAAAATAAATCATTATTACTCAAGTAATAAGAAAGTCAATGATTCGACCGAACTTATACATGTGATCATCATCTATGATTTTTTATCCTAGATATCTAGATTGAGCATGAGACATGGACCGTGTCATTATCGTATAACTTAATTTAAAGTTTTTTTTATTCATAAGGAAACTAACTAAAGTAGATGTAATTGACATCCTATGTCAATCCATCTGAGTGTGGTTATGTATTTTTCTTAATTTTACTTAATCAAGAGGTCTACAAATGTCACTCTTGTTATATAAGAGGGACAAATTCTATTTTAATCACACAAATCCCTTTGTATGATATGTGACATATTTAATAACTACCATTACATTTACTCAATCACAAGTGACATAAAACAGTATAAAAATGTGGAACTCATATGTAGGAAACCTTGGCGATCTCAAGTTAAAGGATTACATTAATGATGATCACTAATAATCACTCATTATATTTATATAATGATTTATGTAGTGTTCTTAGGATAGGTCAATCCATTACACAAGTTCTCTAACTTGTACTCATGTGTAAACTTAATATTTCATATAAGTTACCACACATGCTAATCTTAACATGTTAATATAACCCAATCCATAATGATATATGACTAGGGATATTTAAGAATATAATTATTCTAATGTTATTATCATGATTAAATATACTATGTAAAAAATATATGTATAAATATGGTAATTGGAATTACTTTTAAACTAACATGATTCAAATTTATAATCATCCATATGATTGGTTTTAAGACATATACACCAATAAATCTAGTCTTGGATGTTCTTACCAAGAATATACAAGAGACTATCCCTAAATGCATGCTATTTGTAGATGATATAATTCTGATTATGAAATCAAAAGGAAATATTAACTATAAACTTGAGCTTTGGAGATAGGCATTAGAATCCAAGGGTTTTTGCTTGAGTAGAAATAAGACAGAGCACATACATTGCAAATTTAACAAGAAATAAAATAGAAATAATTTGGAGGTAAGAATTGGAGAACATGTCATACTACAAGTGTTTAATTTTAAGTATATAGGATCAATATTACAAGGCCATGGGGAATACAGGATACAAGTCGAATGGTTAAAAAGGAAAAAGGCATAAAAAGTTATTTGTGATTGCAAAATATTTACCAAGCTTAAAGGGAAGTTTTATCAGACTGATATAAGACCAATTATACTTTATAGCAGTGAATGTCGAGCTTTAAAGGGATAACACAAACAAAAATAGGGGTAGCAGAAATGAGAATGTTAATTTTAAGTATATAGGATCAATATTACAAGGCCATGAGGAATACAGGATACAAGTCGAATGGTTAAAAAGGAAAAAGGCATCAAAAGTTATTTGTGATTGAAAAATACTTACCAAGCTTAAAGGGAAGTTTTATCGAACTGATATATGACCAATTATGCTTTATAGCAGTGAATGTTGAGCTTTAAAAGGATAACACAAACAAAAATAGGGGTAGCAAAAATGAGAATATTAAGATGGATGTGCGGTTATATAAAAAAAGGCAAGATACCGAATAAAAGCATATGAGGGGATATTAGAGTGACACTTATTAAGGAAAAGATGATAGAAAATTAATTAAGATGGTTTGGAACATGTGTAAAGAAGGCCAATGGAGGCACTAGTAAGAAGAGTTAATCACATAATTTTTAATCCTGTGAAAAAATGTAGAGGGAGGTAAAAAAATATTGAGGGAAATTATAAAAAGGAATCTCACTAAGAGATTCCTTTTTATAATTATGAAATCTATATAGCTAACGTCACTTAGCGAGATAAAGTTTTATTGTTGTTGTTATTATTTATCATGACTAGTCTCACGGCAAGTGGGCTTACAATCATAAAAATAAATATAGTATAAAATTTATTAGCTATATTATATTCTTAAGTTAACATTAATAAAGTATCTTAAAAAATTAAATATATATATATATATTAAACTATATTTTTGTCATGATTGGACTTAAGATAAATGAGCTCACAACCATACAAAAAATAAAATTACTTGATTATAATTTATGGCATAAAAATACTCAAGCTGAGAAATATTAAGTCATTTTTTCTTTATTTTAAGCTAAACATCCTATGATTCTTTTACTATTCACAACAATTGAATATGAAGCTTTCTATTAATTTATTTTGTTGCATATCATTACATAAGACCAGCAACCTCTACATGGCTTAATTTGAATTCCTCGATATTTTTATGTAAATTTTACCTTGCATCAAATTCAAAAGATAAAATGTTAGAAGTTTTTAATTTATTTGCTTTTCTAAAATATAAACATCGTTAACAATTTGAATCTTTATCATAACCTATCTTAGGGCATGTGATTGATATAAAAAGTTACCAAAGTCAATCACCTACAAACCTTACTTATTCATGCTTAATGCAATATTGGTAAGGATGGCAATGGGATGGGGCAATAATAAATTAGTAGTATACTATCCCACCCTATAGCTATGGTGATCTGCCTTATCCCCACCCGGTCCTCAATCACGAGGTAAGTTAGTGCTCATTCCTTATAATCTGCGGGGCACTAGTGATCTATAGATAAATTCAAAAATATTTGAAAAAATTGAAAAAAAGTTTAAAATTTATAAATTTTAAATTTATAAATAATTAACATTTAATATTTAACATAATATAATAACATTGATTTAAAATCATATATAATTTATTCAACTAATCCTAAATTTAAAATAAAATAATTAAAAGAAAATGACTAATATAAATATTTTTAATTATGAAATTAGTAAAATTAATGTATAATAATATATATTTTTAGTATAATATAAAATAAAATAATTTATTATTTTGAGATAAGTTGAAGTACTGCAAAATAATATTGCCTTATTCTGCATAATTGCTCTGGATTAAAAACTTGTCTTGTACTTTGCCCTATGGGGCAAAATTCGCACCCCGCAAGGCAAAATTCGCAAGGCAAAATTCGAAATCCTTTTTTTTGTTATCCCTAAATGTTAGAAATATAATTGTGTATATCTTACAAGGTATCTTAACCATATTCATACATAAGGGAATTGTTTTCTAATATCCATACAATGACAAATATCTATGCATGTCTAAACCAATTATCCCATACTTAACTTAAATACCCAATTCTTAAGCAAACCCACTTCTAATCTATCCAACAATAGTTAAGCACTTAAAGGTGAATGTCTTTTTTAAAAAAAAAAAGAAAAGGAAAAGATAATGAGTCCTAAAGAACTCTGCAAGTGGGTATCAAACAATCGTAAATAATTAAGGTAAAATAGAATGTAATGAATAGTTTATAATAGATAGAAAAAATGCAAGATACTTCCTTTTAATTTAAAATTGTTGGATTGCCTTATTCAATTTTAGAAACGTAGAAATTACCTTCTTAAACTTTTTAAAACTTAGAATTAATATTCATTATTCAATTAACTAACTATTTTTTATTAAATTATATAAATTTTTCATAAAATTTTTAAACAAAAATTACAATATTGTAAAATATTAATTTATTTTGTTATTTTTCTATTTACAAGTATTAAATTAAAATTATTTTTATATAAGTTAATCTTTATTAATTATATAATATTAAAATTAAATGTGAAAAATGACTACAAATGCATTATACTATTATAATATGATTATTATTTAAAAAACTCATGAAAAATCACATAATTTGATAAAAAGAATAATTAAATAGATAATGAATATTAATTTTAAGTATCATAAAGTTTGAAAAGGTGATTTTCAAGTTTTGAAAGTTAAAAAGGACAAAATACAATCACCTTAAAGTTAAAAGCGGTAATTTATATTTTCATGTAGTAGATATCTATAAATAGGATGCGTTTAAGTTTCATCTAAAAGAATACACAAGATTTAATACATTTATCAAGAAAAAAAGGAAGGGCTTTCCAAAAAAGATAACATTTCCCTTAATGAGACATTTATGGACTTATGCAATATCTAAGTCTATAGTTATAAAACTCAAACTGGATCATTCGATTCAACAAGTGAATTGGTTATTGGTTCAAGTTAGGTTGCTCTATTAGGCTAGTTTTATACATAAATATGAAGAAAATCGATCCAACTAATAGGATTTATTTAAATTGATTGACTTGCTTACATTATATTGAACTAGTAAAAAATCCTACTTTATTTTACTCATTAAGTTTTTATTTTTTTCGAACATAAGCCTATCCCATTTCCTTCTTTTATTTACATTGTCATCCTTTTCATCTCTCACCTCTTATGGTGTTCTACCTTTTCTTCTATGTCAAATTTTTTCTGATTTTAACATTCAAACTCTTTTTTTATTTCTCATAGATCAAGTTCTCATGTCCTAAAAACTTAAAGGTCAATAATTTATTCTTTTACTTTTATTTTTATGTTAATTTCTTTTAATTCAATCATCGATTTGGTACTTCTGGCATTTTATGAGTGTCATAACAATGACTAAGAGCAATAAGCACCTAGTGGGTGCTATAGCTTTGATTGGGTGCCATTACATTGGTTGTCGAAACAATCATTGATGCCTTAGGGCAATTTTTTAATAAAATATTATTTACATTTTGTGAAAATCATTTATTATTTGAAATGATTCTATATGATTTTTATTGATTCATTCAAGTAATTAATGCTTAATTTATCTACATTAAATATATTTGTTAGACTGATTATGTTTTCATTGTTAAATTTTTCATAACAATTATATTTGCTTAATTATTGATAACTTTTTCATTTTTTTCATCAATTATGCATAATTTATGCTATATTTTCTATAATTTAAATGTACAAGCTTTATAAAATATACTTTTATTTGACTTTATATTAATTAATATGCAATTATGTAGTATGGAATTAGTGTTGAAAATAAAAGAAATAGTTTTTTGGATCAAGAACTATTTAATCATGAATGTCTATATCTCTATGGTTTGTAGCCTAATTAGATATGGGATAATTTGTATTAATTTTCATGTTTATTTATTACAAGTTTTCTAATCCCAAATTGGAAAACTTATTGGTCAACGAGAAGAATAACAATGGCAATATACTAAGAATTAAATTAATAAATTTGATTGCACAAAGCTTTATAAAATATACCCTATTTAACTAATTTTAATTAATATGTAGTATAGAATCTATCCTAACACAATCAATAAAGGGTTTTATTCCAAGTTTATCTCCTAAAAGAAGTACTAGTAGAAGAAAATTTGATTTGACATCAGGACATTGCAAGTTATTCATTGAAATTGGTGGAAGGGATCAAATAATGTGCTTATACCATAACAAAGTTTTCAAAGGAAATGGTATCAATAGAGTTAAGCATCATTTGGTAAGAGGTAGGGGAGAAGTTAACCTTTGTAAATGTGTACTAGTACTTAATCTATACAAACTTAATGTTATAGAGATAAAGGTAAGGTATGTGTCCACCTAGTTCTAATGCAAAGAAAAATTTGGTTGAATGGAATCTAAGGCTAAAAATTCATTAGACATAAAAAGACAGAAAAATTAAAGGCCTAGGCTCTTACTTTATACCTAGAACAAATTTTGGAGCTTAATTCACCATAGAAAGTATGTTAGAAGTAAAAAAGCAAGAGAATAATTTGATTTTGCTACTTCAAAATGGATGATTGATGCTTCTCTACCATTTAATGATAGAAATTCTATATATTATCAACTTATGATTATTGCAATTGCTAGCATAAGAGTAGGACATAAATGACTAAATTTTGATAGTTATTGTGTTCACTTATTAGTAAAGAATGCTAAGGAAGTGAGAATTTTTATTAATAGTTATCGCATAACATGAAAGAAAACTAGATGCATTATTAAGGTAGATAGGTGGATTGATCAATGTAAGAGAACCGTTATGAACTTTCTTGTTTATTGTCCAAGAGATATTGTTTCTTGAAATCTATTGATTATTCTAATGCTTCCAAAATTGTAAATTTGTTATATAAGCTTTTTAAAGAGATTGTATTACTTGTTAGCCCTAAAAATGTTATCCATATAGTAATAGATAATGTAATAAATAATATAGCTATTGGAAAATTGTTAGAGAATAAGTTTTGAACACTTTATTAATCTTTTTGTGCACCTCATTATATCAATTTAATGCTAAAAAGTTAGATGAAATAAATAACATTGGATGCCATGCTTTTAAAATTATTAAGTATATTTAGAACCATTGTTTTGCCTTACGTTTGATGAGAAAGTGCACTGATAGAAAAGAAATACTTTGTCCTTCTCCAACTCACTTTACTATTAATTTCATTACATTGCAAAATAGATTGGCTCAAAAGCAAACATTGAAAGATATGGTAATAGCAAGAGAATGAACTTCTTTTACATATGGAAAAAGATAGCAAGGGAAAGAAATTTTTTGAAAATATGTTAGATTCAACCTTTTCGAATGAATGTGAAGATATTACAAAACTTGTAAAGCCATTTGTTCATGTTTTGTGTGTTATTGATAATGATGATAGGCTTGTAATGAGTTTTTTATATGTACCAATCCATAAAGTTAAGGAAGAATTGATCAAGAGATTTAAAAATAGGGGGAAAAAAGTAAAGCTTTACTTAAAAATTTTAGACTCTCACTAAGATAGTTAATTACATAAAAATCATCATGTTAATGAAATGCTAATGAAATGGAAAAGCATCAAATAATAATTTTTGGTCTTAGAGATGTTATTCAAAGGTATTCTAATGGTAATAAGGTTTTGTAATCAAAGTTAACAAGTGAGATAAAAATATTTAGAAAAGTAGAAGATGATTTTGGAAAAAGCTCAATTATACATGATTGCCAGACAATGATATCAGGTATTATTAACCATTCCTTTTCTTTTACTAATTATGAATTTATTTGTTTTACTAATTCATCGTATGAAATATTTTAGATGAATGGTGGGAGTGTTAAGGGTCTAGTACCTTAAATTTACAAAAGTTAGCAATTTGTATCTTGAACTAAACATGTAGTGTTTCAAGTTATAGGTAAAATTAGAGTATGTTTAAGCATATTCATTGAAATAAAAATAACATATTAGAGCACAAAAAACTTAATGACCTTGTTTATATTTACTACAACTTCAGACCGCAACAAAGGTATTTTATAATGTTAATTCTTATTTTCTTATATTGTAATGATTGCTTATTAACACCAATATTGATAAATATTTATTTAAAAAAATAAAAAAACCTATTGAAATGTTAAAATTATGATCCAATATTTTGAAGCATTTGATAAAAATTCTAAGTAAATATCAGAGGATGAGCCACTTGATTTAATTATTGAAGAAGTAGAAGCCTTTTATCAAGGAGTTGGAACTTGTATTATTCAAGGAGGCTAGCTTGACCATGGTTTGTTATTTTTCATTTTATTAATTAATTGTTAATGTAATTTTAGATTATATCATAATTTTTTACCTTTTTACTATTTTCTTGTATTGTAGAAGAATTAAATTTGGATGAACCTGATAATGAAAAAGGTGATAAAAAAATGACAACCAAGAACTTAACAAGTGTGCTAATGACAAATATTTTCTTAAGTGAAGATGTTCCATAATTAAACACACTTTTGGAATTTTTAAAATGTTTGATTATTGTTTTTTAATTTTGTTACTTTTGTTTATATGTTACATACTTCAAGTTTGATTATAAGACTTGAAACTTAATAAACTTTTGTAATTTTAACACTTTTATTATCTTAATTAGACACAATTTGGAATGTATGGAATGTTTAATAGTTTTGACTATTATGTTAATTAATCATTAAATGTGTGTTTTTTATTATTTTATATAAATTTATATTTTTTATGTTATAAGCGGTTAAATTAATGATTTATTGGTTAAATCAGTAACCTAAGTCCTTGTATGGGCTAGGTTTAATAACTATGTCTAAGTCACATCATAAAGCTAATAATTTCCTTTCCAAAATTTTATGACTCAACTATAACAACCCAATAACATTCACTACAAAATCAAAATACGCATACACAAATCAATTATATAATTGACTATAGAGGGTTTAAAGAGAAGGGCTTTATGCATATAATCAATAATATAATCATTATGTAATCTTGAGAGCACTGTTACAAGATTATAGTCAATTAATTGACTATAAGCTACTAGAAAGTAAATTTTTAATGCTATAATAAGCTATGTAATTGGTTATACTTGTGCAAAAAGAATATTTTTAAGACATAATTGATTATATAATCAGTTACAAATTAGTCTTTTACCCAATTTCATGCAAAATTATCATTTGTTCAAACATAATCACTCTTTAACCATTTCTAAGACTCCCATACTCAATCAAATTATCATACACTGCATTTACACCATTGTTCATGCAAGATTCAATAAGAAATTCAAGTTTAAACACAGTTAATTGTAACTTTTCTAAGATTCAAGGTAAACAAATAAAACTTAATGTCCACTAATTAAATCATCTCAAAACATTAGAATATTAACTTGCCTCATTTGCTAGAAACATTAAGTGAAAAGATTTATAGCTTGCTTTATTCTATTCATTCAAAATCCCAATAATTAAGGTTAAAGCTTAAATTTTTTTTTTGAACTAAAACCTTTTAGCTTCAATCTAAAAGAAAATGAAGACCAACCTTGCAAGAATTAAACTTAGGATATCTTACCATGTTTTAATTGAAGAGTGAGGGAATTTTATGGAGGTTGAGACTCCCTTTTTGCTTGAAAAGATGAGAGGATGAAAAAGAAGGAAAAGAGAAAAAGAGGATAATTAAATGGTTATGAACAATGAGGAATAATAGTTAGGAATAGAGGAAATGAGGGAATATAAGGCTAAAGGCAAATGTAGAGAAATCTTCTAAATCTCCTTCACACTTTAACATCTCACCCTAATCACACTTAACCTTTAAACAATTTATTTCCTTCCTTTCTTAACTATTTTACATAAAATTATTATTTTAATTTTCCTTATGTTAATTAATTAATTTCCACATATAACATCTTAAATTACACAAGGTGTGACAATAGTTCCCCTTTTAAAAGAATTCATCATCAAATTTTGTAGGCATATTAGATGGCACTTACTCAGAATGTTCTATTAACTTAAGAAATTTATACATCAAGTTCATATTTAAATATTAAATCCTAAAACTCATACATCAAGTTCATGCAAGATTCAATAAGAAATTCAAGTTTAAACACCGTTAATTGTAACTTTTCTAAGATTCAAGGTAAACAAATAAAACTTAATGTCCACTAATTAAATCATCTCAAAACATTAGAATATTGACTTGCCTCATTTGCTAGAAACATTAAGTGAAAAGATTTTTAGCTTGCTTCATTCTATTCATTCAAAATCCCAACAATTAAGGTTAAGACTTAAATTTTTTTTTTTTGAACTAAAACCCTTTAGCCTCAATCTAAAAGAAAATGAAGACCAACTTTGCAAGAATTAAACTTAGGATATCTTACCATGTTTTAATTGAAGAGTGAGGGAATTTTATGGAGGTTGAGACTCCCTTTTTGCTTGAAAAGATGAGAGGATTAAAGAGAAGGAAAAGAGAAAAGGAGGATAATTAAATGGTTGTGAACAATGAGGAATAATAGTTAGGAATAGAGGAAATGAGGGAATATAAGGCTAAAGGCAAAAGTAGAGAAATCTTCTAAATCTCCTTCACACTTTAACATCTAACCCTAATCACACTTAACCTTTAAACAATTTATTTCCTTCCTTTCTTAACTATTTTACATAAAATTCTTATTTTAATTTTCCTCATGTTAATTAATTAATTTCCACATATAACATCTTAAATTACACAAGGTGTGACAATAGTTCCCCTTTTAAAAGAATTCATCATTAAATTTTACAGGCATATTAGATGGCACTTACTCAGAATGTTCTATTAACTTAAGAAATTTATACATCAAGTTCATATTTAAATATTAAATCCTAAAACTCATACCTAAGCTACTCATTCTTAATGATTGTGGTTATTTCCCTTTGTTCTTATAAGGTTTTAGGACTCTTATTTAGTTAACATATTTACTATCTTCTGCCTTACCTTAAGTTCTTCTATAGAAATGATGTTGTTCCTACCTCAATACTACCAATTTAAGTCAAATACTAGATGATTAACTTCATCATCCATCAAAATCTAAGCTTGTATGAATAATCTTGACAACACTTTCTGCTATGCTCTTATGCAATTGTCTTTGAAATGTTATTTTCTCCCTATATAAACCTTAAACTTTAAAAGACATTAACAATTTTAGGTCCACACTACAAGCTTTAAACATAATATTGTATGGAATCTCAGACTAATGGCTCCCAAAGGTTATACCTTTAAACATGTTATTAAACAAGAGTACTATTTATACAATTTAATAATCAATGTTACTTTCTAAAATATAAATAGTTTTCTACCATAGGGTCATTATGTCAGGCTATTTGGCTAGTCTATTAATAACTATCTTATAAATAATCAAATGGGTAAAACATTTAAGGGTTATATGCATTGTTATGCAATTCCTATCTCTAATTTAATTATATTGAAATGCAACATATATATAAATGTACATGCTTGTAAATACATCTTAAACCTATCAGCTTGCTAGAAAATGTTCACCTTGGCATAACTACTACTAAAATTCTAGCAATATAAAATTTCAAACAAATGTAAACCTTCCTAATAAATCGCATTGTTCTCTTAACATATTGAAATTTAAAATTTAAAAAGGTGTTACCTAATCACTTTCAATATGTATATTTCTAATTCAAATTAAAGATGATTTTCATAAATTAAAACTATTAACATTTTAGAATGCAATCATCTCTTTAAATCATACTAAAATGACCTCTTAGTTTCTTATAAATTTGCTTTTAAACCTCTATGCTTTTAGACAATCATATGCATAAGACTACACTTGACCACTATCTTTTGGATGTTAACAATCAACTTTCTAGTTTTTTATCTTTACCTTTTTTATAAAATCATTAAGGGATAACCTTTAATCCACCTGAATTTATTTGCCTTGCATATCTTTTATAAGCCTTCATTTAAAGTGTATAGTTTTATTTCGTCCATGCCAACTAATTTATCAATAAAACCATAATCTAAACCATCCTCAAATTTATTCTTTACTTTTATACTATTCTTTCATGGCTTATAAACTCATTACCTAATCATACTTGATTAATTCTTATTCATAATTTTGTCAAGAGCAATATTCTTTAACTTCATAAAAATGCTAATCCTTTATTTCATGAATCATTTATTTAACTATACATTCATTCCCATAACCATGCAATGACCGATTCTTGCATCTTATCGTTACTAACTTATTTACATTGTACATTTAACACCAAACTTATATCTACTTTATTATACCAAAAGACCATTCTAATCTCTAGTGATTTCACCTTAAAAGGTCCCAATAAGTTATCTTTCTTAACTTAGCCTAAACCACTGCAAAGTCCTTTTTATTTCTTAATCTTAAAGAGCTAAATCTCATATCTATATTATATAAGTAGTCCATATATACTACCCTAGCTAAATTAATTAGCTAACTTTTTAATTCATGTTTATTTTCCCATATCCAACCTATATCCTTTAGATTTTTATCAATTACAATGGTGCATTCGTGAATTTTACCATTTGCTTTTCCCTCTGTTCTAATTCCTTTAAGGTCCTTATTTTCACCCTAAAGCCCAATTATAGCTTTATATATACTTCCTTGTACCTATATGCACCTTCGATCAATCATATATAATCATAACTAATATCATTCACCCAATTATTGGGTAAGTGCACATTTTTTTATATAATTAAATTAACTTAAATTTTAAATTTCATATTCATACCTATTATTCTCTTTTATCATTTCACTTTCTTCTCATAACAATACAAACCGATGACTTTTATACTCATTTTGTCAAGAACCTTAACCTAATTATTTACCATAACACATTTGGAGGCATAATCCCTAAGTTTATAGAATTAACCATATCTAACTACTTTAATATATTTGTATACAACACGAGTAAAGGCTAGTTTAGTCACTCTAACTTGTATACTTAAAATCTCCTAGGCATTCACATGTCATTTCTATGTTTAAGGGCTATTAGGTTCATACTTGTGATTTTATTATCCACAAATTAGTAATTTTTTAAGTTATGACTTTTGTCCTTATTATTCTTAGGTTAAACAATTAGAATAATAAAATAAAGTGCTTTGTGGATCTCGGCATTACCTCAAATACGCATTTATGAAATTACAAGGCTCATGAGTTCTCATTTCATGACATGTTAATATTATTTTAAAGGATTTAATCTATATCTTTATAAAGCAGCTAGGAGTTTACAATTTCTATTACCTTTCATTTTAATGCTTGATCCTTTTGTGCTAACTTAAAAATGAAATACGTGAAGGCTCATTTGCTTAAGATGTTAATAATCAATACCTTATATGGCTTGAAGGTAGGGATGACAATGGGGTAAAGTGAAGGCATATCTACCTCAAACTACTTTACATTACACTACCCTACCAAATTGCCTTAAATCTACCCTGTCTTGCAAGATAAGGCAAAATAGGGCATCGATCTTATGATCCAGAAGCATTAGTGCCCTATAGTGGAATTCGTAAAATTAGAAAAATCTATTAAAAAATTTAAATTTTATTTATTTAAAATTCATATATAAGCAACATATAATATTTAATATAGTCTTATTACATAGTTTTAAAAATACATATAATTTAGTTAATAAATTGCAATAATTAAAGAATAATAACCTTCTTTATTTTCTTTATTAATTTTTTTAATTTTTATATAATAATTGAATTAGAAACCTAAAAATAAAATTATTAAAATTATTTTAAATGGTTATTACAAAAAAGTCTACATATATAATATATATATATGTATCACTTATATGAATAAAACTATAATATTAAATATGTAGAGCTTTACAAGAAAAATTATATTAATACTATCTCATACCCCAAATCTGCTTTAAATTAAAAGTTTATCCTATAGGGTAAATTTTCATATCATGTTCACATTTTATGAAAGTAAAATTTGTGAGGTAAATATCTACCTTGAAATTTTGCCATCCTTATTCAAAGGTGTTCTTTTTCATGCTAACCTAGTTTGTAGAAATGAAACAAGAAAATGCTTTATCTATTAAACAACCCACCACACCTTCTATTCTTATAATTAACTTGAATTATAGTTTAAGTCATCATTGCAACATTTTAGATATCGTAAAGCATAAGTATTTTGTTACCAATGTGTGATCAAAATCACTTAAACAATTTATATACACACTAACATACATTCAATCAACTTTTGCTAAGTTATAAATGTAGAAAACAAGTGTAATAATCAATTCTTAGAACAAACTATCTACCTATTCAATCTAAACATAATGATAACTTAAATAAAAATTCATACATAATGGTTTTAACAAAAAAAAGAGAGGATACATACAAGTCATGCATACTTGCTTGTGGTCAAAAGTAGCCCATGGAGTTTTAATATAAAAAATATTAACCACTAATTTGATTGTATCCCTTTTTTAATAGCTATCAACCTATTATCAGGAGCTAAGTTTCTCAAACTAATCGCTTAGACAATTAGAGACATCAAGGCCATGGTTACAAATAAAATGCATTTTTATTTTCGAAACTATACTTTGATACTAACTTTATCACGACCCATCATATAGCATGTGACTAGCATATGGAGTTGTTAGGAGCAATTACTTGTAAGTCTTATTGATTTATACTCAATGCAATGTTGGATATATAATTAAATATGTGTTATAAAATATTATGACTATATTTGTATGCAAGAGAATCGTTTCCAAATATGAATACAATAAGAAATATTCATGCATATTTAGACTAACTGTTCCATAATTTACTTGAATATTAAATCATTTAGCAAGCCTAATTATAATCTATTCAATAGTTGTTGAGCAGCTAAGGAAGAATGCCCCTAAAGAAAAAGAAAAGAAACATAAAATAAGTTTTAAGGAACTTTATGAGTAAGCATCAAATAATAGAAAAAAAATATTAAGTTGAAATAAAATCTAATATATAGCTTATAATAGATATCCACATAGGGGAGGTGGCTAGGTTTCATCCAAAATAATACATGAGATTTCATACCTTTACTAAGGTGAAAGGGAAGGGCATTTTGAAAAAGTTAACATGTCCTTTAATAAGACAGCTATGGACTTATACAACACTGAAATTGTATCATACACCTAATACTTTCTTTTTCAAAATTTTGTGATTTAACTATAGTAACCTAATAACATTTATTAGAAAATCAAAACATACATACACATATGAAAGAAAGGTAAATTTCCTTGTATCACTCATATATTTTTATCCATTCCAGGCCTATGCTTATACCTTTAGGGCTAATATTATTCTTTAACAAATAAATACGTAGATCTATTTTATACAACCATAACAAGTATATAGTCCTAAAATTATTAGATTAATAATAAGTGCTTCACTAGTACTACTATTTCATATCCATAACACAAATATTCATTTATAAGCAAAACTATAAACAATAAAGGTTAATAATAAAAATTGAACATAACCTTTGCAATCTTGATTCACAATGCATGCATATATGACATGACATCATCATACCTCTTTACATGTCCTCACCTCTTGTATTTAACATCATCTAGCATATAACATATAACTATAAATCTTAATATTATAGAACACATAATATGCCTTAACCCCTTATATAATATAGTGTGTGAAATTTTATAAGAATAATGGATTATGTAATTGGTTATACACTCCTAAAAAATAACTCTGTGAATATAGTTGACTATAGGGATCCAAAAAGTAGGTTTTTAAGCATATAATCAATTATACAGTTGACTATATAGTCCCTAAGAACAACTTTGTAATAGTTAAGGCAACTATATAATTAATTGACTATAAGCTACCAAAGAGCAAATCTTTAGTAACTAGTTAACTATTTAATCAATTATGCTTGCCTAGAAAGCATATTTTTGGAGAATAATTGATATATACTCCATTATAACCTAGTTTTCTATAGAATATCACTTGAAATTATTGTTCATTCAAAATATAGTCACTCCCTAACCATTTCTAAAACCACTATATTCAATCAAATCATCATGCATTGCATTTACATCATTATTTATGCCAAATTCAATAAGAAATTCAAGTCTAAACACCATTAATTATAATTTCTTTATGGTTCAAGGTAAGTAAAGAAAACCTAACTTTCACTAGTTTAAATTATTGAAAACATTCAAGATTTAGTTAAAATATTCACTCACTTTGTTTGGAAGAGATGTTACGTGAAAGCATTTATAGTGTGCTTGATCTTATCCATCCAAAATCCTAAAAACCCATGTTAGGGCTCAAATTCCCTTTTTAAACTATAACTTCTTAGTCTACCTTAATCTATAATAAAATGAAAACAAACTTTGCAAAAATTGAGGTTTAGGATATCTTACCTTGTTTGGATCGAAGAATGAAGGAAATTGATAGAGATTATGGGTCCTTCTATGCTTGAAAAGATGAGAGGAAGAAGAAGAAAGGAAAAGAAGAGAAAAGGATGGATAAGTGGTTGTGAAAAATGAGTAATAATGGTTATGAATTGGGAAAATAAGGGAATATAAGGCCAAGAGCAAAAGTGGGAAACCTTTTAAATATCTTTCACACTTTAAAATCAACCTGAATCATACTTAACCTTTAAACATTTTATTTCCTTCCTTTCTTACCTATTTTGCGCATTATTCTTATTTCAAAATTTCTTATAATAATTAATTAATTTCTACATGAAACATCTTAAATTATAAAAGATGTGACATTCTCACAATACTTTATATGGTTAAAACACGTTTTCACAAATAATTAGGCGAACACTACAAATATTAAAAGCCTTAATATTTTTATGAAAGATTATAACAAAATTGTGCTTTTATGAAAAAAAAATCTAAAAACTAGATAACTTAATTTAAAATATATGGGAAACATTCAATTTATAAAAAAATTCTAAATAATTATTGGGCATAATTATTTGAACAATAGGCATAATGTTAATAGAAAAATATAATTCTTACATGATTCCACATATTGCACATATAAACACACAAAATAATTTAATGTACAAATAATATCCAATTGTACAAGAAAAATTATACAATATACATTATGTTATAATGAGTATCCATAATCCATTAGATAACACCAAATTAAGTTATATGCATTAAATAATTTAATTAGATAAAATGTTACTTTAACTAGTATAATGAGTATCCATAATCCATTAAGAAATTCTTAATTAGCCAGCAAGGATATAACTTAAGTGCCCATTATTAATAAGAATTAAAATAAATATAAAAAGGTTTGTTAATTAATTTTCAAATCATCTTTCCTTGCATTTATCTCACATTTTATTAGTAATGGACACATAAGCTGTGTGTCTAATTAAGGATTTTTCTAACCCATTGGCGTAATAACAATTTTTTTAATGCTTCTAATGGATGCATTTAGTACCTAAATTAAAGGAATTCTTGCCAAATGTTTAATATTAAAAACTTGGCATGTATAAGCACGAGTCATTTATTACACATTATTACTTATTAATACCAATATAATAACTTTGAATGTTCATAATTCAAACATTCAAAATTAATGTCAATTTTTAAAATAATAATAAAAACATTATAATAATGGCTAAATTATATAACCACTCGCATTTTGCAATAAATAATAAAAAGCATTCAATCATCAAAATGAATGCATATATTATAACGTTACCTGTGAAGAACAGTTATAAGAATTCTCCATAGAGCCTTAATTACTAAATTATTATCAATCATCAATTTAAGGCAATTAATTAGAATTAATCTTCGGTATATGTAAAGATGACTACTAATTATCTTCTCCACTAAATCAAATCTAAAACTTGGGTTTTAGACTCGGTTTATAATCACTCAATTTTTAGTTTTTTTTATTTTTAAGTTTTTTTTCAATTTAATCTAAATCTAAGACTAATCCATACTAGAATTTGAAGAAAAATGATGGAAAAATAATTCAATGATTAGGAAATTTCCACGAAATAAGATCATAATATCTTTTTTTCAAACTTCTTGTTTCAAATTACTGTACAATCCAAAAATAATCAAATCAATGCATAAACTGCTTTGAGTTTATCATTTTGAGATGAAACATAAAACCACCTTGATTAAATACATTATGTATTTGATCCAATTTTACAAATTCCTTTAAAAAAATCATGAAACTTAGGGTGTGTTTGAATATATTTTTATTTTTAGATTTTTAAAAACTATTTTTTATTCTTAAAAATTATTTTTAAATTAAAGGAAAATCGAGATTAAAAGGTATTGATATTGTAAATAAAGAAATATTTTATTTAATTATAAAACTAACATCAAGAATAAAAAAATTCAAAAAACAACTAAATTTTTTTTTTCTGTTTTTAAGTTATATATTTAGAGAATAGTTTTTAAAAATAGATTTTAAAAATAAGTTGCCATATAAATTCTTTTATTTTTAAAAATAGAAAACAAACATATTCTTAGTTTCTTATTCAATGCAAAAATTAGCAATTCATATATAAATCAACAAATAATTTATGCAAAAAGCTTATAGGAAATTACTTAAGCAAAATTTTTCATTAATTTATCATTGTAAGATGAAATTTTGTTTTAAATTCTCACAGCTTTTTGTATTTTGAAAGCCAAAAATAACATTCATATTTTTCAACAAATTTTACACAGATCATAACTATGTAATATAACAAAAAAATTGGCTTTGATACCATTGTAATAAAAATAAGATTGAAGAATTTAAAAAGTTAATCAAAGAGATCATGGTCATCATATTATATAGTATGAATTTGTGTAAAACAATTAATCAAGCAATAATTATAATAAAAAAATTATACTTGAATGTCAATACAGCATTGCAAATAATGAATCGATGCACTTAGTAATCATGAATTCTATTTGAATTTTTCTGAATATGAAAAGAAAAAGAGATGACAATATAAGAAATTGGGAAGGAGTCACCCAACTTTCAACTCATGATATATATTACGAGCCTTATATTTCAATGGAGCAACCATAGTTATATATACAATGAAACTTGGGACCTTTCCTTAATAGGTTGAACCAGATCAACTTGTCTATTATGAAAGACTTCTAGGAAAAAACCCATAAAATAGAACATCCAAATAATATGATCCCCAAATTTGACTTAACTAAAGTGTTTAATATTATTTGTATATTAGTTAATCTAAGTCCACAAATTATTATTGATTATGCTAGTCTATAAAATAATTCTAATAGTAGATAATCTATATTATTTTTGCAATATTTTTATAAGATTTTATACAATGTATTTATTGAACTCTACATTCTTAAATTGATTTGTTGTAATTTTTTCACTAGTTTGTTGTATACATCCATATATATATATTTGTATATATCAATTTACACACACACACACACATATATATGCATTTGTGTGTATATGTTGATAAAGCATGTTATATTATTTTATTATCATAATGTAAATTTTTAACTTGTTTATGTGTGTATATATTATAATTTTCTTAATAATATATTGTTAAAAGACATTTTAATCTAATTATATACTTCAAATTTATTTAAAATAATTTTATCAATTTTTTAGATATAAAGGTATTTTAATTAAATTAATTATTTTTTAGGTCTATACATTTTATACAACATAATAATAAATAAAAAGTAGAATAATTTTATATAAACTTTCATCTTATACAATAACAAACTAAACGTAATATGATATATTTTCTTATTTTATATAATATTATAATATACAATACTATCTTGTTCAATACTTTTTATATTATATTATATACTGTGACAAATAGAATCTAAATGAATAAGAGATATATTCACAAAAAAATGTCTTCACGCAACAAACACCTTTAAAATTTTTGCCTTAAACCAATTTAAGAGCGAATACCATTAGTTATTGACAAACTGATGACTCTCTCACATGCGCACGACAGCATGGGTAATTGAATATTCTTTCTCAAGCGCTTTTATTTACCAAAAAAATGTTCAAAAGGCTTTTATAATCTTGTGAAATCATTATGAAGAAAAGGTCAAGTGCAATACCAATTGCAATTACCAATGCACGAAGGGGACTGAAAGTTTTTTATTTAAAAGAATTGTAAAATTTAATGTAAGTTATTAAATTTCATTTATTGAGTAAAACTTACTGTCTGGGAGAACTTATTATAATATATAGCCCAAATATACTTGCAAGGAATCATTATGTTATTAAAAAGTTACATGTAATTAAGATTTCATTTGTTTTATTAGAAAACATATTTAACAGGATAATATTATTTGCATATATATCAACAACAGAGTGATACATTAGTTATATAACTTGTATTTAAAAAAAATAATATCAAAACTCATATTAATTAAAGAAAGTAAATTCTTTTTTTTAAATAGTGAAAGTTTCTTTTTTCAAACTTTTAACATTTAATATTAAATAAATAATTTTTTTATTTTAACATTTTGTAATAATACTTTACAAAAATTATTTTTCTTTGAAACAAATAGACCCTATAAGTGTTTGAAAGTTGAGCTATCGAATTTTAAGTTGGGTTTTTTTTGGTATAATTATATGAAAAATATAGGCCAAACTAGGCTTAGCCTATTTATCTTTTAAAAATTTTGGCTTCATCTAACTTAATTAAAAATATGTGTGGCCCGAGATCTAATAGTTTTATTTTTAATATTATTTCAAGTAAAAATTAGTATTTTTTATATAAAATATACATTTAAATAGATGATAAAATATTTAAAAATATTAAATATTTAATTCTATCAAATTAAGTATTTTTATGCTAAAAATAATTAAATATACCTATTTTATATCATATATATTTGTATTTATATAAATTAATATTAGATTAACTCGAGTCAGCTAGTTTATATAAAAATAGTCAAAATTCAACCTAAATATTAATTAAATAATATTAATTGAGTTACGAAAAAAATTCAATTAATATTCAAGCATTAAAAGTGAGTCCAAATCTAACTTTTTATAGCCGGACTTATCAAGTGAGACAACCTCGGCTTATGAACAGTCCAAATTAAACTTTTAGGAAGTATGAAATATGCTAGTTGTTTAAAAGTCCTACTTTTTACAAAATAATAACGTACATCTCCTTTATTGGGAGAAACATCTTATATTATTTATAAATAGAAATATTAAATTATCTTTGTTTAATTTAATTAATGATCATCTTACCTTTTTATCCTTACAATAAAAAAATTACATTTTAATTTTTTTTATAAGTCCATTTTAGTTTTTATAGTAAATTAAAAATAATAAATTACAAATTTAGAAAAATTATAATAAAAATAGAGATTAGAAATTGGTTTCACAAAAAAAGTTAGAAACAATTAATAATAAGTGCTTCACTAGTACTACTATTTCATATCCCTAATACAAATATTCATTTATAAGCAAAACTATAAACAATAAAAGTTAATAATAAAAATTGAACATAACCTTTGCAATCTTGATTCACAATGCATGCATATATGACATGACACGACTTGAAATTAATTGACTATAAACTACCAAAGAGCAAATCTTTAGTAATTAGTTGACTATCTAATCAATTATGCTTACCTAGAAAGCATATTTTTGGAGAATAATTGATATATACTCCATTATAACCTAGTTTTCTATAGAATATCACTTGAAATTATTGTTCATTCAAAATATAATCACTCCCTAACCATTTCTAAAACCACTATATTCAATCAAATCATCATGCATTGCATTTACATCATTATTTATGCCAAATTCAATAAGAAATTCAAGTCTAAACACCATTTAGATCATTATTTATGCCAAATTCAATAAGAAATTCAAGTCTAAACACCATTAATTATAATTTCTTTATGGTTCAAGGTAAGTAAAGAAAACCTAACTTTCACTAGTTTAAATTATTGAAAACATTCAAAATTTAGTTAAAATATTCACTCACTTTGTTTGGAAGAGATGTTACGTGAAAGCATTTATAGTGTGCTTGATCTTATCCATCCAAAATCCCAAAAATCCATGTTAGGGCTCAAATTCCCCTTTTAAACTATAACTTCTTAGTCTACCTTAATCTACAATAAAATGAAAACAAACTTTGCAAAAATTGAGGTTGAGGATATCTTACCTTGTTTGGATTGAAGAATGAAGGAAATTGATAGAGATTATAGGTCCTTCTATGCTTGAAAAGATGAGAGGAAGAAGAAGAAAGGAAAAGAAGAGAAAAGGATGCATAAGTGGTTGTGAAAAATGAGTAATAATGGTTATGAATTGGGAAAATAAGGGAATATAAGGCCAAGAGTAAAAGTGGGAAACCTTTTAAATATCTTTCACACTTTAAAATCAACCTGAATCATATTTAACCTTTAAACATTTTATTTCCTTCCTTTCTTAACTATTTTGCGCATTATTCTTATTTCAAATTTTCTTATAATAATTAATTAATTTCTACATGAAACATCTTAAATTATAAAAGATGTGACATTCTCACAATACTTTATATGGTTAAAACATGTTTTCGCAAATAATTAGGTGAACACTACAAATATTAAGAGCCTTAATATTTTTATGAAAGATTATAACAAAATTGTGCTTTTATGAAAAAAAATCTAAAAATTAGATAACTTAATTTAAAATATATGGGAAACATTCAATTTATAAAAAAATTCTAAATAATTATTGGGCATAATTATTAATTATTTGAACAATAGGCATAATGTTAATAGAAAAATATAATTCTTACATGATTCCACATATTGCACATATAACCACACAAAATAATTTAATGTACAAATAATATCCAATTGTACAAGAAAAATTATGCAATATACATCATGTTATAATGAGTATCCATAATCCATTAGATAACACCAAATTAAGTTATATGCATTAAATAATTTAATTAGATAAAATGTTACTTTAACTAGTATAATGAGTGTCCATAATCCATTAAGAAATTCTTAATTAGCCAGCAAGGATATAACTTAAGTGCCCAATATTAATAAGAATTAAAATAAATATAAAAAAGTTTGTTAATTAATTTTCGAACCATCTTTTTATAGCCATTAAAAGTGAGTCCAAATCCAACTTTTTATAGCCGGACTTATCAAGTGAGATAACCTCGGCTTATGAACAGTCCAAATTAAACTTTTAGGAAGTATGAAATATGCAAATTGTTTAAAAGTCCTACTTTTTACAAAATAATAACGTACATCTCCTTTATTGGGAGAAACATCTTATATTATTTATAAATAGAAATATTAAATTATCTTTGTTTAATTTAATTAATGATCATCTTACCTTTTTATCCTTACAATAAAAAAAATTACATTTTAATTTTTTTTATAAGTCCATTTTAGTTTTTATAGTAAATTAAAAATAATAAATTACAAATTTAGAAAAATTATAATAAGAATAGAGATTAGAAATTGGTTTCACAAAAAAAGTTAGAAACAATTAAAATCCATCAATACGTCTCTTTTTTTGTATTATAATTCCAAAATACATATTAATTATTTTTATAATACTTTCTACTAAAGGGCTGTTTGGTTCAAAGTGAGAAAAGGGAATGAAATTAAGAAAGAGAATTAGAGGGAAAGGAAAGGAATGACTTATGATTACTTAATCTGTTTAGTTCAAACAGGAAAGGGAATCAAATATTTTTAATTCACTTTATTAATAATTATTACACTAAAAGATAATTTATTTATAATTATTATTATAATTATTATCTTATTATTTTTATTTTATTTACTGATATTATAATTTTTATAATTATTTAATATTAATTATTAATATCTTATTAATATTTTTTTTATTATTACTCTTATTATTTTAACTATTATTTAATAATAATAATTAATATTATCATAATAATGTTAATAATTATTATTTATTTAATTATTATTTTTAATATTTTATTAATATTATTAATTATTGATAATTTAAAAATATTATAATATTATTAATATAATTAAATAATATTATAATATTTATTATTTATTTAGTATTTAATAATATTATTTATTAAATAAATATTAATAATATTATTAATATATAATAATTTATTTATTTATTATTATTTATCATAATTATTATTTATTAATAATATTAATTTTTGATAACTTAAAAATATTATAATATTAAAAATAACAAGTATTAAAATATTATAATATTATTAATATAATTAAATAGTATTATAATATTTATTATATATTTAATATTTAATAATATTATTAATATATAATAATTATTTAATAATATTATTAAGAAAAAATAGGGAAAGGGAATGAGATTCCGCAAGAAGTTGAGAGGAATCACCATTCCCTTAGATAGAGTAATCCCATTAAGGGAAATGGGAAAAAGGGAATGGATTTTTTCTAAACCAAATAAAAATAAAGGAAATAAAATCTTATAATTCTCTTTTCCTTTCCTAAATACCTCTAATTAAACAGCTCCTAAGTTTAAAATTAAATCAAATAAAATTAAAGAAATTAAATTTTAGATATTATTAATTAAATTTTAAATAATTTTCAAAAAGTTCACAACAAAATTTACTTAAAAATTCAAATTTTTTTAGAGGAACTTACTTTCCATTAGAATTACACACTTAAAATATTTTATTATAAAATAATAGAAGTTGTAATATTTTACTTTCCGCTATCTCCATTGTAGACGCCCTTTCTTACCACCTCGTTATTCTACCATTTTTTGTTTTCTCTGGCCTGTGCATCCCTTGTTAGCCAAAATTAATGCAACCTAAAACATGCCTTAACCAAACCAAAACCAACAGGAGCAAACGGAGACGCAAAAGGAGAAAAAAAAAAGCATTAATCGTCCACATTGCTGTGCTTTTCGTGGGAAATATTTAGAGTAAACTCTTGTTTCCATGAAATGCAATTTTTCTCAATTTTATCTTCATAAAACATTTTTACCAATTTCATTTCTATGAAATATTTATTTATTCAATTTCATCTCTAATTTTCCTATAAATACTAACAAACGGATAAAATTGAACAAACTAACATTTTATGAGGACGAAATTAATAAAAGATATTTCACATGAACAAAATTGAGAAAAACTGCATTTCACAGAAATAAAAATAGGAGTTTACTCAAATATTTACAGTGCTATTGAAATATTGAGAATTTCACTTTTATTATTTATATTTTGGCAAATAAAAAAACTCGCATTTTAATTTTAGCATTCACTCAGCCGTAATTCAAAAACATCCTAGGTATCAAAATACAAGAGGCAGTATTACTAAAATCTTACTCTTATGGTAAAACTAAAAATACTTTTCCTTTCATATTTTTTTACTACCAACTGTAGAGCTTACCTTTCCTCACACTGCCGTCTCAAGTTGAAGGCACTTTTATATGAGGAGACTGATAAAATGAGAAAGTGACTCTATAAGAATGTGTCCAGGATCTTCCTCATCTGCCATTCTCCTTGTGAAACCAAACCAACAAACATTCAACCATGAATTTATTGCCTTCACGTTCATCTTCATTATTCAAGGATGAAAACAAAAACATGCCAGCAAAGATGAAAAAGTTGGTTTATACCCAACTACCATTCTTCTGCTGAGATTTAATCCCAACCCTGAATGTTCTACACTCTTTGACACCTAGTCATTCTCCGTCGACAGTTCATCTGTGCCTATTTTCTATACTAACTATCACTGTTAGTTTGTTATTTCCAAAAATGTATGTTTCTTAGTGGCAAACTGGTTTACGTTTATGCAAGTGTGAACAGTAAAAACAAGCAGGAAAGAACATGGCAGAGCTGGAAATGTCCAGCTGAGACCCATTTGTTAGCTTACGGTATTCACTTGTGGTAGTTGAAGAGGGGGGAGAGAGAGAGAGAGGAAAAGAGGATACTATTTAATCTGCGGAGGCAGTGAATTCATAACAAAAATGGAAGATTCTTCTGTAGAAGAGACCCAGAAAGTCGAATCTCAAGTTGAAGAAGAGAAGGAGGTGATTATTGCAGAGACCAAATCAACTGTTGAATCTGGTGAGGAAGCTGCTGCTGCTGCGGATGACAAATCCGGGTCTGCAATTGAAACCCAAGTCAGTGAAGCTATAATTGAAAACACTACAACCTCGGATGAACAGGTGACACAAACCGAAGGGACTACAGAGCTTCTTGTTTCAGAAAATGGGGAGGAGACAACAGAGGCTTCTGAAGTAGTTGTTGAGTCTGCTGAGCTCACAGAATCTTCAGCTAAGGAGCTTGGTGATGGGACTGAAGCACCGGCTGAGAATCCACTTGCCTCCGAAAATGTAGAGATCCCATCGAAGGAAAATCCGGAGGAAGAATTGGTATCCCCAGAAGAGACTCCTCCAGTTGTCACTGATGAAGCAGTGGAGGGATCATTGGATGAGTCCACCGGTGAGCCTACAGGAGAAACTGAAGCAATTGAAACAATTAAGGATTTGGCAAGTGGTGAAGAATCAAAACCACCTTCTTTAGAGGACATTGCCGGCTCCTCATTGGCTCAAACTGAACCGACCTCATTGACATCAGATGAAAGTAAAGTGGTTCCTCCACCCATTACAGGAGCGGTACCAGAGAAAATTGAAGAAGAAGAATTGCCAATTTCAGATGTGAAAACTGAGGAATCATTAGTCATCCATGAAGCATCCAAGGAAACTGTTCCTGCTGCGGAAACAACGAGTACTACAGTGAAGGACCGGGACGAAAATCCGGTAGGTCATCTGCATGCATGCTAATTTCTGGATTGGAATTAGAAAGAGAGAATGTTATTATGGATTTATGTACTATACAGTTTTAGAAGTTTCTTATCCTTTCTTCTCTGTTTTAATGATGCCTTTTATGATTTAAAATTTTGCGACAGGCGGCTGCATCTACAACTCGAAGGCAACATGATTCTTGCAATAGTTGCTGCGGACTTCTCGAACTTCTGATTGGAGTTAATAGATAACTCAAGGTGAGGAAACCTCTGCTCTAGCTAACAATAATGCTGTATAATTGGCCAAAATCCAGCTATGTTAGATTCAGTTGTAACCTTCAATTACATTACATTTTTCCTATACATAGAAGTTAAAACGAGGTGGGGTAGTAGGACAATAATGATGGCTTAAAGAGATGGTCCAATTGCACCCCTTTTTAGCTACTTGTACTTTTGAGCCCCCCTCTCCCCCACCGAAAAGTAAACAAGAAAATTTGGTGCCATTTCCTCAGAATTTAAAAATCCCAAGGGGAAACATAAGTAAAAACAGATAATGAATTATTAGCCAACTCAAACCACATAAATATTGGAGCATTTTCAGGTGGCCCTTGATTAAAAAACTTCTTCACCTTCTGACAAATTCATTATTGCCTAAGACTGGCAGTTTGTACATAAAGTTATCAACCAAGGAGGCAAAGGGACGTTTTCTGCTAACAACTTGATGCATTCTGATGTTCTAAAAGGCTCATATATTGCTGCAGTATTGGCATGGGTAATGCACCTATATGACATAGATTATATGCGGTTCTGTAAGTTGAAAAAAAAATTAATATTTAGCTATTTCTCATATAGATTCTTCCCAGTGGATCAGAAATTTAATTCATCAATGCAAGACAATACAATAGAAAAAACAACACAGGTACATACAGGCTCAAATACAGATCAAAAGTGAAACAAACACTAGCCAAAATCAGCATACCGTTAGCAAATACCTAAGTATGCTCAAAAACAGATGCCATCTTTTACATAAGTTTCTATTGATACTGCTCCTTTGAAACAACTAGGACATTTGTTTGTATCTATTTTGTTTTCACTGCATAACCTCTCCCTTCAAATATGGTAGATAGGGCTTTCCAAGCTTAGATCAAAATTGAAGGCGTTACTGTTATAAAAGCCATATCCGTACCACTTTCCAACCAATAGCAGACCTTCTGTAATTATCACATAAATATTTTATGAAACTACAATCAAACTACAAATCTTGAATAATTCTGTTACAAAGAACATAGTACATTCTAGTTTAACCCCAATTCATCATTCTTGGCGATTAACCAACAAATTAAGTGAAGCATAGGTATAAAGCATATACCCCACACAAGTAAACACATTTTTTTCAAGCAATTCACTCTGCTTAAGTATGTACTTCATTTTAAATGTACGAATAATTGCCATTGATTTCAGTCAGGCGCCTGCTTAAACCATACTTGCACAAGAAAATAGCCAAAAATACCCTCCCGTTTACGGAAGCAAATAATGATGAACCCTATCAGTTCAATTCTGCTTTTACTCTGCTAGTCTATCTCGTCCTTTAAGTTGGAACTAATTTTTTCACTTATGCGTCTTTTAATTTGATATTTTTATGTTATAGGGCAGTGCACGTTTGAAGGTAAAACCGTGAGCTCTGAATTGGAGGTATTACATAATCACATTGGCTGTGGTGTGGCAGCACCCTTTCAAAAGGAGACACAGATTTGTTAGCATTTTCATAATTTGAGATTCAGACTGCAAGGCTTTTCCTGTTGAGTGTGCAAGTGTGCTTTACCTGTTTGGTTTCGGGATAATTCAATTGGTTTTTTCTAAAAGGAAAAAATAAATGATGTTCATTTAGGCTGTTATATATATATATATATATATATATATATATATATATGTACGTATGTATTCTTTTATCATTTGGACCATTTCGGCTGGTGTAGTGTAACCTGTCACGAACTCAAATTTGTTGTCAAAACCATTAAACACAGTGCATTATATCAGATTTTATTTCTTCCCCATTTTGATTTGTAGTATTTTACATTGAAGAGTTCGTTGTAACTGTGAATAACTCATTTATATGTATACTGTAAATTGAAAAGTTTCTTGAACAGTAACTGTGTCTGCTCTTGGGTTAATTCAATGAGGACATATACAGCAAGAAAGAACAAACTTGTGGTCTCAATTGCCCAATTTATGTGATTATATAAACTTCAGAAGTAACAGGCAGCCAATAAGTACAACAGAAATCTAGAAAGTGCAATAAGCCAGAGCATTCTTCAATACATAAACTGATTTGATTCTCAAAGAGCAAAAAACCAAACAAGAAGTAAGCCAACTCTGACATGGATCAAAACCCAAAGTCCTGCAAGGCAAAACCAGAAAGCATTATAACAAAACTGCAGCGTATTTTTTATTAAAAAATTGTGGTACATCCTGACCTCTACTCTTTCTTCATCGTCCCCTTCATCCTTTCACCCTCCTTTTGTTAATTGGTATTGCAGAAAGTCACCTACCTATGTCTTCCATAGCACACGTAGATTACAGCAGCAGCTGCAGCAATAGCTCCCATTGACCCTGCAACTGCTGGCCACGGCAAGTTCAATTCCTTCAACCCCTTCCCTCCATCATCTACACCATTGACATCTCTATTAACCACCTCAACCGCCATCTCCTTCATTGTTCTAATCACCTTCTCAGCTTCCTCAGCATTCTCACGCAATTGTGCAATATCTGATTCCATACTTCTTGCTTTTTCCTCTGATTCTCTGAGTGCCTCCTCCAAATGGAGCTTCTCGTTAACCCACTTCTCCAACTCAGATCCTTTTTCTACAACAATCATTTCCAACTCTTCAATCTTCTGTGTGAAACCATGAATCTGCTTCTCTTTCTCATCAATTTTATCTCTCATCTGCTCCTCAACCCTAATTTTCTTGCTCTTCTCTTCAACTTCTCTCTTTTCCAGAACCCCAACTTTCCTCTCCAAATCCCTAACCTTCATCTCACTATCCACCTTCCCTTGCCTCAACCCCTCTACTTCTCTCTCTAGGTTCTGAAGCCTTGATTCTTTCTCTTTCAAAACCCTCCTCAATTCAGTTGCCTCCGTTCTAGCTTCTTCAGCAGCACTCATCTCAGATATCATATCATGTTGAAGCCTAGCTAACTCAGTCTCAAGGTCAGCTGCTCGGCTAGCAATAACTTCAACAGCTTTCTGGGCATGGAGGGATTGTTCAACCTCTCCTTCCAATGTTCTAATCTTCTCCTTCATCTCAGCTTCATTGCTTCTTAAGCCATCAATCTCCAGCAATAGTTTCTTAATTTCGTCCTTTCTTTCTGCATTTCCAGCTACCTTTTCTTCTTCCTCGTGATTTAGAGCCTCGATCTTTTTCTTCAACAACTCTGCCATATTACCCTCGCTCCCTTCTTGATCTGGGTCATAAAATTCTTCAGCTGGGGTCATAACGCCATTGAAGATCTTATCTTCTGCCATTGTTAACTCTGTAGGGAAAAAAACCAGTAAGTTAAAAAGCTAACCAAGTAAAAAGGCAAAAGTTGAAAATGAATGATAACAGGTTTCCTACTAATAAATTGAAGGAATCAACAATAATCGAATTATAAAACAATCACAAGAACCAAAATTTCAACTTCCACATAAAATTCTTAAATTCTGTCCGCAAACAAAAAGGAAAATGAATCACGGTTGGTCACATGGGGTTGCCCAATGATAAAAAAGAAAGAATCCCACTTTTTGATCAGCGATAATTGAATTATACCAAAATGACAGGACCTGACGTTTTAAACAATCTTGCCATTTCGTCAGCAACTAATATTGAAAAACCAACATATTAATAGAACAAAGAAAAAGGGAAAAGAAATCCAACTTACAGATCAGAAATCACGTAATTGAATCACACACCAAAACACAGAACAACATTTCCCAATAATGCTCTAAAAATTTTCTCGGCAACCAAACATCAAAATTAAAATTAAGATTAAGACAGTAGGAAAAACCCTGAGGACAGCGCGGTTGAAGTTGAACTGAATGAGGGAGTGAAGGACTGACAGTGATCAGTACAGACGTTTCTGAGAAAATCAGGGACTGAGGCTAATTTCCTGGCGAATTGGAAAGGATCATCTGGGAAATGGACAAAGAAAGCTCCACCTATCTTTTTGGAGTGTGGATTCGTCGCACGATTAGGGTTTCTGACGATTTGTTGCAAAAAGATCTAAAAGGTATTTCTGATAAAAGCGAATTTCACTTTCACTATCTCCGAAAAGGTTAAAACTTAAAAGAAAATCACAGGGAATCATGAACGAACGGTTGAGATTAAATACACTCTTGTTGTGGCAACTATGAGCCTATGACGATGTCTAACGGTGCTGGACCCCACTGAAAGTTGGGCAATCCGGACTGTCACGGCGAACGGAAAGGCCCAAAATGGTTTTGGGCCAGAGATCTGAGCCCAGTGGCTGAAGATTTTAGGAAAATATTTCTATGTAGGCTCCATTGGCCGAAAAATATTTTTCCTAAAAAATGTAACTATAAAGATAATTTAAATATTCAATATTAAATATAAAAAAATTGGTAAAGGATAAATTTAAAAAAAAATTATTTCCCTCTACTTTCATATCTTTGGATATCATACTTTTTAATTACAAACTATAAAAATACATAATACTCCTTTATTTATATATAAGAAAATGAGATTTTTCTATAAAAAATATCATCTGAAAAAAAAAAAGGAGCCGCCACTTCTTAAGTTTTCTTTCTAATTATTTGTGTATAATTTTGTTTGGGTAGGCAAATTGTATAGATATGATTCTCTTTTTTTTTTTTTTAATGGAAATACTATATGGAAACTAGCTTGAGATTAGAGTACTAACAAATTTCCTCTTTCATAATAAAAGTATTCTCTAATATTTGAATTTCTATCTATCAAGAAGTAAAGTTGCCCTAAGTTCAATATACTTTTTACTGAACCAATACTTTGTTGAATCATTCTCTTTTTTCATTCCATAAGAAATTAATTATATATGTCAATATTTTAAAAAATAAATTGATCATTAAATTAAAAATAAAAGCAATTTAAGATTTAATAATTCAATCGAGATTGAGCTAAGGTTGATCCAAAATTATAGTATAAATTAAAAATTTTCAAACATTAATAAATAATTTCATAATTTTATAAGTTCATAATTCAAATTGTTACAAAAAAATAAATATTGAACTTGATTTTCTTATTATGTAACTTTCATTTATAAAGACAAGATAATTTTTAATTACTTGGGACTTTAAACTTTAAATATATATAATATTAAGCAAAAGTAATATTACTTTCATAAATAATAGTGATTTTTTAAAGAAAAAATGAATTGATTGAATCTTGGAAACTATGATCGATTTTATATGATTTGATCAATTTATCACTGATGCACATTGATTTTTTGACCAATTTTTAAGGTCAATTTTAAAGATTAATTGAATCAATCATATGGCCAAGTCATAACTCTTTGATTTAATAGATTAATCTGATTTTTTTTAATGTGTGTGTGTATGTATATGTATATGTACACAAGAATGAATCACTATTTCTATGTATATTGTTTATGAATTAACCATGTACATTTTATAAGGAAAGAGAATTCATAGTTTTGCCAAAAAAAAAAAAGGGAAAGAAAATCTTCAATCCATGAATTTGAATCCACAAATTTAACTATCTTCATATTATTTTGAAAAAAGATGGATACAATAATTATGTAAGGAGTGGTTAGAAAATCTATGTTCATCTTTCTCTTGAATGCAACACCAATATAATAGAAAGAATTAAGGAAAAATCCAACTCCACATTATTCACCATTCATATATGTATACATATTTTTATATTATATACTAATCATGATATTCCTTACCTTTTATTATAATAAGTATCATCTTTATAATTTATCATGTGTCAATTTATCATTCCTTCTTAAAAAATATTATATTACGATGAGTCACACTTACATAATCAAATCAAGAAATTAAATTTTTTATTGCCTTCTCACATTGCCCATTATCTTCTCCCTGTCATTTTTAGAAATTAATCACAAATTTCAAATCTCTTAAATTAGTTCAAAAATTTTGCAATCAATTTTTGCATTTGTTGAAATAAGAAATTAAATTTTCAAATTTTGAATTTTAAATTGATCATCCTATATTATAATCAGTTTATGAACAATATTTATTGTGGCAAGCAAAGAATGATAACAATGGAATTCTGCATTTTTTACTCACATCCTTTTTTTCCTTTTTTTTTTTAGCAAATATGAGATTATTTGGGAAAGGAAGTCAACATAATTAAAGATTGTCTTGGATGATACTTTTTCATTTGAATCTTGCTGAAATTAACATCATCTTCCTTTTTAATGCTTTTTACATTTTTTAATACATATGTACTGTAGGTAATAACTTTTTTTGACACTTTTTTTACCTTCTATTTTGTATAATTTATTTTTGTTGAATCATGAATTTCTTAAATTTTCATTTTGTGATTTTTCTTATCAAAATTCAAATTTTGAAACTTTATTTTTCCATCTTTCCTTTTTTTTATTTAGAATTTAATGCCTTATAATACTTAATTTCATGATCTCTTATTATAATAAAATATAAATTCCTCTAAAATCTATGCTTTCTCCATAATCTAAATCACCATAATTCTTTATCTTTCTATTTCTCTATACATTCAATTTTTTATTTAATTTTAGGCTTCATTTTCCTTAATTAGTTTGCCTTTTTTTCACAAGTACATATAATAATTTCTTTAAAGACCAAATAATAAACTTTTACTACTCTATTTAAAAAATAAAAGCCTAAATTTTTTTTAAATGAATAAAAGTTAAAGTATTGATTTTTTTTCAATAACAAAAAACTTTAATCTTTTTAAAATTTTCTTTTTATAACTCATTTATTGTTTGACTATCATTGATCATTTTTATAATGACATAAATCAAGAGACTTCCTTTTCAAAATGAAAAGAAAATTTTTTATTTTTACTAAGGATTAAGGATTTTGTTTTAATTACCATCAAGTTTTTATTCTTCATTAAAATTAATTACTATTCATGTTTATCATTGTCCTATACTATCAAACATATTTTTTAAAAATAATTTTTCATATCAACAAAAAATAAATTTTATTTTCAATAATAATTTTTCACAAATATCATTTTTCATAAAACCTATATTCTATCAAAATAACTAATCTTGAATTGCAAATGTTTATACCAAATAATTTTATAAGTTACAAACATTACTTATTAGTTAATATAAAAAAGAGTATATTTTAATTATATATATATATATATATATATATATTAATTTAATTTGCCATAATATATTAAGGTTAAAAAAATACAAAAAAACTTGCATATTACAAAGGCTAATATTAGTAAACAATCATTTGTAAAAAGAAATAATGTTAAAATATATTAAATTTTAATTACATTTATACTTAATAATAAATATTTCTAATATTTTTATTATAAAATTTCAATAAAATAAATAAAAATATTATAAAATTATTGAGGCTAGTGTATGGCATGAGCTAAAAACTAGTTAATAATATATTATATATAATTTTATAAACTATTAATACAATTAAAAAAAAGAACAATGGCAAAAGATAATTATAGTAATACCATGTGATGTGAAGACCTATTCATTAAGTTTAAATAACTTGCATTAATTTAAACATTAATTTCATTAAAATTTAAAAATAATTTATTTTAAATAATTTTAAACACACTGTTGTGACATATTCTCCCTTTCAATTAAATTAATGCATCAGACAAATACCATAAGTTGTAAGGGGAAAATTACATAAAATTTTCTTTTACTTATTTAACGGCATAAATAACCATATTTTGTTAATTTTTCATTTGATATTTAAACATAATCAACTTGTAATCCTTATGTGATTTATTTCCCCTTCAATATTAAAGAAAATTGATGCTAACTTTTGAAAAGTTTTCTAATTTCTTTACTATTTTAATTACAGAAAAAATACACTAATCATGCTTTAATTCTAGTAAAATTACACAAATTTCTTAAGCATACAATCTGAGTAGTGCGCGATTACAAAGCAGGCTAAGCATCCTTATTTGAAGTTTGTAATTTTTACAGGTTTATATAGGCAAATCTGCATAGACTTAAGCCCTCACAAGTGCGAGCTTACTTATGCATTTAATTTATTTTTTTTACCATTAAGATTTTTTATAATTTTTCAAATATTTAGAAACTTTTTTTTAATCCAATCCAATGTCCAATGGCTTAGTGTAATTTATTTAACTTTATTTGACTAGCTTGTTATATTAAAGAAAATCTAATTGTCCATTGTAACTTAGGGAAAAAAATTTAATCTAACTCAATCTAATATTTCTTAAAGGTACATTCCTTTCTCTACATTTATAATTCAACATTTGATCCTTATATGTATGCATATAGTGATTTAATCATCCTTAATAGTAAGAAAAAAAGAATTAATAATTTGGGCAAAGCACCTATGGTTACCATTGGGCTTGGTAAAGTTTTCCTATATTTTTGCAAACTCATATGGGGAAAATTTGCATAGGTCGAGACCCACATCCCCCTATTTTACATGTCTAGAATCTCTCCTGTAATTTTAAAACCTATGTAAATATCCTTTAAAATATAAAATATTATAACACTTAAACTTAAATTTGAACTTTTCTTTAATGAAATGATGAGAAAAGATTATCATAAATTCAAAGTATGATAATTTAACTATTTTATCATCAAAGATAAGCTTTGGTCAAACTTAAATGGCAAAAACTTATCATACTTACATTAAAACTTGATTTTGTTCTTCAATGATATTTTTGTTGTTTCAACATAATTGAAGTATATTTTTCATTACAAAGTAATTAAAATATGTCATATTAGTGTATATTATTTAATTTGACTTTATATCATATTTTTCATCATTTTATTGAAGAAAAATCTAAATTTGAGTTTTAATGTAACATTATTTTATATTACAAAGAAGGATTGTGTAGATTTTGAAATTAAAGGGGGGTCATGTAATTTTACTAAAATTCTAGCGAAATCAATATATTTTTTTACTAGATCATGGATTTAGGTCGCCCAAAATGGGTCAATAACCTGATCCATATCTCAACCTAAGAAATACCTATAAATAGGTAAAAAAAGAAAGTTATAGGGTTGGTTAACAAATGCCTTCATAAAAATTGTTAAGAAACTCTCTCTTTTTTCTCTTTACACAAAATAAGAGATTTAAGCCATGAACAAATTGCTTTTCTAAGTAATTGTTAATACGATTAGTGAAAATAAACATTGGATGCCAATCTTTCGCTACGAACTTTTAATATTTTGGTATGTATAAATCCGATTCATAGTCTTTTATATTTTTCAACATTGGTATCAGAGCATGATAGTTTATTTGTCTAGTATCATATGCATTATATTTTTTTAAATGCATTTAGGGTTTTTGACTAGACTATCATTTGATCTCTTTCATTTCAGTGTAACTTTGAAAATTACAATGTTATATGGAATCATATTGATTTTTATTGTGTGATTAAGGTCTTATAAACAAATTTGATCGATGGTTCGAAGAGTTAGGTGAATATTTTAAAATAAAAAAATTATTACTGGTCTAAATGTTGTAATTCTCCATGTATTCCTTAATTTGGATTATCAGCTTACCATTCACTTCCAATAAAACATGTGTTCACATAAAGGTCCAAAAACTAGAACCATCGAGGAAATAATAATAAGACAAATTTTTAAAAATGTCAATACAATAAACTAAATAACACTATACAATATATCTGTAACATTATATGTGAATTAGTTTCACATATAATAGCAAAATTCTATTTTCGTCACTTCAAAAATCCTATATCACAATTTAAAACTTTCACATTGATTCTTTACATGGATATATACTTATAGGGAAAGTCTGAAGGGTATATGAAGGGAATATGTGAAGAAAACATCTATTATTTGTTTATTATTATACTCATCCTTGCATTTGTCCTATTTTCTTATAAAAAATTTTAATTTTTTTCTCCTGAATCATGAGTTATGTTTTGATCATATGATTTCATTTTTTTTCACCACCATTTTAGTTATGCTTTTGTACAAAAAAAGGTTGAAGATGGTTAAAAAAATAGTTGAAAACTATAAAAAAATGTCATAAACAATTAAAAAATTGTAAAAAAAATTATAAAAAGGGGGTTGAAATAGTTTAAAAAATGTCAAATTGTAATGAGGTATCGTTTCGTAGACTTTATTTCAAAGAAGTGATAGCGCTAGACTTTTTTCCAAATAGGTTCCGATTTTATGATTTATGAATGTTATATACTGAAATTATTCCTTTTTTAACTGTAAGAATGTGATAATGAATTAGAAATTTTAAAAAGCTATAAATCCATCATTAATTAACTAATTTTTGCATATGACTATCTGTTTTCAATCGTCTTCATATGATTTTTTAACAGAATATAAGAAAATGTAGGTTTGATGAAATTCACGTGATTAAAAATATATAAATTGAGTTAAAAACTTTAAACTGTCATAACTTTGTATTCGGTTGCCTACTCTAGTTTGGTAAAAAAGGCCTTTTTCAATTATTTTCTAAATTTTTCTTTATTTTTTTGTTATTTTTTAACTTTAATCTTATTTTTATTAATTTAAATTCATTCAAATCTCATATTAAACTTTTGTACCCTAACTCTTTTAATATCTAGTAATGCTATAATAATTTTCTTAATAAATAAAACTACTAAAAAATAATATATTACTATTTGTAAACTAAATAGTAACATATTACTATTTCATTCCAAAATTGTAACATGTTACTATTTTATTCTAAAATAGTAATATCAATAAAAAAATTCTAAATAAATGGATAAATGAAATCTAATTAACAATCAAATTGGTAAAGAAGTGGATGTCATTGTTTCATTTTAAAATAGTAACACTAACAAAAAATATCAAATAAATAGATAAATTAAATTTAATTAATAATTATATTATCAAATAACAGCATGTTACTATTTATTTCTTACATAATAACATGTTACTGTTTCGTTCCAAAATAGTAACTAATAAAAAATCTCAAATAAATGGATAAATTAAGTTTAATTAACAACCAAATTGTTAAAATAATAATATGTTACTATTTATTGCCTAAATAATAACATGTTATTATTTCGTTTTAAAATAATAACATTAACAAAAAATCTTAAATAAATGGATAAATTAAGTCTAATTAACAACTAAACTGATAAAGAAGAGGATGTTACTATTTAAAATGGTAACACTAACTAAAAAATACAAATAAATAGATAAATAAAATCTAATTAACCACCAAACTTTCAAAGAAAAGCATGTTACTATTTGTTCTCTAGACAGTAACATGTTATTATTTCGTTCTAAAACAGTAACACTAATAAAAAATTCTAAATAAATAGATAAATCAAGTCTAATTAACATCTACATTAGTAAATAATAACATGTTACTATCTGTTCTCTAAAAAGTAATATATTATTATTTTATTCAAAACCTAATTAATAACTAAATTGCCAAAAAAGAGGATATCACTATTTCGTTCCAAAATAGTAACGCTAACTAAAAATTTCAAATAAATGAATAAATCAAATCTAATTAACAATTAAATTATCAAAATAACATGTTACTATTTGTTATCTAAACAGTAATATGTTACTATTTTGTTCTAAAATAATAACATCAACTAAAAGTTTCAAATAAATAGATAAATTAAGTCTAATTAACAATCAAATTAATAAAGGAGAGAATGTTACTATTCAAAATAGTAACACTAATAAAAAACTCCAAATAAATGGATAAATAAAATTTAATTAACAACTAAATTTTTAAAGAAGAGTATGTTACTATTTGTTCTTTAAACAGTAACATGTTACTATTTTATTCTAAAACAGTAATACCAACTAAAAACTCTAAATAAATAGATAAATTAAGTCTAATTAACATTTAAATTATCAAATAATAACATGTTACTGTCTGTTCTTTAAACAGTAACATATTACTGTTTTTACTATTTTGTTCCAAACCTAATTAACAACCAAACTGTCAAAAAAGAGGATGTTATTATTTATTTTCAAAATAATAACACTAACCAAAAGTTGCAAATAAATGGATAATTCAAGTCTAATTAACAACTAAATTATCAAATAATAACATGTTAGTGTCTATTTTTTAAATAGTAACATGTTACTGTTTCATTCTAAAATAGTAATATCAAGCAAAAATTTCAAATAAATGGATAATAGCATATTAATGTTTGTTCTCTATACAGTAACAAGTTATTGTTTCGTTCTAAAATAATAATATTAACAAAAAATTGTAAATAAATGGATAAATCAAATTTAATTAATAACTAAATTATCAAATAATAGCACATAACTGTCTATTATCTAGATAGTAATATGTTACTATTTCATTCTAAGCTTAATTAATAATCAATCTGCCAAAATAGAGGATGTTACTGTTTCGTTTCAAAATAGCAACACTAACAAAAAATTCTAAATAAATGGATAAATTAAGTCTAATTAACAATTGAATTATCAAATAATAGCATATTACTGTTTGTTCTCTAAACAATAATATGTTAATATTCTGTTACAAGCTTAATTAATAATCAAACTTGATAAATAATAACATGATACTGTTTCATTCCAAAATAATAACACTAAGTAAAAATCTTAAATAAATAGATAAATCAAGTCTAATTAATAACTAAATTACTAAATAATAGCATTTTACTGTCTATTTTCTAGATAGTAATATGTTATTATTTTATTTCAAAATAGTAACACCAAGTAAAAACTCTAAATAAATGAATAAATCAAGTTTAATTACAACTAAATTGTCAAATAAAAGCATGTTCTATCTATTATTTAGATAATAACATATTATTATTTTATTTCAAAACTAGTAATACTAAGCAAAAATTCTAAATAAATGGATAATAGTATGTTACTATTTATTCTCTAGATAGTAACATCAAATTTTAATTTTATAAATTTTTAATTTTTAATTTTTAATTTATATTAGATTTGCTTAACTGAGGCTGCATAATGATGAAATGCAATTCTTTTGTTTTTCACAAAACACGCTTTTAAGTATATTGTTTGAACTTATAGCCATTCTGGTAAATCACGCTCGATAGATGTACTTAAATGAGAGAAAGTCCGCTCGGGGTACCTCGTTGCAATAAATTGCTACAATTGGTACTGACTTAATTTTTTTCTTTAAAAAAGCTATCATTAATAGTTAAAAAAACTGTCAAAAATGGGATTTTTGGCACCTTATAGCACTCAACCATCATTTACTATCATGTTATAAGTTGCCTAATCATCTTAATATAACATATTAGCATATATTAGAAATTTTTCTCACACTCTGAATTTTTTTTTAAGAATTATTGTGAAACTTTTTTTAACACACTATTTACATAATGTATAATTTTTTTAAAATATTTTTATAGACATTTTTAAGTGTTATTTTTTTATACAAATTATTATTTTAGAGATCTAATTGAATTCTTTTCTTCTGTATATATTAAAAAAATGGTAAGACTCATATGTATACCAAGAGTCATATAGACTCTAGCATAAAAATAAAAAGTCAATAAGTTGACTATTGAGCTCAAAAATCTCTAAGTTAACTCAAAAATTTATAAAAATAATTTTGTACATCTTGTAAATCATATAATCAAGTTTCACAAAAAAGTTTAAAAATGGATATGGGTTAGTATTTTAAAGATGAATTAGAATTTAAAAAAATTAAAAGTTTTACAAAAAGCCTTACATATCAATTACTAAAAGAATATATTAGATTCTTTATTGGAAAGACAAATGGGATACAAAAAATATAAGAATATTATCTATAGATTTGTATTAGACTATTTAGAGTGTAAAAATCATATGCTTAACCTAAATTTTTACCAATACTATTGGTTAGATGAGAAATCTAATACTAAAATTGAGTTTCCCTAAGAGTTATACAATAAGTTTGTTAGTTCTTTTCTGTAAAGAATCAAATATTTGAAAATATTGTAAACTTTATGTAGATATTTGATATTCATTTTTTATGTATTATATTACTAAAATATATTTTAATTTGTGTAATTTTTTTAATCGAAATTACATATCTATAAATTCCTTTATTTAGTATACTTTACTTAATTAATTATTTTAGTATTAGCCTCACATTAGGAATTTAGATAATGATTGGAAACGTAGTGACCTTTTAACTCTAAACCCTATATGTGAATTAATTCTAACGTAATTAATTAGAGCTAAAGTAGATATATATGTATGGCTAGACATTAATTACATGTAATTTTGTTTATATGTAGAACTTCGTGTCTTTACATGCCTAATAGCTACTGCTTTTAAAAATATTATCGCTAAACTTCAATAAGGGTGAGAAACTGAATGATGATAATTACGAAATTTAGAGTATAAAAATTCAATATATGCTAGAAAAGCAAGAGGCTCTAGAAGCACTTAGCTTATAAAGCCTAGAAAAGGAAGAATTCTCTTACTGGCACTACATTGCTAAGTAGCATGGAGAATAATATCATGCAAGAATTCAAGAATTATAACTTGGCTAAGGACATGTGGTCTACTTTGAAAAACAAGTTTGGTAGAACATCTATAACTAAATTAAGATCTCTCATGATCAAATTTGACACTTACAAATGGAAAGCTAAACATTAATGAAAAATATTTATGAAAAATGGTAAATATAATTTATGAATTAAAGGATGTGGGTAATGCGTTGATGGATGAGCAACAAATCCAAGTTATAATTCACTGATTGCCTTATTCCTAGGAGTATATTAAGATGTATTTAACCTATAATGAAAACATTTGAATGATGGATGACGTTATGTGCCACCTTAAGTTAAAAGAAGAAAGGCACGAAGCTATTAAGCCTAACGCAGACATGTATATAGCTTCATCTAACTTAGGAAGAGTTATTAGGCAAAAATGCAAATATAAAAATAAGTCCTAGGATATAAGAAAGAATATGGCTTATTTCAACAAGAAATCAACTAATAATTAACATGAGAAAGGAAAATATCTTTTCAAGAAGCTAAGGTTAAATGCTTCAACTGTAATAAGAAAAGGCATTTTGCCCATGATTGCTCTGAACCTAAGAATGTATTAAACTATACTTAAATTAGTGAACTTTGTGTAGCTATTTCTATTTTTCTAATAGGATTCTCATTCTTTGTAGATTATAGATTTAGGGGCAATAGACCATGTAGCAAATGATTAAGACACCTTCATGAAATTTTGATGAATATTATATGAAGCAAAATAGATCTATGTGAGAAATAATGTATGAGTTACAATTCAAGAAATAGACACATGCAAGTTAGTCTTATGAGGTGGTCAAATTCTACTCTTGCATGATATTTTATATGTACTTCAGATTTGCTAAAATTTAATTTCTATGTTAGTTTTGTCAAAATTCAATTTTAATTTGTACTTTGTTGATGACAATATTGAACTATCTTTAAAAATAACTTATTATGGATCTAGTTATATAATAAATAATTTTATTATCATGGATATTGATCATTATGAATGTAATTTTAGTTATTCCATGTTTACATTAACACATAATTCAAAAATTAATATGAATATTTAGTATGCTCGACTTGACCATATTAGTCAACATCGTATGAATAAGTTAGCTAAAGAAGGATTATTATAGTTTTGAAAAAATAGATCTATCTACTTGCAAGCATTGTTTAGCTAACAAAAGTATTAAAAAATCATTTGGAAAAAGAACTAAAGCTGACTTTCTTTTATAATTAGTCCATTCTGACATATGTGATCCATTGAATGTGAAAGCTAAGCATGAAACTTTCTATTTCATCACATTTATTAATGATTTTATATGATTTGGTGTTATCTATTTGATAACACACAAATCTGATACATTAAGTTACTTCCAAAGTTATATGAGCTTAGTTGAAAATTAATTATAAAAAAAGATAAAAGCATTACGAACTTGATCATAGTCACGAGTATTTGTCTGATTAGTTCAGATAACTATATGATGAAAAAAAGTTTCAACATTAGTTGATGAATTCATAAACTCCTCAACAAAATGATTTTATAAAAAGATGAAATCAAATGCTCTTGGAAATGGTTAGATCTATGATGATTCAAGCAAATTTGCCTATCACTTACTGGGTTGATATACTTTTAACTGCTACATTTATCCTTAGCTATGTACCTAGTAAATTAATTCTTACTATGCCATATGAGTTATAGACAAAGCAAAAACCTAACCTAAGTATTCTATGACCTTAGGGATGTGAGTTTCTAAATACTTTGCACCCATATGGCAAATTAGATGCTTAAGGAAAGAAATATATTTTTATCAAATACTTCGAACATTCGAAAAGTTATATATTCATCAACGAACATGATAATAGGAATCTCATAAAATTTGAATCACGAGATGTCATATTATTAAAGAATAATTTTCCTAAATAAGGTGATATAAATAAGGACTTGTTCTTATATGAGACTTAAATATAAGCATTCAAGACTCACTTCCTTCAAGTAAAAGGATTTTAAGGAATATGTTTCTAATTTCAAGTGTGAATGATAATAATCTTGATCATCATAATAGTAATCCAAATAGGAGTACTCAAATGATTAATGATCATAGTCCGTATGGGAGCAATTTGAAGGATCCTTAAGAAATATGTTTCTCCAGAACCTTAATTATGATGTAGTGATAGAAAAGGCATTCCTTGTCATTGTTTTGATATCGAAAGTGGTGAAGCTTTTATGGCCATTACATAAAATGAAGATAAGCTAAGAAATATTACAGAGGCTCTTTCTGGTTCTAATAAGAAAAATTAGACTAAAGTAATGGAAGAAAAGATAGAGTCTATGAAATTAAATCATGTTTGGAAACTTGCTTGATTTTCCTAACACATGTAAGGCTATTGGGAACAAATAGGTTCTAAGAATCAAGAAGAAGGTTGATGGCATTGTTGAAAAATACAAGGCTAAATTAGTAGTAAAGTGCTACATACAACATGAAGGAATAGATTATGAGGAACCTTTTCATTTGTTGTTAAATTCACCTTAATCTGTTTGATATTAGCTATAGTTGCTAGTATAAACCTTGAATTACATCAAATAAATGTAAATATTGGATTTCTTAATTGAGATTTGGAAGAAGAAATCTACATGCAATAGCCTGTAGATTTTATCAAAGAAGGCCAAGAAAATAGAGTTTGTAAACTTTTAAAGTCTATATATGGCTTGAAGTAATCTTCAAGGACAATGGTATATTCACTTTTATAATGTGATAAGTGTTAAATAATTTTATCATAATTGACGAAGACTATTACATATATACAAAAAGGTCAAATGATGGGTTTATAATTTTATCATTATATTTTAGTGATGTACTTATAATTGAAAATAGTAAGGAGTATGTTAATGAAATTAAAGAATGGTTGTCATCTAATTTTGAAATGAAAAATATAGGTGAAGTTATATATAATCTTGGAGTTTAAATTATAAGAAATTGTTTAAAGAAATTATTATCTTTGTCACAAGAGCATTATATTAACAAAATTCTTAAATGATTTCCAATGCAACATTGTAAACCCATAGATACTTTTATTATTAAATGTGAAAGTCTAAGCCAAAAGATGTGTATTAAGACTCCACAAGAAGAAACATATATGAGAAAAACTTCCTTATACAAGTGAAGTTGGATGTTTGATGTACGTAATGATGTGCACAAGACTAGATGTTTGCTTCGCCATTAGCATGATAAACTGATATTAGTTCAACCTAAGCCCAACATGTTGGAAAGTAGTTAAAAGGATATTAAGATATCTAAAAGATACTTGCTAACTATTCATTATGTTATGAAGGAAATAATTTAAAATTGAAAGGCTATAGTGATACTGATTAGGGAGAAGACTTAGATGAGAGAAAGTCTACCTCTAGGTACATCTTCTTACTAAATAATAGCACCATATTTTAAAGTAGTAAAAAGTAATCATGCATAGTCTTATCCATAATGAAAGCTGAATTTGAAGCAATTTCAGCTGTAGTATAAGAAACAATGTGGCTTAAAAGGTTCTTGAATCATTCAGGTGTAAATGCTAAAATTACTAATCCAATTTTAGCAAATTGTGATAACTAAGTAGCAATCACATGCATAAATGACCCTAAATATTATTGCAAAACCAAGCACATAGACATAAAGTACAACTTTGTGAGAGATATGATTGCACATAAAAAAGTAAACATAAAATACATTTCTACACACAAGATGGTAGTAGATCCTATGACTAAGCCTATTCCTCAAGAGGTATTCATAAAACATGTGAAATCCTAAAGATTGTATAAATGTTGATACAATTATTATATTTTTTATTTTAACAATGTTTATAGAATATTAATGTCTAAATAATAAATATATTTATTATAAGCCTACATATATAGATGTAAGAATGTTTCTTAGAACATTCTTAAGTTATTGAAAAGTATATTGGACTGATAAAAGATTAGTCTACTCACATAGGTAATCACATTTTATCAATTTTTGTAATTGATAAGAGATAAGACAATTTTAAGCTTCTTATTTAAGTGATAATCAAGAGTCAAGCTTAAAATACGAATATCACCTTGTTAATAAATAAGATAAGGTTATATGTAATACCATAAGTGAATTAATGAAGAATTCATTTCATCTGTCTAAATGTCAGATATAAGTTCTGAGGGAAATTAGAAAAAGTAGATTGGTGGACTTAGATTAGACATTAAGTATGTTTGAACCATTATTTGTATGGTATTAATATATTATATAAAGACATGTGCTACATAGGAAAAGGAAAGAATACTGTAACACATGTTTCATACCATGTGTGCAAATTGTGACCAATATAGATGATTAAAGTCTAGATCTTAGCTTTGATGTATGAGACATTTGAGGAATAAAGGTCTGATATTTATACCCTTATGATTTAATTTTATTTCTTAAGACTTAAATTTAATGATTGCTATTTTTAGTATGTTATTAAAGGATTATGAGAAATTCAATCTAGTGGACATTACTAGAAAAGTAAGTTAAATTACATTTGAGAGATCTAAGAAAAAATGAAGATGATTAAATGTATCACATTGTGTTTGTATTCACCAGTATACCAGTCATATCATATTTATAATTGTGAATACAATATCTAATGCATATGATGTATATGAATGAGATCAATTGAGAAATTCAAATATGATAAAATGATCTAGGGTGCTACATACTTAAAGTCTACTTAAGATCTATTATTTATCGAGAAGTTATATATTCCTAACAAATGTATGGCAAAGAGCTCTCGAAGTATGTTGGTCATATGGCCTATTTTCTTGTATGATTTGTTACAGAATATAAGAGATGATGTCTCTTATGAAATATTAAGAGAAAATAGATCTTATTATGTGCAAGTGAGAGATGTAGGATTATGGATCTAGGTCGCCCAAAATGAGTTTATAATTCGATCCATATCTCGACTTAAGAAATGTTTATAAATAGGTAAAAAAAGGAAGTTAAGGGGTTCGTTAACAAAAACCTTCTTAAGAATCCTTAAGAAACTTTTTCTTTTTTTTCTCTATACACAAAAAGAGATTTAGGTCATGAACAAGATTGCTTCCTAAATGATTATCAATACGATCAATAAAAACAAACATTGGATCTTGAATCTTTCATTGTGAACTTCCAATATTCTGGTATGTATAAATTCAATTTATATCCTTTTATATTTTCTAACATTTTATTTATTAATTATCATTTTAAAATTTACCCTTTCTTTAAAACAAATTAAATTTTCATTTAACATTATCGAGAAAGGCAAGTATATAAGGGGAAGTATTTAGATCTCACGATGATTTGGGAATGCAGGCATTCTTTTAGCATCTAGGAATGTCACTTGACGCAGCCTATGTTGTTGAGAGGCTTGCCATTCAATGTCATTTCTAGATATTTTTATGATATTTATGTCCATGGAAACAATGTTCGGCACCAACATTGGTTGCTTGATTTATAGGTAGTAATTGAATTTTAAAGTATTCCAAATTTAGTAAAAGATATTGAGTTTGATTTTTAAAATTGCTTTTATTCAGAGGAATGTATCATCTATTATTATCGTCTCGAATAAAATTAGTTTCATACCTGGATTTTGTTTAAAATGAAAATATAATTACTTAAAATTTGATTAAGTATATTTTATAATCTTACATATTTATTTATCTATATAATTTTTATTTAATTATTATTTATAAAAAATATGAATTACTTAAAATATAATTAATCATATTTTATGGCATTACATATTTATTTACACATGTATTTTTGTATATTTATAGTTTAAAATAAAGATATAATTAATTATAATTTATGACATCGTATATTTATTTGCTTACTTATTTTTTATTTAATTGTTTATACTAAATTTATGATATTATATATTTATTTACTTACTTAATAAATTTTTATTTATTGTTTAAAAAAGAATATAATTATTTATTAAAGTGATGAGTCTTAAATTAATAAAAAGTAAAAGGATGAATTTAAAAATTTATTAGCTTATAAGCTATAAGCTGTTTAAAGTATCTTAGTAAATTAGAATTTCTTTTTATATATATATGAGTTAGTGAGTGAAACATTTCTAAAAGTTAATCTATAACTAATTGATTAAATCAATAAATTATAGACTAACTTATTTGTTGCATAAAATAAAGTAATGATAAAAAAATATGGGGACACATGGATGTAAAAAATAAAATAAAATTGTTGCCAATCTATAGAATTAGCTGATTGCCAATCAGCTTAGGGAAAGGATATCAAACGTTTATTTTGGCATAAAAGTTTCTTAACTTTGACATAATATGATTATCACATTAATTAGTTGTACTAATATTTTCCTTCTCTAATTATTTTTAACATAATGATATGAATGATATTTTAATGAATTATATTTTTGAGCAGATGTTTTGCTCAAATGATATTTAAAATAATGAATAAATTAAAAGAAGAATGTTAAGAACTTTTTCCAAAACTAACATAAAATTTCTCTAATATTGGAAAGAAATTGAATCATATGAGCGTCACATATTAATTTCGTTAATTAGAGTAAGAGAATTAATTGATGAGGGTTACTTGCACAATTAAATAAGTACTAATAGGTAAGTAGACAATTTTACTATTACATGAGATTAATCACATTAAAGACAGTGCAAGAGGATTTTATATAATTTATCCAATTGTATATATGTTAAAGCCTGCTTTTTTTTAAAATATTAAATTAAAATAAGAATATTTCTTTTATAATTATTATGAATGATCCTCTAATTATCAATAATTTTGTTATAATTATTGCATAAAGTTTTTAACTTCTTCTTCAAATTATTTAATGCCTTTATTAATGCATCTATTCACTTTTGTCAATAACCGAACCGAATTTGATGTATTATAAGAGATTTGCCTTTTCTATTAATTTCTTCAAATTAGTTCAAAAACTATTATTTTAGAGAAAATTACATACCAAATTAAAAATTATTCAAAATAAATTGATCTTATCCTTCAATTTTTTTTATGAAATTAATGATTTAGATTTAGTAGGGCTACATTAGTGTCGGCAAATCTTTCTTCATACCTATAAAAATACTATATTAAGTAATATAAATAATAAATAATTAAGAAATAAATGAAGTACCTAATAAATTGGGAGTAATTCATTTCATTTGCAAAAATCAATTCAACATGTCAAATACAGGAGCTCTAACGACTCCTTTTTTATTTAGGCAAATTAAGCCACATCTTTGCAAGCCACTTGAAACTCACGTTTAACGTCGGGAGTTTGAATTCAGAACAGTGAAAAGGAAGAAAATATCAAGACAACATTGATTTTTTTGTTACATAGATAAACGGTCATACATAGGAATCGAAAAGACACACTAAATAAAAAACACACTTGTAATATACGGAGCAAACAAGTAATAGCTATATCTAGGCAATTAGTAGGCTAAGTCATACTAATAATTCAAGCAGAGATCATTGGAAAGCAATTCTTTAAGTCTTTGGGTAATTAAAACGTTCCAAGATCTTTGGATTGCACCAGAGGAAATATCCAATTATGCGTAAAGAAATTGAATATCTAATTTTAAGTACTATGTTATCACCGTCTTTAGATTGTGATCAACGTAAAATTTGGCTTACTGATTTCAACCGACTTATCTAAGTTTAGAGAATACTTAAACAACTAAATTAAGAATTAGAGCAATATCAATATGCTATTGATTATATTATCTGATATTGTTATTTAACTTCACCAATTTTATTACAAAAGTAGTTTGACCTGCTTATAATTTCAATTATTTGTTCAAAAATAATTTGGCCTATCCAGCTCTCTTATCAAAGAGTATTTAACATTTAATTTATCTAACCAACATTAACCCTAAACGATTCAAGGCCCTCTGAGAAAAGGTATACAAATTCAATTTTATTGACACTTAAAATATTTGTTTTTACACCAACACCAATTAGTTATAGTTTTAGAGAATTTATCTCTATTATGGTGGAGGTATATCAACTTGCAAATATGAAAAATAAATACAGATCAGTAAATTTATGATTTAATGAGTAAGTATTCTAAAAAAGAAAATAAAGTATAGTAAACTAAGCTTCAACAATTGGATTAATTCCATTTCAATCTATCCTATATTTTTATGCAACTCATTAATTTAGAACATTAATGTCACATATCATTTATACACACAAATACTATTAATTAATACCGCTCAATATTTCAAACCAAAGCATATCATTTAATACCTCCCCTAAAGCGAATGCCACCTGCTAAAACCACTCAGCCTACGTGTCTAACTTCGCTGACTGTAAATGGGGGTGTTGGGATTGTTTCTTCACATCACATTGCTATTCATTTATCTATTTTGTTTGCACACACCACATATTTGCCGTGGCTTCGAAATATGATTATGTTCATGACATTTCTCCATCGAAGGAATCATAGAAAATCAAGGTTAGGATCATCCGCCTATAGAATATGCTGGCGTGCATGGACAAGAATGTCATGACTCATGAGTAGCATAGAAGTTATTCTTCTAGATAAGAAGGTAATTTCTATGTTGTCTATTTTTAATTTCCTTTACTGAGTAGTATGCATGAAACAAAAGGGCCGGCTTTGAGCTCAGTTTTTCTGTACTGTTGCTTTGTAATTTCCTTTGCTGAGTAGTATACATGAACACGAACAACAATGTGGGTTTTGAGTTCAGTTTTTCTGTGTTTAACAACATGTTTTATTTGATAGGCTGGTTGAATAGAAGAAACTATGAAGAAGTCATTGTTGACTAAATTTCGATCGGTTTTTAAGGAGGATAGCATTTATGTTACTTCTCAATTTAAAGTTGGGAATAATGTTGGTTGTTTTAAAAGGAGTCGTCATCCATATAAAATAAAATTTCAGTATTCTATCAATGTTAGAGAGATTATAGATCATAAGATTCTTATGTTTGGTTTCTCCTTTGTTGATTATGGGGAGATAATTTCGGAGTATTGAACTATAAGTATCTAATTGGTATGAATATGCATGTATAATTATTTTATAATTTTTTGCATCATGTAATATTTGTGTTGATTCTTTTATTGATTTAGTATATTTGTCTGTAGACGTCACAGACAAGATTGCTAGTGTAAGAGAGTTTTAAAACACTTTTAAGGATTCGATTGTGACAAGAAATGAGTCATTGGAGCTGAAAGATCGTGAGTAAATTTATGGTTCATTTGCATCTGTCATTGTTATGAACAAGTGTAAACATTATTGATTGTTCGTAATTTGTTATTTCTTATGTGCAGGAATAATATTATTCCCTGTACTTTGCGGGGGAAATTTGCCATTCAACTGGAGAAGGATTTGGTAGAGAGTGAAAACGTTGCTACTTCTATGATATTGCAATTTGCAAAATTGAAAGATTTCAAGGCTCTTAGGCTGTTTTTTCATTTCTTTAGGAAATATTCAACTACTGTTTGGTTTTCTGCTGACTTTTTTGTAGAAAACTTGCCATTTTTGTCAAACATAAGGTTCTACCATTGTTTCCAATTCATTGTATGGTACTCAGATGTTACTTGCTGCAGAGCTTCCTGAGGTTAATTCTTTCAAAGTCAATTAAGCTCAAGAATTTCATTGTCTTTCGTATTGTTACTTAATATGATGCTTAATTATTAATATGTATACTGTTGTTTCTGAAGGTTCGGTGACTGTTTTGCGAGTCTTTTATGTCCTCCTAGTTAATTGTCCACCCAAACCACATATTCCTTTGAAGAAGATTTGTTACAGCTGACTGATAGGATGACTCTTGATGAGCTGAGAGTTGCCATTAGGGTAACTTTAAAAAGGCAAATTTTAGTTGTAACAAAATGTCAATTGTGTTATAATTAAGCCTATGGATAATATCATGATAAATGTATTTTGAAAAATATACATAAAAAATTAAATTAATTTTTATCCCTTATAAATAATAATTTAATTAATTTGATCCTTCTATTAATATCTTTGTTAATGGTTAATGGCTTGATAGATAATAACTAAAATAAGATTCAAATATTATGTGAAGGATGAAATTAATATTAAAAACTTGCAAATGATAGAATAACATAACTTGTATTTATGAAAGACTAAAATAAGTATCATAAATAAAAAATTAAAAATAAATGAATTATAATAATTTAAATATTAATTTTAAAAAATTATCTATGGGAGTAATGTAAATTTCAAAATGCATATTTAAATTTTTATTAAAAATTAATATTTAAATTATTAACTAATTTTTTAATTTTTATTTTTATTTTAGATCTCTCATAAATTTAAGTTATATCGGTTTGATTTATCACAAATTTTAACATTAATTTTATCTATTACACATTATTTATTTCTTATTTTAATCTTTAAGTTTCTATATTTGTTAATCTATTAAATGAAATACTAATGGAGGGACCAAATTAATCAATTTATTATTTGTTAAAGACAAAATTGATATAAGACATTGACGAGGGAAAATTTCATTCAATTGGGTGAGGGATCAAAATGGAGTTTTAATTTGTAAAAAGAATTAAAATAAATCATAAATGTTTTTAACTTGGATTAAGATTGTATGTGCATTTATATTATATTTTAATTTTAATTATTATATAATTGATGTTGCATGAGTATATATTTATTTATAAAGTTAACTAATGAACCTAATCTTTCTATAAAATATATTGCATTATATAATAATAAAAAAATAAATTGGTGTGAGGCTAAGTTTTAGTGTTCATTAGCCTAGGGATTCAAATTTGATTCCCCATGAATGTAACTTTTGAATAAAAAGGGTTATTAGTAGATTCAATTATTTATATTGATTTGAAGCAATCTTATATTCACTAAAAGCAGCAATAGGATTTAAGAAGTTTAGGCTATACCCCAATCAAATTACTCGCTCATTTAGTTGGAATTTATGAAAACTTTTTTGGTTATTAGTTACATTAGTTTTCATGATTATACCTTTCTTGCCACAATGTACTAATGATTTGAAAGACCTATTAAAAAAATTATTTAAATTATAAGACTTTTTTATAATAATTTTCTTATTATGCTTTCTCGTACCATACGTCTATTCAATTGATGTTCCCATGGCAATTTATTATGCTTCAAAAGTCATTGCTGTCTTTTTCTTTTTTTAATTTCCTACATATATTAGCAACAATGATATTTGATTTTAATTATTGTGATCAGAAATTAGTTCATAAATGTGAGTTCAGATAGACACACAATAACGTCTGTTAGGAGTGGAAGAGTGGTGTTTGAAAGCAAAATCTATTCATTTCTTATCAAGAGTGTTTTTTCTATGCAATGCTACACACACGCCTTTATTTTCATTTTCTCAGCACACCTTCTCACAGAATAAAGGTATGAAAAAGATTTATTCCATTTTTTCCCATACATTTTTTTTGGGGGGGGGGGAGGGGGGTTACGGGGATGAGGGAATGATTTTACCCCCATCACCAAACTCAAAGGAGGCATGAAGGTGTGTTATTGATCTCAAGAGTGATAATATTCACACACTTTGAAACACATATATTTCAATTCTTGGTAATTTTTTAAGATGTATGAGTAGCTTTCATAAAAAATTTAATAACGTGTAATAGAAACATTTCTAATTTTCTTAAAATTCTGTAGTAACTTTATCAACAAATGACAACTAATATGTGATGGTAACATTTTTATATAAGAAAAATAATTCTCCTAAAATAGGATAATAAATTAGAAAAAATGTACATATGATAATTTTATGATAATCATTACTCTCTAATCAAACATAGGGTAGTATAGCAATTATTCCTCCATACATTTCATAAGTTTTAAAGTTTTTTAGAGTGGATGAATTAAATAGATAATCAATTCATGAATCTAAGTTTACATTTTGTGAACTCTTTGAATAACATGAATTGACTATCTATTTAATTTATGCATCTTCAAAATAAATTTAAATTATTTTTAAAATTTAAACTAGCCTCCAATATAAAATTTAGTCACACTAAACCGCGGTACTTTTGAAAATCAATCTTAAATATTTGAGACACACAATTTGAACAACTCATGTTCATTTAAAATTCCTAATTTTCCTATTCTAAAATCTTCAAGAGTTCTTGATACTCTTTCATTCTTCGATTGCCATCAAATAAGCTTTATCAAGAAACAACTCAAAATGCTTAGTGATCATAAAATATTAACTACTGAAAAATGAGGCTTAGTTAACAGTTTGATCTAATTCATATCGGTGTGAAATAATTTCATGAATTGAGTTGTATCAATCCGTACACTACAGGTTTACAAGGCAAAATTACCAACGAACTGCAACGGGAAAAAGAAATTCCCATTTCCCTGCGCCGACAAAACAAATGACTGAAAGCCTTATTTTTCTGAGTCACGGACTGAACTGGAACGTGATCAGACTCGGCTGCATGATGGGACGGTCACGTCCTGTAGCAGGACGTGATCAGACTGATCACGTCCTCATGCAGGCCGTGATCAGTGGCTTCTGTTCCTCTGTGAACGTCGGCCACTGTTCGTCTGTGAACGTCTAAATGCTATATATATGTCCCGCCGAAGTTGCTGAAGGAAGGAGTGCTGCTGCGTGAAGGAAGCAGAGAGAGAAGGAAGGCAAGGTAAATATTTAATTTAATATATTATTTTAAATCTGTTTAATTAAATTATATTTATTTATTTTTAAATTTTTTAATTTTAATTTATTTATTTAATTAAATTTATATATTTATGAATTTATTTAATTTAATATATTTAATTTATTTACTTGATTTAATTTAATTAATTAAATTGTTTGATTTAATTTAGTTAGTTTATTTATTTAATTTATTTATTTAGTTTATTTGTAATTAATATGTTTGAGTTAATTTTCTTAATTTACTTATTTGACTTAATTTAGTTAATTAATTTATTTGATTTAAATTAGTTAATGTATTTATTTGATTTAATTTAGTTAATTTATTTATTTGATTTAATATATTTAATTTATTTATTTGATTTAATTTAGTTAATTTGATTTAGTTAGTTAATTTACTTGATTTAATTTAGTTAATTTATTTATTTGATTTAATGTATTTAATTTATTTATTTGATTTAATATTTTTAATTTACTTGTTTAATTTAATCTAGTTGATTAATTTATCTGATTTAATCTAGTTGATTAATTTATCTGATTTAATTTAGTTAATTAATTTATTTAATTTAATACAATTGATTAATTTATGTGATTTAATGTAGTTAATTTATTTATTTGATTTAATTCAGTTAATTAATTTATTTGATTTAGTTAATTTATTTATTTAATTTAATTTAGTTAATTTATTTATTTGATTTAATATATTTAATTTATTTATTTGATTTAATTTAGTTAGTTTTATTTAATTGATTTGATTTAGTTAGTTAATTTACTTGATTTAATCTAGTTAATTTATTTATTTAATTTAATGTATTTAGTTTATTTATTTGATTTAATTTATTTATTTGATTTAATATTTTTGATTTACTTGTTTGATTTAATCTAATTGATTAATTTATCTGATTTAATCTAGTTAATTAAATTATTTAATTTAATTTAGTTAAGTAATTTATTTGATTTAATTTAGTTGATTAATTTATCTAATTTAATGTAGTTAATTTATTTATTTGATTTAATTTAGTTAATTTATTCATTTGATTTAATGTATTTAATTTATTTATTTGATTTAGTATTTTTGATTTTCTTGTTTAATTTAATTTATTTAATTAATTTATTTGATTTAATCTAGTTGATTAATTTATCTGATTTAATTTAGTTAATTAATTTATTTGATTTAATCTAGTTGATTAATTTATCTGATTTAATGTAGTTAATTTATTTATTTGATTTAATTTAGTTAATTTATTCATTTGATTTAATGTATTTAATTTATTTTTTTAATTTAATTTATTTAATTTATTTATTTAAATTAATATTTTTAATTTACTTATTTGATTTAATTTAGTTAATTAATTTATTTGATTTAAGCTTGTTGATTAATTTATCTGATTTAATGTAGTTAATTTATTTATTTGATTTAATTTAGTTAAATAATTTATTTGATTTAGTTGATTTATTTATTGGATTTAATTTATTTAATTTATTTATTTACGTTAATATTTTTATTTACTTGTTTGATTTAATTTAGTTATTTTATTTAATTGTTTTAATGTAGTTGATTTATTCGTTTGATTTAATTTAGTTGATTTATTTATTTGATTTAATTTAGTTGATTTGTTTATTTGATTTAATTTAGTTAATTAATTTGTTTGCATTAATATTTTGATTTACTTGTTTGATTTAATTTAGTTGATTAATTTATTTATTTTAATTTAGTTAATTTATTTATTTAATTTAATTTAGTTAATTTATTTGTTTGAAGTCAATTTATTTAATTTATTTATTTGATTTAATTTAATTAATTAATTTGTTGGGTTAAATCTATTTAATATATTTAGTAAAGCTAACTTATTTGTTGGAGTTAATTTATTTAATACCTTTAATCTATTGAGATGATGATATTTAATATGTGTAAGAAGTTGTTATTGAAAACAATAATATTATTGTTATTCTTTTAAATTTATGTAATTTACTTTAATTAAAATACTATTGAATTTATTCTTTAATCTATTTATCCATAGACTATAAGTTTTTATTGTATTTTAGTTGGAAGAAACTTAATTTTGAGCTGTATTTATTTTTAATTAGAATTCTATATTATTCTACTTGATTAGATATTTTATTTCTGTACATCATATTTGCTATTGTACATATCATAATTTGCGTATATTATTCTAATTTCTTTGTATTATTGTAATAATTGAGTATATGTTTTACTTATGAAGTCTATGTAGTCTAACTTTCTAGTGCAGATAAAATCTGTCCCTCCAAGTAAGACTTTTAGTTATAATATTAGATGACATGAAAATAAATCTGAGTGTTATTTATTTTTTATAAGTATATTTTAACCCCTGAAGTCACTTTAACACCCCGGATATGGTAGGAATCATCATGAGTACCGGGAAAGAAAATGTATGTATCTATGCGAACGGAGAAATTTATGAAATCGATGAGGGCGATACATTTAAGTGTCGAAGAGTCAAAGTTATGAGAATTAAATTGGATATCACCTTGGATGCATTGAAAATTGCAATTGCCCGAAAGTTAAGACTTGTAGAGAATCAAGCTGTGACTGAGTTAGAGTATAGGCATCCACTTTCACTGAACCCGACGCGATACAAAGATTATCTATTAGAGGATGATGATGACATTCAACGAATGTGGGAGACGAATGCCAGATTCTCTACTCAATTGTTTTACCCAGAATTGTATGCACACATCGCAAGCAAGGGATTTGATCTGAACATTGGTAGTCAACCAGTTGACGAGAGTGGGCCATGCACACAACCGTCCACCAACCTATTTCCTAACTTTGGTGAAGGGCTATCAAATTATAACCCGTACCATGGTAGTCTGGAACCAGTGGGTGGACATGTAGGTCTTGGACAACAATTTCAATCTCCCGTTGTTGATTACACTGCAGAGCCATATTCTTCCCAGTCCGGTTATAGTCTCCTTCCATCCCCCTCTATCCCAGAGAAATCAGACGACATAATGGACGATTTTGAAGAGAATGATGCACATGACGACATTCCCGAAGTATTTAATTGGGATAATGACAGTTATGATGATGATGAAGTTGATGGTGGTGAATATGTGACCCCAGCGATCCCTGCAACACCCATGAACTAATATGTGGAATCGGCAGCTGCCTTTTTTGGAAGAATAAATATAGATGTGGCTGACAGCAATGATTTTCTTGGTATGGGAGGTGCCATGAATGTACTCAATGACCAAGAGCCAAATGTGGGTTGGTTATGGACCAAAAATCATTCCGTCGCGCGATGAAAATATATTCAATTCAAACCCACCACACATTTTACTCACATTACTCTTCGGCCAAGTATGAAGAGTATCGATGCCCTCACTACGGTGGACAATGGAATTGGAGGGTTAGAGCCTGCTATAAGCCGAGAGAGAACCACTGGCAAATAACTAGATACAATGGACCTCATTCATGTGTATCTGCTTCTCTTTCGAGTGATCATCCGAAATTGGACACAGATGTCATTTCATCTTACATTGTGGAGTTGGTGACTGAGAACCCCAGCGTCTCCATTCGAGGGGTTATTGAGTGTATTCACAGTATATTTGAGTATTCAATTTCATATAAGAAGGTGTGGAAGGGTAAACATCGAGCTCTTGCACTGGCTTTTGAGAATTGGGAAAAATCATATGCTTTACTACCAAGGTGGTTGGCGGTTGTACGACATTATAATCCTGGGTCGTACTTCGAGATTGTCAACAGGGAATGCCCGTCAAGCAGCGGTGAGAGTGCGCTAGTAGCACTGTTCCATCGGGTGTTTTGGACATTCAAGCCATGCATTGATGCGTTCAATCATTTAAAACCTATGGTCCAAGTTGATGGCACATTTTTATATGGAAAGTATAAGGGGGTGTTACTGATCGCAACTTCACAAGATGGGGATAGAAAAATTGTTCCCCTTGCATTTGCTATAGTAGAAAGTGAAACATACAAGACATGGGCTTGGTTCCTATCAAACGTCCAACGGCATGTCATTAAGGATAAGCAGGGTGTTTGCTTGATATCAGATAGACATCCTGGGATAGTTGCTGCCGTTGCAAACCCACACATAGGGTGGCAACCACCCCGTGGTTATCATGTGTTCTGCCTACGACATATCGCCAGTAATATGAACTCAACTTTCAAGACCGAGTGGCTAAAAAAATTGTTCATTAGTATTAGTACGTAATACTCTTGGAAAACTTCTCTAATTATCATGATACCTTATTATCTTTGTTAATTATGTCACAATGTCGGGTTGTACGGGTTACCAATACGAACGACATGTAGTAGATTCAAAGTTAACGGAACTACAATCGTTGCACCCAAGAGTTGTCGATTGGATTGCGAATATCCTAAAATATCAGTGGAGTCGTGCATATGACGAAGGAGGCAGACGATAGGGCCATATGACAACTAACTTGGCGGAGTGTGTCAATAGCGTCTTCAAGGGGGTTAGATTTTTGCCTATCATGGGGTTGGTCAAGGCAACAATGTATCGATTAAATGCATATTTTGTTGATAGATCAGAGACAATTGCAGCACAGTTACAAGCAGGAGAGGTATTTTCCGAGGACGTCCGAAAAAAGATTCAAGATTGCATTCGGAAAGTGTCAACCTGCCACGTACGCCGTTTCGACCTCCAGGGGTTCTTATTTGAGGTTAAGGAGCCATATGACTTGACGTGGAAGCAGTTCGGTCAGTCCTGCAAGGTTAGCCTTTACGATCGTACATGTGATTGTGACGAGTTTCAAGTCGAGCACTGGCCCTGCCAATATGTATTTGCTGCATGTTCGAAAGTTTCATTGGATTCCTTGCAGTTTGTCGATCGTGTTTTCCGATTAGATACAATGCTCAGTGCATATAGCAGTGAGTTCTGACCAATAGGCGGTGTGGAGCATTGGCCAGCAGTCGATGGACTAGAACTCATTCCAGATCCCTCGGCGATACGTGCCAGTGGTCGACCACGATCTAGGCGTATAAGGAACGAAATGGAGTGGCAGGAGGGTCCATCCGATCCTCAGAGGTGTGGGTTATGCAGGCAGATAAGGCACAACCGCGCAACTTATCCAGCCCATCAAAGGAACTTTTGAGTGCACACCCCATTGGTTGTTGGTATTGAAGTCATAAATAGCAATAAATTAATGAACACACTAGCAAGTATAATACGTCAGCATTAGTATCCCCTGATGCCTTATTAGGTCACTTACTTCGGATAATACCTGTGTTTAAATGCATACTTTTGTGCAATTAACTGAATTATTCCAATGTGACAGATATCATACCCCTCCACTGTAATGGCCGGTCAGCGCCGTGTTGTCACACCTGGTCCCGATGACGAGTCCCTTTTATACTTACAGTCTAGACATATCTCACAGGCCATTTGGCTAGGCCATGTAAGTTTAGTAATGTATGGTTATGCATTTTGTGATTTTTAAACTATTACCACATTATGATTTAGTATTTTTGTTTTCAGGCGGATCAATTCCTTAGGTTATGACATATCGCACATGTGGGTTGTCTCTTTGATCCACTAGTTGCCATTGTCCCATATCTTCAGCAGGCTGGTTTCTACGGTGTCAGTCGTCTTGGTCATATTGAGTTGAATGTAACGCTCGTTTCTGCACTGGTGGAGCGATGGCGGCCAGAGACACACACTTTCCACACCACTTGCGGGGAGTGCCTAATTACACTACAAGATGTCGCCATCCAGCTGGGTTTACCGTGCGAGGGCATTCCTGTCTTCGGGCACACTGGATATGATTGGCAAGTGATGTGCGAGGATCTTCTTGGGGTTATACCGCCCGATGAGTGTTTACAAGGGCAGCGCCTGAGCATCCCTTGGCTAGCAGCAAATTTTGGACTCTTGCCAGCAGATGCAAATAACGAACAAATACAACGCTTCACGCGTGCCTACATTTTGAGACTCATCGGCGGATATCTCATGCCTGACACTTTAGGCCATAAAGTGTTGTTGATGTATCTACCCTTATTAGCAAATTTCGCTGATATTAGACGGTTTAGTTGGGGATCAGCAGTTCTTACATGCTTGTATAGAGAATTGTGCACGGCCACCAACCCTGACGAGGTAAACATCGGTGGATGTTTGCATTTTCTACATCTATGGGCGTGGGATCGATTTCCCACTCTAGCATCAATGGCACCTCCGTATTCAGATCCTCGTCTAGACATTTACCCTGTGCTACCACCATTAGGCTTCAGGTGTGGGTCATTTTTGATATTTTTATTTAATGTATTTCCCCTATTAGTATTAAATTACGCATAGAAAATAATATACATTTTGCAACTCTTGCAGGTGGAAGAATACCGGATTGCCTCAGTGACCTCCAACAAATGCCCTACGGCAATTCAGAATATTACTTGATCAGATGAAGGCTGAAGAGGTTAATTATGGCTTGCTTTGTTGTATCTAAATTGACTGTCTCATATGTAGTTACATGCTTATTTATCTTTCATTTACTTAGTGCAGATTATTTGACGGCCTTATGATATAGATAGTGTCAGCAGCTTGTGCCTGAGTATTGCCTCATCTTACTTGATATATGGTTAGCTTCAGTCCCGATCATATGCTTCCACATCGTGGAATGGCACCATGTAGATCGTGTTCTTTGCCAGTTTTGTAGGCGGCAACCAATCCCACAGGAGTCATTCAATCTTGGTTCTTGTCATACCTTACAGCTTTGAGAAAAAATATCGAAGGATTGGCGGCAAGAACACATGGTCTACATTAGTGTTTGGGATGCATGGCGAGCCACGCTTTCATTGACTGAGATGGAGACTGATGCTTTTCATCGTGGCTCGGGCTACATGTCATGGTATTGGACACACACGAGACGATGGATTCATCCAGCTAGCGGTGGTTTAGGATTTGTGGTAATCATTCATCCTTCATAATATGATTTATAACTTCTTCAAAATATTATAATATAAATTGACACACTGTAATTATTTTTATTTATCATGTAGGCCGACGTTGCTGAGAGACTACGCACGCTGAGCGTCGAGGATCCTCCAACTCTCGGGTACAACCAATTTAGAGAGACAGTGGACTGGGATTGTGATCGTATCCTGCGTGCGTTGGGTGAGCATAAAGACATGACAGCTTCTCAGCTAGCTCTTCTTGCAGACGAATTATCGAGACCACCCATCTCTAAGCCTAGGCGTGGTAGGAGGGCCCATGGCTTTATGTCTTTTAGGGATCCCATTTTGCCTGAACCTGATGATGATGATGACAGAGCACATTATGGTCATCGATCGATGCCATCGGCGAATGTCCCTTCCGGCTACGCCCCTCACTGGATGCAGCCCGATGCAGGAGGTCCAGGTCCATCTACATACAGGCCCTTATCACATTTCATGGCAGGTGAAGATGCTGGCCCATCATCGTTCTTCACGCCATCGCCATCACCCCACACCAGCGAGTCCTGAGTTCTCTGACGGCGTTTTTATCTGAGCCGCTTACATTTACATCTGAATACGCTAGTGGATCCACATCGCATCAGCAACAAGGGTTTTTTACCCCACAAAATCCTATTCCACTTACCACGGGTCATGCCAACCCCACTCAAACAGACTCCGATGAGGGTGACGATGGAGATAAACAACAGCAATCCCTTGTTCAGTGACCGCAACGAGCGAGGCGACGCCCTCGATGTGGGACTGGGAGTCATTACTTTAATAGCTAATTATTTTATTAATGTACAAAATTTTTGTAGCTAATTTAATAATTTAATTCATTCATTCATTCATTCTTCTATCCAGAATTAATTCTGTCTCATTTTTCATTTATCATAATGTTCAAATTTGTAAATAAACTACACAAACTAAATATTGTCTCCACACTTATCCATTAACTCAAACCAATCTAATAATTATTATTACACACCAATAGTAATACTTATATTTATTTAATAAATAAATAATGTTATTACATATTAAATAAATAATAAATATTATAATATATTAACTTATATTGATAATGTTGGAATATTTTTAATAGCTACCATTTTTAATATTAAATTTTTTTCAAGTTACTAACAATTAATAATATTAGTACAATATTACTAAACAATAAACAACTGCCATTTTAATAGTAACTATAATGCCGTTAAAAACTTGTTAACATAACAAAAAATTAATATTATTCTGCTACTAAATTATATTAATAACATGATAATATTTTACTCGATTATTCTTTTGATCTGATTCTATAAATTAATTTTTAAAACAGATTAACATTCATAGAGTAATGATAAATACTTCAACTAGAAAATTATTAATTTTTAATTATTAAAGAAGTAATAACCTTATTTTTTTAAATTATTTATTATGTAATCAATTAGTATTTAAATAATAATAGTATTATTAGATATTAAATAAATAATAACTATTATACTATTTTTATTTTTATTAATGATATCATAATATTATTATTAAATATTGATTACATTATTTTAGTATTTTGAAGTTAATAAAAATTATTTATATGTTAAAAAAAAATATTACAACATAACCACAAAAAAATTAAAAAAGGAAAAAAAAGTCACGGGGTAAAAAATTAAAAAGAAAATAAAAAAAGGCTCACGGACCACTTTGGTCTTGGAACCCCCCTTCCGTAACTAACAAAAATATTTTAATAAAAAAATTATTAAGCATTTGCGGAATATGTTTTAGCGGCGCAGTGTGTGGGGAAAATGATTTTCTGCGTTATGTATATCGGTCAAAATTTGTTAAAAATTTGCTAATGGATATATACATCACCTATTGATAAAATATTTTTCAAGGATTTAATTTTATAATTTAAATCTTCCCCAAAATAAAACTATGAAAGAATCAGCTAAAATTTATATTTATTGAGATTTTAATTGTTCCATTAATTTTTTGGTAGTTATCAATTTTATTATGTTATGTATATTATACAATATTTAGATAGTAAATTAAATTATTAATTTTTAATTAAAATCTTCAATAGAAACTATCACACTAAAATTTAAAATGTCAACAATTATATCTTTATTAGACTATCACACCTGCGGGGAATACTTAGATATTTTATATAAGTATTCTAAGTGAATTAAAATTTTAATATTAAAATTATTAATAAAATTAATTAATTATGTATTTTATTCTCAAGACTAACAAGTAACATTAAATTAAATTTTATTTATTCAAATTTTATTCCTTTTTATTATTAATATTTTTTAAATATTATTTTAAAATAAAAATATCTCAATTAGGATTTTTTCAAGAATTTTCAATCCACATATTATTTTTTCTCATTTCATCTAATCTATTATATATATATATATATATATATATATATATATATATATATATATATATATATATATATATATATATATATATATATATATATATATATATTATTCATTCCTATTTTTTGAAGTTCAAAATCACAATATATTGAATAATATAATTTTAATACAATTTATTTTCTTGTTATTATACAATTGAATTAATTTATCATATATTTTATAATTAAATATTTTATCTAATGATGTGATTTTTTATCTAAATTTAACATACATTAATTTTTATTATTAATTAAATATTTTATTTAATGATGCAATTCTTTTTATCACTTTAACATACATTAATTTTCATAATCAATTAAATATTTTATCTAATGATGTAATTTTTTTTATTTTTAAACAAGAATTAAAACATTGTAAAATATAAATTTTTAATAATTTTTTATTATACTTTAGAGCATTAGTTAATTAGTATAAAAAATTTAAAACATAAAAAATTAAATCAAGTACAAATTATCAAAATTAAAGGTCATAAAATATAAATAATTAAAAAATATAAAATAATTCTAAATTAAAAAAATTAAATTTAAATTAGGTAACAAATTAAAAAAAATTAAAAAAAATAATCACAACTGCCCATGCCGTGATTCGAAAAAATATAAAAAATAAATAAATCTGAATCACGGCATTTGGCAGGCCGTGATTCAAAAAGTATTTAAAAAAAATTAAGTGTTTCGGAAAGCAGCGGAAGGAATATTTTTCGTATGTAAAGCATTTCGGTCAAATCGCTGGTTTACGAACATTATTCACAAGGAAAATCATTATCATCTGACGAAGCAATATTGAATCCAGTTAAACAAATACTCGTTGGTGTTTTGATTTTTCCACAAATGAGAAGGTACGTGTTGACCCGTAGGTCTTCCGCCGTGAGATGGCGGCGATTGTCGCAAAGTTCCTACAAATAAGTCTTCGATTGGTGGTTTCCGCCGAAGTCCCTCCTCCGACCCTCAAGTGGGAAGGGAATTCGCAATAGTATAAGTAGTTCTGAGGGAGTTCAGAGATGGAGAGTATGTTCCGTATATGATCGGTATTTATAGAATTCTAGTCGGAAAACTCTCGAACTGACAAGCCAACCTTTTTACTTCAGGCGAAGAATCCTGCGAGGGTACGTAGGTCTTTTCGTCCTGGTGGATACTACAGTTGCAACCACCAATAACAGAATAGCACGACCGGCCTCACGTTCTTGTGGTCAACCAATATATAAGGCGCCGCTGTTGTATTCTCAATATCTGGGCTGGGCCTAATGGATCAGCCTCCTTTGGCGATAGACCCAGCAAATGGGTCAAGAGCTTTGTGGGCCAACTCGTTGGAGATAGTATTTATCACTCGTCATGCAGCTTCTTTTCCCCCTTATATTATCTACTCTATCTCCCTCTCTCTCTCCTTTTTTTTTCTTTTTTGCTTAATGTACATTCAGGAATTAGGCGGGCAACGAAAGATAAGATAGTGAGAGATTGGAGGAGAAATGAAAGTATAAAAGGAAAAAAAAGAGAGTGAGAATGAATGATCAAGTCAAGACCTCTCTTTCTTTTTTTGATGTTTGAAAAATCTTTAAAATTAGAATGGCATAAAATATTCAGCAGTAAAGAATTTTGGAAGACCTTGAAAATTTAATTATACACATCCAATCTTTCCGTCTCCTTAATTAAAATTCACAAATGAAAAGAAGGTACATGATTTCCTTTTCCTTTCTCTCCTTTTTCCTCCCTCCAAACATAAATCCAAGAATCCAAACATACTAGAGACGAATTCAGTGCATCCTCTGCTTCAGCTGATGATGTCAAGTTTTTTCCTGCATTTTCTTTTATGTTGTCTTGAGATTAAATTTATATTTGATTAGTCTAAATCGAAAGAAGGAAAAAATGCATCACAATATCAATGAGATGGTTTGTGCCAATATCTCAAATGTGTTTTATCCTAAAATGAAGATACACAAGAGGCTATCTGAAATTAATTCATCCCTTAAACTTTATGCTTTTTGAATGCTATGTTAGTTAATATACAATAGTAAATAATGAGATCAAAATAATTTAAATAACCCAATGCCAAAAGCTCCAAATGTCATAATGTCATTAAAGCTCCAAATATCATAATATTCATACTTAAAAGACTCCGAGATGCTAAAGACCCTCAAAAGATTTTACCTTCCCTTACATTCGAGCTCGATCTCGATCTCGATCTCAATTCCGTCTGGGTTGGAGCTTGATCTCAATTCTCTGTGTAAGTTGATTTGTGTTTGTGAGTTCATTCTTGTAAATTTAGTAACTTTGGTAACTTTCTTTTTTTTAAAAAAAAAAAGATTAGATAAATTATTAAATACGTACACAAATAAAAATTAAAAATTAAACTTCAAATAATAAAATAAAATATTTTTTTAAAATTAAATACCACGTAAAATAAAAACAGTGACCTACTTTGATGGCTCTGGGCAGCTTTGGTGGCCTTTGTTGTAGAAACAAAAATGTTCAGAAGGAAGGGGGGGGGGGGGGAGAGAGAGAGAGAGAGAGAGAGAGATGCATGTGTATGTGGCTATGTGCAATGCTTCCTCGAACTGTCTGATCTCATTCAAGCCCAATTAGAAGGGTCCCACAGGACTTGGAATAATTAAAGAAAGTCTGTCCATGGCCCCAGATATATCAACAATTGAAGGCACACTATAATGCCATGAACTTTCAACCACTCTAACAGCACTTGAGATGTGAAACATATTCATAAGATTCCTACAACACTTGCTGAAAGTCCATAACTACCCATGTAGTATTTGTACTAACCAACTTCTCCTCCTCCCCCTCCTCTTGCCAAGTAATGAGAATACCAAAATACAGAACAAAAGCTTCGGTAATTATAAGAAATTAAGAACTTGAAAAATCAAACTAAATATCTAAGAAATGGAATATGTTCCTTGATCCCATCCCAACCAAAAGAAAGTGGGAAAAAAAAGTCATAAAATAAAGTAAAAAAAATTCTAACTAATGAGTCTATTGATGAAGCCAACTTAGGAAGAAAATATTGTGCGCACACAAGCTTTACACAATAAACAACATGTGAGCTCAGTTTAAGAGGCTCACATACTCTTTACAACGAGTGAGAGTTGTGTGCAAACTCCAACATTCTCCATTGTGAACCCAGCTGAATCCATCACCGTTTTGATGAACTAGCTAGCCTCCAAACTTGGTCTTCTCCTTCTCTAGTTTCTCAAAGAAGTTTGTGAGAGCTTTCAAAGTCTTGACCTGATACTGCAAAGAAACAATATAGCCAGCAGTTTCATCAAACAGCTGGTCTACACCGAGCGACTCGCCATTCGGCACAATCTTCTTCAATGCCTCTATTTTCCTCTCAATCTCTTCCCTATCTTCTTCATCATCACCGTCAACGCAGCCTCCTTTTTCAGTCACCTTCGCATCCTTTATCTCCCGCCGCCGCCTCCGGCTTCGCCGGAAAACATGTAACGACTTGTGAACGCCGATGCCCATGTCGGAACTGGTTTTGTGGGATGGTTTTGTTTGGAATGCGGGTGCTTTTCGAATCTGGGTCTGTTTGTTTTGTGATTCCATGTGGGTTGAGAGATGGAGAAGAAGAGAAATGGAAATGATATAGAAAGGAGATTTGAGGTTATGGTTTTTGCGAGCGATGTAAATGGAGGGGTGAATGCGAGGAGGAAGAGGAGGGGGAGTTAAATTATTGTAGAGCTCTAGAAATGTCAATGCCAACGAAGCTGGTCCCACGGGAGTTTTTGGATATATATTGGACTTACTCTAACCCCGGTGAGTTGGCTTCACGCTCCTTGACCAGAGCGTGGTCCTCATTTTGACATCATTTTAATTACAGAATTTAGTAATTTACTCTTGAGATTGCCTTACAGAATTAATTATTAAATTTTTAACAAAACTTATGATTTTAAAAAAATTTAAGACATTGAAAAATAATTATTGAATCAGAAGAACTTGATTATTTTATATATAAAATTTTGATGAAACAATGGCATTTTTTAAAAAAATTGAAATACTTACTATTTTTATATTTGAATTATTATTGTAAATCTCTAAAATCTTTACCAAAATTATAATTTTTAAATTTTTTTTATATAATTATATGTAAAAAATTCATGAAATTTTTTAAAATTATCAGGTTTTACATGCTTTTTTTAATTATGGTTATAAAATCTTGTTAGTTTGTAATAAAAAAATTATAGTTTTGGATGAACTTTGCTTTTAATAAATACATAATTGCATCACAGATTTTTCTAAGATGTTATCAAATATTTCATGAAAATGTTTGACATTTAATTTTTGTGAAAAAAATGTTTCACTAATTATAAAAATTAAAACATGCGTGCATACAACTTTTTTGTGGCAAAAATCCAAAATACAGTAATAAAATTCTAGATTATAATGGCAAAATCTACAATTTCATTGTACATTTTCTTCGCAAACATGTTGCTTTTTATGTAAAGTGGAAAACTTGAAACTAAAACTTTTTGTTCAGAAATTCAATAGACAATGCATCCTGTTTCAAAATAAAATTATATAGTACAAAAAGTTGTTTTCTTGATGAAAAGTGCAAATAATTAGACAAAAGCGCATATAGCAGAATAGGTTAACGTTGACCTTTTAAAAGGACTAGATTCCCTATTATCTTCATCCCACGTTCCCAAACACCCCCTCAAGAAATAATAATTTAAATATATATTCTAATTAACAAATATATAAATGGCATTACTAATCAGAAAGCTCTCCAAATTCAAAGAAAAAATAAACATTTTATCATAACACCATTAATTAACAAGCTCCTATCATAAAATCTCAATAATCACAAACTTTCCGATCCCTTGTTTGTTTTCATAAAAAATGAATGAAAAAAATTGGAGGAAAGAAAAGAAGTAAAAAAAATCATTTTTTAATTTAATTATAAAAAAAAAAGAAGCAGAGGAGAGAAAAAAGTCAAAAAAGAAGAATGTGATTCACTAAAAAAATTTTCTTGTCCGAATAGAAAATGAGTGAAATTTTCATTTATTATAAGTTTATCTTTATTTTATTTGTGCTGTTTAAAGATAATTTAAAGAAAAAGTGGCATTTTTGAGAAATGAGGTAAATTAATTGAAAAGTCCACAGTTATATTTGTCATAATAAAATATCGTAAAACTAGTTCCCTATATTTGAAAATCAATAGAACAGAGGTTGAATTTAAATTGAACAAATTATGTATTAAAAAATTGTGAATAAAAAATGAATAAATAATAATTTTCTGTTATTTCTACCCTAATGCAATGAGTACATGTATTAGTTTGAAGTACAATATTTTAAATTTTTAGTTTTCATAATTTTCTCAAATAAATAATATTATATTCCTATAAGAGATGTTTTTTATCAAAATAAATAGGTAATTCAAGAAAATTCTTTTTTTGCTATCATAATATTATGTATTATTGTTTTAATCATAATATATATATATATATATATATATATATATATATATATATATATATATATATATAACATAATACTCTTTTTAACATATACAAGTAAATAATTTTTCCGACAAAAAAAATATCTCATGACAAAATGAACAGAATCTTAATTACTTACAAATTATTGAAATTCTTAATAAAATTGACAACGAAATAATGAACCGTATCGATTAGCTTAACTCAGCATTTTAAAAAATTATGTTGACAATGAGATAAGGACGAAAACTTTACAATTATACATATTGTGCGTAGCCACTTGACAAAACTAAGATTTAGCATGTTTATTTTCATGAAAAATATTTTTCATAAAATATTATTGTAAAGTGTAAAATTGAGAAAAAATATTCTATTTATTTAATATTAAATATTTTATCTATTTATTTTATTTAATATTAAATTTATTTTTTCACTATCGTACCTCTAAATATTATTTTTTTTAACTATCAATAAATATATATAATATTTTTTGCAGAAAATATTTTTCGATGAAATAGATAAAACCTTTATTAATATTTAAGTTTTAGTAAGAATAAGAGCTTCAACTATATAATAATAATACTCTTATTCAAATATACTACACTAAAAATGAAAAATATGAAAAACAATATCAAGCCTAATCATAACATCAGTAAAAATATATTTATATTAGCCGATATTTTTAATTATGTAATACTATTCAACGTTGTTTTAAAATTTTTATTCTTTATATACTTGATTCAAATCTTGAACTTTGAATGATGTTATTCCCATTGTAAATCACATATCTATATCTGTTTTAATTAATATTATTCCAAACTTTTCAACGGGTCATTATCAGCTTGAAATTGCTGATCTACTCGTATGACTACTGTTAATAGCGACAACAAATGACCTGGTGATGCTTGGGCGGCTATCAACCGAAATCTGCGAGTTTTCAAAAATACTACGTTGTGCTTCCGCTTCTCTAATATTTTCGTGTAGCCAAGTCAAATTATTCTTCACCCGATATTGACCTTTCTTTTCTTTTCAATATCGGTTGGTTTTGTTCTTTTTTTAAGATGTTTTCGGCAAAATAATTTCATTTTGAAGAGATATTATGTCTTTCTATAACTTATGTTTTATGATTAAAAATATAATTGTAGAGAAAAACTTTTTTAAAAAAATAAATTATTTTATCAAACTTTTTATATTTGATATTAAATATTTTATTCTTTATTATTTTTATATTTTATAATTATATTCTAATAAAAAATTATTTTTCAAAGAAATAAATGGAGCTAATAATTATAATTAATTTTCAAAGTAAATTACACAAAATCCTCTTGTGGTTGATCGCAATTCCTCCTTTATATCATGTGGTTTTTAAGAGATTTCTGTAATTTACTCTAATATTTTGATTTCTTTTATTTAAATATAATAAAACCTTGGAAGTACATTCCAACTTCATCTCTTTTTTTTTTTTACATTAAATAGTGTTGTCTAGGTTTTTACTATTTTTGAACAAACTATGAGATCAACACTTAAAAAATTAAGTAAATATTAAACTTTCAAGTATTAATATTAATTTAGTATTAATTTCATAAATTTACATTAATTTAGCATTGTTATCATTATTTCTATTAAAATTTTGTAACATAGTATATGTTTAATAGCAATATTTTTAAATCCAAATCAGCAAACCGACACCTAGATAAAAAAATAGTTCACAAAAATTCTTAAATTTGGATTGAGCAAAAATTTGGATTCACCTAGCCAAATTCAGTAAAAACACAAGTTGAATTACCAACCTGGTATCTAATAATCTAGTTTATTCATTTTTTTATCTAATTCAAAAGTTTAATATAACAAAGCTCTTACCTAAATTTAAAGATTTATTATATCTTTAAAAAATAAAATGAATAAAATTTTTTAAGTTATATTAACTATTATATTATTTAAATCATTTTACAAATATAAATATTGCTTGAAATGGTCTTCTAATAAGTAATCATGAAATATTTCAAAATATAATTACCTCTTAAAGACTCAAACTATTTTATTTAGTTTATCTTTTGTATTTTGGAGTGTATGACTTTATCATCTATTTCTTATAATATAAATTACTATTATATTTACTTCATATTAAAGTATATATCAAAAGTAATATTCTATTAGTATATTTAAGTGTACTAAAATATAAATTTTTAACAAATGATAATCTTATAATTTAAATATAAGAAATTATATTTCAACTATTTTAAAATTTTTTTACATCAATTTCTTTATCAATTATCCTTTCTATTGCTACATTACTCATAATTATAACAAGATTAATGTTTATCTTTATTTTAAAAATACAACAATAAGCTTTTATTAATTAAATAAAATTATTTTTATATACATATATATAATGTATAATTTACTATATATAAAAATACAGCAATTGATTTACCCATTGACTTTAATCAATTAAAATAATTCAACTTTAACCCACTTGTTTTAGTGGGTCGATTATCAATTCAAATTTGAAAACATTACTTAATAGTTTTTTGTTAAAATGTCAGCCTAAATTTGTTATAAAATGGTTTATAGAAAGCCATTAATTTCTTTACAGATTAATTTCTAAATTATCAACTATTCTCTTGATGAAAAGCACCATATATCTGAATTTCTCCATACTCCAAAATTTTCACATACTCTCACATTTGCCTTTATTTCAATTCCAAATGACAAACAGAATAAAATGAAATAAATTCAAAATTAATTTCAAATGAACAATGTAAGTTCATGTTCAATTCAATAAAGATATATAATATTAAATTAATCTAAGACTTCTAGAATTTGTATTGAAAACAAATTTCTCAGATAATTTTGAGAAAATTTTAAAACTAACTCGATGTCTGCTTATTTTTTATTTTTACTTTTCTCATCTTACTAAATATTTAACTACTTCACACGTTAATTAATTTGTTTTAAAAGATGGAACATTAAAATACAGTTTTTCTTTAAAAAAATTGAAGCTATTTATTAACTTTAATTTTTGAGTATTTATACGAAGAAAAATATTTACATAGGCACCACCTATTACATTATTCCTCAAGTATTGCTAATAAATACTATCATTTAATAATGTGTGAATGCATTTTATCTAATAATCAATTATAAGTTAACTTAACTTTATTTTCCAATATAATTACAATAAATAATTGTTAGTTTATTTTTTATATTTAATTAAATTGATTACTAAAAAAATGAACTCAGAATTAGTAATATTTAAGTTGTAGTACCTGAATATTAACATAAGAATTTCTCTAAAAAGAATGGCGGAATTTTTTTTTTAATTTTCTGGAATTAATGTTATAGATTGACTATAAGCGTAATAAATTCTTCCAAATCCCAAATTGGAAAAAAAATGAATAACAAATTTATAGTTGATTGACTTGATTCTTAGCTGGTAAGAATGAGAAGCAGACGCGCGGATGTTCGGGGGAAAGCGAAAGCATCAAAAAGTAGAGAAAGAAGAGGGCAGCCCCGTTTGCTGTGTGTGGGAGGGCACAAAAGGGATGGTCCCACATCGCACAAAACAAAGGGAGGGAGAGAAAGCACATGTGCTCACATGAATTTCTTGAACCTAACACCCACCCATGTGCCTCCCCACTCTCTCCTCTTCTCTTTCCTATGATCTGAATCACTAGCCTAGCATGAATGCCACGTGGATTCCTTCTATGGGCCCCACCTTGAGCCCCACAAAACCCTCCCCTTTCATTAACTTTCTAACCCTAGTTGCTCGTCTAAATGCTTGCCTCTCATGATCCAAGATCAATCAATTTAAAAAGATTGAGATATGGCTCTACTTATAACTTCGACAAAAGATAATCCTATAATGTAACATCTCTCTTCTGTGTACCATAAAATTTTAATATTTATCAGATTAATAATATCTTATGACACAATATGCCCTTTATTTAATGATATATAACAGTATGTAACATTATGTCAAAAATGCATCATAGACGTTTCCTTCAATATATTAATTAGTTTTTCTCAATATGTGAACCTCTTTTTGGTATGATGATTAGCTCTATGAAATAGAAAATACTTTTAACGCTCTAATTTTAATACTATCTCTTTTCATATTTTAATAAGAGACATATTCTTATAATAAATAAATATAGAAATTAAAAAATAAATTTTAATTTATATATTAAAATATTATATGAAGTAATTGAATTTTAATATTACGATAGAATTGGAAATATTTCTACAAAAAGTAGATTGTATGTTTTGAAAATTTTCTATTAATTATAAATTATATAAATAAAAAACAATTATATATGATGAATAGAAAAATTAAAATGTGTTTCAATAAAAGAATGTTTACTCACTAACTTTTTAAAATTTTTATATAAAATATGTATATTATTCAAAATATTTTAATTAATTTATAAATTTTATCTCATTAAAATATTAAAATGTACTTATCCCCAATAACCGTGTTTTGCCTCCATTTCCTATGATATCATTGCATGTGAGTTTGATTAATAAAAAGAAGCTCAAGTGAAACCCTTTGCTATATAGCATTAGGGCTGTATAATTTCTATTAGAAATTTCATGCACAAACCTATTTGCCAACTAAACATGCGGGTCGAGACCCAAAAAGAGAAAAAAAAAAAGTAGTAAGTGGTGCACTAATTACATTCGAAAGTAAAAGAATTAATTAGATACCTTAGTTCCTATTAATCTTAATGTAAGTTGAAGGCTAACTTGTGATATGTTAGTAAAACTCGAAATCACTACGAATTGATAATTGATTCAACAATTTTTTATTACTTTCAGCGGGTTGATTTTACTTCTTTAAAGTACAAAATATATTCTAGAAGTTAAAATGTAAAATCTCAACGCATTCTAGTTCACTTAATTTTATTAAGTACTGAGAATGATTTGAATTTGAATAAGTGGACTAGTAAATAAGTAATATAAATTCAAATTAAATTAAATCATTTGTGTAACAAAAAAATTGTGTCAGAATAAATGTAATTAATATTAGATTTTTTTTTGCTTCTTATAATTTCATTCTTATTCTTAATATTATTTTTATACAAGAAATTCATTAATTCATCAATTTAAATTATTTGAATTTTCTTTTAATAATATTTCTGTCATTATAGAAATAGACAGATAAATTTTTTTTATGAGACCTGCGTATTGCACATAAAGAAAGCACTATAAACCCATTCCACGTAAAAACATTATGTACAACTCTCTAATATAATAAAAATAAAAATATGTTAGCAAAGAAAAATGAAAGGTGCCCCGTTCAAATTTTTAATATACGGAGAAAGGGAAATAGAAGTTTCCTTACAAAAGAGAGAAAAATACACTTATCAAAATTTGGGTTTGCTTCAGTACAAGTACAAAAAAAAAATTATATTTGATACAAATTTTTTACAAATTTTATAGGAAATTTTTATAAAATTTATAATTTTATTTATAAATCTCATAATATAAAATAGTAATTCTACAACATCAAAATTTGAAGAATTATTATGAAATTTTATTAAAAAATTATAAATCTTATATAAAACATTATGAATTTTATGAAAAAATTGCATAAAATTTACAATAATTATATTGATATACTCTAAGAAAAATTGAACCCTAAACTTGCAACTACTCAAATTTTGATGGTCTAAAATAATAAATAATAATTGCAAAAAAAAGAATATGCTATCAATACATAAAATCCCACTACGTAAATGGCACATAAGATTTCCACTAGCCGTAGCCACATAATTTACGGTTGAAGATACCAAGATATGCAAGGAGCATTGCCGATATTCAAAGGGATGGGGGCCTAGGTACATGAAGAGAGAAAGAGAGGAATTAAGGGGTAGTGTGGTTGAGAGATAGAGAGAGAGAGGAAAGAGAAAGGGGTGTGGTGGTGTTTCCAAGGAGGAAACCAGTCGGCGGATTGGATCATTGGGATTGTATGAGAGATTTGGTTGTGTTGGGCATATGGGACTCCATGTGCTCAGAACGCCACTCCCCTCCCCTTTCTTCTTGTCACTTTCTCACACTACACTCTCTTATTTTCTTTCCTTCTTTATTATTTATTGCCTACCCTCTTAATATTTTCTAGGATCACTTCAATTTTCCTTTTTTGACACAAGAAAGGAATTCCATTATTTTTTATTTTCCTTTGAAATTTGTTCTTGCCAGGGTTAATTGGGATCCGTACCTACTTCTAGTGCAAATTAAAGTTTGTAAATAATAACTATTTTTATATTTTATCATGTTAAAAAAATGTAAACCCAAAATTTTAATTTACAATAAAATTGAGATTTTTTATTATATTTAATAAGATTTTAAAAATTATATTTTTCTTCCTTCAATATAATAAAAAAAATTCCAAATCCATTTAGGTGAAATTCACGAAATAATAAAACTTACGGTTATACGGTCATTCTTTCTACCTAACATAATAATTTCTTTATGTCCTGTGTTTATATTAAATTTGGTTAATAGTAAGAATAATAATTTACTACATATTTAATATATTAAATTCAATTCTTAAATGTGATAAAAAGTAAAATATTTAAAATAATATTAGAGATCACTCTATTATTAAAATATCAATCGTTTTAAAAATTTTCTCTCCAACTATTTACTTTTCTTCAAATACCTTACATTGCAAAATTATTTGAACATGTTAATATTTTACCCAAGCATACGTGACTTGGTCAAGTATTGACTAGATTTGCTTGATTTTTTCATTATTATTATACCCAATGTTATAAAGCAATTCAAAGTAAGGGGAAGGATAATCTTTTAGTCGCTAATTGCAGTAGAGATATAAGATGTTATAATGGAAAAAACTCCGGTTTCTATTATTGTGAAATTCATTTTTTTATTTTTATAAAATATTTTATATTAATTTCATTTTTATAAAATGTTAAATTTTCTTATTTATTATTTTATTAGTGTTTATATGAAAATTAATTTTTCAATTTTATTCTTTAAAAATAAAATTAAATAAATTAGCATTTCACAAAAATAAAATAAATACAAAATTTCACAATAATAAAATTAAAAAAAGGAGTGAATTTCGCAGCAGAGAAAAAGGAGATTTCTTCTAACCAAGAAATATTTCTATCATAATACATGAACTGAACTCATCTATCAGTTCATCTATTTACAATCTGAAGAAACACGCACTTGTTGCGCACGAGTACGACGACGCACCGTCAATGTCTGTTGCCTATGTTTATTTATATTCATTTTTTCTGAGCAAGTGTCTTTTGTAGAATAAAAATTTTATTACATAAATATTTTTAACATCTAGAATAATAAATATGGTTCATTTTTAAAAAAATTGACTATGAAATATGTATATTAATTATCCACGCATAAAAATGAACATTAAACAAACTATATGTATTTATATTTTTATTTTAACTAATAAATATTTATTTTTAAATTTTAAGTTTTATATAATATTAGTGAAAGATTAATACAAGTGGAAGGATCTTTCTCTACTTTTTTAAAAGAGAATCAACAAAATCAAATATAAAAGAAAATCACGGTAACTTCTTTGAGATAAATAATTTTAAAAATATTTAAAATTATCTTAAAATTTTATAATAATAGTTGAATTATGATAAATTATTCAATATTTTGCAAGCTACAATTCTATTCTTATTTTATATTTATGACAAGTATTTTTTTTCAATATTATATATATTCACAAAAGTTATAAAAAAATTTCATACATCTTATAATTCAAACTAAATTTTATATACTTTCTACAAATAAGATTCTTACAAAGTTACAATCCTTTTTTAAGGAAAAAAATTACAAGTATTGTACAAAACTTATATAAAAATTATGCAAAATTTATAGAATGTACTGACCAATGAGTGTGGAAAATTTCAAATGGAAGTAACACGATGATTTGTTAACTACATACTCTATATCATCATTTCTACTCCTTCATTCATAATGTTTGCCCCAAAGTTGGCCAATTCATCCAATATTGTTTTTTTTTATAAAAAAAAAGAGGTTGTTTGGTACTTTTCAACCTAAGAAATTACAGATCCAATAACAATAGTTTCATTAACTTTAACAAGTTGGTTAAAATATTCAAAATTTCTGTACGTTAAGGCTATATTAGTTTTGTTAATTAAATAATTTTTTTGTTAAGTTATTAATTTCTATATAAATAAAAAATTTGCATACTATTATACACTTTATGATTAATAAAATGATGCATGATATTATAATATTAAAAAAATAACTTCAATGAATGTTAATTTTTTTTTTTTTGCTATATTCCCTACATGTAACATTAAAAATGGCAATGGAATCGAAAATTTTCATCTAAGGGGATCCAATATGAAATTCTTGTATAATATATATAAATTTTAAATCTTTTGAGAATCAATTTAAAATTATTATATATAAAATTGGAAACAAAACTTTTGAAAGTCAGGCCGTTACTAACCTTTCTTTAACTCTATAATGATTAAATAAATAAATATTTTTATTATTTTAATATTTGATAATTATAAATACAAATAATTATTACCGGAAGAAATGTCCTATATTAAATTGAAACAGAAGATAAGATGAAAATTAGGACATGGATAAATGGAAAAGGAAGCATTTCTGATACTTTATCCTCTTCTGAGTAGGTGGGGCATCAAACAAAGATCACTTGGCCAAAATTGAGCAAAAGCATCAGCAAACAAGTAACAGGAAGCACATGCTGCATGTGAAGGGAATTTACTCTTTTTAACATATTGAAGGAGGTTTCTGACTCTCTTTTAACTTCTTAGATTTATATCCTCAGCACAAGTCTTTACTTCAGACTTTAATCGGTGAGCCCAGCTTTCTGCACTTACTGTAGCATCTGTCATCCGAGTTAATTGCATCGAAGCTCTAAATTGGCACCAAATTCGAGTTCTATTGTCTCAAGACTTTCAACTCTCTCTTTCATTATTATATTTATTTACAAGCCGATTTATGAGCTCTTGTTTGTCAATTTTGACTTTTCCTTAATTATATCATCATGTTTCAGGAAGAATTCTTGAATGAATTGGGTTCACATGTGTTATATCTACTAAGTCAAAAATTATGTGCCACAATGTTATTTAAGTGAGAAGAATATATTGTACTTTTTAAGAAAGAAATGTAAAATACCTTAAGTTTGTTCAATTTTGAATCTGTGAGATTTTTATTTCATCAATTTTGAAAATCTGACAAGTCAAATCCTCTTAAATTTTCTTGGATGAAAAAAAAAAGAATACAAAGGGGAAGAAAGGAAAAGCTGTGATGTAACCTTTCCTCATAAATGTAAGTTTAAGTCAAATAAGTAAAATGGATACGAAGTTGCAGCTAACCCTCCAAAAACCCTCGTATTAATCAAATCTGTGTTTCTCCGATTTGAGATTTTTGAAGGGTAATCTAATTAATTTAAAATTTTAGCCTTTTATATTATTTCAATTTATACTTATTATTTTTAACACTCATTTATAAAATTAAATTTTTAAGAAATTGTAAAATTATAAAAATTATGATTACCTATATATTTTGATTTAATCTTCTATTATACTTCCTTATAAAATTTTAAACATTTAAATGAGGGGAGGGAAAGCCATGACTCACAGTATTTGGGGAGTTAGAAGGGGAAAGAAATGATAAATAATGAGGGAGAATGGAGAGGAGGGGAAAGAATGAAAACGAAAGGTTAAGCCATAACTTTGCTTCACTTGGTTTGAATGTCTAAAATTATATAATGAGGAATAATAGAGGGTTAAATCAAAATATGTAACTAATTAATATGTAATTTTATAATTTTATTCATTTTAAAAAGTTAATTTATTAATAGATTTTTTATGGTTAAATTTTTCTAATTGTTATTATCAATAATAAAAAAGATAATTTTATATTTTAATAGACTATTTTAATAATTGTAATATATATTTTTTACATACTAGATACCTTTCAAAAAATAAAAAAATAATATTTTTATTTGAATGAAAATAATAATAAAAAATCAAAAATATAAATATAAATATAGATTATAAAATAAAATAAGATTAAAATAGTAAATTAAATAGATAATTTTCAAAATGCTTCCAATTTGTAGGAATATAAAATATTAAAAAATAAAAATTTTTGAAATGTTAATCATAAATTTTCATTTCCTTTCCCTTCTTAAATAAAACTTCCAAACAGAAGAAAAGTGTAATATATAATTTTCTCTTTCCTCTTCCTTCCCTCCATTTCCTTCCATTGAATAAAAGAGAACGGAGGAAAAGGAAATAAAAAGGAAATAAAAGAGAAGGTTCAACGACAATTATTCCTCTATTTGAAAGTTTTATTTAAAGTGAAGAAAATAATAAAAATTTATAATTAATCTTTCAAAATCTCTCAACCTCTAACGTTCTGTATCCTTCCAAATTTGGGATTTGTAGAACGATGTCTATTTGGTTTATTATTTTAGCCCTTTTGTTCTATAATTTAAATAAAAGTTTTTCCAACCTTTGAAGGCATGATAAACCACGAAACCGACTGAATCCGTTATGAAAAAGTATAATTATGGAATGTTTTCTGATAAAAAAATGCTGGATTATCTTTTTTTTTCCTTATGAATAACATTTAGACCTAATAGTTGAAATCTATATCTATTTTTCATATATATTTATTTTTATTTTGATACATTCATATTTATTTATACTAGTTTTTATGTAAGTTGAGCTATTATTTTCCTAAATAAAGATCAATTCATAGTAATTTTTCATAGATATTTTAAGTAAAAATTTTAACATTATTGTATATTAATTTAAAATGTCATTTTTTTAGAGAATTTATCTTAGAGACAGAGAAAATTTGGAGAGAGATAAATTTATTGAATTTTTTAATTGTAAAAAATTCAATAATAAATTCATTTTTTAATAAAGGCTAAATAAAATTGTAAAAAAAATTCTAATGAGTTTCATATTTTTGTTTAATTCTTCATTATCTTTTATCGTATAATTTTAGACATCTAAATAAAAAAATTATGTATCTTAATTATCCATACTCCTCCTTTTCCATTCTCTCTCTTATATTCCATTATTCACCCTATTTTCTTAATTATTTATTCTGCTTCATTCTTTTTCATTATTTTTCTTCCCTTTCTCTTCTATTTTCTTTCATCATCTTCCATTCATTTTCTCTCCTAATTAACTCTCGAACGTATCATTATACTTTGGATCAAGGAGAATGAACAAGAAGTATATCAATATCTTATTTCTTAATTAAGAAGTTTGATAAAGGATGAAAACGGGATTAAGATTAAGTGTATGAAATTAACAAATGAATTAGGATGGATATGACTTGATTAAAAGTGGATGAATTATTATTGATCTATTTATTAATCCAATCTAAAATTTTAAATAAATTATAAATGATCTATAATTTTTAGATATATGATTAACGTAATCTGTTTATTTATCTATCACATTATTATTAATTATTTCTTATTATTTTTTCTAATATTATTTTTTTACCATTATATTGTATTTGCCACCATCATTTCAAAATAAAATTATGTTATTAAAAATTTTAAACTATATTTTTATTCTATCTGCTAAAATTCTATTTTTTATTTTTTCTGACATAAATAAAATTTTTAATACTATATTTAAATAATAAGAACCATGTTCAAAATTATGTTATGTACTGTAATGTAATCAAAAAATAACAAGGTGAAAAATTATAAAATATATGATCAAAATCGAAATAAATTAATTAAAATTACGTGGTTCCAATTATACAAGGCCAGGGGTACTAACAATGCTATTTAATTATTTTTCCATTTTTGAGATCTGAGTAATGATTTTGGCTTCTAATTAATTAAACTTGTTCACTATATATCTTTGGTTTAAGCTGGATATGGCGGCATCAAAAACATAATAAACAAGAGAAGCAATCATGAGCCAAATTTTAAGATACACTATTATTTTTAACATGATAATAATAATAATAATAATAATAATAATAATAATAATAATAATAATAATAATCACTATTAAATAATATATGTGTCATACTTTATAAATTTTGATAATATCCTTACAGATCAGCAACATAAGATGCTACGTATCACCTACATAAGATGCTACGTATCACCTACATATCTGTTATTCAATGCGAACATCATTTGGAATTTTTATTAAATATAAATGAAAATATTATAAATATTAATTAATTTTCCTTTTTGATTATATAAAATTTATTAAAACTACGGTTCTTTAATTAAGAAGAATAATATTTAAGATTATTTTTTATGATTTTTTTAGAAATTAAATATTACTATTAAATAGAATAAGCTTAGTACAAATATTAAATTTTACTTTACTTTCTTTAAGTATGAATTAATAGCATTACATATGTAAAGATATCATGATAATTTATTCAAAATATATCATTTTAAAATATTTAAATTTATTTTAAATTATTAATATATATTTTTATGAATAAATTAGTAAGATATCTTAATAAAATATTTTTTATTTATAATATTAATTTATATAATGCATGAATTAATATATGTAGATTATCCACATTAACCTTAAGATTGATATTAAGCCTAGAATAAATAATGACCTAAATCATTTTAATATTAAAATTAATACGAATAGATATAAAGAAGTTAAAATTAAAATAAATATGAATAAATAAATAATATAAAATATAATTTTATCTGAAAGTTATAATTCTGTGATTAATTAATTATTGCTTTTGTACGTGAATAATACTAATTTAAATAATCATAAGTATAAAAATCGAGGATGAACATAAAAAATAGGGCCACCATGACCGGAAACCACAGATACATGGGATAACTGTAAAGAGGGGGACACATGCATTGCATAAATATGTCAGCAGAAAGTTGTTTGGTACAACTTTATTTATGATGGTAACAATCTTAGGCTGAAGGCAATAAAAGTCTCTTGTAAACTCCAAAGTCCTACTTTTATTTCTTCAAACAAAGGCCAAGCTATTTCACTCACAGTATCACTGGCCCCTTAATTTCTCATGCCAGAACTGCTCCATTTTGACAATCACTAACTTGCCTGAACTGTGTGGTTGGCTTGGCGTGCTAGAGAGAGAAAGAAGGAGAGAGAATGATTCAGAAAACTGTATTGCACTGTGTCAGATAGGAGATGGCAATTACTGCCAGTTCATGTAGTCCAAAGCATCCACCACATCAATGTAGTCCCCAACTTTTACGATGGGCTAGACAGCTTACGTTTGCTGTCCGCGCTGTACTCCGTTTCTAATTAAGTTACTAATATTTCAGGGAAAACTTGACATTTGATGAGTTTTAAGAAATTAGCACCTTAATCCGCATCTCAAGTTGGATTATTTTTTATTCTTTTGAAAAATATAAATAACTTCATAAATTTTCAGATGATCAGATCTTTCTCCATTCAATTTTAAAATTAAAAAATTATCTCTTAAATTTTATAAAATTTATAATTATTATCCTTCATCCACTTAATTAATTATTTTATTAAATCATATAATTTTTTAATAAAAAATTTTAAATAAAAATCACAATATTATAAAATGTTAGAATATTTTGTTATTTTTCTCATTTAATTTTGTACCTCATTGGCAAATATTTAATTAAAAATATATATAATTTAATTTTTATTAATTAAATAACATTGAAAATATATGTGAAAAATGATGAAAAAATACTCTATAATATAATATAATATTATAATTTTTGTTGAAAAACTTCATGAAAGAAAATTCACATAATTTGATAAAATAATTAATTAAGTGAATATTGAGTGTTAATTCCAAATTTGTAAAATTTAAGAGAGTGAATTTCAAATTTTCAAAGCTAAAAGAGATATTTTATGTTCTTTTCTTTTTCATACGTAAGATGTTCCTGTAGTATTTTAATGATTACTTCTTATTCGGAATAGTATATTTTAATAATATGAATACTTTGGAACTCATCCTATTTCTACCAATTCAATCTTCTTCCATTAAACTAACTAATTGTTGATAAATTTTAAATTTTTATATACATAAATTGAGTGAACTAATCATTTCTATTATCACAAAACAAAGCTATCAATATGACATTTTGTTAAAGCTATCTAACATAATTTTAAATTGCAGTGACAATCACAATTGTAATCAATAAAATTTCAATCAGACACAAAAAAATAATGATCAATGTGAAGTAAAATTATATTAAAAAAAATACTGCTGGGGAGCAATTCATAACAATTGTATGACGGTCAATATTATTATTACAAATTATAATTTAAAATAAACATCACCAATTATATTGTCTTTCAATGATTGATGCTATTATGTATAATCTTGCAGATGGTGTTTTGGCCGACGAGTTGGTTACCAATAAGATGTTTGTTCAGTGTGAAGAGTATAATGATTTTGAGCACACTTAAGAGCAGCGGTTTGAATTTTTGAAAATAACACTTATTGGAAATGAAATTTTTTGTTAATAATCTGATTTTTGAAATAATTATCCATCTCATTTAATATTTTACTTCAAAAAAAAAAAGAATTGGTTAGTTGAAAATGTTTTGTTTAAATTTGATAAATTGAATTTTTTTTCCTTTTTTTTAAATGTTTGGGTTGCTTTGCGGTGAAACATTGGCTTGTATATGCATAGAGGAATAAATCTGAAAAAAAGAATTTTAGAAAGATTCGAATTCTTATAATTTATTAGAATCAATGTAATGTGTTTTTAAGTAAAGATTTGGGTATCAAATTCTTTGTAGATGCTATAAATTTTTTTGGTATGAACCATTTGAGATTTGGTAAGTCACATTAGACTTTTGACTAATCTAGATTCAAATTAAGAGGATCCAATATAGAGGAAAAACTCTTTCAGTGATAATTTTTTTTATTCACAAGACTCAAATCCAAGATCTTACTTAAGGAGGCTAAACTCTTAATTACTTGGACCAACCATGGTTGGTTGTAAGCACTATAAATAATATCACATTTCGACCACACAATTTTGCAGACAGCTAAGGCAACAACTATAATATTGATATCAACATAAATAAATGTTCTTTTTTAATATCAAAAATTGATTTCTCCTTCAATCAATTTTTTTGTTAAAATGGAGTACAAAGCTAATTCTAAATTTGAGGAGAAACACTTTTACTTTAAAGGTTTTTTCATTGAAATACCTATTATTATGAATGAAAAAATGTACTTAAACGGAGGAGGGGATAACACATAGAGAATTCAAACCTCCGTAAGATTGTCAATTAATAACCTCATCAATAATCTACCACTTGAAAATTACATATATAGGTAATGATATCATTCGCTAAGTCTTCACTTCAATTCTAGTTTTCATAAGCTTTATCATTAGATGAAGATCAAGACTCTAGCAAATATATTTCATGATATATTCATATTAAATAAATCTCACTTAATAGGATAAGATTTTATTATTATTGTATTCATATTAAACAAAAGTTACAAATGGAGATGCAAACAAGTCAATTTTTTCCCCTTATAATGAAATAGGACTAAGCTCAAATCACACACTAAAAAAAATAATACATGAAAATAACTCTGAAAGTATATTACACTCTTTTTAAAATATAATAATATTAAATTTAGTGTATGATAATGATAATTGAAGTAGCTTGAAATGGGACTTACATGTAAATGAGAAAATTTTTAGTGAATAATTAATAATGAATTATTGAAAAAAAATAATATTTAGTGATTTTAGTAAGTTGAAAAATATAAATTTAGTAAAAAATAAATGAGAAAAATAAGTAGAATAGTAAAGTTTTATATTTTGATTTAATGTAATTAAATATGTGAATATATAGGAAATTTAGAGAATATTTTCAAAAATGTCCGTAGGCACTATTCCTCATTTTTTATGACACCATCATCCTTTTTCTCTCATTTCCCAATCCACTCCTCACTCCACTTCATTTTCTTCTCCATCCTTTTCTCAAATCAAGGCAAACAAGCATTAATTCTCTTGAAATTCTTCAATTAATCAAACTAATAATATCATTTCTACAAAATTTCTTCTTCATCTCCTTTTTGTCTAATGGGAATCGGATTTGTTTTGAACTCAAAGGGGCAATTGAAACCTTAACTCCATAAATCCTTAGTTATGGGTATGATTAGGGCAAAAAGGAGCATTCAATATTTATACTAAATGAGTAAATACTCTAACTTAAATTATTAAATTTCAAGATAAATAGATTTTAAGTCTCATATTTGGTTATTGTTCATTTTTAAGTATAATTACTTAAATGATGGATTGATGAAATAGGTTAAATTAAATGATAAGGTTGTCATAAATAAGATGATGTGAGGCTACACTTATGTTTTTATGAGATATGAATGAGTAATAAATTCATTTGATGGCTTTTTTTTTCTTTTTGAATAAATAGTAAAATTTTCGAAGAGAATGTAGAATTTTAGGCAGTAGTTGACTATGCCCTAGTTAACTATAAGGCAAAGAAGTGCCTTCTAGATATTGATAGTCAACTATGAATATTCAAGATTGCTTTCTAGACCTATAGTCAACTATATACCAATAATTGATCATAGGTGTTCAAAATTGCCTCTAGTCCCTAATACTTAATTATACAATTTTCAATTAACCCTAAATTTATTTTCAATACTTCTATAGTTGAATATATAATTAATTATACTTAGTATACTCCATTTTATCATGAAACCTAAGGGTCCTATGTGGGATGGAATCATCCTAAACATCAATAAAAGGTATGGTATGATAAATTTAAGTTATTTTTTTGCAATTATGACACGAAATGGGAGCTATAAGTGTTGCATGATATGGGATGTAATAATAATATGATTATTGTGTTGATTATAGGATAAAAATATTCTTAGACATGATTTTACACTTGAAATATGATGAGATTGAAACTACCCATCCACTTATGAATTGAAATAAAATATGTGGCCATGGATTAAGGTATGGTGTTGTTACGATAATATGAAGGAAATGTCTTAAGACATGATATGAGAAGAAATGGCATTTGAATGTGAAATAAGAAATGTGATGGGGTGATAATGTAAAAGATATAAAGTTGACTTGGGAGTCACGAGAAGGAGGCATGTTTATAATTCTTAATTATTGTATATTATTCTTTAATATTTCATTAGTTATCTCAATGTGATGTAATTATGATGAAATGACTATGATTGTGAGATAAGTTTTATAAGCGGATAGTCAAATTGGTGACTTAATATATATATATATATATATATATATATATATATGTGTGTGTGTGTGTGTGTGTGTGTGTGTGTGTGTGTGTGTGTGTGTGTGCACGCGTGCGCTCTTACCTATACTAGTGTATTTATTCATTAAATCCCAGACTCACTCCTTTATGTTTAATTTGGTAGATACACATGTCAAACCCTTATCACTACTTTCTTAGAACTAATTATATTAGAAGCTCTTTCTTGATGGTTTTTGGTAGAACATACATTTGCTAATTAGACATTATTTTAGGCTTTATTTTTATATAGGCAAAAAAGACAAAGGAATTGTTGAATTAAATCCTTTTAGATTAATTAGATTAGCTTATCCTTAAGCCATAAGGATTATAAGCAATTCTAACTTTCTAATATTTTGTAAACTTGTTAACAATTAATAAAATGTCCTCTTTTTTCTAGCGTTCTTTTTCCTCCCTTCTTTGTATTTTAAGTAAATAATCAAGATAGTATTGAATGAATAGGATTAGGTTGGTGAAAACCAAATAATAGGTCCTACATCAATCATGATTAAATTTGGATCATGATAAGGCATGTAAGCTTATGTACATTAACAAGAAAAGTGATTGAAGATCTAGTAAAGGACTTTGTAGAATGAGTAAACCTATTTCTTGTATAATACTACAAGAAGCCAACTAGTATGCACATTTATTACCTTTTCTATATGTATGAATAATTAGAACTCTCTAATTTCTTAATAATAATTCTTTACATCAATTAGTTATACTTTGAAATCAAATATTGTTCTTAGATCTAAAAGAAAACACTTCCATTAAGGCTTTTCAATCAAATTCCAAAACAATAAAGATATACCCTATCTTTAAAGATAATTGAAAACTTTTAAGAGCACCTTATAATTCAATAATAAAAGCATGACATTGTCTCAAGGTTTTAGTTAAACTTTTAAACCCAGCTCTTTTGTCATCTCTAAAAAGCCTTTCATAACTAACCTTGAGAGCATTATTTTTTACTACATCATAATTTAGTTTCACCCATCCTAAGTTCAGAAAGGGGTAACAAACATTAATAACAACAAATTCCTTCTGAGCATCTAACTTTTGGCATAGCTAGTAAAAATCTTTAATATCACACACATAGTTCAGAATTACTTGGGCAAGCCTCATAGGAATAACAAAATTAGTACTAAAAAATTGTTTATTTCTCCAATACCATGGAAATCATACAATAACTCCCTATATAATAGACCATCCAATAGTTAGAGTGATGGTATTATAATCTTCTAAATTAGACATAATCTAAGGTATCAATTCAATAGTAAAGAATATATTTCTATTTTACCCATGCACTAGAGTAAGCCAAACTAATTTTATTACATAACAATCTCATATCACATTTAAACTATCTTCCACCAATGCATGTCACTGAGCATACACTAAATTCCCCATATTCTTTATTATTATAAATCATCATATATGTAGCTTTATTCTTTCTAGCCCCCTCCATCCCCATACTAGATTCTAAAGTCAATTCTATTGCATATTAGTTAGTGAGCATATGCTAAGTGCGTTTCATAGAAAATGCACTATCCTCAGAAAATCACCATATTATCAAATCAAAGTCCATATAGATACAAAGAAGTAGTACTACATGGAATAAATTTATAATATTAAGAGAAAGATGCTCTAATACCTTGAAATTTTAACTCTAATTTTCTTGAATAATCTATGATACAATTATTTATAACAAGTGATCAATAATCATGCCTATAATATGATCATTCAATTTGAGATTTTACAACTATATATCATCCTAAAATTTCACCCTCTGACCATTTTCAACACTCTAAGTTGTACTAATTTTATAATTTTTCTAGATGCTACATAAACTCCTCCAAAATGAAGAATACGAAGTTTTAGCAGACATATCTTATAGCCAAAGATTCTGCCTATCATATTTACCCTTCAAAATATAGGCCTACAAATCATTACAACTATTATATAAACTCCAAGCCACCTTCAATAAACAAGCTTATTCATCTCTTTCAAACTTTTAAATCCTAATCCCTCACATGATTTCTCTTAACAAAGTCTTGCTCATGAGACCATATGCAATCTCTTCTAATTATAACTATGCCCCTGAGTAAAGGCTCATTCATATCTCTCTATTTTTCAAACAATAGATAAAGGAAGTTATTTCATTTTTATTGTATAAACAGGTAAAACTTAGATTATTTCTTTTGCTAAAATAACTCTACCCACCATCAATAACCATTTAGACTTCTAATCAATAAGTTAAGCTTAGATTTTTCTTGACCATATGGATATAAGTAAATTTAGTAAATCTTCTATGTAATAAAGGCACCCCAAGATACATTCCAATAACCAAAGAAAGGGTAAAGCCATTGATGTTTACTATTCTTTCTCTAACATTTACTTTAACATTTCTAGAAAAGAAAATATAAGTCTTAGCATGATTAATCTTTTATCTAGAAATTGGAAATATGATAAAAGATTTGGAAATAGTTTAGAACTGAATTAATTTATTGCTCTAAAACTTCATCAAATAAAAGAAGATTATTTATAGATTTTAAATGAAAAATGGCAAGACAAAAATGGCCTACTTTTATTAGAACCCACCTTTTATCCTCCACAACATCACTAATGATATAATACAACTTATCCATGGACAATATAAAAACATAAAATGATCATGAATTACCTTATCTAACTCCTCTTGAATGATAAAAATCCTTTATTTTATTACTATTCCATAACACATTTAGTAAGGTTGAAGAAATGCACTTCCTAATTTACATTAGTCTCATAAAGAATTTATTTAATAAATTCTTAGATGAGCTAGTCATAAGTTTTCTTTTCAAACCCACTTTTATCGTAAAAAATCCATGTTTATTTCTCATCTTTCTTAAAGAATAAATTAGCTCTTAAGCAATGATAATATTATCTTGAATCTAATTCCTAAGAACAAAACTAGCTTGGAAAAGCAAAAGTAAAGTAGATAAGAAAGGTTTTAAACTTGTCACACACACTTGTCTATGACATTGCATAAAGAAATAGGTCAAAATTGATTGATAAGCTCTAATTTATGTACTTTAGGAATTAAACATAACAAAGTTTTATTCACATCTTAAGGATCACAACCTTAGAAGATTTCCTTAACAAAATGGCACACATTATCACCCACCACATTCCAATTTTCTTGGTAAAATAGAGAAAGATATCCATCTTGACTCAGGGCTTTATTATTGCCAATAGAAAAAATGGCCTTCTTTATTTTTCATATTTGTTGCCAAGGCTACTAACTTTTTGTTGTTTATATTACAAATTTGAGGGAATTTCATTTTTGTTTCAAAAGGAACTTTCAAGTTGCATTTATTCTTAAGTAAATTTTTGAAAAAAAATTAATAACAATAAGTTACAACTCTTCTATACTTTCCATATACTTTCCTTCTAAACTTTAGAGCATAACAGTTTTATGGTTAGAGTGTACTTTTACCCTTTAACTTTTATTCAGGTTTCAATAATACTCAGTAACTTTTATTTGAATCAATTATACCATTTAACTTTCAAAATAAATGCAATGTCAGACATTTTAAAAAAACCATCCATTTTTTTAATAGAAAAATCCTAGATGGATTGATAGAATGGTGACTAGGCTTCAAAATTGCTGACTAGATCAAAATATCTTCCTTTTTACCCTTTAACTTTCACTTAAGTTTTAATGAAGTCCATTGACTCTTATTTTCAATTAATTGTACCACTTAACTTTGACAATAAACCTTTTATCATCTATCTTTCACTTAAGTTTCAATAGTATCCACTAATTATTATTTTAAATCAATTGTACCACTTAACTTTTAAAATAAACATAATGTTAAGCATTTTGAAAATATCATTTTTATTCTCTAATTAATCTCACTTAATTTTTAATAATCTTATTAACTTTTATTTTGAATCAAATATATCACTTAATTTTTAATTAAATATAATGTCAAACATTTTATGTTACCTATAAAGTTTGGAGTATTAGTTGGCAGGTCAAAAGTATAGTGTGTTTGGTCATAATGTTAAGTTGTTTAGGAATCAGGCTACTAATGTTGCAAATACTATCAATACAAATACAAGTTTAGTAAAAGGTAGCATAACTTAACTTTTTACCTTAAAAAATGTCCTAAGGGTGTTGTTTAAACCTTCAAGAGCTACAAGTTAAACTTTAAAAGCATTAACCATGTCTAAGCCTCTAATAAAGCTATAACATAAACAAATAGGCATATAAAATAGGTCTCATAACCGCGGGCAACCTATGATCATGAAGAAGTTTGAGCTAGATAGTATGAAGCCCATTTTAAATATAGGCTTAAAAAAGCAATCCACATGGGTGGTAGCCCACACAATCATAACCTATATGTTCATAAGTCTAATTACAAGCAAGAAGTGAATTTTTTATTTTAGCTATTTCTCCTCCTCAAACTTAGGCCTAACCCATGGAAAAAAAATTTAACCTAATTAATTTCTAACAAACCTAACCTAATTTCTATATTCTAATTCAAATTTCCTTATCTAACCTAAAGAACCTAACAAGAATTCAAATATTAAAATTATAATTTATAAATTATAAAGTAAAATAATTAATAAAAATTTAAAAATATCTATGACACAAAATAGTACATAAATCGAATAGAACTTAAAAAAAATTCAAGATGAATAGACAACGGATTCAATAGAACTAAAATAGAAACAAAATTGAGAACTCTAAGATCGAGTGCATATGAGAAGAAAAGAAAGTAAAAACTAGAACTTAGTATTATAGCAAAAAGAGCAATGCCATAACAGCTAGCCCATAACTAGAAAATACATTATCAAAGGCCAGATGAGCAATAAAGCTAACATTAGACAAAGTCGTTCATCATTTCTTTCAACTTTTATTGAATTGTCACTAATGCTACTGCTATGCACTACATAGTAATTGTGGTCGATCATTAATTGTTAGTTCTCCCTTTTCTTCACTAGCCAATAACTCAAATCACAAGCTTTTAAGTTTGGCTAACTAGACACTTATCAAATAAAAATAACACAATAGTTAACAATAGCACAACATTGTGGTCCATGACACTATTAGATAGAGATAGAATGCAACAATAACATTGGATAAAGATAGAAAGCAATAATAAGGTTAATCAATTTATTTAGCATCCTACCAAAATTTTATGGTTAAGTTCATACAATACGTCTTAATGTTTAATTATTGTTGGTAATTTATGGTTTGTTGTCTTATTGTATGGATGAAATCCAATATATATTTTTGTACTTTAATTATTTAATTAATACTACAAAGTACTAAAATATAAAAAACTTGGGTAATATTTAACAAGATGTTTCTTCATAACTTATTACGATTAATAATGATGTTTTGAAATTCTATGGCTACTATTAGGTTTATAGTTTAATTATTTGACTTTGACTAAACTTGTAAGGAATGAAATTGAGTAAGAAAAGTATGAATAACATTATATAAAAGCACTAAGCTTTGGTTAATTTATATGCACTATGTTTCTGCACTATCTTCACTTTAATTTTGTTTGTGTGCGTTTGTCTTTACTATTTTATATTGCTAGAAGTGATGTTTTAATTTTGCATTCTACATAAATGCTAGGCACATGATTCCTTCTCATTTTTTATTTATAGTCAGCAATTGTGCATCAAATAAGCTATCTTTTATGTACATTTGTACATTAGTAAGTAGGTCTAAATATAGTAGATTTAAAAGATGTAAAGATAAATTAAATAAAAAATTTATGTAAAACTTAAAAGCAAAATCCAATCTCTCATTCACCAATTTAAGATTGAAAATAAAATTGACTATCAAGAAAATAATGTTGGTACTAAAGGACAAAAAAGAAGAAGAACTGTTTCAAATGTGTGGAATTTTTTTTGACCTTGTGGTTATAATTGATAAAAGATCAAAAGCTAAATATAAAAGGTATAATGAGCTTGTAACTAGAAGTGGTAGAACTCTTAACACTTCAACTCTTGCTCATTATATAAAGAAATGTGAAGGAGTTAGAGTAATGAAAAATAAATCTTGATTATTTAAGAAAATTAATAAATTCCAAGCTTAATTCCAAAGTTGTAAGAGAAAAAAATAGTCATGACCATTATAAAACATGACATCCATTTCAAATTTGTTGAATATAATAGGATTATGGATTTGCTTAAATATTATAATGCTGATATTGATTTATTTCTAGAATTATTGCAAGTTATGGTGTGTTAACAGTTCATGTTAAACAAAGGAAGAAATTGAAAGAAAATTTATCTAATATTCCTAGTAGAATATATTTGACTTGTGATTTATGGTCTGTTTGCACTAACAAAACATATATTTGCATAATTACACATTATGTTGATGTTGATTGGCACTTGAAAAGTAAAATTCTTATTTTTTATGATATGCATCCTCCACATTCAGATGTAAAGTTGGCAAAAAAAGTAATGAAAACATTAATTAACTGACAGATAGAGAAGAAAATTTTTCTCTTATTTTGGATAATGCTTTTGCTAATGATAATATGTTAACAAACTTGAAGACTCAAATGGTTTTAGAAGGAAGTTAACTATGTGATGGTGAGTTTTGTCATGTTTGTTTAAATCTCAATGTGCAAGAAAGGTTGAAAGTAGCCTTAAGTGCTTGCTATAAAATTAGATAAAGTATTACTTATGTGAAGGGGTCTGACAGTAGAATGAGGAACTTTTAAGAGTGTGCAAGTAAGGTTTCAATTGATACTAGTGTACGTTTGTGTTTTAGATGTACCTATTAGATGGAATTCTATATATATAATGCTTTAAAATATAAACATGCATTTTCTTTGCTTACATATAAAAAAGGGGAGATAATTTGTGCATTCCTGAAACCTTTTTATGACATGACCAATTTAATTTTAGGATCTAGTTTTCCTCCATCTAATTTATATTTTAGCCAAGTTTGAAAGATTGAAAATTTTCTCCTAGATAATATGAACAATAAAGATAAGGTAATAAAGGTCATGACTTGTAACATAAAAAAATTATAAATATTGAAGTCAATATAGTGTTCTATTTGCAATGGCAGTTATCTTTGATCCTAGGTTGAATATGACAATGTTAGAATTTAATTATAAAAGTATTGATCCATTTTTTTATTAAAAAAAGATTGATGTGGTGAAGACCAAATTATTTCAACTCTATGAAGAGTATACAAAGAATTCTCTTAATCCTACCATACAATATCTTGATTAAATGGTTTATGCTTTTAATTCTATGAGCTCTAGAATAAGCATTTCAATTGCAATTGATGTAAGCATAAAATATCCTTTTATATGATTTATTTGTTTTATTTTATTAATTTGAATTGTCATAACTTTTTTTATAAATGTGGATTGATTTCAAGAATAAAGTTGTTAGCCTAACTTCCTATTTTAATTCTTAATTTGAAATTTACTTAAAGATGCCATTACTTAATGTTGCATTGTATAGAAATCTAAATGTGTTGGAATGATAAAAGGAGTAATACAAAAGATTTCCTAACTCTCACTTATAGCTCGTGATTTGTTATGTGTTCTTATTATAACTAAAGCTTTAGAGTCGTCATTTAGCATTAGAAGGCGTATATTAAACAAGTATAAAAATTATTTTCTTCTAAAAAAAGTTCAAGCTCTCATATGCACATGGAGTTAACTTTATAGTTTTGATGTTAGTGGTAATGTTTTCAAAAGAAATTATTGTTTTGCAAATTTCATATGATTTAGTGAACAAGTATAATTATAATTTCATAATTTATAGATTTTGAAGATGATGAAAAGGAAGTTGTTTCGGAGGAAGATTTAAATAATCCAAGTAAAATTATAATTATTATTGGGGAAAGTATGATATTTATATTATTTGCATTTCACTTTAAACATTTCAAAATTTTATTTCTTTATTTGTTAGTGTTATTTCTCTATAGTTTTTACTTTACACATTGAAAAAAGGATTCAAACTTTTTTCCTTCCTTTCATTGTCATATTTGATAATAAGTTATGTCACTTAGACTCTCCTTCCATTATGGCATATTCTATAATTCAAATATTTTAGTAATTTATTGCCTTTATTTTATTTCTTTAATACTTAGCGATTTATTACTATTAATTAACTTATCTTTCATTAATATGATAGTTTGCTAATTAACCAAGATGATTCTTATCTTCCTTCAATTTTTTAATTGGTTTTTTCACTATAATATAGCCTTCAATTGATGACAAACTTGAGCTTTTATTGGTAGAATTTTCAACTCAAATTTAACTACAATTTTTTAAATGATACAATTAAAAGTGGAGTGAATGCATTATTTTTTAGTATGTTCTTCTTAAAATTAACTAGACTTTTTGGATTAGAACAATGTATGTTTTTTAATTTTGATATTATATGTTTAGTTGGAAGGTAGTGAATTTTTCTATAGTCGATGGCTTGATTAATTCATAAATTTTTCTACTATTCTACTAAATTTTTTATATATGACCTACCTACAAGCATACTTACATCACATGTGAGGTGGTATGGGCAATTCTTTTATTGCCTATTTTTATATGTAGGCTTATACAGGTAAGCTTGCATGAGCTAAGCCTATATAAGTTCACCTTGCCCATTTTATATGTTTATAAACTAGTAATTATAGGATTCAAAGCTACATTTGAATGTGTAGTAATAAAACCTAAGTCTGCAATAAAGGGAACTTAAGATACAATAAAAAATCAACCACACAACTCTATTAAACGAGGAAAGTGTAAGCCAAAAATAAAGATTTAAAAAGAAGGAAGAATAATATAAGTATTATTTGTATTAGATTTAACTTTTGTAGCTAGCCAAAAATAATTACACCAATGTTATTCTTTTTTTTTTTTTGGCATGTAAGGACTCAATGGAATACCTTTGGCACCTTTCACTTATAAATGAAGCTTGTGTGTTACTCAACAAAGCCTAATTGTTACTACAAATGGGATAGTCACTTTACAATAGTTAACTAACAGTATCTTTTGAATGTTATCCCTATTTAATTTCTTGTGTCTTTTTGTTAGGCAATTACAATGATTTTTTGTCACATTTTTTATTAGGCTAATGTAATGCCTTTTTCCATACTTTTACAATAGTGATTTATGTCTTCTTTATATTAAAATTTCAATGGTTCATAGTTTCTCAACTATTCAAAATGTAAGTATTTTGGTTATATTAATGAAATAACCAATTATTTATAATTTCATTATTATTTATTATAAGATTATCTAGCTTTTCACTTTCAATATGTAATTTCATTACCATTTTAGAAATAATGAATGTTTTTCAAAATGCTCAACATTGCATTTATTTTGAAAGTTAGATGATACAATTAATTTATTCAAAATAAAAGTTAATAAGTATTATTGAAATTTAAATGAAAGTTAGAAAATAAAAAATATTTTTTCAAAATGTTCAACAATATATTCATTTTGAAAGTTATGTGTTATAACTGATTCAATATAAATGTTAATAGGTATTATTGAAACTTAAGTGAAAGTTAAAAGGCAAAAAAAAAGTTAGATAGCTATTTTAATTCAATTAGTAACTCCTAAAGCCTAGTCAACATTCCATCCATTCATGTAGGATTTTTCCATTAAGATAATAGATAATTTTTCAAAATATTTGAACATTATACTTATTTTGAAGGTCAGGTAGTACAATTGATTCAAAGAGAAGTTATTGGTTATAATTGAAACTGCCTAATTTTATTGTGATTCAATCTTGTAACTATTTTCTCTTGGTAGTAATGAATGTTTTGATCCTTTTTATTTGATCATTCTACTATTGATTTTTCATGCCACAATATTTCTTCCTACTTAGTGTTTTAGTTAATTCATTTTGTAGATCTTTCTTTAATTAAGAAAGAAAAGCATTCCCTTAATACTATCGAAACCACCAAATTCTCATAATACAAACTAACAAATCCTTCTTTCTCTTTTTAATATGACTAGAAACATTTTTATTTCAATCCTTGATTACTAAGGTAAAATCTCTCAGAGCTTGAGAGACATCCACCTTCTTAGCTTGTTCAAGGATAAAAACTTATTAGAATCTTCATGATTCAACTATGCAACTTCAAATTAAAAAAGATGATTATCTAATGTTAGTGTATATGCCCTAAAACTAATTATATTGGTGATTGTAATTTTGAATCATGTTATTTTAATGACAATTCCAATTATTATATTTATATATATTGTCTGCGTAATATATTTAATTATAATAATAACCTTAGAATAATTGTATTCTTAAATGTCCCTAGTCATATATCATTGTGGATTAGGTTGCTTTGATATGTTAAGACTAGCATGTGTGAAGACTTATATGGGATATTAAGTTTACACATGAGTACAAGTTAGAGAACTTGTATACTGGACCGACCCATATTAAGAACACTACATGGATCGTTATATGAGTGTCATAAGTGGTTCTTAGTGATCATTATTAATATGGTCCTTTGACCTGAGATTACCAAGGTTCCCTACATGTGAGTTTCATATTTTGATACTATTCTATGTCACTAATGGTTAAGTGAATGCAAGGGTAGATATTGGATATGTCACATATCATGCGGAGGGGTTTGTGTGATCAAGATGGGATTTGTCCCTCCTATATAACAGGAGTAACATCTATGGGCCCCTTGATTAAGTAAAGCTGAGAAAATGCATGGCCATGCTCAGATGAATTGACATGAGATGTCGATTATATTTGTTTCAGTCAGCTTACTTAGGAATCAAGAAACCTCAAGATTGGGCTATACGGGAATGACACGGTCCATGTCTCGTGCTCAATCTAGATGTATAGGACAAAAGGACATAAGTGATGATCACGTGTAAAGGTTTAGTCAAATCACCGACTTTCTCATTACTTGGGTAACAATGATGTGTTGCTAGACACCAATCTTTGTTTATGATCATTAATATGATTAATGGTCATTGCCAACGTAATGAGAGCCTGTAGGGTCGCACACTTAGAGCTTAGTGAATTTGGAATTAATGGACCAAATTGTTTGGGCTTAATATTTGGGAATTCATGTTATAATTATAAGGCCCAATAGTAAGCCTATAATTATACATGAAATAAGGCCCAAATAGGTTAGGTTTTTCTATGCACCTATTTAAATAGGCTTATTGGGTAATAATAGGATTACTATTATTCTTCACGCACCCCAAGTAAAAGCATAGAAAAACCCTAGCCACTCTCCTTGACTAAAAATCTCTGAAGAGGCGTAGCTAGCACTACGAGGTCTAAGGAGATCAATTCCAACCGGTGTGTGTAGCAGACATTCATCGGTGATTCACGGGTTCGTGTGGATACCACAGAGGTGCAGCCACAAAACGTTGTACTGGTGATCTGATTTACTGGTTTCCATTCCGGTTCGTGATTTGGAAGCAGATCAGATTTGCTGCAGCGGTCAGAAGAATTTTGCCGAAAGGTATAAACCCTAATCCCTGATCTATGGCGTTCTAAATTCGCATGGATCCTTGGTGGAAATCGTGTAAAAATTTTATTCCGCTGTGCATGTATGATGCGCGATTTCCAGCATCTAATTCATTCATCTTACTATATAAATTAATCATAATTAGGTAGTGATCAAAATAAAATTATGTTAACGCTTTAACTTGATTTTCACTAAAATATACTCTTTATTCTATATTACACAGCACAAAATCTAATTTTTTAAACAACATATCATAGTTACTAGTTTCTAGGCCTTTCCATGTAATTTTTTCCTATCTTGCCTTAAGCTCTAATAAATTGCAATTATTTATTCTTTCATTATATAGAAAATTTTTACTCCAATCAAAAGGAGCACTCCTTTTTTTTCTCACATGGATCATAAATATTGTTAAAATCACCTATTGAGATCTAAATACTTGATATTTGCTTACTAAATTTTAAAGTTCTTGTTATAGAATTATTTTCATATCATAATTTGGATTAGCATAGATAGCAATAAAAAGCCATATCACCTCCTTCTAAAATAATTCTCACATGTAAGAATTGAAAACTTACTATTAACATCTTAAGAGAAAATTTCTAACTGTTCCATCCTAACCAAATGCCCTAAGAAATTCATCTCTAAGTACTATACTCCATTTATCAAAACCCAACTATTTAAATATCTCTATCTTGTAACTTGTGTTTATCCTACTTTACATAAGAACAAAAACATTTGGAAAATTTCCTCCTAAAATGGTGAAAACTTAAGAAATAAAATCTTTATGGCTAGCACTATGACAATTCTAAACAACTATTTCATTCAACACTAATAATATAAAAGAAAAGATAGAACTAATGCTCCATAAAAGTCACACACTTTTTTTATTTGGATTCATGACATCAAAACATGAAACATTTTGTTTCTCTATTCCATTGTATCCATTAGGGATATAATATCCAGTGGCTTTAGGTTAAGGATCACCTTTTTCTTTTATATCTAGTTATTTATAAGAACTCTTGGAAAGGTAATTAATAAAATCACTTGACTAAGAGTTTTAAGAACATGGGATAGTTGGGTTAAGAACATTGGGTTATTTGCCACATTCATATTTTTGTCCAAACTAAAATGTTGTCGATATTATACCTATTATGATCCATTTTGGACATTTAAATCCATATTTTTCTTCATCTAACCAAGCTAGCCCAAATAGATTTACCTCTATACTTTCCTTAATGATATTCCTTGATACCATCCTTCATGTTTTCAAGGTATGCTTTTAAAGGAAGACCCTTATTATTTACCTTTAATTGTCCTAAAACATCTTTTGCTAGAAAACTTTGGCCTCCGTTTTCAACATAGTTATCCTTCATAAAATCCTATTTGTTCTCATCTAGTAGAACACTAAACTTAAAACCCTTAATTATGCATTGTCTTGATTTTTAGATTTATTTATGCCTTCATTATACATCTTTTTATTTCTGTGAGGTTTTTTTTCTTTTCTAAGTCGAATCTAATCACCAAAATAGAGTTGCATTGTGATTTTTCATTCTTTATCTGCACTAGATTCCTATTAACATTAACATTACCCATGTTTTAGGCTTGGGTTTTGCTTTTAAAGGGGCATCCTTATGAAATGTCCTTACTTCCTATAATGAAAGCAAATCATATGAATGCTTTCATACTTAATATAGTACTTTTTTCATTGATTAAATATTGAGCCAATAAATTCTTAGTAAGATCAATCTTAACATATTATCACTTGTTCAATAGTTATCACATATAATTTTTTTAGGTTTTTACTAACATTATTGCTTATAAAGATTAAAAAAATTATCATATAAATGGATTGGAAGGCTAAGTAAATGAATACACATTGCTACCTTATTAATGTCTACCTTTTTCAAATCAAACTTTAGGTCCTATTTATGCAATGCCAAGTAGTGATCATCAAGAAGCCATAATCCTCTTATAAGTGCAAACTCATACTTAAAAAAGATTGTGAACTTAATAAGAAAATTCTAAAGTCCACAATGTCTAAATCTCCATCTTTTGGCCCTATGATTGATATAATTTGTTCTTTAAGGCTTTAGAGACTATTTTCCTTCCTAATAATATTATGATTAATGCTTTATACAAGCATTTGCTTATTTATTTCTCTTCTTTCTTGGAGATAACAAAACCTAGATAAGGTTTTTCAACCATCTATTTGATTACTTCAAAGCCACTAAAATCTTGTAACTCATCCACTGGGGCATTTTTACTACTCTTACTTAATGTCTCATTTTGTTTTCTTCCATGTAGACTACTACTAGTGAATCCTTCTATGTTTTTGTATGACTTTGTCTACTAAACCTGTCTTTCTCCACCACATTATCAGCATAGCTGATCAAATCTTCTTTTGCTTGTGAACTTAACTTTATTACTTTTCACCTTTTTAGTGTTTTGATTTAGTAAGCCATACTCCTCCTTCAAGGTTTCATTGCTAACCATGCTTAAGAAACCTTAATAAAGTGAGTTATGACAGATTATTTTATTGCAGAAAAGTGAAATTACTTTTATGTTATTTGAGATTAACTCAACTTAATTTAAGTTTAATTTTAAACGAATCAAACTTAATTAATATACAAACAAAACTTATATTGAGTTTTATATTACTTAAATTAAATTATTTACGAGCCTAGTAATAAAAAATATATTTTTATTTTCTATGTTATGAATAAATACTATAATACATTAAAAAAATCACATTAGTAATTGTTGATGTTATATAAAGAAGTATGATACTTTAATTAGTAATTAGCTTTCTACGTTTATTACTTTTTGCTAAGTGAAATAATTGATATTATGTGACTATTGTATAGGTAATTTCACAGATTTTATTATTGTAGAAAATTTTATATTGATTAGTAAAATGAGATTAAAAAAGTTTGATGATTAGTTTATTTATAAAAAAAATTTTGTACTCAAAGTTAGATGAAATAACAAAATATTCAAGTAAGATTATATAAACTCATCTAGTCTCATATTTATTACAAGTTTAAGCTAAAATTTGAATATTTAAAGTTTGAGAAGAACTTTGAGATAAATGACATACTATTTAAAGAAGATTGTATAACTTATTTAGGCTTATATTCAAATTAAGCTTAGATTCAAGTTTGAATTATTTAAACTTGATAAATTTGCATTCAAGGTTGGGTCTTTCTTTCTTTGATGGATTCAAACTTAGGTATACAAATGTTTGATTTGACTTTACTCACTTATACCTTTGTTTACTGACATAACCCTCAGAGGATGGAGATATAATCCAATTATTATAGCGAATGCATCTTTTATAATCTAGGAGTAAGGGTAAGAATTTTTCTTAAAGGATAAAATTCATATATAAAGTATTATTGATAATATTATAAAAAATAAATAAATATTTTTATAGTATTATATTTATTAATATTTTTTAATAATTATAATTTTTAATAAATTTAAATTTTTATTAAATTGTTATTATTGTATTACATGAAATTAGTTTACATTGTTCAGTTAGTGAAAATCAAAGTGGGAGTTAAACATTGAAATTACATTAATGAGTTCCTAATGTATCATTAAAATTACTAAATCCAAGTGTACCTTTTATCCTTTAATTTTAATTCAAGTTTTAATGATATCCATTAACTTTTATTTAAATCAATTATATCATTTCACTTTCAAAATAAATGTAATATTAGATATTTTGAAAAATTATTTGTTATCTTAATGAAAAAAATCCTACATGGACAAATGAAATGCTAACCGAGCTTTAAAGTTGTTAATTGGATTAAAATAAACCTCTAATTCCTTTTTATTCTTTAACTTTTTCTCAAATTTTAATAATATTCATTAACTTTTATTTTGAATTAATTATACCATCTAACTTTTAAAATAAACTTTTTATCCTTTAATTTTTATTGAAATTTTAATAATATTTATTAACTTCTATTTTAAAATATTGTACCATTTAATTTTTAAAATAAATGTAATGTTGGACATTTTGTATTACTCCCAAAGCTTATAATACTAATTGACAAACTTAAAAGTTCAAGAAGAAAAAGGTTAGATGAAGAAAAAAATGAAGTCAACAAGTACTACTCAAATGACTAGAAAACGTGTAAGATAAAATTTTCAAAGTGTGATGAGTTTGGCCATAATGCTAGATCATGTAATAACCAACCTAGCAATGCTATCAATGCCACCAATATAAGTGCAAGTTTAATAGGAGACAGTGTAACTTAACTACCTACATTAAGATAGTTTTCAAAAGTTACAAGTTAACAACTAGGAGTACCAACCATGTTTAGGAAAGTAACAAACGCTACAACATAACCTATAACCATAGAATCTAAAACTACATCTAAACTTGTAACAACAAGATCCAAGGCTATAATAAGAAGAACTTTATCAAGTGAAAGAGGTATAAGCCAATAACAAAAATCTAAAAAGTGAAAGGAAAATGTAAGTATTATTTGCATTGAAATTAAGTTTTATAGTTAACCAAAAATGATTACATTGATATTATTTTTTTTCTAGTATATAAGGATATGATGGAATACCTTTAGTGCTTTTTACCTACAAGGGAAATTTTTGCGTTACTCAACAAAGCCAAATTATTGCTACAAGTAAAGTGGTCCTTTTATAATAATTAATCAATGACATCTCTTAGTTATTTTCCATATTTAGTTTCCCACGTTGTTATGCTTAGTCCTTGCAACAATTTTTTGTGTAGTGTTTTTATTAGGTGTACATAATATATTTTTCTGATGATTTTACTATAGTGACTTATAACTTATTTGTATTGAAATTACAAATGGTTTTGTCATGATTTATCTTCAAGCATGCAACTAGCATAAAAAGTCATTATAAGTAACTGCTCGTAGGCACAACCAACATGCAGAGAATGCAATACTCTATGTGCAATTGAGCCCTTTTTTCAAGCAGGTGTAATTGTCAAAACTCTTTATAAATAAAATGAAATTATTCATGTAATAGTTTGTACTTATAAACATCTATCCTTAACTATCTCGGGGCTAACCCCAATGCCAAAATTTTGAAACAGACCTACTTCCAACCTATTTGATAATAACTAAGCACCCAAAAAGAAAGTGCCCTATAAAAGAGAGGGAAAAAAGAGAAACAGTAAAGTAAGTTTCATTGAAAGTCGATGAACAACCTAAATAATTCATAGAAAAGAGGAAATTAAATGTCACATTAGTAACTATGTATAGATATATTTAATTAAATCATAAAGTTAACTGATCTTTAGCCAAGAAAGAAATCCCTTCATTAATTTATTATGAAGAGGTTCTAAATTATACAAGATAAATACTTCCATGGGTGGAATGATTATGAGAGTCATGCACAACATTATTGTTGAATTTATGTCATGCTACATATTTCCATATCAATTAATTCATAACATAACTTATTAAGGAACCCATATGACAAAATAAATAAATAGAAAGGAATGTAAATCTCCTTATAACTCCTTTTAATCTTTATCCCTTACAAACTCATCTTTATCCTCTAAGTCAACCTTATCTCCCATAGAAAAGCATGCGGATTCAATGCATAATGCCATAATATGCATATGATCACCCGCATATCATTAGATCTTGTTTATAACACAACACACACACACACACACACACACAAATATCTAATTCAATTAAGTGCCTCACTTGACATAACAATTCAAATACATATTAAATTCTACACAATATAAACGTAATATTTGATATCAATATTCAACATAAAATAAGCAAGTAAATCATAATGACAATAATAATACATTAATTAATTCATACTACAATGGAACTTCATAAGTTACAACATTACCATACATCTTTGTATAGCCCTACCATACTCATTTAATATCCAATGAACACATAAACACCATTCTACAACTATAAAATTATTTAAAATTCTTAGGATCCTTGAAATGGGTTGAAGGTAAAGGAAAATGAAGTAAAATTGATTATAGAAAGCCAAAGGCAACTCCAACTTAGAATAATTAATTACAAAATCAATTATATTAACATTTGTACTAGATAATCAATTATAATAAGAAAGAGATAACCTCGTGCTCTTATAATCAATTATGCCAACATTTGCACTTGGATAATCAATTATAAAAGGTAAAAGCTAACTCTTACCCTCATAATTGATTATATCATGAATATCTTCGAACTCTATAGTTTTTTTATTGTTCACTCAAGAAAATTTGCCCCAAAACTCACATTTCCAGCGAAATTACTTAATTCATCATAAAATATAGAAACAACATCATAAGCTTTAGTCTTAACAAAATTTGTACATCAAACACCATTCTACAACATGAAATTCTCTAATTTGCAAATGAAAGGAAAAACCTAACTTAAGCTAACTAGGACATTAAAAACTCAAATAAAATTAGATAGAATATTCACTCACTTTTAATGGAGGAGACAATAGGTGAAGGACGTGATGGTTTACTTTATCCTAAACATCCAAAATCAAAAGTTGAAAGTTAGGATACCAAAATCTTATTTGAACCAAAAACCTTAATCATCTAATAAAATCTAAAAAGGAAGTGAAAAAAAAATATTACAAAGATTTAATGATGGAATTCTTTACCTTGCCTAGATTGAAGAGGGAAGAGGTTGAGGAATATTGAAGTTATGCTTGGAAAATGAGTGAAAAGGAAGAATTATGTTAATTTAGGGAAAAATATGAGGAGTTGGCTAATTTTGGAAAAATATAAAGGCATACACCCTATGGGTAAATAGGAAAACAAACTCTCAGAGTCCATGTTTAACCTTAAATCACTCTTATTTATCAATTCTTAAAACATTTCACAAAAGAAATAAAATTCATTTATTAACTTACTGTAGTTAATTATTTTCACGTAAAACATTTTAAATTCTAACAGGTATAACAGGTTTGTAGTTTCTCAACTATTCAAAATGTAAATATTTTGGTTGTATTAATGAAGTAAACAATTATTATATATTATAGAATTATTTAATTCTTCATTTTTAATGTATAATTTTATTATCTTTTTGGAAAATGAATATTTTTCAAATGATCTGACATTGCATTTATTTTGAAAGCTATGTGGTATAATTGATTCAAACTAAAAGTTAATGGATATTATTGAAACTTGAATGAAAATTAGAGAATAAAAAAGATATTTTCAAAATGTCTAACATATGCATTTATTTTAAAAGTTAAGTGATACAATTGGTTCAAAATAAAAGATAATTGTATTATTAAAATTTGAGTGATAGTTAAAGGATAAAAAGGAAGTTAAATAGTTATTTAACTCTGGTTAGCAACCCAAAAGCCCAACCAACATTTTATTTATTCACGTAGGATTTTTTCATTAAAATGACAGATATTTTTTAAAATGTTTGACATTACATTTATTTTGAAAATTATTTGTTACAATTCATTCAAATAATAGTTGGTGAGTATTATTCAAATTTGAGTGCAAATTAGAGGATAAAATGTACACTTTGGACAAATAACTATTATTCTATCTTCACATATACTAAAAAAATGTAACATATAAAAGATAAAAAAAACTTATTTTGAAAATTATTTGTTACAATTCATTCAAATAATAGTTGGTGAGTATTATTCAAATTTGAGTGCAAATTAGAGGATAAAATGTACACCTTGGACAAATAACTATTATTTTATCTTCACGTATACTAAAAAAATGTAACATATAAAAGATAAATTTTTTTTTTGAGGTTTGATGATTTTTAAATGAAAATTCAAATTTGAACATTGACATAAATTTTGGAATAATAAAACATATGTATGTATTATTAAAAAAATAAAAACAATCACTAATTTAAGATCAATATATGCGACACAAAATAATATAAAAAATAAATATATATATTTAATTTGTTTTTAATTGATTGGCTTTCAACTGTTAAGGTTTTACAAGTATATAAGACTCTTAATTATAATTGTCAGGTTAATTATTAATAGTGTGCTCTATTTAAAAGGTTACTTTTAAACAATCCTTAAGGTTAAAGATTTTCCTTAAAGTTAATTTAATCATTTGTTAAAAGAAAAAAGTAAAAAAAATATTACACAATACAAGTAACTAATAATTAATATACTCCCAATTCAAGGGACAATATTTAATTTAAATTTTCATTTTAGATTAATACCAAAATTTATGAAAAGCCAAATATGTCATCACTTACTCGTAGATGAGTGAAGAAACTCTCAATCCAATGAGGGGCTAACATTGCAAATAAATCGAATTTAGTCAAATATTTGCACCCATAAACTTGAATTCAGTAAAACTAAATGAATTAACAATTATTGAGAGTGAAAATTTCAAATTTGAGCTGAAGCCCAATTTGAATATAAGTCTAAGTGAATTTACATGAATAGTATGTTATTTGATAAAAAAATTATATTCAATTAAAATATTTAAATTCAAGTTTGAGTTTGGAGTGAATATGAACTTAGATGAATTTATACAATTTTACATTATAAATTTACTATTTTATCTAAATTTGAATATGAAAAAACTTATCTGTCATAAATAAATGGAGCATCAAATTCTTAAGTCTCCTTTTACATATTAATGTAAATTTTTCTACCGCCATCAAATTTATTAAAAAATATTTACACAAACATCGCATAATATTAATAATTAAACTTAGCAAAAAGTAATAAGTATTAAAAAATAATTACTCTAGTCAAAATATACTTTTTTAAATAATTCATAATAACTAATGTGATTGAATTTTTCATGAATTATATTATTTACATATAATATAACAATAAAAATATATTTGTTGTTGTTAGTCTTGTAAGCCCTCCAATAATTTAAGTCAAATATCATGAAATTTAAGTTTGATTTATATATTAATTGAGCTTAATTTGTTTAGGCTTGATTCATTTAAAGTAAAATTCAAAATGAGTTTTTTCCAAATTAATTTAGAATTGCCTGTACTAATTGGCTAATTTACACCAATATATTACTCAAAGCTACACGGTTCTGCCTTATTGTTGTGGATAATATTTTTATTTTAGCTAAGTTAGGATTTTTATGTTATAGTGATGTACTAAAGCACCTATTACTAGAACTATTGAAATCAACTCAAGTTTACGGATAGATTTATGAATCTAAAAAATATAAATTAAATAAAATATGAATTTGTTTAAATGTTGATCTAAAGGATTCAGTTTGCAAGCTAGATCAAAATAATCCTTCAATAAGTTAGTATTCATAGTAGCAAAATTTTAATGGCAGGCTGAATAAAAACATCAACTTATAATATTAAAATATTTTTATATTATAGAAATATAAAATATCCACTTTGTCTATAAAAATATTTTGAAAAGATGTTCAATTAAAAATATTTTTTGAAATATTTATATTCTTAAAAATATTTTTCTAAAAATTAAACTAAATATAAAATTTTTTTATCCTCTTAAAATATTTTAAAAAATATGAAAAAAATTTGCGAATCAAACTCGGCTATCGAAGAATGGCCTTGTTGGAAATTATCCGGTAGAACTGCAGGTGGGGGTATAGTAATGCTGGAGTAAGCCCCCTTTTCTATCCAAGATTCCAACATAAGATTCAATTTTTTTTTTTTTACCTTCTACTCTATCAAATATTTTATATTAATTTTATTTTTATAAAATATTAAATTATCTAATTTTATCTTTTTAACAAAATATTATTTATATAAATATTAATTTTCTCAATTTTATCCTTCTAATGATAGAATTAGATAAATTAATATTTTAAATAGATAAAATTGATATAAAATATTTTATAAATATAAAAGTATAAAAAAAAATTCGGTGAGAAGAAAAATAGAATTTAATCTATTCCGGAGTTTCTCAGGGATTAACGACCTTGACCCCGATATTTTTTTAAATTATGTATTAATGTTATATAATTTTATAAATCATTTGATTCCAAAAAAATTTTAACTCCGGAAATATTAAGTCAAAATTCATGCTCGTATATATTTGAGTTCGTACATGGAGGAATAACAGGGCTGTAAATATGGTAGTTGGTGTGCAGTGCTTTTCAAGTAGGGGCGTATGAAGGAGATCATAGAGTTCAGTTAAATGAACAAAAAATTGTAGAAATAATTCTGCAGCCAAAACTATTTATGATTGGGTTCAAAGAAGCAAGCCTCTCTTTCTTTTAAAAGAAAAAATTGTGAAAGTAATTTTTTAAGCATCTTTTCCAATGGTAAATCTGAATTCTCCAAAAATTTTATCTTAGAATAAAATTAGGTTTCATTTTATTCTCAAATAATATATATTTAATAACGAAATATTTCATTGTGTCTATATATTTATTTTGATTGTATTTTTAATATTACAAATTCATTAAATTTTTAATATAAATTTCAATAAAGTTTATTTCATTCGATATAAAACATGTGTTGCATTCAAAAAAATTTATCTTAACTTTTATATTTTATTTATCATGATATAATTGAAATTTATTCTTTTATTAAATTTCACACACACACACACACACACACACACACACACACACACACACACACACACACACACACACACACACACACACACACACACACACATATATATATATATATATATATATATATATATATATATATATATATATATATATATATATATATATATATTTCAAACAAAAATATTATTTGCCAATAAACTAAGAGTTCAAATTTGATTTACTATTAGTATAAAATATTTTGCACTCTAATGAGAAGAAGACTTATCATTAAAAAAGTAATAATAATTTAAAACTTTTAATAGTAGTAAATTTATTTAATAATTTTTTACTAATTTAGCAACATATGAATAAATGATAGTATAAATATGATTTATATTGATAGTAAATTAAATTTAAATTCATTTTATAATTATTTCAAAAATTATAATTCATGTGCATAGAAATGAAAATCATTTTGATGAAAAAAATTGAAAAAAAATACTTAGTAGACTTTTTTTATCATCTAATCTTTTCAATAAATATCTTTAATAAATAATGTGATCCATGAGTGGGCCCTATAATCACTAAAGTGATGTTTGATTTGTGAAATCAAGTATTCCTAAAAATATTTTCATACTTTTAGGAATGTGATTTTTAAGAATTTAATTTGTGAGAATATGATACTCACATATTTAATTTAATTAGAAACATTTAAAAGGATATTACAATAATATATTTTAATTATTTTTAAAAATATTATTTAATTATAAAAAATATTTTCATTAGAAATTGAGTAATTGTTGGTAGTGTATTGTGATCGACAATAGTCACCAATAATAGATGATGAGGGTAGTAATAGTAGTAGTAGTAGTAGATGATGATAATTACCAATGGTGATTGCTAGAAATAAACGATGAATTGTTAATACTCATCAATAATAGATAGTAATCAATGATGGTTACTAATAATGAATAGTAATGGATAGTGATAACTGATAGTGGATGATTGCGAAAGGTGGTTACTAGAAGTAGGTGATGGTTAATAGTAGTCACTAATAATAAATGATAATAAATAGTAATCACTAGTGATAAATGATAGTAAACAATGATTATTGGTAGTAAATAGTAACTGACAATGATTATTAAAAATGGATAATGACCAGTAATGATTATCGATGATAAATGATAGTAATAAGCGATGGTTACTAATAGTATATGGTAATGAGTAGTGACTAATTACAATAAATAATAAAATAGATAAAATAATTTTTTTATTTCAATTAAATTTTATCATATCATAAAAATGTAAAATACATACCTTCTTATAAAAACATTTTAGAAGAATATTAGTTTATATTTATTTTATTAGAAAATAGTGGCCGACAATGATTGTAAAAAATGGATGATAGCCAACAATAGTTATCAACGATAAGTTATGATAGTGAGCAATGGTTGCTAATAGTATATGGTAGTGAATAATAATTAATTATAGTAAATAATAAAATAGATAAAATAATATTTTATTTCAATTAAATATTATTATATCATAAAAATGTAAAATATCCACCTTTTTATAAAAATATTTTTGAAGAATATTAAAATTCTATTTGTTTCATTGGAAAGCATTTTTCGTAAAATATAATTATAAAATGTTAAAAAATATTTTATTTATTTAATATTAAATATTAAGAATTTGAGACAAATAATTTCTCTTATTTTAAAAAGAAATTTACTTTCGTACATTTTCAAGCTTTCAAGGTATTATATTTTTTAGTCATTAATGTAAATAATATATCATCACTTTATTAATATATATATATGCAAATGATATTTTTTTATGAAAGATACTTTCTGAAGAAATAAATAGAATTTAAGTTAAAAATATTTTTAAAAATTTAAATATTTCTAGAAATATTTTTTTAAAAAAATTGAATCAAATATGAAAATTTTATATTTCTTTAATATATTGTTGAAAATGTAAGAAAATTTTCATTAATGAAATATCAATTAAAAACAAAATTAATAAAGAGTAAATTCAAGGATTTGCTTCTAGCTTTTCAGCATGCACATAATTTATGTTCCACTACCCTTAAAAAATTAATATAATTTATTGCCCAATTACCCACCCCTGAATTTTTCTTAATTTTTAGCGATAACGAACGCACGCCTTGTACGCCCTCGCAAAGGAGAATTTGCCATATTCACTGCTCCCTCTGACAGAAATTAAACGGTGCGGCAAAATGAGGCACCTTTTTTCCTTTTTTTTTTTTTTTAAATGCGGATGGAATGACGAGAGTATGGAAGTGGGAGGCAGCGGGCGTTGCACATTGCTGAAAAATTGTGAACATAGGGTGGGGCCCTTGGGAAGCGGGCCATGAGACAGTATGAGTGATGGGATGCCCAGTAGAATCTCTGTCCTTTTCGAAGTTAACGCTCTGTAACCGTAAAGAGTGAAATTTGGGCTGCACTTTTTACGGACCATTTTACTTCTTTCCGAATAGGAAATTTTCTTGTGCATGCATTTATGATTTTGTAATATTTATGAAAGATTTTATGGGTTTAAATTTCATCTTTTAACGAAAAATATTTTTATATAAATATAATTTTAAAATATTAATATAATAAATAATAAAAAATAATTTATATATTTAAATTAAATATAAAAATAATTTTAAATTATTTTTATTATAATTTTTAGTATTATTTTTATTATAAAATATTTTTTTAATCATAAGTTGTAAATATATATGGTATTCTTTTATCAATATTTAAAGAAATAAAAATTTTATGAAAAATATTTTCTATAAAATAAATAGAATCTAGTGCAAAATATTTTATATTATTAATGAATAAAAAGAAAATATATTATCAAGAAAGTAATAATAATTAAGAATCTTTAATAATAATAAATGGATTTTAATAAATTTTTATTAATATAGTATGAGTAGTGGTATAAAATTAATTTACATCAATAATAAATCAAATTTAAATATTTACTAAATTTAATTTTCATTAAAGACATATTTTTATAAAATTATAATGTTTTAAACCTCTTTTTTTCGTAATTTCAAATGATACAGTTGTATTTTTTTGTACTTGTTCCAAGCAGAATATATATATTATAATATTTTATTAAAATAAAATTGTAAAATGATTTTGCAAGAATTACAAGTTATGGGAAATTTTTCTCTATTTTACTGTTGTTTTTCTTGTTGCTTAACTTGTTACTTTTTTTTATTTTAAGTCTAAAGTCATTTGTCTTATGTTACGATAATTTTATGTTCGAAAAATATTTTTATACAAAAATTGATATAATTATAAATTAAGAATTCTCCTTATTTTCCTAAAAAAAAATATAAAAATATAAAGTAGTAAACATGTGAATGTGAGTAGTGCCAAATCTGAGGAGAGATAGGGGCCTGGCCGTGGCCTTGTGATGGGTAACTAGAGTAATTGTCTGAACTCTGAACTCAATCAGAGACGAGCCATGCATATGGAGTAGTTTTGCAACATGAATGAAGTAAGTTTCTTTTTTTTTTTTTTAAGGGAGTTGAACATTTTCATTAAATAATTTTTAATTTATTTTTTATTTATACTTAAAATTAATTGATTAACAATAAGAAATTGATATTTCTGATATTTTTTATTTATTTAATTCAACTTTAAATTTTATGAAAATTATAAAATAATTATTACGACTTTCAAGATTATAATATAAAATATTAAAAATATCAAAAAAAAAATTAATTACCTCTAGTTTTCTTTCGTTGAAGCATCACTCTAATCCCTTTTATATAATTATTCTTAATTTATTTATAATTTTTAATCAAGTTAACATACTAAGTCCTATATAAAAAAATAAAATGACATACACTATATACTATTTTAGAAACTCGTAGTTATTACATAAAACGCATATAACTATAAAGACACGACGCAAAACATCTCATATATTATAAATCATTAAATATCATATAATGTGACAGGACCTTTTGAATCAAGTGATATATTATAATTTTTAAAAGCTTTATCTTCTTCCACATCATCAATTCAATCTTAAGATTTTACGTAATACTATCATGTTGTTAGAATTTAATCCAAATTATAATAATTATCAATTAATAATTATTTTTTATGTTGAATTATTTTTCCATTCAAATTAGAATTATTATCGATCTATAATTATTTTCTAGTTTGAATTATTTTTCAATTCAAATTAAGATTTATTTGTTCAGTTTTTGGCCTATAAATACATTGTATTAAATATGAATAATTTGTCAAATAAGCCAGTATGTGAGATATTTTGGGTGAAAGAGTTTGCATTTATAACTCTTATGGTTACTTGAAAACCTATAATTTGTTCTTGCTTTTTTAATAAAATTATTTGTATTGAAAGTGAAAATATATATATATCATTTATGAGAATATATACTATCAATTAGAGAAAGATTGTAAGGTATTTTAGATGTGGGCTTGAAAGTAGTTAAATATTTTGTATTTTTTCTTTTTGATTTCTCCTAATGAATTTCATTTATTGTTTTTTCATGTGGAATAGGCTAAAAGTCGAATCATATCACTATAATAAATTATCACTTGTACCATGATTTAAATCATGACACTAGATTAAAATTTTTGTGGTTATACTACTTAGCCATAAGAATATTAGGTGGATGGATATATAACATAAGTGAGCATGGTAAGGAAATTGTCATAGAAAAAAATAAAAAGATCTTATGACATAAATAATTTTTTTGGCTATGGATTCACCTGTAAGTAATAGATTCTTCTAATCATTAGTAGAAACATGATAAGAAAGGTATATATATGGCTACTAGCTTATACTACCATAAATAGAATCATGACAAAAAAATAAAATAAAATTGTTACAAAAAACTAATTTAGCAAGCTAAAATAAAATAAAATAACTAGTGTAAATTATTGAAACTCTATCTATTTGGAAACTACAAATTGCATTTATAGGAAATCAAATCTAAATCTCCAAGTTAAGGAATGTTGAGTTTTACCATTGCACCAGTTTACTTTTTTAGTATTATAATATAATATATTTTATATAAAATTTTAATTCACCAATTGATTTCAAAAATAAAATTATACTCATGTGGTACTAATAATATAATAATAAAATATTACATAAATGCATATAATAAAAATATAATAATGTTAAAATTTTTATGATTTTATTTTAAAATTATTTTGTATAGACTAAAACCCTATTTGTTCCATCACTAATTTTACTTATATCAAATCTATCCTTTATATATGTCTTATATCAATTTCATATATGCAATAATTAATTAATTAATTAATTTTATATTTTTATTAATATTTTTTATTAATTATTATTAATTAAGTAATTATAATATAAAAGTAAAATTTTTACATCTTTTGAGTAATTTTTTATTATTTTTTTAAAATTCCTTTAGTAAAAATTGAATTATATAAAAAATACCCATATAAATCATAATTTTAAACTATTATACATATTTAAATTTTTAATTATAAATTAAATTTAAATTATTATAAATTATTTACTTCTATCATTTATAAATATAAGTTAAATTATTCAATTATTTACAAATTTTTAGTATTAATTTCATTCCTCACATATTATTTATATTTGATTTTTTTATCATTTTATTTATCAAATAATTAACTCATCAATATAATTATAAATGAATAGAACTAAATTAATTAAATTATTATTTAAAAAGGACTAAATTAACACAAAATATTTGTGAAAAAAAATTCATACAACTAAAATTAATAAGAGATGAAAATGAAATTTTAGAATATTTTATATATATCATTCCTTTAAATAGAATTTACTTCAAATTTTTTTTATATAATAATTTAATTATTATTAAATTATATATAATTTTACATGAGTATTATTTTTAATTTTTTAATAAAAATTTTCTTAATATTGGTAATGAATGTAAAACCTGCTATTACATACTTCTAAAATAAAACTTGTTATCATGAATTGTGTTATTTATATATAATATAATAATTTTAATATTTTTCTTAATATATATATCTTCTTCATCAACACATTTTTTTAAGAATAATGTAAAGTGATAAAAAATAATTTTTTTATAATATTTCATACCTTGAATGATCTATTTGTATAAGTGATATTTTAAAAATTGAACTGAATGATGAATTGAAAAAATTATTGTATATGTATGTATTATATATATGTATAGGTTAACCCTATTAATTTTTTACTTTTAATATGTAAAGAATTTAAATTTATTAAATAATTATATAATATAATCCTTAATATATTATAATATTTATTTTATTATGTATATTAATTTTATTATATAAATTTAATTGATGAAAAGCTAAATAGTTATTTATTATTTTTTAAAGAACTGTTTCAATTTAATAGATATTAAATTTTGTAAATAAGTAAATAATAATATTTAGGAGCTTAATGGTTGAGTTCTTTCTTATACATATTAAGGTTTAGGTTTCAACTCCCTTCTCCATTATTTTAAGAAAAATAATAAATATACATTATTGTACAAGTAGTTTTATCTTTTTACATACATTTCATGAATTAACTAATTGAAAATATTCAATTCTATAACCTTTTTATTTTGGTTAATTAAGAGTCAATCAATTGATCAAATAAACTATTTACTAAATTTTTAAAATAATTATTTGACTTGATTAATTAGTTAAATACCTCTAATTTAAGTGATAAATTAGTTATTTGTCAAATATTCACAATATATAAATATTTATATTTTTATTGTATACTATATTTTATGAATTAGCTAATTAAAAATACTAAGTTCTACGACTTTTTTATTTTAGTTAATTAAAAATTAATCAATTAATTAAATAAGTTATTTATTAAATTTTTAAAATAATTATTTGACTTGGCTAATCAATTAAAGACCCTATAACTCAAGTGATGAATTAGTTATTTTCTTAACATCCACAACATATAAATATTTATATTTTTTATCATCTACTATATTACAACACATTGCACTTATTATAAATGGCATTTTTAATATGTATAGTTATCATAGAAATGGTATACTTAACTATGATCTTATCCATAAAATTAATTTGTGGCATAAGTATTACTTTGTTATAGATAAAAAAAATTTACTTATATTATAGAACAAGTAATATTTTTCATAAAAAATATGCTTCCGTAGCTTAATTTATGGAACAAATGATAATTTGTTACCAGAAACGTATTCTTATAGTTTAGTTTGTGATAGAAATAATATTTTGCTACTGGGTAAATTTTTTTATAGCACAAATAATATTTTGTCATAGAAAATGTATTCCTGTAACTTAATTTATGATATAAGTGATATTTTATAATGGATAAAGTTTTCTCATGATATAAATTTTTTAATTTTTTTATACATTTGTTTAAATTTTTTTGCTTCTGTGGCAAGAGATAAATTGTCATATTTTTGAATTTTCATGACATAATTTATGGCACAAGTATTAATTTATTGTAGTGCATTAATTATCTTTTTTAGGTTAATTTACTACTTCTTCGATCTTTAATTTATGCTAATACATTGCTTCCACACCTCACAAGTGGTATCAAAGTGCGATTCTATCAATTTTGGGTCTAATTCATTTAGATAATCTAGGTTTTTTTGCAATTACATTCAAATTAATCAAAGTTTCTGGTCAATATATTAAATCAATACTTATGTTACAAATTATGCCATAAAAATTCAAAAAAACATGGCTATTTTTTTTCTTACCATAGGAATAAAAAATTTTTAAAATGTATAAAAAAAGTATGCCACAAAAAAAAAACTTTACCTATCGCAAAATATTTTTTATGCTATAAAAAATTTTACTCATGATAAAATATCATTTATATCATAAACTAAGTTACAAGAGTACATTTTCTATGATAAAGTATTTATTAGAATACATTTTCTATGATAAAGTATCACTTGTGTGACTATATAAGTCGAAAAATTTTACTTATGATGAAATATTAATTATGCTATAGATCAATTCTATAGATAAAGTCATAATCAAATATATCATTATTATGACAAATATACATATAAAAATAAGAAAAATTGATTAAGTTTCTTTTCTAATATTTGAAATAATTAAATAAAATTTAAAAAGATAAATATATGCTACTTATAGGAGCCTATTTGGTGAATCTAATAAGGTAGATCATCATAATTAGATTGACTAAACTAATAAGCGAACAAGTGATATTATTATATATTTATATCAAAATATGTATTATAATAATATTAATAATATTAAATTTATCATATAATAATAAGTTTTACATTCATCACTGTAATATTAAGATAACTTTCATTAAAAAATTAAAAATAATAATTATATAAATTACATATAATTTAATAATAGTTAAATCATTATATTAATAAATATCTAAGTAAATTATATTTAAGGGCATAATATATATAAAATACAGTTCATTTTGATCTCTCGTTAATTTCACTTATATCAATTTTGTTTCACAAAGATATTTTATGTATTAATATCATCCTTTATAAAACAAATAATTTGATTAAGTTAGTTCATCTATTAGTATTTTTATGGATGGGTTGATGATAGGGATGCTTAATGGGCCTACGAACTAGATTAGGCTAAAGTTTATACAAGCCCAATTTACTAAGGCTCACATCCTAAATGAGCCTATATTTTTTTGTCCAATTTGCATCTAGGCTGGTAAGGCCAACCTACATTTAATATGAATCTAAGATTTTGAGTTATCACAAAAATCCAAACTATCAATGTCCTAACAAAACCAATTATGAGGAAATGCTATGCCAAGAGATGCAGATATAAGTGAACAAAGCAAAATGTTTTCTCCACTGTCATAATTTATGAATATACCAGAAAGAGAAATTCCTCACAATTCAACATTTCACACTAAATTATTTATTAACTAATAGTCTGTGGCTTTGTGGCAACACCACACCCCTTCCAAAATAAATTTAAAAAAATTCATAAAATGGAACTTGAATTGTTACCTTAAGATGGCTTATTGAAAGCAAAAAAAGCTCCACTAACATTCTTTAAGGATAGTTTGCATGCTCATGACTCCATCTCTCTTAGATGAAGAATTGGTAGGAGTAGGCCCCTCTATGTTCATTGTTAGAGGGTACTCTCATTCTCCCTTACTAACTTTCATCCTTAATAAGCGATAATTTACTTCGTAAGTACCGTAATAAAATGTACTGTAAGGACCAAAGAACCTAAATTTATATGGATTCATATTCATTAACCAATATACATATTTTCCTAGATAAATGCCATACAAAAACATAACATTGTGTTTGATTGAGCAAAACAATCATACATACAAAAAATTAAGTGCGCTAGTCAACTATCAAGTGATAGAATAACATAAAATAGATTTGGTTTTGTAATCACTATGATGTAAGTTCCATAGATTCACAAATGAGACATTTAAGATAGATAGAATATAGGAAGATATTATTGTGAAACAAAATTGCTTTCAATGCATCTTTTATGTAACCATTCTTGTAGTTTAACTTAAGCAAAAGCATGTATCCCTTAAGATTCATTAGTGACATATTGACATTCCTATTCCCATTTAAAAAATGAGCAACCTTCTTTAAGCATTCGATCTTTTTGGCATCAAGTTTTTCTAATAGTAAAAGTAAAACCAAAGAAATTTATGCTTTATCATCTTGTTCATAAATACAAAGACTAGACTTAAATTCAAAAGAAATAAATCAATTCATTATGCATGTAAGTTCCTATTCATAGAGTATATATTTACAAGCTCAAGGATATACATGTAAAAGGGGCCCCATGACCATATGCAACTAAGGTAGCTCGTGGTCATAAGGTAATGTGGGCTACTTAATAGGAAGCCTCCATTTAATGCATGCTTATGCGAATAAGCCCACATAGGCAAAAACCCATGTAGTAATAGGCTTAACTGTGGGTAAGAAATAAATTTTTTTATCCATTTTTCCTCCCACATTTAGGCCTAACCCATGAAAAAAAATTCAACTCAATTATTTTCTAACAAATCCAACTCAATTTCTATATTCCAATCCAAATTTTCTTACCTAAGTAATTTAATAAAAATTAAAATATTAGAATACAATTTGTAAGTTATAAAATAAAAATATTAATAAAAAATAAAAATATACAGACTACCGGTAAGCATGCTTATACTGCATGCAAGGTAATGTGAGCAATTTTTTTACTATTTTTTTAATGCGAGCTTATGTAAGTAAGCCCAAGTAAGCTACACTCATATAAGCTCGTCTCGCTTATTTTACATGCCTACTCAAGGAAATACTATCATAATATAGAAATAAAACAATATAATCTTTCAAGGAAATACTAAAGAGAAATAAAATGAATTAGGGTTGAATTTTAGAATCTTACCAATAATATGACTAAATTTAATTTGTTTCCAACTTTGTTCCTTTGATGAAAATCATTGACCAAATCAAAAGGCATTAAGTGGAGGGTCAGCCTTACCCCCATGAAGTTAAAAAGGACAACAAATCTACCTATACAATATATTTAGACCATAAAATCTAAGCAAAAAAATTCATTTAAGTCATTAAAATATAAAAACATCATATAAACTACTTCTCCAATTGTTTAAAACATATTCTAAATCTCAAATTTAATATAGAAAAGCATAACAAAGTTTAAATATTTTAATGCCCATGACATTTTTTGTTGTAAGCAAGAAACATTGAACTTGAAGTTCTATATTTGTTTGCATTTTGATTCTTAAAACTTACATCCACATCCTTTTCATCTCCATTCTCCTCACAATCCTTTGAAAAGAACAATCTGGCTTATATTTATCTCCTTACATACATATACAAGAATCATCTAAGAAGTATATTAAAAAGAAAGTTATAAACAATAATATACTTGAGAATATACTCTACATGCAAAATGTCTCGTAATATGCAAAAATGACATCTAACATGCAAAAAGGTGATATAATTATACAAAAACTATAACATGCAAAGAGGTAATACAAAGAGGCCAGTCAATTACATAATACAATATTCAAATCTTATACTTATGCTTGTTATCCTTTTAATACATGAGCAACATCATTTATTACACCATCTTCATCTTCTTCCTCAGATTCCTAAGCCTACATATCAATGAATAATGAAATTCTTAATTTTTTAATGTACTACTTATAAATAAGTCAAAATAACAATATAATTTCTTGAATTCAAAAATATTACCATAAAATAAAAAGCTATGTAGACAACTATCGTGTGCAAAAGAGAGCTTGAACTTTTTTAAAGAGAAAATAATTGTTGTACTTATTTAGTACATGACCTCCAATGCTAAAAGCTAATTTAGATGCAATAATAGTTATCAATATACTTATCAAGTCACACATCATATTAGCTAAGATAGGTCATCTAACACTATGATCCTTCCACCTTTTTAAGACATTCAAATTTTTCTTAGTAGAAAAATTAAGCTGTGGCATATCCAAATATGCCACTAATTGAGACTTCAAACTTGTGATAATATCATCTTCATCATCATCCACCAAAGAAGCCCACACCTATTTACACATTTCATGTAATAGAATATATAATAAAAAGAAATTAAAATTAACCTTATGCATGATACATTTTGCAATATAAGTTTACAAGATGAAAAGGTTCAAACTTACATCAGCATTTGAATTAGAACCTATTGGTATTGAAGAACTCATGGAGGGTTGGCTTTGGTAACCTTTAGTATTTAAAGAGCTTAATGAATTCTTTGCACATTCTTCACAAAAGCTTATTCTTCATCACATTTAACCTCTCTCCAAAACCATGAGGATCAATCTTAAAAAAGCAATAATTTAACATTAAGAACTTCACACATGGATCAAGAATGACCATTATGAAAACTAAAACATCATATTCACCCTAATACTTGCCAAATTTTTCTTCATACATGAAGCCATGTCTTTCAACACCTCATCTTTCTCATTCAAATATTCCAGAAGAAACAACAAAATTTTCCAAATGTGGGCAAAGTATGAATTAGCAGTTAGATAATTTAAACTAAATATTAAGTTTATCATATCATAAAATAGCTTCAAAAATTCACATATTTTTTCTCCTTTACCCTACTTCTTACTTGATGGACAAAATATGTAATTTGAATTATGACAAGTAAACATAAAAAATGCATGCCTATACTTTAAACCACTTTCAAGCATTGAATAGGTGAAGTTTCATCTAGTAAGTACATCTAAAACTAAATACGCACATGTACCTAAAGGAGTCTCTTTCAACGCCTTTTCAAATGTCTTCATCCTAGCCTCTGATGCTTTAACATATTTAATGTTTTCTCTAATATTTTCAGTAGAAATGGAACTTACTTTGAATCCTTCTTTAACAATCAAATTTAAAATATAAGCATAACACCTAATATGAAAGAACTCACCATTACAAAGTAAAGCATCAAATAAGAGAAGTCATTCTTTTACTATAAATTGCATGCTATCATTAGATGAAGCATTATTTAATGTCATAGAGAGGATCTTGTTCTCCATCCCCCCATTCATTTAACATTTTCATTATCTTACTTACCAGTTCAAACCCCAAATTTGGAGGTTTTATATCATAAAAGGCAAAGATCTTACTAGTGAGCAATTAAGCAAATACACCCTTCATTGAAACATACAGTTCATAAATCATAAGTAAGGTATATTTGACCATGAATTTGTACCAATTATTCTTTCAGTTTATTTTTATTTTCCAAATAAATTTTACACATATCAAATGCAATAATATGCCAAGAAATGAATTTCACTTCATTGTTCAAGTACTTTCATATTTTCCTAGCCTCATTATATTCCACATATAAGAAGGTCATGCTTTATAATTTCCATGGCTACTAATTCCTAAAAAAAATTTTAATCATTCTCTTTACTTTTTAATTTTCCTTTATAATCAATTAGCATGTTTCCAACTTTTTCTTGTTTTAAAGCTTTGACCCCCTTACACTTTTGCATATTATGACTAAGGGTTGAAGGTACCATATTTATTAACCCCTACTACATACCTCCCATCACACTTTTTCCATTTAACCATAATTCTACCTTTCTTATTAATTTCATTCTTTTTAAAAACTTGCCACATAATTAAAGTATTTTTCCTATATTTTTTAAATTGAAGTTCACTAATTTCAGTGTCTTCTTCTTTATAATCCTTACCATCAATTTTAAATTCATGTGTGCTTATAGGCCTTTTTTATTTAGAATTAGAACTCACATTTTCTTTAGAATTAGAACCCACAATGATGAATGCAATTGAAAGAAAAGAAAATGCAAGTGAACAAACTTAATTAAATGACAAAGATGCTGTGTAGTTTTCTATTTTTATTAGTTTATTCCAAAATTAAACCCCACTACTTGTTAAAATTTTTCAAGTTAGGTGACTCCTTTCACATTTTGTTAATCATGCAAAGTGACAAGAATTAGAGGCCACTCGATCTATCTATCTATCATGAATCATTATTTAATAACGAGGTCCAAATTAATTATTTAAGGACCTAATTATATATAAAGTTAGGTTTCAAATTATTTAACCATAAACTAACTCACTAATAGAGTAATAAAAAATGAAAAAATCACTAAGCTACAAGGTTAATGGTCTTTATTAGAGCTGGTCTTTATTAGAGCCAATGGTGTGCGGCATTACTCTCTTAGTCTCTTTACTACAACAATTGTTGTGTTACTTGTCGATGCAGTGACGCCTTGACAATGGTCCTGTCCATGTCTGTGATTTATGTGTAACTTAATTGTATTTTCCCCCTTCGAGTTTTAGTCTCTTAAAATCTCTTTTGGAGTCTTAGTCTAATGATCTCTCTACTATAACTATTATTGTACCATGGTGGTCTATGTTTGCCTTCCATGTGAACTTAGCTATGCTTCTCCTAGTCTCTTGAAGTCTCTCTCGATTTCTCTCTGTATTGTGAGTCTGTGACATAGTGTCAACCAATCAATGTGTAATAGTGTGAGTGCGATTGTTAGACTATGTTTCAACTTAGGAGTTAGTTGTTCGGATTTGACCATTTTAATACTTACCAAATTGAGTTAGCCAATTGGGACTTAGGACTTGGGACTTGGGACTTTGGAAATTAGATTGTTGGAATTTAGGGCTTCAAACAAGTAAATTAGGTTATTGTAGGGTAGAACCATAAAGTTAGGCCAAGCTAGGTATTGAGTTAGGTTGGGTTAGGATTGTTTGGTTAGGTGGAAAAAAATTAGTATGCAAACCAATTTGTGGTCTACATAGATCCGGTTTGTGCGGACCAAGGCCTGCAAAATTTGACCTTTTTAAGCCTTTTTTTAAATGAGCTTATTTTCATAGGCTCAATTTGCAAAAAAATTACGGGTTAGCCCCCAAGGCCCATTTGGCACTCTTAGTTAATAACTTGATAGATAAAAGGATAAAGATAAAATGTAAATAATATATGAAGAATAAAAATAATAGTAAAAATTTCTAAGAGGTAGAATGATTTAACTTATATTTTTTAGGAAAAAATATGTATTATAAATAAAAAATTAAAAGTAAATAAATTTACAATAGTTTAAATACTTATTTATAATAAAAATTTAAATATGCATATAGTTTAAAGTTATAATTTGTATTGGTATATATTTTATATAATTCAAACTGTACTGAAGAAATTTTTATAAAATAAAAAAATTCTTAAAAATGTAAAAAATTTTACTTTTATATTTTAATAACTTAATTAATAACAATTCATGGAAAAATATATTACTTTGAAATTGATTTTATGTTGTAATAATTTAATTGTGTGTCATATAATCATATATATTCAAAAAAAAAATTATATACATGCAAGACTTGTAAGTTTGTGTGTGTTGTAAGATGTTTAATAATTAATTATAGATTCAAATATATTAGTTGTAGGATAATATATACTTCAAAATATATATTTAAACTTTATTGAAAATCAATATAAGTTATTATCAATCAATTTTTTTAATTTTTATTTTTATGTTAAGTCTTTCACAAATGTAAGTTCTATCAATTTGGTACCATACATAATTTTAGTATTAATTTATTCCATTATATATTATTTATCAATTATTTTAGTCATTTTTTTTCTATAGTTGTCAACCTGTTAATAAAATATTAATAAAGAGATAAAATTAATACAAAATATTTATGAGAGATAAATTTGATACAAATAAAATTAATAATGTTACAAATGGATCTTAGTTTATAAAATATAATTCTTAAAATAAGGCTATAAAACATTTTAGCATAATTTTATTTTTATTTTATGTATTTATGTAAGTTTATTATATAATTAGTATCATATAAGTGTATTTTTATTTGTAAAGTTAATCAATCAATTAAAAGTTTGTATAAAATATATTATATTATAATATTCAAAAAGCAAACAAGTATGATGGTAAGGCTTGGCATTCCTTAACTTGAAGGTTTATGTTCAATTTCTTGTGAATGCAATTTGCAATTTCTAGATAGTGAGAGTTTCGACAATTTATACTAGTTTGATATGGGTCAAGAGCATTAACAAATTAAATTGGTTGGATAATTAATTAAATATGGATATCTAAAAATTATTTTAAAAAGCTACATTAGTTTTCATAACAATTTTATTTTATTTTTTACCATGATACTATTCATGGTAGTATGAGTTACTAGCAAAGGATTTACCTTCACATTTGTACCTGTGGTTAAAAGAATCCATTAGTCCATGGGTTAACCCGTAGCTAAAAAAATCATTTATATCATGAGATCTTTTTTTCCATAGCAATTTCCTTACCATAAGTCCATCTAACCAGTATTCTTATGGATAAGCAACACAACTATGAAAATGTTAATCTTGTGCCAAGATTTTAATCATGGTGCATGTGATAATTTGTTATAGTAGATATAGATTTGCATTGAAGTTTATAAATCCTAAATTTTGAATGAATAGCAACTTTATTTATATTTTTCTAGTGATTTTTTTGAAAGACCTAATTGTAGAGAAGATAGAACAAATTTGATGCACATGTAAAGTACTTGTACTCCATTGGAAGTGGTGTTTTGAAGATGATTAGTCTTTGGAAAAGATGATTTAAGATTTTGGTTTTAAACACTTTTGATGATGGAATTTAGCTTAAGGTGGGGTTTGTTAGGATTTGACATAAATTTTAATAATTGATAATCAATGATTATTTCCTATATTGAATTATTCTCCCTTTCAAACTAGAATTGTTATCAATTTATGATTATTTCCTATTTTAAATTATTTTGTTGGTCAAATTAAGATTCTTTTGCCTAGTGTTTTAGCCTATAAATATATTGTATTAGGTATGAATAATTTATCAAAAAGACTAATATGTGAGACATTTTGGGTGAGAAGTTAGTATTTATAACCCTCATGGAGGATTACTTGAGATTAAATAATTTGCTCTTACTTTTTTGGTAAAATTATTTGTATTGAGAATGAAAAGTATATATATATATCATTCATGAGAATATGTATCATCAATTAAAGAAAGATTGTGAGGCATTTTGAATGTATTTAGGTGTGAGTTTGTGAATGATTAAACACTTTGTAATCTCCATCTTTGATTTCTCTTAATAAATTTTGTTTATCATCTTCACCTATGTAATAAGCTAAAAGTTGAACTATGGACATATTTGGTAAATGACTGTTTGGTTAGCTTTTAGCTTATTTGATTGAAATTAGCTGATTGACTTTTTCAATCAGCTAATTTACTATTTGGAGAACAACTGACATAAATAGCTTTTTACCTTGAAACAGCTAAAATTAGAATCGCTGCAAGTTGCAACATTTTTGTTTAGCTGTTGTGTTATAAGTCAACTAATTGATTAAATTACCCCCATACAGTTGTTGTATTATTTACACAATAACGGAGAGAGGGTGAGAAGAACAGAGAGCTACTGTGTTATTCAAACATTTAATCGACTAAATTACATGGCCATAGTATTGTATAAGTGAAGCTTTCTTTTTTCTTTTTCTTTTTACTTAAAAAAAGTGTAAAATACATGTAACGGCAAATATTGATTGATTGTGACATATAAAAATTAAATAATTATAATTATTAATTTTTTATTGATAAATTTATTTATTATAAAAATTATATTAATTTAATTTTAAAAAATATTTAATTTATAATAAATTATAATAATATATTATTTATAAAAAATTTAATCTACTAAATAATATATAAAATCTAAAATATTAAAATAAAAATTACTCAAATAATTCATACCCTTATTTGTCATTTTACATACAAATAGTTAATCATAAACAACTAATTTTACTAACTAATTTTACTCAAATAACTAATGCAATCAGTTAATCAAATCAGTTAATACAATCAGTCATCAGCCAATAGTTAATTAAATAAGTTAACCGCTACAATTATCAGCTGATTGTCAAATAAGGCCTATGTTTATTATATGTAATGTTTGAATTTATGATTCTTTAATCTTGATTTATATCAATGAAACGCTTCTACATCTTACATCATCCATAAAGTTTTTCTAACAATTGTTGTTTGTGTTCGGTTAAAACATCTCTTACTTATAAGTTAGTATACAAATATGAAGGAAAACCTCAACACTTGAATTAACTTTTCGGTTCAAGAATGTTCGATAAGACATCAATAAATTTTTTATTTAGTTCTTTAATAAATTTTAAGTATAATAAATTCACAAAAATTGCAACTTCATCAACAATTGTTACATCACAATTTTTTATAAAACATTTAAAGGATGAATAACTCCTACCTTGCCTAAGGTTTGAACTAAATACTCTTTTTTTCCTTCATTTTTGGGGAAGATCAAAAACCTTCTTATCACAATTAGAATTGTATGCCATTAGTGTTAACTTCATTTTGACAATTTTGCCTATTTATTAGAATTGATACAAACCACTCACAAAAACCAAATCTTAACATTTCTCTTTTCCAAATTCAAGATTTTCATCTCAATCTCAACCACCTTTCTTTGATTCATTTCTTTCCATTATTTCAAATTGATTTATCTCAAATATGTCCCCCACTTGCTTCTTAACAAATACCAGAATACCTGACTGAACTTGATCCAATCGAATTAAGCAAAGAAATCATACTTATAATAAAGAAAGCCCATGTTGCCTTAATCTCAACCAAGTTTAAGACAAGAATATTAATTTTATTACTTGATTTCTAGCTAAAATGTTTGCTATTTAATATGATTGATAACCTAATTGTTAAGGATAAAGAATCAGCATTCCCTTTGACATTTTTTCTAATGCCTCAAATCCTATACAAGCTTAGGTTTGTGACTACAATGCACAATGTCAAACTTCTCCATAAAAACTCTCCAAAAACTAATTTGAGTATCGGAACATGCTTGGTGGATCTTTTTCTATTGCGTACATTTAATCTTGATTTTTTATGCAGGTCTCGAATCTGACTTAGACCACAAGAAAGTGGTTTGACGTTTTTGGAGACATCATTTCCCTCAATATCCTAAATCATTTTTAAATCCAATCAGCTTTGGCTAGAAGCTTACTACCCAACCCGTGAGACAAGTTTAAAAGGAAAAGAAATGGTGATGACAACGTAGGAAAGGATTAAAGACAGTGGCTGTGACAGCAGGTGAAAGCGCTCGTTTTGTGGCTGTTAGTGGTTGAAAAATTAGGAAGTGCAAGAGAAGAAAGATCGTAGTTGAATGGTGGTAGTGAAAAAGAGAAAATGGTGGTTGTGTGTGAGAGATGGTGGCCAAAAGAAAGAGTGACAGTGGTTGAAGAAGGGCTAGTGGATATGGGGTTAACGAGAAGGGATGCCGTAATGTGTGATGTAAAGTGTCCTTTGTAGTAACTTAGAAGGAGAAAAAGGAGAAAAATAAAGAAAAGAAAAGGGAAAAGAAATATATAGTCCAGAAATATTTATACAAAAATGAGCATTTGTATTCCGTATATATAATTTTAAATATTTACTAATTTCACATAAATTGAGTGTAGTAAGGTATTTAAGGATATTTAAAATATTTATCATTAAAATAAAATCGATTGATTTGTTAACAAGAGGCAAATCAAGATAGAATATCGCTTTTCTTTGAAAGTGAAATAAATAAATTATGATTATTAAATTTTACATTAATAATCTACATTAAATTATAATTAAAAATTATATGATCACTTTAAAAAGTTATATAATTTTATATTTTAATTCTATTTCATTAATATAAGACATGATAGTCATGATTTACAACTTTCACTCCTATAAAAATAATATTCTCACTTGATATCTATCCATGTTCGTAATATACAACAAATAATTAAATTTATTAATTTAAGACAATATTTTAAATACATTGTTATTAATTTTAAGATTCAACTTAACAAAAAAGTGATAATTTTATATAATATGATCTAATTATAAAGAAATAAAGTAAGAATAAGACTACTTAAATGTCGTTTAAATCATTTTTTAAACTAAAATTTAATATTGAAATATAAACATTCGAAAAATTTTCATTGAAAACTGTGTAAATCTTCCTTGTTGAGTGGGGTTCTGCAAGGAAATTTATTGATTTTTTTTCTTTTTAAGTTACCTTTTTCCAATTATTTCTAAACTTATGAGTTTTGCCAAGACATACTAATACAATATGACCCATTTAATTTTGTTATAAAATGGTTATGTATTGATATGACTGAAGTATTTGTAAAAGACAATTTAACTAAATATAAAAAATGCAGCGTGTAAGAAGCCTTTTTTTAAGTAAAATTACAAATATATAGAAAATAAACTATATTTTTTATAATATTTACATTTTTCAAAATATTATAATATATTTAGATGTATAAAGTACTATTATTTTACGATTAATTTTATTAATTTACATCTTCAAATTATTGTTTTCTATTCGATTGTTCAAATGTGTCAAAAATCTTGAATCTCACCTCATAAAATCATGTGTAAATGTAATATTTATATATAATAAGTCAGACAATATATTTATATGATTGTTTTTAATTTTTTATATGGTTGTTTTTTATTTTTTAAATATGCCCTAATTTTGCTTTAGGATGTAGGTTTTATACAAAATATATGTTAATGTCAATGCGATTGTTTAAAAAAAATGAAGTTGAGAGAGAGAGAGAGAGAGAAATGCATTGATATCCTTGAGTTTTAGTAAAATTACATAGATTATCTCTCTTATTTCAAAATCTACATAAACCTCTTTTAAAATATAAAATAATACTACACTTAAATTTGGACTAAACTTCAATAAAATGATGAGAAAAATTGATTATAAATTCAAATCAAGTAATATATACTAATATGAGATATTCCATATACTTTGTGGTTGAAAGAAAATATTTCGATTAAGTTTAAATAGTTAAAATATGAAGTCGAGAGCTTATAGTTTAAGTGGTATTTAATGTTCCTTAAAAATTTTATACCTTTCGTTATATTCAAAATTTAATCTCTGATCTTTGCATGTATTCATTTAGTGGTTTAGCCACTCTTATTATTATAAAAAAAAATAGTTAAACTATGAATGATGAACAAGTCAAATTTTAACATAAGTATTATAGATTTTAAGTCATTTAAATTTAAATATAGCATATCTTTGATAATAAAATACTTAAATTATCATATAGTATTTAAATCAATGATGATTTTTCCTTATCATTTTTATTGAACAATTATTTAAATTTAGGTTAAAATGTAACATTATATTATGTTCTAAAGAAGATTTGTGTATATTTTGAAATTAGAGGGAAGATTTATGAATTTCATTTAAATTTATGGAAGGTTAATGTATTTTCCTTTAAAAAAATGATAAAATGATAATGTATGAAACGATGCAATTTTTGTATTGTTTTCAATGGAGGGGCAATTTGTCCATAAATTCGCAAAAACAAAACAAAATGGAACAAAACAAAACAAAACAACAATACAAGAAGAAGAAGAAGCGTTTGACTATGTTGAGCTAACTTTGACCATTAACCGTTTGTATTTCTATAGAATTGTTAGTCAAAGAGGTGAGCAATGTAACTTTAAATAAAATTTAAAGGAATTTTGAACCAAATTTGAAAAGTGGGGGAAGAGAGTGTATTTAACTTAAGGTTCAATTTCAAACAATAAATAAGTTAACTTATAGTTTAATCTAAAATTTTATTTTACATAATAAATAAATTAGTTTATAATTTATTAGTTTAATTAATAAGTTATAAATTATAATTCATATTTCTATAGAATTGTTAGCTAAAAAGGTGAGGAGTGTAACTTTATACAAAATTCAAAGGAATGTTGAACGGAAGAGATTGAATTTAGCCTAAAGTTTCATTTCGTATAATAAATAAGTTAATTTATAATTTATTAATTTAATCAATAAATTATAAACTAACCTCTAGAAGGGTTTCACGCACTAAATTATTGAAAAATAAATAAATGTATCCCTTTTTATTAATTTACAATTTATGCCCTTCATAATATAAATCATTAATTTTTTTATAAAATATAATTAATTAATTTTAATGTAATTATATTCTAATTTTAAATTACAAATATATATAAATATGTAATGTCATAAAATATAATTAAGTAATTATAATCTTGTTATTAATCATGTAATTATAATTATAAGTAATTATAATTTTATTATAAATAATAAAATAAAAATTATATAAGTAAGTAAATACATAAATTTATAAAATATAATTAAATATTAGATATTATATTTTTATTTCTATTAATATATTTTTTATATCATTTTATAATTTAAGTTAGCTTAATAGCTAATTTTATAAAATATTTTTCACATAATTAATTAATTTATCCCCTGTCAGTTATATAATAAAACATAATAAAAATTATAAAAATATATAATGAGTGCAAAAAATCTCAGCATAACCTAAAACTTGAATAAAAAAACTTTATTATAAGCTATAACTTGACTTCTCACAAAAAATAATAAAATGGTAAACTCATCAAAATTTAGTCAGAGGAATTTTATATTTTTACTCCATAGTAAATACAAGAAATTAAATTTATTAAAGGAATGTAAGTGAGCAATTGTTTATGTTTTATGAAAATTAAAATTTTTTCAAAAGTTCTACTTTAACTCTTTGCAGTTAACCAAACAACCACATTAAAATTACCTTCTAGGGAGGTGTGTTTGATATCCAAAAATTGCTTAGCAACAATCAGTACTCCATTTTTATTTTTTCATTAAGACTGAACTTAAACCTATGCTCAAGAGATAGCTACCCATATATTGATAAAGAATGTATGAATTCTCGAAAAGAGAGGAGCCATGGTGATCCCCCCACTTCGATGTCGACTCTTCGCCACCTAGAGCTATGCTCATTTTTCCAATTATGAAGCATGGGTAATCAATCCTACGCACATTGAACATAGTGGGAGACCCGCACAATGGGCTATTAGCTCAATGGTAAGCGTGCTCCTAATAATTGCATCGTTGTGCTTGGGCTCATAACATAAAAATATTAATAATCCTTTAACAACTCTAGAAGAATAAAAAAAATAGATTCCAATCTAAATAAAATAGAACTATCTTTTCTATATACTCTCTCTGATTCCGTTGATTTTGCGAGCTTTACAAAATTGATCAAATCATATAAGTATCCATTTAGTACAAAGATATCCACACAACATATGTCATTGAAAGGATTGAATTTAAACTAATGACTTATGCCTTATCATGGCATTACTCTACCATCGAATTAAAAAGGCCCCTTTGATTTTGTCTAACGAATTGATTTGATTGAATCTATCCATATGAGATAATAATAAATAAAACAAGAATTTAATAAAAAAAATTATAATTTTATAATAAAATATTAATATTACTATAAATATTAATATTCTAGTTATAGTATATTATATAACTTCTACTTTCTAAAGAATAACATTTTTAACGTAACATTTTGTTTATCACACAATTCCTTATTTCAAGGGCCAAATACATTTTTCTGTTAAATAATTTATTTTTCTAAATTATTCATATATGCTTCACATTGAATTATTCCTCTAAAGTTGTTAGAGTATTAAATTTAAAGTTGTTATTATAATATTAAATTAATAGCTAGCATTATATGAGACAATGTACTTCTATTTCTTGGACAAATATACAAAATTTTGCAGGGTCATTCTCATGTATCCCTGTAAAATAGGGATTACCAATATAACCTCTATAATTCTTTTTTTTTTTTTAAGTTTTGTAATTTTTTCATAAATTTTATAACTTTTTATAGGATATTATAAATTTTTTATAAAATTTTAAAAAAATTTATGCTACAATCATCACTATTCATGTTATGAGATTTATGAAAAAAAATTGAAAGATCTTATAAAAAATCATAAAATTTATATAAATAGTTATACTCCATAACTTATAATATTATGGAAAAATTATAAATCTTATATAAAATATTTTAAAAAGTTTCATAGAATCTGAAATAATGTGTATGTATGTTACCTCGAATTGATGTAACGTGGAAGAATTACCCAATCTTATAATTTTATCACTAACAATTGCACTACAAAAGTTTTCTGAATTTTTCAAGTTTTTATGTAAAATTATGACTTTTTGTTGCAAAATGGTTGTAAAAATAATTTAAAATTTTTTAACAAAAATTGTTATAATTTTTTATTAGATATTGCAATTTTTTTAGAGCTTCTAAAATTTTGCATGCTACAATCATCATTGTTTGTGTTATAAGGTTTATGAAAAAAAATTGCAAGATTTATGTCAATAGCTGAACTTTATAACTAATGACATTATGAAAAAATCATAAACTTTATATAAAATGTAATAAATTTTATCAAAAAAGTCTCATATCACTAACAACGGCACTACAAAAGTTTTCCCAATTTTCCAAGTTTTTGTGTAAAATTACGATTTTTTGTTGTGAAATAGTTGTAAAAATAATTTAAAAGTTTTTCACAAAAATAGGAACGAAATCCATACATTTGTTCCCCTAAATACATGTCAAAGTAAAATTATACAAACTGTATTTCTCGCCTGCGTTCCCTCAAACCACATTTTCTCTCTCTTATTATTGGTAAAATTTACTCATTTTCTTGGTTTTGACCCTAACTGGGGAAGTTTTGTTTTTTTCTTTTTCTTTTTTTTTTTTACACCAAGGCATTCCTACACCTTTTTATCATGTATAAAAAAAATTTTATTTGAGGGCAGGAGTAAAAGATAGTAAGCCACTCCTAACAAAGCACTTTCAAAATTCAAATTCAGGACCCTTCATCAAAATTAGAATCTTTTAAGATTCAACCTACTGCTATTAAATTAATCAATTATCGAAAAAGTACTTTTAATCCTATGAATATTTTGATAATATAATTAAGTGATCATTAAATTAAGTTGCCCTACTTATTAAAATATAAGTAGAAATAATATCAAAATTCTCAATATCATGCTGAGAGTATTTAGTTTAAGTAATATATAATATTATTTATCTTCTTTCACATCCTAAATTCAATTCCAGAATCTCAATGTTATAATAAGATTTGAAATATATCCTTAATTTGATATGGATGTGGATTAATGGATCCAAATTATAAATATTTTTAGAAATATTTTAAAATTTTATTTTTTTAGGTAATGAACAAAATTTAATATTTTCTTAAAACATTCAAGGGAATATGAAAAAAGATTCTATGATCCAAATATTATTATAATATGATGTTTACATCTTTAGAAATACAATATTATAATATGATGCTTATATTTTAGAAATTTTGTGAGTATTTATGAAATTTTAACGGATAAATTATAAAATTTGTAATTTTTTATAAAAATCATTTTTTAAAAATAGTGAGGGTGTTCAAACGTACAGTAAATACATAAAAAAATTACAATTTTGTAATTCAAAGTTGCATTAAATGTTTTTGAAAATTTTTTCATTTTTATATAAAAATCACAATTTTAATGGAAAATATTTTTCACAAAAAAAAAAAAAACGTATTGACAAAAATCTTCTCGAACACGTAGCAGGCATAACCGATGTGTGCATAACATTCATTCACACATTTTGAACTATTAGTTTGTCATAAAAACATGTTGATCCATTATAATATAGTTTCAAGGGTAATTTTTTTTTTTTACTGTCTCTATTTTGGACTATTAGTTTGTCATAAACACATTCTTTTTATAAAATTTTCTCATAAATTTTATACTTTTTTTTATAAGTTTTTATAATTTTTTATAAATCTTGTAATATGAATAGGGATGATTGCAATAAAAAAAATCTAGAAGTTCTATATAAGAGTTATAAAATTTTATACAAAAATCAAAAAATCATTTTAAATTAATTGCAAGATTTATTGGATAAACGTAAAAATCGTAGCGGTACTCTTAAGGGAGTACACCCTTACTTAGTAGTTAGGGCATAAAAATATTAAGAAGTGTAATATAGTTTTAATTACTAAAAATTTTATTTTATTTTAATTATCATTGTATAACTTTTTTTTAAAGTCAATTGACCCAACCATTAGATAGACTCTAGATCCTTCCTTGCATTCGCCCCTAACAAAAGAATTTTGGATGTTATACTTACTATTTTAATATATATTTCTTCCTATTTCTTGAGTATCTAAAGACCTCAACTTTTTTACATGTTATTTTTCCAAGGAATGTATATAAATTATTGTTCAATTATGTAAAATAAGTTTCTTCCCAGAACATGATGTATCCAATTAATATCAAAAGAGAATCTGAATAAAGTGCATAAATACCTTTCCTTTTCATTTTACAATTTTAGCTGTATCCATTTTATTTCACTTTTATAGACCTATATTTGATTATGTATAACTTTTTTTTTAAATAGAGTTAGAGAAACAATATATTTGGAAATTCAGGACTTTCTTATCAAGAAAAGAATAATTTTTTGTACCCACATTTAATTAAATGGGTATCAATACCTTGATGGATAAACTAATAAAAAAATGACACCAAGAATATATGAAAGTAATTTTCAAGTAAATCATCCATTTTTTAATCTTGTAAATTATGCTTCAAATTTATTCTAATTTTAATCCTGTTCCAAACTCTTTTTTTAAAAATTGTAAATTAAAAAAATAAATTGAATCATCTATTTTTCTTTACGTAGATTTAAAAATTTTGAACCGATATTTTTTCATATACATTTGAACATGTCTTTTAAATCAAACTAATCCCTTGAAACTAATTGAAAGAAAAAATTGAAAACTTTCAAGTAGCAACCAACAATTTTAAAAGAAAAGGTTTTGAATTACAGACTAACAAAAAGTTTTGTCTAGTTTTACGTATTAATTGTTAGGAATTCTTTGTTAGCATATGAAGGAAAAGGGAAAGATTAATGCTTCTTTTGGATTCATTTTTTTTAAGAATTCAATTCATTCCACTTTAACTAAAATTATTTTAATTCATTCACAAATAAATTCTATTATTTAAAAATCATGTTTAAAATAATTATATCAATTCATTTATAAATAAATTTTTTTTATTTAAAATATGTTGAAAGATGTATGCCATTCAATTACAAAAATTTTGACTGTATTATGATAAATAGAATAATTTCTTATGTAATATGTGTTTTAGGATAAACGAAATGAATTATTATAAAATTTCAACTGAATATGATGAATTCACAATAATATAAATATAATTAAAATAAAAATTATAAATAAAATATTTTTTACTTAAATCTAAATATCATTTTAAAATAATAATTTAAAAATAAAATAAAATATTATTTAATCAAGGGTTAATGAATCACATGAGAAAAGCTCCATGGCATCCGACCATTGTATGTGCTATGATTTATGGTCACATGCTTAGAAAACTTATACAAATAAAAATTGTCGTTTATATTTAATTGTGGTTATATTGATCAATTTGAAACAATAAGGTATCCCAATCCCAAAATTTCTTTGTTAACTATCATCTTTTGAAGTGGAATTTAAAGCATTGTTTCTTGCTAATAAAAACAATAAGGTGTCTTAATTCGAAAATTTCTTTGTTAACTATCATCTTTTAAAGCAGAATTTAAAGCATTGTTTCTTGCTAATAATTCTATTAAAAAGGATCTTACTCAACAAGATAGGTTTATTATGGTTTATGCTCTACTAAAAAGGATCTTACTCAACAAGATAAGTTTATTATGGTTTATATTGTACTAAAAAGGTGTCCCAATCTCGGAATTTCTTTGTTAGCTATCATCTTCTAAAGCAGAATTTAAAGCATTGTTTCTTACTAATAAATCTACTAAAAAGGATCTTGCTTAACAAGACAAGTTTATTATGGTTTATGCTCCAATAACTTTAAATCCTAATCTTGAATCTATCTAAAGTCAGATACTTGCTAGTCCAACTATTCCTACTTTGGAGGAAGTTTTCTCTCGTCTTGTTCATGTTTCTTCAATTGATGCAATGCCTAAGGATAGTAATGAGCCAAATCAAGCTGAGTTAAATTTAGATTGGGCTCAGTTTCAATTTGGTTTAAACTAAAATTTTCAACTTGAGCTTAACTTAAATTGAGCTCACAATTAGTTTAGCTTAACTCAATAAACTTATATTAGTATTAATAAAAAAAATCAAAATGAATTGGATGGTTCAATTAGAAAACTCATGAACTTGACACATATTCGACCCAACTCATAACTAAAATCGAAAGTTTTTACAATCATATGAAAAAGTACTGAACCAACATTAAACTAATTAATAAGCATGAACTGGTCACTATTTCATAGTTCTTATGGCTTCAAAATTCTACATTATCACTTTTATTTTGCAATGAGAATATTTGCATCCATCTTTTATATCATTCGATGTGGGCTTTCCTTTAGAGAATTTTCACACCTTTCCACCTTCTCTTAAATAATGTTCTTAAAATTGTATTTATCTTAATCATATAACTAATTTTAAAATAAGAATGATGCTAATAACGTCCATTATTAACTCCATTTATTATTTTATTTTAATTATAATTCAAATTCAAATTCAAATATTAAATTATAATTTTTATGGTTATTATTTTTTCTTCTTAACAAGTACTTAATTTAGAATATATATTACAAAAGGATTGGATTTATAATTAATATATATATTAATTAATCTCAAATTATACATATTATTTTAACCAACCCATGATACAATTGAACTAAACATCTCTAAGCCTAAGCTTGATTCATTTAATACATGAGCCAAATTATCTAGCTCATATATCATTTATTTGGTTCATGAGCTTAGCTCATCAAGTTAAAAGTCGAATTAAGCTTTAAACCTCTCGCAATCTGACTTAATTTATCACTAGCCCTAGCAACACCTAAACATTCTATCTTAGTTTCTCCTATTCAACACAATACTAAACTAAAACAAGGAAGTGATCATTGAGGAAATAAAGGGAATTTTCCTAAGTGTACCTTCTGTCATAGGTAAGGACATACTGAGGAAAAATGTTTCTAGCTGCATAGAAAACCTCATCATGCTAATGTTACATATGTTGGTGCTACTTTCCTTAAGCACTCTAATGAACAACCATAAAAATTTGTAACCCTCACTAAAGCTGATTATAATGATCATCTCAAGTATCGAGCATTACATCAGTCCTCTTCATTAATTGCATCTATAGTTCATACTAGTAATTCTATTGCTTGCCTTACTCAATCTTTTCCTCTTAGACCGTGGGTCCTTGATTCATGTGCATCTAATCATATTTCTGCTAATCCTCTTTTGTTTTCTTATTTTACTCATTAAACATCTTTACATTTTTTAACATTGACTAATGGCTTTAAACAAGTTGCTACAATTGTAGGTAATACCCTTACCTTTTATGCCTTTGGAATCTATTCTATACCTTCCCAATTATCCCTTTGATCTTGTTTATGTTAGCAAACATACTGATACTTTGAGTTGTTCTTTTATTTTTTACCATGATTATGTTCTTATCTAGGACCATAGTACAGGACAGGTGATTAATGCAAGACGTGAGTCACAAGCACTTCATTATCTTTTTTCTCCTTTTATTTCTTGCACTACTACTAAATCTTTAGCTATTCTTCATAACTTTTTAGGTTTTCCTAGTTTGTCCAAGTTTTAGAAGATAGTTCTTGGTCTTTCTACTTTGTTAAATTTCAATTATAAATCATATCAATTTGGTAAATAATCTAGAACTTCATTTCTTAAGGGTGTTAATAATCAAACTTCATTCATGTTTGCTTTAGTTCATTCTGATGTTTGGAGTCCTTGTCAAGTCATTTTAGTTTCTAATTTTTAATATTTTGTAATCTTTTTTAATGATTATTTTATTGCACCTGGTTATATTTAATGAAATTTCATCTAAACTTATTTTCAAATTTTAAACCTTTTTGTACTGAGGTTAAAACATAATTTAATACCAATAATCAATTATTACGTCATGAGAATGCCCTTGAATATTTTTCCATAACATCTACTCAACTTATGTCATCTTAGGGAATTTCATATCAATCTTCTTATGCTTATACCATTCAACAAAATAGGGTTATTAAACATAAAAATAAATATTTGATTGAAATTGTTCACACTTTTTTGTTACATCATAATGTTCCCTCTCATTTTTGAGGTGATGTTGCAATTACTACTTGTTATCTTGTTAACAAAATGTTTTCTTCTGTTCTTCAACATATAGTTCCTTAGTCTATACTATTTCATGACTAGTTGTTATACACTCTTCCACCATATGCTTTTGGTTGCATATATTTCGTTCATAATATGACTTATAAATAGGATAAATTATAAGCTCAATCTGTCAAGTGCATATTCATTGGCCATTCTCACATCAGAAAAAGTTACAAGTGTTGCTCTCTAGACACTCAATGCTATTATATGTCAGTTAACGTTACTTTCTTTAAGTCATTTTCCTTTTGTTGTTTATCTTCTTCCATAAAACATCACTCTTTGAAAAATGTTCTTCCTATTTCATATAGTCCAACTATTTTTCCTTCTAGTCTTGGTGTATCCAACTCTCCTTCATTCTCTATGCCACTACATGTATATCATAAATGTTCTTATACTAACCCTAATGCTATGACACCAAGAGACTCCTATTAACTCACCTTCTACTTCAGCATCTCCACCTACTACAAACTTGCCTCTAGAAGACCAATTTCCCATTGCTATTCGAAAAGGTACTCATTCTAGTTATAACCTTCATTCCATTTATAATTTTCTTAGTTGTCATCGTGTGTCTTCACTTTATTGTACTTTCATCTCATCATTGTCTTTTGTTTCTATTCTTAAGACTACAAGAGAGGCACTTTCAAATACAAGGTAGTGCCAAGCTATATTAAATAAAATGATTATTTTACATGCTAATGGTACTTAAGATTTGGTTCCTCTACCTCCAAGTAAATCTCTTATTGGATATTGCATGGTTTACACTATTAAAGTAGGTCTTGATGGTCAAGTTAATAAGCTTAAAACCCATTTTGTTGCTAAAAGATATACACAAATTATGGACTAAACTATTGTGATACTTTTTCTCTTATGGCTAAAATGTGTACTCTTCACTTGTTTCTTTTAATGGCTACCATGCGTTCTTAGCCTTTGTATTAGCTAAATATTGAAAATATTTTTCTTCATTGTGCACTTCAAAAGAAGATTTATATGGAAAAATCACCTAATTTTGTTGCTCAAGGGAAGTTTAGTCTAGTTTGTAAGCTTCATCATTTGTTGTATGGTTTGAAATAATCCCTTCATGCTCAGTTTGGATGTTTTAGTACTCTAATTCAAGAATATAGCATTATTTAATCATTTTTAGAAGAAACACTTAGGATTACTTAAATACTTTCTTGGTATAAAGGTTGCTCAATCCAATTGTAGCATTATTGTTTCTCAAAGGAAGTATGTTTCAGAGATCCTAGAAGAAACTGATATGTCAGATTATAGATAGTAAACTCTCTTATAAATCCCAATTCCAAACTTTTTCTAAGACAAGGAATTCTAAGACAAGGAAAGTCTCTTGTTGATCCTAGAAGGAATTGAAGACTAGTAGGTAAGTTGAATGATCTTACTATTACTCAATCTAACATTTCTTTTATTATTTCTATTGTTAGGTAGTTTTTTTAATTTTCATATGATGATCATTATGATGCAGGCATTTGAATTCTAAGATTTATTAAGGAGTCACCCAATCAAGGATTGTTATATGATAATAAAGATCATACATAGGTAATTGGTTATTCGAATGCTAACTAGGATGAATCCCCATTTGACAAGCTTATACTTCAGGATATTGTATCCTTGTTAGAAGTAATCTTATATCCTAAAAGAGTATAAAACAAAAAGTTGTAACCTGACTAAATGCTAAGACAAAGTATCATATTATGGCTCTATCAACATCTGAGTTTTATATCGATTAAGTAACTAATTCAAGAGTTTGCAAAGGTATCTTAAATGGAATTATGTGATAATCAAATTGCTCATCATATCACTTTCAACCCTTTATGAAAAGATCAAACACATAGAAATTGATTATCATTTTATTTAAGAGATTATGTTATCCTATTGTATTATCATTAATTATGTCAATTCTAATAATAATAACCAGTTAACTGATATTCTTACTAAATTTTTTAAAACTCCTCTTATTTAATTTATTTTTAACTACATACAATCTACATGCTCCAACTTGAGAAAAAATATTAAAATATTATAAATTTGTATTTGTATTGCATATATATATATTGAATAATTAGGTTTTAAACCTAGTTTGGCTTAACCTCTTGTACATATATACATATACAATTAATTAGAATAATATATCACAAATTTTTCTCATATGCTCTCTCTTTAAATTACAATACATATAAAGCTAAGTGTAGCCACTGCCCACTTGTTGTGAACTCTCATAAAAATCCCATAGCACTCAAGAACTAGTCAAATCACTTCCTTTCAAACTCAAAATTGAATTTGATTATAAACTTCCAAAAAAATTGATTCTGACTGCCTTAATATGCTCACTAATATCTTACCCGCAACCTGCAAGAATTGTGTGCATTACTCCATGTGCATTCACTTTAGCTTTTAGTCCCTAAAGTATGAATTTGTACCCTTCTTTATCACGTTCCTGTGATATTCAAAAGAAACTAAATCTTCATGTACAATAAAACCCAAAAATTGTCTGGCATCTACCCCTCTCTTACACGAATCTAATGTCTCTAACATGAATCTTGTGTGCGTCTCATTTTAATAAAAGAGATCAAAAGGAAAAAAAAGGAGGATACAAATTAGCACAGTTACTCCCACCACTCTCGACAGGGAAAATATAGCACAGCACAGTCGAAAACCATTTATTTTTCTATCAATTATTTCTCCATTTAACAGTTCCAGTCCCAGGAATCTCCTAACTAACAATTGAAGAGCTACACTTTCTCCATTCACAGCAGAAACATCTAACAACTTCAGCATGAAGGGGCCGATATTTCACCGCAAACCCCTTGAAACCAGTCAGAGTGAAAGATAAGAGGGAAAGGCAGAGAAAAAACGGTCGGCTTACAAATTACAACTCCCAATTTTAAGTGATAAAGTTCTTTGTAATTGATGTTTATGGTCCCTAACCAGATGAAGTGAAGTGAAGCACTTCATCCTCCTTCGTTTTAGAAAACCCATTAGAGAATACAGCCCTTTCCCTGGAAAGAGCCTATTTTCTCTAGAAGGATTGCTCCATTTTTTTCAGGAGTATGGGAGAGTAGATATTGCTTACTAGAACATCCTTGTCATGCCATACTGAACAGGGCCAGCCTTTCTATGAGCAGTGGCTCCAGCAGCTGTATTAATCCCACTGTATTGAGCCGCTTTTGACTGCAGCAAGTTTGTGTCGATAGATATTCGATCGCTGTCTTCTATCTTGTTCAGGCCCAGCCGTGTCATGAAAAAAGGGTTGGTATCAATATTGATGGCTATATCGGGTGCGACTTTGGCATTAACTGCACATTGCTGGGCCTGTTTGGCTTGCAGAGGCAAACCCTTATCAGCTTCTATTGTAGACGTTTCTTGATTTCCCGTGCTACTAGATCTTTGGTAATAGTATGCTGGAGGGATGGCTTGAGAGGGATACGCAGAGCCTCTGATGAATGCCCTTGGATCATAAGAATCCTTGACAACACCCCCATACTCATACGGAACAACCGGCCCAACAATTTTACCAGGTTTTGCTAGAAAGAGAAGCATTACCGTATTAACAATGGTGATACACAAATTGACCAGACAATGATGATAAAGAAAACAGTGAATACCGAGAGGAATCCTTTGTGGTCCCTGCATAGACCTTGGAATGGGAATATCTGAATCTCTTGAATTCTTATTATATTCCTCAGCAGTCTGCCTGTGTTTTCCAGAAGCAGTACTTGTTTGCTCATTCGGAGATACTATATTAGAATGCACAACTGTCGACCTGCCGATAATTCAGAGAAATTAGTACCTTAACTCTGCTCCTTGTGAATTAAGAAGTCATCAAATACATGGAAGGAAATGAAGCCTGTATTGCACTTTGTAACCACCTATTAGAGCTAACCTACATAGCTCATGCTTTTATGGCAAAATTTGTCAAATATTTCATCATATTCTGTAAATTTTTTCTTGAAATTACAGATATAGCACCTTCAAAATTAAAGGATTACCCAAAAAAAAAAAAAACTTACTAAACCGTATCTTACCCCTACAGTAATTTATATCTAGCTTCGCCCCAGGTCGTAACTGCAGTTGCTCTGTACCAGTTACATTCCTCAAATCCATTGTATGTTTTAATTTAAACATCAATACTTGTATTGCTTCTAGGAACTCACGAAAGCTCCAACAATTTACCCTATGATATTTAACCATTATCATGACATAATTCTGATGTAATCCAAGACTAACCTTTCCTCAACATTCGGACTACTGCAAGAAATGAATGCAGAAATGCAGTGAGTGACTGGAGTGACTGTTTATAAATACCTTGGAAGAGAAACATGCTTTCTCTCAGGTGGTATAACTGGCCCATTTTTACCACCATTTTCCTCAAGATGAGCAAACTGCTTTCGGAACTGATCAACAGCACTGTATAATAAGGAAAAGTTAGTAATTAGAATTCTGATTGGGAAATAATCAAAGGGGAGGAAGATTAAAAGAGAGGACCTGAAAAGGAACTAAAAAAATGAAACCTTGGATAAAGAAAGTTAGTTCTATCTGTTCCATTCATGTAGTCTTTCAATAGCTGAGGATGATACTCTAGAATCTCACGGAAAATAAGCTCGCGTATCTCTTCTTTCGTGACCCTTCGCCTTTCAAATTCAAACTCCATTTTTGTAATAGGCTGGCAGGATGGTTCTCTCTCAACTTTTGCCAGCCCCTTGAAGTAAGGATCAGCCAATGCCTGAAACACCAAAACCATTAAACATCTGGAGCAATAGATTCAAGAATTACACATTGAAGTTTGAGATACATATTCAATTCTAATTCATTAGGTCTTCTTTTGTCCAAAGGAAAAATATAAATGTAAGATATCATTATACATCCATCTAAAATAACACTCAAATGCTTGTACATAAGAAACAGAATAATGTAGTAAACCTCCTCAGCAGTGGGCCGGTCTTTTGGATCAAAAGCAAGCAACTTCTGCAGTAGCCGCAATGCCAAGGGATCTGCATTTGGAAATTTTTGTGAGAATGGTATAGGCTGCTTTTTCCTCATGCTAGTTAAGTATCTCCTTGCCTTCTCATTACGAACCTAAATACAAAACAAAAAATTGTCAATGCCACTATTGGGACGATCAAGTTATGCAAATGATGAAAACAATTTCTTGTCTAGAAGATCAAAAATTTACCCGTGATATAGTGTCCAGTGAGGGAGTCCCAAGCAGATCAGTCATTAAATCCAACTGGTGAACAACATTCTTTCCAGGAAAAAGTGGTTTTCCTGTCAATACTTCAGCAAATATGCAACCTATACTCCAGATATCAATTGCTGGCGTATACTGTAACAAGATTCATTTTAAAAAGAAAAAAAGAAAAGAAAAGAAAGGGTTAACTATGAAAAATGCATCTGAACATTTGATACCATTAACTATTAAATGCATCTGAACAATGATACCATTATGTTGCATCCCCTTGCAATTACAAACAAGTTAACAATTGACCCACACAAATGACCTGTCCGCTTGACACCAGGAACAGAAATAACATGCAGATCAAAGTGCTTATCTAATTATGAAAACTCTCAACATTTGTACTGGAGGCTCTGCAGTATATAGAATGGAATAATGAAGACATGAAACAGATTTTTTCTTTATAAATCCCATTTGTAGATAGGCAAGGGCATTGACAAATAAAAATCTGAAAATAAATCAAACGATTGTATTTTAGTGAAATGGCAAAATCTACCATTAAATTGAATTTGTTTTCATTTATGGAAGGAAAATTAAGGGATAGTTGAAATTCTAAACTATTTTGAGGTTGAAAGGTTAAATACTCAAAATATCAAGGATTCATGATAAATTTCTAAATTGTGATGTTAACTATTTAGATATTATCAGAAGTCAGAACACAATCACGAAATAAAAGATCAAATTCAAATACAGCCCTGACAACTTCAGGTACTACCACAATCAGCAAAGGAAATTAACTTTTGACAGAACTAGTGATAGTGATAGGATTACGTAGGAATTAAACACTGCACAGATGACTCAACTTCAATTAAGTTCAATATGCTTGTCACTCTAACATCAAAGTGCGTAGCACTTGCCTAGTAAATATCAACTACTCGATTGATAACATCAATACTCGTGAAGATGTGATGCAGAAATAAACAATAACAGACAGAACAAACCTTGACTAGGCTCTACAATTATGATGGAATGTTGAAATCATCACTGTATAACATTTTCCCTCCTAAATAGTATGGTAGTTGGGAGTGGCAAAGCGGATTGACATCCATCAATCCATCCTAATCCCTGTTGACTTTTAATCCATCCATAATACTTGACAGGTCGAATAGAAGGATGGAATGTTTATCCTAGGGATCAGCTCGGATCGGGTTCGGATGGGTTATAGCACTTCAGGTACCCGACCCAAATTCCATCAGGTAGAAAATACTGCACCCGGAATCAACCAAGTATGAAATGAACCCAATTGTTCGGGTTCATAACGGTTATTTTTTGGGTCGGGCGGGTATTTCGGGTTTTCTTGCCCGGTCTAGAAGTGTATTTCGAGTAGTTGTTAAATCTAGGATAACCATTATTGTGTCTGAATATGAATTGTCCTCTTCGTTGGGTAAGTTGGCCATCGTCGCTTCCAGAAACATAGATCATACGATTTTGCAGGCTTCCTTCTCTAAGTTTAGAAGAAGCAACTGAGAAACCCTTATTTTGCTATTTAAAAGAATGGTATGTCACCTTTGTGTTTTACCTGTTAATATTAAAGTTAATATTTTTGAGAAATGAAAGAATGACAGATATGAATGTAAACTTCTTTGCGCATTTAGTTTGGCGACAACAAATGCTTGAAAATCTACAGGTCTTCAAAGGACGAGTTCGTTAATCAAATCCCTCGAGAAGCCATTAGGATTTTACTAAGAGGTCCTTTGCATACTGGAGATCCCCCAATCGGATTGGTGTCTCGCATACAAGAAGCAATCTCACTTCTAGATCTTGGGTCTAATGATGAAGTCAACAGAATTTATAGAATTCGTGGAATCAGTATATCAACAATTAAGCACGGCCTAGTACATATTCAGGAGACACTTCTTTCTGAAATACTTAAGAATTATATCAAGTAAGGAATGACTGACAAGGGAATTTCAGTGACAAAAACATGTAAACCTTCTCGGGTCGGGTCCGGGTTAAACCGGGTCCAAAAACCCAAACCCCGACCGTATGGACCCGCATTATTCAATTTTCTTACCCAGTCTTAGGGCCTACCTGATATTACCCAAACCGGCCCTATTTTCAGATTCAGGTTAGGACAGGTCGGCCCATTCTACCCACCCCTAATTTATCCATTAAAAAACAGGACATTGAAGGGTCAACCCATGGTCATCCATTATCCATCAATCTTAATATTTTTTAATACAAAAATTAAAATGCATTTGGTTAAGAACTCAGTTTATATATCTTCTACTTCCCTCCCTATATACTTCATCAATAAACAAGTGCATAGCTGAAATTATTATTTTTAAGCTCATAAATTGGAGTCCCAGAAAATCTAGCAGAGCTCATGTTAAACTCAATATCTCATGTATGGTGGGTGCTCCTAATAAGTTTACTTCTCTTTTTCAAAAACTAGTGCTGCAGAGTTTCGAGCACTGAATTGAATCTCAATTTGTGCACGCTACTCTCCAGAAATTTCAATTTTATACTTTCTACTAATCATGCGTTTCCAGAAATTTCAATTATATACTTTTTACTAATCATGCTTGCTTTATTACTTAAGAGGTTGAGATTTCTTGTTGAATTTGGGAATACAGTTATTTTTTCCTTTTTTTTTTTTAATTGAGCTCATTTTCTATTTGCAACTTGAGGAATTTATCTTGCTGCAAGTGCAGGTTTTCTAGTATGCTTTGGATATTGGAATTTCTGATAGAATGCCTCTTAATTTCAAATAATTCTGAATTTAAAGTAATGTCAATTTTGGATCACATTTTTTTCCACATGTGCAAAATGTAGAAAAACTTCAGGGATAAAAGAAGAAAAAGCATGAAAGTGACAACCACAAAAATTTTATTCTAAATTTATGAATGCTTCTGCATTTCGAAGGCAGAGTGAAATTGGCTATTTGTGTCACTAAGGGGCAAGGATAAATTAACAAGTTAAAAGGGGAGTGAAAATATAACTTAAAAACTTTTAAATAACATAAAAAAAAGGTGTTTTCTAATGCCAGCCCACAAAAAAAAAAAAGCAGTTCCAGAAGCGGCAATAGTAGAGGCAGTAGTGGAAAGTAGTCAGGGCAGCAAAATTGATAGGATTAAATAATAGAAGACAACAATAAATAATGAATATTCAAATTGGTTCTCTCTATTTATATCTATCTATCTAACTATATATATATATATATAGATAGAGCGAGAGAAAGAGAGAGAGAGACCATGACCCTTATAAAATTTTAAATGAGTTATAATTAGATAAATGGGTCAATAATCCATCCATTATTGATCCGATACAAATCCATCAAAAACACCCCTTTTGGCAACCCTAAATTGGTCATGCAATCGACACCAATGTCTATGCTTATTAGAAGCTGAGAAAATATCCACACAAATCAATAACATTTCAATCTTAGATCCTCAAGTGATAGCAAAGAAAACAAGAGAGAGTATCTACCATAGGATGATATTTATTTTTACAATCAAAGCTAACAAGCCACAATTTACCACCCATATCAATAACATTTCAATCTTAGAACCAGAAGTGATAGCAAAGAAAAGAACAGAAAGAATCTACCATAGGATGATATTTATTTTTCCAGGCAAAACTAATGAGCCACAATTTTAGGATAAATTAAGCCAAGATTATACATAGCATGGTACCACAACACTAGGATAAATGAAGACAAGATCATACATATCGTGATACCTCTCACTTTGAAAGTCAATGAGAATCTGTACAAGGCCATACCTTTGAGTAAAAGGATCCACAGAGCTCTGGAGCTCTATACCACCTAGTGGCAACATAATCCTGCAGTTGCACATCAAGTTCGCAAGAATGCATCAATATTACATTTTTAACTGATACGAGAAATGGGAATAATATTAAGTAAAGCTGGAAAAAAATTAAAGGATACAAACAGTTATTTAAATGGCATACCGTCCAAAATATAGTTGCTGGCGTGTCACTGAAAGCAACTCTGGCTAACCCAAAATCACAGATTTTAAGTTTACAGTTTGCGTTGGCCAGAATATTCTTTGGTTTCAAGTCTCGATGATAGACATTGGCTGCAGCATGTATAACAATTCAATGAGCAAGTTTTGACATAAAAAGAAAACAATAAACATGCTATTAAACAGAGAGAATGCAGTAAAATTGGACAAACAAATGAATTATAGTGACGGTAAATTTGGAAAAAGAAATGAAGTTATAGGATGACGCACGAGTAAGAGGACCCTATAGAAGACAAAGCAAAGGTTAGACGATGAAAATTCCTATTCTGACATCCTCCTTAGAGATGTCAGTGCCAACATGAACATTGCAACACTGATTATGTCATCAAATATGATCCTTAAAATTACATTTAAATATGAAGCTTAGTAGTAAACGTGTTCCGAAATGAGATATGCATGAACATATAAATTTAAATATTAGATATTGAAAAAATACCAGTGTGAATATACTTCAATGCCCGAAGTAGCTGGTAAAGAAAAAACTGATAGTGCTCTCTTGTTAAGTCATCATTGGCTTTAATGACTTGATGAAGATCAGACTCCATGAGCTCAAAAACAACATAAATATCTTTAAAGTCCTTTCTAGAAGGAGGTAGCATAATATGTTTAATTTCAACTATATCAGGATGACGCAAAAGTCGAAGCAGCTTTATCTCCCGAAGAATGCGTGCAGCATCAGATATGTGCTCAAAGATGTCATGAATCTTTTTTATGGCAACTTTTTCACCTGTATGAGAGTCAATTGCTGAACAAACAACACCATAACTTCCTTTCCCAATGATTTCTTGAATTTTGTACCGGTTGGCATCACCATATTCGGAAAAAAATTCCACCTCCATTGAACTCTGTAGCAGAGATAAGTTATTTCATAAAACAACCCATGTTTGATAATCCGAAAATTTTAATAACGCAAGCCAGAGCAAAATCAGAGAAGCAAGTTTTGTCAATAGAATTTATAATCCAATAAATATATTTTCATTTCTGTCTTAAAAAGAGAATTCACCTAAGTTAAGACTTTTGAAAACTTCACAATATGATCAATAGATAGAACACTGTATGTTCATTTACAGTTTGTATTAAAGGAATGCCGCATCATCAAAGATTCATAAGAAAAAAGCTATAAGCATCTAAAAAAGGAATGCTCTCCTGTATTATGACAAAGCCCGCAAAGCACATCTCAAGGAGAGGTACAGATAGAGATGACATACAAATCCAAAAATGTCATCTGACTGGTTAAAAGAAAAGGCTCTAAATTTCATCAAAAGAGGGCATCCCGGACAAAATTGGTAAACCATTTCATTTTTTTATTACAAAAATAAGGTTTTCCCAATCATTGTGTTATTATCCATAAGTCAGATCATAGAATGTATTGGGTTAAATATTATGAGAATAATTAAAACCGGTAATGCAGCTGCTATGACAGATTAAACCAACTTAGCAAATGCTTCTTTCAGCTCTTAACTTCAGAGGAATTTCTGACCAAAACGACCAACATAAACGTGATTTTTCTCAGGCTGCCGCTTTAGCTAGTCATAACGTGCAGCTAAATGATGACTAACAAAACAACTTACAAAGCAATGATTTTTCTCAGGTAATTTACGGAATTGCAGAGAGTGAAATTGACATAAAGCAGGGTGAATAATAATCAATCCACCTTTTTTCTGTGATCTTGCTGCATTTTCTTCCGAAACCAAACCAATCTCCAAGATCTTCCTATCGAGTTAAGATCAGACACAAACACATAAAACCCACGTCTCAAAATCCGAGAAAACTCACCCACATTTGCCCCACCTACCCCTGCTCCGGATCACAAGCCCACAATCCCAGCTTGCTTTCTTCCCCAAGTCCTTCACGTAACATAGAATCCAAATGAAATCCCACATGCACTTTTCCTCCAATTCCAGCACCACCAAACCCACCAAACAGCTGCAGTAGCAAAGCCAGCCACTGCCCACAATCATGAATCGACCAAGCTCCAACCCAGTAATGAAAAAACTCTCATTTTCACACAAAAGCTTCAATTTCTCTGAAAGCCCTTCTCCTGGCTTCCACCAAAAAGCACAGGGCAACAAGAATTAGGTGCAGCAGAGGTAGTAAATAAAAACCCAGTCGGAGAGAAGAGCGTAGAGTGCCCAAGATCTACCACACCGACAGAAAGAGATAGAGATAGAAAGCGAGAGCAGGAGAGAGAGAAGGAAGACAAATAGGTGAAAATTCTGAGAGCTTTGAGGCTTAAATCTAGCAGCAAAAGGAGATGGCCTAATTCTGTGGGTTTTCGTTTTCTTATCTAAAGCGTATGAGATACGGATTACGAATTTTATGTACGAAATTGGCGTATATGTTATTTTTGGAAAGAACCAGGGTAATTTCGTAAATTCGTTTTACTGAGATACAAAGGCAAAAATGGATTCTCCTCTGGAAGGGTTTTATCAACAACCTCTCTCCTTTGTTATTTACGGAAGTCGCAACTCATAAGCAAAGCAATTGAAAGAGAGAAAAAACATAAAAGGAAAAAAATTAGAGGGTAGCCTGATTTACTTGGAAAATTTTTATATATGACAATTATAATTTGTAAATTCTTATTATTCGATAGAAATAAATGATTTAAAACCATAATTTTGTACGTATGTGCACATGAGAAATTAACATTAAGCAACAAAATTAATAATATATATTTAATATTAAGTATAAAAGAATTTTCTTAATTTACTAAGTCTCTTACAAGGAAATTACACACAATTCTGGATGTTACAAAAGTAATTTTCAAATTTATAATAGTTTAAAAGTAAGTTTTAAATTTATTTCATTATCCATATAAAATATTTTACACTATTAATGAATTAGAAGAAAATATAATACAAAAAATAATAATAATTAAAAATTTTAATTATAATAAAAATTTTAATAATTTTTATTAATATAACAATATACAAAAAATTAATAATATAAAATTCATTTAAACTAGCAAATTTAATTCCTTAAAACTAATTCATTCTAACGCAAATTTTTTTACACATTCAATAAGAGGCTATCGTATCATAAAAAAAAGGTTTATGAATTTTTTTTAACAATAAAAAAAAATCTTAGCAACTTCTTTAAAAATGTAACTACACACAATTTTTTAATAGAATTGAAAATAATATGTAAGAATAATTATTTAATGCTAAGGGTCATTAATAAAGTCAAACACAAATCGTTTAGTTTTAATTAGAGTTTTATGTTTTCAATTAGTCAGAATGTGATTAGAAAACTTTGCGTTACTAAGACAATGATCATATATATGTGTGTGCATGTATATAAAATTAACAAATTGATCACCAAAATTATAAAGCGTGGGTAAAATAATATTTAAATTATATAAAGGTATAATTTCATCTTTAAATAATAATTTAATGACAAAATTGTCAATACAAAATTTATATGAAAGAACAAAATTATCTACATAAATTATCATTCAATAATGAAATCATAATTCTTCATAATTTGAGAATTATTTTATTAGTACTTTATAATTTTAAGAATAAAATTATTAATTTTGTCTTAATTAGAGTAATCAAATAAAAGTTTGAAAATTTCTCTTCTCACAATTATAATTTACTTTATTATATTATTAATTAATAGGATTATTATAAAAAAATATTCATATTGCTGCATGGCAAATACGAATAAATAGCAATGTAAAATTAACTTCTTATAATAATAAATTAAGTTTTAAAATTACTAACCTCTATATATATATATATATATATATATATATATATATATATATATATATATAATCACATTATCAAAATAATATAATGATAAAGAGTATTTAAATAATTTTAATAAAAATATTAAATTAAAATATTTAAATTAATTTCATTTATTCTCTTATTGATTATGATAAATTAATTATAATATATTTTATTATTTTTAAATTAATAATATAATTTTTCAAAAAATTAGTAATATAATTTTTATATATAAATATAGAAGTTAGTAATCTTAATGTTCTATTTATTTCATCAGAAAATATTATTTATATATATTAATATATAAGTGACATATTATTTATATTTATAATTAAAAATAATACTTAAAATTATAATAATAAAAAATTCTTTAAAAAATTTTTAAAATTTTTTATATTTAATATTAAATAAATAAAATATTTTTTATTTTAATATTTTATAAAAATATTTTTATCAAAATAAATAAAATTATCTGGTTTATGTTGCATTTTATATTTTTAAAATTTGTGTTACACCTCAATAAAGCCAAATTCAATCATATCTGTCCCTTTAATTGTATGATGACTCATAACCGCACCATAGAATTTTTCATGGGACGAGGCAACTGCTGTACGCGTGGAAGCTTCCAAGTGGTTGAATATGATTGTCATGGTCCACGTGGCAGGGCTCGAATAATGGGAGCATTCTCTACTTTTTTATTGTAAGGTTATTTTCTTCCCATTATTTCTTTTGTCCACATTTGCAAGGATGTGGTGCCACTAGATTTTGCATTATCTTACTTGAATCTAGAGTTTACAATATATTAACGAGGACAGCTGACTTCAATGAGATTAATAATTTTTATTCTTTTATTTACATTGATGAAAATAATTCAAGTGGGTACGCCCATAATGGATAATCCACAATATCTAAATTTTATATTCAAATAATAAAATAAATAAAGGGTAGTTATTAAGATAACCACCCACTAACATGTATTTTAAAAAAGTAGAAGTTAACAAAGAGATTAATCTCTCTCTTCAGAAAACTAATCATCATCAAAATTTTTAGAAAAAGAAACATCTTTCTCTCTCTTCTCTCTTTGTAAATTCTTTATGCGTAAGGAGAAAAGGGTTTTGGTAGAATTGTGGTAAACGAGTAAGCAAGAGTTCGGGATTTGTAATTCTTTACTGCTGCGTGGATTGGTGGATTGTGGCTGTAAATTAGTGATTACGACATTAGAAAAGATCAAACAAGGAATCCAAGTATGTATTATTCCGCATTTATTATTTTTGGATTCTCTAGAAATTATCCCTTCACTAGTATCAAAGCCTGGTTGATCTGCTGTCTGTAAACCCTACATGCTATAAATGCAATTGAATGATATTGTATTGAACATGGATTAATTGTTTCAATTGCACAAGAACATGTTTTTTATGCTTTCTTCTTTCTTTTATGGTATGATATGAAATAAAATATAGCCATTAATTTATCCTTTCCATTTCTGATAAATTAACCAGTGAAGATTTGCATCATACTGATAAGAAAGCATAAAACTTTCATAAAACACAACCTTTCTAGTAGAAAAACACCATGAACCCATAAAACTCAAAATCGTACATTTTTTTCAAATATTGGGTCTTTTGGAAATTGTATCTTTTAGGCCATAAAATTGCCCTAAATTTGTAAAGCATGAAATTATGAGAATTTAGGCATTTGAATCACCTAAAACGGAGTTCTAGATTAAAAGTTATGGCCAAAATACGAAAATTGCATAAAACAGCCTCGTTTAGCCACGAATCGGGTTGGGTCAATCGGGGTTGACCTGCGTGGCTGAGGGCAATGGTCAAAATGACACGTCATTTTTGCCACACAATAAATGACACATCGTTTTGACACAAGGGCCGCTCTGCCATGAACCAAAACAACACGTCGTTTTAACACCAAAAAAAAAATATCTTACCAGTCCACTCTCAAGAACTGCGCGTGTGGCCCACCTCCAAGTCAAAATGCCACATGTCATACACCAATGGAAAGCGTAGAAAAATATCAACCAGCAGAACTAATTCCGGTGGTCGAAAAATCCCTAGAAGGCGGCGCGTGGCGTGCACACGCTATCGCTGCGAGTGGGAAACTTTTGTTTTGCATTTCTTTTTTGAATTTTTTGATATTGGATCTTGTGGCGACATGTGTAGGCGCGTGAGATATCCTTTTGGGGCACGATTTGATCCTAAAAATCCCTAAATTCAATATCTACACATTGGTATATTTTTTGTATATTTTTGAATTTTTTTTACACTATTTTTACTTAAAAAATGGCATAAAATGATACTTTTCAACCATATTTTTTTATTTTTGTTTATTTTTATAAATAGATAATGGAACGGTGGTTTATGGAGGAATATGATCCCCATGAATTTTTAGGGAGTGTGGGTGAAGATCCTAAAGAGTCGGATTGGATAGATACCCCAAAATATCTCCAAATAATGATGCGTACGTTACAGAAAAGAACCAATCAAGCCATTTTTCCTATGTAAACTTTTTTACAAGAAGTAAAAGTTTTGAAATCGGATCTAAGCAAAAGAGGAAAAGTGTTTCCTAACTATCATTGGGTTCGTACTATGCTGGAAGAAATTCCAGATGATGACTTTTGGTTTCCAATCAAAAAGGCACTTCTGAAATGCAGAGATCATAAACTAAAAATTGTGAGATTCATTGATCTTGATAGATGCATGGAAGAACTAAGACTCCAAGAAGTCCGTTGCATTAAATCAAATTGGAGCAAAATTGTCTTATTGTTACAATTTCCAAACATGAAGAGTGCAAGATGTTTTGGATGCAGCACTCTAGAAAAAGGCTTACACTTGAAATGTCCTCTTAAAGCCATGAATACACACAATTATGGAGAGGTTCACTCAACAAAACCTTCACCAAATCTTTTCAACACTTTTGAAGAAATGAAGGCTTTGAACTTAAATTGAGTTTTTTGAGATTGAATCATTGGCTTTTGTTTATTTTTTTTATTATTTTTATTGCTATTTTTGTTAAGAACATTTTTTTATTTTTGATATGTTATTAGTTGGACATATATGATGTTTTAATGGATATTTGATTCTCTTTATTTAAATATACGATTATTTTATGGAATCTTATATCTGAGTGGGAGCTCTTATATTATGATATTTTATTTATTTAAGAGCAACTTAATGTATGATATTTGCATGAGAATGATCTCGATAGGGAATAATGATAGTACTTAGGAAAACATGCGATAGGAGTATAATAAACATAAACTCCCAACCATGAACTAAGCAGTGTCATTATTATTCTATGCGAGAATTATGCAAATAAAAGACATTGTATACTCATAAGGAAACATTCATGTACTATTATTCAACAGAATGGCAAGCAAGAACATTATTGCTGAATTAAACAAAGGTGACAAGTTAAACGGGGATAACTGGGAAATATGACATCAGAAAATATCTTAAATCCTAGAAAAGCAAGATGCTCTCAAAGCCTTAAACAATGTCATGTTAGAACCTAAACATAGGAACACTATTCAGCATAGGAGAGATGTTGAAGCTTTCACAATCTAGAAGAAAAAGAACAATATATCTCGCATTACACTTTTAAGTGCAATGGCGGATGACCTCATATGTAAATATGAAAACTACCCAACTGTTCAAGGCATGTGGACTGCCTTAAAGGAGAAATTTGGTGGTACTTATACTACTAAATTAAGAAGACTCACAATCAAATTTGACACATACAAACTTCGACCTAATACGCCGATAAAACAACATTTAAGAAAAATATCAAATATGATCCGTGAGCTAAAAACTGCAGGACATGCACTTTCAGATAAGCAACAAGTGCAAGCAGTGATTAGATCACTCCATGCAAGTTAGGAATATATGAAGGTCAATTTAACTCACAATGAAAGTATTGTTACTTTTGATGATATGGCAAGACATCTGGAACTTGAGGATGAACATTTAGAGGCTTATAGATCCTCCGGACAAGCAAATGTAGCAAAGGGTGCAAGACCCTCAAATTTCAAGAATAAATTTAGGAAAAACAAGAAGTTCCAGAAGAGGAAAATAGGACCCAATTCAAAGGGCAAGAAAACCTTCAAGAAAAAGAAAGGAAAACATGGCGAAAAGAAATTTGATCTTAAAAAGGTCAAATGTTATGCCTGCCAGAAAATGGGACATTTTGCTCGAGATTATACTCAGCAAAATGAACAGAATCAGGTAATACTGGACACTGAACTTTTACACATTGCATATGTTTCCAGTACTATTTTTCTAACAGAATCTCATCCTTTATGGATTTTGGATTCAGGTGCCACAAACCATGTAAGTAAAGATCGAGGATCCTGCATTGAATACCATCGATTACCAAGTCAAAGCAGATGGCTTTACGTTGAAAACAACACAAGGATTGAAATTAAAGGCATTGGAACATGCAAATTAGATTTGTATGGTGGAAAAACTTTAATCCTATATGATGTGCTTTTTGCACTCGATATTCGACGAAATTTAGTTTCTATTTGTTCCTTACTTCAGTTCGTTTTTTAATTAATTTTCATGATAATGTTGCTAACATTTTTATGGATAATGTATTTTATGGATCTAGCTTTAATTCCGATGGTTTTATTATCTTGGATGTTATTAGTAATACTGCTTACAACTGTTTTACTGCTTCTACTTCCAATCTAAGCATTGATATGGATACTTGGCATACTAGACTAAGACATATAAATCAAAATAGAATGATTAAACTAGCAAAAGAAGGATTGGTAGGTCCGATTATGAAATCAGAGATGACCTTATGTGAACATTGTTTAGCTGGTAAAGTAACTAGAAAATCGTTTACAAAAGGGACTAGAGCAGAAACTCCATTACAATTAATTCATTTTGACATATATGGTCCTTTGAGTGTGAGGGCAAGGCATGGAGTTTGGTACTTTATCACTTTCATTAATGATTACTCACGATATGGTCATATCTATTTGATTTCATAAAAATCAGAGGCATTAGATTACTTCAAACGTTATTTGAACAAGGTTGAAAATCAAATGGATAAGAATGTAAAAGCGTTGAGAACAGACCCTGGTTGTGAATATTTATTTGAGCAATTTAAAGAGCTCTAGTGAGGAAAAGGAATAATGAGACAATTGACAATCCCTGACACTCCACTAATAAAATGGAGTAGCTGAAAGGAGAAACAGAACACTTCTAGACATAGTTAGGTCAATGATGGCACAAGCCAATCTCCCATTTTCATATTGGGGAGATGCAATATTAACAGCGACCTTCATACTTAACCTGTGTGCCCTCAAAATCTGTTACATCCATACCATATAAACTATGGACAAAATGCAAACCTAATTTAACTATTCTTAGACCATGGGGGTCTGCTGCATATGTCCATAATATTTCCCACAGATATGGAAAATTAGGTCCAAAAGGAAAAAATGTATCTTTATAAGATACTCAGAATTATCTAAGGGATACATTTTCATTGGTGAAAACAAGGATAAAATAGTAACAAAACTTGAATCAAGAGATGTCACATTTTTAGAAAATGAATTTCCTAGCAGAGGAGAAATTGATCGTACTGTATCTTTTTATGAGTTACAAAATCAAATGGATAATATTGAATCTTATCCTTCTTATCCAAGTGGAAGCTTTCAAAGAGTAGATCCCAGTCTGAGTGGGAGCTTTGAGAGAATAATTGAGAATCCTGTATTTAGAAATGAGGAAATACAGGAAACCCCACTAAGGAAAAGTAAAAAAAGAAGTGTACTTAAAAGACGCTTTTCAATTGAAGAATTAGCTCTTATGGTTACTCCTCAAGATGAAGAAGAGCCAAGAACAATTCAAGAGGCTCTATCTTGGCCTGCTAAGGAATATTGGAAAAGGGTAATGGAGGAAGAAATTGACTCAATGAAAACCAACCAGGTTTGGAAACTAGTTAACCTACCATTTGGCCAAAGAGCAATTGGGAACAAATGGGTCCTTAAAATTAAAAGAAAAGCAGATGGATCAATTGAAAAATATAAGGCCCGACTAGTTGCAAAAGGGTATACACAACAAGAAGGAATAGATTATAAAGACACATTCTCACTTGTTGTACATTTCAATTCAATAAGATTGCTTCTAGCCTTAGTAGCAAACCTAGATTTAGAATTACATCAAATGGATGTAAAAACTTCCTTTCTTAATAGAGAACTGAATGAAGAAATCTATATGGAATAGCCAATAGGTTTCATACAAAAAGAAGAAGAGAAGAAAGTTTGTAAACTCCAAAGATCCATTTATGGACTTAAACAATCATCCAAACAATGGTATTTGAAATTTTACCAAGCTGTGATCTCATATAACTTCCAAATGATTGAGAAAGACCATTATGTTTACATCAAGCGGTATGGAGGTAATCTAGTGATATTATCTCTTTACGTGGATGATATACTATTAGCTGGAAATAATTTAAATTCAATTACAACCATTAAGAAATGGTTATCCTCAAATTTTAAGATGAAACATATGGGTGAAGCCAATTATATTCTTGGAGTGGAAAAAGGAGAAGAGAAGAAAGTTTGTAAACTCCAAAGATTCATTTATGGACTCAAACAATCATTCAGACAATGGTATTTGAAATTTCACCAAGCTGTGATCTCATATAACTTCCAAATGATTGAGGAAGACCATTGTGTTTACATCAAGCGGTATGGAGGTAATCTAGTGATATTATCCTTTTACGTGGATGAGATACTATTGGCTGGAAATAATTTAAATTCAATTACAACCATTAAGAAATGGTTATCCTCAAATTTTGAGATGAAAGATATAGGTGAAGCTAATTATATTCTTGGAGTGAAAATCTTTAGGAATCGCTCTAAGAAACTTGTTTCACTTTCTCAAGAAAATTATATATGGAGAATTCTTGAGAAATTCAATATGAAAGATTGTAAACTCATGGATACCCCTGTAAATAAGAGTGAACCGTTGAGTTAAGAAATGTATCCTAAAGATGAATATAAGAAGAAATCTATGGAAAGAATCCCTTATTCTAATGCGGTTGGTAGTCTAATCTATGCAATGATGTGTACAAGATGGGATATTTGTCATGCGGTCGGACTAGTAAGCAGATACTAGTCAAACCCTAAACAAAAACCTTGGAAAGCCGTCAAGAGAATACTAAGGTATCTGAAGGGCACGGTTGATTATGCACTATGTTATCAAGGGAATGATCTGTGCTTGGCCGGATATTCTGATGCGGATTGAGCAGGAGACTTGGACGAGTGAAAATTCACATCAGGTTACTCATTCTTGCTAAATAATTGTGCCATATCATGGTGTAGCAAGAAGCAGACATGCATTGCATTATTGATAATGGAAGCAGAGTTTGTAGCATGTTCTGCAACACGATAAGAGGCTACATGGCTAAAGAGATTTATAGAACATTTAGGAATTAATGGTGAAAATTTAGATCCCATCCTGTTATATTGTGATAGTCAGGTAGCCATAGTATATACAAAGGATCCAAAATACCATAACAAGACCAAGCATATTGATATAAAGTATTATTTTATGAGAAATGCCATAGTTGAGAAAAAGGTCACCGTTCAGTACATTTCTACGCAAAAGATGATAGCAGATCCATTTACTAAACTAATATCTAGAGATGTATATATTCAACATGTAAAATCTCTTGGTATACATAGCATGTAAATGAATATTTCCATATTGAAATGAATGAATTTTTTTATTAAATTATTGATGTTATAATATGTATATAAGTATACGAATGTCCAGTATGTCGTATAGGTTGATAAGGTTGGTTCTCTCACACGAACAACCGCCTTTAACACTCATGAAGGGTGGGTAGAGATGAGACATGTGTTCACCAACATGATAATATGAAATATTCATTTGGTAGAGAAATAACACAAAATAAAATATTTCACCTCCAAAGTGGAGATGAGATCCAAAATACAAATATGGATCAATTTGTAGATTCTCCTACTTTCCACAATACCTGTAGCCAGAAAATGAGTTCTTCACATGCAAACGTCAAGAGAAGTCAATAATGTGAAAGAATTCAGGTTAGGTACTGTGTGTGCCTAAACTAAAGTCTGTATAGTATTACTAATAAAATTGACACGTGCCCTTATGCGAAAAGGGAAATAGCATAGCATGTGATTCATACCACATGTGCAAAAGAATCGCAAACGGGAAGTAAGTGAAAGATCCCTAGTTCATTGCTGTGTGAGTCCTAAAAAAGAAAAAATTCTTTTCATGGATACCCTTTGACTTTGACGATATCATAGAGAAATGATATAATGTTCGCTACTTTAGTATGTATCTTATGATCATGAAATTTTTTATCTAAAAGATAAAAGGCTAGGAAAGTAGCTATTTCAAATCGAAATGATATGTGGGCGAAAGGAAGATTTTTCGACATATATACAATTATGCTAGTATCTGAGATATGTTCTTTATGAAATTAATTTTGATAACATTATAAGTGTGGATACTATGCATATGTGAATTGCAATTTGAGCTTATAATAAAGCTTATGAGGGATTAGATTTGCAAATAAAAAGTGTATATGGGATTTCTAGGACATCTGAGGCATAATATAAATAACTAAGAGTAAGGGTTGTCTTGTGCTGATTCTATATAAGAATTTCTAGTACAATAACACCCAAGATAACATCATGCCCATGCGGTCACGACAATACACCAAGTATGAAAACCCAAAAAAGAGAGAAGATTATATGATGTGACTCATCCCATTGTGTGTGAGTGGGAGATAATGAAAATAATTAAAGTGGGTACACCCATAATGGATAATCTACAATATTTGAATTTTATATTCAAATAATAAAATAAATAAAGGGTGATTATCAAGATAACCACCCACTAACATGTATTTTAAAAAAGTGGGAGTTAACAAAGAGATTAATCTCTCTCTTCAAAAAACTGATCATCATCAGAACTTTTAGAAAAAGAAACATCTCTTTATCTTCTCTCTCTCTGTGTGAATTCTCTGTGCATAAAGAGAAAAGGGTTCAGGTGGAATTGTGGTGAATGAGTAAGCAAGAGTTCGAAATTCATAATTCTTTACTACTGCATGGATTGGTGGATTGTGGCTGTAGATTAGTGGATTACGACATCAGAAAAGATCAAGCAAGGAATCCAAGTATGTATTATTTCGTATTTATTATTTTTGGATTCTCTAGAAATTATCCCTTCATACATAAAATAATAATATTACTAATTTAGTTTTAATAAAATAATAAATAATATTTAAATAATTTTAATAAAAAGATATTAATTTAAAATATTTAAATTAATTCTACTTATTTTTATTTTTATAATAAATACACTTATTAATAATGTAATTAGTAGTGATAAATTAATTATAATATTTTTATTATTAAATTAATGATATAATTTTTTATTCAAATGAAAGAATAAAAATTAATGATTCCCAATAATAGATCCATCACAATTTCGCTACTTAATGGTTTAGTTTTTTCATCAATAATTGAAATACTTATTTATTCTTTAGATTGCATCCTACGTTGAGGGAGTCTAATTTAATTATAGCTAGATCTTACACTAAATTTTTTTATTCTCTAAAATGTAAAATACTTTCTTAAATTTTAGAACTCTTGGGTTTTACTTCTTTTAACCTCAAAAATTTAATTATCACTTTTTTAAATTATACAAAATTTGAAATTAATACTTATTATTGAATTAATTTTTAATTTTAACAATTTATGTAATTTTATATAAATTTTTAAATAAAAATCATAATATATTAAATTACTTTACTCTCGTTGTAGTTCATTCAATTTTTAATTAAATCCCTATAATTTAAAATGTTGAATTGGACATCATAATTATTTTTAATTAGATACTTCTTATTTTTTATTAGATTTTGTTGACTTACATAAACAATACTCTTTTGATAATATTTAATAATTGTTATCATAAAGGTTTCATGCAATTTCTAATTATATTTAAACGACAAATAATTAAGAATAGATTAGGACATTTTGTGATATTATTTCATTTTTATAAGGATGGGGGGCTATTTATCTCTCACTTCATAGACTATTGATAGATCATTCATTGCCTATATGTGTCAATTACTAATAAAATTCAATTGAAAAGTATAAAAGATATCCAATTAAAAATAAAAAATAAATATGGAAAACCAATTTAAAACTTTTAAATTATAGAAATTTAATTAAAAATTGAATAAAACTATAGAAAATAACAGAGTAATTTAAACATTACAATATTATAATATATTAATTTATTTTGTCATTTGTAGCACATAAATAATTCAGATTCAGTCCAGCTCCAAACATATTGATTTACATATAATTCTATTTCTTCTTATTTTACATAATCAAGTCAAATTCTCACTTTTAGATCAAACTCTTGAAAAGAAATTAGCTGGTCATTGGAAATTATCTCCTATTTCCTAGCTTAAATATAACTTTAATTGATTTTTTTTCGGTGACTTTATTATATGGGAAAGATGCAATACGAATAAATTATTGTTATTGTTGTTGTTGTTGTTTCTTATATAAGATGCATTAACCTATGGAGAGGCAAAAATAAAAGTTTCTTTATATGTAGATAAGAAAAAAATCATTTAATAAGTTATGTAAAAATTGAATATTATTTTTAATTTTTCAGGCCTTAAAATTAAAGACGAGTGATACCACTAGACTAAGGGGTCGTTTGGTTTGCAACAAAAACATAAAAAATTGTATTTCCCAGGATATAAACTACTATAAAGTTGTTTGGTTGCATAAATGAGAGGAAATAAATCTTTCTAGGAACTTGTATTTCCCATAAAACACAGGAAATCACTTACTCACTCCCCCTAGGTAAGTTTTATTTCCTATATTTTTAACTAATTCATATATAAAAATATCCTTACTAAAATTAATTAATACCAATTTTACCCTTTTAATTGATTATTAGGTTTCACTTTATGAATGCCCAGTGTTACTGTTATTTTGCAGTTTGCTTATTAATTAAGATATATATATATATTACATGACATATTTTATTATTATTATTTTATGAAAAAAACTTAAATATTTAATTTAAATGAATTAATTAACAGCATATTTTTATTTAATTCCTACGTTATTTTATAACTCAATTATTATTTTATTTTTTATTTATTTTATTGTATAATTTTCTTTTACTTCTTTTTTATTTTATCTATTGCTATTATTTGAAAGTTAGATTATAATTATTAAATAATATAAATATAACATGATATATTTAATTTGATTATATAAATATTTTGAATAAATTAAAATTTTAATATATATTATATTAATTACATTATATAATTATATATTCTATTTGTTGATTGAAATTATTTGAATATTAAAATTAAATTTTTTTTAAATTTTATAAATATTTTTAATATCAAATTTCGAGCACTATAACTCGAATTAAGTATATATATATACACACACACACACACACATACACACACATCAATTAAAATTAAAAATTTCTTAATTAGTTACTGTCTAGAGAACAAACAGTAACATGCTATTATTTGACAATTTAATTTTTAATTAAACTTAATTTATCCATTTATTTGAAGTTTTCAATTGATGTTACTGTTTTGGAACGTAACAGTAACATGTTACTGTCTAGAGAAAAAATAGTAATATGTTATTATCTATTTATTTGAAATTTTTAATTAATGTTACTGTTTTGGAACGAAACAGTAACATGTTACTGTCTAGAGAAAAATAGTAACATACTATTATTTGATAATTTAGTTATTAATTAGACTTGATTTATCAATTTATTTAGGATTTTCAATTGGTGTTATTGTTTTGGAATGAAACAGTAACATGTTACTGTCTAGAGAATAAACAGTAACATACTATTATCTATTTATTTAAAATTTTTAATTAATGTTACTATTTTGGAATGAAACAGTAACATGTTACTATGTCTAGAAAAAAAATAGTAATATGTTATTATCTATTTATTTGAGATTTTTAATTGATGTTACTATTTTGGAACGAAATAGTAACATATTACTGTCTAAAGAAAAAATAGTAACATACTATTATTTAGCTATTTGGTTGTTAATTAAACTTGATTTATCCATTTATTTGGAATTTTCAATTGATATTACTGTTTTGGAACAAAACAGTAACACGTTACTGTCTTGGAACGAAACAGTAACATGCTATTATTTAGTAGTTTTGTTGTTAATTAGACTTGATTTATCCATTTATTTAGGAGTTTTTAATTGATGTTACTATTTTAGAATGAAACAGTAACATGTTACTGTATCTAGAGAAAAAAATAGTAATATATTATTATCTATTTATTTAAAATTTTTAATTGATGTTACTGTCTTGGAACGAAATAGTAACATGTTACTCTCTAGAGAAAAAATAGTAACATGTTATTATTTGGCAATTTAGTTATTAATTAGACTTGATTTATTCATTTATTTGAGATTTTCAATTGATGTTACTGTCTTGGAACGAAACAGTAACATGTTACTGTCTTGGAACGAAACAGTAACATGTTACTGTCTTGGAACGAAACAGTAACATGCTATTATTTGGCAGTTTTGTTATTAATTAGACATAATTTATTCATTTATTTGAGATTTTTTGTTGGTGTTACTATTTTGGAACGAAACAGTAACATATTACTGTTGTTACTGTCTTAGAACGAAACAATAACATGCTATTATTTGGCAATTTTATTATTAATTAGACATGATTTATTCATTTTTTTGAGATTTTTAGTTAGTGTTACTGTCTTGGAATAAAACAGTAACATATTACTATCTTGGAACGAAACAGTAACATGCTATTATTTGATAGTTTTATTATTAATTAGACATGATTTATTCATTTATTTGAGATTTTTAGTTAGTGTTACTATCTGGGAACGAAACAGTAACATGTTACTATCTGGGAATGAAACAGTAACATATTATTATTTAGCAATTTTGTTGTTAATTAAACATGATTTATTCATTTATTTGAGGTTTTTAGTTAGTGTTACTATTTTGGAACGAAACAGTAATATGTTACTGTCTTGAAACAAAACTGTTTAGTTTATAAATAGTAATAAATTATTTTTTAGTAATTTTATTTGTTAAAAAAATTATTACAACACTACTAGACACCAAAAAAGTTAGGAAGAAAAATTTTAATATGGGATTCGAATGAATTTAAATTGATAAAAATAAGATCAAAGTTAAAAAAATAAGAAATTAAAGAAAAATTAAAAAAATCATTAAAAAAGACCTTTTTTGCCAAATCAGAGTGGGTGTGTTTTGCAAGCATGTAGATCTCGAAAAGTTATATGAAATAAAAAAAATTCACTTAAAACGAATAATCAAGCACAAAGTTATAGTCATTCAAAGTTTTGAACTCAATTTATACGTTTTTAACCAAGTAGACTTCGTCAAACCCACATTTTCTTATTTTCTGTTGAAAGAGCAAATGAAAAAGATTGAAAATGAGTGGTCATGCAAACATTGGTTAACTAATAAAGAATTTATGACTTTTTAAAATTTTTAATTTACCACCGCATTCACACAGTTAAAAAAAGAGTAATTTCAGTATATAACATTTATAAATCATAAAATTGGAACCTATTTAAAAAAAATCTGGCGCTATCACTTCTTTAAAATTAATTAATATCTATTAATATATATTGAATTATTATTGAGGATATTGTAGTCATTTCATTATTATTTCCTAGAAAATTCAAAGTTGAACTAAACAAAATATAAGAATTTATTTCTTGGGATATGTGACTTCCTTTATGTCAACTAAATAACATTTAAGGATTTCCTAAGAAATGTACATAGTAAGTAACTTCCTAAGAAATTCAACTTCTTATAGGAAGTTATTTCCTGGATGAACCAAACGATCCCTAAAAAGTTTCAATTTTGAATAAGTTAATTTAATAGACAAGTGACACCTTGAAAAGGAATCATCAAACACGTCTCCCGGCTTCTAAACAAATAAAGAATTCGTGAAATTAAGTTTATATTTATAATATTAATCTTTTTAATATATATATATATATATATATATATATATATATATATATATATATATCTTCCTTGAAGTTTAATGAAATTATATTAAGCTTTTTTTTATTTTAAAATTTAGTCAACCTCACTTTAATCATAAAAAAATTACACATAAATTTAAATTTAAATTTTTCATTAAAAAATAGTAAGAAAATGTGATTCTATAGTCCAAATATATCAATATCAATTTAAGATATTGTCAGTAATTTCTAATAAAATGCATGTCTGGATAAAATTCAAATATTTAAAATATGATTGATAAAATGGTCAATTTTTTTATTCAGTATAGTTCTCTTTTAATTATTTAAATTTAATTAAAGTATATTTTTAGTCAAAAAATATTTGAAATATTAAATATTGTATTATTCAAATCAATATTCATCTTTTTCTTATCGTATCATCAATAAAAAAAATATAAATTTAGATTTAAGTGTTCAATTTTTTATATTTTAAAGAAGGTATAAATGGATTTTGAAATTAAAAATGAAACTCATATACTTTTATAAAACCTAAAATCTTTTTGGCATATGAGCAAGTGAATTTGGATTATACGTCCAAATAAGTCCGGTTACTAGTAAATAATTCAATATCAACTCTTAAAAAATTCAGTTTAAGTTTGATTTTAAATAAGTGAACTCCATTAATATATGAATTGAGTTTAAACTTTATATTACTTGTTTCTAAAGCTTAAAATCAAATTCTAATATTTCAAATTTAATAAGAAATTAAGGTTTAATAACATAATATTCAAATAAACTGGTGTAAAATTATTTGAGTTTGTATTTGAGTCAGTTTTGAACTTGAATTTAAATTATTCAAATTTAATAATAATATTTAGTTGAATTTAAATTCATTTATTTTTAGCAAATTTAAATTTAAATATATAATACTTGACTTGACTTAGTGCATTTTTGCACCTTTAATTTTAATCCTTCCATTACTTAACAAAAATAAATAAAGGATATAACTTAGGAGAGAAATAAATGTAGGTCTTTATATTAAAATAACAAATTTTAGTAAAAAAACTTATGGATTTTAAAATAAGAAGTTTTTGTATTAAGGGCACTTATCAATGTTGTAAATTTCGTACATATTAAAGACTTAATTTAATTTTTCATTTTCAAGACATTAAGACTTGTAAAAATTGATAAATATCTTTTATTTATTAAGATTGAGGATATATAATATGATTAGAGTATACAAGAATTTTTTCTCTCTTTAATTACAAAAAGTCACAATGAAAAATTGAAGTCATTTAATTAGTACTTTAATATTATAATAGTATCTGATATTATTTTTAAAACTTTACTATGTGTATGTTTCAAATCTAATATTTTTCGTGTGTATGTTAAATCTACTGCCACTCTTATCTTCTTTAAGGGGAAAAAAATTGAGGCCCCCCAGATACCAGACATGTGGTTTACACATGTTGTGGACTCGATACCTTACGGATGATCTGAAGCAAAGCTATTGAAAGCAACGCATCAGATTATGCATAAAGTAGTACATTGCTTTCATAGCATGAATTACAATTCCTATTTAACCCTCCGTATAATAATGTATTTTTTTTTTCACAACCATTTGTTTATGCCTTTATTTTTGTTGAAATAGTGATGTTTTGGTCACTGGTCACCATTGCATTACGCACTAAACTTCGAATCTCGTTTTATAACTAGTTTACCCACAAAAAAAAAAAAATCTCACTTTATAACTAGCTAGATGGGCTAAAAGCAAACTTTCATAGGGCACCTTTATTAATTTTATTAAAAATAGGTTAATTGATTTGTACAATCTTATAATTAGAAGCGTATGAATCAAACTGATTCAGATCAAATTTGTACAAATTTCAATTCATATGGATCTAATTGTTTAAACTCGTATTAAAAACAAGTCAAATTTTGAATTTTTTAATTTAGTTTAATTCATAATTGAAATCTACCGATTTTAACTATAAAATCTATGGATTGATAAGACGCAGAAAAGCCTACCCAAGCTTCAAATTGTACAAACCAATACATATAAGTTTGCAATTAAAAGGATCCAATTTTTCAATAATTCAATTCATTCAAGTTTACATATCGAGACCCATTTTATAGCATTACATATAATTTATCTCTTTTTTTAAATATATGTTTTTATTTGCCGCCTACTTTACATGTGATTTGAAGTGTCAAAAGTGGGTTACCTGTAATTTGCATCATTAACACTTTATCTATTTATGTTTGTTTTTCCTCCAAATATAACGAAATTTAACATATATCATGCACATTTTTTTTCTCATTTATTAAACTAAAATAGAGATTCAAATCTAATTTATAGCACTTATTCATCTATTTCTTTCTCAATCTCAAATCTTAACATCTTAATCTCAAATGAGTAAATTGAGAATGACAAGTAAAATTATGGCCAAATTAGGATGAAATTAAGTCAAATTATGGCAAATAAAGGAGCATGTGACCTATGTATAATAATTTTTGTTAGATTTGGACATAAGCATATTATTGGTAGGTAAAATGTTAATATACAAATCACAAATTACCCCTTTGGGACACTTTAAAACATAAGTGAGCAAATAGGATCATACCATAAGAAGGTAAAGTATATTTTATCCTTTTTTTAATAATAAAGATGGCAAGTCATTTAATACACATACAATATACTAAATTCAAACCTAATACATGATAAAGGAAAAGCTCAAAGGCAATTAAATGCAATTGCATCATTAAGGATATTGGTTACAATTTGTCTTTTTTAAGTAGCTATATATGTAAAAGAGATATTTTAAAAGACATTTTCACCTTAATCCCATGCTTTAAGTTAAATCTCTTTAAATGGTTTAAATATAGTAACTCATGCTTGAAATAATTGATAAGTAAAATATATAATAAGACCACATAGACAAATTAGATCGAATCAAATCTAAAAGCTAGACTTACCTCTACACACAAATATCTCATGTAACTTGACTTAAGCCCAGTTCTACTAAATTACTTTTAAAATTATGTTCAAGAAAATATTATTTTTATTTTTGAACTAGTCTTACCTTAAAAGTCATAAATTTATAAAGGTATCATTTTCTAATGGTTATTTTTCCAATGATTATTATTTTTATTCCTATATATACTATGAACCTTTGGAATCATCCAAAAGCAAAACACCTTATTCCTTTCTAATTTTTTTTCCCATTAGCCTCCAAGCTTTGAAATTCTTCATTTCTTTATCAAAATAACAAACTTATCATTAGGTTTATATTCTACACTACTTAAACTTATTTTAATTGTGTAATTAAAATATAAGAGTTTATTTAATCTTGAGAGTTTTTATAATGAAACTTTACACAAAAAAGCAAAATAATCCCTTGAGATAATGATCTTACACACTTCAAACTTTATTTTTTATTACAATATATATTTAGAAATCATTAAATTGAGTACTTGTTATTTATTTTAATTTCCACTTTTTTAGAAAAAGTGACATAAAAAAGAGTTTCTTCTAATATTATCAAGTAAAGTGCTAGTGACATATTTGAACTATTATTAGAGACTCACTTAAAGATTATTATTAAATTTAATTAAATTTTAAAGGGTTCAATTAACTTCTTAACTAAAAGAAATCACTCCAACAGGAATGTTTACTAAAAAGAACAATTAGCATTAAAAGGATTTAAATCATAACAAAGGGGTTATCAAATGTACTTGTTTTTATTTTGAATTTAATTCTTATAGGGTTAGTTCCCTTTGCAATTGTCCTAAATAAAATTCATTGTAGATTTTAACTAGTATAAAGTTCATTTTTCTTATAATGAATTAACCATGACTTAGAGAAAACCTATCAAATCTATCAACAAAAACTTCAAAACTCAAATAATGCACTCCAATAAATGAGAAAACTAACCCTTTTAAGCTAAAAAAATAAAAATATTATTACAATCTAGTATTTTTAAAAGAAATTAAGTGAGAAAATAATTGTGATTACATAATTAGTTAATTAAAAAAGGAGATAAATTGTATCTAATTCAAAAATATTAAAGTTTTGGCATGTAATTGGAAAAAAATAGAAAAATACAAAGAGTTGTAAACTAATTTATTATAAATAAAAGGCTAAAGCTTGTTAGAAAAATGAAGAGATAAAATTTGGGACTCATTGATCATTTAACTCTACATACTACTATAAAATTGTAAATAGACATCAGGTGTTTAGTGAATTATACATTGATTTTCAACAAAATGTCTAATAGAGAGTCATTATATATTTTTTTATGATAGCAATTATATAAACTAACATGGAAAAAAATAACATCATTCTTCTATTGGTTAAACCATCATTGTTTTTTTTATGAGAAATACAATGTGATAAGATAAGATGTCAGTTATTGTAACAAAAACATTAGTTGTTACCGTACAACCATTGTTAAAACTTAACTATAAACATCGGTAGTTTTAAAATTTTGACAAGGAATGTCTATATACTATATCAATTTCTTTAAATAACTAACTTGGTATGTCCCCTTATCTTTAAAAAAAGTTTCCTTTTGTACAACTTTCCAATTCTTTATAGCTTTTGAAAATACTTCCAACTACATTACTCCCAATTTCAAATATATACAAAACCCCCAAAATGAAATAGAAAATAACTCTATTATACTATAGTTTCAAAATACATACAAAACACCCTAAATGAAATAAAAAGAAACATTTTATATTATAATACAAAATCTCATATAATTCAATGTAATATAAAATAACACTACTAAAATATAAGTGATATTTTCCATTATACTAATTCTATATAATTAAAACATTGAATTGGATTATACCTCAAGATTGCATTGCTAAATGTTTGTATATAGTCAAACCATGTTTCAAACTATAACAAAAAAATAAGCATATAATAATTTAGTAGTTGTAACAATCACAAAAAAAGTTTATTGTTATAAATATTATTCTATTTGAGGATATTCAAATACTTATCCCTTCATCATATACATCTTTCACATGAAACCTATAATTAACAAAATACAAACAAATAAGTAAGCAATTATGTATGTAAATATCACATTAAAAATGAGAACATTTATCTTGAAATTGCATTGAGAAATCACTTTAGGTTATCATACATACTCATAAGCCAACAAAGCATGAACCTTAATCATCCCAATCTAAAAATTTTGTACACACAAACAAATCACCACATAACTAGAAAGAAAAAATAATTTAATCATACATCTAAAAATAAAAATATTAAAGGCTTTAGGGAATATACCTTGTTTACATAAAAAAATAGAAGAAAAATTTGTGCTTCATGATTCTTTTATAATTCATCTTAGGATTTTAAGAGTTTTGTATTAGAAGAATATTAATTTTGTAAATGACACCACCTTTTTTTAGTCCATTTTTTAGTTTGTTTTCATGCTCCCCCCATTCCATTTGTATTTTTGATAGGGAAAATAACCATATAAAGTGACATCATATTAATTTCCATGTCAATTATTGAAAAACATTAATGTATAAAGTGAAATTAGGTGAACTGTATTGGATATTATATGTCAATTATATCATAAAACACCATTGTCTATAATAATATAATGTCATTCTTCTAAATATTTTAACATCAAGTGTTTAATGAAAACCAACATTATAATACTTTCACATTATTTGTAAATAATTAATATTGGTGAAATTATATTGTTAGTACCCATAGATGTAACAATTTTATTAATTAAGTATAAACAAATACAAACACCATTTTTTTATTACCGTTGGAATTGATTAAATTTTTCTATTCAAGTTATACTATCTTAATTACCAAAACATTACAATTCTTTTATGCATTACAACATCGGTTATTTTTAACAACATTGATGTCATTTCTTTTCAAATGTTTTTCATACATAAACAAATATAAACACTAACAAATTAAAAGTAAATTAAGAAACATATGAGAAAGAAGACAATCTACTATAATAATATATTTTGTAATTTTATTTATTTTCATATCATTACAAAAATATCTACACAGAAAATTATTGGTGTACGCTTTATAAGTCAACCTTAAGATAATTGTATTAGTATATATTCTATTACATTTTAATTTCTTTATAAAAACATTCCAATTTATTGTGCTTATTTCTTATATCCACCTAGTAGAAATGAACATAATATGTTATCCCCTATAATAGTTAATATTATTCTTAAATGCCTTTAGTGAAGTATTATTATAAATTAGGATAGCAATAATACATTTAGATTAGGTATATGTTGACTAATAACCATGGTCATAGATATAAGATATTAAGTTAATGCATTGGTATATGTTAGAGAATAAATGTACTAGGTAAACACATCATGAGAATGCTATATGAATCATTATTTAAGTGTTATAAGTAATTCTTATAGTCAATTATGTATACGATCCGATGACTTAAAATCATTATAGTTCCTTATATAAGAAGTTGTATATTTGGACGCCATCTAATGTTACCTATAATAAAGTTGGCCTATTGGATATATCATAAATTATATAGAAGAATATAAATGATTTAGGTAAGATTTTATCTCTCTTATATAGAAAGAATAATATTTATGAGCCTTTTAATTGAGTGAGACTACAAAACATATGGTCGTGCTCAAATGAATCAATATGTAATATTAATTCATTTGTTATAATTTAATCTACTCAAGAATTAAGAAATATATATATTAAAAAAATTTCCTAAAGAAAATAAATAATTAGAGAAAAAAGAGTAAGTTTCTATGAAATTCAATGAGGAATTGCAAATTTTTAGAGGATTATTAAAATAAATATTAGTACTAAGATACAAATTTTCAAATTTTAAATCCTAGGAGAAACCTTTTAAATTTCCACCTAAGGAAATGGTCATATTTCTATACCTTTCCCAAAGAATAGAAAAAATAGTTTTTCAATAAGTCTACTTATCTATTAGAAAGTCTAAATGTACACATTATAAATCCTAAAAAAGTTATTCTATGTATTCCTCTTATTATTGGCACATAAAAAGTCAAATCTCACATTCATCATAAATCATCAATGCCCACATCATGGCATCACATATGGTTTCTATTTATATCATCACATTCATTTATATTCATTTGTACTCATTCATTCTATCATTCAAATGTACACATCTATCCATACTACAACTTAATCATACAATACATAAGTTAATAAAGCAATAAAATAAGGAAAGTTAGTAGACCTCTTTATAACTCTTAAGTTAACTTTATTCCTTTATAAATAGGGCATATAGATCCAGTACATAATAGCATGGTTCAAATATAGTGAAAGTAGTCTCGTGAACTTCTAATATTATGGCCATTTAGTGAATAATGTCTCATATAGGCTTCCAATATAATCTCATTATCTTTCAGTAAAGATAACCTTGTGTAGGTTTCTGACACCATTTCATTATCTTTTAGTGACAATAGCCACATGTATGCTTTTAAGACCATTTCATTATCTTTTGGTGAAAACTACTTCATGTAGGCTTTTGATGTCATTTCATTACTTTTGGTGAATATAGCCTTATGCATGCTTTTGACAATATTTCATTATCTTTTGATAAAGACAACCTCGTGTGAGCTTTCAATACTATTACTTGATCTAACAATTTATCATAGTGTCACACCAGTCCTATCATATTCCTTCATTTATGTTGCACATCAAATTCACTTATAAAGTATATGTCTAGCATATTACATTTCAAACATAATCATATTACTCATTCATTATCATTTAAGTACTTAAATATACATATCACAATATTATATTGACATAACATTACCATGCCTTTTTGCATGACCTTATATCATGTATTTCATCATTATTTATCACCTAATAACTTAACATCAAAATAAGTAGAATACACCTTAACCCTTTGTATATCATGATATTATAAGTTAAATAGGATGTAACCAACTATGAAAGCTTAAAGAGAAATTTCAAAAGTCCATAATTAACTATATTGTTAACTACAAGAGTTTAAGAAGCAACTCTGATGCTTGTAGTCAACCATCAACATCCAAAGAATAATTCTTTGGCTCATAGTTGACTATATGGTTAATTATACTTACCTAGAATGCACATCCTAGGATATAATCAATTATATAGTCTACTATAGCCTAGTTTTTAATAATCTTTATACAATTTTTCATTGTTTATTTTGTTGGGAATTCGGATTATCACATGCAGCGAAATTTTTAAAATTTTGATCCGAATTCTACCTAGGATCCATGCAAAAAGCATAAGTCAATGATTAGGGTTTTACCTATTGGGCACTCGTGTTTCTACTGATCAAAACTTGAGAGCGGATGAATCAAACGCCGGCTGGAAGGTACAGCGTCTCTACGGTATCCACACGAAGTGAACAACGACCTCTCACCCTCCACGCGTCTGCTAGGATGCGTTTCTCTCTCTAAGAATTAGGATTAGATGTTTTCTGAGTGATTTAGAGTTTATATAGAAGCTAAAAATGTGATTATTAAGTGCTGCCCTCAAGTCCCCTTTTCTAGAACTTAGGCAAGCCATAATCCTAGTCCTACTAAAATAATGCTTCCAAAATCCTAATCATACTTAACAACTCATCTTATCCTTATCCTAGAGATAATGGAAAGATATAGGACTTATCTATTAATTATCTAATATTAGATAATAATATTATCTCATAATATAAATATCTTAATTATTAGATAATTGCATATAGTTATCAAATATCAGAATAATATTATCTCATAATATATTTATCTAATATCTGATAAGATAATTACTTGATATTACTTTAATATCAAATAATATCACATAATATATATATATATATATATATATAAAACATGAATTTATTATTCTTAATACTATATATGCACGAAAATAAGTCCAATTAATTGGATATTAATATAATTAAAGTCCAATTAATTATTGTCTTATTCTTACTCCTTTTGTGTGACCCTGTAGGTTCTTACTACGTTGACAATGACTTATTATTGAGCCATAGACAGCGAGCGGTATCTAGCAATACATCACTGCCACTCAAGTAGTAAGAATGTCTCTGATTCGACATCCACCTAATACATGATCAACGTTTTGCATCATAACCCTTTTGTAATAATATCCAAATTGAACTGGAGGTATGGAATGTGTCATCCTCGTCAATGTTCAATTTTATATTTCTTGATACTGAGTAGACTTAAAATAAATAATTAATATCACATATTAATTCAACTGAGCATGGCCATGCATTTCTAAGTCTCACTCAATCAAGGGGCCCAAGGATATTTCTCTTTTATACAAGAGTAACAAAATCCCATTTACATCACTCACTTCCCTCTGCATGATTTATGACACACCCAATCAATGCCATACTTGTCATCCTGATTAAAGGTGACATAGGATAATATTAAAGTGAGTAATTCCTCATGTAGGGAACCGTAGTGACTTCAAGTCAAAGGTTTATGTGTAGTTGTGATCATATGAGAATAACTTATGACACGTTTATCCATGCAATATTCTCATAGTGGGTCAGTCCAGTACATTGTTCACTAGCAATGTACTCATGTATTGACTTGATATCACATATCCATGATTCGTAATCATCAGTCACTATACATGCTAGTCTCGATGTATTATTACTATCCCTTTCGTAATAATACTTGACTAGGGGCATTTTAGGAATAGCAAAGCTATTCCAAGGATAATTATTATATTAAGTTATAAATTGCGCATAATAATAAAAAAAATAAAATATAATAATTAAATTGCCTAAAATATAATACATTGTATATAACTTCAATCATCTATATGATTGGTTCTAGGACACACACCAACATATCTACTAAAATTTATATCCAAATACATTTATTATGCTATCAATCCATATCAAATCATAAACAAATATTAATGATGTCTTATTTATGCCATTTCTAACATTAAAATTAAACCAGCCACATTAACGACCACATTTCTTCATATAATCAAATGAAAAACCTAAACTTTAACCTATACCAAATAGAACCATATTAATGTTTTAAATAAGGCTAAAATATCCACTTATTTAATATAGAGAAGGATTCAAAGGGTTGAATTTATTATCTCTTAACCCTAATTAACCAAAATTCTAAGGATTCTTCATTAAGATTCAGTTTCCCCCTTTTCAAGCTTAAAGATTGAGCTTCATCAAATTTTAAAGAAAATAGAAGGAAAGTTTGAGATTAATGGTAGTTTAGTTATGCTTACCTTGATTTCTTGAAAATTTTGATGAAAATTAACTCCTTTTTAGCTTGTTTGGGAAGAAGGAAGGTGGAAGAGGAAGAAAAGGAAGAAAAAGAAGAACAAAAGAGAGAAAAGGAGTTGGATTTTTTAGAATAATGGGAAAAGAAGGTTGAAATTAGGTTTTAAAAGGATAATGACACTTTTGTTATTTTATCCTAAATATCTTTTATACTTACATTCTCACTTTTAATCATTTATAACCTTTAATTCTTCTATTTAAAGCACCTTTCCTCAACTAATTCCTTCAAGTTTTTCTTTTTAAGTCTAACTCAAATAATTTATTTCTATTTACCTTAAAGTTCTATTCAACACTAATTTAATCAATTAATTTTCTTTTCCATAATACCCTACTCATATTTTCCTTGTTTAACTTTATTCACCATATGTGAAATTTTTGTTTTAAAATTTTTATCATAATAATTATCTAATTAATCACTCTTTTTGGAATGTAATATTCTAAAATTTTAAGGAAAATGTAATAGATAAATGATTTGTTAAGATTTCATATTCTAGGACTGTAATAATTGATATGAAATGTAAAAAATTAAACAAAAGTTAAAAGAAAAGATGTTAGTTTTTTTAAATAAGAAAACTAATATCATAACTTTTTTTACATTGGTTATATAATCAAAATTAAAATAACATATAATGATACTCACTTTGACTTCAGTTAAAAATCGATATCTACATTTTAGTAGTAATGAGTCCCAAAAGAATATTAGATGGAGAAAAAGTTTCACAATGCTCCATTGAAACTAACCACAACTTTAATTTCCCAAAAGTGTAGTTTATTATTAATACGTTAAGGTCAACAATAGGAAAATATTAATACAATAATGCAAGTCAAACTATTTAACCTTTTATTTTCAATTGCTATAAATTGTCCTTTATCATTTTAGTTTAATTTAATATCATATTTTTTTTAATTTTTTTACAATTTTTCTTTGTGAATTCAAGTAGAACAAATAAAAACCAAGTCTTGAAATGAATGCTTTATGAATGAAAAAAATTATTGTTACGAGAGCTTTGTCCTACATTAGGCCCACCTGACTCGACCTAAAATAGTTAGAGTCCAATGAGATTATTGGATATTGAGCTCTTGACTAAAAAAAAAAGTCTTGAAATGAATGTACTAAATTAGATTTATGATTAATTTAAGCAAGTCCTTTTATATGATCTACTAACAAATATCTACAATAAATTAATTACAGTGAAATAACCACCAATTGGTTTTAACACAAATAATTATGACAATTATAGTGAATTCATATTTCTTGTATTAAATAGTGTAGTTGTACTTACACCAGTGATAATAATTTTATAATAATTTTGGTGATAATTTTTTTAAATTTATTATTTCCTTCACCCTTTTTTAAACATTATTTAAAAAAGATTTAATCTTATTTCTTCATCATTTTAAGAAATTAAGAATATATTTATTATCTTCTTTCAAATATTGTACTTATAACTTAAATAAGTATTTAACAACTTTACTTATTAGTTAATTTTTAATAAAAGATATATTAATAAATTATAATCCTTTTCTTCTAAAATTAAGTCTATTTTTTAATTTTATTAATTCTTATATATTAACCTTAAATACACTTAAAAAGTAATGTAAGGAATAATATAAAATAAAAAATTATACTTTATTCATTTGTAATTTTGTGCTTTTTTCACTTAATACACTCAAAGTTTTAAATGTTATAATTTACTCACTTATACTTTTAATTATTAATATTTTACTCTTAAAAATTATTTTTTATCTAAAATTTAATATCATATTTATATGTATTACATATGATCTTTACTTTCTTAAATTTTGTTTTAATATGATGCACATTCAAAATTAATTTATCTCGAAAACACTTATTTGACACCTTTTAATTAGTAACTGTGAATTAAAATATAGAACACAAATTTTCAAAAATTTTTTTTTGAATAATTTGATTCTAAATAAGTGTGAAATTGAATTAAAATTTAAAACAATAAATATCACATTTAATATACGTGAATTTTTTGATAAATTTAAAAAAATAAATAAAATAATATAAAATAAAAATATAAATAAATAAATTATAAGAGATATTTGACAAATGATTTTTGGGATGACTTTTAGCTGGTTGATCAATTTTAATTAGTTGACCATTACATCAACTGTTTAGTAACCAGCTTTTTGAAATAGCTGGTGGCTCCAAATCAGCTGATTCTTAAAACACTACTACATGCAGTATTTTCTAAATAGCTGATCACCAGAAAATTATTTAATGAGTGAAATGTCCCTAATAATATTTCATATTTTTTTATTTGTCCTAAAAAATCCTGCGAAGCACAACGCCAAATTCTTTCGGGTCTTGCTTTTATGCAATAAAAGAATATGCGTTATTCAACTTTCAACACTTTTTGTTTATAATAAAATAAAGGTTGTTGAATTTTGTAATCTTTGTCTGTGGATTCAATTATAGTGAGAGGAAGTTTAATTTGCTGGAAATTATATAAAAATCATAACTTCTCAATAGGTCAGGAATAAATGAATTATAAAAATTATAATTAAAAAAGAAATTATAAGCCTAAAAAAATTATCTTAATTATTTCATTAATATTCCTAATTTTTGGTATTATATTTTTGAAGAGTATAATAATTATTTTTATAATACTTTTTATGAAATTCAAAGTTAAACAAAAAAAAATACAAAAGTGAATTCTTAAAGTGTGAATTCCTTTTTATCAATTCAACAAATTTGAGTAATTTTCAAAAAAATTATAAAAAATTTATTTATTAAAAAATTCAACTTTTACTTTTTATGTGAAATAAACAACTCCTAAATTTATCATACTGTATAAATTTGTTTTAATACCTACAAAAGTTTCCTACTATATTTAAACTTAAGTACAACAAGAAAAAGACTTAATTTTCTTACTATATGAGTACATATATTTTTAAGGTTTAAACATTTACATATATAATGTAATTTATTTAAAAAAATACTAAATATGATTTAGTAGTGTGGGAAATAGATTTAAGATTTAAATTTAATTTATTATCAGTATAAATTATCTTTATACTACTACCCACTCACATGTTATTATGTTACTAAAAAATTGTTAAAACTACTTTATTATGATGAAAATTTCTTAATTATTTTTATTTTTTTAATGATGTCTCTTTTTCTCAACACCTAGATTGTATTTATTATTAAAATTTTATTTTAATCGATACTTTTTAATGTTGTAATATATTTTATGATTAATAAATTATTTTTAAATTGATTCATATTCATAGAGAATATTAATTTATTAATTTTTATCTCTTCCACTATCAACATATAAAAAATTATAATATTTATTTTTACATAAAAATTAAATAATTAAAGATATTAATTTTTTATTGATAAATTTATTTTCTATAAAAATTATATTAATTTAATTTTCAAGACATATTTAATATATAATAATTTATAATACTATATTATTTACAAGAAAATTCATAAAATATACTAATATCTGTATATGTCATTTTACACATAAACAACTAATTATAAACAGTTAGTTTTACCAAATACTCTTATTCAAATAATTAATGCAATCAGTTAATCAAATCAGCTAATACAATCAGTCATTAACTAACAGTTAATTGAATCAGCTAACAATTACAGTTATTAGCTAATTGCCAAACATTCCCATAATACTTAAATAATTAAATGAAATAAAACGAAATTGATAAAGTATAATTTCCCCGTGAAATCAACATAGATTCCTACATATCCCAAACAGCAAATAAAAAATGAATTTGTGCGGTTAAGGTGGAGATATATTCTATAAGAAACTATGTCGACAAATTCGGATGTAAACGAATTTTTTTTCTTTTTTGTAAATACTCTAAATAGCCAACGATACGTTCATGCACTGATCAGATAGAGAAGAATAAGGACAGAGAAGAATAAGGTAAAATGACAAAATGTATACAAGTTGTTGCATAATTAAAATTTTAAAAAGATAATTTTGTTTTCATTTTCATTCTTTTATAGTTTTTGCAAAAAACTTTAATTCAATTTTTAAGATTGGTGAAACTCACACTCCTTTACAAATATTTTCAATTTTTTATTTTTAAATATTTTTAAAACATTTTTTACCATAAGTGGTAAAAGGTCTCTAGCATTCAATTTTTTTATAGGTAATGCTATATGAAGTTTTACATTTCAATAAGTTAAATTTTTTTATTATTAAATTATATTTATACATTAAAATTTATATTTTTAATTTTAATCATTTACTTTAAGATTCAAGAAAGACAATTAAATGATAAAATTACTTTTCTCTAAGAAATTCACACTTTAATAAAGGTAAAATAAATCATTATGATTATTAAAAAAATTTAACCGTTCAAAATTTATTTGATAATAAAAATATAATTTACAAAATAATAAATCTTTAATTATTTAATTTTTTAATGATAATTATAATATTTTAATTTATTTTTGAAATATATTTTCTATTTTAATTTATTAGTATGAAAATAAAAATTTTGATGTGGAAAACCCATAAAAATATATGTATGAAGAAAATGGAAAAAAAAAAAAAAAGGTGGAAGTGGGAATGTATAGGAAAGTAATTTTCCGAAAATTTTGGTGAAAGCTACGAGCCTCTGAGTAGGTGCAGGAATAGTGTGATGTACACAACGGCACGTGGAAATCATTTTTCACGCTATTGGGACCGTTGAACCGACCAGCTTTCGGTGACCCTCTTCCCATTCTGCTGGTATCCGTTTATTTGGACTGAAAAATATTTATTTATCAAAATAATCTCATTTTTATTTTAAATTATAAAATATTAAAATAATAAAAAATATTATATTTATTTAATATTAAATAAAAATTTGTGATAAAAAATTTATTTAAAAAAATATTTTTTATTCCTATAATATTATATATTACTCAATCTATATAAAAGTGACATTAAATTTTTCTACCAGTGAAAAGCACAGATGAACTAATATCTATTCAAATATAAAGAGGATCGGCAAGGAATAAACTCCATTTTTATGCTTGCCGTAAAAGTCCACATTTAGATACTTCATATTTTAAGAGAATCAATGGCAATTTTATAATTTAAACTTCAATTATTATAAAATATTAAAAATTTAATATAACTTCTAAAAATAATTCTATTCATTCTTTTTTATTTATCACATTTTAAAAAATATTTTTTTATTTATTATTTTATAATTTTAATGAAGCATTAATTTTTTTAATTTATTTTTTTATTAATAAATATTTTATTATTTTACACTCTTAGCTCATTATTTCTCTCTTAATTTTTAATTATCTTGAACTTTATACACATGAAAGTTAATTGTAAAAATTTTATTAAAATTAAATAATTAAATTACTTTTTTAACATATATAAAATTATTTAATTATAATAGATAATAAGAAACTGAAAAGCTATTTATTAAATCATTTATATGCACTTCTTTCTCTCTTTCACTTTTATTTTTTTATAATATATATTTTTGATGCACCAGTTATAATCGCTTCCTTCTTCCTTAGCCATCGTTCCTTTATATTTTTTTTCTCACTTATTATGCCATTTTAATTTTCATTTTTTTTCAAAAACCTTAATTCATATATCAAATATCTAAAAATAAATTAATTACATGAAATTTTAATTATTTGAATTAACAGTTTATTTCTTATTAATTATTATTTAAAGACATCAATTGATTGAAGTTAAAACTTAAAACTACTCATGCATTATCTAGGACAATGTAGGCTTTATTTTGTGCAAATAACTAATAAGTTAACTAATAATTGATAAAAATAACTAATAAGTTAGTTGATAATTGATAATTGAAAAGCTATATAATTGTTTAAGAAATATTTCATAAAATTAGCTATTGATTTAGTTGAAATTGTAAAATAATATAAAAGGACATATTAATAGAAATAAATATATAATTAAAATTTTTCATATTTATCTAAAAAAATTACATTAAAGTAATTAAGAAGCTTAAAATAAAAATATAATATTTAATTAATTATATTTTATAAATTTTTATATTAATTTACTTACATAATTTTTATTTTATTATTATTTATAATAAATTTATAGTTACTTGAAATAAAATTAATTATATTTTATGACATCATTTATTTATTTACATATATTTTTTTATATTTATAATTTAAAATTAAGATATAATTATATTAAAAATTAAGTTAGTTATATTTTATAAAAAATATTTAAATTTATATTATAAAGGTTATGTCTATAAATTAATAAAAAAATAAGAATAGATTTAGAAAAAAATTGAAGAAATAGTAACTTATAAGTTATAAGTTATTTTAAGTATCTTATTAAATCATAACTTATTTTTTTAATAAATTAGTATGAGATATATCTTTGAAGTTACCATTTAATAAGTTATAAATTAACTTATTTATTACGTAAAACAAAAGTATATTCATTTTCTGCACTAACTTAAAATCACTTGAACATTATTAGGTGAATTTTTATTTTCAATTTATAATAAAAAATTCCTTAATCATGCATAAAAACACATGCAAATAGGCGAGTTATGAAAATGTCTTTCTTGAGAATAAATTAATGTTATATTTAGTTTGATAGAATGGAATAGAATAGAAATGAATGAGATGAATATTTAATAATTGTATTTGATATAGTTAGATGTGGACATTTCATTTTATAATTATATTTAATATAATAAATATTGTATGAATAGAATAAAAAGAGGTATCAATGATAATAATATCTTTAAAAATAAAAAATAAATATAAAATTGAAATCATTTTTATATAAAAATAGCATCATTATTTTTTATTTATTTATAATTTTTAATAAGTGAATATATATATATAATATGCATTCAAATATATATATTGAATAATAAAATAATAATATATATTAAATAAAAGTATATAATATGTATTTTCATAATGTATATGATATGATCAATAATAAAATGATTATTTTATTTTAAATTCAATCATCGATAGTATAATTAATAAAAAATTATTATAAAAATATAAAATTTAGTTTTCCAAATTTTTATATTAAATAATTTTTATAATGAGTACATAAAAGTTTTATTTTAAATTTTATTCTTAAAAAAATGATTATCAAAATATTTAAATAAAATGTTTTAAAAATTAATATCATTTTGTTATATATTAATAAAAGATTGACATTAAAATATATAGAAATTTAAAAAAAAGAATATAAAAAGTATCACGAAGTGATAACATGATCATTAATTTTATATTTTTATTATGAAATAAAAATTTGATAAAATTATTATTTCTCATGAAGTAGACTTTCCTATTGTACAAAATAATTTTTATTTGGATAATTCTAATATACTTAAATTAAAAGTTTGAGTATTGTTACCTTGACCTTGTGACAGAATAAGAATCATTAGATTTCAATTATATAAAAATAGATAATTAATATTCATAATTAGAAAACTTATTTAATAGGTAAAAAATTGATAACATGATATTCCTACTTTGAACTATAAATTTTTCTTTATTTTAGATTCACCAATAACTTGATATAAGTAATTTAAGTAAATTATTTATATTAATTTATACTTTTACACCTCTTTACTATATAATAGATCCAATTTAATAATTATTAACTCAAATTTATTTATAATATATTGTAATTTAAAACTTATAAAATTAAAATACTTTTAAAAAGTTATCATGTAATTATTTTAAAAATATAAAATTTAGTTAATCAATGATAAATTAAAATTTTAAAATTTTACTTTATGAAGTTATTTTTTATTTCTTCTTTTTTCTTTTGGATAATCTCCTTCACTTATTTCTTACATGTTAATAAACAATAAAATCTTTTAAAATACTCAATTTAGTAATAAAATTTAGTATTATTTTCAATAAAAAGTTTAATATTCATTGATACTTTTAAAAGAAATGATATTTATACATATTGTTTTTCTTACATATATCCAAACTTAAATTTTTTAAACTTATTTAAAATATATTAAATAAGTTTTATTTAAAAATTAAAGTATTATGCATACACTTATAAAAATATAATATGTGTATTTCTTTTTACTTTTCTCATCTTGTAAACTATATTAAACACAAGTTTTTGTAATGTATATATTATGATTTTCAAATAAAATATTTATTTTATTGATTTAATTTATTGTTATTAATAATTCTTATGTAAGATAATATAAAAAATAAATGAGATAAATTATTTTTCTCTTCATAATGCATGAAATTATAAAGAAAACAAAGATTGACATCAAGAAAGAAAAAACAATTAATAATTTAATATATCAAGTTTTAAAATAGGCTATTTGTATTAAGTCAAAATTATAATAATAAATTACCAATATTTTTTAATTTTTAATTTTTTGGTGGAATGTATATGAACATACATAGATAAGTATGTGCATATGAATGTTGGTTCTTTAGTAATAATTTTTTGATATTATTTGATTTTATATACAAATTTAAACAATATAATAGAACAAAAAGTAAAAAAAATTACATTATATTAAAAATAATAATAGCATGATTTTTTTAAAAATTTGATTAGTTTAAATAAAAAATTCTAAAATTATTTAGACATGGTACATTGATATCTAAATATTATTTTATTACATTGTATATAACAATATTTTCTTCAACAAGTTTACATTAAGTAAAGATTTTATTGCTGAAAAAATAATGTTGCTGATAAAATAAATAAAATAAAGAATTTAAAAATATAGTACATAGATTTTTTTAATTTTTTGGATAAATAATAATTTTCTTCATTTAATGAAAATGTACCAAGCTTTATACACATTTATTTTAATATAAATGAGTGTTTTTAAATAGTGAAAAATGATTTTTTATTCCATACAATATTTGAGTAATGAATAATAATTTTTGATCAATTTTTTACAATAATTAATATGTCATTTTATTTAATAAAATAATAATTTTTTACATACTTTTAAATTTAAATATAAGTATAAATCTTAAAAATATGTGTGTGTGTGTGAAGAAAAAAGAGAGAAAAGAAATATTTAAAACAAAAAAATTTAAATTTATATAAATAAAAAATATTTTACTTTATTTTTATTTAACTTAACAACTTGAAATTAAAATAAAATTAAAGTAAATTTAAGATTTAATTTAAAAAATTTATAAAAAATAATTGATGTAAAATTTTTTCCAAATGTATCATTATTTTATTTATTTATCAATCAGGATATTAATATTTATAATTATGATACGATAAAATTATCCTCTTTAGCTTTACTATTTGATTCCATCGCACCAACTGGTTTTGCAGCCGAAAAGAATTCTTAAATTTAGGCAGTAGGGTAGACCTTATGAGCACGAGACATTTATTTATAATTTATTGCTCTGGTTAGTTCGGGCAGAAGCACTGTTTGGGACCCTCGGATCCACAAATTTCAAAATATGATAGCGTCGGCGATGTCAACTTGTGGTGGTCATTCCTTGGATTATTTCCACTAAATTTTGCATAAAAATGAAAATTAATCATAAATAATTATTTTTTAATTTTCAATTTATTTAAACTTATTAAGAATTATGGCAGAAGCCAAAAAAAGCAATAATTTATGAACAATAAAAAAGTAATGATTTTTAAAATTGTTAATTAACATATAAAATATTATCACACTTCATATTATTTTACAATTTTGATATATCTTTACATTAGTAAGAAAATAGAAGACTCGGGATAATATTATATATGTTATTGGTGTAAATAGAATCTCACCGTCTATACCTAAAATATAATTCATTTCATTTATATTATAAAGAAGATAGGACAAAAGTCCTGCATTATATTAAAATATAATGTGATATATAAACTCATCGTATTAGTGTAATGTAAATTGAGATTTTTTTTAGGGGAAACTGCAAATAATCCTTTTGAACTATGGGGTGTTTAAATTTTTCCCTATTAAATTATAAAAATTTAGATTTTACCCCTTAAAATTATATAAAACTTAAATTTTATTCCTTTCATTAACAGTTGTAATACTTAACGGTGATTTTCTAACATTTAGCAAAGATTATAAATTATGGGGTGTTTAAATTTTACTTCATTGAATTATGAAAACTTGCATTTTACCCCTTAAAATTATATAAAATTTAAATTTTATCTTTTTCGTTATTAAGTTAATGGCTATAATACTTAGCGATGATTCTCTAATACTTAGCGATGATTATAAACTATCTCTAATCATTTAGCGGTAATTTATAACCATTGATAAGTGAAAAATATTTCAAAAATAAAGAAATTTAGGGACAATTTTTAACCACTAGTAAATAAAATATGATAATGATAATTTTTCTAACAGATTCTGTTAACTTAATAATAGTGAGAGTAAAATCTCAGTTTTATATAGTTTCAGGGAATAAAATCTAAATTTTTATAATTTAATGGGGTAAAATATAATTTACTCATATTTTAAGGGGTAATACAAACTTAGTCCTTTTTTTATAAAAAAATTTATAAGTAGAATTAGTTGTTTCATTTTAAAAAAAAAGTCAATTGAGATTTTTTTATTATGATCTCACCGTATTATAATAATGGTAACCATGTATAAAATATATATGAAATGTGTATTTTTAAAAAAAATATATAAAATATTTCCTTTAATTTGGAATAGCTATATTTAATCTCCACTAATTTTAAAAGCTTGCAAATCACACTCTTAAATTAAAAAGAAAGCTTTCAATTAACTCTCATCATCCAATTTTATTAATTATTTTGTTATATTATGTAATTTTTTTCATTAGCTTTTTAAATAAAAACCACAATATTGTTGTTTATTATTTTATTATGTTATTTTTTACACATAATTTTTAACTCATTTTTAAGTATTTGATTAAGATTTAATATTTCTAGCTTTATTTTTATTAATTATATAATGCAAAAATTATGTACCAAAAATGTAATAACCAATATATAATAAAATTGTAATTCTTTATTAATTATAAAAAATTATATAATTTAATAAAATTATTAATTAAGTAAATAAAAGGTTTATTATAAGTTTCATATAATTAAAAAATTTAATTTGCTAGTTTATAAAGTTGTGGGGAAAAATATAATTATTTTTATGAGATATTATATATATATATATATATATATATATATATATATATATATATATATATATATATATATATATATATATTTATGTACATGAAGTTTGAATTGAAAATATAATAAAAAAGTTTTAAAATAATATTGTATGCTGCATCACCAGTAGTATTTGTTAAAGCATTTGAATTTTGATTAATATTGAATATTGACTTGGAATATTGAGAAATATAATTATGGATTACATGAAAAGTAGCCTCCAACCTCCAAGATGGACGTTTTATCCTCCATGAAATGGATGGGTGGAACATTCTCGATGTATACCTTCCCCTTCGAAATGTATAAATTAATATAAATAAGCAAACCGAAAAATTTATAATTAAAGTCAATAAGAGCTTTAAAACGGGAAAAAATTGCACATAAAATTTAATAATAATATAATTTATGCACATTTAATATGACTTAAGCTTTTTCTCTATCTATATATAATTTGTTCCTATTAACACTTACTTATATAAAGTAATTTTTATTAAAAAAATAAAATTTACGAATTTTATCTTATTTTTATATCTCTTTATCGATTATAGTTGACTTTAAGATATTTAACTATATTTATCATTCACATAATTTTAATTCCTTTATTTTTTATGACTTTAATTAATGACAATAAAAAATATCGCATTGTAAAGTGTGCCAATTTCACTTTTACCAGAGAACCATTAAAATAGACAAAATGTTAACAAAATAAATAATAGATAATATAATTTTGATATTTGAGGGATCCAAATAAGTTGAAAAGTCAGTTATTTGTATAGTTGAGTTCTAAGTTCAGTACAAGTAAATGGATTTAAACTTGTCAAACAAAAAAATTTAGCCTGAATCGAGAACGAATTTAAATGGATTTATTATGTATTTATTGCAATAAATAAAATAAATTATAATTTATTAATTTAATTAATAAATTATAAACAAATTTTGAAACATATTTGATGAATTAGTTTATTTAAGAAAATAAATTTTTATTTGATATATTTCATAAAATAATTCAAAAAGCTTACAAGTTAATAACTTTTCAAAAAAAATTTAAATTAATTATTCTTCTTTTAATTAAATAATAACCTATATTCTAATTATGTAAGTAAATATTTGATATATACTCATTAATTTAATATATATAAAAATAAATATATGATATTATAAAATATAATTAATTAAGAGTTGAGTTATTACAATATTATTTTCGAATCATAAATAAATGAAAAATAAATAAATACATAATATCATAAATATAATTAATTAAATTTTAGGTAATTATATTTTTACTTTGAATATTTTGATTGTATTAATATAATTTATCTCAAAATAAATATAAACTAATTTAATTATTTTACATTTTTTAGTTATTTTTACCAAAAACTTTTAAATTCAATACATTTAGTTAGTTGATAATGGTGTTTGATAAAGAGCTTTTTAATAAATTTTTAATTAATTTGATAGTATTTAGCTAGTTTAATTAAGTCAATCAGGCTAATATAATTGTTTGACAAATAACTTATTCAATTAATTAATTGACTATCAATCAGTTAATTTAAAAAAATTAGGTGAACCTAGTATTTTCAATTAACTAATTGATAATGAACTTGTAAAAATATAAAATTATCCTTAAATAACATACCTATTTTTATTTATATTCTCACTAAAAAAGGATTAAATACATTTATTAAATAATAATTTCTAATTTCTATAAAGTATTTATGAAATATAATAATTATATTTTAAAAATATAATAATTTATTTTTAATAAATATAGAACTTATTTTTTAAGAGATATAATAATTTAAGAAATATAATAAATCTTTAATTATATTTTAGATTTATCATATTTTTAAGTAAGTATGACTTAAAAAATTACTTAAAAATAAATTGTTATATTTCTTAAACATAAATCATATGATAAATATAAAATATTATTAAAATAAAAAATACATAAATAAATCTTAAAACATATACGTGTTTTTATATATCATTTTACATATAAACAATTAATAAGAAATAACTAATTTTATCAAATATTTTCATTCAAATAATTAATGTTATCAGCTGATTAAATCAGTTAATATAATCAATTATTAGTTAACAGTTAATTGAATCAGTTAATTGTTAAATAAAACCTTATATTAATTATTAATTATAAACTTTTAGTTATTAGTTACCTATAGCCACGTAGAACCTTAAATGAGTTGTATATTATGTAATCCAAATGTGTCTAGTTGAGCTTAATGTATTCGAGCTTAGGCTCGATTAGGTTACAAACAAGTTTAATTAGACTTGACTTCCTATTTAATATATATTTTATATTTATGTTATTTATATTTAATTATAAAATATTTATACAATATGTTATTTAAATATAACATTAACATAAAAATATATGTTTATAACTAGTTTTCTTTTAAACTTGTAAATAGTTTAAGTTAAGTAATAAGAAGTTTACTCATTTAAGCTTGACTAGTTTATAATCAAATTCTAATTAAATTTTTTTGTGAATTAATCTCAAGTTAATCACGAATAGTCTAACTTATTTACACTCTTATACATTTTAATCATAAATTAATAAAGTAGATTTAAAACAAATCACATATGAGTAAATATATTCACTACTATATAATTATTTTTTAATGTTAGTTTTGTTTTATTTTCAATGCCAGTTACAAACTAATGCATATACGAGTGTCATTATATATTAAAGTATTTTATATTAATTAATAATTGATGTGAAAAAAATACATATTAACATTGGATTTGCATATAAATAATAATTGTTGTTATTTTTTACAACTTTGATAGTAAAATAAACAATATTTAAATACAATTATTTTAAATAACTGACGTGATATAACTTTTCCTTTAACCACCCTTGCTTTTCCTCATTGCCTTACCCTTTTCTCACAAATCCTTCCTTCTAACACTCCCCCTCTTGCAGATGATCCATTCAATATCTACATTTTTAATGATACTTCAAAATCTAAATTTAAAAATTTTAAAAACTATAAGAAAAGAATAAACTAGTGAAAGTTTATATTTAATACTCGTTAGTAAATATGTAAAGTTAACACTTCCTAGAAAAATTATCTTGAGTCCAATATCTATAAATATAATAAATATTCATTAGAACTCGATGTATAATATTACATGTTTATATAAATAAATAATAAACAATATCTTCAAACATCAAAAGAGAAAAAATGAAATTAAGTTTTTTATCTATATAACTTATAAAATTTATATCAAAGTAAAAAGTAATAAAATATGATTGATTTTGAAGCCATAAACTAAGTTGCAAGAATAAAATGCAAAAGTTAAGAAAGTTTTTACATTTATATTATGTACTTTTTTAGTGAATGCATAACCTCACAAATTTACCAACAGCTAATAGATCTTTAATACTATAAAATAATTGATAATCATAAACATAAAAAATTGAAGAGAATTATCATAAGGTTGAAATATAAGTATATATTGATTAAGAAAGAATTATTTTTGGGTTAGAAGAGCTTTACGATGAAATTTAGAAATGATGCTATGCCCTTATTTTTTATTATTTTTATCTTACGCCTTGTGGTTTGAACTGTTTTAATATTAAAAGTTAATTCCTAAGAAGAAATTATTATATATAATTAAATTATATCATTCAACTATAAAGGTTTAAACATTAATTTTTAATGAAAAATCAATGTCATAAACTAAAAAATTTTATTTAAAAATATGTTTCAAATAAAAATTTTATAATTTTATAAATTGGCGATATTAAAATTATTTTTTTTGCATTGAATAATCATGTTCTTCTTAAATAATTATACAAACACAAATAGTAATAGCAACAGATACAAAAGAACTTTAAATGACTAATCTAATAAATAACAATAGATACAATTATAACATATGCAAAGACTTCATAAATCAAAACATTTTCTTATACAATTATATATAAACAACTAACAACAAATTGAATAATCTTGAAATATCTTTTTTGTAATTTATTTATATTACTTGAAGGCTTTTAAGTTAAATGATGTAGATAATTATAAATTAATAATAAATTATAGTTAGAAAAAATAGTATCATGAATTTTGCATTGTATTCAAGATTACCAATGTAAGATTGGAGATGTCGTTTCTTCTTACAACAATTTATTATCACTTTGCAAACTATCAAAGTTTAGCACAATAATTTTGTATTTATTGACCTTAATGTACTTGATTGTTCATTTGCTTTCAGGTTTTAAATGTTTCTATTTTTTTAGTAAAAGAATAATGCTACTTGTTTTATGGGTATCAAAGTTTGACACAACACATAAAGTAATCAGCATGTTGATTCTTGCATTGAAACATAGAAATAGTTAGACGCTTATTGTAAATAAAGCAATCAAGTACCTTAACGAGAACTATCTTGATAATTGTTTCAAATAGATAAAGGGAGTTCTATTTATAGGTCAAGAATAAATTGATGATGAATCAACACAACATTTAAATTGTTAATGAATTATTATAATATGCAAAGTATTGATGAATCATCACCACGTACAAACTGTTGATGAACTATTTCAACGATTGAAATAAATTATTAAACTTTGGATGTTGATTTTTAATAAAAACATATCGACCTCCTATGAATGAAAGGAAAAGCCATTATTTTTACATTGATTGTTAAAAAAAAAAATCAATGTCACACATCAATACCCTGTAAACGTCATTCTTAGTAAATATTTATTGCTATCATTTATTAGAGTTAAACGACAGGTATTATACCTTTTGACGTCAGTTTAGTTAAATAAATAATGTGATATCATCCCAATTATAATCACATCAGTTTTATAATTAAAAATTGACATGATTTATTTGTTTATTATTTTTTTACAACTTTTGCATCTTAATATTTTTCTAAAAACATATATTATTACAACTTATTGTTTTAACAACATTACCAACATAAACTAGTAAATGTTGTATAATAATATTTACAATTAATCATTTGATCTCACAACTTTGAAGAAAAATGATAATGAATATTTGCATGATTTCCACAAAGTAGTTGCTTCCCTTTATTTTCATATCCATGGCAAATTTTAATGAAGTATGCTCTTATATGAATGATGCAAGACTTGTAAATAAAATTTTCTTATCAGCAAACACTCATATACATGCTCTTTTTTACTACTAATATCCTCATATAAATAATGTAAGACTTGTAAATAATTGTATCTAGAAGTAGTAACTTGCATCTTAGCAATTGATGATCAAGCAACATTAATCTTGTATTATCCTATTATGCCATATAACTAAAATGGAATGAAAGAGAATAAAGTAAAATCCTAAATGAAAAATAGAGTGAAAAAGAAAAGAAATTTTAGATGTAATTTATAAGCAATATTGAACATTTTATGTTGATTACTAATTAAAAAATTGACATTATAAGTTATTATATCTTGAATAGCTTCCAATAACATAACCTTTAGATATTGATTCTTTGTACAACCATCATTTTAAATTTACTTATGCTCGACACTTTATCTACTCTTGAAAAATTAGGTTTTATAACATTAACTTTTTATTTGAATCGATGTTACAAGTTACGCTTATTTATAAAAATGACATCATATTATTATATACATTAATTTTTTAATTATTGTAAATATGATGATGTTAAAAGGGTAACTTTATAGTAGTGATCACATCTTTATTATTATTGTTACATATAGCATGTGATGGCTATTAATAGGAGATGATTATAGTGCATTATTGACATAATGATATATAAATGTACCATTAAATCTGATTTTTGATATGTTATCATATACAGTGTTACATTTGACTTAAAAAAAGTAAATTTAATGTGCAATTAAATATAGTACTACATTGATATACTATTATATCAATGATATTCCATAATCTTTCCTTTATTATTATTATTATTAGATCTCATTTCACGTGTGGCAAGTCGCAATATGAAATCAAATAGACTTGAAAATCAAGTTATTGTGATTGGATGCGATTGTAGAGCCATTCATATAATATAGTAGGTGAGATGTAGAGTTTGTCGGCATGTAGATTACAATATTAATAATAATACTTATTCATTCATGATTGAAGTTGGGTTTTAAATTTTAATTTAGCCATGCTTTTCGCCTGCTTAGAACTACAAGTCCCCCGCCGGTTGGCAAGATGCAGTTGTGTTATTTAGCAGATCTTTGCTTTTCTTGTCGATTCAATGCTACTACTTTATCAATATTATTATGTTATGGTATAGAGTGTACAACACGTAAATGTTTGAATTCAGATCTCCAATCTTTTTAGTCATTTTTATATTAGAAAAATGTATATAACCTTTTTTTTGAGATTTTATTGTACATGAAAAAATGTGAGTGCCCATGCATATAATAATTATGTATTTATTTTTTCTTTTTAATAATATTATAGATAGTTAAACTATTTCACCTACAAAATCGTGGGATCAAATTCAAAATATAGTGAAAAATAAATTTTTTATAAAATATCATGCGCATAATTATTAGAGTTGAACTAGACATTAAATCAAATAAAAATTTAATTGATTGAATTGTTGATTACATTATTTATCAATATAAATTTGAGTCAATGGTGTAACCCAAATCAATTGAATCACTCAATTTGACCTGAAGATAATACTTATGATCATATACAATTTAAGATGAAGACTCTTAACTATATTTATTCCTCTTTAATATAATAAAAATATAAAGTGGAAAAAAAAATCCAAATTGTTGGCAAAAATGTAAGGTGTAGATATTCCTCCCAATAAATGGAGTTATTTTAATTCAGACCAGCATATGCGTACTAATGAAAATGAAGAAATTAACAACAAGGAAACTAATTTGGCTTAAGCATGTATAACAATTTCAGCACTTCTAGTTTTAGGGATGAAATTTAGTACATTGCATTAATATTTATAATTATAATATAACTATTATAATCTTTCCACTGTAATTTAATTTGACATTTAATGAAATTTAGTGCACATGGTCACACGTTTTTTAGACGGCATATTATTGATCAAGGAAGCCACATTCTTTTAATATTTTAATTAAATGAACATTATGTTAACTTAACTTTTTTAATCTAGAAAATGACTTTGATGTCCCAATAAATTAAAAATTAAATGATTAGGTGGGGGTAACTTTCAACATCCTTTTTGTTGACTTAAATGCAAAAATAATAACTTGATCACTTCAATTCTCTCCGATTTATGATGGTGATACCATTCTCTATGGTTTATATTCTGCAAAGAATAATCTTTCTTTTATTAATCAAAGGGCGTGAATCCCAAATTTTATTTAGATTACCCACGATTAATTGGTACAGTAAAACTGGATTAAGGATTTGTTTGGTTGAAATGAAAATGGCAATGAATGAAAATTAGGTGGAATGAAATATGGAAAGAATGAAAATATAAATGATAATATTTTCATCTCTAATGTTTGAATGAAAAAAATAAGAGGAAAGAAAATAAGAAGAAAGTTATTTTTCTTTATTTGGTTTGATAGGAAAGTAAAAGAAATGAATATATTATTATTAAAATTATTATACCTTTATGTGTAAATATGTAATTCGTATAATAAATATAAAAATTAAGCCCTCATTTAAATATGTCGATTGTTATATTCCTAAAATTTATAATTAGCACTATTACTTTTTTTAATTTTATTTTTATTATAGTTATATACCTTTCATTTTATTTGTAATACTAAAATAAATAATAAAAAAATAGAATATAAATAAAAATGTGATATTGTTAAGGTGAGATTTAACAATAGTCATATTCTTTATAAATTAGAAATTTAATATTATATTTATTCATAATTCAAAAATAATTATATTTAAAAAATTGATAAAAATTAATGATATTTTTTAAAATAATATTATATCATCTCCTTTTATTTTATAAATGAGCTCAGTTATATTTATTAAAATTAAGTAAAAAAACTCATACATTCATCTTTCATAATTTAAAATGACTTATATTATTTATATGTATATTTTTACTCCTAAATTTAAAACTATTTGGGTCTTTTCTTTCAATATAACAATTTATAATGATTTACATATAATTTATTTTAGGCATAATCCATTCTCACAATCAAAATGATGAATGAAGATCTAAAATATCAAACTTTATCATGGCAATTTTTTTTATTATTGTAAAATTAGAAAGCATAAAATATTTTGAGCATATCCATGACTAGCTAGCACTTAAAAATCATCGCATCATCCCAAACTTCAACAAAATGGAATTAGGCGAGGGTAATTATGGAAAGTGAACATTGTTTTCCCAACTTCATCCGGTTTTCATTCTGATATAGGAATGAAAATTTTGAGCGGGACCATGCTTATTTTACATCATATTTTGTATTAACAATGATAATTTGTGTTGTTCAGGTAAACCTCATTTATTAAACATATTAAAATAAATTATTTATTTAATTTATTTAATAATTTAAATTAATAAAATTCATATTATAAAATTATTTATTAAATTTAATTACTCATCATTTTTTAATAAATTTTTAATTATCAATAAAATATTATTTCAAAATTTTATTATTATTTTATTAAAATAAAATTTTATATCTTTATACTATATATTTATTTATAATTAAATTATTAAATAAAATTTTTAAAAATTAAATATAAATCTTAAATTGATTGATGTATACCCAAATCCAAATAAATATATTATATTCATTTTGAGTCATCGAATTGTTTCAAAATTGTCACCGCTATTTTGTATCTTTCCCGTTTTTCTCAGTGTAGCCGTGCGAATGAAAATGTTCCAGCACCATATTTTCACTTCTTCTCAATCCTTCTTGTTTTTGGTCGAAACAACATAGCTAAAGTTTTGAGGTGTTAAAAATTTTAAATTTAATTATTAAATATGTTTTTAATAATAAAAATAATTAAATTATTAAATATTTATATATAAAAAATAAAAAATAAAAATTAAATTCTAATCATAAAAGAAAATAAAAAATTTTAAAATAAAAAATAATTTTTTTACCTAATAAAGGATATGTTGAAAATTGGAATACTTTAAATCTAAATATAGGTAATTAACCAATTATATTAATGATTAATTAATTTAATTAACTACTAACTATAATTATTTTAGTTAACTTAACTAGATGATTACATTAATTATTTAAATAAGAATATTTGATAAAATGATTACTTATATGTATATAAAAGAACATATAAGAGTATGGATATATTTTATAAGTTATTTAAATATTTTTATTTTAATAATACTTCAATATTTTAAATTCAATATATTATATAGTAAATTAATTGTTTTATAAATAATATGTCATTAAAATTTAGTATATATTTTTAAAATTATATTAATATAATTTTTATAGTTATTAAATTTTTTAAAAATTAATAATTATAATTATTTAATTTTCATATAAATATAAATATTATAATTTTTATGTAAAAATAAATATTATATATTAGTAGATTTTTTTTGGAATGATAAAATGAAAAATAATCAAGATTAGTTTAATTTTTTTATCAGTTAATTTTAAAACGTTATTCTTTCTAATTTTTTAAAAATGACGGTTTGGAATTGATTGATTATAAAATACTAAAATTAATTAATTTTGATTAAATAAATAATCATAAGTTACGCAAATAACTAACTTTCAAATATCTCCATGGATAAAAAATTATTTAAATTTTTATTTAGCATATTAATGGATGAGACATGAAGTTAGAAATAACCTCGTTTCAGTTTTTACTAGAATTAGAACAGAACATTAGGATTAATTTTACCATTTTATCACAAGCCTGCCACATGGCCCACATCCCTGCATTGCGTGTACTACTTGTACTATATCGGTATTTCCCCACGTGCCAGCATGAACGGATCCGTAAGCATTCGTCAAGTCAAGCCAATCGGCCCATCGGCCATTTACATATTTACCCCTATCAAATCATAATCACCTTTTCAACTTTATTTGGTATAAACACCGTATAGTACTTCTACTGTATCCCATATGAATACGTATTGGGGCTTTGATTGGGCGAATAGGGAGATGCTTAACCTTGGTGACACGGGAGAGCGAATATCCGGTGGCGCAGATAACCCCCCCACGTGGCCACGTGAAGTTTCCTTTACTGAGTGACCAACTCAGCTGCGGGGCCGACATTGTCCAACGTGGGACCGACTTGTCGTCGGTTGCACCTACTCGACAAATGGGACGGGTCACATATTGTCGTTGCTCCCTCTATTCTGAGAACGGGATACGACCACGATATCTGGTGTACAGAAGATTTTAATTGTCTTTCGGTGGAAATTGGAAGGCTTGCATTAAACAGAGTCAAAACAATTCACCAAATAAAAATAAAAAACAATAAAATGAAGTCAAAACAAAATTTGTCTGGAGTGGCTGCCCATTCTAGCAATTGCAGTTACAAACTTCTTGGGATGTAGTTTCCAGCTCATTATTTAAAAAAAAAAGATGTTATGTTGTTTGAATTTTGTGTTGGTTTGTATTGTCATCAAAAATAATTTTGGGGGTAGAAAATTACTTTGTAGAAGGGTAAAAATACACTTTTTTTCACCCTTTAATTTCTACTAAATTCCAAATTTTCCTCCCAGATTCTATTAAACTCTAAAAGAAAGGTACAGTATTACTAAACAACTTAATTTTATTAAGTTTTTTAATGGATATACTTGCATGGTGTCTAATTTAATATTTTATATAATTTGTATCGATAATATTTTTATAATAAAAATTATTTTTATTTTTTTAACTTTTATTGAAAATTTAATTTTATTACTTAAATTTTAATTCAAGTCATTTTACTCTGGAATTTTTAATATGAAGATGGAATCTTTTTTAACATAATCCAATCTTTTAAAATTATTAGTAAGTGTACAATTTTAAATGTATAAAAGCCAGGTTTGCAATGTCCAAGTGAAAGGGGTTAAAACTGTTTTGATGGTAAGATTTATAAATAAAATTATAAGATCTTATTAAAAAATTATAAATTTTAGTTACATTTTATATAATTTATGTTACATTGAAAAATTGTAAAAAAATTATAAAATCTTATGAAAAAAATTATGAATTTTATAAGATTTTCTTATAAAATTCGCAAAAGATTATCAAAACAAATTCACCGTAAATAGTATTTGGGGCATACAAGTCCGTCCCTTGTATAAATTAGAATTGTACGTTAATGTGTTATGGTTCATTATCATGGAACCTATCTCATGTATTACTCCCAAGATATTGAATAATATTTTGTACATATTTAAATTTATTTAGTATTTACATTATTTAATTACAATTAAATTCATCATATTGTAATGACATTTTACTCGTACAATGCAATGGTAGTCATGGTATTTTTGAAAAGTTAGAAAGTTAGTTTACTTCTAATAAAATTTTCAGTACAAAATTAAAATTCAATGAAAATTATGAAAGTAAAAAATGCTGTTTTATGACAAGAATATGAAAATATAAGTCGCATGGGCTGTGTATGATGCTAATATGATGCTAATTTCCATGCCATATAATAAGCAACTAAATTAAAAAGTTAATGAAATCATATTGCTGAATAATGTTGGGCGCTTTTAGAAATAAAAGGAAAATTTATTTTAAATAAAATTTAGAGATATGATGGAAATTTTAGAGAAGAATTAAGAGATTAAATGTGACTTCTAAGAATTAACAGGAGAAAATTTTATTTAATCAATCATTTTTTTATAATGATTAAATATACCCTTCTTGCCCAATATAATAGGATTTTAAGCCAAGATGTTGCCGGCATATTTGCTTGACTTGTTTTTTTACCTAATAGAAATTAAGGAGTTTATCAAATATTAAGCAATAACAATTTTAAGAAACAAGGCTAAACAATTAACAAAAAAAGCTTTCACTATAAAGAGAAAAAAATAACAATTTTTTGTATTTATAATTATAAAATTTAAGATAAAAATGTTCTATTTATTTAATATTATACAAAATTTTGCATGATAAAAAATAAAGTTTACCTTTTAAAGAGTTTTTCATTATAACATTATTACTTTGTTAATCACTTTATGCATTAGTAATATGAAATTTCTTTATCCATCCATAAATAAGTAAAATATTTTTTTAATGTTTTAAAAATCGAACCTTATAAATGAGAATAATTCAAAGTTTAATGGTTTAATAGTTTAATCGAGATTGAACTGGGGTCGAACTAGAATTATAATATAAAGTATAAACTAAAAATTTTAATATATGCATATATAGTTAAAAATAATTAAGTTATTATAAAGTTAAATTTATTTATTTAAATATTAAAATATTTAAAAAAATTTCAAATAATTTTAAAATTTCATAAGTTCATAATTTAAATTATCACAAAAAAATTAATATTGAACCTAAATTTTTAGTTATGTGTCTTTCATTTATATATAAGGTAATTTTTTATTATTTGAAACTTTAAACTTTGAATATATATGACATCAAGTAAAAATAATATTATTTTTGTAAATATTTAAATAATAATAATTTTTTTAAAAAAATCGATCGAACTATAAAAATCAGGTTCGCATGATTTGACAGATTTATTATCAATTCACCAATTTTCTGATTGATTTTTTGAGGATCAATTTTAATGGCTAATTAAATTAGATAGGTGACCGGTTGATGATTTTTCCAGCTCAATTGATTGGTCGGGTCCAATTCGATTCGATCCAATTTTTATACATTTATTTTTTTAAGTGTAACTAAATGTTAGTTTGACAAAAATCTACTAACAAATTATCATATATAATTTATTGTATAAATTTAAACTCAATTTATTTTTCACAGAAAATAAACCCTATATAAATAATTTTATATATATTAGTATGTGTTTACAAGCATAATGTATTAACTTACAAAATTCCATTACCCAAGCCATTGCAACCAACATCTTCCAAGGCCCCAAATGAAAAGCCCATGCCTTTCATTCCAACGCAAAATCACAAGCATGGTGAAACACATTTCGAGGCCTTTGACGACAAAAATCTAATGAAAAGGATTTAATTTAAGGCAAATGCTAACAATACTTCCCTGATGAGTATTAATTATTAATTTTCAATCAATCAAATTTAATATAAATTAATGCAATCTCATAGTGAAAAGATTTAATTTTTTAAGAGATGAAATTCCCCTAATACTACCTTTATTAAAATAGAAATAAAAAATAAATATAGAGTAATGCTAGAGGAAATTTAACTTCTTAAAGATTGAATATTTTTGCTGTTGGATTATATTTAATTTAATATATTAATATTAATATTTTTTATTTTAATTTATTTATTTTGAAATATGAAAAAAAAATCTAATGGTAAAACATTTAACTTCTTAAAAATCGAACTCTCCATATCATAATCCTTAAATTTAATTAGTTGGTGATTAATAATAAATACTTATCTACAATCCGGAACTGCCATTGATATTTGCCTCATTTTAAATGGCATATTCCATGGTATTAATTCATTATTTGTTGTATTTCATGCAAAAATTTGATGTGTCACAATCACAATCTTATCTTGTCATTGCGTTTTTACGGATGGCAATAGGATCAACTTGCTCTTAATTACTTTACTTTACCCAGATAAGGGATGGAAAAGAAAATTGATGAAAAATTCCGAGAGAAAATAGGTAGAAAAGGATTATTATTATTATTATATGTCAAAATTTTTAAATTTTTTATATTTTAAACTATTTTTTTTATTTCTTTCTATTTTCCCTTCGAACAATCATAAAGTTAAAATTTTCATTCCAAAAACTCTTCCATCACAGCTTCTTCAACTTGAATTTGCATCCCTTCCCGTGACTGCGGTTGCAATTGAGGGAGGGGACCCCTCATTTGTCATGTATCCTATACATTGTCTATGATTCTAAGAATCCTATGATAAATTAATGGCTTCCTTTTATAAATACAGTTACAGCTGGATGAGATATAATTTTAATTTCTTTAATTTGCGACGGTGTTTTATTTTCTAAAATTCTGTAATTAAATTCTGTTGAATTTTTTTTCTTTTTTTGGTAAATTGGTGATGAATCTTCCTTACTACCCGACATTAAGGTGAAAATCCAAGTTTCTCTTATCGTGCTGTTGAGGGAAGAGAGAACATATCAATCAATGGTAACTAGAACCGCGGAATTTGCATATTTATCATGGGTTGGAACTCATAGAGTGGAAACGAATTGAGTTAATCGGGCTTAATATTTATATGTCCAAACTTAGAGTTCAGGTAGCGAAATAAATAAATTGAGTCAAATAAAATATTTATATGCTCAGATTTAAACTCACAAAAAATAAATAAATATGAATTTAAGCTAAATTTGAACTTGATTGAATGTAAACTTTAATGGGTTTACAGAAATTTAATCAAATAGTACATTTTTAGACCTAATTTCTCATAAAATTTTGAATATTTGAATTCGAGTTTAAACTTTCATGAAAATGAAGCTAATTATGTTTTTATAACTTTATTTGAATGATTTGTCATTTTACTTCAATTTGATCATATAAAATTTTATTTTTTTACAAATAAATCAAACACTAATTTTTTTATTTTATTTTGCTTATCAAAATAAATTTTTCTATGATCGTCAAATCTATAAAAAAATATTTGCACAATTATCACATAATGTGAATAATTAAATTTAATAAAAAGTAATATATATTAAAGAAACTAATTACTTTAATCAAAGTATCATATCTCTTTGTGCAACATTAACAGTTACTAATGAAATTAAATTATTTATGTATTATGTTGTTTATATATGGTATAAAAATAAATATTTTTTTATTATTAAGCTCACAAATAATTTGAATTAAGTAATGAGAAATTCAAGTTTAACTCATTTAGGTTAAAGTCATTTAAAGTCAAACTCAAATTGAGTTTTTTGTAAATCAATCTCAAGTTGCTCACAAGCAACTTAAACTCATTTGCACCTCTAAACTTAGCTATAATAAGTGAGCTTGAGTTTGAATTTGAGTTTATTAAACTTGTAAAATTCAAACTTGAGTTCGTATCTAATTTGAATAGAAATCCAAATAAATTAAAATGAATTTATACAAATAGCATATTATTTGACCTAAATTTTTTCTTTAATTTGAAATATTCGAATTTGAACAAGTTGTGATCAAATACATACTTAGATAAATTTATACAATCTTACATATATAATTTATTATTTTGCCTAAATTTGGTATGCATTTTAAAATTTATCTTTGCAAATAAATCAAATACCATTTATTTAATCTCATTTTATAAAAAGTCTTTCTATAACCTTTAAATCCATCACAAAATATCTATACAATCATTACACAATATCAAGAATTATATTTAAACATGTAAAAGGGCAGGATAAGCCTAAACAAGCCTAGGCTGGCATAGGCTTTCCTACACTCAAAATGGGTAAAAAATGAGAAGCCTACCTTGCTTAGGATACAAGTTGTGGAAGCCTATAGGCAACCTACAATCTAAACAACCAGATGCAATAAGAACTACAAAACCATATCCATTTGCTCAACATCAACACACTGTAACCAAAATAAAGACTATATGGATGGTGGATTACTTACAATATAAAAATTGTTGACATGGAGACATTAACACATGCTTAACATTTTCGCACTATTTTATCATTCATACATATAAGTTTTGAAATCAACTAAGCAAAGACAACTTCTAAACACAAATTCTAGTTAATGAACATGAACATGATGGATTAGACTTACATATATAGTTGAGCAAAGTCAATAAAATTAAAATGAGTCCTAATTTTTCAAACCTAAATAAGAAAAAAAAAGGATAATAACATTAAGAATGCAAATAAAGAAATAAAATTTTTAAATGTTTAAAGTGAAACACAAATAATCAAGTTACATCTATGTGACTTTTTATAATAACATTTGTACTTGGATTGTTTGAATCTTCCTTTGAAATGTTTTTCTCCTCATTATCTTCAAAATCTATAAATTATGGAATTATAATTATAATTTTTCACTAAATCATATAAAATTTACAAAATAATAAACTTCTTAAGTGAAGACATTACTGTTAGCATCAAAATTATGAAGCTAACTTCATGTGCAAATGAAAGCTTGAATTTTTTTTTTGGGAAGAAGGAAACTCTTATATCTGTTCAACATACACTCTCTAATACTAAATAATGAGTCCAAAGCCACAGTTGCAATAAGAACACTTAATAAATCACAAGTGTCATGACCCAAACCTGATCGTAATTGGTGTGAATCCCACTATCTAGTTTCTATCAGCCTCATAATTATTATACCAATTTTGACCACCAAAAATCTCTTTATTTCCTTAGGGCTCAAATTATACATTAAATTTTTAGAGAAAAATGAATAGAGTTTTCTCTATTTCTGAACACTTCTTAAAAGTCACATGCTTTAAAATACAAAACTTGTAATCTTGCAAATACGATAGTGACTCAAACATGCATATAATATTGCATAATATTTATACATATCTTTATTTATATAGACATCAATAACTATACTTTTAATCCTGATCCAATTGTTAAAATCTCCCTAACTAAGCAGTCTTTGATTTTCTATAGATGCAACAAAACTTGAAAGCATAAATCTTACCTTGAAAATATTGAAAATAAAATGGAATGAGTTATGAAAACTCGATGAGCATATATCTTTTATAACCATATTTCGAGTCAATTATATATAAGACCGTTGTATGCTAATTATGTATTAATTTAGAAAAACAATGGTAAACTAATTCCCTAGATTTCTAAAATACACAAGTTTCGCCTAAAGTTAATGTGCTTACTTACACACAATTCAAATTTCTTTATTTCACATTGTAACTCATAATAGCCTTAGCCATTTGATTATATACAATATCATTATCATATTACACAAATGTCTTATTCTGGGTGGTCATCAGATTTTCAAATAACCAATAAAGTATAATTATAATTAAAACTTTACAATCACATCGGATAGAAGTATTCAAATTAACTAGGATTCAAAATCACATCATAATGCATTGCAATACATAATAAATGCACATGCATCTACCTTTTCTTTTTTAGGTTAACCTTATACTCTCCACAAGCTTTCCATTCTTATCCCTCCAAGGTCTACCTTCTACCCTTTTCACCTTATTACTGGGAATTTCCTAGCTGGCAATTACATTATTGCACCTATCACATGTCCCAATTTCTAATGCTACTCATTGCATAATTCACATTTTAATATGCACACTAGAACTTAGTTCTACATATCATAATTTCAATGCAATTTCAATCACAGAAAAGTTATTTCGTCATCACAAGGCAATGTTAAAACATATAACAATATATATACATATAGCAGCATTATTATGCCCTTTTTTATTGCCACAATAATCATTCGTATTCTAGTATAAATCACACTATACTCTCCAACATACATATAATAATATAAACTCAATCTTAATACAAATTATATCTTTTACTATTATAATCCCATCATAACTAGTTAACAGCCGATAATAACACTACCATGTCTTCTAAACAGGTAAATCAACATTCACTCAAATAAATAACCATTGTCTTATCATAAATATCATTTTCATGTTAATCATACATAACAATATATCTCTCTAGGGTTTGCCTTCTACCTTTCTCATCTTATTATTGAAAATTTTCTATTCGGTATTTAGATTATCGCACCCATCACATGTCTTAATTTCTAATGCTACTCATTGCATAATTCATATTTTAATATGCCTACTAGAACTCAGTTCTATATATCATAATTTCAATCACAAAGAAGTTATTTCATCATCATAAGGTAATGTTAAAACACATAACAATATATATATAGCAGCATTGTTATGCCTTGTTTCATGGCCATAATAATCATTCGCATTCTATTACAAATAATATTACACTTTCCAACGTGCATATAAAAATATAAACTCAATCATAATACAAATTATATCTTTTACCATTGTAATCCCATCACAATAAATTAACAGCCGACAATGACACTACTATATCTGTTAAATATAATATATCAACATTCACTCAAACAAATAACTATTGTCTTATTACAAATATCATTTCCATGTTAATCATACATGACTACAAAGATAAGTCAATAATAATCCATAATACATAATTATTCTTTTAAGGTTTCATCAGTGAATATATATATATATAATCCATAACATTTACAAGAAATATTATATAATGCCATATGAACCAACTAATATTAGAATATTTATTTGGGGAAGATATATGATTACCTAGTAGGGTTTATTTACTTCAGAGTATCCGAGTATTCCAATTTCATCTTTCATTTCTCCCTATTATATAATTTATAATGATAATTTATGAATATAGGGTAACTATTTACTTTTCTTTTGAACATTAACATTCTAGATTTACTTCATAATTATATCAACACTCCAAATCACTGGCTTCTTATAGTTTTCAATATTAGCTTTTAAAATCAAGTATGCCATAATTTGTGAACTTTCAAATTAAAACGATACAAATATAATATTAAAACTTAATGCTATAAAAGATTCTATTCATTCCACCTTTATCATGCCATATCATCATTTTCTTGTATTTTTAAGATTATCATAAGGAAGTTAGAGATCTTTATAATTAAGAATTGTTCCAAGCTAATTTTAGAACAATAAAAACATTAAGACTTTATGCTTTAAGGATGTCCTAACCATGCTACTTTATAAAATTATACATTTACTTTTCAATATTTCTAAATTTATCTCAAAGAATAACAAGTTATATGTATTTTAAAAAAATTTTTAGTTAATCTTTAAACACCTAAAAATATTGAGATTAATAATAAAAATTTTAATCATGTTGTAAGAATGTCATATTTATATCATTTTATAAAATTATACATTTAGTTCTTAAATTATTTTAGATTTCTTTCAATAAAATCACTAGATTATTTCATCCATTTAGGGTTTCTTTGAATTATGCATGAATTATCCATAATATTAGAATATAACACTCCTTATACACTTTAATCATTTTATAATATCAAAATGATGTTTTTCATATGCATTATCATACATATCAAGATACACAAATGAGTTTTCTTTATATCAACCCAAAAAATAGGAATCAAAGAAGCTTATTGCACTAAACATCTTATTATAGATTAAAGGATTCTTTGGCAGCTCACTAGTGCTAGAGTTTGGTCCAATCATCGATAAAGAGGAAGTCCTGAGTTGCTTTAAGGCAAAGAAAGCCTACCTCACTATACTACAATTTTAAAGCTCTTCATGTCACCAGTGATGGCAATTAAGTGAGGATAAGAGAAGCAATTGACTATAATTTTAATGATGGCAATAAACGAGTGGGTGTCAAGAGAGAAGATACCAAGCTACATATACTATGCCATTGTGCTTTTTTGCATAAGTCCCAATGGAAAAGCATAGTAACGAACAACGAGTGGTGGTATTGGTTTCACTAATGCTAAAAACAACAGTAACTAGCCAGAGATAAAAGCCATGTAAGGAAAGAAAGAAAAGAGGGGAGAGAGAGAGAGAGAGAACAATTGCCAACAATGATGAGAAAAGAGAGAGTAAAATGAGAAAAAAGGAGCTTTGAGTTTTAATATAGCACTTCATGGTGCACTATAAATCCAAATCTCATCCATTTATTTTTTAATCTAATTCCATCTTAGCCATCCATTTTAAATTTTTTAAAAGTTTCATATTTTATAAAACTCCTTCCTTTCAAATAATTTTAAATTCTTAACTTAGATATTTAATTTCTCTATAAATATTAATAGAATAATTTATTTACTTATAAGTGTGCATATATTCATTTATGTATTTACCAAAATTTTTCACATCCTAAACTTAAAAAATATTCCCTTAAATTATAAATTTATGGATAAAAGTTATTCACCAAAAATTAATATTTATATTTTTTATAAACATCTTGCCTTAATTTCTAATGGTCTTAATAATATTTGGGTAACATTTTTGTTATATAAATTCATGCTAATACTATATAGCAAAAAATTCAAAATTTTGTATTTCACTTTAATATAAACACTAACAATTCAACTATTCTCTTTAACTAGAACAAATATTTTAAAGTATTTAATAACAAAACCTTAAATACAACCTTATGGTATTACAATCTTTTTCCTCAAAAGAATTAATCCTGGAATTTTAAGGGTACCATACTCAGATAGGAACATTCCATTCTTAGCTAACCAATTATTCTTGGGTTCCATATTAAATTTTTAAACTCATCTTACCTAATCCTTCACTCTAGATTAATAAAAATACTAAATATATAATACTTACTACATCATCAATTAAAATATTAGTAAAACTAAATTTCAACATTAGGGAAAACTAAACAATGCTTTCACTTTTCACATAATTCATAACATAATGGCTGCACATAATCAACAAAGAGGTAAAAGTCCTTTAAAAAGTATTCGTCCAATATAATTATAATTGAGGTCACATGGAGAAATCCTTTAGATTAATCACAAGGCTAAAATTCATAATAGGGTATTAGGAATCAATTGGGCAATCAATTCTCTTCCTTAGAATTCATCTTTAGTTTAGTGGAATCAATTGTATACTTAATTTGTATGAGCATTTTTCAAAAAATATGGAATTGATTATGCAATCGATTCAAAATGGGTATTCTCATTTTTGTGTGATGGGAATCGATGTGCAATCAATTCCCCTGTTCTAAGTTTGCCTCTGAATAATTGGAATCAAGTGTGCACTCGATTCATGCATAAAAAATTTTAATTTTGTAAAAGTTTATACCAAACTCTTTAGCTTTACTTTTATATAATTAAAACACAATCACACAACTTTTGATGCCTTACCAATCAACAAATTCTTGATAAATTAATAGATTCAAGTCAACATATTCACATATACCTTAAACATACATAAATAGGTTACATATATATGTACATTCTAAATAAAATTTAGCATTCAGCTAATTGAAAAAGATAAACTGACCTTATCGCTTATAATCTAGTAAAAAAATGGCTTTCTTAGACCAAGAAAGGTATTCTTAACAACAATTAATTACATAATTCATCGTATAATCCCAAGTACATCCATTTCCTCAGTTACTAAAGAAAAATGCTGCCTTTGTCAACATTAATCATAAATCACAGCTTAGATTTTATTCCACATAATTCAAATTATCACATACTTTCAACATTTAGACTAGAAACAATCCACCAGAGAAAAAATTTATCCAATAAGATAAATTATGAATAAATTCAACTCATTCAACTAATGACTAATATATATAAGAAGAAGTCTATAGAGATCTCAAAGATGCACTTCAAGGTATATTCAAATATACCCTTGTTCATGATCAATGTTGCCAGCTGTATTATCATGAACTTAGCTTACTTACTTATTTAAATTTGACAATTGGATTATACTAGCTTATTCACCACTAGAAACCTAGACTAGCTTTTAATACCATCTTTGTCATGACTTAAACTTAATTATAACTAGTATGAATCTTGCTATCTGGTTTCTACCAACCTTATAATTATTATACCAATTTTGTCTACCAGAAATCCTTTTATTTTCGTAGGGCTCAAATTATACTTTAATTTTTTGGAGAAAAGTGGATATAATTTTTCTTATTTTCAGATACTTCCTAAGGGTCGTATATCTTAAAATACAAAACCTATAATTTTACAGATCTAACAACAACTGAGGCACAGAGGCAATACTACATAACCCTTATACATATCTTTATTTATACAAACAACAATAACTATACTTTTAGTTTTGATCCAATTGTCAAAATCTCCCTAATTATGCGATCTTTGATTCTCCATAGAAGTAACAAAGTTTGAGGGTACTTATCTTAATTTGTAAACATTAAAAATAAAATGAAATGAGTTATGAGAACTCAATAAACATATATCTTCCATAAACATATTCGAGTCAATTATATATAAGACCATTCTATGCTAATTATATATTAATTTAGAAAATAATAGCAAACTAATTTCTTGAATTTTTAAAATATACAAATTTTGCTTCAAGTTGACATATTTACCTACACACAAGTTAAATTCTTTTATTTCACATCATAACTCATAATAACCTCAGCCATTTGATTATATACAATATTATTATCATAACACACATATGTCATATTCTAGGTGGTCATCAAATTTCCAAATATCCAATAGAGCATAATCATAATCAAGATTTTATAATCACATTAAATAGAAATATTCAAATCAATCAAAAATTAAAGTCACATCACAATACATCACAGTTTATAATAAATGCATATGCATTTACCTTTTGTCTCTTGAGTCAACCTTATATCCTTCCCAAGCTTTCCATCCTTATCCTTCTAGGGTTTGCTTTATACCTTTCTCAGTTTATTATTGGAAATTTCCTATTACATCATTGGCCCTATCATATTTTTTAATTTCCAATGCCACTCATGATATAATTCATATTATAATATGCATACTAGAACTTAGCTTTACATATTGCAGTTTCAATATAATTTTAATCATGAAGAAGTTATTTCATCATTATGGGGTAATGTTAAACCCATAATGATATATATATATAGCAACACCACCATACCCTCTTACATGGCCATAATAGTTACAATCTAGTATAAATTACACTATACTTTCCAACATGCATATAATAATATAAACTCAATCACAATACAAATTATAGCATTTACCATTGGAATCCCATCATAATCAGTTAGCAGTTAACAATGACACCACCATGTCTTCTAAACATGGTAAATTCACATTCACTTAAATAGATAACCACTATTTTATCACAAATATCATTTTCATATCATTCATGCATGACTACAAAGATAAGTCAATAATAATCCATAATTATTTCTTTAAGACTTCACAAGTGAATGTATATATAATTCGTACCATTTAAAAGAAAGATTATAACATGTCATATGAACCAAATAATATTAGAATATTTATTTAAGGGAGATATATGCTTACTAGTAAGACTCATTTACTTCAGAGTATACGAGTATTTTGCTTTTGTCTTTCATTTCTTCCTATTTCACAGTCTATAATAATAATTTATGAATATAAGATAACTACTTACTCTTCTTTTGAACATTACTAATCTAGATTTATTTCATAATTATATCAACATTCCATATCATCAGCTCCTTATGATTTCCAATATTAGCTTTTAAAATTAAATATGCCATAATTTATGAATTTTCAAATTAAAATCATACAAATAAAATATTAAAACTTAATGCTATAAAAGATTCTATTCACTCCACTCTTACTATATCACATCGTCACTTTCTTGTATTTTTAAGATTATCATAAAGAAGTTAAAAATCTTTATAATTAAGAATTCTTCCAAGCCAATTTTAAAACAATCAAAATATTAAGACTTTATGCTTTAAGGATGTCCTAACCTTCCTACTTTATACAACTATACATTTACTTTTCAATATTTCCAAATTTATCTCAAAGAATAACAAGTTATGTGTATTCTAAAGATTTTCCAAATTAATCTCTAAACATTTAAAAATATTGAGGTTAATAATGTAAATACCCTAATCATGCTATAAGAATATCATATTTATATCATTTTATAAAATTATACATTTAATTTCTAAATTATTTTAGCTTTATTTCAAAAAAATCACTAAATCATATTTCATCTATTTAGGGTTTCTTTGAATCATGTATAATTATCCATAATATTAGAATATAACACTTCTTATACACTTTAATCATTTTATCCTAACATTTTATAACATCAAAATCATGTTTTTCATATGCATTATCATATATATTAAGATACACAAATGGGTTTTCTTCATATCAACCTAAAATAGTAGGAATCAAAGAAGCTTGTTACACTAAACATCTTACCATAGATCAAGGGATTCATTGGTAGCTCATCAGCATCGAAGTTGGATCCCATCATCGATGAGGAGGAGATCTTGAGTTACTTTAAACCTGCCCCACCATACAATGGTCCTGAAGCTCCTCATGCCACCAATGATGGTGGTTAGACAAGGATAGGAGAAATGATTAACTGCAGTTTTAATGATGGCGACAGATGAGCGAATGTTAAGAGAAAAGATGTTGAGCTACCTGTGTTGTGCCATTATGTTTTCCTACATGGGCCCGAATGGAAAATCATAATGGTGAGTAGTGGCGTTGGCTTCACCAGTGCTAGAAACAACAATTGTTACTTGCAGAAAAGAGCCACCAGAGAGGGGAGAGAGAGAGAGAGAGAGAGAGAGAGAGAGAAAAGAGAGGGGAGAACTGCTAAAAATGAGGAGGTAGGAAAGAGAAAGATAAGGAAAAGGGAGCTTTAGGTTTTGATATGGCGCTTTGTGATACACCATAAGCTTAAATCTCATTTGTCCATTTCTTAATCCAATTCTATCTTAGCCATGCATTTTGATTTTTTTTTAAAGTTTCATATTTTATAGAAATCCTTTCTTTTAAATAATTTTAAATTCCTAACTTAAATATTTTATTTCTCCATAAATATTAATAGAATAATTTATTTACTTATAAGTGTGCATATATTCATTTATGTATTTACCATAATTCTCACGTCCCAAACTTCAAAAATATTCTCATAAATTATAAATTTATGGATAAGAGTCACCTACCAAAAATTAATACTTATATTTTTATAAACTTCTCACTTTCAATTTCTGAAGGTCCTAATAATATTTGAAAAATATTCTTGTTATATAAATTCATGCTAATATTATATAGCAAAAAATTTAAAATATACATATTTCACCTTAATATAAATACTAACAATTTAATTGTCCTCTTTAATTAGAATAAATATTTTGGAGTATTTTAAATTTAATAATAAGACCTTAAATATTACCTTGAGGTATTACAACAAGTCATAAGTGAAAAATTGAAAAATCTTTTGTATTACTCTTTCCACTATTCCAAAATATCTAGATTACTATACAAATCAACATTAAACAATGATATCTCTAAGTAAACTTTCAATTGAGACTTGAAATCAAAAGTTATCCAATCAACTTGATTCATAAAATCAATTCACATCTACAAGAAAAATAAAGTTATGATAATTTAAATTAACAAAATTAAACAAATAAATTACAAAAGATGGACTTTTAAACTTACATCAATTACATTCGAACAAATGCTTATAGTAGAGCTCAAAGAATTAGAAGAATGAGTTATTTCATGGACATGTGGTGAGGCAAGATTGGGAGAATTCTCAATATACTCTTCATAGAGTTGAAATAGTTTAATCTTCATCACATCTTTTCTTGATGGACTTAATTACATTTTTTATTCCCCTAAAATTGAAATTAATTACATTTAGTCCTTCTTAAAAAAAAATTATATTTTCATCCACCTATAAAAGAAATTAGACCAAATTAGGTCCAATTCCATAACTTCCATTTAAAGCCAAACGGAAAGACTTATATGGGCTACGCTAATCCTGATACCCGGCAATTGGCTTCCATGCTGGACATTAAATGGAAGAGATAAGGTTGGCCCACCATGCCAATTCAACATATATACATCTTTTATGAAGTTATGAACTAATGAAAGCGTACCAAAGGACAAAATTTGGCTATGATTTTCTATCTTCGTTTTCCTTAATTTCTTCCAAAATGATGTCTAAATGCAATTTTTTCTCCTGAGAACATAAGATAAAGGCTTTTATATTTGAAATTTTATCCCACTAAAATAATGAAACAAATTTATCTCACTAAAATAATGAAACAAATTTATCTCTCTTTGTTAGATTTGTTAATGAATCATGTTTGTTAAACTTGATCAAATGTCACGTTCCTTTCTCTCTCTTTGTTCTTCCTTCTCTTTTCATGCTATAGATCCCTCCTACAACACACATCATGGTGGTTGATTTTTTATTTAATATTTCGAACATGTGATTTTGTAATAGATAAATTATATTCATTTCTCTTAGATAATTTAATTATAATTTTTTGTTTTTATTTTCATGTATATATATTCATCTTATTCATCTTTTTATATGAATATATTCTCTCTCTCTCTCTTTTTCTTTTGTATACTTATCTCTTCTGTTGCACAAAAATAAGAACGCATATATATTTATAGAAATAAAAGAATGCAAATATAATTAGACTAAATTTGTTAAAATTTTAAGGGAATTAAATATAATTCATCCTTTTATGATTGATTTAATTTTTAGCATATGATATATACATAATAATTTCTCACACTCAATGAATATGTTTTGCCTCTGCCTTGTGGTATTGTATTTTCAAAAACATTTTCCGTTTTGCGCAATTACTGTTGAAACTTTTCTACTTCCGGACGTTATGAGTAACATAAAGTAGCTTGTTACATCCACAGTAGAAAAATAGGCTCTGGCATCCGGGAGTCTAGTTATTTGTTCTCCTCTTGGCGGGCTAGGATCTAAAAATTAGTGAGATAAATTTGTTTCATTATTTTAGTGGGAAAAAATTTCAAAGTTAGTAAAATTTCAAAGAAAATTTTCCAAATTATTTTTTAAGTCCTATCCCAAAACAATTATTGATGGTCTATTTTTGTTAATTTTTCTTCTTAGCTTCATTGCTTACAACGTAATGATTTTTAATGTTTCAAGTAATGAAAATTTGGCATTTTACTATAAAATAAATATTTAGGACAAAATGTCATTATGATAAAATCTATTATAAGTGCTTTCACAAAAAATGTTCTTATAGGCGATTAATGAAGAGTTGGTTCAAGAAAATATATTATCTTCGAGTGAATTTTACTTAACAATAAATAGGGATTTGAATCTTACAGATAAATCTTGATAGGATAGGAAAAAGTACTTGGCTTGTCAAAAAAAAAAAAATCTTATAAGTGATCTATAAAGTAACCCTGTTTCTGAAAATTTAAATTTATTCTGTTATAACATTTTTTGTTATATATACTCATTTCCTCTAAATAAATTTCTCAAATTTTATATAATTATCTTTAAATTTATACACAATTTAATTTAATATTCACAATTTTTTTATATAAATCATGTGTAATTGCGTTAAGTATTTAAGAGTTAAATGATGTGTTTGAATAATAATAATAATTGTAGCAACAACAATAATAATAAGAAAGATCAAAGTATTTAGTTTAAATAATATATAATAATAATAAATGATGTCTAAATGCAATTTTTTCTTCCAAAATTATCTCTAAAGCAAATCTGAAACAAAGAAAGATGCATTAACCACAAGAGCTATAAAATGTCTCTCTAAATTTGATAAAGAAATTCCTTCGTACTCCATGATTTACAGACCATTGGGAAGCTAAGAGAACAACTATTGTTGCTCTCCAGCCATAACCAGCACAATCTGAAAAAATGGACCTTAAATTTCTTTCTGTCGCCAGAACCTTTGAAACAAATTGCTATAAATTTGGACAAAGTTAGTGCTCATAAAAAATGGTGAAAAGCTTACTCCAAAGCTATCAAGCAACCCGGTAATGGAAAGAAAATTTGACTATATGTTTCAAAATTACAGAAACACTTAACACAAAGTTTTGGATAGATAGCCTTGTAAAGCCTATCAATCTACGACATATCATTTTTATTAATATTTTTAATTTATTGTCGGCAATAATTCTAATTTCTTAACTCTTATTTTATTTTTTGGTAATGTAATTTCTTGACTTTATCTTTTGTGAAAAATGTTTATATGAGGTTTTATTTTGAATTTGGTTCGATCTAAGTTTTATTAAGAGAAAGGGACCCAATATTTTTTTATGTAATGCCTAATAATAATTTCGCACTTATATTTTTTTAAATACAAAACTAATAGGATTGAGGATTCTAATTCTTTTTTTTTTTTTGCATCTTGTACTATGCATTTTACATTTTTATTTATATACAATATATATCTTAATTACAAAAAAAAATATTTTTTTTTGAAACGACAGTTGAGTCACCTACTTTATCTTCGATTGCTCAATATCAAATTCAGAACCATATTCTAACCATCCAATTGTTAATTTAATTCAATATCCCTTAATTTGAGAGGCAAGATTGAGCGCCAAGCTGGAAATGGATTTATTACAACCTTTCAAATTCTGTGATTAATTGTAAATTTAGAAAAGAAAATAGACATTAAAATTTTGTTTGTGGATCCTAACGTTTACGTGCATACTGTGGATCATTGTGTGTATGAGATTTGACCATTTTTCATGAAATGGATAAAAATTGATATTTAAAGTTTTGAGAGAAATTTTGTTATTTTAAATGTTTTAACAATTAAGGTCTGGGTATTACCTCAAAAAAATTAGGGTCATGAAACTTTTAATACTACTACGTTAATATTGAAAATTTAATGAATTTTCATATAAAATTATTTTATTTTTTAACTTAACAATCTAATTTGATAAAAATATTATTTATTTTTAATAGGAAATCAGTTATTTTTGAAGAAATTAAATTGTTGAATCAAAAAAATAATATACTTAACAACTTTTATAGAAAAGTAACATTGAATTTTTAGTACTAATGCAATAATTCAAATGCTCTCCATAGTATGCTTCTTGCAAATTATTGGCAACAAAATTTGACTCCAAAATATAGTGTTGTTATGGCATTCAGAGTTCTACTTTTTGTCATATTTAAAATTTAAATTCATGTATACATTAAGTAAAGTATCACTTTTATTATTATAAAAAAAGTAAATTTTATGGTGCCACTGGAATTTTAAAATTTGGAGTAATGTGATGACCTTAAAAATTATTAGATTAAGGATGGTAATTTGACTCATATTCAATGGGTACTCTCAATTTTTACCTAATTGAATACTAGTGTGGAACTTTGAAAATGAATATAGGTATGGATAAGGAGATTTTTATGGAGATTTTATCAAATATAGGCATAGGAACTATACTACCCACCCGTCTCTATATCTATGTTATATAATATATAATAATATATATTTATATAAAAATTTGATATGTAATAAATAATTAAAATTATATATAATCAATTAATTTAAATATATTTTTAAACAAAAAATTCATGTTATTCATTATTGCATTAGTATTATTAGAATTTTTGAATAATTATTATTTTATAAAAAATATTTAAATAAATATGATAAATATAATAAAAAATAGATAAATCATAATTAGATAAATAGAATAAAAATAATTAAATATTTTTAATTTTTATTAAAAATTATAATAAAATATAAATAAATGTATATCATTTAAATAAAATAAAAAATCGAGAACGAATACTTAGATATTTGACAAAGACAGTTATATGTATTTAAAACTCTATTTATGCAACTATAGGGATAGGAAGGTCAAAATATTTGAAATAAGAATAGATACAGGAATCTTAGTCTTCGACTTATATTCTTTTCATCGTCATTCCTACATTAGATTAGAATAATATAATTACATATGTTAAAAAATAAATAATAATTAAATATTTTTAATTTAACGATTTTAATATTTATCGTATTACTATTAATTTTAAAATCCTAACGTATCATGACAAATATCTAGAAAAAATATGAATAATTACTTTACCAGTTGAGCTAATTTAAGAATTTCCCTTAGTCGTTCATCGAACGAGCAGTAGATTACTCTTAAAAAATCATAAATTACATTTTTAGCAGAAAAGAGAAATAATGAGGAGGGTATCATTTGAGGGTAAGTTTTGGCCCAAAAATCTATCATCACACTTAGTCCAAGCCCAGTTACTCCAATAGGCCTGGCCTTGGGCATAGACCACCAGCAAGACCAGTTTTCAGTTCCTTCTAATTCTTTTAATAGTCTAGCTTCTGGCCCGAGAGAGAGAGAGAGAGAGAGAGAGAGAGAGAGAGAGAGAGAGAGGGATCTAGCTAAGATACAAAAACTAATTATATGCTTTCTTTCATGCATTATAACATAAAAAAATATATTTTCTTTCTAATTCTTTATTTCCTTTCATTAAAAAAATTATATTTTTTAATTAAAAAAACATTGTTTTAATATATATGATGATTATTGTGATGAAACCAATATCTAATAATCGTCCTGTTTTAACATTTATCCATTTTCACATTATTTATTTTAATACATCAATGCGATATATATATTGATTAAAATGATAATATATGTTTTGTTTTTGTCATTCATTTTTTATTTCATTGGTATTTATTGGAAAGTTAATAAACTATTAAGTGGTGGATTATTAACGAAGGATGTGAACAGTATGTTGAAAATTATGAGTTCAATTCTCTTTATAATCTATGTATAAATAGTATTTACTTATTGTGTGACATGATTTATAATAATATTAATCTAATATATGGTTAAATCTAGTTGTATACTTATACACTACTATTAGGTTAGTAGTGCACTGCAAATTCTCCCTCATCTTAGTTTCGGATCATGAGGCAAAAATTTTAAAATAAGACCATAAAATTGGGTAAATATGATCTCTAAATTATATAAGCTGCAATTTTATCTTTAAATAATAATTTATACAAATAATTTTATTTCTAAAAATTATTATATAAAGGGATAAAATTGTAACTTTTTATATGAACTCTTATTTAGGAATTAAATTTTAATTTTATATAATTCATAAATTACTTTATAGTTTCAAGATAAATTGTTAATTTTATCTTTTGTTTTGGTTTTTGTTGCCTAAATCGGACCCAATTTTGAATTGAGATGCCCTGGGATAATTTAGCCTAGTTCATGACTTTTTTTTAATTATTTTAGTCACTGGTTTATTTTATCATTTTTTGATTAATTTATGGCTAATACAAGAGTTGTCTCACGTTATGGTAAAATAATTGGCGTATATATTCACAACAACAGTCAGTAAGCACAATTTTTATTTATGATTATATACTAGTTTGTAATTTTGTGGTATTATACTTAAAAAAAAATAAGTTTGTGGTCTTATAATTTGTTTACCGCATAATCAACGTGTCAAGTGAATAATTCACAAGAATCTAAAATAAGGGTGGCAATTTTTGATATCACATATAACTTGACACAAGCGTGATGTGCCTTGCACAGGTTTGGATTGAATTTATACAAGCTCGGGTTATGAATGAGTTGACGCAATTAATACAAATAATAAATGAATTAGATTAAAATTGACATAAAATTAAATGGGTTAATATATTGGTAACAAATTTTTATTAAAGTTTTAAAAATATTATTTGAGAAATAATTAATAATCAAATTATAAATACCTAAATATAATTAAATTATAATAAAATGACAATAAAAGTTGAATAAAGTGTTTAATTAATGATTAAAAGAAATTTTAATGAAAAATAATAAGTAATTACATATGATAAATAGATTTAGAAAATAAAATTTATTAATTAAAATTATTAAATAAATTAGATGAATTGATTTATTTCAATCCATTTAATAAATAGATTGAGATAAGACAATACAATTATCAATTAGGTCAAGTTTGAGTTGAACTTAATAGAATTTTGGTTAGCTTTTGACATGACATGAATCAAATACGTGCACACAAATTGTTATCCATAATCTAAATATAATATGTGCATATATGGAGATAGATATAAATTGAGTTAGGTATGGAAAACCCTTTTTTTTAATGTAAGTTATAATTGGCCTATTTAAAAAATAAAAGGTTTATTTATTTACTATTTTTAAAAATAATTTTTTATTTTTAAAAATTAAAAAAATTATTTAAAAATTTATTTTTAGAATCTATTTTTATAATTTATTCTTTAAATGTGAAATTTAAAAATAAAAAAGAAAAAAATTAAAAATTTTAATTTATTTTCTTATTTTTAATATCAATTATATAATTATATGAAATATTTTCTTATTTGCAATGCTAAATGCTCTCTAGTATTTATTTTTATTTAATCAAAAAATAATTTTAAAAATAAAAATAATTTTAAAAAATATAAACAATAAAAATATATTTAAACACATCAATTTTTTTTTTAAATTTAAGCATTTGGTCTAATTTGGATAAAGTAGACTATGTATTAAACAGGAACTCAAATCAAATCAAAATCTAAATTCGATACCACTTGTTAAAATGTTTTTGAGATGCAATACAAGTGTACGTTAACATAATTCTAGATTAAAGAAGTAGAAAATTTACAAGATATAAATATTTAACATAGTTCAATTTTTAACGTAGTCCATGAACAAGATGTTAAGCAAAATTCATTATGGAAATGAATGAGAGAATACAAATGACATAATAATTTTCAAACTCACACATTAAATATATTCAAAAATATCTTATATTGTATGTACTCTTTACTCTATATAATATCACCAAAAGCATAAAAGTTAATTATAGGATCTTAAGAAAGCCTAGAGTTAAAAAAAAAAAACAAATTCTCTAACATGCCCTCTAATCAAACCTTGAATAATACAAGTACTTATAAAGAAAAAGTCTTACCAAAGAATAAAGAAGAAATACAACTTTGTCATAATATTAAATAATAAATTATATCTAGCTTAATTAGAATTCTTACCTACTCAAAATTTAAATTTAAATGAAATGAAGACCTAAATTAAAAATTAATAGAGAATTATTTTATTTTGTAAAAAAATAGCATTTGGGCCTAAATTCTAATATTCTTCACTTTGATACAAATTTTTTTTACTAAAGGTCTTTAGATTCTAAATTAAGTAAATGCACCAAATTTGAGTAGTCATCTTCATAGGTAAGGAATATCTTTAAGATTCTACCTCTAATAAAGTACTAATATTTTATAAATGCATTGGTAAATAATTTTACCAAATTTGTCTTAGATGGTTGGTTTTAATACAATTTTTCAAGCAAATTTCCAACTGTGATGCAAAAGCGCATTTGCATAATTCAAGATAAAAAAAAGCTAGGAAATCACAAACACAAATATTTAATGTGGTTTGATTTTTGACCTACTCAACAAGTGAAGATAATAAATAAAATCCATTATGGAAACACTAGAGATAATACAAATAGTATTATAATTCCCAAACCTATACTCCATCTATAACTAAAAATACATTACCTTAAACCTTATGGCAATATTTGCTTCATAAAATAAAACATTCTCGAGAATCTTAATATTTGTAAGAATTTGATTGTTAAAAATTTATTTTTTTAAGAATATGAAAATATCATATTTGATGTAATTAGAAATATTCATAGGAATATTACAATATTGTGTTTTAATTATTTTGAATATTTTAAAAATATTGTTAGATTATAAAAAAAGTCCTTATTAAAAATTAATGATTAACAATGGTGGATAGTAATCAACAATAGTAATTAATTATAGGTGATGGTGGTAGTGGAGGTAAAAGGTGATAACTAGTAATAGATAATAACTGATGGTGATTATTAAGAATAAGTGGTGATTACTAAAGATGGTGAATGGTGACTATTAACAATTAGTGGTGGTAATGATAGTCATCAATGGTAAGTAGTGACTGAGAATGATCACTAATGATGAATGATGGATGGTGACGGTCAATGACAATAAGTGATAGTGAATGGTGATTACTAATGGTAGATAGTAACTAATAATGGTCATTAATATTAGGTGATTGCTTACTCTAATCGTTAGTAATGCATAATGGTGGATAATAATTATTAGTGGTAAATAATAATAGGTGGTGGTTAATGGCAATGAGTAATGTTGCGATAGTCAATAATAATAAGTAGTAGTGAGATGAGATATTAATAATAATAAGATTTTAATTAAAGAGTGAGTAAAATAGTCTATATATATATATTTAATAAAAAATTCTTATATTATGAGAATGTAATATGCCTATCTCTCCTATAAAAATATTTTAAAATAATATTGATTAAAATATTCTTGAAAATATGAGCATTAGAGTTGTTAAAATAAGTTAAAACCTGCGGGCTAGCCTATTAGCCTGTAGGTTTTGAAAGACTTGAGTTGCCATTTTAGCAACATATATAAATACGGATCTTTTTTGGCCTAACTTATACAAGCTAACTTGTGGAGGGGTGGGATTGGCATGCATATCTTTTTTTTTTTTTAACATTTTCTAATTCTTATATAGGCATAAATACCTAATTCATATGAAGTTACATTTTTTTTTAGTTATGTAAGATTGTGTTATGAATCATTTTTAGATGATATTTTTATTTTGTGGATATTTTATAACTTATTTTTTGCATATAGTATTTTTCTAAGATTATATATAGATTTTAAATATATTATGATTTATTTATGAATGAATATGTGGTATTTTGAAATGATCTTAAATTTTTTTATTATTTAAAATAAATAAATTATCTAGTGGTTGGCTTGTTTACCTTATAGCCTATAAGGATTAGACTAAGTCTTTTAATATAGAGGCCTATGAAAAATGTAGATGTATCCAACTTAACCTAATTAAGCACTAGTCCATGTAAACGAATTTACAAGTTAGGCTGACCCATTTGTTCAATAATTCTAGAAAGCATTTTCTAAAATATCTTCTTAAAATTTTAACCAAATATGTGAATTTTATATTCCTTTAAAACATTCTTAAGAATGTGAAAAAATTTGTGAACTAAACATTACCTATAAAAAATGAATGAAAACAAAAGGATACAAACAATATTTGATTTAGTAAAATAAAAAAGCAATTTGTTAAATAATAAAATAAGCTCCAATTATAAATTAACAAAAAAAAATTGAAATTATAAAGTTTTTAACTCCTTTTCTATACCTACTAATTTGAACCCATACTATGCATAGGTTTGTTAAAAAAAATCAACACTATCATGTGTTTGTAAAAAAATAAAAAAATCACAATGTAATTTAAATTTTCATCTAATTTGTAGGCATGTAAAATTAAAGCTAATTCATTCACATGGATAATAATTAGACAAATAAAATTTATAAAGTTACTCTCTTTCTAAGTACAATGTTGATTCAAAAAAAAATTCACTTTACAACATAGCCATAAGAGATATCCTAGCCCCGATTAGATTATAGTATAGCTTCTTAAATAAAAATTGCCCTTCAAATTCTTAAAATGGTTTTCTAGACTTAAAAATTTATATTTGTAACCGATAGTAAAATTTTCATTAACAAATATAAATGACAATGTATGCTTAAGAGCCCATTTAGTTTATATCATCTGCTAATGAACACTTGCTTTATTTCACTTTAAGTATCTTATAATCATTAATCATTAAATACTATATTAGGCTTTTCAGTTTGTAGTACATGCTTCACTACCTCTCTTAGATGAAATTCAATAGCTTCTAACTTTATGACCAACTTGAGTTAGGGTGAGAAGATATGCAATGGTATATGCAATTATTTAGATGATAATCAGATTTAGATATTATAGATAAAAAGTGAAAACTAAAATGATAGTTTCTAAACCTGATTCAATCTTATAAAGATCAAGTATGATATTTATAAGTTGAAGATATAAATATCTTAAGGATAGCATGACATCCAAGAGTTTTCTTTGCTCACAATCAAATTTCACGGTAAAGAACACAAGCGGTAAAAAACACAAGCAGTAAAGAACACAAGTAGTAAAGATTTTATCTCATGAGATATGGTTACAAGCATTTGCTTTGTTTGCTTAGTCTCCTTTTTTAAATTATTAAAATAGAATAAACTTTTTTTTTACCAAAGCAAATAGAAGTAAATTAAAACTAATAACTTATTAAGTGACTAAACTAGTAATATAAATGGTTTTATCAATTTTGTTTGCTTGGCATTTTGAATTACAATATCTTCTTAAATTTTTGTCATCCTTTTTCCTTGTCTCACTTGTAATTTTTAACAAATATAAGGGAAATATTATTCAAAATCATAGTAACATTTAATTGATATGTTACATTCATTCCTATGTAATATATACCAATTTTCATGCTGGCCTTGCTAAAAACAAATTTTACATTATCAAGAATGCCTTTCAGCTAAATAATTCTATCTTAAAGGTAATTTCCCTTATCGCAATGTGTATCTATCGACTTGACTGAGTAGAAAAACTAGACATAGATAATTCCATAATTTTACCATTCACCATGATTATTAGAACTTTTAAATATCATACTCTAAATAATACTTTAGGTAGTAGGTGTTTCTTAACATTGCACTTAGAGAAAACATGGAATTATTTAATGAAAAAGAATTAAGAAAATGTAGGTAAGACCCTTGTAACTACATTTCTTAAGTTAAAACAAAAGAAAATATTCAAGTAATTGAAGTTTAGTCATGATATGTGCTTCAATGTATTAAAAAATAAAGTATTTATCATACAATTGTTGCCATCTTTATATTATAGCTTTATAGGGTGGAGGCAATCAATGATATTACTTGTTGTATACTTCAAGTTATGTTAATATAAGATACTACATTGTATTTTACATAAACAAACCTAACAATCAACTTGTTGTATACTACTAATATATAAAGAACCAAAGTGTCTATGAAATATTATAAATTTTACACTAATAAATGACTTTTAACTTACACTTATAGGGCTATCCAATAGGTTTTTTTTCCAACTTTGTAATAAGCCAGAAGTCTTTTGGTAGTTTTAATTTATGATTATAAACCACCATTGCATTCATTCAATCAACCTAGCTAAAGAAAATGGAAAATGACAAATTAATGAGTTAATTTGGTGTGATAAAAAGGTATTTGTATATGTTATCAATTCCTTAAATACCATAAGTATAATTAGAAAGCAAAACAACATGGGAAAATAAGAACAATAACTAAATAAATTAATATTTTTGCCAATAATAGGTTTAAAGGAAGGAAAAGGAGTAATAAAATAACTTTAAATTCCATTGGTAGCATAGTAAAATACTTTCTTTTCAATATTTAATTAAACATATAACATGTTAATGTAGCTGATGAATTATACCACTCCTATTGCTAATCTAAAAAATTAAAAACTTATTTTTGTAATTCCTTAATTTTCAGAAAATTCAATAATACTAGGAATCCCAAACCCATGTCAAATTACAAAGAAAATTTAAAGCTTTAACACTTTTTTTATGCATTTATAAGAATAAAAAGAATTAGTATGTTACTTATCTTTGTACTTGTGAACTTAAATTTCTTATAAAACTTATATAATTTTTGAATTTACTAAATTGGAATTGGTTTTGTTACTACAAAGGTAAATTAGAAACTTAAAAAGGATAATGAATTTTATGAACTCTAATGTGCACGACATTAGTTTAGTTGAGAAGATATCACATGCACATAGGTTTAAAATTAAGATTTACAAGAAAGATTAGATAATATGAGTGAAATATGCTACCTTTGAGCTAAGAGAGATGGTTTATGCTCCTCCAAAGTGTGGCAGAGTTTGATTAAAGAAGAAACTTAGAGATATTTAGGTTATTTTTAGCCCCAACAAATGAATGCATGACTTTATCACTTATTTTTCAACTTTCTAAACTCTTAATTTATACTCTAACATCTTTTATTTAAAAACTCTAATCATAGACCCAATTATTTAGTAATGAGCTATAGTTAATGGCCATGGAAGACATATAGGTGGCTATTGTACCCAACATTTTTTGAAGCCTTTTAATAGTAACATCTAACAACCTTTCTTGTTTCTTTTTCTTATCTTTGCTTTGCAAGTTTCATGATTAATGAACTTCACACTTGTTATCTTGTACTTCAATACTCTTTTTCCACATTTTACTAACCAAAACGATGCTTTCTAAATTCTAAAAAGAGGTTGAATTAGCTTAATTGGAATAGGTTTCTTCTCATGTTAAATACCAAAATGTAATAATGAGCTATTTTCTAAAGTTTTATTTAAGAAATTGGTACAAAAAAATTTAACTTTATTAAAGAAAATTTATGAAAATCATAAAAGAAAACTTCAATTAAATACTAAGTTTAGCCAAAAATATTTTTCAACTTAAACATGAATGAGAAATAATAAAAATAAATAAAAAAAATATGCATATCATAATAGCATACCTTCACAAGAACTAGATTATGAGCAATGTAATTTTTAAGAACAAGGACTTTTTTCTACAAACACAATAAGATAATTGTAATAGGACTTTTTAACCTTCATGAACAACATATGCATTGAACATCTACTTATGTTGAATTAATGTTCACTAGGGCAAAACTAAAAAAGTTTAAATAGAAGGGCCAAAGTATATAAACAAAGTTCGTGACAAAATATATATTGCTTATAAGTCAAAATATAATATATATAAAACAAATAACATATCAAAAGTAGTTTTAAATATTCTAATTATTATTAAAAAAATACCTATTATAAAGTTTATGCTTTTCGATCCTTCAAAGAATAAAACTCTTCCATAATCATTTTCATGGTAAAGTTTTTTACAATCTCTTTTTTAATATAAACAACTAAGTTACCAACAAGAAATTTATCTTTCATTTTATTTTGCAGCATTATTTTCATAAATTTCATCACTATGAAAGCTTTTTCTATAGTTACAGTAGAAATTGGAAGAGTTAACACAAGACAAATCAATTTATTAATTAAACAAAAATTCTTTGACTTTCCTTAATGTGTTAAGGCCTTGCACAACTCTGAAAGTGTTAAAATATTTTGAAAAGAAGGATTTTCCACTACATCAAGTTGATAATGTTGAAGTTGAAACCTTAATTAAACTTTTTCTTATTCAGTGAAGTCTTTTGAATAAAATTTTTCAGCTAAATTACAAATGTTATCAATTTTAAAGGATTTATAAGCATTATCAGGATTCAAAGAGTAGCTTAAAAGTAGTAATTCCATAGTTTGAGCACAGAACCTACTATTTAGCTTTTGTAACTACACATTTATTGTACTTGTAAATATATAAACTCTAAAATGATGCTTTATAGTAGCAAAAAATTTAGCATTTTGACAAAGGAACTTACCACAAGCCTTTGTATATTGAGCACTAAATTTAGGACATCAATTAAACTTTTTCAACCTTCACTTCTTAATTTTTGAATAAAAGATTTTATGCTTAAAAGAAAATGCATGGTGTTGACAATATCTTGAGATTGTTGTTGTAAAGCTTAACATAAAAGATCTATTATTTTTAAAATTTATTTCATTAAGTGCAATATGAAAATAAATTCAAATGATGTTAATGCTAAGTAAGCTACTTTAGTATCACCTTGTTAAGAGTAAGTATCTCTATTTTTTGAAATAATATCAATAACAAAGCAAGTGGCAACAAACATTCCTAACAAACTACAAATAGATTGAAAGTGAGAACTTTATTTGATATCTCTTACTTATTCCAAGGTTCCAATTTGATTTGCACCATTTATGGTCTTAATTTCATTATTAGTAATCATGTTTTCAATTTGCATAACTTAAGCTTCTTATAGTTCATCATGTCTTTCAGAAGAGCTACCAATAATATTTATAATAGATGTCAAATTTGAAAAGAATTGATAAAGAGATTTTACCTCTTTGGATGCTACTACTAAAGCCAATTACAATCTATGAGCCATGCAATAAATATAATAAGCATATAGGCAATTTTTACGAAATAAGAATTATAACCTATTCTATTCACCCTACATATTGCTTGTCCTGTTATAATCTTGACCTCGAATATTTTTAATAAGAAGATTATGACAAGAAAGAATACCACATATCTCCTTCTTTAAAGTTAATGCCATAGTATTTTTCACATGTACAACATAAAAAAAAGCATCTTGAATGGAGCCATTTTTGTCAACAAGTCTTAAAATAATAGTCATTTGCTCTCTTTTTGCCTTATTTTAAGCTTTATCAATTATTATGCAAAATTTTACACCACCAATTTCATCTTGAATTGCATTTTATACTTTATTTTCCATTATTTGCAAGATCTCTTTTTGAATTTTAGGTAAGGCATATGTTAGGTTTCTTTTTGGAGAATTTTCCAATATAGAACTTGCAACTTTATCATAAGTTACCAAATGCTTTATTAATTCAACGAAATTGCCTTTATTTTTAGGATCAACACTTTCATCATGTCCTCTAAATACACATGCCTATAAAGCTAACTATCAAACACTATTAATTGTTGTCTTAAGTTGTAATCGATTATTTTTCAGTTCTTAAGATGTTTATTTTTCAAATAATATAAAAATATGTTATAACTGATTCATGGGATTCTCAGAGCACTTAACAACCTTCTTATATGGTAAATTAGTGTAAGGACAATTTATTTCATTATTTACTTTCTTTTAATTATTGAAACCTTGAATAGTAAATGTATTTAATCCAGGGTGTTTTATTTTTTTTCTTACTAAAGAGGTAGTAAAGTACACCAAAAATAATATTTTTAACAATTGAATACTCTAACCACGTTGGAAATGAATCATACCAAGAAGCTTGAAATTGGTGACAATGGCTCCTTTCTTCAAAAAATGATTTTTTTTTTCAACTTAGGTTGATATAGGCCAGCTTTCAAATAAGAAGGATGTATATCATCTTTTTGGTTACGTAGGAATTTCTATATTTAAGGATATAATCTTAAATCATGTTCTAATGAGTTTGTATCCATTTCTTTAGGCTTAATTCCTCGACATTTCAAAGGAGAATCTTCAAGTTGATGAGTTAATAAAAGATTATCTTTAATTGAATTGATAAAAGGGGAAGAGGCCTTAACATCTGAGTAAATATTATCTTTCTTTTTAAAAAAATTTCCAAGTGTTCTTTACTTTCCCTTTTTCTAAAATCAATATAAATTAACTAAATCAAAACTTTATATAAGAATTATAATAAAATTTTAAGAAACTACTCATATAAATCATCATAATTTTCTTTATGAACTTGAAACAAAAAATAAAAATGAGACAAGCTTTTATATATACTCACACATAATATAGAACAAATAATGGCAATTATCTATGTTTTTAATAGCACAAAAAATAAATAATGATAAATTGACTATCTATATTTTTAATTTATTACTGTATAACAAATATATGAACTTTTTTTATCCCATTACCTAGTTATGAGCATGCCATTTTAGCAAAATTCTAATTTTTCTTAATTTTAATAATTTTACTATATTTGATATTCTATATATTTAAGTAGGAATCTTTGGTCATACCTTATTTATTCTTTTAAAATTCAATTCATAAATCCATCCAACAAAGGTAACATTATAATGTGAGCAAAATGATTGAAGATGATTGTAAATCTATTGAAGAATAAAATTAATAAAAATGATAAAAGTCTTCAATGTCCTTTTATACAATTTAAGTCTTTATGATTTAAGTTAAATAAATAAAAACAATATTTATTAGTTCTCGTTGGCATTGTGACTTTTCTACCCTATTATAAATAACATGATTCAAGTTAAATAGATATTAAAATATACATACCTTTACTTGCACACTTTAAGCCTTTAATGCGAGTTTTTTTTAGTATTGCTACTCTTAATGATAGTGCTTTTTATCCTTTTTTTAATTAGTTCATTCATGTATTGTTCCTCTACTTTCTTCTATATGATGCCTTCATTTTTTTTATATTGTCTTTTTAACTTCTTTAGTTTTAGTAGAATAGCTACTTTGTTTTTATTATTTGATGCTTCATTATTTCTTATCTTCCTAAAAGCTATTTTTTACTTTTTTTTATCTCCATTTTTACTTCATTTGTAATATTTAAAGAGTTAAATAATACTATTTATTTTTTTATTTGGTTTGGGGGTCAATTCCATTCTTTTTAGGGAGTCTATATAGAAAATATATAATATAAAATTCAAAATGAACTCAAACTTTAGGGGGGTATGGTTCCCCACCTTCTAGAGTGGGTTCACCCCTGAATGTTTACACAAAATTCTCTCAATTGCTTCTATGAATGAAAGAGTCCACACCTAGAAAGCTATTAGAGATGTTAAAGATTGACTACAATAAGCATTATCATCAAAAGCTGTTTAATAAAATTAAGTACTTAATATTTAATTTATCATAATTATTTATGCTTTGTATTACTTGATATCAAATATTATAGAAAACACCTAGGAATTAGTTACTTTGTTACTAATTTTCCTAGCATTTGTTTGTTCATATAAAAAAGCTTAACTATAGAAAAAATAAATATGATAACCTTCAAATATTTTAGATACCTGTTCTCAAAAGTTGAAAATGGAGTTAAGAAAATTAATGCATTAAAAATAAAGCTAAAAGGTAATGAACCTTATGAGGCTTATCTCATTACAAGGCTTATCTCCTAACTTTTCTTCATTCATTTTCAGCCGTCAATTGCTCTCAAGCATTTTAAGCAAAATAAAATAGGCATTTGATAAGTTAAATTTTCAAAACTTTTCAATAACAAATAATTAGTCAGGAAAGGACTAACTTTAATTGAAAATTAGGGCATTTATTGAATGGAAAACGCAGTCATCAAACAAATTGCTACAAATATGTACAATATAACTAAAACCTAAGTTAACAAGGCATACCAAATCCTCAGAAAATTTATATGATTATAGTCTAAAACAAACTAATAAAAAATATAATCAATGTCAAACTAAATATGAATAAAAGTAACTAAGACAAAACCAAAGCTTTAAATGCAAATATCTTGACAGATTTGTTTAAATATATATATATATATATATATATATATATATATATATATATATATATATATATATATATATATATATATAATTCATCATAATTATAAGCCAATAGATTAAAATGATTAAAGAAACCACCATAACGTTCAAAAAATAACCAAGTTTTTAAGGAATTATTTTTAACATTAATCTAGTTTTGAGTCCTAACATCACAAATCACAAAGGATTGCCACTATAAAAGGCTATATAAAACTAATAACAATGATTATTTCAAATTGAAGTAATTTTAGAAAATTTTCCTTAAAAATGTTATGGTAAAAATGATCAATGCATATAGAAATGGCAAACTTTGCATTACAATGATCAGTGTAACTACATCTTTTACTTACAAAGAAATTAGTAAAGCTATTAAATGACAATTTTATGGTCTAGGTAATGTTCAATCTATGATCTAGGATACTTGTCATCAATATCCTAATAAAAAATGAATATTTTCAAGCAATAGTCAATACTAAATTAAACATTTCTTTTAAAAAAATAGTAGTTACATTAGTGACATGAATAAAAAAATAAGTAGATAAAATTCATAAAAGATAAACTTGTGATTTTCCTTTTCAACAAAGAAGCTATTAAAGATAAGATTACTCCATCTTAAATCAATAACATAAATACTCTTTTCCTTTTAAAATATCTATAACTAATGTAATAATTTGTTACATAATTCAAATTCAAATTCAAAGGCAAATCAGGTATAATAATTAAAGGAATTATTAACAACTCACTCAATCTTACTCTTATGTTAGGATTTTTTTATCTTATTAGGAATAATAAGATTTAAATTTTATATTTCTATAAGTTCTGGAAACCATATCAAAACAAAATAATTGAACGAAAGAAATAAAGATATACTTAAGCAGCAATAAGAGAGAAAAAACAAAACCACTACTAAACAGAGAAGAATCAACATTCATTTGACATTATAATATATGTAGGGGTAATATAGAAATATTATCATTTTAGAAATTTTATCATACACTTCGAAAGTAAATTAAGAGTAAAATCCCTAAGTTCTTCAATAGAAACATTATAGAAACTAATTTGCTCAAAAAAAGGGGGAAATTTTGAAGAGTAAGATTACCCAAAATTAATATGATAAGTAGATATATAGATAAGAACAAAGAAAATTTCATTTAAGGAAAAAATAATAATGAACCTTAGATTGGAGCTTAAAGAAAATAAACAATGCAATAAATCGATTGTTTTTTGAAGAAATGGAGAAAAAATAGAAAAAAAAAAGATAAAAGAAAAGGAAACACATCTAGAAAAAAGAATCATTAGTGGGAGGTGACTTAAGAAAAGAGAGTGATGAAAGAATGTGACTGGCAATGGCCTGGTGGATAAAAGGATTAACAATGGTTGCCGGAAGAGAAATCAAGCAAATTTAGAGAGAATTGTTTATTGGAAAATGAAAGAGGTTAAAAAAAGAAAGAAGAAAGAAATTAAATTGAGTATAAGCAATAATTAAAAAAAATGAAAGCAAAAATTTAACCCATAAGTAAAAAGAAAAGCTATGCCTAACTTTTGCCAAATTAGTTCATTTCAAAAAAAAAAAATGAAAGACCTAAGAAACAAACTTATTGTAGCAACAAATTAGGAGAACCCATTACAACACATAAAAAAAGAGATATAGGTGGGAAAAATGAAATTAAGAGGCCTTGACAAGCTAACACATTGTTAGAAATAAATAATAAAATAAAAAGAAGTAAAACCATGTTTTAATTGTATAAAAGGGGATTTAATGGGACAATATCTATGATACCTAAATTTGTTTTTAGTTATTTTGTTAACAAATCTAAAGTTCCAAGTACTTATATTAAGTGAATTATACTATTAGATTTACCATTATAGCAAATTTTAATCGGAATAAAATAATTATGAGTATATTTAATCTTTAATATAATTACTATTTATTTTACCCTATGATGAAATCCATGTATTTAAATTTTGGGGATGAGTGGTTGAGATTTAATAAGGAAAAGGGATTTTATAAAAGATAAGCAATTTGGGTTGAATTTTTATTTAAAGTTACATTGTGACTATTATATAATAATAATTTTTTTCAATATTAGATTTGGTATGCTAACCACATGGTAACAAAATCCTTGGCTTCTTTTTTATTTTTCCTATAAGACTCCTTTTTCCTTTCCAAATTTTTTATTTTCCCTTTCTTTCCTCCTACAAGTTTATCTTTTTCTTATTTCTCTCTCTCTTTTTCTTTAATGTTACTACTCTAAGTTATCATTCAACATTTTTTTCTCCACTATGCCGTTACCAGCCTTGCGGTGACCCTTTCTTTAACCGATAACATGCTAGTGGTGTAGGAGAAGAGCCACAAATTGTGGTTAAGAAATCAGCTAACAAAAGGCATTTGGCTTCCATCTTTTGCAATCCTATTAGATTTTTCATTTTGAACATATTAATTCAATAATAAAATAAAATATAAAATATTTGACTTAATATTAAAGTAACTATATAGTTTAGGCCTAATAGTAATCTAATATATTAGCATTATAATGGGTGATTCTTAACAATTGATCAACCTACTATCTGTTATAATATAAATAAGAGTTGCTACTCTTAAATTTTAAGTTGGTTCTAATTACTTCTCATTAGTAATGGAATTTCTCCCTAAATAAAAAAATACACAACTAGAGTTGATAGGAGTAATGATTCTTATTAGAGTCTGTAATCAAGGTTAATCATGAGTAGTTTATGATACATCAGGAGATTCATATTCATTATACATTACAAATGGATTCATTAGATAATTATTACTTTATTTAATCTATATTTTAATATTATCTTTTCATATGATTTAATTAAGATTATCATTATAAAATTTAATTTTAACAATTAGTATTAGAGCTAATAAATTATGTGGATGGAATATATTATTACATGAATTAGAAAATATAATTTTGTCTTTTGAATAATTTTATATTTTATGATGAATTTTTCTAGATTACTTTCCTTCTCTTTAGTGCTATCACTCTAGGCTATCATCCAACCTTTTTCCTCCATTATGTTATTGCTAGTCCTATGGTAACCTTTTCTTCAACTAGCAACACACTATTAACATAAAAGAAGGTGCATAAATCATGGTTGAGAGACTAGCTAGTAAAGGGCATTTGGCTTCCATTTTTTTAAAAATTCATCATGTTTTGACTGTTATTGAGTTAGGGGTAGCCTTTCTGAGATGAGGCAAACCTGTCTATGTTATAAATTTTTATATTTTTTTATGTTTAATGCTTGATCCAAGAACTCTAACTTTAGGACTAGTTTATAATTTTATTTGAAATACCTTTTGAAAATTAATGAAATTCCTAAAGGTAGTATTTTTAGAAGAAAAATAATTACTATGAGTGTCTTTACAATTTATCTTTATAGAGATGAGAAGTTTAAGTGTTTTGGAATTCTCATAAGGAATTAGCATTTAAAGGTAAGCATATACCTTACTAAATCATTGTAAACATTAATTATTTTATTTTATTATGTAGGTAAATATCCATATGACTATACTTATATATATGCAAAGGTTTTCACATGTTTATGATTATAAAGTTGATTGTGAGAATTAGGATGTTTTAAATACTTGTTATATTTATAAATTGGGTGACAGGAATTATATATTAGGTAAGATGGAAAGCATATTTAGCTAGCATAAATTATGGTAAACGTATACTTTAGTGGAACATAATATCTTATGATTCTAAATTTCTGTATAACTACTTATTTGAGCTTGAATATATATATATATATATATATATATATATATCTGTGTGTGTATATGTATATGAATATGATCATATGTTTATGTTTTTACATGATTTAAGGAGAATAGGAAATTTTCTATATGATGATAAATTATAGTTTCTATGCAAATAGAGTAATTGTGATGTGAAAAGCTATGTGTAAAGCCATACAATAAAGATATGGTGTTGTTATTACTTAACTTGATACTTTATAATTGTGTTTGTATAAACTAGTCAATTATATCGAGTGGATATTTTAGCTAGATTTATTGATTAATGGGAATATGATGATATTATTGAAATATTAGTCTTTATGTATTTTTTTTAAAATATATTGAATTATGATGTTTAAATTGTAATGGGTGAGAAAGGAAGATGGTAGAAGTTTTAATTATATATATGAGGGTTTTGGTAAGTAATTAATGAAGTTAGAAGGCATTTAGTGGCATGTGAATAACAAAATTTTGTAAAACTGCAATTCTTCAAATGGAAATTAAATGTAGAATCGATTCTCCTTGTATAGAAACAAATCCAGGACAAGTGAACCAATTTTATAATCGATTCTCCCACTCTCAACCCCATTTTATGCATTAATATTGTAATCAACAAAAATTTGGTCTTTTAATGCATGTTTGATCATAAAATTTGTATAAGAACCTTTTGTAAGGGTTTTTATTTTTTTTAATCATATGTATGGTTAGTGTAACATGAATTGCTTTGAGATTTATGAAATAGGATTGGACTTAAACCTAATATGACATGTGGCAAATGATACAATTTATCTTATTTATGTAATTTTGAATTGAAATGTGGTATGTATCTATGCATGAAGGCATGTTGTTTTATAGCAATTATGATGAGCATGGCATATGGCTAATTATGAATATTGAAAACCTTAATTTAGTTGTGAATTGAAAAATGTGTGAAAGGGACGATGTGAACTCCAGACAAAAAATTTCTAGTAATATATTTATGAAAGGTATAAGGTAGACTGTGGAGGGATATGGATGACTTAAAAGTCAGAAAGTGAATACATGTGTTTTTATTTATATTTGTTATATGATATGTGATGATTTAGATTTCAATTGTTACTAATTATTATTGTATGATGTGATTATGATGTTATGGACATAGTGGAGCCTCTGGGGCTACCACATGTTGTAATGACACTCTTAGTTGTGTGGTACAATAAGGTTTATTAGAAATTGGTTCGGTTGATAAATAAATTGCTCTTTTTTCAATAATTCCTAATATTTAAGGTGTGAATTATTGTATGGCACCCATAAACAAACATAAAATTGAGAAAAACAAAGCATGCATAATTTTTATAGTTGTGTGAATATCACTTTATGAAGATCCCAAGTTAAATATAGATAGGTGTCTGAAACGTATAAATTGATTATCTCAACTAAAAGGTTCAGGTATTGAATTGATTAGATAGTTTATTTGTTGTTAATTAAATCCATTATCTATTTATTCATGGTTTAATTCTAAATTTTTTTATTTTACTAAATATATACTCACTGAGTTCTTGTAATTCATTCTTTAACTATTTTAACATTCCAAGTGAAGTTAAATTATCCTATTGCATTATATTTTTAAAGGTTTGAGGCATATAAGTGGAAGAATTTAATAATTAGAATAGTATTGAATATAATTATATCTAAAGAGGTGTTACTATCATGTTGTTCATTTTCATACATGGTCTTTAGTGTTTGTTGGTTGAGTTATAGGTTAGCATCCTAGGGCATGTGATCCTTTAAAAGTGTCTACAAACAAAGGAAACTATGTTGTTATTTTATTGGAACTTGCATTGAAGGTCAATTAGCATAAAGATGAAAGGATTTTTGTTCAATTAGAATTTGCATGGTCTATAATGAAACTAATAAAAAATGAGCAGTGAGTTTTACATTAATTATGATTAAATTAGGTCATGATAATATTTTTGGCAAGTCCCGAGGTAATTATTTTCCATCTTTTTACTTTCCATTTGAAGTTTCTCATTGTACTCAAACACTAAAAAAATCATCTTCAACCTTTTTTCTTTCAATAAATTTTCTTTTCACAATTTTCTATAAATCCAAATAAAGAGTTGCATTGTATTTGGTTTGATGAAATAAAATGGGAATGAGAAAGGGAATGATAAAAAAAGTTTATTTAGTAAGTACCATGTAATGAAAATGTTGATCCCTAAGAAATGATCATTCTATTAGATAATAAAATTGCAAATTTCATAGTAAAAATGATGAAGTCATTCTTCCATTCACTGAATGACTTTTTTGCACTCATATTTTTTACATTTTTTATATATTCCAATATAACATAAGTAATAAGATAATATTGGTTTTGAATATTTCTCTATTAAATTATTTTGATAATTATATTTTTAATGATGAAATTTCAAATGAGATATTTTTATATTCTTTATAAGAAATATCAAAAATTAAAAAATTAAAAAATTAATTTTTTTTATATTTTTATTATATAAATTTTTTTATTAGTTATAATTTTGATAATATCATTTAAAGTGGGGTATTTTTTTTTATCATCTCTTATATTTGTAATATGTTAAATTATCCAACAAGATATTTATTATTTTTGTGAGAAGAATGTTATTATCATTGATTAATCCTTTTCAAATTCATTCCTACATTATTTTTATATAACAAATATAAAAATAGAATGAATTGCTCATTTTATTCATTCCTAACTATACTAAATATAACTATAAAATAGTTATTTTATTATATTTCATTATACCAAACATAAGATGTATATATTTTTCACTATCAATAATTTAAGACCTAGTTATGAAATTTTTAAGTAACCATCATAGAAATTACAAAAATAAATTCTCTCATACCCTGAAATCAAATCTTGTATAAAATAAAAATTTATATATCAAAAGTCTTCTCAAATGATAGTAAGTCTAACTTCTAGAATGATTTTCTAATCGAAATTTAAATTTAGATAAGATGAAAACATAAATAAAAAAATTATTCTATTTAAAATAAATTGAGTGAAAATCCCAACTCAGTGCTTACGCGTGCCCCTCTTCGGAATTATATCATTGACAATTTTCTTCAAACACTATGTTAGTATCAATCTTCACCGTGTCATGGTGGTTAATTCATTTGCCATCAACTCTCACGTCTGTTGATTGGTACCATGAACCAGACACATACAATGTCAGTAGCCCACGTAAAAGCAGAATATTACAAACACGTAATTCCAGTCAAACTGGGTGGTCGGAGTCAATCTTAATTATCAGATTTATTTTTTGAATATAAGTGAAAAAAAAAAAAACCCTACTCAAATAACTCTTACATGGCCGGCTAAAAAAGAAAAAAACCTCAAGTTATTATCAAATTTCATAATATATCTGCGTTTTCGATCAAATATTATAAATTGAAATGGTCAATGAGTAGAATTTTTATTATTTATGCTCAAAATTATTTTATAATTTATATTTTATAATTATATATAAATTTATAGTATTTAATTTGAGATTTGTATTAATTTTTTAATCAATTTACTTTTATGAATCTAAAAAATTTCCTTAAGGCTTCAATGGGCAAGGCCATGAGATAAATTTTAGAGTAAATCATCAAATTAACTCATAATAGATGCATGATACATTAGATTTCTCTTGAAAATTTATTTTATATTAAATAAATATATAAATATCTAATTTCTATATCAAGTTCATTTCTAAAAAATTGATTTTATATCAAATTTCCCTCCAAATTTTAGCTAGTCTATTTAAAATAAACTTTTAAAGAAAATTTATTATCACTTGTACCTTTCAAAGATTAATTTAGTTGTTTACTCTAAATTTTATCTTCAATGCTGAGACATGAAAATGAAGAAAAGTTTGCCTTAGACAATGGTATAGGTGCAAATGAGTTAAGGTGTTTGCTATGGTACCCCAGAGAATTTCAAACCTGGGGTGATGTGGTGTAATGCAAGCCATTAGATGAGATTATTAAGAATTTTGGTAATCTCATCGAATGGTCCAAAATGTACCGCATCACCCTAGGTTTGAAATCCCTCGGGGTACCGTAAAATTTTCCATGAGTTAACTATTCATGAGTAATTCAAGATTGTTTGCAAAAAAATTAGAATTGAATTTGACTTTAAATAAATTAAGTTTAAATTAGTCAAATTTGACTAATATACTAGCTAAATTCAAATTTGATATTATTTGGTCTTAACTATTTGTAAATCTAAATAAAATTAATAACAAAAAAATAGATTTTTTTAATTTTACATTATATATAAATAAAATGGTATATAAAAATTCAATCACCTTAAGATTGTGTCACTAAGAATCACTACTACAGAATTGTCATTTAATGTTAATTATTTTTCATTTCAACATTAGTTATAAACCAATGCATATATAGGCATTGTTATGTGTTAAACTGTTCCATGTTAATTAACAATCAACAAAAAATATACAATAATATCAATTTTATATAAATAATAATCGTTGTCATTTTTTGCAACTACGATAATAAAATAAACAATATTTAACCATAGTTGTTTTAAATAATTGATATGATATGACTTTTCCTTATTCTTACTTTTCCTCCTTACCTAACCCCTTCTTGTAGTTCTTTACTATTTAGTCCCTTCTAACACTCAACACCTCTAGTGTAGCTTTGAAATTCCAATTTCAATAATTTTAAAGAATACAAAAAAAGAATGAGAATTGTAAAAGTGTATATTTGATACTCTTTGGTAAATAAGTGAGGTTGACACCTCCTAAAAAAGTTATCTTAAGTTCAATATTTATAAATGCAATGAATATTTATTAAAATTTGATATATAATATTGCACATTTTATATAAATATATAATAGATAATCCTATTAAACATCAAAAGAAAAAGCATGAAATCAAGAATCTTACTAGTACAATATGTAAAACTTAATATCAAAATGAAAGATAACAAAATATAGTTAATTTTGAAATAAAAAACTAAGTTGTAGAAACAAAACATAAAAGTTAAGAAAGTTTTTATGTTTATATTTTACAATTTTTCAATGAATGCATAACTTTATAGATTTACTAACGACCTAATAGGTCTTCAATATTGCAAAATAGTTAGTGAGAATAAACATAAAAAAATTGAAAAGAATTATTTTATGGTTAAAATATGAGTATACCTTGATAGAGAGAGAATTATTCTAGAGTTGAAAAAGTTTCGCAATAAAATTTACAAATGGTACTATGACTTCACTCTTTTTATTTTCATTTCGTGCCCTATAATTAGAGTTGTTTTAATATTAAACATTAGTTTATAAGAAAAAAAATCAATGTATATAATAAAATGATGTCATTCAATTATAAAAGTTTAAAAAATTGATGTCATAAACTAAAATATTTTGTTTAAAAAAATATATTTCAATTAAAAACTTTATAATTTTACAAGTTGATAACATTAACACTATTTTTTTAGTATTGAATAGTTATACTTTTCTTATAACAATCTAACAAATAACAATAGATATGACACTAACAGATGCAAAAATCTCGTAAACTAATATATTTTTCTTATACAATTATATAAATACAAATAGTAAAAAATTGAATAATCTAACAAATAAAAAATTATAATTTACAATGAATAACATATTTTAATGAAAGGAAAAGTAAAATACCTTTTCTTGTAATTCTTTTATATTACTTGAGGATTTCTAAGTTAGATGATTTAGATTATTATAAATTAATGATAAATTATAGTAAAAAAAAGTAACATTATAAATTTTACATTATACTCACGCCTACCAATGCAAAATTAGATATGTTACTTCTTCTCACCATAATTTATTATTGCTTTATAATCTATAAAAGTTTAACACAATAATTTTGTATTTATTAACCTTGAGGTGCTTAATTGATCATTTACTTTGAATGTCTAAATGTTCCATTTTTTTTAGTGCAAGAACAGTGTTGCTTGCTCTATGTGTATCAAAGTTTGACATAATATATAAAGCAATTAACATGTCACTTTTTGCACTTAAATATAAGAATAGTCAAATGCTCACAGCAAATAAAATAATTAAGTACTTCAGAAAAAGTTATCTTGATAATTATTTCAAATAAGTAAGAAGAACCTTATTTGTAGGTTAAGAGCAAATTGGTAATGAACTATCACAATGTGCAAATTATTAATGAACTATCATAACATGTAAATTGTTGATTAGTAGTCATAACAATTGAAATAGATCACCAAACTTTAGACGACGTTTTTAAATAAAAACTAGATGTTGTATATCAACCTATTATGAATGGAGGAAAAATCGTCATTTGTATGTTGATTATTAAAAAAATCGATGTCATATACTAATACCTCATAAACACTATCCTTGGTAAATGCCTCTTGCCATAGTTTATTAAAGTTAGGTAACCTTTAGTAAATGCTTGCTGCCACTATTCATTACAGTAAAGTGGTGTGTGCTATATCTTTATATATCAGATTGGTTAAATAAATGACATAGTATTATTCCAATTATAACCATTTTGGTTTTATAATAAATAACCAACATAGCTTTTTTTTTAAGCTTCTGCATACTTACTTTTTTTTTTAAATATACAATTATAATTTATTATTCTAATAATATTATCAATAGTAACTAGTAAACATCGTATAGTAACATTATAAGTAATCATTTAGTCCCTTCCCTTTACTTTCATATCCATAGCAAATTTTAACAAAATATGCCCTCATATAGATTATACAAGACTTAAAAATAAAATTTCTTGTTAATAAACATTGTTATACTTGCTTTTTCTTGTTATTAGTATTCTTATATAAATGATGCAAGACTTACAAATAATTATATCCAAAAGCAGCAATTACTAATTGATGATTAAGTAATATTAATCTTATATTGTGTTCTCATATTGCATAAATAAAATGGAATGTGGGAAAAAGAAACTTTGGACATAATTTATAGGTCATACAAAACATATTATATCGGTTACTAATTAAAAAACTGACATTATAAGTGTCCACTTTTGAACAATTTCCAACAATATAACCTTTAAACCTCAGTTTGTTGTATAACTATAATCTTAAGTTTATGTATGCTCGACATTTCATTTCCTTTTGAAAAATTAGGCTTTACAATGTTAGCTTTTTACTTAAACTGATGTTCTCGGTTGCATTTATTTACAAAAATACTATTATACCATTATATACATTAATTTTTTTATTAACCAACGTAAATATGACAATGTTAAAGGACCATTATGTAGTAGTGTATGATGTTTAGGGTGAAATAATTAACATTTTAATATATTTGTTACTTTCTTTTAAGTGAAATTGTTAGTATTATTTCATTACTATGAAGATATTTTGGATAAGTTCAATGGTTGTACAAAAATTTATATTAATACATAAAATGAGATAAAAATTAATTTTTTATTTGTGAAAGATAAATTTTTTTATTGTGGATAAAGTCTTTATATGCTTAAATTTGGATAAAACAACAAACTATTTTTTTTTATGTGACACTAGGTGGAAAAACCTTCCTGAAGATTAAAATACTAATGAGTTTCTCCCATCTCAATAAAAACTATTTGAATAAGATTGTATAACATCGTTAAGTTCATATTCATTACATACTCTAGCTTGAAATTCAAATATTTCAAATGCAAAGAAAAAATTGAGTCAAATAATATTATTCTAGTAATCTTGTATAATCTCATTTAAACTTACATTCAAAACAAGTTTAAGCTCAAGTTTAAATTATTCAAATTTGATGAGTTGAACATAAATTCATTTATTTTTTTGTTAATTCAATCATGGGAATATAAATATTTGACTCTACACGTCTTGTTTGTACCTTTTGTTTGGATATAACGAGAAGAAATGTGGAAAGGAAATAGATTAAAAAAAATAGAGGTAGAAAGAAAATATATGAAAAGTTATTTTTTTCACTTGTTATTTGGATGTGTAGAAAATAGGTAAAAAATTGATAAAATATTAATTTTCATTAAATTTAATTTAAAAGTAAAAAATAAAAAATTACTCATATCTCAAATCAGCAAAATTATTTAATGAATTTTACAAAAGGTTAATTTTGAAATTACAAAAATTTCCACCTTTTTTTACACCGTAGAAAACCTTTTTGTTAAATCTCAAAGTCTTTTTTTATTCCTACTTTTAGTTTTCAATAACATCTAAATGTTTAAAATTTATTTTCAATTTTTTCACTTTTTTTTCGTAGATGCTAAGAAAAGTTATGACTTATGACTGATCCAGCTGGGCTTTCTTTATTGTCATTTTAAAGAGGTCATTGACCGAGGATTGGGGGGGGGGGGGTAGAGATCTTTAGAAGAGAAAATCCACTATGTAAGAATCATACATGGAGCTTACCAACCTTAAAAATACGGCTAATGACCATTAAGCCGCATGGTCCCTCTATTTTTTTCCTCAATTGTTGACATGAAGTAATGGGATAACCTATAATTTGATAAATTAATAAATACCCTTAGGTGAGAAAAAAATTATCTATTGTTTTTTTTTATAAATTTGGAATAGGGAAATCCGTGATAAAACACGTAATATACGTAGAATATGATGATTCAAATTTCAAATTATTAACTTTTTGAGTTCAATTATTTGGTAAAATTTCTTACTTGTTATTTTTTTCATATTTTAGGTTCAAAATTTTTATTAGCAATTTTTAAAAAAAATTAAATTGCTTTTAAATTTTATCGTAAGATCAAAGAAGCTACTGTTGCATTTTGATTATATAGCATAACCATTTATACTATTCTATATATCAAATAAGGTAATTCATAGTTTATTAACTTGAATTTGGATAAAAGTGTTTAACATATTAAAAGTTAATAACTTATAAACTTATAAATTTTTATTTGATAAGTTTCTCACAGTAGATCATAACTTACAAGTTAACAATTTTTTAAATTTTTTTCAATTTTGTCTCTTTTCTGTTAATTAAATGACAATCTATATTCTTATTATGTAAATAAATATTTGACATGTCTTCATTAATTTAATATAAATAAATAAAAATAAGTAAATAAATATATGATATTATAAAATATAATTAATTAAAATTTAAGCTATTATATTATTATTATCATCTAAATAATAAAAAATAATATGTAATGCTATAAACATATTTAGTTAAAATTTATGTAATTATATTCTTATTTTGAACATTTTGGTTTTATTAGTATAATTTAATTTTAAAATAAATATGAATTAATTTAATCAATATATCTATTTAGATTAATACATTCTTTATGTTATTTTACTTTTTTAGAATAGTTTAATATAATCAATTAACTTATCATTTATCAATTATAAGATAATTACACCAAATAGAGCCTATTTAGGGCATTAACTAAATGAGTTGAACTTGAAGCTAAAAGATTTGCTCAATTGTTAAATAAAAAAAACTTAATTTATAATTAGATCGAATCATTTAATTCATGAATCAATTTAATAAATCAATTATATATATTTTTAATAATATTTATGAAATAAATTATAATATTAAATATAATATTATGTATTGTGTACTATATTTAGATGAATTTAAATAATATTATTCACAAAAAATTTAGATTAGATCAGCTAAATGAATTATGTTAATGAATTACTATAAGTTAGCTTTGTTAAGATTTATTTATTTGAGATTTTGATTCATTTGATTAGGTCAAATAAATTATCGAATTGAGTTAAATGGTTCACAAACATAATTTAAATAAAAAAGTTGATACTTATATGCATCCCAATTATTAAATATATATTTTATTCATTTCTTTTTAAGTGGTATTTTAGAGAAAAATGTTTATCCTTATTTATTTTTCATTTTAGGAAATTAAAATTACATTTATTTTGTGCTTTTGAATATTACTTTTTTTATTTAAATAATATTCAAAAACTTTATTCATAGTTGACTTTTACCAAAGGATATATTAATAAATTATTTTATAACTCATTTTTTAAAATTAAATCTATTTATTTTTTTAACTTTTATGTATTAATTCTAAGTAACATTTAAAAAAGAAAAAATACCGGGAAAAAAATTCAAAGCTACTAACTTCTCATTTTTTATTGTTTAATAAATACAGAATACTACGTGACGTTACTCTATCACCGGTGACTATAAATTTAAAAGCGTGCAAGTTTAAATTAAAATTGAGGATTATATCATTTGTATGAAGAACATTAATCATACAAGAATATAATAATTAAAAAAAGGCCAATAATAGATATTTTTCGTCCCAAAAAGGTAATGGATATTTTGGTTTGATACTTAGGACTATTTTATATATAATTTTTTTCCGTGAAAGTCCATTTTTTTTAAGAACCAGACGAGTGCTGCTGCTAAGTTAGTGCTAACGTTGAGCGCTCGTGTCAACGGACACCAAACATAATTCAAATACAGCGGAATCTTCAGAACAAACAACAATAAAAGTAGAGCACGATTTTTTTTTTTTAAATATCTATATATTTTATTTCATATAATTTGTTATTTATATACACTTTCTTAATACTTTTCTCTGTATTTTCTCCCTCCAATCATTTTCCTATGTTTTCTTTCTCTCTCTAATTTCTTTTTTTTTCTGGGAATTTTTCTGTCTTTCTCTTTCCTGTTTCCCGGCGACAGAGGAGGAAGTAGAAGAGTGAAAGGAAGAAATTTCTCTGCTTCTACGAAACTCTCCCTCTTCAATTTCCGTGATCAACACAGCTTGTTTATACTTCCATCAGCTTGATAACTCTCTTCTGTGGACACCCTTTAACGCTTTTCGATTGTATTTGTTGTTTTCTTCACAAGGTACCCCTGTCTGTTGCTTCTTTTACTTCTTTTCTGCTTCCTAAGTCTTCAGGTTTGGGATTTTTCTTGCAAATTTTGATTTAGCTTATGATCGGTTGATTCAGCTTGTGGGTATTTATTGTTTTGGTGATCGAGCTTATCTGTTGGTGAGGAACTGTATTCTGGGTCTGGGTCTGGGTCTGGTGGTGGTTATGCTGGTAATCTGAAAGCAATTGTTTTTATTTTTTATTTTTGTAGTTTTCTGTAGTTGATTATATTTATATTTGCTAAGTTTTGGTTTGCATGTTCGTTGACTCTAAAACTGCAGTCTGTTCCTGTTGAAATGCAGCTGCTTCTTAATGCTTTCTGCAGTTTTTATTCTTAAATTTCTTTAATTTGTCTTCCCCTTGGTATATGATTGAGCATATATGCTTACAACTCAAGGTAATCTGATGGAATTCAAGTCAAGTCAAAGCTGGAATTCATTACTCCGTACTATTCTCGGCAACTTGTGTAGATGGGTTGGATACAATGGAAGGGAAATAAATAGAGTAGTTATGAAAAATTAACCAAAATGGAATCGGCAATGATGATCGTTGACCACCCCTTTATTTTCGACTTTCTTACTGTAGGAAAAGAGGAGGAAAACGAAGTTCTTTTCTTTGAAATCATGAAGGAAAGTAAAGGGAAATGTTTATAACAACCAACTGTTAAGCTCTTTCTAAACTGATCTCCTTTTAATGTTGATGGATAAGATAGGAAGTTTCTTAGATTTTATTCATATCTGCTCCTTTCCCTTGCCACCCACTTTCTGAAGAAATAAAAAAAAATTAAGTGGAAGCGAATATCCAAGGGAATCATTCCTTCTTTTGTTACTCTATAATAATGCATCCAAAGAAGTGGTATTGATCAACAGGCTGTTGTAACTAAAGTTGTCAGTTGATTTATCTTGGTATATGTGGAAAAGGTTGCACTATTGGTGCCATTAGGTATACAAATGATTGCAATTTATTTCTCTCATGATATTCTTTGGACGAGGCAAAGTAGTTATCATAACAGTTAAAACAATGGAGTTTTCAGAAAATCTTAGTTTTTAGAGGATCTCAATTATTATGTTGTTTCCCTACTTGATTGTGGTGTTCTGTGGAGTTTGGATTCTTTCCTTCTATTTTTAGAAGAGACATAGACACAATTTTTAGGTGCAGTGGAACCTATAATATTGTGCAGGGACCCACAGTCTAGTTCATGCCTAACTCTCTCCTAAAATTACATAAAAATGATCAAACTAAAAGGAGAAGATCCATATCGGTGTTTTATGTTATGATTACTGACACTTTTCTTTCCTATAGCTTTATTTTGTATTTTAAGAATTTCTTATTAATAATCTTGATATACATTTTCTTTCAGTTTATTGTGCTATCCGCCATTGATTGAATGGACCGGCACTTTGGGGATTCTGTGTCAGCTGGTCAAGCGGAAGGTTCTTTCTCTGTTTATATGCATACATTCTTGTATGTGGATACAAGTTACGTGTCCTGATCAATCATGTATGTTGGTCTTGTAGGTCCATCTGAGTTTCCCTCACTTAATTTTGCTAAGAAAGTGGCAAGCAGTGCATGGGGGATACCACGGGGCAATGATGCATATCATGCATCAAGTGATGCAAGCTTGTTTTCTAGTTCACTTCCTGTTCTACCCCATGAGAAGTGTAAGCTTGAGCTGCTATAACTAATATCAGATATTGGTCCTTCCCACTTATGATTATTGAGTCCCTTTTTCCCTCAACATGCAGTGAATTTTACAGATTCAGAGCATTATGGTCAATCTGTTGATGAAAATTTGCCAATACCAAACATAGTTCTTAAAGAAGATGAAGGACATAATGTACTTGAAGATTTTGAGACTAATATGATTGGAAACATACTTCCGGATGATGAAGAAGAGCTATTAGCTGGAATTATGGATGATTTTGACCTAAGTAGGTTGCCCAGCCAACTGGAGGATCTGGATGATAATGATCTGTTTGGCAGTGGAGGGGGCTTTGAAATGGATTTTGAACCCCCAGAGAGCCTTAGCATTGGTATGTCGAAGATAGGCATATCAGATGGAGTTGCTTCTAATGGCATTGGTCTTTATGCACATCCAAATGGCGTGGGAACTGTGGCTGGGGAGCATCCTTATGGTGAGCATCCATCGAGGACATTATTTGTTCGAAACATCAACAGTAATGTTGAGGACTCTGAGTTAAGATCACTATTTGAGGTATTGTACATCGAAGTCAAGTGCTTCAATAGTGTTCTGTGTTCTGTCTTTTATTTGAATGCAGCTTTTAATACGTTCACTAAATATGCTGATGGCTTTTTAGTTACATTCATGAGCTTAGTCTATTCACTTGGTGATTACAAGTTTGCACCTAGCCCTTTGAAAATGGGTTTCTATGTCAAACCCCTTTTTGTTCAATAAGGTGACAACTCCGTAGTTGTCCTTTTGCTTCTGCTTTGTACATCATGAAGTTGTTGCTTGCTTGAACTTAAAGATCTTATCCAAATCCCCATCTACTCTAAGACCACAGCTTAGCCCAAGTTGACTGGGTTTTACTGCATATGAAAAGTTGCTTGTGTGAAATTTTTTTCTCAGAGTTTTTGAATTTTGCCAATGTTTTGCATTTTTACATTTAAGAAACTACTAGGGTTGGTAAGACAATTTCTAGTTCGAATCTGAATGTTTACTTTTCAAGTATACATTTTTTATCTGTTCACTTCTGTTGTAGTTCATCTGTGATCCTTTGTTTCAGTAATCTTGGATTCTGAACTTTTTTTTCTTCATTCTTAATCTGTATCCTTCACTAGGAATATGGCGATATCAGAACTTTGTACACTGCATGCAAGCATAGGGGTTTTGTTATGATATCTTACTATGACATTCGAGCTGCTCGCACTGCAATGCGGGCTTTACAAAACAAGCCCTTGAGACGAAGAAAACTTGACATTCATTTTTCAATTCCCAAGGTTTGTCTGATATGCTTAAATACTTAAAGCGTAATAATATTTAGCATATTATTATTGATACTATCATTCGATTCTTCATGTTTTGTGCTGCTTTGTTTCAGGATAACCCCTCAGAAAAGGATATTAACCAAGGAACTCTTGTGGTGTTCAATTTGGATCCATCAGTATCAAGTGATGACCTTCGTCAAATATTTGGAGCTTATGGAGAGGTCAAAGAGGTAAAACTTTTATCTGGTACTTGCTCTATCCATTTGCCGATCAATGTTTAAATTTATTTACTGTGTGTATTAGTTTTAATTTCTTCTGTGAAATTGCAGATCAGGGAAACACCACATAAAAGACACCATAAATTTATTGAATTTTATGATGTTAGAGCAGCCGAGGCAGCCCTTAAAGCACTGAATCGAAGTGACATTGCTGGGAAACGCATAAAGCTTGAACCGAGCCGTCCTGGTGGAGCACGGAGAAAGTAAGTGGTTAGCTGTATGTCAAACAGTTTGCTAGTGAATATAATTATTCACTCCTCACATGATTCCTTAGTTCTTATGTACATTTGAGTAGAAAAATATGCCAGGAATTGTGTAATTCTGAATCTTGAATTACTAATTGACTCTTAGCTGACAATCTTTTAGATGCCAATTGCATACAAATTTAACAAAGGGATTATATATAGAAGGAAGTAAACACAAGAATATTGGAATTTAAACCTTTTAAGGTGGTTCTCTATTGATGGTTTTGCATTGATGTTTCAAAATGTGATGTATTGCACTATTGTTGATATTATACATTGTTATCATTACTCTCTGGTCACCATCTTTGTAAGAAATTTCAGCCACAGATTTGGTTCCTCATTCTTGGCAATTTAGTAAATTTTGATTTAGTCTCATACATGATTTTAAATGATTTTCTTCTTTATAATCTTGTAAGCTTGAAGCTTTAGTCTCATACATGATTTTGTCATTTTGTTTTATGGTTCAGCATAGTTATCTTTTATATGAATGTTGAAAGTTAACATTGTTTTTTCTCTTTCTTTCAATCTTAATATTATTACTGATGTTAACTAAACCTGTATAAAATTACTTGCCTTCTACTTTTTTAGCTTTATGCAACAATTGAGTCAAGAGCTGGAACAAGATGAAGCCCGAACTTTTAGACATCAAGTGGGTTCACCAGTGGCCAACTCTCCTCCTGGTAATGATCTCTTGATTCACCCTTGGATCTTATTCTCAGTTCAGTTTATGTCACTTGCTCAAAGGCATTTTCAGTTATAAACGGGGTTATCTCTACAGGTAACTGGGCACACTTTGGCAGTCCAGTTGAACAAAATTCCCTAGCCTCTTTTAGCAGGTCCCCTGGTTTGGGCCATGTCAGCCCAATAAATAGCAACCAGTTGCCTGGATTGGCTGCAATTCTTTCTCCCCATGCTTCAAATTCTACAAAAATTGCACCAATTGGTAAGGACCCGGGAAGGATAAACACTGAAAGTCATATATTTGCAAACTCTGGAACAACAATGGGAACTGCTTTTCAGCATTCTCTGTCCTTTCCTGAGCAGAAGGTAATTGCAAGCCCCAGACCCATTGGTGAATCAAAGTCAGGTTCAGCAAGCATTGGTACACTGTCTGGTCCTCAATTTCTTTGGGGAAGTCCAACTCCTTACTCAGAGCATGCAAATAGTTCTGCATGGTCTTCATCTTCTGGGGGACTGCCATTTGCATCAAGTGGCCAGAGGCAGGGTTTCCCATATACTAATCAGCACAGCTCCTTCCTTGCTTCCCAATCACATCATCATGTTGGATCTGCTCCATCTGGTATTCCTCTTGAAAGGCACTTTAGCTACATCCCAGAGTCTCCAGATGCTTCTTTAATGAGGCCAGTTGGATTTGGGAGTTTAAACCACAATGATGGGAATTTTATGATGAACCCAGGTGCCCGTACAGCTGTAGATTTTGGAGTTGGCCTTCCAGGAAATACAACTGATATTAGTTCACCTAGTTTCAGAATGATGCCATTGCCTAGACATGGTTCGATGTTCCTTGGAAATGGTTCTTTCTTGGGGACAGGAGTAAATGAAGGATTAGCTGAACGTGGCCGAAGTAGGAGGCCTGAAAATAGTATGAATCAAATTGATAGCAAGAAGCAGTATCAGCTTGATCTGGACAAAATTATCAGTGGGGAAGATACTAGGACTACTTTAATGATTAAAAACATTCCTAACAAGTAAGTTTCTGAGCAACATGATGATTATGCTTAGGATTTGATGTGGCAAGTGGCAAATCTCTGAATGATTTTTGACCAATTAAATTTGTCCTAAGGTACACTTCGAAGATGCTGCTGGCTGCAATTGATGAGAATCACAGGGGCACTTATGACTTTCTTTACTTGCCAATTGACTTTAAGGTAAAGATACCATATTAATAACTCTTGATTGATTATGATGGATCTTTAAGATGCTTTGCTGCTTAAGGTTCTCTTTTCTTGCAGAACAAGTGCAATGTGGGTTATGCTTTCATCAATATGGTGTCTCCATCTCACATCATCCCCTTTTATAAGGTTTAAATTTCGAACCTATGCAAAATGAAATACTTACTTCTTGCATGTCAGAATTAGGGACACCGTTTTAAGAATTTGAACTTGTGCAGGCATTTAATGGGAAGAAGTGGGAGAAGTTCAATAGTGAAAAAGTTGCCACGCTGGCATATGGACGAATCCAGGGAAAGGCAGCACTTGTGACACACTTTCAGAATTCAAGCCTTATGAATGAGGATAAGCGTTGCCGGCCAATTCTCTTCCATTCAGAGGGTCAAGAGACTATTGACCAGGTACCTCCTTTGTTGAATTATTATTCTGCAGTTTAGAACTGGTCAGGAGCATATTTACAAATTTATTTCAAGGATCTCTTGTGCTTTGTCTCTTGGCCCCCTTCTATTGATGGATGGTGGGTTGAGCAACTTATTTAAGTCACCTGGAAAAAGCATCTGTTTTTCTTTCATTTCCAGACCTGAACATAGCCTAGTATAGATTTCTGGGATGGCTTTGAGGCTGCATTATATATTTTTTATGTTACACTTGTGACCTGACCCAAGTTTCACTGTTAAATTTCAACATAATTTTGATGTTAGACAATCCTTGTTGTTGATATTATTATTGTTGTAATTTTTACTATTTCTGCAAAAGTATATCCATTTACCAATGGGTTTTATTCTTATTTGTTGTATAAGCTTCCTTGAAGAACTTGACTCACTATTTCTCTTTGCATACCAACTAGGAACCTTTCCTCTCCAGCAATTTGAATATTTGCATTCGTCAACCGGATGGGTCATACTCAGGTGATTTGTTGGAGAGCCCAAAGAGCAGTCCAGATGAGAAGTTCGAGAAAAATTCACTTTTTTGATAGATATGTTGTTCCCATCCGCAGAAAAATGGGATCTAGAATTTGCTAACTGCTAGATAGGTGATCTTAAGGTGTACAAAGTCTAATTCTTAAAAAGTGAAAAAACGAAAAAAGAAGTGACAGGAGACAAAGCAGTCTCCTGTTTGATGGATATGTTCATAGTTCATAATAATTGAAGCTGTGAGCTGAGAGAAGTTTGTTGATGTGTAGATTAACAATTTCTTATACCACCGCTGGGGGGGAAAAAAATAAGGCGGAGCATATTGCTGGATTGCAATTTGCAGGTCTCAACAACAGCGTGCATGCAAGCCAGATTGTGCAGGTTAACTCGTCTGGGATTTGTTATTTGTTTCTTCTTTTCTAATCATTTTCTCTGGCCCCTCTGGTCCATTTGCAGATGTAACTGACATTTATATGGGAAATTTCCTATATACGGTGACAAAGTTGTATAGAAGGGAAACAAGGAACGATGTTGTTGGTAAGTGTTTTTGTCATGTATGTAGCTCAAAACGTTGAATGAATGTATAGATGTTGGACAGTCGTAGTCCAGCTTTTCTTGCATTTGTATTCATTTCAGAACATGGTAACTGATGTTTATGCATATGCTTCTTCTTCTCTTTCTCTCTTTCTCTCTGGTGAATTAAAGGGGCTTGAGCCCAAAACAAGGAAAGAAAAATAACAAGAAATAACCCTACGAATCTTAGAGACTCTCATCTATCAGCTAAAAGCAGATTAATCACTCCAGGGTGAGGGCTAGTGAAATTATTAGGACCAAGTGCTGGTATGAGATTTTAATCAGTCATTCAATCCGTACAAAAATTTCCTTCACGATAAACTTGTCAGACTTAGACTTTCCAGTTGCGTTGCGTTATCTTTTGGATAAGCTGAAATAGATCATGCTTGCTGTTATTCTGATTAGATAGACAGGGGAAGACTGGTTTTGAATCACATTCAAGATACACCTTCCTGTATCCCAAGTTCAGGCTGTTTGGAGTCCACACAGAGCTCCCCAACACTCCGCATGGGGGAAGGAACAGATGTCGAGGTGTCACAAATTCTTAAATCCACCTGCCACATGAATCTCTGAGTATGCCACCTCAACCTGATTGACTACTCCGGTTTTGCTGCTCTGTCCGTGTTGATTTACACCCAGCCTGCCTGAGGAGGTTGCTGGACCCCGTTTACATGCTGCACTCCTTTGTCAATTCCACTTTCATAGTTTGCTGTTGCACTGATGTCTTCTGCATACTGTATAATTATGGCATTAGGGTTGCTTGGCCAAATAATGGAGGATTGGTGTATCCTTTTATTTCGCCAATTCCATAAAAACCAGCAACTAACAGCCCATTTATACTTCACAATAAACCACCAAAGTCACCAAAATTTTGGTTCGGATTAAAAGAGATCCAGTCCTCCAAATCAGGGACAATAAATTCAGTATAAATATGAGGACGAACCAAATCTCTCCAAACCTGAGAAGCAAGCTTGCAATCTCTCAACACATGTAAAATTGATTCCTCAGATCGATGCCCCCATCTAGCAGTAGCAGCATTTGTCAAAAGTTTCTTATGGCACATTTGCCACAAAAACAATTTAGTTCGTTGTGGAATACACAATCTCCATATACTGTTCCAGCAAGATTCTTCATCCCAAAAGTGCTTCATGAATGCCTAGGAAGCACTAGCCACACTAAATCCAGCATCATTAAACCAGTTTAGTTTATTATGACCAGCTTCAGCCCCAGGAGGATAAATAGAAAGAATTCTAGTAACAATGTTGGGAGTAATTGATTTAACAGAAACCAGCCCCATTCAGCATTCCCTAACTCAAAATCAGGAAAACAGGCGTCCATTTGGTCTTCATCAACCAGAACTAATGCTTTCTGATATAAAGGACAGCCCATGCCCAACCAATCATCCTTAAAGAATTTGACAGTTCGACCATTATTAATCTTCCACTTCATATTCTTTGATACACATTCCCAAGCCTTGGTTAAATCCTTCCAAGAAGCAGAGTCCTTGCTGCTAATAAAGACAATTAGAGGCCAAGAACCCCTTGCTCCATGTTTGCCCTTGAAGACATTAATCCATAAGCTATCAGTTTCTGTACATTATAACATAATTTCATCAAACAACCTGTGTTTAAATGTTCCAACTTTCCAATTCCCAGCCCACCTAAATTTTTAGGCTTACAAATTTTTTCCCATTTGACAGTATGCACTTTCCTTGTTTGGTCATCACACCCCCAGATAAAATTGTGTTGCATCTTTTCATTGAATTTACAGATATCACTTGGTAATCTTTCTGCATGCATGTCATTTATTGGAATTGCAGATGACACTGAATTGGCCAATATGACCCTCCCTGCCATAGATAAAGTTGTAGTCTGCCACCCTACAAACTCTCCTCTAATTTTCTCAACCAAACCTGCATATTTCCTTGACCTTCGTCCAGATGAAATCAAATTGATACCAAGATAGCTAAGTCTGAACAAAACCACAAAAACTAGATATTTTATTGGCTAAATCTGGATTCACATTATTTGAGTATAGAATTTTTTATTTAATATTATTAACTTTCTGGCCAGAAGCATAACACAATTTCTTTAACACCTTAAGGATGCACTGAATTTGGTCTAGCGAAGCTTTAGCAGAAAGAAGATCGTCCGCAAATATGAGATATGTGACATTAGGGCCCCCTCTTCCAGCTTGGATGGGCTTCTAGTTGGTAGCATTAGCTTCTTCGAGAATTGAATGCGGGAGTTTATCCATAGATAGAGCAAATACGTAGGGAGAAATAAGATTCCCCTGCCTTCCACCTCTTGTTGGTTTAAAATAAATTGATTTAGTATATTCTGGCTTTTTTACGTGGTTGTAATAATTTTATATTATGCCTTGAATTCATAGCAATATTGTTGATAATCCCTTTTATGAGAATACGATCCTCGTATCCTTAACCAGATGGAACTAGTCTGTGCTGCCAATCATAGATCATCTAGATTTTAACGATGTTCAATATTGCTTTCTTGTGTACTTGTCCTCTACCGCTAAGGAGCACCCCCCCCCCCCCCCTTTCTTTTCTCTGGAGGCAAATTGGAAACATCTCCGATTAGAAAATGTTATACGCTCTTGTATGAATAAAAAAACAACATATTATTTCCATACTTTATTACTATGAAATTCTTTACCTTTAACATAGAACATATATAATATTTTTAATCATATTAACAACTTATATTTATATTTCTACGAAAATTATTTTTTCATCAAAATAAATGAAGAGTGTCTTGTGAGATTCAATTAAATTACATTTTTCTCTTCTGTTATCGTAAATATACAATCATATCTTTTATTTATATGTTTTAAAATTACACTTGTCTCTCCATTGCACAAATGAGAGATAAGTATATATCTTTGAAGATAGGAAGGCAAAATACAAATGACTCCTTTAAAGAAATAGTCTCACATAATCTCTTTGAAATTTCAAATGCTATGAATAATATTCTTAAAATTTTAATAATTTAAAATGTTATAATTGCAGTTAACAGAAAAGCATGAGTTTCAAGGTTTTTGTTAGTACAAGAAAATCATAGAAACAACTGATTATAAGATAGTAAGAGAGAGAAAATTCTTTTCTTGTTATTTTATTTCTTCTCATTTTGTTTCAATTTTCTCTATCAAAATAACCACTATCCTTAATTAATAAACATACCAACAAAGAAGATCACATTGCAACGCCATTCTTTTGTAAATTTAAATTGGAGTGCAAATAAACAAAAGTAAAAATGATCATAAGAGAGTGCGACCAAGATTAACTTAAACTATTTATCTTAATTTTAAAATCTCTAAATGATCGTTGTATGAATAATTTTTTGTTTTAATTTGAAATTAAGAGAGATTAACGCTTAAAAAATTGAGGGTATCCTAACCCCAAGTGTTGACACATGCATTGATGATAGTTTTGGAAGTCTCATCTTAAAAAAAAGGAAAAAGATAAAGTTCAACCATAAAATGAACTTTTTCTAATGATAACCTTTGATTCAAATAATAACAAATATTTTTTTAAATTTTTATATTTTCTTTTACATTTAAAATTGGATATCTATTTCTTATGTTTGTTTCTTATGTGTATGTGTCCTGTAACCTAGCCAGTAACTACTTCTCCCGTTTAAAGAAAAAAAAAATGCTTCTTTCATCACAGCAGATTTCAAAGCAAATAAGCATCAAAACATACGTGCACCACCAAACAAAGATCATATGATGTTTGCCGTCAAAACTTGAGTGAATCTAATAGTAAAATTCATCGAAATGAAAACTTCTGAATATTCACCAGAACTAATGTCTTCCTCCGATTCTTCCAAGTCAGATTCTTTCTCAGGATTCTCAACAGCATCATCACTGTAATCAAAGCTTTCTTCAACATCGTCACTAGATATATAGCCCTCGGTTTCTTCCTCTGTTAACTCCAAATCATTCTCTTCCTTTTTGACTTTCGTTGCTGTGGAGGTTGAACCTTTTAACATTAGTCTTCTTGCTTGTTGCCTGGAACAAGTACCCATCTCTCCGGTGCCAGATGCTTTGGTGACCTCATCACCAACAACTGAAGTTTCTTCTTTTTGATCATTCATATTTCCAATAAACCATTCATTATCTTCATCAATGCCATTGAGAGAGATGGGATCGATCGCATCACATCTATCATAACAGGCTGAGTGCTTGATTGTACTGTACTTCATGAAAACTAGATCATGCAGCGTCTGACGTTCAAGTTGGTTTCTTTTTGGCGTGAATCTATGGCAGTAAGTTTAAGGCATAAACAAGTAAGGATGTGTTTCATACCACAATAGAGTAAGTAGGATAGATTCTTGCTTACTTCCAGGGTACGGAGAAATTCTAACACTCGAAAGAGAGCGACACGAGCGTGGGTGGATCCAAATAAATAGGCCTCACATGATTGTAAATTCCACTGCCTTGTATCATTTTCTCTCTTCTCGCAGTGTAAGAAATTCTTCTTACTCCAAGACGATAAAATATCACAATAAGTGGAGTATTAAGTTCTACAGTTTTGCTAAATCCACACTCTTGTGTCCATATCTAACCTACTTCCACTCACAAAACACCAAGTTCTGAGTTCCACCTGTTTTGTCTATGAGAATGGAACTAGGTCTCACCTCTTTTGTACGTGGGAGTGGGTTGGAAGTAGATGTAAGAATGTGTTTAGGCTTTTTTTTTTTTTTTGAAGTTTTAATTGCTTACGAGTTCCACCTGTTTTGCATGAGTATGGGAAATAGGTCTCACCTCTTTTGTACGTGGGAGCGGGTTGGAAGTAGATGTAAGAATGTGTTTTTAGGCCTTTTTTTTTTTTTAAAGTTTTAATTGCTTAAGACACAAGCATATATTTACGTGTTCGAAAGAACTCAGATTTCGCTGACATCTAACTGCACAAGTCAAGCTCAATCTTTTTATAGCTAATTGTTGCAAGTTTGGAGTTGTATGCCCATACAAAATCCACCACTCAGCTGCAAAATTTGATAAATGTCACAATATTCCCTAATAAAAGACAGGTAGGACAGAAACCCAAAATTGGGTGAACTTAACTAAGAATTTTTATTACGTGGAGCTATTATTGTCCTATATTTTTTTGCCAATGGGATGCCAAAGAGGCCTTCACCATGCTTGTGTATGAACAACTCAGGCAAGATTTTGAGTTGTATCTCTCGACTTGGCACCAATCTCTCAAAATGCATTGATGCAAACTCGTCATCATAAGTCCTGAATCAAAGAAAATAATTGGATTGCCATAAAAGAACTCTGGTTTCAAGAAGTGAACTACTGCATGCAGGGGATGATGAAGCTGACATTACCATCTCTTATCAATTATTGGAAATACACCTTTGTACTTCTTTTCATTTCCATTGAAAGTCTTTGAAATTGCTTCCTTGGCTCCATCCATCGTATATATCCCATCGCTGGCCTTCTTTCAGTGCTAGCAAGACGAAGAACTCTCACAAGATGGGCCATAACTTTGAGGGCATACATCAGTTGCTTCCAAAATCGAGTATTCCTGACAATGTCATATGCCCTTTTTCCCTTGGCCTCCTTAGCCAATTTGTTGTTCTTCCACTGGTCTGATATGAACATCCACCTAAGTTCAAAATCTTAACAATGACTCGTATATTCAAAATCTTGCTACTTTAAATCTTAACAATGACTCATCACTTATTTTTCTATTTTTTATTTATTATCTTGTTACTTAAAAATGGGTTACTGTGTTAGTTAGCAATTAGGAATTTTAATAGTTTATAGAATCATATATTCAAAATCTTCTCACTATTATTATAAAATTAAAAAACAAAACAAAAATGAAATAGAAAAGCTTGAACATAATTACACAAATGAATATTAAATAGCCATAGAAGTAGTCAATGATTGCTTAGAAAATGGTACACATTACACAAGAGAAGTAAAGGTAAAATCTGGAACATTTTTGTACTTTGATTTAGATAAAAGCTCTTAATTTGTCTTGTTGAATGTTGCTAACTTTACGATGAAAATCTGGTCTCATGGCCTGCACTAAAATCGAATTATTGTATTCATTGCCATGTGTGTTCACTTTTGACTCTTGCGAAATTATCAGCATGCACGTTTCCATCTCCTTGATCTTTTATCCTTATAACAAGAAGAAGAACAACAAATCGCAGATACATTATAATTATGGTTCACAAAGATAAAGAATCAAACATCAAAGAATAAAATAGCAACATGAAGATAATAGGTTACAGGTTACTATCTTTGATATGTTAATGAATTTCATACCATTTTCCAAAATGCTTTTTCTTTTATCTATTTATATAACTTGTAGTGATTGAAAAATTTAAAATAACAGGATTAGATGAAGAAGGGGATTTCTATTTTGTAATTTCTAGTTAATTTTTAAAAATTAGATTGGGATTCTTTGTATTTTCATCTTAAAATGATTTTTATATCATTATCATTTATATGATATTTTTTTGTATTATTTTAGGTATAAAGATGTTAAAGAGAAAAACTATTAACTCTTTTTTTAAGAAAAAAAAGGAGAATGAAGATACACAACCTAAGACATCAACTTCAAATTTATATACTGAAGTGGAAAATGTTATTGAGCAACCTATAAGTCATACAATGAAGGAACCCTCTTCAAAAGTTGCAAGAGTTAAACAAGAACTAATTGACATATGTACTCTTGTGCTTGATCCTAGAAAGTACCCTCAAATTTAGGATTATAATATTAATCAATAGGATGAAATTCGAATGGCATATATAAAATATAGGCCTTATCGGTTTAAGCAAGATGTCCATCCATTTTCTAATGATGTAGATGATTTCAAGTTCATTGGTTCAAAAGTTTCCCTTGGCTAAAATACTTACCAGAAAAAGATGCTATTTTTAGTTTTCCATGCTATTTGTTTGCAAAAAAATTAAGTGGACGTTCAAGTTGTGATGCACTCATTTCAAAGGGATTTAGAAATTGGAAAAAAGTCAACAATGGAAAAAATGTGCATTTCCATCTCATATGGGCAAAAATCCTAATTCAGCTCATAATGTAACTTATAAATGTTATGAAGATTTCAACAAGTCATGTCATATTGATCAAGTTATGGACAAGCAAACTTCTAAATAGGTTTAGAAAAATTGCTTACACCTCAAAGCTTCCATGGATGTTGTGAGATGGCTAACTTTTTAAACATATGTTTTAAAAAGGCATGCTGAAAGTAAGAGATCAAAGAAGAAAGGTAACTTTCTTGAAATAATAAAACTTTTAGCTTCTTATAATAAAGAAGTAGGTGAAGTTGTATTGGACAATGCCCCACAAAATGCAAAATATACATCTCCAACAATTTAAAAAGAAATTTTAGATATTTTTGTAAGAAATGTGCAAAGCTAAATTCATAAAGAGATTGGTAATGCAAAATTTTGTTTCATTGTTGATGAAGCTCAAGATGAATCTAAAAGAGAACAAATGGCTTTAGTTGTTAGATTTGTTGATACATATAGACTTGTGAAGGAGAGATTTCTAGATCTTGTACATGTTAAAGATACCACTGTATCTATTCTTAAGCAAGAGATTTATTCTGTTTTGTCTCATCATAATCTTAGCATTCAAAATATTCGAAGGCAAGGATATGACAGAGCAAATAACATGCGTGGAGAGTGGAATAGGTTACAAGCTTTAATTCTTCAAGAATGTCCATATGCATGTTTTGTTCATTATTTTGCTCATTAATTACAATTGACTCTTGTTTCTGCAATTAAAGAATCAGTTGATGTCTACACTTTTTTTCAGAACTTAACTTTTTTTTAATGTTGTCACATCTTCTTGTAAGTGCATTGATGAATTACAAGCTACTTATGCAAATGAAATTGCACAATTAATTGCAATGGATGAGATTGGAACAAGAAAATGAGTTAATCAAATTGGCACATTAAAGTGGGCTGGAGACACTAGATGGAATTCTCACTTCAATTCAATTTGTAGCCTTTTATGAATGTATAGTGTAACTATTTTAGTTCTTGAAAATTTAGCTATTGAAGGATCTACATATTCTTAACAAGGTGATGTTACTTTTACTTTGAAGTCATTGATTTCATTTGACTTTGTATTTGTTTTGCATTTAATGAAAAAAATTATGGGATACATTGATAAGCTTTGCCAAGCTCTACAAAAAGCATTTCAAGATATTTTAAATGGTATGCATTTGGTCTTGAGTACAAAGTGATTGATTCAGAAGTTAAAGGATAGTAGTTGGGGCAATATTTTAACAAAGGTAACTTCGTTTTGTCAAAATCAACGTATCTAAGTTCTTAATATGAATGCTTACTTTTCTAACAAAATTCGTTCTCATCACTAAAAGGATACTATCACAGTAGAATATCATTATTAGGTAAATGTATTTACAATTGTGATAGATTATCAATTGAAAGAACTGAATAGTAGATTCAATGAGCGAGTAATAGAGCTTCTTATTTTGAGTACAACTTCATATCTAAAAGATGGATACAAGTCATTTAACTTTGATGATATATGTAATCTTGCCATCAAAATTTATCCATCAGATTTTTTAGATGAGGAGAATCTTCAGTTGAGATATGAATTACGACATTATGAGCTTAATATGCTCAATGATCATAAATTACAAAATTTATCTTATATTTTTTAATTGTGTCAGAAATTTATGGAAACTAAAAAATCAACAAATTATCCCTTGCTTGATCGGTTACTTCAACTGGTCTTAACTCTTTTAGTTTCAATAGTTACTTTTGAACGAGCTTTTTCAACTATGAAGATAATCAAAATAAGGCTCTGTAATAAGATAGAAGATGACTTTTCCAGAAATTATATGATCACTTATATTAAAAAGGAGATTCTTGGATAATTCACCATAGATATGATAATTGATGATTTCTATTCTTTAAGGGAACATCGGGCAAAACTAAAAATATAAAGGTATGTATTTCATATTATTTTTATTATATATATATATAAATTTTGTTGTATTTATTGCTTTATATTAGTTTGATTTTATTTATCATACTATGCATATATACTACAATCATAATTAGAATTTTTTTTAACTAAGTTCCATAATATTTTATTATTGGTCCTCCCAACTTAAAATTTCTACCTCCGCCACCGACAGTATATTGATATAAATATTTCACCGTTAACAAATTTCTCCTCCAACTATATTATCACGTCCCATCTTTTACTCTTGTTATCACGTTCTCTCGCCAAAATAACTTGGACCAATCTTGAAACACATACATACCCAGTTGAAAAAAATGAGGGAATCATCACATTCAAAATGGGGGGTGTTTCAAGAATTATTGTAACTCTAACAAACAAGTTGGCAGAAAAATGACATTTTCTCTGACGTTGTCGCGCGTCTGCAATACATATAATTAATCAATACTGACTCAGAGACATCCCAAGTCCTAAACCGTGTGCGTTTGTATAAACAGTACGGTACAAAAACAAGGTGCTCCTGCAATTTCTTCTGAATGAAAATCAAACTGATTAAGACTTGAAGCCAAACTCAGACGCATGCATAAATTTAATGTCCCTGCCTGCTGCTGGTTCCACAAAAAATTGTGATGGTCTTCGTACAAACTATAACTAGACTCATTTTCGCGTAGTTTTTAAGCGGAAGATGAATTTCCAATCCTCCCATAATATCTTTTAAAATTTGTAGTTAATATTTTTAGTTATTCATTTTTATTTTTATTATAATGATTTATTCTTCATTTTATTTGAAACACTGAAATAAATGCAGAAAAAAGAATGCAACCAAAAAGTAGTTTATAGTTGAGATTGTTAATATGAGATTTAGTAATGCATTTCAAAATTTTTTATTTATTTTAAAATTGTAAATAAATGAGGATGAATTATTATAATAAAAAATAAAAAACTAATAAAAATAATTTTAAAAATTTATAAATTTAACAACCACCGCTTTTTTATAAATGAAAGAATAATAATATTAAATTTTAGTGTTGCGGCCCGAATATAAATATTTCTGGTGGGAACTCGGTGGGCCAATGGCTTTAATGCCCATCTCTATAGCCCTCAACTTAATGCTCAAGTTTGCCAGAGGCCCAATATTGGTGAGTCGCTCTACCTCTAAGGACTTCTTTCATCACCCAGAGCTGTATGTATATTATATAGGAGAATGCCTAATATATCCAAGTTAAAAAATTGGATTTTGATATTTTGATTTTATGATAAAAATTACTATATTTCAATTATATTAAATGAATAGTTAATATTCAGTAGACTTATTTAACAGTAAAAAATTAATGATATGATAATTATATTTTAAATCATAAATTTTACTTTAATTTTAGATTTACCAATAATTTAAAATAAGTAATTGGAATAAATTATTTATACTAATTTTTATGTATATATTTATACCTATTCACGATATAATAATTTTAATTTAATAATTATTAACTCAAGTTTATTTGCAATACATTATAATTTAAAACTTTCAAAACTAAAATATTTTTAAAAAATTATCCCATAATTATTTTGAAAATATAAAATAGAGCTAAAAAATAAAATTATAAAATTTTACTTTGTGAAGTAATTTTTTAAAAATAATTTTCTCAACTTATTTCTTACGGATTAATACACAAAAGAATTATTTAAAATATTCAATTTAGCAATAAAATTTATTATTATTTTTAATTAAAAATCCAATATCCATTAGTTCTTTTGAAAAAAAGTGATACTTATATATATATATATATATATATATATATATATATATATATATATATATATATTATTTTTCTAACATGTTACCCCAAAATTAAATTCTTTAAGTATGCTTAAAATATGTAAAGTAGATTTTATTTAAAAATTAAAATATTATGCATACACTTTTAAGAATATAGTATGTACATTTTTTATTTTTCTCATTATACAAACTATATTAAATATAAGTTTTTACAACATACATGCTATCATTTTTAAATAAAATATTTATTTTATTGATTTAATATATTGTTATTAATTATTTTTGTATAAGATAAAATAAAAAATAAATTAGATGAAATTGAGTTTCATAAAATTGTAAAGAAAACAAAGACTAATATCAAGAAAAAATATACCTAATAATCTAATATATGAAGTTTGAAAATGGCTATTTATATTAGCTCAAAATTATAATAATAATTCATCTATATTCTTTAATTTTGAATTTTTAGGTAGAATATATTTGAACATACATACATAGATAAGTATGTGTCTATGTATGTATGTATATTGGTTTTTTATTAATAATTTCTTAATATTGTTCGATTTTGTATACAAACCTAAATGATTTAAAAGAATAAAAAATGAAAATATTACATTATATTAAAAAGAATAGTAACATAATTTTTATTAAAAAATTTAATTAGTTAAAATAAAAAATTATGAAATTATTTATTACATTGTATATAACAATATTTTTTTTGACAAATTTATAGAAAGTAAATATTTTATTGTTAGAAAAATATTACTGAAAAAGTAATTAAAATAAAGTATTTAAGGATAGTGTATATAATTTTTTATTTTTAGGTTTTTGGCTAAATAATAATAACAATCTTCTTCATTTAATGATAAAGCACAAGATTTTATATATATTTACCTTAATACAAATGAGTAATTTTAAAAAGTGAAAAGTAACTTTTTTTCTCATTTTATGCAATGTTTAAATAGTAAATAATAATTTTTTATTGATTTTTGGCAATAATTAATATAATTTTCTATTTAGTAAAGTAATAATTCTATGTGTTTTTAAGATTAAGTATGAATATGAATTTTATAAATACATATATATGAAGCAAAAAGAGAGAAAAAAGAAACATTTGAAGCATGAGTTTTTTAAATTCATAAATACATATATATTTTTTCCTCTTCCATTATATCAAAGAAATTAATCCATTGAAATCCTCAATCAATATGGTCATTCTTTCTCCTTAAGGTAAAAAAAAAAATGAAAAAAAGTGCATGAATTTTTGAGAAGGTACAAAGTTGCAAGAAAAGCACTCAAGTTTGGAAGCCAACTACATACTTTTAGAAAAAGAAAAGGATTTGTGATTAATGTTGTGAAACTTCAATATATTTGAGCATATTTAGGAAGATATTTTTGTATTTTAATTATAAGACGTGTCTTTATTCTAATAATTTTATAATATCTTTAAAAAATATATAATTTTTGAATACATATAAATTTTATAAAATTAATTTATGAACAATAAAATTGATAACTTACCTTTTTTTTCCATCTATTATATCTTAAATGTGTATGTATTTCTCATTGCATTTGTCCTCCGTTGAAGTTTAATGTGTTTTTCCTTAAGATATGAAAGTTTGTATAGTAAACACAAAACATCTTCATAGGGGAAAAAAAAATGACCCACAAAACATTAATGAATTGAACTGTTATTTATACTATTAAATTATATTGATTTATCTTAAAAAATTAAAAAAATTCTTACTTTGAAAAACAAATTAATGGACAAACTGAACAAAAGTGCAGGTAGGTCCATCCCACATTATAAATTATAATGAGAGTTTCTTCGACTGACTGCATTTAAGAATTTCTTCAATGAATTGTCGTTTGATGTGAGAGACTACTTTGCAAGTTATCAAAAAGAGATGAGGTGGCATTAGCGGGACTAGGGAAATTAAAACGTTTTTTTGTTTACTATTCTTAAAAATAATTTTTTATTTTTTAAATAAAAATTTTTATCTGACAAATTATTTTTAAAATATATTTAAAAATTTTTTTCTTTAAAAATAAATTTTATTTTTTTTGAAGTTTTTTATTATCAATAGTAATTTTATAATTAAATAAAATTTTTATTTATTTACTTTACCAAGGATCATCTATTCATTCTTTTTTTAAATTGAAAATATTTTTAAAAAATAAAAAAAAATATTTTTTAAAAATAAATTTTAAAAATAAAAATAAAAATACATCCAAATACACCTAAATTTAATCATAATAAAACATGATAATGTCAAATGAGTGATGCTTTATGTATTAAAAATAGAATATAAAATTAGATTTTGAATACAAATTAAATGCTATTATTAAATATAGAACAATAAAATAAATTTATAAAATTAAATTTAATAAATATGAAAAATTTAAAATTTAATTTTGAATCTCATTTTTTATATTTATATTATTTTTCATTATAAATAAGGTAGATTTTTAGAAGGTCAGATGTTTGAGAAATGGAATATTTTTACTATTGGGCCATTACTGCTTTCAAATTTTTGTTTTTGGTCTTGCTTTATAAGTTGAAAATAAACCATGAGAGGAACCGATGAAAGCACCTCCCAAGTCTCAAAAGCAGAGTTCCAATAATAATAATAATAATAATAATAATAATAATAATCTTAAAAAGAAATTAAAAAGAAATATATTACAATATGTTAAAGTTAAAATTTTTAAGTCCTTTGAAATTATAAAATATACTTTTTAATATATATGATTAATATCACATCACTCACTTTCTCTCTCTCACGCACACACATATATATAAAATAAGATTTTAGAATAATTTTTTTCTTATCGAATGAAATTAAGGATACACATTTTAACTGTAGTATATAAGTATTTTCCCTTTGAGAGGTAAGTACGAGGCAAAAGAAATGAGCTTAAGAGGTGGCATTCGTGACCAAGAGCTTCTTATATTTTTTAAATTATAATGTGTGTTTTTACTCTATCAAATAAATAAAGACGATCATATCTCAATTTTTATAATTTTAGTATTTTAAAATTTAAAATTTTATAGTTTTTTAAGAATCTTAAAAAATTAATAAATAAACAATAAAATTGACCACCCATCCTTATTTATTTTGGTGAAAATATGCCTATATTGTCTTGTTAATTATTTTTTAGGAAATGTTGGATCTTCTTTTTTTTTTTCAAGTGTATTATATACTCTCTTTTAATAGATGGTAGAGTCTTCATAATTGTGAATTTTATAGTTTGTAAAGAATGAGTGGATAAAGAATGAAATTATGAGTTAAAGTAACATTACTTATTTTTGAGTTTTGTTGAACAAGATTTCAACAATTTGAAGAGTTTACGGTGCACCACTATATAGTAGTACACACATATCATGTCAAATTCTCCATATAAAATATGTTATATGATAATATATCAATGATTAAATTTGGTATGTATCGATATATATATATTCCATAATGTTCATAAATTTCTTCTATAAGAATTTTTATTATTTTAGGCTATCATTAATTGAATTTTCTTATTTTTATTAAAATTAAATTAGTATATATATAGTTCAATTTTTTAACTTGAACTATTATTAAATGATCCAATGAATTTTAATTTGCCTTTTAAGTTTATTATTTTATTAAGAATGTGATGGGATTTGTTAAGGTAAAATTGATGTAGAACTTGTTATTGAGCCTATGATAGGTGGACTCAATTAGGGTTTATCAATATGAGGTTAGGTCTCCTTCTTCACATATGAGATTATTAACAACTTGCCCCATCAAAGTTGTTATGTACTATCAAATATGAAGGAGGAGAAGACCTAAATCTTTCAGTAAGCATTTCTATATTGATAATTTTTTTTAGAAGATTATTGAAATAAATCAAAAGATATATAATCTTAATTCTCTTTTTAGTTTTATTTATTTTCTTAGTGATTTTGGATCTTATATAAAGATTCTATTATATACTAAAATTTCTCATATGTAACATTAGAACAAGTTATATTAGATTACTAAATTACTTATTGCATGAAAATAATTGAATTAAAAAAATTCAAGTATGAAAATTTGAAATTCATTACTACTTAATGTAGAGCCATCATCATCAATCAAACTAGAGGTAGAGGAACTAAGATTTTGATTATTGATTCAATTGAGTTGGATATCCTTATATAGTTTGTATTGTTTAATTTACTTACATGAATCAATCATATATATTCGCTTCTTATATATTTTAGTATACTTGAACCTTTTTTATTCAAATGCAGTTGATTTCCATTATTTGGATGAATAATTTTTTAATGATAAATTTAACCAATTTATTTCTAATTTTATCGCATGAATATCCATGACTTGAAATCACTTTTCTTGATTGAGATTCATTAATTTTGGGCATATTTTATCTAAATGGTAGAGGGTCACCATTCTTTGGTGAGACTCTAAAGCTCATCTTGTACTTCAATGACCAACATGTTATAATTCATAATGGAGAAGAAGAAAAATGATTTTAAATTCACTTTATACGATTTGTTGTAGAAATATTTAGTTTAATTTGCTGAATTAAAAGGTAAGGCAAGAGACCTATGGCTTATAGGTGGAAGGCTTTAATCCTTATGATTGCAAATTATTTTTGCTTTTAATAATACCCACGAAAGGGATTTTTTAAAACTTTATGGCCAATTAGAGTATAATGGTGTGCAAATGCATTAGTAAGACAAAAGATTTGCTATCTAGCAAATGATTTCTAATCACGTTGGATAAATATTTATTTATATTGTTTTAAATTCTTTAATATTATTTTTAGTAAAAAAATTATGGAATTTTTTGAAAAATTGAAGTGAAATGCTTATAAGCTATTGATGAAAGTTCACTCTCTCTAGAATATTTTTGTTAAGAGTGAACATAATTAAGAGTTATAATTAAATTGGATTGTAAATTATTTTTAAAATTTTGTGCGATATTATTTGAGGACCAGTTGAAATACATTAAGTTTTAGAATTATTTTTCCAATAGCATTTTATTTCTTAATAGAGATGGACAATATTGGAATATGAAGTTTATTTTATCTCTTTTTTAATATAAAGAATTTTTGAAAAATATATTAGTAAACTTTTTGCTAAATTTTATATAAAATATATATGAAAAGAATTTAAGGTAATAAATTATATTTTTTTCAAAGTTCTCTTTTGTTTGGAGAAACATAATATTATATATTAAAAGAAGAGATAAATTATTTTTAAGTTAAATTAATATGCTTATTAACGATAATTTCATGTCAATTTGACACAATTCTACCATATCATGAATATTTAGATGTGGTTTTATAACTTTAGAAATTATTGAGATAATTATATTAATTTCTAATATGATACTTTAGACATGTCATCTATAAAATGCAAATCTTGAAGCATGTCTATTTAAGATATCATTATACTAAATTTTATATTGGTTAAATCTAATTAGTATTAATTCCATGAAATATAATCATTTTTTTGATTTATTGTTATAAGTATTAATAGAATTTGTCTTATATATATTTTTTGGTGAAACATGAAATCTAGAGATAATGATATTATCAAATTCAACCATTGATATAGAATTAAGAAAAATTCCACCAATAATTCTAGTATGTAATTTAATATTATTTTTATATTATAAAATTTATATGAATGATATGAATGTTTTGATTTACACATAGTGTGTATACTTTATGAAATTATATACTAATGTACACTCATAAAATGGTCTAATTGGGATTGGTTTTATTTTATGTTGCTATATTTAGCATGATCAATTGCTTGCATAATAATTGAAATGGTTGAAATTATTTTATTTTTTGAGAGATATGTATGTCTAAAATGGATATGAAAATAATAACTAATTATAGGTCATTATTTATCTCATAAGAATTTATTAGTGAAATGAGTGATTGTGACCATAATGGCTTACTTACTAAATTAATATATTCCTATTATATTCTTTTAAGGTATGGTACTTGATTATGACCTATTAGTTATCCTATGAGATTTCATTGGTAATGCAAGTATCTACCACTACAATGGATTACTTACTAATTCAATAGAATCTTATTAAAATATTTTAGGATATGATAATTTGTCATGGGCTATCCCATAAGAATCTATTTGGTGTTGATAAATATTCATCACAAAGGGTTATTATATAAATTAGTTAAGTGGAATATAACTTTTTGAATAATTTTATATATTAAAAATCTATTTACCCATAGGTATTAGATTTTTTGTTTCTCTTAAGAAAGGTGATATTTTTTCCTACAAATATTGGATTTGCTTTTCTTAGAAAAAATATGTTTATTATCCAATTTACTTGTTATTGGAGATTTTCTTGAAATGTTCTATATTCTTTACCTACAAGAGAGTTTGTAATGATACATCAAAAGTTCTAATGCTATAATGATTATCACTATTTATTTTCCATATGTGAAACAATGATTGTATAATAATAGCACATTTTATTCAAATAGTAATCCATTTTCCATCGATGAATTTTGAGTTTGTTTATTTTTTAAAAAAATTAATTTTAATTTTAAATGCTCTTGATATAAATATTCATGAGGATATGCTTATTTTTTGAATATTCACAAAGATATGTGATTTATCATTCATAAAATAATTTGTGATTATGTGTATACATTATTAAAGTTATTATTATTAAAAAAATAATTTTATTCCAGTCTTGTTAATTTCATAATTTGTAAGGAATGTTATCATAATAGATTACTAGTGATATTATGAAATTTATATTTTATTGGAATAATGTGAAAATTGAATAATTGTACACATATTTTTTAATATTAAATAAATTTTTTTATAGTTCATAATATTTGTTGACCTATGTAGTAGTTCTTGTATATGTTAGACATTCTGCCCACAAAAGATTATATAGTTATATACTTGAAAAATTCTTAAGAAATAAATTATTTTGATGAATTACTTGAGGAATAAATTTCATTTTATTTCTTTGTAATTATTAATTTGATTGATTAGTGGGAACTAATGTATATTTGCATAGGTAATTGTGCCTCAATAATTTCACTGTATAATGTAATTATGTAAGTGATTGTGCTTTGTTGATTAACTTGTCATGACAATATTTTTCTTGAAATATATATTGGTACCATTGATATATATTAAGATATGGTTATTTTCTTGGTGAAATAATGTTATTTCAATAAAAAGCTATTATAGTTATCTCCTTGTAAAGATAGTTAATTGAGATCTTATTATAAATTTAAGTATAATTATCTCTTTTAGAGATGTTAAATTATTTTATTAGAAACTTAAATAATCTTCTTACAAATATATGGTGACTTTTGTAAGAAAGATTGCAATGAGAATTTTTACATAATAGTATAGAAGGATTACTTGGTTATACTATGGGTGTAACTATACATTTACATTCTTCTGATCATATCAATGAAGTAATTAGCTTATGTAATTGTGGATATACTATATTATTATGTAATATACCATCATTCATAATTTTAAGTTTAATGCTTTATTAGACCTGATTATATTATGAGATAAATTTATTAGGTTATGATGTTTTGTGGGCATTAAAGTTGTTATTGATCTTATAGTAATTTTTTTTAAATTATTTTCAAAATTAATAAAATCCAATCAATGTTGCTTGAGTGGGAGAATGTAAGAATTTTTATTATTTTGAGTTGTCATTAATTTGAATTTTCTTGTTTTTATTAGAATCATATTAATATATAAAGTTTAATTTTGTAACTTGAATTATTATTAAGTAATTCAATGAATTTTAATTTACCTATTAAGTTTACTATTTTATTAAGAATGTGATAGAACTTGTTAAGACAGAGTTAGTGTAGAGCTTGATATTGAGCCTATGATGGGTGGATTTAATTAGAATTTATTAATATAAGACTAGGTTCTCTTTCTGCGTACGAGATTATTGATAATTTATCTCATCAAAGTTGTCATGTATTGTCAAATATGAAGAAGGGAAAAACCTAAATCTCTTAATAAATATTATACTAATCATTTTTTTAGAAGATTATTGAATAGTTACATTAACATAATCCTAATTCTCTTTTTAATTTTATTTTCTTTCCTAATAATTTTAAATTTGAAATAAAGATCCTATTAAATATTAAAATTTCTTACATCTCCTCCACCTATGTTATCATGTCCCATCTTTTACTCTTGTCACCACGTTCTCTCGCCAAAATCGCTAGGGCCAATCTTGAAAATCATACATATCCAAATGAGGGAATTATCACATTCAAAATGGGGGTGCTTCAAGAATTATTGTAACTCTAACAAACAAGTTGGCAGAAGAGTGACATTTTCTCAGACGTTGTCCTCTGCAATACATATAATTAATTGAGTATCTAATTAAGTTTCAGAAGTTGCAATCCTGTCTCGCAGATATCCCAATTCCAAAACCGTGTGCGTTTGCATAAACAGTACGGTACAAAAACAAGGTGCTTCCGCAATTTTTGCTGAATGAAGCTCAAACTAATTAAGGCTTGAACCTGCTTCTCACAGTATGCCAAACTCAGATGCATGCATAAATTTAATGTCCCTGCCTGCTGCTGGTTCCAAAAAAAAATTATGATGGTCTTCGTACAAACTATAACTAGACTCATTTTCTCATAGTTTTCAAGTGGAAGATGAATTTCCAATTCTCCCATAATATCTTTTAAAATTTGCAACTAATATTATTAGTCTTTTTATTTTTATTTTTATTATAATTATTTGTTCCTCTTTTTGTTTGAAACACTAAAATAAATTAAAAAAAAATGCACCAAAAAGTAGCATGTAATTGACATTGTTAATTTGAGATTCAACAATATATTTCAATGTTTTTCATTTATTTTAAAATTGTAAGTAAATGAAGGTTGAATTATTATAATAAAAAGTAAGAAATTAATAAGGTTAGTTATGAAATTTAAAATATTAACATCATTATCTTTATAAATGAGAGATTAATTATTACATTTATTCTATTAAAAATTTAGTTTTTTATATATATATATTTGTAATATTTGGAGTAATAAGTCTTAATGCACATATATAATATATTAAATTTGAATACAAGAAATTATAAAAAAATTATAAAATAATATTAAATGCCATCATATTATTAAGAATGTGTCGGTTATAACAAATAAAAAAACTAACTTCTTAGCTTAACGTACTTTTGACAGCAGTGTCATAACTTTTAATTTATTAAAATATAAAAAGAATAATAATATTAAATTTTAGTGTTATGGCATGATTACAAATATTTCTGATGAGAACTAGGCCGGCCAATGGCTTTAATGCTCATCAAGTCACCCTAGCCCAGAATCTAATGCTTAAGTTTGCCAGAGGCCCAATATTGTTGAGTTGTACTACCTATAATAATGTCTTTCGTCACTGGGGCTGTGTATATAGATTGTATATTTGGGTAAATTAATGCTTCATTTTTCAGTTGTGGGGCATGAACCCTGGCCATCAGTTTTAGCCAGGCTTGACGATGAGGTTAGTCGAGATAAGTTGAATTTGATTCAGGTTTACTAAGATCTAATTTTATTTAGTTCGTAATTTGATTTGAATATGTTTCGAATCAAAAAAATTTATCCGAACTTTATTTGAATTCGGATTGAATTCATAATTAGTTGGACTTGATTTGATAAATTTAATAAATTAGTGTTAAAAAAATTAAATTGAATTGAATGGTTTAACTAAAAAATTTATGAAATAAATATATAGTTAACTTGATTTATCATTAAAATTATTTTTTTAAAATTGCATAAAAAGTACTGAATTGACATTAAGCCAATTAATATATATTAACCAATTACTTTCTCATGATTCTTATATTTTTAAAATTTTGTATTATCACTTTTATTTTATAGTTAAAATATTTGCATTTATCTTTTATAATATTTGATGTTGGTTTTCATTTGAAGAATTTTTGCACCTTTCCGCTTTTCTTATATGAAACTCTTAAATTTTATTTATGTTAACCACACAATTAATTTGAAAATGAGAATGACAATAATCATTTTCATCATTAACTTTATTTATTATTTTATTTTTCAAATTCAAATTCAAATATTAAATTACATTATAGTTATTATTTTTTTTCATAACAAGTATTTAATTTAGAATATATTGACAAAAAAAATTATAATTAATATACAAATATATTAATTAATCTTAAATTATATATATTACTTGAACTAGCTCATAATACAATCCAACTGAATATCTTTAAATTCAAATTTGATTCATTTAATATATAAGTTTAATTATTCAATTCATATCATCACTCATTTAATTTATAAATTTAGCTTATTAAACCAAAAATGGAATCAAATTAATATTTGATGATATGGTTTAACTCATTGCCTGCCAGTGTTGGTAGGCATTGTTACCGATCAAGGGAAAAGATAAGCACAGTCTGTTTGTGTGTATACGTGATCCTATCAAATTTGTATTGAAAACCCACATTACGTAATGCATATTAGGTTTATATGCATCACATATTCAAAAATATCCAACAAATTCATTCATATATATTTAAAAAACCCAAATTATGTAATGCATTTTAGGTTTATATGCATCACATACTCAAAATATCTAACAAATTTATTCACATATATATCTCAACTGTATCCAATTTTCTATATCATTGAAAGATTGTTGATTGTGATATCTTACTTAACAAAGCTGAGACTTAGGTTTAAAATGTGTAGTTAGATGCATATTACTTCGATTCATATGAAAAATAATTACTTTACATTATCAAGTGTTGGAAGAATTTTCTCACAAATCTTCCTAGTGATTAAGTGTGGATAAATTACTTTTAAGTTTTAACTTGTCCTGGAAAATACGTAAAAAAATGTTTAAATATATGTCATATTTTACAATAAATTAATAATTTAATGATATATATATATATATGCACTTTAATGTTATTAGCTAACTAAATTGTGTGTTAATTAACTTTTAATGCAATATTAATTTAACTTATGCTGAATATATGTCATTATAAAAATTGATAATATCAAGGGAGTGTTTCAAATCCCCTTCCCTCTCGTTAGCAATACTGGTATATGGGGAAATTTTTGCATGCGTCAATTACATTATATATCTTTAATTATAATCAATAAATGAATAATAATTGTTAATTTTTACAATTTCCAACAAGAAAGCAAAAAATTAGATTTTTAATGTGCATGGACCTATAAAATTAATAATTATTTTTTATTTATTAATTATAACTAAAGATATATGAAAACGTTAGAATGTATTTGATTGAATAAAATGAAATAAAAAAAAAGAAAATGGTCAAAAAGTTTATTTAGTATGCATTATGTAATAAAAATGATCATTCTTTAGGAATTGAACATTCCATTAAATAATGAAAATTTTATTTTATAACAAAAGTAATGGAATGATATTTTTACTCATATATTTTCCATATTTTTTACATATTCCAAAGTTACCATTTGTTAATATATAATAAAAAAACAATTTTTAAATATTTCTCAACTAAAATATTTTAATAATAAAATTTAAAATATGATATTTTTATAAAAATTAGTAAATTAAAATTTTTATACTTTTATTATAAAACTTTTTTTGATTATAATATTGATGATAAAATTTAAATTGTGATAATATTTATTATTGATCATTTTATATATTTTTAATAATATTAAATTATTTAATAAGATATCTATTATTTTTATAATAAAGATATTATTTCATTAATTATATTTTTTCTATTCCATTCCTATATTATTTTATTATACTAAATATAAAAATAAAATGAAATATCTATTTCAATCCTTACTATACCAAAATAATTATAGAATGATTATTCTGTTATATTTCCATTTCATTATATTCGAAAATATCAAATGCAATATTAAAGTGATGATAATTCTTTCCAAATGTAGAAGTAATTTGTGTCTAATTTGTATCCATTGAAAATAGTTGAAGGGGCTAATTAAGGAGCTAATCAATCTATAGAAAGTTAATTAATTTAAATTAATTGAATTCTAATTTTCTTATCTCAAATCCGAGGACCATCTTACCCTTGAACAACCATATTCAGTGCATGGTACTAAGCTGCAAACCCATTGGCGGTAATTTCTCTCCCTATGGGATTGCTCAATTCCACACTCAATTGGTTACTCTATATTAGCTGTACCATCCTATCAATATTTAATCCTATCAATATTTAACAATGCACAAACTACGTACATAGAAGGACATAATTTCAATTGCCACTAAATATTGGTACTACACTATTATGAAATTGTAAGTCGTTATTATATTGTGCCCTAATATAAAAATAATTTTCATCTTTGAATAATATATTTAAATATGAAAAAATTAATAATTTTATTTCAAAGTACTATCAAAATAAGCCTTAAATAATAGTTTAAATATATAATTTCATCCATTCATATATAAATAATTTTATATCTAAATAATATAATTGAGGCAGATGGAAAGGCAGAATCATTGAGGGGTCCCCACCCGAAAAATATAAATATCTTCCTTTCCATATATGATAATTTTAGATTGATCCTTCAAAAGTTTTAAAATTGTATATATATCATAAAAATTTTAGTATTTAGCCCCTTTGACAGTAAATAACTTTAGTTTTACCATCAAACTAAGAGATGAAATTAAAATTTTATATAATTTAAAGATTATTTCAATAATATTTTATAATTTTGAAAATAAAATTATTAATGTCTCGTTATGGCCAGAAGTACACATAAAATATCAAAGAATGTTATAGTAGTAGCTTCATAGGAATCCAACATTTCCTGGATTTAACATCCAAAACCGTGGGCATATAAATATCAGGCTATCTTACACATTATCGCAAATTAGATATTATATATCACTTTCCTTTTTCTGATACCAAAGTGTGATCATAGTATCTTTCTAATAGAAAAACTTTACTCTTTATTTACTATTCCTTTTTCTCATACCAAAGTGTGATCATAATATCTTTTTAATAGAAAAACTTTACCCTTTATTTACTATTAGTATAAATTAATTTTATATTATTATTTATTTATTATTATATTAATAAAATATATTAAATTTTTTATTATTATTAAAAATTTTTAATTATGATTATTGTTAATAACATATTTTATTTATTAATGATGTATTTTACGATAATAACAAATAAAATTTAAATTAATAATTATTTATTGAAATGAAATCTATAACATGCCGCGTCAACTCATCGAAGGACATGTCATTATCCAAAAGGTATCCAAAAGGAATTGTGGTTGCCATATCATATTTTGTGACTTTTTTCTTTATTTTTGTTTCAAATCAAATGTTATGTATGTCTTAAATGAGAAATCCTCGGAGCTATCGTTAAAAATATTTAACCTTTGCCTGGGAGGCGAAAAAACAAGATTTTATTTTCGATAAATTGCAATGCTTAGTAGACTTTATTCCAAAGCGACAGTAGCGTTGAACTTTTTTTTAAGTAGATTCTAATTTTACGATTTATGAATATCATATACTGACATTATCATTTTTTTAACTATAAGAATGTGGTAATGAATTGAAACCTTTAAAAAGCCATAAATCTATCATTAGTTAACCAATTTTTGCATATAATCACTTGTTTTCAATTATTTTCTTATGATTTTTTAATAGAAAATAAGAAAATATAAGTTTGATAAAGTCTACCTGATTAAATATGTAAATTGAGTTCAAAATTTTGAATGATCATAATTTTGTACTTAGTTGTCCGTTTTAAGTATTTTTTATTTTATGTAATTTTTTGAGATCTACGTATTTGTAAAAGTCAAAGGCGTTTTACCCACTCTGGTTTGATAAAAAAAGATTTTTTTAAAATAATTTTTCTTCATTTTTTTTTATTTTTCAAACTTTGATATTATTTTTATCAATTCAAATTCATTCAAATCCCATATTAAACTTTTGCTCCCTAACTTTTTTAGTGTCTAGTAGTGCTATAATAATTCTTTTAACAAATAAAATTATTAAAGAATAATATATTGCTATTTGTAGACTAAATAGTAATATGTTACTATTTTGGAACACTGTTTCATTTCAAAATAGTAACATCAAGCAAAAATTCTAAATAAATAAATAATTGCATGTTACTATTTATTTTATAAATAATAAGACGTTACCATTTCATTTCAAAATAGTAACACAAACTAAAAAATTTAAATAAATAAATAAATTAAGTCTAATTAATAAATAAATTACTAAATAATAGTATGTTACTGTCTGTTCTTAAGACAGTAACATATTACTCTTTTATTCCAAACCTAATTAACAACTAAATGACTAAAGAAGAGAATGTTACTGTTTCATTCTAAAACAGTAACATCAATAAAAAATTTTAAAATAAATAATAGTATGTTACTATTTATTCTTTAGATAGTAACATATTACTATTTCATTCTAAAACAGTAATACTAATAAATTTTTTTTAAATAAATGGATAAATTAAGTCTAGTTAATAATCAAATTATCAAATAATAACAAGTTATTATCTGTTTTCTAGATAGTAATATATTACTATTTCATTTCAAACCTAATTAACAACTAAATTATCAAAGAAAATGACGTTATTGTTTCGTTTCAAAACAGTAACACTAACTAAAAATTCTAAATGAATGGATAAATTAAGTCTAATTAATAATTAAATTATTAAATAATAGCATGTTACTATCTATTCTCTAGATAGTAATATATTACTGTTTCGTTCCAAGCCTAATTAACAACTAAATTGTCAAATAATAACATGTTACTGTTTCATTTTAAAATAATAATATAAGCAAAAATCCTAAATAAATAGATAAATCAGGTCTAATTAATAATTAAATTGCTAAATAATAGTATATTACTGTTTGTTCTTTAGATAGTAACATGTTACTGTTTCATTTCAAAATAGTAATACTAACCAAAAACTTTAAATAAATGGATAATAATATCTTACTATTTGTTCTCTAAATAGTAATATGTTACTGTTTTGTTCTAAAATAGTAATACTAAGTAAAAATTTGAAATAAATGGATAAATCAGGTTTAATTAACAAATAAATTATCAAATAATAGTATATTATTGTCTATTCTCAATACAGTAACATGTTACTATTTTATTCCAAATCTAATTAATAACTAAACTATTAAAGAAAAGGATGTTATTGTTTTGTTCCAAAATAGTAATACCAATAAAAAATCTCAAATAAATAAATGATAGTATGTTATTATTTATTCTTTAGATAATGACATGTTACTGTTTTATTCCAAAATAGTAACATTAATAATTTTTTTTAAATAAATAGATAAATTAAATCTAATTAATAATCAAATTATCAAATAATAGCAAGTTACTATCTATTATCTAAATAATAATATGTTACTATTTTATTCCAAGCCTAATTAATAGCTAAACTATTAAAAAAGAGGATGTTACTGTTTCGTTTCAAAACAGTAATACTAATAAAAAAATCTAAATAAATGGATAAATTAAGTCTAATTAGTAATTAAATTGTTAAATAATAGTATGCTACTCTCTATTCTCTGAACAGTAATATATTACTATTTCATTTCAAGCCTAATTAACAATAAAACTATCAAATAATAACATGTTACTATTTCATTTTAAAACAGTAACATCAAGCAAAAATCTCAAATAAATAGATAAATCAGGTCTAATTAATAATTAAATTATTAAATAATAGCATGTTACTGTTTATTCTCTAGATAGTAATATATTATTGTTTCATTTCAAAATAGTAATACTAACAAAAAATTTCAAATAAATGAATAATAACATATTACTATTTATTCTATAGACAATAATATATTACTATTGCATTCTAAAATAGTAATACTAACTAAAAATTTAAAATAAATGGATAAATTAAGTCTAACTAATAAATAAATAATCAAATAATAGCATGTTATTATCTGTTTTCAAGACGGTAACATGTTACTTTTTTATTCCAAGCCTAATTAACAACTAAACTATTAAAGAAGAGGATATTACTGTATCATTTCAAAATAGTAATACTAATAAAAAATATCAAATAAATAGATAAATCAAGTCTAATTAATAACCAAATTATTAAAATAACAACATATTACTATTTATTCTATAAACAGTAACAAGTTATTATTTTGTTTCAAAACAATAACACTAATCAAAAACTTCAAATAAATAGACAACTTAAATCTAATTAACAATTAAACTTTCAAAGAAGAGCATATTACTATTTATTTTCTAGACAATAATGTGTTACTATTTCGTTCTAAAATAATAACACCAACCAAAGATCTCAAATAAATAAATAAATCAAGTTTAATTAATAACCAAACCGTCAAAGAAGAGAATGTTATTGTTTCATTTTAAAACAGTAACACTAATAAAAAATTTTAAATAAATGGATAAATCAAGTCTAGTTAATAATCAAATTATCAAATAATAGCAAGTTACTATTTGTTCTCTAAACAGTAATATGTTACTGTTTCATTCCAAACCTAATTAACAGCTAAACTATTAAAGAAGAAAATGTTACCGTTTCATTTTAAAACAATAACACCAATTAAAAATTTTAAATAAATGGATAAATCAAGTCTAATTAATAATTAAATTACTAAATAATAGCATGTTACTGTCTATTCTCTAGACAGTAACATGTTACTATTTCATTCCAAGCCAAATTATCAAATAACAGCATGTTATTTAGATAAATCTAATTTTAAATAATAATACTAGCAAAATTTTTTAAATAAATAGATAAATCAAATTTAATTAATAATCAAATTACCAAATAACAGCATATTACTGTTTATTCTTTAGATAATAACATGTTATTGTTTCATTTCAAAATAATAACACTAATAAAAAATTTCAAATAAATGGATAAATTAAGTCTAATTAACATCCAAATTATCAAATAATAATATGTTACTATGTCTCTAAGTTCTTATTTATTTTTATTTTTATCTTAACTAAAAATTTATTTTAATTCCGAAAAAATTAAATTTTTATAAATTTTATTTATAATTAAATTTTATATTAATTTAATTTTTATAAAGTTAAAAGTTATCCAATTTTAATTCTTATTAGTTTTTTGTTTTTATTTTTTTATTTGTATTAAATTAAAATTTTTTCAATTTTAATGTGTGGTAAAAAAGATTTTTGTTTTAGTTCTTTTGATCTTTTTGAAACGCACTATATATGTGTCATTTTATCTTTTAGGTATCATAGTAAATTTTTGTATGTGGTTGCACTTAAATAAAAGAAAGTAAGCTTCAAGTACCTCGCTGCAATAAATTATACCAAATGATACCAACCTAAATATTTTATTTTATTTTATTTTTAAAAAAATTATAATTTTAATTAATGTTTAATTTTAAATAAAAAATTCATTTCATCCATTTAATTTTATTTATGATTCCTGATTTAATTGCATTTATGTATTATTATGAAATTTATTGAAATTTATTTCATTTTATATAAAATAAATATTATATCAAAAGTATTACCTTGTTTTTAATATTATATTTATTATAATATTATTAAAATTTATTTTTAATTGAATTGAATATATTTTTATAAATAAAATATTTCATTTACAAATAAATTAAAATTATTATCTTTTATAGTTATAATTTATAAATAATAGAATTTATTTATGAACAAATTGAAGTTATTTTTATTAAAATTAAACGAAATCAATCCTAAAATTCTAAAAGAAAATTTGAAGGTACACGAACCCTTAAAATTGCATTGGCTGATCTTCAGGATAATAAATCAGTACATGTGGGCACTATATATAGTTTGCAGCAATGCTGCTTTGAAAATGTTGCGTTAATTACTTGAGGTCACTTATTTATATCCCATGTATGGTTGAATGGTTGTTTGTAAAGATCTTAAATAGATTCATTTCAATATCTCAATTGTGAATAACATAATGCAACGAATAAAAATTATGAAACAAAATTAACAATTAGTATTACACATGTGAATCCGAAGTTTGGGGTTATTTATTAATTTAATTTTAAAACTTATTTTTAACCAAAAAAGTGAGTAAAAATAACCAATATTGATATATTTTACACTTTTTTATTAGCATTGAATTGATGCCATCTCATGTCAAATTTGCATTAGTAATTTTCGATTTTGATAAAATGAAAGCGATAAATAGCAAATGAAATGATATAATTTTAGAGTTAAAATAATGCCAAAGGTTTCTTCACGGATCAAACACTACACGGGTCTAGCATCATATATTGAATCTTTTAAAAAAAGTAACTTTAGCTATTAAGTTGTTAAGGTGGCGTTTGGTTCACAGAATGTTTTTACCATTCTCGAGAATGTTTTAAGGGAATACCACATTCCCATATTTGGTTCAAAGTTTGAAAAAAAATACCTGAAAATGTCACATTCTTAGGAATCTTTTTGACCTAATATTCCCGTAAAATATTTCTATAGGAGGAGGTAGGTATCTCAAATTTCCATATAATGAAAATGTGATATTAAAATATTTTCAGAAAAATTTATAGTGAACTAAACATAGGAATATTACATTCCTATTAATTAAATTCTCAAGAATTATATTCTTGGGAATGTACACTTTCCTAGGAATGTAAAATTTCGTGAATTAAACGTCACCCAAGAGCCATCATGAGAAAACAAGGATTCCTTTCTCGGCCAAGTGTTTGGAAGCCTTTAGCTGAAAGAGCGGATTAACTGAAAAGGGCACAAAGAGGTTTAAGAGAGATCAAAGAGGTTTTGGAAGAGGTACTTCAGGTTTAAAAAGTATAACGATGCGGTTCTCCAACCTTAGTGTACAGAGGTTACTGTTGGCATAGTTTCTTCATACAAGAATATGCTATTAGGTCGTGATAAGGAGTAAGATGTGAATGATATGCTTAAGAAAAACTAAATAACTTCTAATTCTATACTTCTATGAAGGCCTTCTTCTTATAAATAGAAGTATGATAGATGTAGCAAGTGGTAGAGCATTAGTGGATAAAATCCTTATAGTAACAAAAGATTTAATAGCAAATATGACAGTTAACTCCCATCAATTTGGAATTAAAATTATATTTACAATAAGAGGAGTAAATGAGATAAATTTCTCCTATTCCAACTAATAAAGATTGTAAAATAAAATAGATAAGTTAACATCTCTAATTAACAAATAGCAATAGGACAGCAGCAGCAATTCCAATTCCTAACAGTTTGGAACTAGAATTATAGTTACAATAAGAGGTGTAAATGAGATAAATTTCTCCTATTCCTAGTAAGGATTGAAAAACAAAATAGATGAGTTAATATCTTTAGTTAGAAAAATGGTAATGGGATAGCAGTAGCAATTCTAAACCCCTCTCCTTGCTAGAATTTATGGAATTTGTTCATCTCCAAATCATCCAATTGATTGCCATCCTACATTATAAGATGATGAGTACCCCTTTAACCTTATGTAGCAGCAATTTCCCTTAATAGGCATAATACCAACAATAGTAGCCATTATTGATTTGGTGGTGTGGATGGCTAGCATAAAGTTTCTTAAACCTCTCCCAGTATTCATATAATGTCTCCCCATATAACTACCTTATATCATAAATCTCCTTCCTGAATGTAGCAACTCTAGATGCAAGGAAGATTTTTTAAGAAAAAGTTGCTTCATGTCAGTTTAGTAGATAATAGAACTAGGCTACAAGTAGTATAACCAATCCTTTGTAGCATTAACTAATGAAAGAGAAAAGGAACTTAACTTGATGTGGTCTTTTAAAATTCCTTAAGGCTTCATGGTTAAGCACACCATATGAAAGTCCTTCAAGTACTTATGAGGGTCCTTACCTAGAAGACCATGAAATCTAGGACACCTACAAGACCATGAAATCTTGGAAGTAAGTGTATTAAACTAGATTTAAACTCAAAATTAACATTTAATTTAGGATATTGGATGCCTAATAATTGGTAAGTAATATCAAGGGTTGCTAATTCCTTCAAAAGTCTATTATTATTAGCCATAATATCTAAGCTATTTAAAAGTTTAGAATAGAGGGTGAGAATGCTAGAACTATTTCAATTTTTACTTCTATAAAGAAAATGAAAAGTCTTATCAATTTCAGAATTAAACTCCAACAAATCAGAATTAGTACTCCTACTCACACATTATACTACATTAATCTACATTAAACAGAAGTATAGGAACACCAAAATACTAAAACACTAATACACTATCAAAAATCATGCTATACACGTCTAATTAATCTATCTAAATATTTTTAAAAATTATAAGGCCACCACAGAATGAAAGCTGCAACCATGTAGAACTAAAAAATATAACAAAAAATTTTAGAAAATTAAAAAATAGTCAAAACAATAGAATTTGACAAAAAAAAAACACACCTCACAAGCTAAAAGCTTATGAATTTTGATGAGAAAAAATTAAATCTATCACTAGAAAAAATTTTAGTTTAATTGGAACTAATGAGACTTTTTACCTATCCAATAAGGGCTAAGGTGCAAAATAGTATTAAACTAGTTCTTTTAAGTTAAAAACCTCTGTTTGAGTGTGGGATGAAGTAAAATATGATGAATTGAAGTGGAGGAATATACAAAAATCAATGAATGCAAGAAAATGCAAAAAATTTATAGTAACTGTAAAATGCAAGTAACACATTAACAAATGCAATTACTAACTAGATTGCTTGAATAGTTATGTAGTACATAACTAGTAATATGTAAGAAAAGATTAATTCAAGTGAAACCCTAGAAACGGCGCCAAAATTTTGATATGCACATTGCAATGCACCAAAATTAGATTATGTTAGTTTATTAAAAATAATGTAATACAGTAAGATAAACTAGGTTATATCCCTGTAATCCCTTGAATTATCTTTTCTTAATTTATCCACTAACAATGTTCATGCAATTTTTTAATCTATTATTGCATTAAAAACAAAAGAAACAAATAAAATAAGTGTAAATAGAATGTAATATGAATACAGATAGTAATGCAGAATTATGCGAAACATAAAATTAGAGAGTTTTGTGAATTGAAATTAAAATAAATGTATCAAACAAAATAAAGTACAAAGTAAATAGTAAAAAAGAAAATCAATATAATAAAACATCCAATTCAAGGAGTTGAGATTTTTAGTTTAGATTAATCATGAATCAATTGATATTTGATTTTTTTAATTAACTTTTCAATCTTGAATTACTTGGAACCCTTATTACAATTCTTGAATCCTATGCTAGATTACTATTTAGGATTTGATAAATTAAAATTTGCTAAATTAAGCAAATGTTGTAATTTCCAAGTTCGATGAAAATTGATTTGAAGATAGAAATTGATTAAATTGAAAAAATAAATTAGAAACCTTCAAATTGATTCCTCAATCCTTTGCCCTTAAATGTAAAACCATGATTAAACAACCATGATTCAACATCAAAATAACGGAATATTAGAAATTACAAGGATGAATACTAATCATACTAAATCAACATCCAATATATATAATTGCAAGAAATTAGCACAAGTAATTAGGAAAAAAATTAATTAAAGAAAGTTAACATTACAAATCATGATCCCATAATTCAGAAGAGAAGAGTCTTAAAATTCTTGAATTAACTCTAAAGAACAATGAAACTAAAAGAAAAGAGAAAGCTAAATTCTAAATAGTGTCATAAAGTCTCTTGCCTAACTTGTGTTCTTGCTTCTATATATGATTTAATTACCTTAAATCCCTATTGGACCTAAATTCTATGTCTCTTAGGATTACAAGAATAGGGTCTTCCTAATTTTTATAAGTCTAAAATCTATTCTTATAAAGCAATTAACTCTACGAGTTACAATAATAAATTTATGTAGGTTTGACTTCCAACTAGTATAAAACTACTAAAATAATATAATTTAGGTAAATTATAAATAGAAAAAGTTGTAGAGCTGGATCTTATGAAGATTTGGTCATTGGTTTCACATTAATTGAAACCTATAACTCTAGATATAAACTAAAAACTAAAGCTGGTTTAGCTATGATAGAAATAGGGCTTCATCTTCTTGGCTAAATGAGGCTATTAATGAGTCCGAACTAATTTTTGACCAAAATATCAAAGTTTATATATTTCTTAAAGCTTTTTAATGGTATAAAGATCATCCTAATCCAACATTTGTAACCCAAGATATAATTGAAAAATAGAAATAATATCAAAATTCAATATTAACCAAATAAATTTAAAATATTATAAAATTAACCCATATAAAATAAGCTTAATTCTATAAAATTTAGTAAATATAACACACTAAGAGATATAAAATTAAAGGAAATAATATGATAAATATTTTTCTCATTAATCTTTCATATTTAATTATCAAGAAGAATGTACTATTAAATGCAAAAGCATACTTTTATTGTGAAATTAATTCTTCTACATAAGATAGTATTCAAATGAATACTATAAGTATAAATCTTTCTCTCCTTCTCCTAGAGTGTATAACTCTCAATAGGATAAGACAATAATTAAATTAGGTTAAGAATGGAAAGGAGAGATCTTTATCTCCTTTCTTGAAATTAATTATTCTGCATAAGATAATATTTAGATGAATATTATAGGTATAGATCTTTTACTCCTTCTCTTAAAGTATATGACTTTATGATCAAAATTTAATATTAACTGAATAAATTTAAAATATTATAAAATCAATCTCAAATTATAAAATAAAATTAATTATATGAAATTTAGCAAATATAATACACTAAGAGACATTGAAATTATAGGAAATAATATGATAAATATTTTTTTCATTAATATTTCATATTTAATTATTAAGAAGAATGTACTGTTAGATGCAAAAGTATACCTTTATCGTAAAATTAATTCTTTTGCATAAGATAGTATTAAGATGAATACTACATGTATAAATATTTCTCTCCTTTTTTTAGAGTGTACAATTCTCAATAGGACAATGTAATGATTAAATTAGGTTAGAAATAGAGAGTAGACTTAACTAACATAAATAAACCCTATTGGTCCCACTCATTATAGGTTAAGAAAATTATAGGTCTATATTTTAAACGCCAAATATATTAATTCAAAATTAGATATTTATAAGTTAAAGTAATAGATTACTTTAATAAATTAGGTTTTAAAAAATAAAAATTTCTTGAATCATTATTCAACTAGTTTTATCAAAAATAAAATATTTACAATTAATAATAACCCATATAAAAATTCTAACGCCTAGTTGATAGCATCTTTGTTGTTTGTCCTTTTCTTCGGAGCTTAGCCCGATTGTAAATAAAAAACACATGCATCCACGACTTAGTAGTGATTTTTTTTTTTAATCAGTTTTGCTAGCTACGTCCTTAGAAAAAATGTAATTGTGAATTTATGCGGAAATTTAATGTAAAAATGATAAAATTTGTGTCATTTCACATAAAATCTTGTAATAAAATTTCGTATGTAATAAATATTGGGAAAAAACAAACTCTCTCCAAACAAACATCAATCAACCAATCAGTATAATCGCGTCAATAGTTCAACATGTAAAAATTCTAAACTCCAAGTGCAAAATCACGGAATCAAACCTCTATCTCCGTGCTAATAAGGAAGTAACGTTTTTTGGAGACATTTCTTTTGTTTTTATTTTGCTACGTGTTGGGCTATGAATAAAATATTTTCCGTCCAATAGTGTAGCTTTTTATTTATACTATTTATAAATACAACTTAAATATTATTAAATATAAATTTAACACAATATAATCATCACTATCTTAATACGAATGGAAAGTTTTTTGGGGAACGGTGTGTGTGTATATATATTTGCTTCACAGGTGTCAGCCTGCAGACAAAAATTTTACCGCGAACACCTTCTGTTTTATTTCCTTTTTGTAATTTCTTTTCTCATGATTTCCCCCTTTTGCATATTATTTTTTTTCTTCAATGAAGTATTTACAATTCAAATCATAGTTTTTAAAACCTGAACAAAAAAAATCATTAGATCAGTGGTTCATTGGTTGAATTAATAGTTCATTGATTTGGATTAATTTTGAATTAAAAAATATAAATTATATATATACAAATGTAAATATTAATATTATAAATATTTATAATAATAATTTATGCTAAAAACTAAAAAAATAGACAATATAATTTAATGATATAAACAAATAATAATAAAATATAATAAATATATTAATAATTTAGGCTAAAAATATTTTTATAAAAAATATAAATTTAATTGATCTAAAATTATGAAGGTATTATATTTTAAATATTATAAAATTATAATTTTTTATTTTTAATAAAAAATAAAAAAATTTACAAAAACTGATTCAATGATCTGGTTCATCAGTTTTGATTAGTTCTCACCAATTTTGGTCAATTTTGATTGGTAATGGCCGATTCACATTGATTCATATGCATTTTTGATTCACCACCCTTAATTGGACTGGTTCCTTGGCCGATTCACTGGTTCGACCTATTGGTTCGATCCGATTTTCAAAATTATGATTCAAACACCACATAATAATCATATAATATAGTACAATTTTCTATTATGAAATTATTTTAAATAAATTAAAACTTTAATAAAGTAATTATTAAGTGAATTAATTAATTGCATATACTATTTTTAATACAATTTTACAAGATTAAACTTAAATTTATTTATTTAAATTTTATAAATATTTTCTTGATTAATTTTCAAGTATTATATGTCAAATTAAATATATATCATATTTTTTTATCGAAGCTTTACAATTTATATACCATTTCTTTCTTTTTATCTGCTAGATTGTATATTTTTCATTTTTCTTATTCATTCCTATTTTAAAAGCTCAAACATTCATATTATTGAGTAATATAAACAAGATACAATTTATTTTTTTATTATAAAAATTTTAAATAAATTAAGAATTTTATTATGAATTAATTTAGTAAATATTTATTTTTTGTTACTTTGTAATTTATATATTTTCTTATCTTTTTATTTGTTTCTAAGAAGTATAAATATAATATGTTATCTTTAATTTTTAAATTATTTAAATATTTCAAACAAACTAAAACGTTAATATGGATATTATTAATAAAAATTATTTAATTATATATTTTATATTTAAAAAATTTTAAAAATAAATTAAAATAACTTATTTGAAGTTTATTAATATTTTTAAATCAATTTTGAAATATTGTATTTTAAATTAAAAATACATCAATTAAGATTTTTGTCAAGGCTTTATATTTTTCGTACTATTTCACTTTTTCATAGGCTCAATTGTATATTTTTCTTTTTTTTATTTACTCCAAATATTTAAGGTTCAAACGTCAATGCCGTGGAGCAATATATATATTAAATAATATATTACATTTTAAAATTATTTAAAAAATTTAATATAAAAATTATTAATAAAGTTAATTACTTGCATATTCTTTTTCTAAAAACAATATTTGAAAAATGAGATTGAATTATTTATTAAATTTTATTACTATTAATTTTTGAATATTTTATTTTAAATTGAAAATATTTTAATTAAGATTTTGTCAAGATTTTAAAGAGTAAGCATTATTTTTCCTCTTTATTTTTTCACTCCATTATATGATTTCTTCTTTTTTTATTGTTCACTCCTAATATTTTGAGTAATACAAATATTACATTTTTGTTCCTTATTATAAAATTATTTTTCATAAGTCAAATTTTATTTGAGTGAATTAATTTACAATATATTTTATTTACCTCTTATTGTTTTATAATTTATATATTATTTTTCTTCCTTCTATTTATTTTTCCATTACATATTTTTCTTCTCTTTTTATTCATTCATGTTATTTACTACTTAAATGTTAAAATCACTAAATAATATGAATATAATATGATATATTTTGTTTTTATTATAAAATATTTTGAATAAGTTAAGACTATAAAAAATATTTATTGAATTAATTATTTACGCATTAAATTTTTTAATAAAAAATTTAGAAATGTCTACCTCTCTCTCTATCTCCATCTTCTTACTATGAAAGGATGGTTTTTAGGGCGGAGGAATTTTTTTCTTTTTTTGGTTTTACACGCGTGTTGGGCCGTGGAAAAAAATTTTCTTGCTTAACACTGTTTTTTTATTTCAACTTTTATAGTTTTTCATGCTTTTTTTTCCTTTTCACTTATAATATTTTTAATTCAGTATTATAAAATTTATTTTTTTGTGTTCACTCATCCTATTTACACCTTGATATATAATATTTTATTTTATTATAAAATATTTATTTTTATTATAAAATATTTAAAAAAGTTAAGGTTATAGAAAGTATTAATTGAATTAATTTTTTATGCATTTTATTTTTAATAAAAATATTTAAAAATTAAAATTAATTTTATTTATTTAAATCTTATCAATATTTTTTATTGCAAAATTTAAATATTATATTTCAAATTAAATACACATTAATAAAATTTCATTTATACTTTATAATTCATGTACTGTTTACCTTTCTTTTTTATGTATTGTATAGTATAACATATTTAATATAAAATTTGCAATGCAAATATTATTGAGTATTATAAAATTTTCATTTTTTTGTGCACTCATATTTTTACAAGTTAAATATTATGACTACTAAATAGTACAGTTATAATATGATTTTTTTATTATAAAATATTTTAAATAGAGTAAGGTGATGGAAAGTATTAATAGAATTCATTATTTGCACATTTTGTTTTTAATAAAAATATTTAAAAACTAAATTAGTTTTAATTTTTTAAGCTCAATATTTTTACGTACTATATTTTAAATTAAATACATATCAACGACATTTTATCTATACTTTATTGTTCATATGCTATTTCCCTTTCTTTCATTTATTATATTGTATATTTTACTTAATTCGGAGTAATTTTTGTAGTTTTTTTTCAATGATATGATAAAAACTTTTTTGGAGGCAATACTTTTTTTTGCCACGTGTTGGGTTATGGGAAAAAATTTTCTTGCCCAACACTGCAATTAAATATTTTAATTTACATTTTTAATTAAATTAATTTACTTTATTATCTATTTAATTTTTATAACTCATTACTTTGTAAGTTAAGCATTATTTTTTTCTTTCTATTTGTTCCGTTTCATATTGTTTTATCTTTCATATCTATAATTATAATATTATATATATTATTTTTAAACTTTTCATAAATTTTAAATAAAATAAAATTTTAGTATAAAATTATTAAATCAATTAAATAATTACATATTCTAATTTTAATAATAATATCTAATGATTAAAATTAAATTTATTTATTTAAATATTATTTTTGTTTCCTTGATATCAAGTTTTAAGTACTATATATCAAATTAAATGCATATCAATTATAATTTTATCAAGTTTTCATATCTCATATATTATTTCGCATGCTTTTTTAATTTTTTATTTAAATGATTTACAATTAAACATTAATGAGAAATATAAATTTAATAGAATTTATTTTTATGATCATAATATTTTTTATAAATAAAATATTCATTTAATTAAATTAAATTATTTTATTTAATATTTTATTTTTAACTTTGATTTTTATAACTCAAATATCATTTCTTTTCATTTTTTATGTCCATTTCTGTAACTTATAACTCAAATACTGATATTATTAAATAGTATATATATTATATTTAATTTTTTACAAATATTGAAATAAATTAAAAATTTACTATAAAAATTATTAATTAAATTAATTAATTACATATCATATTTTTTAAAATATAATACATAGTGATTAAAATAAAATTTATTTATTTAAATTTTATGAATATTCTCTTAATATTAAGTTTTAAGTACTATACATCATATTAAATATATATCATTTGCAACATTCCCCTTGTTTGGCAAGATAAAAAATAAGATTTTATTTCATTTTCAAATGAATTTTTTTAAAAAATGGTGTTTAGTTTTAAATAAAAAAGAATTTTATTTTATTTCATTTCATTTACAAATCTTATTTTAATTACATTTATGTTATTATAAAATTCATTCAATTTAGCAAGAATTTCACTAAAATTTATTTCATTTAGCCAAAAAATATTCTATATAATAGTTTTATCCTTTTTCTAACATTATATTTATTATAATACCATCAAAAATTATTTTTTAATTAAATTTCATATATTTTTTAGTGCATTTCAAATAAAATAATTAATTTACAAATGAATTGAAATAATTATTTTTGATAAAATTTTCAAACAATAGAGTTTATTTATAAATAAATTAAAATCATTTCTATTGAAATGAAATGAATTCAATCCGAAAATAGTTACATACCAAGCGAAGCATTATATGTCAAATATTATTAACAATTCAAATATTATTAAGTAATATAAATTTATTATAGTAAAAATTTTTTGTTGTAAAAATATTTTAAGTAAGTTGAAATTTTTTCTAATTCATTTAATTTATCTTACTATATATTATTTTTTGCTCTTACAATTTATTGGCTTAGACATTATTTCTCTACTTTTTATTTATTTTGTTTTATATCTTTTCATTTTTATACTAATTTATATTACTTATAATTCATATATTAATATTACTAAATAATATACATATAATATTACATGTCTTGTTTTAAATTTTATAAATATTTTAAATAAATAAAAATTTTAGTATATAAGTTATTAGTTGATTCAGCTAATTGGATATTATTTTTTTGTATAATAATATTTGATTATTAATATCAAATTATCTATTTATATTTTGTCAACATTTTTTATATTAATTTTGAAGTATTATATGTCAAAATAAGTACATATCAATTAAGAGGATTTGAAAGCTAAACACCCACTCTGAGTAGTATAGATATATCACATTATACCCTTTCATTATAAAAATACTTTAAATAAGTTAAAATTTTTAATTAATTAATTAATTTTTTGTGTATCCTATTTTCTTGCCTTGATGTACATTTTTCACTTTTTTGTCCATACTTTTATTATTTATAGTTTAAATATTGATATTATGAAGTAGTATAAATATTTCATAATATATTTTATTTTAAAATTATTTAAATATTTTAAATAAATTAAAATTTTAATGTAAAATTATTAACATAACTAACTACATAATTCATTTTAAAAATTATATTTAAAAATTAAATTAAAATTTTTAAATTTTTTCTTAATACTAATTTTTAAGTATTATACTTTAAATTAAAAAGACATCAATTGATAATTTTGAAAGGTTTTACAACTCACATAATATTTATATTTACTTCAACTACTTCATTATATTTTTTTATTCACTCTTACTATTTAAAATTCCAATGCAATATATTGAATATTATAGATATAATGTAATTTACTTTTATTTTTAAATTACATTTAATAATTCAAACATTTTATTTAATTTAACTAATTTACTATGCATTTTATTTTTTAATCTTATTACTTTATAGTTTGCACATTATTTCTCTTTTTTAATTTATTTTTTATATGTTTTTCCTCTTTTATGTTTATTCATGCCATTTAAAACTTAGATAATAAGACGGTTAAATAGTACTTGTTTTGCTACAAACTAAATAACATAAATATAACATAATATAATTTATTTTTATCATAAAATATTTTAAATAAGTTAATGTTTTAAAAAGTAATAATTGCATTAACTATTTACATATCCTCTTTTTAATAAAAATATTTTAAAATTTTATTTTATTTATTTAAATTTTATCAAATTTTCCTGATCTTAAATTTCAAGTATTATATTTCAAATTAAATAAATATATATTAATAAAAATTTATCTATAATTTACGATCCACATACTATTTATTTCCCTTTTATCTATTGCATTGTATAACATATTTAGGATTTATTTGGTGTAGTAGTGAAAATATATTAATTATTAATTGATTGTAGTATATAATGATTATGATTTTTCTCTTACTATTGGTATGACTTTTAATAATAATTTCTTTTTTTGAACGATAATTGGTGTAAAGACTTTCAGTGATAGAAAAATTATAATTAAATAATAAGTCATTTTTTATGACTTATTTTGTAATGGTAATTTTTCTCTAACTAAAAGTTTTTAATCAATTATTCCTTAAGAAAAGAATTTATGATTAAAAATTATACCATTAGTAAAAGAAAAAGTATGATTATTATACACTATAATTAATAAATAATTAATTATATTTTCATCATTATACCAAGTAAGCCCTTTAAAGTAATTTGTGCAAAATTTTTTTAATAATACAATAATATCTAATAGTTTTTACTTTGAGGTAAAGGTTATTTAATAAAATATAAAAAAATAGTTAGATTTTACTTCTTTTTATTTTGAAAAATTGAAAATCACCCTCTTAAATTATATAAAACTTGAAATTAATACTCACAATTAACTTATTTTACCATTTTATCAAATCACATGATTTTTTAATGGTATTTTCAAATAAGAATAATAATATTATAGTATTTGAGTTTATCTTATTATTTTTTTACAAATAATTTCTATAGTATATAATTAATAGGAATTAAATTAGGCATATAAATTTTTAATTAAATAATAAAAATACATTACAAGATTATATGTGAAAAATGAAAAAATAAATTAATATATTATAATATTGTGCTTGTAGTTAAAAAGCTAATAAAAAATCATATAATTTCAAGAAATATTGGATGTTAAATTCAAGTTTTATAAAATTTAAGAAGATGATTTTCAAATTTTTAATGTTGGAGGGGATAAAATCTAACCACTCTAAAGTTAACGGAAGTATTTTGTATTTTTCATTAAATATATAATATAAGCATTAATAAATATAATTAAAAAATATTAGTTAATTATTAAGATCATAGTTTTTATTTACTTCACTAGATATATATATTATGTTTTACATTATCAGTAAATAATTTGCCTAAATATTTTTAAAAAATTCTTTTTAAATCAAATTTATCTTTAAATATGATTTGTGAATATTTTTATTATAAAAAATTTATATAAGTTAAAAATTTAATATAAAATATATAAATTAAATGAGTCAATTAGATTCTCTATTTTTAATAAAAAATATATATAGTTAAAATTAAATTGATTCATCTAAAATTTTTAATATTTTCTTAACATCATGTGCTATCTTTCTATAGTTGTAAAAATTTTTAAATAAAAAATTTTCTTTAAATATGATTTATAAGTATTTTTATTTTAAAAGTATTTTAAATAAGTCAAAACTATGTTGTTATTTTTTTTTATCAACAAAATAGGTGAATTTATCAATGCAAAAATGGTAAGAAATTATAAAATAAATTAATAAAAATTATTAAAGTATTTTATTTTATTCATTACTTTTGAATTTAAACTTTTTATTTGGATGTAAAATTTGAAAAAATATATATTCCAATACATTGATATAAAAACATCTAAAGAAGGCACTACTTTAATTGATCAAATAATATCATGTATGCCTAAATTAATTTAATTTATTATTATTTAAAAATTATTTATATTTGTAGTGAGTACAAAGATGTTATGCATTAAAAAATAAATATAACTAAAATTTTGATAAAAAGTAAAAAAAATTAAGAATTTTCTTACAATGAAATATTAATGAGTAAGTTGTTGTATAAAATCTATTTATATGTTCATCTATTTATATATTTAAGTTTAATTAATTTTATAACTGATTTAATGTTATAAAGGTAGATAGTAAAATTTTGAATGTATAAAATGAACTAATAATTATGACATATTTTAAATAAAATTAATAAATTATGCAACGTCTGGTTAGAAAAAAGTTCATGCAAATTTTTCCTAATGAAAGATAAAAAAGTGAATGCAATTTAGGTCTAATTACTCTGATTTTATTCATTCATGTGAAAATAAAGTAGTATTAGCAATATATTGTTTATTTTGCAATAAAAACATTAAAATTATGTCCAAAGAACTTAATTGATATTGAGTTGAAAAATAAGTGGTATTATTTATTAAATATAAAAAATTATATTTTAAGTAAAAATTATATTTTCATTAAAAATATTATTATTATTAAATACTCATTCTCCTTTTCATTCATATATTATTTTTATATATCAACTATAGTGTAGAAATTTTTTTCTTCTTCTACCCTCATTTCTTTCCTTATTTCATCATGTAAAATACATCCTAATTATTCTTTTCTCTAATCATTTTTTTTACTATTGTATAATTACATAAGCTACGTTTAGTAAAATTTTAACCATTAAAAAGATATATAATTTATATTTTTTAAAATTTTATTTTTATATAAATTAAATAATATGTTTTAAAATATAAACAAATTATTATATTTTTTAAAAAATATTTATTTTTTACTAAATACTAGTCCATGGATTGCATGGGTTTGGTTTACTAATATAATCATAATTATATAACTTTCTAACTACTATTCGCTTTTTTCCAAAGTTTCAATATATAACTTATTGCATTTTGAGATAAAAATAGTTTAGGCCAAATTGGAATATGTCTAAATTAGGTGAGGCCTATATAAGAAAAAGGTGACTTGGCTTGCTGTATAAGCTAGTAGGTTAAAAATTTGGCTTATCTTAATTCATGAATAATTTTTTCAAAACATGATTTAATTTGTTAGTCAATATAATATATTGTTTTAGAAATTGAACAAAGCATTAATTTTTTTAATTTTATCATTCTTTATTTTTAATAAATACTTAATTACTCTATACATTCACCATAAAAATTTTTAATGAATTTATTCCATCATATTTCTCTCTTTGCTCTTAATGTGTGTTTTGTTAGAAGTATGAATTAAAATCCTAAAATATAAAGTTAATCACAATAAAATTATGAGCATACTTGGAGCATAATTTGATGAGGTCATGACTGATTTAAATGATGATAATGAGTAGAATTGCAACCTATTTCGCCCCTTATATTATCCAAATAGAGAGAAAAAGGAGAGAAAATTTTAAGAGTATGAATCCTTATTACACAGCAGTAAAATAATAACCTTGATCTTTCTATTTAAGGTCAGATTTGTGATAGGAAACTACTGACCACTAAAAGGTTATAGGTTGGGACCTCTACCCATATAAGCTTATGCATGATCCAACCTATCATGGATCATATACATTAAATTAGGACCTAATCTGTTCTATGTTTAATGTTAAAACATAAAATTAATTACTTAAATAAATATTTCATTAATTAATTAATACTAATTCACATAATATTTCTAATAAAAATAATTATTTTATTTTAAAATACAACAATCTTCCACTTAGATAGCATTAATTAATTATATGAAATAATTGAAATATCAATAATTAAGCAATTAGTTATAAATTAAGTTATAAACTTAATTCAAAGAATGAAACTACACAGAATCACTGAATCTGATGGGGAGATAAGTGATATAATGTCTCATAACCTAAAAGGAACTCTTGACTATAGCTTAGAAGAGAAACAACTTAAAATCATTGAATCTGATAAGGAAACAAATGATTTATATATGTATAAAACATATTACTAATATTTCAATATCCAAAATGAGCAATAATTATATAAGTGGAATGAGACCATATAGAATCACTAAATTTGATAGGGAGATAAGTGATATTTAAATATAATGTTTCATAATCCTAAAAGAACTAGATATATTTAAGGTTAGTCTTTTGAGCATAGCTCATAAGAGAAATAACTCAAAATCATTGAATCCGATAGGGAAGAAATGATTTATATATATGTATAAAACATATCACCAATATTTCAATATGAGCAATTACTGGTTATAGACATTAACAAAATAAAATAAGCATATCTCAGACTCCTTCTAAACTAAGGCTTCATCAAAAGATTTAACAAGACTCATATGAGTTACTTGATTTTAGAATACTCATAGGTAAGCTTTAAGTCAACGAATCCCTAGCATGTCTCCACTAGGGTTACGTCTAATGCAAGTATGAGATTTAGCAATTTTCTCTTTGATGAACAAGAATTTAACATTAAAATATTTAATACGACTAGAATTCCTGTGATTTTGAGAGAAACACATAGCAGGAGAATTATCATAATAAAAAATTGATAGAGATTATGATATAGAATTAACTAAGTACATGCCAGATGTTAACTTTCTTAGCTATATAGCTTAATAAGTGGCCTCATAATATGCGATAAACTCTGCTTCCATAGTTGAGGTAGCTGTAAGTGTTTGTTTAACATTTTTCCATGAAACAACTCCTCTAAATATCATAAAGATGTATTTAAATGTTGACTTACGATCATCTATATATAAGACATAATCAGAATCTAAATAACCAACATCCTCAAGTGAATTAGATCGTCTACAAGTCAACATGTGATTCTTGGTATCTTAAAGATACTTCATTACTTTCTTGGCTGCTTTCCAATGATCCATCCTAAGGTCACTTGAGTATCTTCCAAGTACACCAATAGCAAAATCTATATTTAAACGAATGTAGACCTGTGTATGCATAAGATTACTAATAGCGAAAGCATAAAGAATCTTGTCCATTTCAGCCTTTTCAATATCATCTTGAGGGCAATATGATTGAGATAATGCATCATCTTTCTAAATAGGTGCTAGATTAGATGCATAGGTATCCATTTTAAATCTTTCAAGCAGCTGTTAATCCAATTGCTTAGTACAAACCTAAAATACTATGTGTTTTTCATGATGGATTTGAATTTCAAGAATAAAGGATACTTTGCCAAGATCAAAATGACATAATAACATACGTTTTGACTCATCTAGAAAAAGATCAAGTTACTAGCTAGCAAAACGTCATCAATATAAAGTACTAAGATGACAAAATTACCCTATTAAATTTGTTAAAATTCCTGTAAGTACACAATATAGGCATTTGGTATTACAAGTCTCTAAACTCTTTAAGTTCGTCTAAACTCAATGGCTAGCTAATCAGGTTCTTTAACATGAGGATTTTTATTTATTTGAACTAAACTGTCAACATTATCTCCTTTAGTGGTGAGGAAATCAGAACAGGTATAGGTAGAATGGTGACCTTGTCACATAAATTGATAGCCCTAAGCATCAAACTCCCACTATCCAAGTCATCCTCAAAATAAAATGTCCGATCAAACTTAATTACCTTGGTACTATAAGTGGGATAATAAAATTTACAACCTCTTGATTCAATTCAGTACTTAATGAAGAACCCAGTGATTATTCTAGAGTCTAATTTCTTCAATTAGGGATTATATGGTTTCATCTTTACTTTACAACCACACACTTAAAAGTTTCAAAAATATGAGAAATCTAAGTCTAATAACATACCTTTGTTTTACTAATCTTTCTAATCTCTCTTTATAAAAATGGGCTAAATGTCAATCCCATAAAATGGAAGAATTTTCACTTATTCTAGGATGTTTTATGTCTAATTATAACATTGATGGGAATTTTAGAAGATACAACGGGATAATCTTTCAAATTCAAATGATACAAATTATTTTGTAAGGTGGCATACTAAAAATAGTAAATTCATAATAAATTTTTCTTTGTCAAAAGGAATAACTACAATTATTCAAAATAAAATTAGAAATCAAATTTCTTCTTGAAAAAAAAAGTTACTTAAACAACATAATTCAAATTAAAAGTGCCAGAAGATAAAAAGGAAAAAAATGATCCTACATATTTAATTTTATCACTACTTTTTGTTACTCTGAATACAGTCTATCTCGTTTCATTTGGGATCTGCTTGTTTTTAAGTCCCTTCTTGCTCATGCTTGTTTTTTAACTTATAACATTGAGACTTTTTGTGTCTAGGGATCTTACAATAATTGCACTTACCCTTAAATTTCTTTTGTTGTCCCTTGCCCTTATCACCACTTTTCTTGAACTTAGGTTTTCCAAATATATGTGTCTCTGGTTTCTTTCCTCTTTTATCATTTCCTTGACTTATTATTGGAGTTCTGAGATAAGTAGTTGATGGAATGTGACTGTGGATTACTTTTCATAGTTTCCTCCTCTTGAGTTACTATAGAAATCATTTGGTTTATTGTCCACTCTCCCTCTTCTGAATTATAAGAAGTTCTTAGGTAACTATATTCAACTGGCAATGATTAAAGGACTCTATAGACCAAAGTACTATCTCCAAGATTAATGCCGTATGATCTTAACTTATTGTAGTAATGAATTATCTTCATGATGTGCTCTCTAACACCTGAAACTCCATCATAACAAGTGTTGTGAAGCATGGAGAGATAATAAACTTTCTGAGTTTTATCAAACTTCTTGAATTTTTCACCAACAACTTTCATGTACTCCATAGCAGTGTCCTTATCTGAGATACTCTCTTTAATTTTCTTTTTAATTGTGAACTTAATCACTGCCAAACAAATCCGGTTTGACTCATACTATTATTTGTAATAGATCTTATTTGCAGCACTAGACTCAAGTCAGAGATCAGCCGGCTTCGATTTTCTAAGAGCCAAATCCTCTTTAGAGATTGTTAAGTACATGTTTAAAGACTCTCTCAATTCATCATAATTTATTCCATTAAGAGTCCTCACCACATATAGTTGTTGAATGACCGAGACTGATGCAACAGGATTGAGAAATTATTAATTATGCGTGCACAACAAAATTATAACACAAGATTCCTAATTAAACAAATTAGTCAAACAACTATATAATAAGGTGGTATCAAAGTTACATGTACTATATGACTTGACTTGTATAAGAGTCAATATAGCCATATTGATAGAGTACAAGAAATATTGAAACATTATAATTACAGCATGCCTATTATAAGGAGTCTAAACCCTAAAATTATATTAACAATATCACACTAATAGGGTGTATCCATCATCAATGTAATATGCTCCTAAATATCTTAAAAGGATAGTATTTTATGAAAAATAAACTTATTATATTCCTAATCTATCATTGGTGTAAAATAAATGGCTTTAGATGTCTTTATATGTACAAAATTACATAATTAGGCGCTTAAAATTTATCTAATATAGTTATGCTTACAACTAGAGAGAGTATCTACACACCAAGCCTAGAAAAAATGTGAAGTATGTCCAAGAATTTTTTTAAACCAAAATTCCATAAATAAAATATATTTTTATATAGTACAAATCTTTCAAAATTCAAAATAAATATTTATTGGCCTAAAAAAATTCTAGAAAAATTACATAAAGATAAAAAAATAAAATTTTACACAAATGGGTCAAAATTAGGGGGTTTTTTTACCCAAATGCTGCAGTTGAGAAAAAAAATTACCAAGATGCTCTACAGTGAAAAGTATTTACCGGAATGCTTAATTTTTTTTTAAAAAATGACTGATCACGGTGTCCTTGTAGCTGTGATCAGTCCTGCCTTGTTTTCTGTTTTCCTTTTGTTTTGTCATTCAACAGGTTTTCCTTTTCTTTTTCTTTTATGTTTTTTGCGTTTGTTCTGTTTTGTCATTCAGCAGGTTTTTGTTTATTTTCATTTTCTATTTATTATATTTGGTTTCTGCTTTAAAAATGACTGATCCCGTTTCTGTTTTATTATGTTTGGTTTCTTATTATTTTCATTTTCTCTTTTTCCATTTGTTTTTATTTTTTTTTTGAAATTTTAATTTTAATTTTATGTTTCTTTTCATTTTATCTTTTTCTATTTATTTTACTTTTACGTTATTTTTTTCTTCTTCTACTTTTTTTATTTTTTGTGATCAATTTATTCTATTTTTACCTATTTTTTTGCTGGAATTTTTTTTATTTTGTTGAGTTTTATTTTTTTACTAATATATATTTTTTTCTAATTAGAATAATTTTAACTTTTTTCACCCTATATGTATTAAATTTGTTTTATTTCAAATGAGATTTAATATTTTTTTAAAACTTTGCAATAATCTATAATTTGTGAGCCTTTTTAATTGTTTAATTATAATTTTGACCTTACTTTAATTTGATTTAATTTATTATAATTTAAATATTTATTTTATATTAATTAATCAATGTTCTAAATAATCATCAATTATTTTTTAGCTCTCATAAAATTGTACAATATATATACTGCAATAAAATAGTATGTGTAATAAGACTGATAAGATAATTATTATCTCAATAAATACAAACAATTATATTTTCTATTATAAAGTTATTACTTAATAGTTGTGTTTTCTCAAACCCTATGTTCAATTCAACTTATTCTAATTGTTATAACATAATTAATTTAGATTTAAATATTAATTATCCGTTAATAGAACTAAAATTATTTTTTAACAAAGGACTATCCTTTTTTTAATATACTGATAAGCTGACATATATATTTTATTACAAAAAAATTTGTTATGAAATAAATTCTTTTAAAATTAATATTTTTTTGAAAACAGGGGTTAATAACCTAAATTTAATTTTTTTTTAACTATAACATTAAGCTAAAATTAATTCTTTCCATAAAATTGTAATGAGTTGAAAAAAATTAATATAAAATATTTAATAAAAAATATTAAAGAAATATAATTTTTTTAAAAAATTATCTTCTATTATATCATAATTTTAAAATTTAAATGTTATATTTTTTTAATTTTTTAATCATATATTATAGATATATATAATACCTTATTATACATTTTTTAAAGAAATAGGTTTTATTATATTAAAAGAAATTTTTAATATTAAAGAACCTATTTTAAATAAAAAACATATAAGAAAATCTTGACATTAAATTTTTTTAAAAAAAAATTTAAAAAATTTAATCATATATTGAAAAACTAAAAAAATAAAACTTGATGGTCACATGGGAAAAAAGAAAAAACTTAAAAAAATAAAATCTGATCACGGGGAGGGACCACGCATGATCAACTCTGATTACGTCAAGCCCCTCCTTGAGATTGCACTTTTTTAAATAAAAAAATTTATTTTAAGCATTTTGGTAAATAAAATTTGCAATATAGTAGTTCGGTAATATATTTTTCAGAAGTCAAGATAACCATAAAAAAGCTTATCCAAATGCTGCGCTCAGGAAAATAATTTTCCATTTCATTGCGCTGACATTTTTACTAACCAGAATACTTAAAATAATTTTTTTAAACAAACCTTACTGATCACGGGAGGGGGCAGTCCGTGATCACCCTACCCCCAGTCCCGTCACTCAATTTCTGTTTATCCTTTTTTTTGTTTTTTATGTTTTCTTTTGTCTGCCTTTCTGTGTTAAGTTTTATTTTGTTGATTTTCTATTTTTTGTTTTCATTTTTCTGTAGTTTTGTGTCATCTTTGTTTGCTTTTTATTTTTCATTTTTATCAGTTTTTGTCTTGTCTTTTTTTAGTTTTTTTTTTGTTTTTCATGATTTTTTGTCGTACCTTTTTTTTCATTCATTTTTCATCAATTTTGTATTAGTCTAACATATTATTTTTTATATCTTCACTAGTTTTTTATTTTATTTTTCGTATGTTTAATTATTTTTCACCTACATCAATAATTTATTTTGTTTGTTCGTTAGTTTTTCATTTGTTTTTTATTAATCCATCTTCATATTCAGTTGTTTTTTTCGAGATAAGTTGTTTTATGCTTTTTCTTTTTTTTCAATTTATTTCTATAAATATGTTTTTTTTTGGGAATTAAAATTTTTTTGACTATTTTTCACCTTATAGACATTAAATTTGTTTCAGTACAAATTGAATTTAATTTTTTATAAAATTTTGTAATATTTTTTAACTTAAGAGGCTTTTATCTTTTTAATTATAATTTTAACATAACTTTGATTTGATTTAGTTCACGAAAAATTAAATACTTATTTTATATTACTTGATGGTTGTAAGTTAGAAAAAATATACCAGAACTTCATTTAATATACATGTGGTCAATTTATTGAAATCTTGGACTTCTTTATGGTAATTATTCAAAGTTTTAAATATTAATCAATTATATTATTAGCTGCCATTATTTTGCATGATAATGTAACATAATAAAATTGGTGTAGCAGGAAATTTCTTTACTATGCGGTATAAGAGAAATATGTTTTCCCAAGGTGAGTGTTAGGATCATAAAGTAGACACTTTATAAATTATAGTGTTGCAATTCACATATAAAAAGGAAAAACACAGCACTTGATTAAATAATTAATTATTTAGGGTAGTAGAATGTTTAGTTTTAGTTTAGGGATTGAGAAACGTGTGATCTCGAATGGCTAAAATTACATAGTACTAAATTTAATAGCGTGATTTACCATAGTGATCTCTAAATGAGTAATTAACACCATTTTTCGTAATTACATATAAGTCTACATTTAAAATTACATCTTGAAGACCGATATTTTAGAATGATCCATTGAATTTCAAATAACAATATAATGAATGGAGTGGGATCAATAGTGTGATGAAGATAAATGATTAGAAAGTGAAATATATAATCATAGAATTGTTCAACTTAGCTTTAAAAGTGGGTAATATGGTTAATGTAACATAAGAAATTACTAAATCTAAGGCAAAAAAGTTACAAAGCAATTAATAAAAACAAGCCTAAACACTATATTACAATAATGAAACCCTCAATCGCCAAAATAATGGCTCCCAGTCCCATACCGAGGGCGTCGCCTTTCGCGTTGCGGTCGTTGAGCTAGGGGCTATTCTTCTCCATCGTTATCTGCATCGTCATCTGCATATGTCACATGAGTCTGACCCCTAGAAGGTGGAGAATTCAAGTCCCAAGGGGATGATTGAAATGCTAGAATAGGGTTACTTGGTGTGAAAAACCTTTGGTTCTGCTGCTCCATAGATCCGCTGGTATACTCAGCAGTGAATGCAAATGGGTCATTAAACAATCCCATTAGAGAGCCAGGAATTCGCTGAGCTGATTGTGATGGCGATGGTGTGGAAAAAGATGATCGTGGAGCACCATAGGGGTGTTGCGGGGGCAATGCCATGCTGTGCGACGGGCCAGCTTCTGCACCTGGGAAGAATTGCGATGGTGGGATGTAGGTTGATGGTCCCGCAACACCGATATCAGCATGCATCGATCCAGGGATGAAAGGGCTAGGAACACCTGACTGCATTGGTGATGGATGAGAATAAGGCACACTTTCATCGTCGCCCTCTTCTTCAGGCAAAATAGGATCCCTGAGGGACATGAAACCGTGTGCTCTCCTACCACGCCTAGGCTCGGGAATGGGTGGTCTAGGTAATTCATCAGCTGGGTAGGCAGGCTGGTCAGCAGTCACGTCTCGATGCTCTCCTAGTGCGCGTAGAATGAGGCGAGATTCCCGACCCACGGTCTCCCTAAACTGACTATACGGCTGTAAAGGGGAATCCTCGACACTAAGTCTATGGAGTCTCTCAGCTACATCAGCCTACATAGAAGTACATTTGATACAGTTAATACATATTACATGTTAAAGAAATTACAAAGCATAGTATGAACATCGTTAGTTACCATAAATCCTAGACCACCGTTAGACGGATGGATCCATCGTCTGGTATGTCTCCAATACCATGACATATAGCTCGAGTCTTGATGAAGAGCATCTGTCTCAAACTCTGTCAACGAGAGTGTATTGCGCAATGCATTCTAAGCACTGATGAATATCATAAGCTCCTGACACCAATCTTTTGATGTTTTGCCCCGAAGCTGTAGTGTATGACAAGAACCGAGATTAAATGGCTCCTGTGGGATGGGCTGCCTCTGCCCTAAATTCCGGAGCACACGGTCTGCATGGTGCCACTCTACAATGTGGAAGCAAATGACGGGAACTGATGCCAGCCATATATCAGGCGACGTCAAGCAATATCTTGGTATAAGCTGCCGTACACTGGGATTGTCATAAGGGCGCCAAGTAATCTAAAACCACAAAGAAATACAGCATAAATTAGCAGATCAGTAGATCTAGCAATATACTGAAACAAATTGAAAGACAACAGTGTTTCCAACCTCATCATCCCTCATCTGATTGAGTAATACTCTGTAATGATGCAGAGCCGTCGATGGCGGTCGGGGAGGTAGGCCAGTGTTCTTCCACCTGCGAAAAATACACATTAAATATTAACTGTTTGAGTTATTTAAGCAGATGTAAGAGACGCAATATGGAATACGCATACAATTCGCACTTGAAGCCCAATGGTGGAAGTAAGGGATAAATGTCTAGCTGGGGATCTGGATACGGAGGTCTTGCTGGCGCTAGAGTGGAGAAACGATCCCACGCCCATAAATGCAATAAATGCAGGCATCCACCAATATTTAGCTCATCATATTTTGTGGCGGAGCACAACTCTCTATATAGGCATGCCAAGCATGCCGATCCCCAACTATATTGACCTGCATCTGCAAAGTTCTCTAGTAATGGCAAATACATTAGTAGTACCCTGTGACCGGAAGTGTCAGGCATAAGGTAACTGCCAATGAGTAGCAGGATGTAAGCACGTGCAAAGCGTTGTGTCAGTTCATCATCGGCATCATCTGGTAAATGTCTGAAGTTAGCTGCTAACCAGGTGATGCTCAGGCGCTGGCCTTGCAGACATTCATCAGGCGGTCTGATCCCAAGTAGAAATTCACAAATCCCTGGCCAATCAAGTCCGGTTCTTCCAGATACGGGGACACCCTCGCAAGGCAAACCTAACTGGACAGATACATCCTGTAACGTAATAGTGCATTCCCCGGCGGTGGTGTGAAAAGTGTGCGTCTCAGGACGCCATCGTTCAACTAAGGCGGACACCATAACTGCATTGAAATCAAAATGTCCTAGTCGACTGACGCTGTAGAAGCCAACCTGCTGTAGATATGGCATAATTGTAGTTAGGGGATCAAATAGTCGGTCTGTGTAGGCGACACGTCGTAGCCTCAGGATTGGTCTTCCCTATTAGCATTCATAGAAATAATGGTTAGAACATTACAATTGGTGAATGGCCATTAAGGGAATGGAATTACCTGATTTTTCCATACTGCTTGTGAAATATGTCGTGACTGTAAGTATAAAAGAGACTCGTCCTCGGGTCTAGGGGTGATGACACGTCACTGAGCAGCCATAACTAATGATATCTATATACTATATTTTATTACAGGAATTCAATCAAATGCACAAACTTAAATTGTTGTAAATATTATACCCGAAAACTTACAAGGAGCCCAAAATGACTTAATAAATATAAATAGATCAACATAGTCAGACATAATTGCAACATACATATATATTTGGCATTGTTCGGACATAATTGCAAAATGGTAGAAATAATTTATTAAATGTCGCAGCCAAGTTCCTAATCTGGAATAAAAGTGACATATGCATAAACTACTGGCTTTCTTGGGGGTGTTAAGTGTCATGGCACATTTTTTTTCCTGGAAGGACAAGTTGCACGATTGTGGCCAGATTGTCGACACAACCCACACCTTGAAGGTTCTGATGGACCCTCTATCCAGTCCATTTCGTTCCTCATATGTGAGGAACGGGGGGGGGGGCACCAAGATGCATTTGCACAGGATCTGGCATAACTATTGGTCCATTGGAGGCTGGCTAATGCTCCATACCGCCTATGGGACGAAACTCACATTTATAAGCCTGTGCCATTGTCTCCAGTCGGAACATAGGATCGACAAACTGTAAGGGATCCAATACAACTTTTACGCATGTTGCGAACACATGTTGGCAAGGCCTGTGCTATACCTGGAATTCGCCACAATCATATGTCCTCTGCGCCAGGCTAACCTTGCATGTCCGACCAAACTGATTCCACGTGGGATCATACGGTTCTTCGACCTCAAAAATCATACCGAGTCGGTCGAAGCGCCGGACATGATAGGCAGATGCCTTCCGGGTTCAATCTTGAATCTTTTTTCGTACATCTTCACCGAACACCTCTCCTGCATGCAACTGTGCTGCAATAGTTTCTGCTTTGTTCACGAAGTATGCATTGATTCGATACAGTGTAGCTTTGACTAGCCCAGTGATCGGTAAATGTCTGACCCCTTTCAAAATACTATTGACACACTCGGCCAGATTTGTGGTCATGTGGCCCCCCCGTCGGCCTTCATCATCGTAAGCACGACTCTATTGACACCTCGGGACATTACCAATCCACTCCATAACTCTAGGTTGCAATTGGGTTAGTTCTTCAAGCTTGCTATTTACAACATGCTGTTCATACATATAACCTGTACCCGAAAATGCTATTAATCAATTAGCAATAGTCATAACATAAAGTGTCAGATAAGTATACTATTGTCAGAAATATGCACCGATGCTCGTAAACATCTGCTTCAGCCATGCTGTCTTAAAAGTTAAGTTCAGGTTGCTGGCGATATGTCGGAGACAGAATACATGATAACCATTAGGGGCTTGCCACCCAACGCGTGGGTTTGCAACGACACGTAATATTCCAGGATGTCTGTCTGAGATCAGGCAAATATGTTGTCTGTCTTTAACAACACGCCGTCGAACATGGGATAGGAACCAAGCCCATGTATTGTAAGTTTCTCCTTCCACCACAGCAAATGCAAGTGGGACGACCTTTCTGTCACCGTCCTGTGACATCACCGTTAACAAGACCCCTTTGTACCTTCCATACAAAAAAGTTCCATCCACTTGGATTATGAGCTTTAAGTGGGAAAACGACTTGATGCATGGTCTAAAAGTCCAAAACACTCGACGAAATAATGCAACCGGTGCATCTGCAGAACTCGACGGCAGACATTCCTGGGTAACAAGCTCAAAGTAACTTCCAAGATTGAAGAGACGCACTGCTGCCAACCATCTAGGTAACATCGAGTATGACTTCTCCCAATTCCCAAACGCAAGAGCAATAGCTCTTTGTTTTCCCTTCCACGCCTTCCTATATGACACTTAATACCCAAATATACCATGAATTCGCTCTATCACCTCTCAGATGGATACACTTGGATTTTCGGTCACCATAGCCACGATGTACGATGAAATGACATCTGTGTCTAGTTTTGGATGATCCTGGGAAAGAGATGCAGACACACACGTGTGGGGACCATTATATTTTGTTATCTGCCAATGATCCTCCCTTGGCTTATGGCATGCTCTGACCCTCCAATGACAATGATCATCGTAATGAGGGCACCGATATTCTTCGTACTTAGATGATGAGTAATGTACCCAAAATGTGTGGTGAGTTCGCACTGAGTATATTTTCATTGCGCGATGAAACGCCTTCTGGTTCATAAACCATAAACCTATATACGGCTCTTGGTTATCATTCATATTTATATCATGGCCGAACTCGGGGTAATCATGGCTAGTAGTAGCATCAACATTTAGTTGTGAGAAAAAGGTAGTGGCCGATTCTATGAGCTGGCCTCCATGCATTGTTGGCAGTGCTCTGGTGACGTCTTCCCCGTCTTCGTCGTCACCACAATCGTCCCCGTCACCCTCACCTTCAAATCCTTCAGGAATGGGGTCACATGCACCTTCATCTTCGAAGTCGTCCATTATGTCATCTGTTTCCTCTGGGGATGAGGGGGAGTGAGAAGGTCCAAAGTGTTGCTAAGAGAAACATGGTTGCGGAGTGTAATTATCAACAGGGCTATGAAACTGCTGACCATAGTCAATTTGTACATTCATTGGTTCAACGCTGCTCACTTCTGGGTTGTAACACGAGGGTCCCCCAGTAGCTTCATTATGTTGACTTGTGGAGGGCAGTAGATATGGGGCACTTGATCCAACTGGCTGACTTGCAACGTTCAAATCAAATCCCACTGCTTCAATAAGTGCACACACCTCTGGACATGACAATTGAGTAGGGAACATCGCATTCACTTCCCACATCCTCTGAATGTCCTCATCGTCTGCCAACTCACACGCCTTATATTGTGTCGGATTTAGCGAGAGCGGATGTCTGTATATCAACTCGGTTACAACTTGATTTTCATTGAGACGCAGCTTCCGCCCAATTATACTCTTCAGAGCATCAAGAGTTATGTTTGAACTGATTGATATTACTTTGACCCTAGAGCACCTAAAGGTATCACCTTCATCCGATTCGTATATTTCTCCATTCCCGTAAATGCATATATTTTGACGCTTGGAACTCATTCTGATTTGAACCATAGTCCGGATCAAGGGTCACCCCTGAAAGAAATTTTTCAAAAATTATTGTAATATGTATCATAATTATGGAGACAATTTTATAACACTATTACTACATATAAACCCGTAATATTATAATCACTATCAATAATGATTAACATCCTGCAATGCTACATTCAAACACATATGTAAATTTTTTTACTTAGAGGACTTTTGACTTTTGTAAATTTTTTATGCAGTAGAAAAAGCACCCCTTTAATTATTTTAGGAAGAGATAAAATAAGCCTAAACACTATATATATAGTTATGTTCATTTAGTTTGTGGGGTTGTTGATCTGTACAATCAAATTATTAAATGTTTGTATTTTCTCAAACCCTATGTTCACTTCATATTTTGTGTTTATCAAAATATGATTTTGTGGGGTTGTGATTGTCATAACATGAGTTGATTCTCATTTAATAGTACTATTAACACTTACCCAACAATACATCTCAGCAGTAAAAATTGTTTGAAAAATTAAAATATTTAAAAATGATTTATTTCTATTTTTTAAATATAAAAGAAAGACTAAAAATTATGATATTTATTGGAACTATATTTTTATTCTTAAGACTTTATGATATTTACTAATTTTAATAACACTAATTGTAGTTTACACAACACTAAATATGTAAAAAAATTAAGTAAAAGGTAGATAAAATTAAATTAAATATAAAAATTATAATATATAAAAAAGAGAACCCTAAACCCTTAATTATAATGGCTAAATTTAAGTACAAACTAATTAAAATTTTTTCCATTTAAAGATAGGGTAAGTAAATATTATTCTTTTTTAAACCAAAGTCTGTTACATACAGGCTTGCTAAGTTAAATTTTTTTAAAAAAAAAGAATTTAAGCTCGAATTAATCTTCAAAATAAATAATTCAATTATCTATAAATACATTGATAACATAGAAATTAGTCTTTATTTTAAAGAAACCCCAATGAGTTAAAAAAATTTCCTAAAAAAGTTTGATAAGTTGAAATATATATTTCTTAAAAAAATCCTAAACCCTAAGAATTATTTTTCTTATAAAGTAGACTTTTTTAAATAAATATTTCTTTCAAAAAAAGGGTCTAATGAGCTAAATAGAATTTTTTTTAAAAAAATATTACTTTTAAATATATTGATAAGCTAAAATAACTTTTTTCCACAAAGGTCTGATAAGTTAAAATCATTATTCTACGAAATTAAATTTCAACGAAATTAAATTTCTTTAAAAAAAATTTAACGAAATAATATTTCTTTAAGAAAAAGGGTTGCTAAGTTAAAATTAAATTTTTATAAAAATTCTATTTGTTAAAAATATATTGATAACCTAAAATCATTTTTTCCTAAAAAAAAGTGTGATGAGTTAAAATTATTTTCTACAAGCATAGATTTTAGGGGTTCGGGGTCAGGATTTTATAGTTTATGGTTTGAGACTTTGGGGGTTTCAGGGGTTATGATTTAGTGTTCATAGATTTAGGGTTTATCCTATTAGGTTTTAGGGTTAGTAAGTTGAAATTTTTTTCCAACCAAAAGATCTACTTCTTTAAACATACTGATAAATTAAAATATGTTTGTTTCACTAAAATTTAATTACTTAAAATTTTTTTCATAAAAAATTTTAATATTTTAAACAAAATAAAATACAAAAATGTTGACAAGAAAAAAATTCATTTCTTTCAAAATATATTATTTTTAAATATAATAATAACCCAAAATATTTTTTTTCCAAATAAATCTGATGAGTTAAAACTATTTTTCTGAAGAAATAGTTTTTTCCTTATAAGAACTTTAAATAAATTGCATTATCTTTAATATATTGATAAGCTTATGTATATTTATTCCAAAGTAGTCTGATGAGTTAAAATTATTTTTCTACAAAATTATATTTTTGACAAAAAATAAAAAATGACAAAGTTATGCCTAAATTAAAATGTTTAAGAAAATTTACTACTTTTACAAATACTGATAACATAAAAAAAAATTTACAAAAAAAATTCTTTCGATTAAATTTAATTTTCTATAAAATAACATTACAGGGATTGGGGTCGAGGTTCAAACATTTTATGAAGTAAATTATGTTTTAAGGTCTGAAACAAAAAATAAAAATCATACAGTGTAACACTTTACCCTTGTTTAATATTTTTTAGTAATATTTTATTATTCATGAATCTTATTAAATTTTTCTCACATACGTAAAAGCTTCTATTTTTATTCCCTTATCTCAATAGTGCCCAACCAACAAGCATAGAAATTAAAATCCTAATAATTTGTGCAAAATCTAGTCAGGTCATAGATGTATTGCTGCACTCGGATAAAAAAATTTATAAAAATTAACTAATATAAACACATTGAAATAATATACACAAGCAAAGAGGAATATTAAAACAATATAAATTATTTTAGCATACAATATACACGATTAAATGTATAAATAATTTATTTACAATGATCAATATTACTGTCAGTTATAATGAGTAAACTGTTCTAAACGGTACAATACTAAATATTTATTACAATTTTACAAGATTTAAAAGTCCTAAGTACTACTTAAAATAATGACTTTTTAAAAAAAATCTTACTTGCAAACCGAACTCTTCAAATTGCTGCTGAACTTGCTTGTTGGTGGAGAGAAATCCAATTTCAGAGGGAATTTTGAGAAGTGAAGTTTAGGTTTGCGAATTGCTGCCCAGGAGGAGATTTATAATTGAACTTTATTTCACGTGCAAACAGTACTACCACGTGGCAGTGTCCGGATGTGCCACGTGACAGCACCACGACGCCCAAGGAGCACCGAGCTGACACATGGCGCCCTGGGGAGTGCAGATGGGTCACGGACTGTGGTAGACCGTGATCAGGTCTGATCACGTCGTCCTGGCCCACCGTGATCAGACTGATCACGGGCCGCGGCCCAACGTGATCAGGCCTGATCACAGACCGCCAGAGTCCGTGATCCATGCGGACACGCCACACGTCAACCGGGTCCTACTCGACTCCCTAGGAGCGGTCACCTATCCCGCCACGTGTCATTCTCCGCTGACACTCCCTCGCATGCATGTTCGCCACGTGTCTCGGCTGGCTGACACGGCAACTGTGGCCCACGTCATCCGTCAGGCTTTAAGCATTTAGGGTAAATATTTTTAACGGTAAAACATCTGGGTAAATTTTTTTTCCTGTTGGAGCATATGGGTAATTGTGCCCCAAAATTAGGCCCTAAAGGTTTGGCGCGTGTCCCACATGCGTCTCTACGCACGCAGGCCGTGCGTTAGACTTGCAGTGGACAACTGGTTAACTGACTGGCGCATGTGGCTTACGTGCTGTAAGCTGGCTGGTTAAAGAGGAACGCATGAGAATCGCGCGTTCTATAGCGTGTGAGATGTACGCGCACATTGGCTGAAGCATCTGGTGGTCAATCTTGCACATGGATTGCACACGCTATATGTGAGAGTGGCACACTGCAATAGAAACTAGTCAGTCTCAGCAGCTTTAACTCTCACGCTCCTGTCCAACATTGTACTCCATGTGTACGAAGCCAAACAACGTTGTCTTCAACCTTTTTGCATTCTGTTTGTTCATGGCTGATTTTCTAGCCATTAATGAGGTTTTAAGCTCCAAAAAATTTATTTTTAATCCCTTTTAATATCAAAAAAATTATCTAACCTATTTTAACACAAATTTATGCATTTATCAAAAGAAAATAATTCAAAAAATTATGTGATCTATAGTCTTAAAATTATCTAGAAAAACTTAAACTTTGGTCCGCAACATTCACGAAATTTAATACAATCAAACAAACAAAGTAATATTCTCGATATATTTGAGATCAGAATTTAACATTCAATCAAAAGAAAATAGATCCGATCAATTCAGAATTAAAATTCTAAATTTGATAATTTCATGTATGAAAATAAAAGAGAAAAATTGGAGATTTTATAAATTTTGCAAAGACAGTTAAACTTGCTTATAATCAAATAATTCATACTGTCAACATACTCTGATACTAATTATTGGAAGTATGAATTAAAATACTAAAATATAAAGTTGATTACAATAAAATTATAAGCGTATTTTGAGTATAATTTGATGAGGTGATGACTAATTTGAATGATGATGATGAGTAGAATTACAACTTACTTCGTCCCTTGGGTTATCTAGATACAGAGAAAAGGGAGAGAAAATTTTAGGAGTATAAATCCTTATTATGCAGCAGCAAAATAATAACCCTGATCTCTCTATTTAAGGTCAGACTTGTGATAGGAAACTACTGACCACTAAAAGGCTGTAGGTTGGGATCTCTACCCATATGGGCTTATGCATGATTCAACCTATCACGGATCATACACATTAAACTAAGGCCCAATCTGTTCTATGCTTAATGTTAAAATATAAAATTAATTCCTTAAATAAATATTTCATTAATTAATTAATGATAATCCACATAATATTTTTAATACAATTAATTATTTTATTTTAAAATACAACATGTTTAACATAATAAATAAGTTAACTTATAACTTATTGACTGCAAGCTAGTAGCTTATAAGTTCTTATTTGATAAGTTTCATAAAGTAACTTATAACTTATAAACTAAAATTTTATAAATTTACCCCTCATTTTTAAATTAAATAACAATCTACATTCTCATTGTGTAAATAAATATTTGGCGTATCCTGATTAATTCAATATAAATAAAAGTAAGTAAATAAATATATAATGTTATAGAAGATAATTAATTAAAATTTAGATTATTCTATTATTATTTAAATAATAAATAAATTAAAAAAATAAATAAAAATATATAATGTCATAAACATAATTAATTAAATTCTAAGTAATTATATTCTTATTTTAAATATTTTAATTACATTAATATAATTTGATCTCAAAATAAATATGAATTAATTTAATTAATGCATTTATTTATACTAATATGATCTTTTATGTTATTTTATATTTTTTAGCTATTTTAACAGTTAATTTTATCAAATATTTCTAATATAATTAATTAACTTATTAATTACTAACTAACTTTTAATTATCAACTAACTTGTCAATTAATTACACTAAACAAAGCCTTAGCCATCTTCAAATTTGAAATTACCAATTAATATAATTAACTAACTTATCAATTATTAACTACCTTCTAATTATTGGCTAACTTATTAACTAATTACGCTAAAAAAGCCCTAGCCAGATTGAAATTTGAAATTGGAACAATAGATTAAATTTTAATTATTAGAGTAAAGGCTTTCTTATTCTTGATGAAAGTGTAATAAAATTAAACACAATAAAATAACTTTCTTATTCTTGATGAAATACTTTTATGCAATAAATTAAAACAGATGGAAGGAGTAGTAAATATTCTCTAAAAACACTATTAAAAGTAGAATTAAATTGAGTCAAATTGAATTTTGATATTATAAAGCATAACTCAATATTGAAAGTTTTTTGAATTCAAACTAAAGATAATATTTCAATTTGAACTTACTTTGACTAATTAAAAATTATAAAATTCAAAGTTAGACTCAATTTGAATCCACTTTGATTCTAAAATAAATATAAATATCATAATAATAATTATAAATTAATTATTTAAATAATTGTAATATACATTAAAATTAAGAGAATAAAGATATGTTATACACTTTTTATAATATCTATAAAATTTTCTTCTAAATATTATATATAAATTTTATAATTTAATATATAAAAAATAGGATCAGCTTGGTAGACTAATAGACTAGATTTCAAATGATATGACTTTAATCTATTTTTATAAGGTAGACAAAAAATTTGGTAGGATAAATTATGTCAGATCATTGGGGACCTATGGACTAAGTAGCCTACTTCCGCCCTTACTCACAATATTTTCTTTCTTATACGTCAAATTCATATTCAACATAAATATTTAATAAGTCAAAACATTTGTTTGGCAAACACTCATAGTTCTTGTTATGGTTTTTTGTATTATCTAATAATAATAAATTATTTTGAAAAGATGTTAATGAAAAGGTGTGTCTTTAAAAATGTGAAGTTATAATTTTTTGAGATGAAAATTTGTGGGTTTTGGAATAAAAAACTTGTGTCCTTTCAAAGTCAACATTTATATATATTTACATGATTTTTCATGAAAATGTATTGGAAATTTTATAAATAAGAGTTACTATTTTGTCTTCTAATATAATCAAAGTGTCCCTTCCTCTTAAATTCTTATTGGGTTAATTCTGATTATAAAAATAGAAGAATTATAATTTTTTATTATTGGTTAGGTATTGTATTTTGGGATAGAAATTATATAAAGTCATCTGTAACTAAATGAGAAAATTGCTATCCTAATGATAATTTTTTGTAAATGCCTTGCCTAACATTTTTTTTTCTCCAAATTTTCTCATCTATTTGTTTTTCACCATTTTCTAAATATCCTCCTACAATTTTAGGATAGTAAAATTCTCCAAAATAAAATTTAGATTATGAAATTTTTTTCAAAGGAGATATTATTGGAGGAACTTCAAAATGTTCGATATACGATATTAGAAGTAGCAGGAATGTAAGATGAAGAAATTCAAACAAATGGAGATATCATAAATTTTTCTATACAAGACAGAATTAGTTTGAAGAATCAAATTGTTATAATTCAAAAGATAAATTTAAATTTTCAATTAATAATATTTTTGGTCATTTGAGATTTATATTGCTTTAATCTTGCATTAATTATATATATATATATAATGTTAACGCTTTGAAAGTAAAAATGGTGTTCTTCAACAGTATCATTTTTTAAATATTGAAAAATAATGCTAACGGTTGTCAACTGTTGGTCTTTCATCTCATTCGATTGCGTTTTGATGAATTTCTTGTTTGAATATGATTCTCGCAGCAATTTGAAAGGAAGGGTCTGCATATACGATTCTTTCTCAACCGCTAAGATGTGGAGTTGGATTGCATATTTTTAGATTATGGAATAAGCGTAATTGTCTCAAGTGGTGGCAATTTGAATTAAGATATACCAATAATTACTATAATATATTTTTTTTTCAGGTCATAAATGACGAACAACGTGGGACTTGAATAAGTCAAATTAGCGATTGGGTCCAAGCCCGTGCATGGGGTCTGTATCAAAGAAGATAAACAAAGAAATGTTTTGAGAGATTCAGCTAATTGGAAAATTTAAAAAAAAAAAAATCTTCGAAATTGATCGTTACCCAAAATTGCATATTGGTCAAATAAATCAACGACAAGAAAGAGTGAAGGCAAAGTAAAGTGGTGCAGTTTTTGTCTATAATTTAATGCCATTAACTGATCTTGCCTTTTGCTTGAGTTTGGATGCATACCATCGAAGGAGATAGGATGGTGTGACGTCTCTTTGCCCATGGTTTCATTAAATGGTGTTGGTAAGTTGACAGTTCTGTTTGAATAAGTGACTTCATCCTAGCTTGTATATACATGAATATAATTTAATTTTTGTTATTATTGTTATTTGTAATATGATTTTTGCTTTCAAGAGAAAATTTATAAGTTGCGGGACGGAATTCACGAGGAAGTGCAAGTAAGATTTTTAGAAACACTCATTCACATGGGAGAAAATTTTGAAGTGGACTCTTCGCAAGTGTATATATGATATTGAAAAATATAAACCAGCATTAATAAAGAATGTAAATAAACGAGGTAAGCACGGTTGAACATAGACAAAGTAAGCATTGAGTGTTCATCTTTAATAAAAATAAAGTAAGGTTTTGATACCCATAGATGAAAGGTAAATATAAATATTTACTGAATTAAAATAAAGTTAATTTCAGAACCTATCCTTAAATATATAAATATATAAGTATCTTGAGTAGGGATAAGGTAAACTACAGTGCTTATCTCTAAATGTATAAACACATAAATATCTTGAGTTGAGATAAAGTAAATTTATAGTACTTATCTTTGGATCAATGGTGCCACATCTTTTATTATACTTAAATTAGGTAAAAGAGAAAATTTTCTAAAACCATTGGAGGTATGAGATTATTGCCAACTAATAGAAATAATTTTAGTTGAATGCGACTTTATCATATTCATGTCAATTATAAAGCTTGACTTTACTACTTAAAAATCTTATACACGAGAGTTCAAAGGTGGCTTCAATTAAAATTATCCAAGAAATGTTAATGATGAGGTTGCATTTATGATAGATTAAAAATTTAAGGAGTAATGGGGGTAAATCTATTCCTATCAAAGTCTCATATTTGATAATGTACTATTATATTTACAACGAGAAATGTTGAACTTCTATTTTTAATAGATTCATATCTTATATGGGTTGCTAAAGCATTTGTCGACACCCTTAATAAATCTACCTTTGCAAATATAGAAGTGAAAGGCTTCTTGAGAATCGCTAAGTAAGATTTAAGATATACTTATTAAGTTAAGGATGACTGCATTTAAAATGTACTTGCTAAGTCAGGATGAATGCAAGGCTCATATAAAAAATATGCAACTGTAATAGAGTCATAAATCATTGCATAATGTAAATATGTAATCTTTATGATTCATATTCAATATAAAGGTTCAAGCCATGATTATCTTTTCGATATGCATTATGCAAATACCTAGCAAATTTCTATATTGCAATATTATGTTATTATTATTAGATAATAAGTGGAGGATTGTTGTAACTTTTTTGTACTGTCTAATAATAACAACAAATTATTTTGACAAGGTGTTAATAAAAAAAATGTATCTTTAGAAATGTGAAATTATAATTTTTTGAGATGAAAATTCTTGAGTTTTGGAAATAAAACTTGTATCTTTTTAAAGTCAATATTTGTGTCTATTTATATAATTTTTCATGAAAAGATATTGCAATTCTATAAATAAAAGTTAATTCCTCTTAAATTTCTACTTGAGTTAATTTTGATTATAAGAATAGAAAAATTGTAATTTTCTGCTCTTGGTTAGGCATTGTATCCTATGAGTAGTATTTTTATGAAGCCATCTACAACTAAATAGAGAAATGACTATCTAACAAATAGTTTTTTGAAAGCACCTTCTCTGAGGATTTCCTTTCTCCAAATTTTCTCACCTATTTATTTTTTTTACCATTTTATAAATTTCTCCTAACAATTCTACCCTAACATAAATACTTAATTTAAATAGCAAAAAACTGATAATTAACAAGAAAAAAATAACACTAATAGGTAATAATTAAAAATTGCATCAAACTACACAATAAATACATAAGAAACTATAAAAATTCTTTTAATTAGTATATATTCTTTTTCTAAATATTTTATTCAATAAAAATTGTAAAACATGTACTGTTATAACATTTTTAATTTATTATAATTATTATTTAATATTCCTTTTTTTAACGAAGTAATTTGAAATGAATGAAATGTTAATATTTTTGTGAACTATGCATAATGCATTAATAAAAAGATTATTATTAATTAAATAAGTAAATGAGTACTTGAGTCTAATACTAATAAAATGAAATTAGATTCTGTGATAGATAGGATCCATAACCTGGATTGGTTTATAAATATAAGGTCTTTACTTCATATTTCTTAAGATTTAAAGTTTTTAATTCTATTAGTTGAAACTAATTGCTTAAAGATAGAGAGACTGCTGAAGGAATGATTCTCATGAACTTTTGATTATTACAAAGAACTTTTATTCTATAGATATCAAGTATTTAGAAAATTATGAATTTGTTAAAATTAATTTAATCTATGTTTTTTCTCTCTCGATCATACTGTAATTGAAAGCCAAGATCATGATGATTGTATTTTTCACAAATATTTTCTTATAAATGTTATCATAGGCAAGTTTTGGCTTTCTATTATAGTTAATTTTAGGGGGAAAACTAAATGAGTAATTATCGGCCTTCTCATAGAAATTTATGCCAATAATGAATCAAGTAATTGCTACAATATATGCCTAAGTTTTACCAAATATGAAATATGCCTCGATAATTGTTAGGCAAATTTAATCATCAGTATGTGTTATGTTTTTTTTTTCCATGATTAGTTTGTTTGTGTGTTTTTGTGTGTAGTAAAGATATTGGAAGTTATGAGGTATATAGGTGTTGCTACAATAAGAAGAAAAGTTTATAAAAACTTAAAAGACAAAGGTGAAGCCTAGAAGAAATTTGAAATAGAACCTTGAATTTTGGTAATGATTACATAAGATACTATAAAGTAAAATTAACAAAAAAATATTTGAAAGACCAATTATGAAGAAATGAACCACTATTAAAGAATCTCTAATTATATCTGTGAGTTAATAAAAATCAAAAGAGAAATGTGAGGTGGTTAGAATCAAATTTCGAAAGGGATACTGGTTAATGTAAGAAGCATAAAACTTGAAAAATTGCTCCTTTGAAGAACTAGAACTTCCATAACCATAAAACTCCTTTTTAGAAAAATTTAAAACTTCAAATTTTAGGTTTTTTTAGGTTAGAAATTGTTGGGATAGGTTGTAGGAGATTAGGGTAGAAATTATAAGTGACATTTACATTAAGAATTATGCAAAAATTAGTTGAAATTAGCTAGGTAAAGACTAGGTTGAAATCAGGTTATATCACAAACTTATATATGGCTTTAGGCTAGAAGAGATAATGATCAATATGCATAGATGCATGGCCAATTGTGTAGCTGGCACATGGAAGCCAGTGCCACTCGATGAGTGATGGTGAAAACATTGTTGTTCTCCACTTTTTGATCACTCTCTAATGGGAATTTTGCTGAAATTACTTAAAATAAAGATAATTTTAATTATTTTTATTCATTTTATTTGAATGTTCAAATGGGCTTATTTTAAGCTAAAAATTCTATTATATGTTTATTGATATATTGTACATCATTTAAAATTTTTATGAAATTTTTAACATCATTTATGTATTTTAATAATATTCAAGGTGTTATTTTGTTAAATGGAAATTAAAAGTAACTTACGCTATGCCATGAAAAATTTATGTAATTGCATACTTGTCTTCGTGAGGCTAATCACATGAGTTTTTGGTTTAATTTTAATAGAAAAAATTAATTAAAAGGAAGAAGTTGTATTAATGACGTAAATGTCCTTCGGTAATATGTAGTTGATATAGTTTGTTGGCTATGGTGCACGTGTAGAGTTGAGTGTTGTGCATTTAAAATACTAAAATGCCTTTTACTATTAATGCTTTAGAGGCATGACATTTGATCCTTATATTATATTGTGAAGTTTAAAATGCCTTTTGGTATTTAATTTTATAACATGATACTATGTAACATCATACATTTAAATATTGTGAGAAAAATGTTAGCATGATTACATTATACATGCATTAATGGTTGATATGTTTTTCTTTAGTTGTTATGCAATAAAACTCTAGAAAGATGCTAAATAAGACAATAAGAAAGGACTGAGTTAACGTTTGTTTTGAATCCAATTTGATGGATGTGTTATTAGATATGTGGTGACTAAATAACTAGTTCCACAATCTACCTTATTAATTCTTCCTAATTGTTAGGAAATTTTAAAAAACTGGATATGGTGAATTGATTATTAGAGTGAGAAATAGTGAGAAAGTTGGAGTAAAGCTTATTGGGAATAAGTATTTGTGATTGCCTACTAGATATGAGCTGGTATTGAAAGATATGATTTTTGTACCTTTTATAAGAAAGAACTTAATATCAATTATAGCATTAGATTTGTAATTTTGGAGATAAAAATGTGATTTTATTCCAAGGCGTAACCATAATAAGCACTGGTGAACTTATAGATGGATTGTATAGGATAAATCTAGATCCGAGTTCTTTCAACATTATTAACATAATTACAGGGAAGAAAAGAAATAGAATTGAAGAAAACTCCTCCATGTTATAGCACAAGCATTTAGGTTATATTTTCAAAGGTCGAATTCAAAGATTGATTAGAAAAGGTGTACTACACAATTTTAACTTCTTTGAGCTAGATACTTATGTGGACTGTATTAAAAGAAAGCTTACTACTAAGGCCAAAAAAGGAAAAAGAGTTAGAAAACATGAGATGCTAGAACTTATCTATATTGACATTTACGATCCCATCACACCTACGACTATACAAGGTTAAATATATTTTATCATTTTTATTAATGATTATTTATGTTTCAGGTGCATAGAGTTGTTTATGGAGAAGTTAGAATCCTTGGATGCATTTAAGACATTGAAGGCAGCAATTAAGCTTAAATATAATAATAAAAATTACATATGTTAATTTTGATAGAAGAGGAAAATACTATGATAAATATGATAAGACTGGAAGGAACTCATGTCATCTTGCCATATATTTGTAAGAGTGTAGCATTGAGGCCAATTATATTATTACTGATAGACTAAAACAAAATGGGACAGTTAAAAAGACAAATAGAGCACTCCTTAATATGATCAGATATATACTTTCCCATTCTATGCTTCTAGACTTTTGTGGAGAGAAGTATTAAAGATTACAGGCTATATACTGAATCAAATACCAAGTGAATTTGTACCTACGACCCCATATGAACTACTAAATGGTAAGAAACTAACTTTGAGTCATTTCCACATTTAAGGATGTAGAATGGAAGTGAAGTTGTACATTCTTACTATTAGGAAACTTAATTCTAAAATAATATTTGTGTACTTTGTTAGTTATTGCATTAGCTTCAGAGGCAGTAGATTCTATTATCCTACTCACATTACTCGGGTTATTGGATTTAATAGAACTATTTATTTTGGGGATAAGTTAGATAATAGGATTCAAATACCATGGATTACAAACTTTAAAGAAGAAAGAATAATCATTCCTTTAATGTCTCAATCTATTAGTTCTTCATCTTCTAATCCTTTATAATATGATTTAATACAATCTTTGGAGGAAGATAAGGATGCTAATATTAAAGTTTATTTAAGGAGATCACTTAGAAAATGTTGATTGGTGATGTCAAATTGCTATATAGTGTATTTGTAGGAACATGAGTATGATTTGAATCAAGATATTGATCACATTACATTCTTTAGGCAATATCTGGTTCTAATTCTTCATAATGGATTACTGCAGCGAAGGATGAATTAGCTTTAATGGATAAAAATCCAAGTAGGGATCTTGTAGAATTACCTACAAATTGCAAGCTAGTTGGATTTAAATAGGTTTTTAGGACTAAGTGTGACATTCGCAGGCCAATTGAAAGATATAAAGCTAGGCTTATGGCTATATGCTACATTTAAAGAGAAAGAGTAAATTATAAAGAGATCTTTTCACCAGTATCGAAAAAGGATTCTTTTAGAATTATCATGGCATATATTGCTTATTTTGATTTGGAGTTGTACTAGATGAATATGAAAATGACATTCTTAAATAATGATCTATCTGAAATAATGTACATGAAGTAGCCAGATGAATTTTGAGAAAAAGGCAAAAAGTACTTGGTATGCAAATTAAAAAAATCCATATTTAATCTAAAACAAGTTTTTCGGTAATGGTTTCTTAAGTTTTATGAGATAGTTACCTTTTTCAAATTCTAGAAGAATAATGTTGACTAAAGTATTTATATGATGAAAAATACTAATAAATTTGTAATTTTGATCTTATATGTAGATGACATTCTCTTAGCAAGCAATGACTTGAACTTACTAATTAAGATCAAGTAATAGCTATTACATCATTTTGAAATGAAAGACTTAGGAAATACGTCATTTATTTTTGGCATTGAGATACTTTGTGATAGGTTCTAGGGTATTCTTGACTTGTTTTAGAAGTCATATATCTACTTGTTCTCAAGCTGCTTTGCCTATTTAGAAGGGTGAAATGTTTACAAAGGTCTAATATCCTCAAATTGATGAAGAAAAAGAAAAGATGGAAAAGGTTGCATATACATCAATTATAGGTAGCCTAATATACGTAACTTGACATTGCATTTATTGTGGGTGTACTTGGAAGATACCTAAGTTTTCTAAGTTAAAGACATTAGACTACTGTAAAAGGAGTTCTAAGATACTTATAGTGTATAAAGAACTTTATATTGACTTATAAATGATTGAAAGATTTTAACATTAGAAGCTATTCAAACTTGGACTATATTAGTTATCTAGATGATTCAAAGTTAAGATATGGGTATATTTTCATGATAGATAGAGGTGCTATGTTGTGACAAAGCATCAAGCATTTAATTATTTATGTTGCTTGTTATAAAGCTTTTTATAATATGGTTAAGGAATTATCTTTCTAAATTACATCTTGTGGAGAGTATTGCCAGGCCCTTAACCATTTTTTGTGATGCAACAACTCCATGGCTGTGAGTTTTTCTCTCAATAATAATAATTTCACCTATTAAAGCATTTTAATGTAAAATATCACTATGTGAGAGAGAAGGTATAGAAGCATGTTATTGTTATTGAGCACATTTCCTTAGGCCGTATGCTCATGGATCCACCTAACCAAGGGCTAAATAATAAGAACTTTTATTGACTATGTAAACCATATGAATTTGTGTAAAGTCCTATGATGTTTTGAGTTAGTGGGAATTGATGTACATGACATCATTTATGATTTATAAAGAAAATTTTATGTTGCCATATTTTTGTACATTTTAGTTATGGCATATTTATAAAAATATTTAGATCCTGTCTCATTGTTGTACTTGTATTATTTATATTTATTAGGCATTTTGGGTGGATGTTAGAATCTATTATGCATAAATTTACACACAGCTAAATCAAGTTGTGTAAGTCTTATTTTGCACGTATTGATAGTGTTGGGTAATGAGTTATGGGTGTTTAATATGTTTTAATGCTAATATTTTTTTAAGTATAATATTTTATATTATTAGACGCCTATGATCTCAATTGGACTAATAGGTATAAAAGTACCATTTTCATATTAACATTAATCTTTTTTATGATAATTATTAATAAATAATATATATCCAAATAGGATATTGTTAATATTTCTGTGGACTATATATGATTTATTAATAAAAAGATTATTATTTATTAGAACTCGTGTGATATAATTAAATGAGCAAATAGGTATTTGGCCCCCTAATAAAATGGGTTTAAATTTTATAATGAATAGGATCCACAACCTAAATTAATTTATAAATATAGGGACCCTTACTTCACATATCTTAAGGTCTAAAGTCTTTACTTCCATTGGTTGAAACTAGTTATTTAGAGATAAAGAGACTGCTAAGAAAGAAATTCTCATACACTCCTGATAATTATAAAAAGGACTTATTCTGTGGATGTTAGGTATTTAGAAAATCATGAATTTGCTAAAATTAATTTAATTTATATTCTTTCCTTTCTATTATATTGTAATTGAAAGTCAAGATTATGGTAAGTATATCTTTCACAAATATTTTCTTGCATGAAATAAATGAAATGTTGATAATTTTGGATAAAAATAAAAAAGAGGCTTCAGGTATATTTTTGTTTTTATTTTTAGAAATCAGTTTTTATTTTTAAAAAATATTTGTAAATTGAAAAAATAAAAAATAAGGAATGACTGATATTATAAATAAGAAAATATTTTATTTAATTATAAAATTAATAATAAAAATTTAAAATAAAGTTAACAAAATATCCAAAATTTATTTTTTAATTTTAAATTAAATATTTGAAATTATAATTTTTTAAAAAATATATTTTTGAACAAATTTTTTATTTTTAAAGATAAAAAATTATATTTAAAACGGGTAAACAAATTGTACCCTAATATTTCTGTAGATAGACATTAATGGGGGTCCACCGGACCACTAGTTAGGATTTAATTTTTGTTTATATGTATGGCAATATTTATTTATTATTTTTACAAGGAGAATAACAATAGGTATTGATTTCGAGTCACTTTTTTTTTTTTTTTTGGATGCAAAGCTCTCAATTAAAAGGATTAAGAATAAGAATGTATGAATGTATATGATGTATGGGTTCTATCACGCATTTATCATAATCGAGACCAGCAACAGTGACGTACGGGTGATTTTCACTACAATTAAAGATTCCTCCAGATGAGACCGTCCTCTAAAAGGCGGAAAAGTCTATAGTCAATTATTATATTATTAATATAATAATATATTATTAAGTTTAATTATTAATATATTAATATATAATATATAAAATTTAATCTTAAAAAAATTAATATACAACTATATTTTATAATTTATCAATATATTACGCCAATCCAATAAATGTATCGAAATCTCTTTCTCCAATGGGCTGGTCACAACTCCCAATCCCACTCATCGTTGTGTGCTCTTGAAAAAGGTAACAAAAACTTGCGTGTTCACGAAACCGTCAAAGATAGTAATATATTAATAAAGTTTGTAATCTTGCACATTTTTATTATTGTCATATCAAATTGTCAAATTTTCAATTTAATAACTTGCTATTATCATTATTTTTTTATTAAAAATTAGTGCTGATTATTAACTGTTTTTCTTCTTTTTCAATTTTTTTAATTTAGATTAAATTAACCATAAAATAAAATTTATTAAAAACAAATTTTTTTAGTAAAATGAATAAAAAATATTGATTTAGATTTATTTAAATAATTTTTTTTGAATTAAAATAAATATATTAAAAATGAAACATATATTGTTATTTATAGAACATTACAAGTAGAACTAGCCATTTAATTTATTTGTACTTACTTATTTTCATAGTTTTTAATATGAGATTAATCCCGTTCAAAATAATAGTATTTTTAAAGATTGAGCCGGAATGCTTTAGGTTTGAAACACCTTAAAAACTTGAGTTATTATTATTGAAAATTGTTGATATAGAATTCGTCATTGTATATAAAATAAAGTCATCTAGAAGAGTTTAAATTTTTAGAAGGATAAGTATTTTGTATTATTGGATTTTTTAATTTTAAAATAAATCGATTAAATAAAAATAAATTGATGATAAAAATTATAATTATATCACTTCATTTTTGAAAATATCTATTTATTTTTAAAAAAGACGAGGTGAGTATAAAAAAGTATTAAAATTAACGTATTTTTTAAATAAAAGAAATATAGATATAATTACATTAAAATTTAGGATAGGTGCGAGTATTACTTGAATAAGAATGAATAAATTCCTTAAATATGTTGGCAGATCATAGTCCAATGAAGCCAAAGGTGATACTTGCCGGAACATTTAGTGAAAAGTAGGTATGAGGTTATTATCAAAATCAATGCTAATAATAAAGGCATAAGGAATTGGTTATAATACAATATCAACAATAATACCAAGAGAGAACCTGATATATCATTATATAATCCCAATCATAGAGCCAAAAAAAAAAAAAACAATTACAAGTGATTACTACAGATTGATTTTAAAGTCTCACGTTGACTGGATTTAAACTTAATTGTGGTGTATAAATAGTAAGTCCCGATTACGATTGATTTTAATAAATTGCATGGCTTAAAAAAAAAAAACAATTACAAGTGATTACTAAAGATTGATTTTAAAGTCTTACGTTGACTGGATTTAAACTTAATTGTGATGTATAAATAGTAAGTCCCGATTACGATTGATTTTAATAAATTGCATGGCTAAATAGAGATTCTTATTTTATTTAGAAAGAGGTAAACTCATGAAAATATACATGGCTCCTAACTACAATTGTATTTATTGAGACTACCTATTTAAATGAGTAGAGTTCTGTATTTTCATGAAGTCCATATTAATTAATTGTTAAATATAGCGATTATAGCCATGTTCTTGAAAAGAATCTTGATTCCATGAAAATACAAGCGGCTTTTTGTCATTGGTGAAGCTACATATATTTTAATAAGAGCATATATCCCTACTGACTTTTTAAAAATTCTATATAAAATTATGTGTATCATTCAAAATATCTTCAGTATTTAATAAATTTTATTTTTACTGAAATATTAAAATACATGTACCTCCACTTATTCCAAGGTCCTAAATTTGCCATTACTTTATGATTTTGAGAATTCACATGGGTTCTCTTCCTTTCATTTTCCATATATTTCTTTTTTGATGGAGTGTGTGATTGAATCAAGTTTTTCTAAAGTGTAGGATGTGCTTTAGAAGATAAAGTAAGATATTATAATTCTTAATGAGAAAATCAAGGATGTAGATAGTTACAAAATTAAAAATTATTTTTTATATTTATTATTATTTATTTAATTCTGAACCTTTAATTTTTCTTATTAAAAATTGTAATATCTCATTTTACCTTCAAAAGTGTAATTAGATCCATATGCGCTCATGATATACATTAGGAGTCGTTGAATTTGCAAAAGTAGCACAGGTGTTAAATAGATCACAACTTATGTATTAGTTCATGCCTATTATATGTTTTGATAGGTTTGGATTTCTAAAAATTGAATTTGTTTTGGACATGGACAATATGGATCAATTCATCCTAAATCGATCATCGTGGATTGATCCATTTTCATTTGATTTATGGACTCGTAGTTAGAGCCCATAGATCGGTCTGTGCCTATTGTGAATTTTGATGAATTTAAACTTCCTAAAATTAGGTTCGTTTTGGACATGGATAACATAAACTAGTCCATGTCCATGATCTAACTCATTTGACATGCTTAAGAAATAACATTTAAAGTCTTATTTCCCTATAAATAGTAAAAAAGTAAATCATTTAGTTTATTGTTATCTAATAAAATATGAGAAATAAGACTTTTCAAGAAGTACTATTTCCTAAAGCATGAGAACTTGTTTGTTCTTTTCTTCTTAGGTAAATTTTATTTCTTATATTTTTTATGAATATAAAGATAAAATTATTTTTATCAAATTTAATTAATGATAATTTTATTCTTTTATTGAATTGATGGATTGATGTTAAGGAAACAAAGGAAACAATTTAATCTTGTATTACATTATTGCCATATCAATATTTTGGCATTATATGATCGAAGGCAAATAAATAAATAAATAAAAGCATTGTTTCTATTTCATCGAGTTTCACTTTAGTCTTGTATTATGAGATTGATGATATTACATATATATTAATGTATGCAAATTTTTTGTGCCAAAGTAAAATTGCTTAGTCTTTGGCATTATGTGATTAAAGGCGAAGAAAGCACCGATCTTCTACTTTCTGCTTGCAACTCTATCTACTCTGATTGCTTTTCCTTTTATCTGTAAATAGTTTGATGGCTTTTTATGCTATATTTTCATATGTTTTTTCTTTAACTCATCTTACGAAATATATCAAAACTTGTCTTTTGCTTCCTTTTTTTAGCTTTCTAAATAAAATTTTTATCTTTTAGAAAATATCTTATTATTATGGTGTTTTGGCAACAACTATTTTAAAAATATGTCCTGTCATTATGTTGATTCCACTATAAGTCACAAAATGCGATGTTATACTAATGGTTTATTTAGAGGTTTGCTGGCATATCTTATGATAGTTCTCCAAATTAAAAAAAATTAAAATTATGAGTTATAAGTTAATTTAATTTTTTTATGAAAAATATAAAATTATGAGTTAAAAATTATGATAAAAAAGATACTACATACATAATTTCAAACAAAAAGGAACTAAAAATAATTAAAAATTTATTAATATATATTATAATAATTTTGAGGGTATAATATTTATTTTATTAATATTTTCTAAAAAATTTAAAATTAAACTAAATAAAATATAAAAAATTATTCTTATGGAGTGTCACTTACTCAATATATATCAACTAAACATTTGAACATTTTCTGAAAAATTTATATAGAAAATTAATTTTTAGAAAATTCAACTTCTCGTGCAAAAAATTTATATAAGAAATTATTTTTTAGAAAGTTCAACTTCTTTCAGAAAACTTGCTTCTCATGTGAACTAAATGGCTTCTTAGAATTTTCCTTAGTTATTAAGAAGTCATTTGATTAATAATAGAAATAAGTTTTTGTCGAAAATTGGATTTCTTGGGACATAAATTCTCTTGTGAATCCAAAAATTGCTAAAGTTATTTAGTTAATAATAAGAAATTAATATGTCCAAAAAAATATTTTTTTTCATTTTATATGAATTAACTTTAAACTTCCTATAGTGTATTATCAAAATAATTACTATGCTTGTTAGAATTGTAATAGATGACTTACATATACATATATATATATATATATATATATATATATATATAATCATGGTAAGAATAAAAAGATAAGGTCATTATTAGTTAAATTAAGTAAGGATAGTTTTGTATTTTTTATCCATAAATGAAATGGGATGGTAACTAATTAAGTAATTCATATTTTTTTTTACTTCTTAAAAAATTATACTTTTCATGTAATTTTTTTACTAATCAAACTACCTCTATCTCTAAAATAGGTAGTTTAAATCTAACAATTGCCTTGTGTCAACTAGGCTTGAAACATAACAAAAAATTTGTTTGATCAAGCTATAAATAGGGAGGGACTTTGGTGCAGTGGTACGCCAACTATTATTATTAGATTTTATCTATTCTATATAGTACCATACAAATAAATAAAATTTAATGGTAAAAACTAATGGTGTACTACCATAGGCATTACCTTGTAAATATTATGCAAATATTAGAAACATAAATAAACTTGTTGCAATTTATCAATAATTTCAATAAATATTATAATAGAATTGTTGCCAGAAGATAAAATTAATAAAATTTTATATTAGGGTAAATAGATGTTTTGGTCCTTATATTATAATTTGATTGAATTTATAATCTAATCCTTCTAATTTTATTTTATAGAATTTTATCTTAAAATTTTAAATTACTTGTAACCAAATCCTCGCTATTAATTAGTATCACATCCAATAGATCTTACATATTTACTTTTTTTATTAATTAACCAAAATAAATTTATCTTTGCGAAAGCTATTACATTTTTATTTTCATAATTAGCGAGAAAAAATGAGTAGTACAAATTGAAAAGAGTAGAAAACAAATAGTGAACTTAAATTTTCCACAAGCACATAAAACAATCTGAATATAAAATCCTCAGGTAACTCATTCCAAGCCACAATATTTCCATGATGGCAATAAACACTTTCCACTTTGAGAATTCACATGCATCCTCTTCTTTTCATTTTGCATCTTTTTTTTTTTTTTTAAATGGTGTAACTATTTGAAACCAATTTTTTAAAGTGAAAGATATTTTTTAAAGAGTAAAGTAAGATATTACAATCTTTAATAAACAGATGTGAATAATTATAAATTTAAAAATTATTTTATAATTTATTATTATTTATTTAATTCTAATTTTTTTCTTATCGAGAATTGTAATGTTTTATTTTACTTTTTAAAGTGCATGTTGCATTTTAAAAGTTTAGAAGAGCAGGATCTATCTGTGCTTATGGTAGACATTAGGATTTGTTTAGTTTGTAAAAGTAGCATGTAAAGTCCTATTTTTCAAAAATAAAAAAATAAATTATTTGAATGGTCATTATCTAATAAAATAGAAAAAGTAGGACTTTTAGGAAGTATTATTTTTCATAGAGTATGAAAAGTTATTTACCTACCTCCTTTTAAGTAATATCTAGTTCCTATATTTCTTATGAATAAAAAATAAAATTATTTTCACCAAATTTAATTAATAATGACTTTATCTTTTCATTTAATTGATGGATTATTGTTTGAGATATAATTTAGTCTTGTATTACATTATTGCAATATCAATATTTTTGCATTATGTAATTAAAGGTAAAAAAAAGTATAAAATAAAAAAAGTAGGACTTCTCAAGAAATATTATTTCTTATAGAGCATGAAAAGTTATTTATTCACCTCCTTCTAAGTAAGTTCTACTTTTTGTATTTTTTATTACTATAAAGATAAAATTATCAATTCACTAAATTTAATTAATAGTGACTTTATCTTTTGATTTAATTGATGGATTATTAGTCTTGTATTACATTATTGCAGTATCAATATTTTCGCATTATGTGATTAAAGGTAAACAAAAAAAAAGCACTAAACTACTTTTTATTTAATTGGGTTTTATTTTAGCCTTGTGTTACATGAGTGATGGTATTACGTGTATAAATCATATACAAATTTTTGTTCCAAAGCAAAAGGACTTAATCTTCGCCATAATGTGATTAAAGGAAATGAAAGCACCGATCTTCTCCTGTCTACTTGCAACTCTCTCTACTTTGATTGCTTCTTCTCTCCATTGTAAACCATTTGATTTTTTTTAACTTAATTTTTGCATGTTTTTTCTTTAACACGACTCATAAAATATATCAAAAACTTGTCTTTTGCTTCCTCTTTTAACTTTTTATATAAAATCTTTAACTTTTAGAATAAGTCCTATTATTAGTAATTTGAAAAGGCAACAATTTTAGAAATATATCCTATTATATTATTATGTTGATTTCACTACAAGTCACAAAATATGACATTTTATTAATATTTTATTTTAGAAGTCTAGTGGCATATCTTATGATAGTTTTTGAAGATAAAAAAATATAAAATTATAAGTTATAAGTTAATTTGATTTCTTTATGAAAATATAAAATTATGAGTTAAAAAATATGATACAAAAAATACTATATGCATGATTTTAAAGAAGAAGGACTAAAAATAATTAAAAATTTATTAATATATATTATAATAACTTTAAAAATATAGTGGTTATTTTGTTAATATTTTTAAGAAGTTAACAATTGAACTAAATAAAATATAAAAAATTACTTTTTAGAAAGTATCACTTCCTTAATATCAATCAAATAACTTTAAGGATTTTTCAATTCAAATAAAATAATTACTTTATAAAAATTCAACTTCCTCCAAGAACTTACTTTTTACGTAAATTAAATGATTCCTTAGAATTTTTCCTTAGTTATTAAGAAGTTGTTTAATTTACACAAGAAATAAGTTTTTAAGGAAATTTGAATTTCTTAGGACATAAATTTCCTTATGATTTAAGAAGTATTTAAAATTATTTAATTGATAGTAGAGAATTGACACTTTCAAAATATTAATTTTTTGTATTTTGTATGATTTAACTTGAAATTTCTTATAGAATATTATCAAAATGATTACTATGTTGTTTAGAATCGTAATACATGTACACACACACTAGGGTAAGAATAAAAATGCAAGATAGTTATTAGTTAAATTAAATAAAAATAATTTTATATTTTTACCTATAAATGAAACAGGTTAGTAACTAAGTAAACAATTCACATATTTTCTACTTCTTAAATATAACTTTTCACCAAGCAATCCCTTCTAAGATACATAACTCAAATCTTACAATTACGTTGTGTGAATTGGGCTGGAAACATGAAAAAAATTGTTTATTCAAGTTATAAATATTATGTAACTATTTGAAACATTAAATGACCTTGCTGCAATTTATCAATAATTTCAATAAACATTAAAATAGAATTGTCGCAAGAAGATAAAATTAATAAAATTTTATATTGGGGTAGATAGATGTTTTTGTCCTTATAAGTTGATTGAATTTGTAAGCTAGTCCTTCTAATTTTATTTTATTGAATTATATCTTGAAATTTTAAATTATTTGTAACTAAATCCTCACCATTAACTAGTATCAAATCCAATAGATCTTACATATTTACTATTTTTAGTAATTAATCAAAATAAATTTATCTCTGCCAAAGCTAGTACATTTTTATTTCCATAATTATGATGCAAAAAATAATGCATAGTATAAATTGAGGAGAGTAGAAAACAAATAGCAAACTTAAATTGTCAACAAGCACATAAAACAATTTGAGCATAAGGTCTCCAGGTAACTCATTCGAAGCCACAGTATTTCTATGATAGAAACAAATACATAGGATGGCAATAAAGTTGAAAAAAAGGATAACTAAGTATAGGAATTAATTTAAAAAATGTTATTGGTATAAATTTTTTTATACGAAAATTAAGAGTTTATAAATATATTTTGATGAAGTAAACATGATAAGTTAATAAAAGCAAAATGAAAGTTGGTAACCAAGTAGGATGGATATGCTATTTGAATCAATTTAATGTTGGGGAATGGTAAGCGCTTAATTATAAATAATTTAAAACTTTAAGTAGAATGTAATTACAAAAGATAAACCTATAGACTACATTACAAATTCAGTGAAATTATAAGTAATAATTCTTCTATTATCTCTTTATATTAGTATAATAACATCTTATCACTAATTTAGTAAGTAAATCAAGCAATTTAAACTATATATGTATTTCAAGTCATTTCTTCCTAATGACTTATAATTTTACTTAAAAGGCATATATTGTGATCCCAAAAATGCTACAACGTGAAATTCGAAATTGAATTTTAAATCTTTTATATTTATTGAATTGGATTTTATAAATTTGTCCTATCATTTCGTATTCAATAATAACACTTGTTTTGAATTTGAAATTTAATTTCAAATCACAATATATATATATATATATATATATATATATATATATATATATATATATATATATATATATATATATATATATATATATATATATATATATATTGTATTGCTATTACAATCCCTTCATTTGAATCCACCATACTGCAACAACTAGAAGACAATTTCTTGTAAGTTGCAATTAACTAATTTTGTTATCTAAAGAAATCCAACATTTGCAAGAATTGTGAACAAAAGCTATTTGTAGAAAATGCAAATCTAAGTGTGGGAGGAAATGTGTGAGGAAAGAGGGGAAGAGAAGGCATAGATTCTTCAATCTTCTCAACATTTCCATGCAGACTATGTGATCTTTATACAGACATATCAAATGATTTAGGGCTCACCAAATCACTAAATGAGAATATCATGAATTGGTCCCAACGGCCAGATGACCATACCAACACAAAAGAGGGAAATTATATTCCATAAGATTTTCAAATATTGTGTAAGAAAGTGATGCATTTAGAAGTTGCATTTAGACGGCCAAATTAAATTTTTAATGGTGTAATGATATTTTATATTATTACTTTTTTCATATTTTGAATTTGTATTTAAAATTATATATATATATATATATTATATACATTTAAGTGACTTTCTGCTCTTAAGAATTTAGGATTTATATTTTATATGTGGGTGGCGTAATCGTACTTACAAAAAGATAAAATTAAGATAAAATTTTTAATATTTATTGTAAGATTTTTTATTCAAATTATATCATGTGTATTAATTATTTTATTATAGTTACAACATTGATAATTATTATAATTATTAAATTAAAATTGTTAATAGTTAATAGAATAATTAATACATATACCATAATTTGAATGGAAAATTTTACTATAAATATTTAAAGAAGTTCATCTAAGTTTTTCCGTTCACAAAATAACACAAAAAACATTACCGTGTGTTCTATTTTTTTTTTCAAGTACAAAGAGATAACATACATAAAAAGATACAGAATTCGTGAAAGTATTTTGTGTACCTTGGGGGTAATTAAATTTTCCTGTCTGTATATAAATATAAATACGTAAAATTATCTGCAGAAGTTTTCCTTGCCTTACCTACCTTGCCTACCTGCCTTAAATCAAGGAAATTACAAGAGACAAAATGATAATTTTTTTTTTCCAGTACGAATGTTGTGTGCTTTTCAAACATTATTTTAATGCAGAGCGTCATTCGATTGCGAGGGGGCAAATTTTCAAACTGAACTTTTTTTCTCATATTTTTATTTTTTAAAAACTATATAGAATACCAACGACAGTGTTCAAGTGGTAGGAGTTTGGTCTCCTTAAGTAAGGTCTCGGATTTGAGTCTTGTGAATGGAACAAAACTGTCACTAGGAGAATTTTACCCCCATATTAGATTCTCTCAACTCGAATTCGGATTAGTTGAAAGTCCAATGTGACCTACCGGATACCGGATAATCATAAAAAAAAAACTATATAAATATATTTATTTCTAAAAAATTAAATATTAGAAAAATCTTTAACAATATGTAGTTTAGCTACTTATGCTATTGATTCTGACTTTGTACAATTATGATCATATAGGTTGACAATTTTATTTCACAGGATTGTTAGGTGTGAGAGCTAGAATATAGCATAGAGACAAGAATAGAATGCCAAAGCAGAAAAATAAACTGTATTTTTTATTTATTTCTGATAATCAAACCTATGAATTTTCTTCTCATCTTACTTCTTCTTAAACATTTGGATAATATATAATAACAATTCGCCTAAGTGGTTTGATCCCTTTCTTTTTCCCAAATGAATAAAACTTGGAGTGGAATCATAGTATCTAATATCAAATATTATTACATCATTAATTAATAAAATTTATAATATTATGGCTGTGATATCATCTTTAATTACAATTTATTGCGAACTTTTCCCGCCATAATCATATTTTCATAAATGTTTTTATACGGATTCTAATTGTCACAATCTTAATTGTTATCGTTTTCATTATATGAGATGGTTTGACTAATTTTACCACGCAAGGTCAAATTCCAATTCGACAGCATTAGCTTATTTTTATGAAAAAATTAAAAATATAATTATAAGATATTAAATTGTTTAAAAAATCATTTATTTTATATTAAATGTAAGAGTATAATACAAAATAATATCTTATATTTTATAGGACATTTGGTTTGTAGAATCTTATATTTTGAAAAATTTACATTCCCAAAAATGTAATTTCTAGATATGTAATTCTGAGAATATAAGATTCTTATGTTTGATTAAATATACATATTCTTGAGAATATTTTTTTTTCATATTTTTAGATATATTATATTCCCATATTTGATTCATACTTTATATTCCTAGGAATCTTATTACTTTTTAAAAAAATACTTTTATAATTTTTTGTTATAAATTGTAATAAATTATAGATTTAATTAAAATATATGAATAAAGATATTGAAAACTTAATAAATTAATAATTTAAATTTTTTGATTAAAATATAATAAATAATTTAATATATAAAATATTAAAATTTTTAATAATTTAAATATGAATTTTTCATATAATTAATTATATAAAATAAATAAGTAATTTATTCATTGTTGACAAGAAACTTTTATTTTCATAAAAAAATAAGAGAGAAAGAAGAGAAATAATATTTTTTAAATTTAAATTGAAAAGAACATAAAAAATTTAAATTTTCAAATAATTAAATATATAATTATACATTTTATCTTTAAATGTTCTTTTTTCCTTTTTCTTCATTCAAATAAGAGAACAAATTAAGGATTCATTTATTTATTAATAAATATTTTTTATAAAAAATATTATTTAAATTGATGATTAAAAAATAATATCTAAAATTTAAAAATAAAAAAGTAAATTTTTTAAATAATTTTTTAAATTTATATTAATATTAAATAAATAAATTTTTTAATTTTAATATTTTATAATTATGTTTTATAAAAAATACTTTTTACTATAATAAAAAGATATATTAATTCTGGGTCAAGCCTAAAGAGTGTACTCACATGAAACAGTTACACATATGACAAAAATCCATATTATTGGAATATTTCCTGTGGCCTCTTATGAATATGTTTCTAATAATTGAAATTGATATTAATATGATAGAATCATAAGTGAGTGAATCACTTTGTCACAGTCACAACTTTTATCATTTTATTGTATCTTAAACTAAATGTCAGTGAAATTGATTTCAAATGATATTTAATAAATTATGAAAAATTCATTTTATTTATAAACTTGTTTGGACGTTCTATTATATCAAATAAAAATATTCTTAAATTTCAAATTTTTTTTGATTTCAAATGATATTTAATAATTATGAAAATTCATTTTATTTATAAACTTGTTTGGACGTTCTATTATATCAAATATAATATTACTTAAATTTAATTCAAATTTTTTATATTAAATGAATAGGATTAAAATTAGAAATTACTTATTTATTTTTTAGTTCTTTAGTGTAATATCCTAATTATTATGAAAAAATTAAAATGAAAATATAAGTTAAAAGTAAAAGATGAAGATGAACAAATTTCAAACTAAGTTAGAATTGGAATATGAAAATTACTTTTTTTAACTTATTTAGTGTAATTATACTTGTTATCATAAAAATATTAAAAATGAGAAATATAAGTTAAAATTGAAAATAAAAATAGAAAATTTTTAGAATAAATTAGGGTATAAAAGAATGAGATAAAATTGTTCTTTTATTTTAGTATCAATATTTCTATAAGATGGGAATTTGAGATATTTACCTCCTCCTATAAAAATATTTGGGAGGAAAATTAGGTTCTAAAATATTTCTAAAAATATTACATTCCCAAATAAATTTTTTACAATTTTAAACCAAATATGAGATTGCAACATTCCTAAGAAATATTTTCGAAAATGTGAAAAATATTTTGCGAACCAAATACTCCTTAAGAGGAAGTTGTTTCTCTTCGCTATCATAACATTAGATATTATAGTTTTTTAATCAAAGTAAGTGAGATATCCTAATATCTACTCTTTTAATTAGATGAAAAAAAATCATATTATTAACTACTAAATGGTACTTTATTCATTCTTTTTTAAATGTTATTCAAGGTCAATGCACAAGAATTATTAAAGATAATAAATAATTTTAATTTTGGAGTAAATGAATTATAATTTATTGATATATCTTCTATTAAAAGTCAACTAGTAAGTAAAGTTATTAAACATTAACTTAGATAATAAATGTAATATTTGAAAGAAGATAATAAATATATTATTAGTTTCTTAATTAGACATATAAATAGGAATAATTTTTTTTCTAAAACTATACTTAAGAAAAACGGATGGAACAATAAAATAACAAATAGCATTTATCTAATTTTAATTGGAAAATAAAAATTTATAATATTTAATTGTACTTACTCTTTCCCATCTCCATAATAAATATATTCATTAATAATTGAAGTGATTGCTGGTGTAGCAAATTAATTTTTAATATTTTTAATGTTTTATTATATTGAACTAATGGTTTAATTTTTTTGTATAATTAAAAGAGTGGAGATTGTAAAATTTTATATGAATGTGAAGGTTTGTAATTTTATTTTTATATAAGTAAATAAGGTTTAAAAAGAAAAGGAATTTGTCTTCGAAATCCTAGAACAGTTACTTTGCTTCCGCCTTCTTTCACTCTGTTAGATTGTGGGTAATCATAAGCCGGCGAATATTTGGAAAGGTCTACTTTTCATTAAGTTGAATATTTTTACGATAAGATAAGCGTTAACTTTAAAATTTATATTTTTTAGTTGGTTTATTTATTTATTTAAAAATATAGAAAAACCGATTTAATAATTATAAAAAAATACTCAACCCTCTCAAAGAAAGAGTTTCTAATCTTACCGAAATTTTCATATCTTTTAATAAATCAAAAAATTATTTTCTTAATCTTAGGAATCATTCAATCATGATGTTAAAATTATTGATTTATTATAATATAATAAAAATAATATTGAAATTCAGATAGTGTTATAGGAAACTTTATTGTTTATGAAGTTGAATCTTTTTGTTATTAAATTATTTTTTTAATTTAAAAAAATTAAAATTTAAAATATATATTTTATTATATTAAAAATAATATAATAATAAAAAAATTAATGTCTTAAGATATAAAGCTCCCATAATGTCATCTTTAAAATTTTAATATCACGATATGAGCAGAAAATTTTCCTCTAAGGGGAAACAACTCAAAATCTATCTCTTGTACAGATAACAAGTAAAGTCAAACCAGTTAACTGTCTCTCCTCTCTTGGCACACAATATCAACAGCCAGCCTGGGGAAGAAACACATCAAAAAGTCAGAACATGTTATTATAAAACCAAATATGAATCGGCTGTGAGCTAGGCAATTTGACTTGTGAAGGGGAAATTCTAGTGAAAACATTTGAACCCATTTCATGAAAAAGTCAACGGTTGGGAGGAAATGGGTGATCTAACTTGCCATTGGTCCTCATGTGCAGATGCACAAATTGGCGGCAGATCTAAATGAATGCTGCCTAAATTTGTCATCCGAATGAGGACCTTCAGATTGGGCTGCACACATTCCAAAGCCATTGGAAGAAAAAGTCGATTACTAGTTCATTGTATGTGTGTGGCAGAATGCTGCAATGCTACCCTCCTCCATGCCGATCACGACCTATCAATTAATGAAAGTGCTTGCTGAACACTTGCACACTACTGCATATTCTCAATTTTCTAGGATGCAAAGTCACAAAGAGGTGCCAAACTTACATCTTTTGTACGCGTGTAAGCATGTGTTAATTTAGAGCATTATTGTTGTATAATTATTATACCTTACGTTGATGGTTAGATTGAGGAAGAGTCTACGGTAAATTAATTAATGATATAATAGTATATTAATATATTATTAAATTAATAAATTAGTAATGTATAGTATGTTATTATATGAATGATGAACTATAAATTTTTTTCAAAGATTAAAATATAATTAAATATTGTATTATCATTTAAAAAATTATATAGTATTATATTTTAATTTATATTATTAATAAAAAATTTAATGATCACAATTTGCTCCTTACTTTCATATAAGATTAGTGCACTTACTAGATATGTAGCATGTATAACACACACAAAATACATCAAATGAGAACACAATGAGTAGAAGAAATTAATTATGAGCATTACATCATATATTGATAATCAAAATCAAAGTATAAAATGTGCAACTTATCTAAGTGATCACTTACCTTTATTTATGTTTAAATACTAACAAGAAACGCAGATAACAACCATTCAATTTTCTCACTCATATTATACACGAATAATACTAATACTAGTGTGTCCTAAAGAGGACATACACAAGATCATGCCGAGTCAATTAGAAATTGACATGTAAGTTACTTATAAATAATTATACTTAGTTGCAATTATATGTCTTGATTCCTATTTAATTTTATGCGATACATGAAATATATATATATAAATTTTATGTGTAAAATTTATTTTCTCTTTTACAAGTATAAGGATATTATGAGAATCATAGATGTGCAGTTAATCAGTATAATTTTTACTAAATTGTAATATTATGTATATTAATATTTTAAAAATTGGGCTAGATACTAAATAAAAAATACTTTTGATTTATGGTTTAATTAGTTCAACCAATTGAACCAATAGTTAAACCAAATAATATTATAATTAGGATATTATATGTACTATGTATAATTTTTTAATAAATTAAATATCTACTCTTAAAATGAGTCTTAAAAATTAGCATATAGTATTGTTGAGTTTCAATCCATTTAATTTATTAATTTACTAATGAATCTCTTTTTTTAAAAACATTTTTATGGATTGAGTTATTGAGTTTTGTCTCAAAATTATTAATTTTTTTGGTAAAAAATGAAAAAAATGAATGAGCCAAAACAATTTTTGTTAACCGGACCAATTATTTAATTTAATCTAGTTTTTGCTGGTTCTGCCTGGATCAAATGGTCAGAATGATTTTAAAGGATGGTCCGAATAATTTGAAGGACCAGCTGTCGGGCCAGTTATCCGGTCCAATTTTACAAATATCAAAATATATGTATGTGTGTGATAATTTAATTTAGATTGGTTCTCCAAAACTAACCGAAGAATTATATGCATATGCTTAAATACAAATCATTTCTTGAACGGTGAGTTGAATTTTAAAAATAAATAACAATTCCCAAAAGGCGGTCACCTACATTTTAACCTACCTATTAGATAATACGTCAGAGGCCACGAAATGCGCCATCATAAAATTACAGTGAGGCAACATGAAGATGGCACTAATTACATGACAGAAGTAAATCAAAATGCATGCCAAAGAACATTGTCAAAATTCCAAATCTAAAAGAAAAACACAAGTAAGAAGAAAAATTAAATGTGAAATTAATGCCAACGGTGTGGTTAACCAAAGGTAGCAGTCAACCTTCTTCTGCATCCTTTTAATGACCTCTCTATAAATATCCCTTGCACTATCTTCTTCCCAAACACAACACCTTCTTCCCCATTCACTCATTTCTCAGAAATCTAGAGAGAGAAAGCTTGAGAAAACCAGAGATTATGGTTTTCCCAATGGTGCTTCTCAGGCTGGCAGACTGGGTTTTGTACCAGCTGCTAGCCAATTCATGTTACAGAGCTGCAAGGACGATGAAAACTTATGGTTTCTTCTTTGAAAATCCACCATTTAAACCAGCACAGCAAATTCCTTCTTTCCCTAGCATTTCCAAGTTCTCTAATTTTGAGGGCAGAAAGTCACAAACCCTCGCTTGTGACTTTCATGGGGTCCTTCTGAGGACAGAGTCCTTCTTTCCCTATTTCATGCTGGTTGCCTTTGAATGTGGCAGCATTTTTAGGGCACTCTTCTTGCTTCTTTCATGTCCTATATTGTGGGTTTTGGATCATGAGCTCCAAATCAGGGTAATGATCTTTATAACCTTCTGTGGGCTAAGGATGAAGGATATGGAGGTAGTTGCAAGGGCAGTTTTGCCAAAGTTCTATCTGGAGAATATTCATCTTCAGGCCTATGAGGCCTTTGCTTCAGCAGGATCTAGGATTGTTTTCACCAGCATGCCTAGAGTTATGGTTGAAGGATTTCTTAAGGAATATTTGGATGTTGATGTTGTTGGTACTGAGTTGCAGACTGTGGGATGCTACTTTAGTGGTCTGGTTTCTGGGTCTGGTTTACTGGTGAAGCACAGAGCTCTGAAGGAGTACTTTGGAGACAGAAGGCCTGATATTGGGCTGGGAAGCCCAAGTGGGTCTGATCACCTTTTCATCTCCCTCTGCAAGGTAAATTATTTGATGCTGTACTGTTATTGATTCGCCAAGAATAATATTATTTTCACCTCTCTTGGCTTACTCTTTACTTATTTTTTTTATGGGCCGTAATATCTATAATTTTATAAATTTTATTATTTATTAAAAAAAATGTATGATTCACACGGGTGAATGCATTAAACATTTTCTTGACTTAATGTTTTCAAAGTTCTAAATATTATCATAGAGAAGTTATGATAATTACATTATGTAAAAGCAAATGGGACCAAAATAAGGTTGGAGTCTGATACCTTTGACTGTTTTTTGTGTCCATTGGTGGTTTTTTTTTTTTTTGTAATTTTATTTTTCGTCTTGATCCATGAAAGGGGACCCCATATTTTTTATCCTGTTTCTAAGGACACTTGGCACAAATTTGTAAAATTGGTACAATATATAGGATGGATGTGGGGCTCGCAAATTTTTATCTTGACTAAAGTAGTTGTGCATCAAGTTTGTTCCCTAAAAATACAAGACCAAGTTGTGAATATTTAGAACCAAACACATACAGAGAGGGAAATTTCATTGTTGTTCAGTATTATTCATATCATAGGTTGATTTATTTTTGTAAGACCTAGTATGTCTTATTGTAATAGACTATATATTTTTGTTATGTATACAAACATATGATTTGATGTCTAATAATTTTATATTCATGACATGAACAGGAAGCCTACGTGGTGAACAACAACGAAGATGCCAAGAACAGTGGAAATTCAGTGATGCCAAGAGAAAAGTACCCAAAACCGCTAATATTCCATGATGGAAGGCTAGCATTCTTGCCCACACCAGCGGCAACACTCTTCATGTTTATGTGGCTTCCATTTGGGATCCTAACAGCAATTTACAGAATGCTTCTGGGCATCTTAATCCCTTACAAATGGTCACTAATACTAGCGGTCCTCAGTGGCGTAGACATCAAAATCAAGGGCAGTGTCCCACAAAGATCAGGCCAAAACAAGGGCTTCCTCTTTGTATGCACCCATAGAACCCTCCTAGACCCAGTTTTCCTAAGCACCTGTTTGGCAAAACCCTTGACTGCAGTAACTTACAGCCTAAGCAAAGTCTCCGAAATCGTGGCCCCAATAAAGACAGTGAGATTAACAAGGGACAGAAAACAAGATGGTGAAACCATGCAAAGGCTGCTTAAGGAAGGAGACTTAGTGGTCTGTCCCGAGGGGACAACTTGTAGGGAACCCTATTTATTAAGGTTCAGTTCCCTATTTGCTGAGCTGGCTGATGAGATTGTTCCTGTGGCTGTGAATACTCATGTGGGCATGTTTTATGGGACCACGGCCAGTGGGTTGAAATGTTTGGACCCAATTTTCTTTCTGATGAACCCTAGGCCTAGTTATCATATTCAGATTCTTGAGAAGGTTCCTAGGGAGTTTACTTGTAATGGAGGCAAGTCCTGCTGTGAAGTTGCAAATTATATACAGAAGAAGTTGGGTGAGGCCCTGGGGTTTGAGTGCACTTCTCTTACAAGGAGGGATAAGTATTTGATGCTGGCTGGAAATGAAGGTATTGTGAAGGAAAGGAAGAAGGAGAAATGCTAGTGAGATTCAAATCAATCTTAATTTGCTCATCTAATTTATAAGTTCCATCTCTTTTTGATGGGGTTCTGTTAATTTTTATTTATTTTCTTTTTTTTTTTGTTCACATGGGAAATTGATCATATACAGTTTAGGGTTTTTCTTTTTATTTTCCCATTTTTGCCCATTTGTGGTATTTTGTTATTTGAGTCTAAAATTGTTGCAGAATGATATATATTGTCATTTCTCAACTGTTTTTATGTACATTAAAGCTCGAGTGGAAATACTTTTTATGTGAATTTTTCGCAAGAAGATTGTGCTTATTTATTGAGACATTTGTGAATACAACAATATTAGGCTTTAGACAAAAGTAGTTAATATTTGATACACAAAAGAAGAATTTAAATTTAAGAACAGTAAATATATATTTTCAACTTTGGGTGAATTATTTTAAAAATCAATCATTTGGAGGAAAAATTTGCCATGTATCAGCTAGTTTAGGGAGAGAAAAAAATATACTATTAGTAATCTCTATTTTTTGTTTGAATAAAAAAATATACTATTAGTTTAAAGATAATAAAATAATTAAATATATTATAGTCAATTTATCACTACTACTAACTTCTTAATTTAATGAGTGCATTTATCATAAATATAACAAATAATGAATGGAATTAGTTTAAATATTTTAAATTTAAAAATGTTTGGCAAATAATCATTTGATTAGCTTTTAGCTAATTGAAGTAGTTTTAGTTGATTGAATAGGTTAATTTGCTGATTTTAGTATTTGACAAACAATATTTTGAACTAGCAAACAGTATTTTGAATCAAGAAATTGACCCTCAATTTACAAATTTGAAAATATCGGGAAGTTCAACGTTTTATAATAGTAAATTTCCCTTTTACATACAAAAAGACACTTTTGCTTACATTTAATAAAATATTTTCCTTATTCAGTTTTTTAACCATTCACCATTTATTCATTTTCTAGAACAACACTAATTCATCTTTTTCATATTAAATAATAATTTTATTAGCATAATGATAATAATAATATTGAATAAATTTTTTAACTTAATATATATAGGTTGTATCACTTATATAATTTATCTCACAAATATTCCTTTATTATTAAGATGGGATAATCACAGTAAAATTATATATATTGTAATATTAAATATATGTAAGCATAAAAAATCTCATTAATAAAAAGTACTTTCATTTAAATCTTCTTTCATATACACATTACAATAGTTTTCATATCTCATATAATGTTTAATTATAAGATTTATCATATAAATATATAAGTAACTACAATGTTCATTTTTAAAATTATTAATCAAAGTTATTGAACTATAAAATAATGTTACATGTAGTTTACTAGTAATATATGCATAAGAAAATATTAAGATATATTATTTGAAAATTACTTGTTATTTACATTTTAAAAGTATATGACTTATTTTTAAAAAGAATTTAATTTGATTAATAATTTTTAAAATATGAAATATTATTTAAGTGAAAAAAACTCAAATAAATTATAAAATATAATCATATCTTTATATATTATTTTGCATATAAATAATTAATAATAAATAATTAATTTTATTAAATATCTTTATATAAATAATTAATACTGTCAATTAGTTAAATTAGTTAAGGCAATCACCTATTAGATAATTATTAATTCGATTAACTAACTGCTAATATAATAAATTATTAATTACCAAACAAGGATTTTATATTTTCCTATCAAAATTATTTAAATATTATTTTATTATTATTAAATTAGTACTATAATTTTTTATTTAATTAAAAAATAAAATTATTAATTTTTTTATATAATGTGGAGGTTGGGAATCTCATTTATATACATAATTTGAAATCATATTATACATGTGAAAGGCGCACCAAGTGACGGATTTTAAGGTGACCTGGGATTTTGAAATCCGGGTGATGTAGAAGAATAACATGAATGCATATCTGTTGAAGAGGTAAAACTCTGAAATAATCCCTCGAGTCATTGAAATTTCATATTGAACCTAAAAATGAAAATTGTTGATGTTTCTATTTGCCTTCTCACTGAAGCACTATTATCATCATTCTTGTATGAATAGATTTAACTTGAATCCAAGCTGCATTACTTTAAATTGGAGATTTGGTGATATTTGATTCATGTTATATAGGTCCAGTACCAAATGCATTCATCGCAAATATAAGAGACGAGAGCAATGATGCTTGCTGTGGTTGTTATAGTAATGACAAACAAAATCCATCATCTTCACCATGCTATCTGTTTGAATTTGGATGAATGACCTCTTCTTCAACCAATTTTTCAAATGCTCCCTCACTATTTGTTGGCATTTTAATTTTTATTTCCATCACTTTGTTGTGTCTGCAGAATTCCAAAATTAATCTTATATTTTCATTCGAATCGGTGTTGCTATCTATTGTTATAGTGAATTTTCCATTTCCATAAAAATTCCAGAAGGTATTTTGTTTAAAAAATATTTATATAAATATTATACTTCCATGTTAGAACTTTTCCCAAAATCATATTATTAGGATGTTTCAGGATGTCGTTTCATCTCTTTTTATCTCTTGAACTTTTTTTTTTCCCTATAATTTTACCCAAATTATTCAACCGATTTTAAAATACTTATAGATCTGCAAACTTACATGTGGCAGACGCACAACCTGCCGCATGTCTCGGGTTCCAAAACTCAAAACTTAACCTTTACCGCAGCAAGTTTACCGAAACATTTTACAAACAATCCTATAGGTAGACTGGTAGAGTGATTTTGCTAATTTGGATGATGAAAACGATGTATCCCGACACGCAAAACCATGAACCAACGGTCACTTTTGACTTGACCCTTTCTACCCATTTCTTATCATTTTATTTTCACAAAATGATATTGTTCACTCTCCTTTTCGAATCCTAAAGGGTAGGTATGATCATTAATTATTGTCATGAATGCATAAAAAAAACAACCAACCATGGATTAAAACATTATTTTAATCCTTAAAAGATGTAAGGTCTCATTTGATATACCTACCGAATGGTATAATATATAGATTATTAAATAATGTAGCATAATATTGTATATAATAAAGTAATATATTATATAATGTTTTATTTATAATAGTATAAGATGAATAGAAAGATATATATAAACTCTTTTGATAAATAAAAAAGATAATTTTTTTTATAGTAAGAGAGATAATTTTTTTTAGATAAATAAGAGAGATAAAACCATAAAGAATTCTTTTAATTATAAAAATTTAGTATTTATCTTGATATTATACTATTGGCCTTTATTTATTTATTTTTTGAAAAGTGGATAACTTTATATGAAACTAGATGCATAAGAAGAGACTTTTGAATAAGTTATACGATTTATTTGAAATCCCTAAATATTGTGTAAGCCTTGATTGTATAATTTATTCTAGATTATTAAGTCTAATACAATGTGTCAAATGAAACTTAAACTTTTTCAATTTGATCCATATTATTTAATATTCATTCTTAATTTGATCTTTAAAAGATCCAATTTGATTCAACCATATCCTTTTGTTCATTTAGCTCTAATATTTGTCAACAAACAACCAAACAAGATAGCTAGATTAAAACACTATTTTAGGTTTTTAAAGATGTAATTTTTTTCAATTTGATCCTTATTATTCAATTTTTTTTCATACTCTTTAAAAGATTCAATTTGATTTAGTCATATCCTTTTGTTCATTTAACTCTAATATTTGTCAACAAAATTGAAGATATAATAGCTAAAAATATTTTATAATACAATTCAATGTGTGACTTCCTCCTTTAATCATATGACTTTAATTTAAAAATAAAGGTGTATAATAATCACTTTAATTGTATCTTTTTTTAATCATTTATTACAATATTGTATTAATTTACATAAGCACTTACTCTTATACAAACCACATTTATTGTCCATGCAAGCATTAGAGGATACTATGTCTAATTTTTTACTTTCACATTAAGTTTTAAATTTGATCAACTATCGATGTCAAATATTTTGCACTATCAATCAATAAGAAGGAGATATATTATTAAAAAATTAATAGTAATTAAGAATTTTTAATAATAATAAAAAATTTTAAATATTTTTTATTAATATGGAAACATGGATGAGTGATGGTATAAAGTTGATTTACATTGATAGTAAATTAAGTTTATATCCTTCATGTTATTAATTTAGTAAATATAATTTCAATTAGTTAAGGGTCATAATTAAAGAAAATTGAATCTATTAAGAATAAAATTGAGAATGAAAAATTAAATAAGGACTAAATTAAAAAAATTTTAAACGCTGTTTTAGTTCAAGATATTAATATGAGAAGTATTGGTTTAGACAATTACTTGAGGAATGAACTTGACTTTTTCACCTTGGATCTATGGGAAAAAGAAAAAAGAAAAATGATTGAAAATATATTTTTTTAATATTTAGATGGTACAAAAAGCTAGAGGAGAAAAGAAAAAATGTTGAAAAAATATTTCAAGAATATGTTGAAATTATTTCCGTTAAATAGGTGTAGGAAATGGGTGAAAAATTTTATAATATCAAAATTTTCTTCTTTTAGAGTCTACTAAACAATTTTGTTAAGTTGTAATAGGACTGATTTCATCATTTAACAAATTAATTTTGTATTATTTCTTTTACTTTTCAATCAAATTAAATAAAAAATAATATTTTCATCATTTTTTTACTTACTTTTTATACATTCAAACAACAAATGGAAAAATAATACTTCTAAATATTTTCTTCCTATTTTTTCCATACTTTTTCTTGCCACATCCAAACAAAAATTTAAAAAGGTTGAAGGGATGTTTGGTTTGAAGATTTTAAGAGATTGGAAATAGAATTAGAAAATTGATTCCTATACTATATGTTTGGTTTATCTATAGTAGAATTTGTTATCCTTATCTTTAACAAATTCCTCTATTTAATTCCATTCATTTAAAGTTTCAAATTACATTTCCAAGTAGAAACCAAAAAAACACTTATCTCTCACCATTGTTATCACCACCTATAATCACTACCATCTTTATTAACATAATCACTGTTGCTACCATTATTATAATTGTTACTATCACACCACTGCCATTGCTATTACCATTGTTACTACTACCATTGTTGCCACTGCCATTGTCACCATTGCTACTACAACCTACCACTATCACCATCACACTATAGCCACTATCATTACCATCATCATCATCATCGTCATTGCCACTACCTTAACTATTATTATTTCCATCATTGCACTACCATTACCATTGTTGTTGTCATCATCACCATCATCAATATTAATACTATCACCATCATTACTATTATCAACTATTCCTTGACTAAAAAAACAAACAATGAGAATGAGAATCATAAGTACTAGTTACCCACTTCTGTGATGCATGAAAAGTATCAATTTTAGTAAATAATTATAGTAATATTGAAACATGCTAATAAGAAATTTTAACTATCATGCAAAAGTAAATACTTCTTTGAATACAACATCCTTTGTTTCATTACATATATCTCCCCCTTCATTTGTTATAATAATCTTTAAATCATCCTTATTCTTGACTTTGGATATTGTAACATGAAGTTGTCTATGGCTAAACACTAGTCTAGGAAGATACAAACTAACATAAGATAAAGATTGTCCATAACTTTTATTTATTGTCTTTGCAAAAGAGATGGATAAAAGGAATTCCCATTACTATAGATTTGCCTTTTAATATTGGATGTTTTAAGGTCTTAATGTTGACTCCTACTCAATGTATATATGAATGACATTATATATCTGACATATTCAATGTTGATTTTGGACTAACATGGAATATAGGTACCAACATCGATCGTCACACATAAAAATCAATGTCTTTAATTTTTAAATATTGAATAACATTCATATTATACATTGGTGTATAATTGATGCAATAAATTATAATAAATGATGTGAAATATAGATTGTAACATCAGTTTGGGAACCATCATTAAAAATTTATGTTTATTTGTAACATAAATTTCACATATAACTTTAGTTTCTATTAAATAATTGATATAACATGTCAACAAAGATGACAATCTTTTATCATAATTGACATTATTTAGTGTTTTTTTCAATTATATTCACTTGTGCCTTACTACACCTAGAGTTATATTTGAATTTAATTATAAAATTCATCCACCATCTTATTTCAAGCAGAATTATTACAAAAATTCTATTTATTATATAGAAATGCTACTTATTATAAAGATGTATTAAAAACTATTTAATAATTTAGAAATGACAGCCATTATACATACAATATGGGCATTTAAAAAAGCTAAAGAAAAATCATAGGGTTACCGTTCTTTAAAAATAATCATTTTTCGCTATTTTAGACTTAATTGAGATGGTAATAGAGCCTATTCTTTAAAAAAAAATTACAAAGTTATAAATTATAAAGAAATTTTAAATTACACAAATGCCTCTAAAATCTTTTAGTTTGGCAAATTAAAGAATCATTGAAGGAGCAGTATTTCTAGAATTCATCAAATGTTTCTCGAATTGAATAGTTAAATACCTTGCAGGGTGCATGGAAGGATATTATTAGTGAGAAAAAATAAAAATCAAATCAACAACAATGTCATATAATCTTTACAAGTAAAATGTAAATCATATAAAAAATGATTAATGTATCACCCGGGATCCTTCAATGAAACCTTTCTTGTTTGAACAACATTCTTGTATATATTTTCAAACTCACTTATTCTGGATATCTTGTCGATAACATCTACAAATAATAAAATAAAATTATAATTATAATAACTATAAAGAATATAAAAATTGCCGTAATATATGAATCAAAATAAAAAAATAATGTAAAATGCATGACTTAACCTATTAAATATTTGTTATTTTTTGTCCTTGATAATATGTCACCAACATCAAGAAACCAAAAACTATTCATTAGCATTTTAGTACTAGCGATTTGTCTCATATTAGTTAAATGTCAGGAATTAATTTTGTACGGATGGTATGTGATTCTAAAGCAACCAATATTATTACTAACACCAAATTGAGAAATCACATAAACATAACCCTTGTGAAAAATATATCAAAATTTAGATAACAACTATTTCTTCTTAGCTCCTTGAATTTGATCACCACATCGGACATTAAAAATGAAATATTAATTTTGTAAGTAACTAAAACAAATAATTACAGAATTATGTGTTAGATTATATAGATTTACCTCTTTATCTAGCAAAATTACCTTGATATTATTTTTTACACTTTTATTTGTGTAGCTAGGTATATTTCATAACTAAATTATTCTCAACTTAATCTTCCATCACTTTTTGAGGGGAAAAATATCATTAACAACATTAAATCTCAATGCAATATGAGTGAAGGGAAGAAACATGGAGTGAGGCTTGAAGATGAAATAGAAGCACTATTTATAGGTGACAAACAAAGCAATAAAAGCTTTTCACACAATTCATTATACAATGGAATACAATTATAAGGAAAATATTTTTTTACGACATACTTTGTATTCTATTGCAAAAAATGGTGCTCAGTAGGAAAAGTTTTCCACCCACGTATGAGATATTTTCTTTTAAGTGGATGACCTTGCATAGAATATATTGATTGTGATTCCATTCTTTAGGTTAACTAAAGAATTTCACAAAAAAAAATGATTTCCTTTCTCTTACATCCCTTTATTTAATTCCATTCTGTTTCCATTCCCACAAAACAAACCAAATGCCGCTTAAATATTTTCACTATTAAAATTAAAATTTACATTTTTTATTTTAATTCATTTACAATGGGATTTAAAAAAAAGAGAAATATGGGGAAAATACCTAACCCTTAAGGGGTTGAACTTCTCATAAAATTATCCATTTATTTAAAGGATTATTCTACAAACATTAACCTCTTTGAAGGTAAAGTACCATGCTTTTATTATTAGATTACTTTCTTTAAATTGAAATTTCTATTTTATTTGTTCTGTTTACTTTTAGAAAAATAGAAAAAAATACAACTTAACATCAAAAATATGAGTTTGAACTCTATAAAATTATCCTTATTCAAATATATTTGTCTCATACTTTTTTTTTAATTTGCAGAGTTATAAATCACTTCATATATATATATACTATATCTTAAATCTAAACAAGGATATTACGGAGGAAAACTCAAAACAATATCAAATGCTACCCGTACTACAAGCGTGAATGTATGGGAATTAGGAGGGGAATGAAAAAGAAGGTAAAGAAAGAGCGCAAAGGGAAAAGAAAATGAGAAAAATGGAAAGCTATGTTATAACCTTTCTTCTCATTATTTGAATGTTTAGAAAATTCTTTAAATTAGAGGAATATAAAATAATTAATATTGGAGAGTTTTGGAAGACTTTAAAATATTAATCATAAATTTCAAAACCTTTTCCGTCTTTAATCAAAACTTTTGTATTAGAAGTAAGTTATGATTTAACCTTTTTTCTCCCTTATTCATATATACTATTAAATTTTTTTTTCATTTTTCATTTAGTTGGTCTCTCAATCATTTTATTATTCACGATAAACATGACATAGGCCATTTGTACAGGCCAGTTTTTCCTTATATATTCAAGCATTAGATGGGAACAATGGAATTATAATAGAGAGCTCAAAAAATACGATTAAAAAACTTAAATCTACTTACATGAAAAATTCTAAAATGTGAATTCCAACGGTTCTTGTTAATTTGTCTCTTCCTTATATTTAGGAGTTGCGTAGTTTGTACTAGAAATAAATTTCTATGAGAAGTTAAATTTTTAAGAAGTAATTTTTTTTTATAAACTGTCAAAGAGTGTTTAAATTTGTTTAGTAGACACTAAGAAATTGACATTTTGTAGGAATTAAATTCCTTAATTTTATTTTGGTTAAATTCTGAACTTCTTAAGAAGTATTATCATAATGGTTGATATTCTTCAAAATCATACTATAATAAAAAGAAATATCAATTCATATTAATTATACCTAATTATATTTTTTAAATTATATTTCTCATACCCTTTCCATCATAATTTTTTTTAAATTAGTAATTTTTTATTTTTAATTTACTATAATAAAGTAATATAGGTTTATATAAAAAATAAAATGTCTTATATATATATATATATATATATATATATATATATATATATATATATATATATATATATATATATATATATATATATATATAAATTTATCATAACTTATCTTAATATAATTGAAATAGAAGAGAATTTTAAATAAAAATATTGGTTAAAGGATTAATTCTACCAAATTTATATAAAATTGATAAGAAATATATTTTCTATTTTTATAATTGAAAATTAAAATAATAAATAATAATGATAATAAATATAGAATAATAAATAAAATAATATAATAGATGTATATATAAAATATATTTCTATTTAGAATTAAATTTCTATTATAATTATATTTACAATTTATATTTATGATATAATATTTAATATTTATTTTATATAATTTAATACAATGCTCATTCTATTTATTATCTAAATTAATAAAATAATTATATTTATATGTTATAATTAATAAATCATGTTTATCATTAATAAATTATATTTATTATAGTCCCCAAATGGTGAGGACAAAATTTTAAAATGGTCATTGGATACATTAAATAAAGATAATTTTATATTTTTATTTATAAAATAACACATGAGAATTTCTTCTTATTAAAGAGGTGTGGATAACCAATTTTTTTTATGATTCGTGAAAATTTCTATTTTTTTATTTGATAGTCAATGACAACTTAAGAATTTTTCATTTTTTGAGAAATTGCACTTTTTATACTACTTCTATCAATCAAACAACCTCTTAAAATATTGATGAAAATTTAGAAAAATAAAAGAAAAAGGAAAAATCATAATTAAAAGTTATTCGTGAGAGTAAATGTGTAATTTTGTTTTTAAACTTCTGAGAAAAAGAGAAAATAATAGTCACAAATTGCGTCTTTCAATTTTCTTTTTCCCATATTAGTATGCTAATGCACACCAAGCATTTTTTCGTAATTCCCTCGCAAAACTAATTGAATTTATTTAAGATCAGTTTATGAGAAAATAAACTTTGTACAAATATCTCATTTACTTGTTGTGATTAAAAAATAATATATAATTAATCATTGGAGAGGAAAATAAATTTTTTTAAAGTAAATATTATTTTCCATCACATTTTACAATATAATATTAGATAAATAAATTTTTTTATTTTAATATTTTATAATTATAAGTATAAATAAATATGATTATTTTTATGAAAAAGTATTTCCCCTAAAAACATAGGAACTTATTAGACAAACTCGCATGAGAAATATGCCTTTAAATAACCAAATAGGAGGACCGTGACCTTTCAAGGCAGAACGAATATTGAAGGGGGTTCAAATTTATTGCCGGTTGCCTCAATTAAATAGATTACCATACATCAATCCTTTTCGAGAATCTGGCTTACAGATTTGGGTCATCGTCAAGAATATATCCGTAGGCTGCAATGTTTTAAGATCCACCCCGAGATTAACTCGATCAGATGGTTGGATTATAATCAAATCAATCTGATTAATTAAATTAAGTGATCAGGTGGATTACTATATTTTAGATATATGCATATATTTCATATAGATATATATATATAAAGAGATATAAAAAAATTAAAATTTACTTAATTAATATATAAGTGTATTTTTAAAGTACAATAAATAATTCAATACAATTTTAGTTAGAATAAAAGGTTAATAATAAAAATTCTGTCTCTAATTCCAATTACAACATACAAATTTTGTTCTCTCTCTCGTTTTTTTATGGTTTAATTCTATTTTTAGTCCCCAAATATATGTTTTGTTTACATTTGGTTCTTTTAAAATATAAAAATCTATTTTGGTCCTCTTAAAATTAAAATTTGAATGTTTTTTATCCTTCTGTTAATTTTTCTGTTAAATTTACAGAAAAAGAGGAAAAAAAAGAGGAAAAAGAGGGGGGAAAGAAGGAAAAAGGAAAAAAATAAAAAATTGAATACATGATTTATTTATTCATTAAAATGAGAAAAATAAAAATAAAAGCAAAATAGGAAAATAATCAAAATATTTAATTACTAATTATAGTAAATAATATATCAAAATATTTAAAAAATAATAAGTGATTTATTTATTTTTTTAAGAAATTAATAAATTAGTAATTATACTAAAATCACATTTAATTATCGCACTGGATAGAATAATTGATTATTAATGAATTTAAGTGTATAATTTATTTTATATTTAAATGATAAGTTATTTTTTATAATTTATTCAATGAATTATGAATTTTCTTTTACTAAAAATTTTTAAATTAAATATTTCTCAAGAAAATTAATTATTATTAAAAATCATCCTAAATATGAAATTAGTTTACACATTCTAATAAATAATTAATTCTATATTTTCATTGTTACACCAAATAAGTATACTTTTTAATTTTAATTTATTATTTATTAAATATGCTCAAATTATTTCAACTATGTATTCTTTTTTCTCTTTTTTTCTTTATTACTATTTTTTTAGTGTGTCAAAACCCTTTTAATTTGAGTATATTTAATTTATAATAAATTAAATTTAAAAATTAAACTTATTTAATTTATAAATAAAAATAAATAATTAATAATTTATTAATATATAAATTGATTCTATATTTGAGATACTTTTTTTAAGAGATATTTGATGTAAAGATTTGATAGTGAAAGATAGTTTACAATTGAATGAACAAATTATAAAAATAATATATTATTTAAAAATAAAATAAATTACACACTTAAATAAATTAATAATCAATTATTCTATCCATTATGATGAAATAAGGCTTTAAATGTGTCACAATAGATTTAAAAATTTTAATTAAGTATAATTTTAAAATAATTAGTAATTTTTTAAAATAATTATTAATTCTATTAATTACATTGAAAAATAAATAAATAATTATTATTTTAAATATTTTGATATATTATTTAGTACAATTAGTAATTAAATATTATGAGTGTTTCTTTTTTTGCTTTTATTTTTCTTTTTCTTATTTTAATAAATAAATAAATTACTAAAAAGTATCACAAATATAAAATTAATTTTCACACTAATAAATTATTAATCACTTAATTTTATTTCTATATTAAATAAGTATACTTTTTAAATTTAATTTATTATAAATTAAATATACTCAAATTAAAGGGGTCTTGGCACACTAGAAAAGAAAAAAATAGTGATAAAAAAATAATATATGATTGAAATAATTTTAGTGCATTTAATAAATAATAAATTAAAATTAAAAAGCATATTTATTTAGTATAACAATGAAAATATGGAATTATTTATTTATTAGAGTGTGTAAACTAATTCCACATTTAGGATAACTTTTAATGATAATTGATTTTCTTAAGGAATATTTAATGTAAAGATTTTTAGTAAAAGAAAATTCATAATTGGTTGAATAAATTATAAAAAATAACTTTAAACTAAATTATATACTCAAATTTATTAATGATCAATTATTCTATCCAATGTAATAATTAAATATGATATTAATATAATTATTAATTTTATTAATTTCTATAAAAAATAAATAAATTGCTTATTATTTTTTAAATATTTTGATATACATTTACTACAATTAGTAATTAAATATTTTGAGTATTTTCTATTTTTATTTTTCTCATTTTAATAAATAAATAAATTATGTATTTAATTTTTTTCTTTATTTCTTTGTTTTCCTTTTCCTTTTTTTCTTTTTCCTTTTTTTCCCTCTTGTTTCTCTTTTTTTTCCCCTCTTTTCCATTAACTTTAATGATAAAATTAATAGAACGATAAAAAATGTTCAAATTTTAATTTTAGGAGGACCAAAATAGATTTTTATATTTTAAAGAGACTAAATACGAACAAAATATATATTAGGGAGACTAAAAATAGAATTAAGCCTTCTTTTAGTGCTTTGGTTTCATCCGTTAGTCCTTTAATATTAAAAGTGAAGCAAGAGATAAATAATTATAACAAATATAAAAATAAAGGTTAATAATACTAATTATAAAATTTTAAAAATTTAATATCATCATTTTTATAAATAAAGAATTAAATATTATATTTATTCTTTATATATTTCATAATTTAGACTTTGGGTTAGACTTGGTCCAAATCAATTTCAAATCTCAAAACTTATAAAAAATGAAAAAAAGTGTATTAATAGGTTAAACCATAATTGTTAATGAATCCTAATTATTAAATTTGGACCAACTTAGTTGATTCAACCAATAAACTAATAAACTGATGATTGGTCCATCTGAATCACACCATTAAATTAATTTTACATATGAACCGACAAAAAATTAATTTAATCAATATTTTTTATTAAATTAATTGAGTTTATGTTGAACCAGTAGTTTTTAACAAAATTGTAATTTATTTAATTGTAAAATTCTATATATCCTTGAATCATCTACTTTCTATTATCATATTTTAGTAAATTATAATATATATTTATTATTATTTTACTTGTTGAATGTGTATTTTTATTTTTATATAAAATTATATTTTTATATTTTTATATTATATATAGTTGAACTAATGATCCATTAATTTAATTAGCAACTTAATGAATCAGACTATTATTTGATTTAATATCCAGTTCAGTTTTAACAATTATGAGTTGAACAAAATATTAGTTTAACTGATTTTTTATTAGGTTTGGGGTCAATCCGAATTTAATATAAACTTATGAATATATCCGATTTATTTTTACATTAAGATGTCAATCCAACCAATTGAATCGATTAGATTGATTTGAGTTTGAATACAATGGTATTTTAATGTCCGGTAGCAATACTTGCACTCTTGCATGTTTACCCTTTTTTCAAATCAATAAAAATTTACTAGTTGAGTTCTTTCTTTTATAAATTAAAAAGGTTTTCTTTTCTTAATTTAAAAAAAATGAAAGAAAAGAAAACATATAGAAGTATAAAAAGTATTACAATTACTATTTTACACGTACATAAGAGGACAAATAAGATAAATATTTTAAATGAGAAATAAGAAGAATAAAATATGATTATCAAATTTTATATTAATAAATATAATTAAAATATATTTGAATATTATGTGACTATTTAAAAATATTACATAATTATTTAAAAAATTATATAATTTTATATTTTAATTCTTAATATCATTAAATGCAAAATTTAACAATAATAATTCATTCATCTTATTTTTGTATAAAAGTATTTATCTTATTTAATATGATTCACACACCTGTGCGGAGGCAAGTGGAATCAGTTAGTTGACATGTACTACAAAAAAGAAGGACAGGCCTTTGGATTTTGTTTGGTGGATTGATGATTGCGAGTGTGTGTGGTACATACGAGAAAGCGGTAGAGGTTTGGAAGCAGAAATTAATTGTGGGGTTGGTAGCTTTGGAGGCTCTCACCCTCTGCTTGTTTCGGGTCCAAACACGGGAGAAGTGAAAATTTGAGGAGAAAAGTACAGGAAATGGCCAGATTTCTACTGCTTGGATGAGAGGAGAAAAGAGAGGAGAGGTGATAAAGGGTGAGAAAACGTACTGTGGGTCCCACCGAAAAATTTTCACCTCACTTTTGTGGTAAAAATCGGGTGAAAGGCAAACAGTGCAAACTTGGCTCAGCTACTGGAGGTGTTCTGTTGTGTCCTCCCCGCCGCAAGTGTTGCAATTGCTGGTTGCTGTCCTGCCGCCGACCAGATCCTCTGCCATTCCGTCCGGTGAGCTCGCCAATCGCTGGGAAGTCTTCTTTTGTGGCCTGCCCTGTCGTTCGGTGCTATCTAGGTTGATGCAGTGACCGGCTGAAGTTTCCGACTGGGCTTTCCTTTTCTGTTGTTGATGTAACTGGGTCTGGATGATTGAAGTTCTACCGGCTGGAGTTTTCACCGATTCGCCATTGGAGGCCATTACCAAGGCAGTCCTCCAACTGAAGCGGATTGCCGGCGTGTCCCGGCTGAAGGCATTCTTTTTCTGTTTTTTTTTTTTTTTTGGTTTTTTAGGGATAAATACTAAGAAAAAAATTCTCTCTTAATTGAAAAAATAATAAAAATATAGAGAAATGTGTAAGAAATCAACATGCATAGAATAATTGATGGTTGTAAATATTTTTTGTTGTAACTAATAAGTAACAAATAAAAATAAAGTTTAATTTATTTATAGTTCTAAAAAATAGATAATAAGAAATACAGAAAATTTTGGTGTGTTAAGTCTCTTTTTTTTTTATTGCCATGTCTCAATGTTGTATTATTGAATTTAACATTGGTTTACTTCTATTATTTTGTTGTGTTTTTGTAAATTAAGATGCCTACTAAATAAGAAAATTAAGGTTACATAATATAGAATTAATTTTGTATAAAATAAAAATTATATTATATTATTTACTTAATATGTGAGTTGATATTAATTTTTTGTATGTATGGAGTATTAATAATATTAAAAAAAACTTACATTTTCTTAAAAAGTGAGTTTATAATAAATTTATATTATTTACTCAATTCTACATTTTAATGATATAAAGAAAATTGAACACATCAATTTATATTAAAAAATATTAATCTAAATTTTACTTGTAAAATAAAGTTGATATTAATTTTCTAATATTTTTTAAATTTACATTTAAATGAGGTAAAAAAAATTAATTCCCTTTATATCTTACAAATTTCTATTTTCTCTCATAATTAAATACAACATTTTCTTCTCTATTTTCTCTTCCCTCTATTTTCTCCTGCAACCAAGCAAAGGTAGGAGAAAATAACTTCTCCTCACTTTTCTTCCTCCTCTATTTTCTTTCTCCTCTATTTTCTACTGTAACCAAGCAAAAACTCAATGTTATTTGCCCAATTTAGGGTTTTGAAGTCAATAGGGATTGGAAATACTCTTATATAAGTTATTATATCAAATATCTTTAATCATAATTAACAAATAAAGAAAGAAGGCATTTGAACATACAATTTCTGAGGGTAGAATAAGGCTGTAATATATAGCTGACACTCTTCAATTCACATTAACAGCGCGCATTCCCCCCCCCCCCTTTTTTTTTAACTTCTCCTTTTTAGTGCCTTTGATTTGCATGACGGGCTATGACGTACAAAATAATTGAAAAAGGAATATGGAATGATAAGAAAAAAAAAGAAAAAAATTGGAATGAAATAATTAATTATTTCATTATTATGTTTTGTTTGGCAAAAAAGGAATGTTGTTTTATATGCTCATGAATAAAAAGATCATGTTTGATAAAACAAAATAATTTAAAATTAGATTTGATGAAAAGAAAAATTAGGTTACGATTGATTGGTGAAAATTTTTTCACATTTTTATAAAACATGGGAATCTTAAATTTTTATATTTAGTTCAAAATTTTTAAAAAATATATTTGAAATTTTTTTAGTCCAATAGTCTATTAAAATTTTCCTATCAAAAGATGTGAATATTCTACATTTTTATAACATGAAAATATTTTAGTGATATAAATATATTTTACTCACATTTTTATTAAAATTTTATCATTAAGATATTATTTCACCATTACTCATCATTCTTAACAACTATTATTACCACTTGTCGCGATGATCGTCACCCACCATTATTAATTATTAATGACTACTCTTTATCATTATGTATTATTGATGGTTACTCATCATCGTTGACAACTGTTATTACCACTTATTGTGATAATTACTACCTACTATCATTTGTTATTAGTCACTATTACTTACAATTATCTATCATTAGTAATCACAATTATTCATCAACTTTGATCATCTAATATCGTATTTATTATACTTGAATATTCAATTTTTGATGAAAATATTTTTAATAATTTAATAATATTTTTTATAATATATATATAAATGAAATATAATATTTTAATATTTTTAAACATATTTTTAACTAAAACAAATGATACTATAATATTATCAAGAATTATATTGCTGATAATTATATTCTAAAAAATATTAAAATTTTCAAAAATATATGATTTTACAAATCAAGCCTTATCATAATTCACTAATATATTTAAATTTTCTTCTAAAATCAAGTTTACCTCCAATTATAATAGTTTAATGATAAAAAATTTAAATAATATATTAGAGGTTTTTAGTTATCTATATGCCATGTAAACCAAAAGTATTCGTTAGTTATAAATAAGTATGTAAAATGGACTGCAGTCCACGAACCGAATTGGTCTAATCTGCGACTTTGCATAGATAAGTTAAATTTCAATCATTTTAATCATAAATTTATAAAAATCGATCAGCGCAGATTAAAATTTCCACAGATTGGTCTGTAAATTTTTACAAGCAAAATTTGGTATTGAACCAAAATATCTAAAATCTAATTTATTTTTAAATGGATTTATACGAATTGATTTGTGTGGTCTAAAATCCACATGAACTTCATCTAGTCGCATTGATCCGTCCGTTGGACAGGTATAACTACAAACTAATAAGCGTTTCAAATCATCTGCATTTAAAGCTCCTAGAGCCCTCATTTTGTCTTGTTAGCAATTAGTGGTGTCCGAATGAACTTCACCGCTTCAGTGGCACATTTGGGTCATTTGCCAAAACTTGGATTCGGCTATGGCCAATGGGCCTATTTAATCTTTCCAAACTCCATGACAAGACAACCCACCAAAGCCCATGTGGCCAATAGGCCTATTTAATCTTTCGAAAGTCCATGGCAAGACACCCACCAAAGCCCATGTCATCTTAGTCCAATAAAAAAAGCCCATAGCATGATCTTATTAAATGACTAATTTAACCATTTAAGCTAAGTACCTTCAGGAATCAGGGAGTTGTCCTCCTTTCAAGACCTTCTCAAGTGAGGAATGCCCTGTCCTCAAAGTTTGGATAGAGATTTTGACTTAACTCTGATGTAGACAACAGAGAAACAAAAAAAAAAAAAAACCATAATTCCAACGTTTATAACGAGCAACGACATTCAATATTGTTTTAATTTTTTTTTCATTTTCATATTTTGATTTTGTATTAAAATATTATATATGTATATAGGCAGTTTGTTATATTCTTTGTGATCGGAGATGATTATAGTGTATTATTGAAGTATTGATATGATATATTAATATACTATTAAATTTGATTATTAATATATTATTATATAACATATTAAATTTAATGTTTAAAAATAAATTTAATATATAATTAAATTTAGAGATATAAAATGGGTTGTGACTTATTTTTACAGATTTGGATTCTAAAAATTAAATTATTTTTGAACGTGGGTAATACAGACCAATCAAACATTAATCTGATTTGCACCAAATTGACCCGAATCGGTTAAGTTCACGGACTTTCAATTAAAACTCATAAACCAACTCACATTTATTAAGGAATCTAGTGAATTTGAACATTCTAAAATTGAACTTATTTTAAATATTTTGACCTATCACGAATTTAACCCGTTGCGAACCGACTTGTATTTGCATGAGTTGACATGTTTGATAAATCTAATTAAATTTAGTAATACATCGATATAACAAAATTACAATAGTATATCATAGCCACTTTTTTAAAGTAGATCTTAGATAGCATTATGAGTATATAATTACATTTTTCTTTCATGCCTTTTGCTTCAGTAAATCTACTCCCCCATCAAAAATAGATTTAGAAATACCAGCCCTCATAATATACGGTATAAGAGGTTTAAAATGGAGTTTTTCTTTTTCTTTTTGAGTAAAAATGTTCGAAAATTTGCACGAATTTAAAAGAGTAAAAATTATAAGTCTATCACTTAAAATCGCAGCATTTGTTTTAATACAACTTCAGTGGGTATACTAATATTTTGGCAAATCCCATCAATAAATGTAGTTTGAAATGCTAGTATTCTAATAATACAGTGATATTCAATATTGTTTAAGAAATTTTACTCTTTGTTATATTTAAAATTTAAGCCAAAACCTAACATGTGTGTGTTAAAGGGAAAAAAAAGGTAGTTTGAAATGCAACAAAACCAAATGCATAAATTAAACAACTAGTCATGTATTAATAGATAGTATGCTTTATTGTTCTAATTCCAACAGTACAAAAGAAAGAGCTATTTGACAAAATAGAAAAAAACAAGGGGAAGTAAAGGCCACAAAGGATGAAGCTTATATACTTGTCAATCCCCTGTAATACAAAATGTCCATCCTCTCCACAAATAAAATAAATAAAATTTCCTTCTATTGCTTCCTCTGTCTCTCTACAAGGCCCATATACCATGTATACTGCTCGAAGCATTCCTTTGTATTTTCTTTTAGTCACCCAAAAATGGGGTAATTTGAATTTCTGACCGAAGCAAAATCTTTGTGTCACCTATTTTAGCCACAGATTTTTGCCAAAAATAAGATTGCCCACAAGATGCCACAAATAATTTGTGCATAAGTATTGGATCTTGCAGCTGCAGCTGAGGGAGTGGGATTGGTGGGTTCAGGCACCGACCCAAAAACATTTGCACCAATTGAGTTTGTTGTGTTTAAGATTGATGAACTTGTACTGCAGTTTTAAACAAGGACTATTAGAATTTATTTTCTAATTGTGGCAATAGTAGAAAAACATTACTTCTGTATATTATACTTTTATTAGTTTCTTTCTGCACATAATACAATCTGAATCATAACACAAGTTGGCAGGGTACTCGCGTGAGAAGTACTATATAAATAGGATAAATTATAGCTTTTTTAAAATTTAATTTAATTATATTCACATTCTTTTTATTTTTTAAAAATATATATTCACTTTTCTTATTTTTTTTTTGAAATTTGATAATGAAAGTAATTTATCCTAATAAATAACACCACTCTAAAAGAATTTTTTTTTTTTTAAAAAAGAAAGTATGGATAGAGAATGTCACCTAGTGGATGGAAATTGACATGCTCCAGTACCTGAAAAACAAATACGTAAATGGTGACAAAAAAATAGATAAAATGAAAAATCATGTGTAGATTATTAGTATATTACTGTTGGAAGCAATAGAGGAAGGCTTTTGATGTGCAGCTTTCAACAAAGTTGAAGAAAAGAGAAAATAAGCTCGAGATCGGCATCACTCATCTGGCACTTTTATGGCTTCTATATAGCATAGGTATCCCCATAAGCCACTCCGATAGTAATTTAAACTTTAATACAGAAAAAGTTTCTTCCTTTTCTTGTTTGTTTAGGATTAAACCCAAGAATTCTTCAAAGGGAAATGACTCATTGCCACCTAAAGGGCACTCTGTCTATGATTATCACTCGGGTCCCTACTGATTTTCGGGACATTTTACCCTTTTGCATTTGCTATGAAATGCATGTGACATTACTGAGAAAAAGCCTGACCGAAAAGAGATATGCAACCATAGCAGATAGAAATAAGAAAACTACTTCCACAAATATGAAAAAGGTTAAAAAAAAAAAAAGAGAAAAAATCTTTTTGCAATTATTTACGATCATTTATACAGTTTATACATAATAATAATTTGAGTTCAAATGTTTCTATAAAATTTCGAGTGGAATCAATGGAATTATGTTATTTATGCAATTATAAAAATAATTATAAACTATGATGATAATAATAGTAAATATTGAAAAGAAAAATGACAGATTTTATGAAAAAAGAGACGTCAAATACACAAATTTATTTGTCACATTAATTTCACAGAGCAAAGCTAAGCATGATGAATTTAGTATGAATATGCATAATTGTGAGAATGGATGTGATTGTAACTTGTAAAAGTAACATTTTTTAAGTGAAAATGATAGTACAAGGAAAAAGCCTCACTTGGATTAATGCTAGTGATGACAGCAGCCCCACCAAAATTGCAGCTGTTAGGAAGAGGACTCTTCTGGTAATAGTTATTAAAGGCATAAGAAGCATGGTCTCTAACAGAATTTGGGTTATAACAGCTTCCACCAGGCTGAATTGCGGCACAGCCAGCACCACCATAGCCACAAGCATAATCCAATGCAACCTGCAAGGCAGTCTGTGAAGCACTTGGGCTGGCAATGCACCAGCTTCCGCTGGAAGATACCGGCGGAGTTGGCGCGGTTGGAGGGGCAGTACTTGTAACTGGGATTGTGGAGGCTGGAGAAAATGTATCTGGATTGGAATTAGGGTTGAAGACTGGTGTGGTTGAAGTGGTGGGAATTGTGGGTACTAAGTTTGGAACCGTGGTGATAGGAGTTGTGATGTCCCTTTTGGTGGTAGAAATTGTTGATGTGAATTCTAGTGATTTCTCTTTGTGTGATAGTACATTCACATGCCCAATTGCTTCCTTTCCTGTCCTTCTACTTGAACCTGTATTTGAAATCACAATTAAATTGAGATATATTCCAAGAAAAAAAAAAATTCATGCTAACTATATTCATAACTACTTTGCATCAAAATGTTTGTACAGATTTTATGTATGAACTTATTATGAATGGCGTTGTTTGTGAATATATATATATTTTCTTTGAAGAAAAAAGTTAATTGAATTTAAATTGTGTCCATAACACTTTATAACAACAACAAAACTTTATCCCATTAAGTGGAGTTGGTTATATGGATCGTACAATATTATTGGATTTTATCAAAAGTTAAGTCTTTAGTAATATTATTTACCAAAAAAATTACTATCAAAAGATTTTGACAAAAGCCAAAGTAGTTTTTCACGCAAAAAAACCAAAGTAGTTTTTCATTGAATCTTTTCGTAAGAGTAGTTGGTAAAATTTCCATTCACGTTGGTAAATAGGTGATTTAAAAGTGAACAATTTATCACCAGTCACGCAAAAAAATACTATTTCACACAATTTCCTAAAGAGATGTGGACATATGTTGGTAACTCCCATTTATTTATGATTATCTTTCTTCTCTTAAAATTTCTCCTTTTAAAGTAAGATTTTTTTCAAGTATAGTTATGTGCTACTGACAACATATCATCTCATACTATTTTGACCCATGAAAAGTTCCACCAGAAAAATAATAAAATTCACAAAAATTGAGAATGAGAATTTAAAGTTACCAATAATACTATTTTCTTATAACTTGTTTGGTATAGTAATTAAAATAATTAATAATTGATTATTTTTAGTGTATAATAATTGTGATTCAATCACTAATAACATGATTTTAAATAATGATTATCTTTTTTAAAGATAATTAGTATTAAAAATTCTAGCGAGTGAAAAATTATAATTAAATAATAGGTTGACTTTTATAATTTATTTTTAAATTAAAATTTTCACTTACTAAATATTTTTATACCAATTATATTTTAAAAAAGTAATTATTATTAAAAATCATATTATTAATAAAAAATACAATTATTACATACTAAAATTAATTAATAATTAATTATTTTAATTACTATACTACTAACATGATTTTAAATAACGATTATTTTTTAAAGATAATTTTGTAAAAAATTTAGAGATAAAAAATTATGATTAAATAATAAGTTAAATTTTATAATTTATTTTTAAATTATACTTTTTGTCTTACTAAAGATTTTTATACCAATTATCTTTTAAAAAAGTAATTATTATTAAAAATCATATTATTAATAAAAATATAATTATCACATACTAAAATTAATTAATAATTAATTATTTTAATTACTATGCCAAACAGGCTTCGATAACATCGAGACCTTTTAGTGTTTTATTTAAAAAATAATTTAACAACCTAACACAACATAAGTAGGCACCCGAGCAAGGTATCCGATGTTGAAAGGCCTTATAATAGATGAGTCAAAGTAGATGGGCCCTTGCATCTTTTCAAGAAGCGGTGACACATGATATAAATCATAAAAGTTGGTTGCAATCCAGGCAGCCTAATGTGGAACATCAGAAAGATGACCAACAAATGGACCCAAATTTCAAACTTGTACAGTGTAGCTCCCTTCCAGCTTGAGGGATTTGGGTTGAAAACAGCCAAATTAGGCCGAGTAAAATAATCAATTATATCAAATAAGACAACATTTCAAACTAGGACAATTATTACACATTTAAATTAAATATTTCAAGGACCTAGAGAGTAAAATAAAATGCCTAATTAATGGATTATATTCCTTTTGCTTATAATAGAGGTAACAAGTCGTTTAACACATAATATTTTGAATTAAAACTCAAAATAGAGGAAAAATTTTCAAAATTATATTTTGCACCAGTCCCGCACCACTAAAAATGCTGGTAATTAGTGAATTATATTCTAAAAAGATGATGACAAATCTAATTTGAAAAACACAATTTGTACCCAAGAGATATCCATTGATACATGTTGAAATAAAAGAATTGAGAAAATACTGCAATTGAAATGCTACAAAATAGGGCAGAAAATGCATGTTGTGGTTTCAAAATTCAGGACATGTTCAGGAGATTGAGGAATCTTTTGGCTAAAGAGGAAAACAAAGAATATATGCTCAGAATAAAGAAAACAAAGGGTAAGAAAAATTAAAAACAAAGGAAAAAGGAGAGAAGCAGTATCTTATATCAGAAGCAACAGAGATACCGATCTCGGAACAGAGCTGTACAAGGCAAATTAACAGAGGGAAAGAAGAAAAATTGGCCAATCAAGAGAAAGGGAATTACCTGAACATAAGAATTGAATCAATAGGAGAAACATTGCACAGTATTTTGCTCTCCTTCCCATTTTCAATCTTCTTCTTCTTCTTCTTGACCTTCTTCTAGTTCTTCCTTTATGACACTTTCTCTTCCTCCTGCTTCTTCTTCTTCTTCTTCAATTGAAGTTTCTTTTGAAACAATGGAAGAGATTGGAAGATTTCATAAAATGGGGTTCATGAATGATCTTGTGGCAAAGAAAAGGAGGGTTGTGTAGACTAATCATGTAGCTAAAGGAGTGAGTGTGTATGTATATATATATAGTGGACTGTGTGCAGATTAGAGAGAGGGAGGGGGAGAGAGAGAGAGAGAGAGAGAGGGAGTCAGAGAGAGATGGGGTGTGTTTGGAGGGTGCAAGCAATAGAAGGAGCAAAAAGTGGGGAAAAAGAAGAATGAAAATAAAGTAGAAAGCAAAATTGTTTAGAATGGAAAATGATGTGGGAACAACCTTATAATATAGGAGGGAGATAGGAGGGAGAGGAAGTCAGTTATTTCTGCAAGCTTTGATATTGTTTGAGAATAATTTTGCTTCCCTTTATAAGAGGTTGGGTGTAATTATAATAGTCAATTTTTATTTCTTCTCTTTTAACATATAAATATAAATCAGATTACATGTGATACATAAATTGAAAATTCTAATTAGTATACAAAATTTTAAGGTAAATCCGAGTTGATAATTATATAAAAAAAATGAGTGGACAAACGATTTTAAGAATCAAATTACAATATTTTCTCTTTTTAAATGAGTCATATAATTTAAACATATTTTGATGTAATGAGTTAAATTTCACTAATTTTTCTCTTGATAATTTTTAGTTTAGAACCCTATTCAAGATTTGTACACTAATTAAATTTTTCTATTTCAAATTAGTTAAAAATTACTTATTTGAATCTAATTTGATTCTATTTGTATATTAAAGACATTCAAATTAAAGAATTTTAAGTAGATGAAATGCAATCAAATCAATTTATATACTATATATATTTTTTTGCCATAAATTTATATAGTATGTGAAAAACTAGTTCTAATTAAGTCTAGTCCTTTTTGCCTGTAACAACGTGTGCGCACAGTACTAGTCATTCGGAGTTCAGGGTGTGCAGTGGGCTGGTAAGCCATGACCGTAATGATGGTGCCGATGTGGTGCGTTTGCCTTTCTCTTTTCTATCCCTCTCTCTTTTCATAGGACTTCTTCTTCTTCTTCTTCTTTTTCTTTTCTTAGTCTTTGATTCTCTTTCATTTTTGGAAGTATACGAAACACAAATCTAACAACCAAAGTGATATTTCCCTATCCTTGCAAATAACCAATGTTATTGACATAGACAATGTGCAAAATCCAATATGAAATTGGGTATGACCTAAATTGCACAATATGGACATGAATTTCGTGGATAGGGGCTGGCATTGAGCCGAATTGAGCTGAGTATGACTTAGTTTGGATTGGAAACGATTTAATTTTATTTAACTAATGATTTGACTTGAATTTAAATTGAATCAAAATTTCAACTTTAACTTGATTCGAATTAAGCTCATAATTAACTCAATTTGATTTGATAAACTTCAACTAATGATAAAAAAAATTGGATTAGATGGTTCAACAAAAAAACTTATAAACTAGATACATATCTAGTCCACCTTCTCATTAAAGTCAAAAGTGTTTATAATCATATGAAAAAAAGTTATTGAATTAATATTAAACTAATTAATATACATAAATTGATCATTGTCTTATAATTCCTACAACTTCAAAATTTCATATTATCAATCTCATTTTACAATGAAAATATTTTTATTCATTCTTTATAATATTCAACATAGGCTTTCATTTGTAGGGTTTTTACACCTTCTCATCGCCTCTTAAATAATATACTTAAATTAATTTTATCTTAATCGTATAACTAATTTCAAAATAAGAATAAAATTAATAATATTCAACATTAGCTCTATGTATCTTTCTATTTTAATTATAATTTAAATTTAAATGCAAGTATTAAATTTCAATCATTATGATTGCTAATTTTTCTTTATAACAAGTATTTAATTTACAATGTATATATGTAAATATATTACAAAAGGATTTATAATTAATGTGCGTATATAATTTATCTTGAATTATATATATTATTTGAGCCAACTCATAATACAATTGAGTTGAAGATCTTTAAACTCAATTTTGGATCATTTAATATATGAGCTAAATTATTCATTATGAGCTTAATTTATTGAGTTAAAAATAGAATTGAGTTTTGAGCAGTCTCGTAATCTAACTTAACTCATTTTTATTTTGTGAGTTTGAATATATTTTTTATTTTTGGAAGCTATTTTAGAAAATTATTTTCAAAAACTATTACTTTATTTTTAAAATCTATTTTTAGATTTAATAAAAATAGAAAGTAGAGGGTGCTTAGAGAAACAAATAAGAACATGTTTTATTTAATTACAGGTTGACATCAAGAACAAAATAACATAATAAGGAAATATCTAAAAATTATTTTTTTAATTTTAAATTACACATTTAAAATTATAATAAAAATAAATTATGAAAACAATTACCAAAACTCCTATTTCCAAAAACATAAAAACAGAACCTTTTTATAAAGATAGTAACTCATCTTTGCATTCCAATTCTCTTCTATCTCCCTATTCTTGTCCTAGGTATATTATAGGTTATGCAATTCCCAGTACTTGATTCTTCCCTATTTTGAGGTCTCTCTTTTTACTTTTGAGAAAAAAAAAAAGGCCATTAGTTATTTGACATGGTTGGAATGTTGTTATTTGATCATGACTTGTTCCTGCAAAAGGGTCATTAGTTATTATTGTTATTTGGTTGTACTGCTCTCTTTTTCAAAATTTGTCCCTTTAACTGATTCCCTATTTATTGTAAAGAATAATGACAGAGAGATTTCATCCCAACTCATGTATTAGTGTCTCAGACTCACACAGTTTGTCCTCAAGCAGAAAAGTCAAGTTTTCTTGACCTGACCCAATTTTCGTGTCTAATTAAGTCACTGAGTTCCCACTCCAACAATACTTTTAGTTTGTCTTAAAAAAATGCTTTAGTTTGATAAACAAATAGGAATTTAACTACTTACAATACATTTACACTAATATTACTTCCACTGTTATTAGTTATAACTATTTTTAAATTGTTGCATGGCACAATTTAAAATACAGAATTTTTACGTATAATGAGAATGTAAAATCCATTTTTTATAATAAAAAAGGATCGATTTTATTTGACTCCAATTACACTATTAATGTCATAATGACAGTGGGCATTGATGATAGAAATATCACTATTCTTGTACTTAGATATCATACCTTATTGAAGACCCCATCACTTTTATATGGCACTAACAATTGTTTTAATTTATACATTAAGAAGTTATATTATCACAACTGAAATCTAGAATTTTCATCAACATCTTACGTATCGACCCATGCCAATAAATCGAATGACTCTGCGATTCAATGATGTAATATGCAACTGGTGTTTTTTAATTTAATTCATTTGTGAGCATGATATGGTCAAGTTAATGCAATTATACCTCGTAGAAAATATCCCCTTTCTCAACAATAAAAAAGTGAAGGGTAAGATCCCTATACTAGTTTAATGAATAAGATTTGTTATCATATTCCAAATCCAAATTGAAAATAATGTGGAAGAGTAAAGACTAAAAATTAGCAACTAGCATTACAAATTTTCAAAAAGGCAGTTAATACTATTTTTAAGGGAAGCAACTTATTCTATTTTAAAATTTTTAATTAAAAATAACGTGAAAGAATAAAGGCTAAAGATTTGCTAAACTCATATGAGAATGAAAATATAAAAAACAAAAAAGTTATAAATATTGAGAATGTAATTTGAAATTAAATTTTAATTTTTTACATTCGTTAGATTAAATTTTATAAATTTATTTTATTATCTTATATTTAATAAAAACTTTTAATTTATATTTAAAATCTAATTTTAAATCTCATTCTCAATATATATAATATCACTACATAAAAAATTCCGTCAAGTAACAGGCCGAGACTTTAAAAGGTTAATACAAGACACTCATGTCTAGCTTTTGTTTGCCATTATAATTTAGAGAAATTATAGCTACTGATGTTAGTGGGCCATGTTACCTTCTTCACATGGTTTGAGATTAAATTTCAATCACTGAATCTGAAAGTTCTCACAAAAGCCAGCCGTCCAAAACCCTATCCCAAATTTGCACTTTAGACCAAATAGATTTTAAAGTTACCTATGGGTATAGAATAATCATACAGTGCCCCTTCCTATTTCCTAGCAAAGGCCCATCTTGAAGGTTCCTTCATTTAACCTATCCTAAAAGTGGGTTGTCCCTATTGAATTTTTATTTTATCACCAATTAATTTGTGCTTCATCAAGACTAATTCCTTTTTCAATAAATGATACTACAAGAAATAAGTACAATAATGACAATACTTTTAATGATGACAAAATTTTGGTCGTCACTAAAAATATCTCCGACGATAATGTCGTCGGTGATAACTAAAATGACATTACTCGGGACTTCAAAAAAATTGGTGAAAAAATGAAAATTTTAATGATGACAAATTTCATCATTAAAGAGAGCTCAAAAAATTGAGCGATAAGTCCCACCCTTTAGCGGTGACTTTTGTTGTCACTAAAAATCTAGAACTTTTAGTGATAACTTTTATGGTTGCTAAAAGGTGGGAAGAATTTTTAGAAAATTGTTCCCACCTTTCAGCGATGATAAAAGTTATCGCTAAAAGTTTAGAACTTTCGGTGATAACTTTTATTGTTGCTGAAAGGTGGGAATAATTTCCTATAGAACCCTTCAACAATAACAAAAGTCGTCATTAAAATTCCAAAACTTTCAATGGCAACTATTGTCATTTCAGGAAATTGTTCCCACCCTTCAACGACAACAAAAGTCATCGCTGAAGGGTGGAAACAATTTTCTATAGAGCCTGTCGCTAAAAGGCGAGAACCTAAACCTTATAGAACCTTTCAATGATGATAAAAGTCATCGTTAAAAGTCTTGGACTTTTAGCGATGACTTTTGTCGTCACCAGAGGGTAGGAACAATTTTCTATAGAACCCTTCAGCGACAACAAATGTCATCGTTGAAAGTCCAGAACTTTTAGCCCTCATTTTGTGCTGTGGCGAGGGAAGAGCAATGCTAAAGAGACCTGAGATAAGTTAGTTTTATAAATTTTTTATAATATAGTGTATTTATTATTTATATATATTTTTTATGTATAATAATTTTTTATATTTATAATTTTAATTTATTGTTTATAGTAATTAGTAATTTTGATACTCAGGTGCCCAATCCTTCTCAGCCACCTACTCCTTCCCAATTATTTTATGAGTATTCATTTTTTTATATTGGATTATGTGATCATGTTATATAATTACTAGTACTATTGATATATTGCATTTGTACAATTTACATTAGATTAAAATTAATTTCAAAAAAGATAAATATAAATTGAAATAAAGAATATTTTAATTTATGTTATTAAATAAATATATTATTTTAATTATATTTAATTATAATTTCAATTTACAAATTTTATTCAATTAAAAAAATTAAAATAAAGACTTTTAACAATGACAAAATATCGTTACTAAAAGTAGGGCTTTTAGCGATGACCAATTATCGTCGCTGAAAGTCAAACTTTCAACGATGACATTTTATTGTCACTAAAAGCCTAACCTTACTTTCAATAATGACAATGTCATAACTAAAAGTATTCTATTATTTTATCATTTTTTAAAATGGATCAATAGCAATGACATTTATCATCCTTAAAAGTTAAATTTTAAAAATTTTTGAATTTTGAAAATATTTTTTACGACGATCTTGTCGTTGGAGAAACCTTGACTTTTATCGATAACAAAATCTCGTTAGTGTTAGAGGCTTTACCTACGAACCTATATTGATAACATTTTCATCAATGACTTTTATATTTAATGATAATCAAGAATTCTACACTGACGACATTTGTCATTGTTAAAAGCCTTTTTTGTTGTAGTGTGAGCCATCGAAATATTATTTTGAATTATGGCTTTAAAATGTGTGTTTTATTTCAATCCAAGCCACATAATGAAATTTAAGGACAAACTACAAAATTTATAAAAATTTGTCATAAAATTTACAAGATAGGAATTTTTCACAAAGCATACCCTAATAAATAAACACAAAAGACCATTTTCTTTTTCAAATGAAAACACCATTTTCTAATCTAGAGACTACCCAACATGTGAGTTAATTCACAAACATGAGAGGTCAAAGTTTATTTTCTTTTTAATTTTGTAATGGTAGGAATAATATTCTATTTAAACATAATGAAGAATAAAAACCTTTAAAATAACATTAGATGCTATTATGTTACAGTCAAATTCAATTTCTTGATAAGTAAGAAGTTAAATTAAAATTACTGTTTGAAAATATGCAAATTTAATATGCTCACTATAAGAAAAATAATTTATACCAATGACAAATATTGTTAATATTGATACTAAAGTTGTAGTTGCTAGTATTTACCAATAACATTGTCATCGGAGCTAAGTTTTCGCTATTGGATTGTAGTTATGAGATTCTAAACCAACAACATGTGTTGTGATCATGATAAATTATTTTATATTGACAATAATTGTTAACAGAGAAAAGTAAGTTAGGTTACACTTATGTAACATGGCAACACCTATACACAACAAATCTTGTTGTTAGTATAACCAATTTTTTTTTGAAAATGCTTATATTTTTACAACAATTAATTCTATTTTTGTTTTAATGATATTAATAATAAGAATTATTCTTAAATATTTGTTATAATTAATATTGTTCTATAATCAAGATACAAAATGAAACAAAAAATATATAAAATAAAATGATGAATGATGTATAGTAATAAAATTATAATACAATGTTGCATACAACAATAAAATTGTATACAATAATAAACTCTAAACCATTTTCTATATTGTCAATTTATATGAAAGCATACTTTATTGAAATACTTGTTAGCAGAACAACCTTCACATCTGCATTAGAAGCTAGCCATTTATGAATATTGACCATCTTTAGGTGCCTTTGAATGGTTTCTTGTGTTGAATTGGAAAAGAATTGCATATTATTAAGGTAGCCAAACTTTTCATTACACTTATAAAGTACTAGTAGCAAAAAATATATACATATTTTTATAAGGTTTTGTTGATAGTGAATTTAAGAATAAATATTGTTGTCATGTATATGAAAGCAATGAATTGCTTTGAAGATGTCATGAAGACAATCACTATCATAATTCATTTCTTTCATTATATAACTAACTCTAAATATCTAGTTGTTTACATCTTTTTTTCAAAGTCATGGGACCCATATTAAGTTATTTGGTTACTTGTGTTATAAGCATATCAACATACTTATATATTGTTTCTTTTAATAATATTTCTGCATAACTCTTTGTTCTTCTCTTTTTCCTTGTTAACATTCCTAATTTCTTCGTAAATCTTTTTTTCTTGATAACATTTCTAATAGAATCATGGGTAAATATAATAAGCAACTTGCAGCCAAATACAATAGTAAAAATTTAATCCAAATGTTAGATAATATAAATCAATTAATACAAATATTTAATTAAAATAGAAATATAATATAACATAATATAAATGCAAAGCAAACTTACCTCTTAAGAAAAGTAAGTATCCTATAGTTGTAAACTTTGCAGCATCTATTACATAAGAAAGGAAATTACTATTAAAGAATATAATATAGGTATAATATGTTATTAATGACATGGTCAAAATGCAAATTAGCAACTAATATTATAAACAAATTAATGAAAACTTTAAGTAAGAATAACATTTTATTAAAAAAAATTACAAATTTCATGTAAAATTTTCTAAGGATAATACAAATGTATTAAAAAAAAATTAGCAACATCATATACAAACCCATTTTTCTAAGGATAACTATGTTATTCTTCAAATTCACATTGTTCTTCTATACATCAATTTGAGATTTATTTTTCCAAATAAAATGCTCGTATGGAAATAGCTATACTCAAAATATAGTTTCTATAGGAACTATTTTCATATTTGCCAAACTACAAAACTAATAAATATATAACATGTTAATAAGTGTAATGTAAATAGAAACCACTAAAAAAATTATTATGTAAACAAATGAGGAAGAAATTGAAATTTAAAAATCAACCTAATATATATAAAACAATCGAAGAATGAGAGAAAAGTATGAGAAGGAGTAATAAAGGATAACAATGAAAGAAGGGATGAAGAAAGTACCTCAGAAAGTTGAAGATTCTCTTTCAATTGCTTCTTCTTGTATGCAATAATGGCAAAAATGACCTTCCATCAAAATTTATATTGCACGCCTATATTGACAACCTTTTTCTTGTTATCAGTATACCCTCTTTAGAAAATTGTTGGTGTATCCTCCCAAAAAATCATACACCATCAGTATATGGTTCCTGAATATTTCTTATAGCTTCTCACTTTCTCAAAAATCTTATAGCAAGGTATGTGAGATTTTTTAATTTTTAAATTTTGTAAAAGAATTTACAATAATGACAATATCATCCATACATGGTCCTTACTATTTGGCATCAACCTATGACAACCCAATTTCCCATACGACCTATAACAATGACGAAGTTGTTAATATAAGCATCTCTCACACATAGGTTATGATTTCAATTTATGTGGTTATTGGCAAAGTATATATCAATGACATTGACATCAAAATACATATATCTTTTTAAGGTAATATGTACTACACCAACAACAATGTCATTGATAAAAAAAGTTAATTTTTTATGTTATTTTTTTTATTTTTATACTCTATATTGATTACATTGTTGTCGGTATAGAGTTTTTAAAAAAAAAAGTTTGACACCAACACTACCTTGTACCAATGACAGAACAAGGCATAGCTTCTTTTTCTTGTAGTGGCCGCCTTTCAACTTTGATGTTGAGTTATTGAAAAGAGAGAACTTTATTAACCAAATGGATGCTCTTGCCGGCATATCATCTGAGAAGGAGGCTGATCTGCTGAGAATAAGCAGGAAGAAAGTGAAAAGAGGCCAAATGGAATTCGTAGGGTAATCTACAAGGTTAAGGACTCATGATGATGTTGAAGGCCCTTAAACCAGAAATTTTAAAGGATCCTCAAGCTATATCTTATAGGAACATGCTGACCAGGGAGGGCAAAACCAGGGAAGCATCTAGTCGTCTGAATATGGAGGATTTAGAAGCGTTCTCTGATGCAAATAGATGGGATGGGGAGATAGACAAGTGAAGTTTTGAAGGAGAGCAAGTGGTAAATGAGGTTACAGATAGCATAACAGTGGTATTGGTTCTGAAATTCTTCGAAGAAGAATAGAAAAGAATCCGAAACCTTGAGCAAAATGCTTGATCATTCAACTCGTAGGCAAACATGTGTGGTATCGTTTCTTGGAAAGAAAGTTACAGCAGATATGGAAAGGAACAAGAGCGTTTGAGTTGAATGATATTGGGTACGATTTTTTCCTTGTTAAGTTGTCGCGTATGAAGGATCGGGACTTTGTTTTGGCTGAAGGTCCTTGGATGATCTTCGACCGTTGTTTAACTACTAGAGAATGGGTGCCGAATTTTAATCTATCCAAGGTTAAGATTGATTCGGTGTCTATTTGGGTTAGATTCCCAGAGCTGGCAATGGCGTATTATGATAAAAAATGTCTCCAAGCTGTGGGTAATAGAATTGGGAAAACAATCAAGGTAGATTACTCAATGGAGGAGAGGTTACAAGGAGAATATACCCAGGTGTGTGTGTCATGATTAATATCCCTTAGCCTCTAGTTTCTCAGTTTCAAGGAGGTAATGAAGATATCGAAGTGGAGTATGAAGGTATGCATTTGATCTGCTTTAACTGTGCAATCTATAGCCGCTGTCCAAAGAAAGAAGTCATTCTCGAAAAAATTGTTGTTGTTAGCACTAAGGATGACAGGGAGGCTCCTCCGGCGCCTACGAATGTTAAGCAAGGTTCAAAATCTCGATTAATGGGGTTTGGAATTTGAATGGTGTTGCAGAATAATAGACGTGCTCGAAGAAGGAGAATTGGAGAATCTCCCGGAGCTGACAAAGGGGGAATTGCCAAAAATAAAGGCAAGGATTTGATTCTCTGACAGGAAGACCAATTTGGCAAAATTCCTGGTTTGGGGAATCCCACAGATAACGGTAATTTAAATCTGAGGGCGCCAGACCAGGAAGTTGCTACGGTGAGCGCTAGATTGCCAGTCTTCAAGTCAAAAAGTGGTCCTAAGAGCTCGAGCAAAAAGAAGTTTGGAGGCACCCAATCTAACATGGTAAGCCCACTTCAGGTGACAACAAAGAGCCCAAATAGTGAGAGAACTAGGGACTTCGGTAGGCTACACGTTTTACACGTTTGTGATACTCCAATAATTAATCAAGTGTTGTCGCCATGGAAATACGATAGCAACATGCAGAAACAACGGAACAGAACGTAAATAGCAAGATCATTATAAAGCCCAACAGCATAACCACATTAGGGAGCGACGATATGATGTTGCAACCGCCTGAGCCACCTTAAAAGCATGCTGGAACCATCGACGCGAGGCTAGAGTATATTCAATCCATGGATGAAGACACTTGGTACATGGCGAGTTCAGAAAAAGAAGAAGGAATTAGAACAAGGCCCATCACTGGCGACTGGTCTAAGTGACCCTAGAGAGAAACCAAACCTCTAAGGTTGAAGTTGATTGCTATTTCTTGTCTGATTTTTTCCACGATGATGGACAAGATTTTGGTATGGAATTGCAGCGAGGCTAGAAATCAGGACTTCCCGATTCATGCTAAGCAAATGGTGGATAACCACAAATCGGACATCTTAGCTTTAATGGAAAACTAGAGCATCATTTGTCAAAGCTAAAGAAGTTTTCAAGGCCTTAAATTTTAGAAGTTACCTTGTTATGAAGAGAGAGCTCAGAGAGGGAGGTCAGGTGGGATTTGGGTTGTTGAAAATTTTCATACATTCAGAGAAGGACACTACAACAAAAAGCAGCAATAACGACGACACTTTTAGTGACGACAAAATTTCGGTCGTCGCTAAAGGTATTTCCGACGACAAAGTCGTCAGTAAAAAAGGCATAATTTTTTAGAGGGAAACAGAAATGTGGGCGGGAAGAATTAGGCTTTTAGCGATGACAAAAGTCGCCGCTAAAAGCCTAAAAAAATTTTGGCGGCAAAATTTGGCCTTTGGCGGGAAGAATTTGGCTTTCAGCAACGACTATGTCGTCGCTGAAAATGCAAGGCTTTAAGCGACAACACTGTCGTTGCTGAAGGGTGAACCATCAGCCACGACACAGTCATCGCTGAAGCCCTAAAAATTTACGGCAGAAAATTTTGCCCATCAGCGACGACATTGTCGTCGCTGAAAGTCCTCCCATTTTCAGCGACGACAGTGTTGTCGCTAAAAGTTTTGTCCGAATTCCGAGGCAAGGCTTTAGCGACGACATTGTCGTCGATGAAGGATTGACTTTCAGCGACAACAATGTCATCGCTGAAAAAAAACTCGGTCGTCGCTGAAAGCCAGAGGCTATTTATTCGTGGCGCCTCCTCCCACCTCATTTGCGCATTTGAAGTTTCTGGACCTGAGATAAGTTCCTGAACTTTCTCTCTCTTTTAATTTTTTTTTAATTTTAGTATATTTATTTTTTTATATATGTTAATATGTATTAATTTTGTATGTTGTATCTTTTAATTTGTTAGTTATTATTAGCACTTGGCTTAGTTTGCAAAGAGTATTCAGAGTTGATCAGTAGATTTTTACCATTGAGGTACGTAAATAAAAAATTATAATTTTTTTTTGTACTAATATATTTAATTTACTCAAATAGTTTGCAATGAATTAATAGAATTGATAGTATGTTTAATTTAATATGAAATTTTGTATTATTTAATTTTGTATGTTGTAAATTTTAAATTTATTTATGTAAATTTAACTTAGCATTAATTTTATAAATATAAATTTGATTATTATTATGCATCCCTCAATTTATAATTTTGAAGTATACAATATATGTGTAGATTATTCATTTAGACTAATGTAAGATAAAATAGTTATGATATTTTATTCACAAAATCTAAAATTTGTGATGCAATTTAGGAAACTTCAAACTTATTAGATTCAATGAAATAATGTAAGATAGATAATTAGAATAAATATATAAATTTATCTTGAAAAGTAAGAGATTACAGTAATATAGTCTATTTTTTAATTGAGATTGAAACTTAACAATTCAAATTCTATTATTTACACCACATACTAAGAAAAATTTAATTAAACTAGAGATTACATAAAAATAAAATCCTAACAATCCAAATTATGATATTTACATCTCATAAAAATAAAAAATTTCAAAACACTAGGAAGTTCGCATGAAAATCACACCCCTCTTGAATAAAACTACATTTACTTAAATAAAGAAGCTGAATTGTGCATCTTATAAATAATATATACCTTATAAAACTAAACTTACTTAAATTTACAACTAGGAAGTCCATTCACAAAATCTAAAATTTGTGATACAATTTAGGAAACTTCAAACTTATTAGATTCAATGAAATAATGTAAGATAGATAATTATAATAAATATATAAATCTATCTTAGAAAGTAAGAGATTACACTAATATAGTCTATTTTTTAATTGAGATTGAAACTTAACAATTCAAATTCTATTATTTACACCACATACTAAGAAAAATTCAATTAAACTAGAGACTACATAAAAATAAAACCCTAACAATCCAAATTATGATATTTACATCTCATAAAAATAAAAAATTTTAAAACACTAGAAAGTTCGCATGAAAATCACACCCCTCTTGGATAAAACTACATTTACTTAAATAAAGAAGCTGAATTGTGCATCTTATGAATAATATACACCTTATAAAATTAAACTTACTTAAATTTACAACTAGGAAGTCCGTATTCATAGTATAGACATCTCTATAAAGAAGTTGAATTGTGCACCTTATCAATATAGTAAAGTAGGTTATACTTTTGAATTCCCACAAGCTTATTGTGAAACATAACAGTTGTTATGAATATTAAAAAAAATTAATAATCTACATAATAAGTTATGTAAATAACAGTACTAACACTTAAACAACGATACTCATAAATTGTTGTATCGTTAATTTTAATTATTGTAAATATATTTTTACAATAATTTAAAATAGAACTACATTTACATTTAAATGTTAAGCTTAAACTCGTTTAAGGGTTGGTTGTTTTCTGAACATCAATCAACCCTTGAATTGTCCTGAAAAGTTAGACAGTTTGGGATATTATCATATAGTTATTATTAACAATTTATCGGGCTCTTGTTTGATATTGTGGAAATATCTTAGCATCCTAACTGTTCTCTGGGTATAAACTATACAAGTGTATAGTTTAGACACTTGGAGAACCATAGGGAGATGCTGCTGAAATTTCTGCACGAATTAATCGATGAGCGTGGATAAATTGAAAAAAATAATAACGATAGAAATATCTCGAATGTGATAGGACCCTACCCTTCAATATTGGAGTGATACGGTGCATTTAGGGTGACTATCAAATATTAATCAACATACTTTATTTCACCTAAAGCAATTTCCTTCCTATTCAGTGATACAATGTCTGTTGATAAAAGTTAGATACATCTATCAAATCGATTGTCGGATGAGTATTGGAATGGTGCAGTAAGATTTGTTGAAAGAGCTAAAAACTTTGCCGATGAAAGAAGTATGGTAAGATGTCCATACAAAAAGTGTGTGAATTTAATATTCCAAACATTACTAACATTAGAGGCGCATATTATAGATAATGGATTTCATCCATTATACATAAATTGGATACACCATGATGAAGAAGATGTTTCGACTTCTAGAGGAACTAGTGGGATATCTCCTAACAATAGAGATGAGCTGGCAGATATTATACATGATTTCATTGGCCTTGAGGCACCTGAAGTTGATTTTCACAATGACGAGTACAGGGGTGAGAATGCGGCTGACGAAGACATTGGAACAAAATATAGTAACTGTGATAACCTGTTCAAGCAAGTAGAAACAGAGTTGTATCCAGGTTGCACAGCATTTTCAGCATTGAACTTCTTGGTGAAACTTATGCATTTGAAGGTTCTGCATAAGTGGATAAAGAAGTCATTTGATGCTCTTCTTCGATTATTAAAAGAGGCACTTCCAAACGATAATAAATTGCCTGAATCGTACTATAGTGCAAGGAAATGGCTCAACAAGTTAGGATTGGGGTATGAATCAATCTATGTATGCAAACATGATTGCGCACTTTTTGGAAAGATCATGCTTCTAAAGATAATTGTCCAATTTGTAGGGAGAGTTGATGGGTAAATAAAACTACAAAAGGGAAGAAGGTGCCCTAAAAATTGGTTCGATATTTTCCTTTAACTCCTCAATTACAACGTCTGTATCGGTCAAGACATACTGCAAAAAACATGATATGGCATCACACTGAAAAATCAAAAGAAGAAGGGGTAATGTGACATCCCGTGGATGGAAAAGCTTGGCAGGAGTTCGATAAGAGGTATCCTAATTTCTCCGCTGACCCACGAAACGTCAGGTTAGGTTTAAGTGCAGATGGATTTAATCCTTTTAGTGATAGGAACCTATCTTATAGCATGTGGCCAGTGGTTATGACTATTTACAACTTGCCACCATGGATATGCATGAACCAATCTTTTTTCATGTTGACCCTATTAATCCCAGGGCCGCAATCGCCAGGTAAAGATATCGATGTGTTCTTACAACCGGTCGTAGAAGAGTTGAGGGATCTTTGGGAGAGAGGAGTTGAAACTCGAGATGCAAATACAAATATAGTGTTCAATATGCGGGCAGCATTGCTCTGGACTATTAATGATTTTCCTGCTCGAAGTAGTCTATCCGGGTGGAGCGGGTAAGGATACAAAGCATGTCCTACATGTAATTCGGATACTCCGTCGATTCGAGTTAGAGGAAAAATAGCTTACGTTGGTCATCGTCGTTGGCTTCCAAGAAGTCACACATGGAGAAATAGGAAGGAATTTAATGGAAGGTCGGAGAGGAGAGCCCCTCCTCGGCCTCTTACGAATAATATTATCATGGAACAGTTGGCCAAAGTGCCACAGAGACTTCCAGGAAAACATGCTGAATTTGGTGGTGTAAAGCGAAAGAGAGGTGCCGACGAACTTAATTGGAGTAAGAGAATTATATTTTTTAATCTTCCTTATTGGCCAACAATGAACTTAAGGCATAACATTGATGTAATGTATATTGAAAAAAATGTATGTGATAGCATCTTGGGTACATTATTGGAGATTGATCACAAAATAAAGGATACAGACAATGCAAGACGAGATTTGGCAAACATGAAGATAAGGCCTAACTTGCATCTGTATGAGCAGAAGGGTCAACTTTTCAAGCCGCATGCTAGATATACGCTTAACCAGGAAGAGCGGAAACGATTTTGCTAGTATATAAAGAATGTGAAATTTCCAGATGGGTTTGCTGGGAGTCTTAGTAAGAATGTCACAGATCGTGACTTAAAGTTAAAAGGGTTGAAATCACATGATTGTCATGTTATTATGCAAAGACTGTTAGGACCAAGTGTCCGGGCTTTTTTGCCAAAGGAATTATCATATCCACTTGTCGAGTTATGCAATTTCTTTAATCAAATATGTGCTAGAACTCTCAACAGGGAGGATATTCTGCAAGCCAAACAAGACATTATCATAATTTTGTGCAAGCTTGAGAGGATATACCCCCCAGCATTTTTTAACTTAACGGTTCACTTGGTGATGCATCTGCCAGACGAAGCATTGGAAGGAGGACCCGTTCATTTTCGGTGAATGTACCCATATGAGAGGTATATAAAAAAGTTAAAGGATTATGTTCGAAATCGTGCTCGACCGAAGGGTTCAATTGCAGAAGGATATATTGTTGATGAGGCATTAACATTTTTCTCCATATATTTGGAAGGAGTGGAAACTAGATTCAACCGCTCTGATAGAAATCAAGATGTAACACCTAGTCAAACAAGAAGGACATTATCGGTGTTCCGGTCCCAATGTCGACCGATAGGGAAGAAGATTATTTCTCATTTCGATAGGAAGGATCGGGATATTGCAATATGGTACATCTTGAATAATTGTACTGAGATTGAAAAATATCTCCAGTGAGTATCTTAAACTTCAGTTGTGTTCTTCTCCCTTTTGTGATTATAATAGACTAAGATTGTTATGTTCTACAGTGAGCATCGATTGGAACTTGAACGAAGTGGTGCTGAAGATATTGATAACTTACAGAGAACCAAATTCTCCTCGTGGTTTTACTCGAAGGTAAGGATTTTTTTCTTCCCAAATCCATTGAACAGATATCTTAAATATTGTTTATTTCTCTTGTTGATATTTTTATTTAATTCTTGGAATAATTGCTACTTTTGTAAATGTACTATTTACATAGGAATGGTTCCCCAAAGGCCACCGAAGAGTTACTATCATTAGCATCCAGTCCCAATTTCACTAACATGGTATACTCTGCGTGTATTGTGAATGGAGTACGCTTTGTAGTCAAAACTCGAGATGAGAAGCATAAAACACAAAATAGTGGCATTTCTGTTCCGGGGATTGATGGTAACATGTTTTATGGTGTACTGGAAGAAATAATTGAGTTGACTTATTTAAATAAGTACAGTGTGACTTTATTTAAATGCAAGTGGTATGACACTGATCCTACAAAGAAGAAACTTTACACTGATAAGAATATCACAAGTATCTCCATTAATGGACAATAGTACAAGGATGATCCTTATATACTTGCTACTCAAGCAAAACAAGTGTTTTACACTGAGGATCTCCTTAATAGACCAAATTGGAGGGTCGTCCATAATATGGTGCATCGCGATATATGGGATTTACCCAGTGATGGAGATAATGCACAAGCCTTGTTATTTCTGCAGGATAGTAACTCGTCCAACTTCAACCTCACAGTTGATCTGGGAGATTTTGATCTAGTACATCTAGGTAATGAAAGAAATAGTCCTTCAATCATTCCAACGTACAGGAATGTTGGACCTGGTGCTCATGGAGAAGACACCTTTATCGATGATGATGAGAGCCTTGAAGATGAAACAATTGATGATTATATGGATGAGAAGCCCACACAATCTGATAATGAAGGAGAATCCAATGACCATCAATCTATTTCGTTCATCGACACTGATTCTGACTAGGGATAAAATAACATATTCGAACTACAACTCATAATTGTGTAAGCATGATTATTAAAATAATAAATGTGATTGTAAAAAGTTGAACCATTTCATCGTTCAACTGGACATTGAATTCTTTTTAATTATTTATATGATGTGTATTATTTTAGTTATGGTGGATGTCGAGGCACGATACCATGGAGGTGACGCTGGAGGCAACCTACCGGAGTGACCCACCCGTATTCCATCTCAGTGCGAAGGATCAGGTATTTCTTATTAATTGTGCATACCTAAGCTTGATTAAATATTATGTTTATTTTGTTAATATTTTTCTTTATTAAATGAAGTAGCACCTACTAAAAAAGGGGACCGAATAGGTCCCTAAGACTGCACGAGAAGATAGGCAGGGGTGGAGGCAGACTGGTGCCTGTACAGTTTGATACGATTGGTACATGGCATGCGGTTGGTGAGAATGCCAATCATCTCCCTTGTGATATTGGCAACATGATCCATGCTCACGTGCCGCCCTATTATAAGTCATGGCGAGCTGTACCTCAGGAGATCCGAGATAGAGTTGTGCAGGAGGTTTGCGTAAGTATCCATTTCCTTTTGAATTAATGTCTTTGAGACTGAAATTTCTAAATATATGACTCATAAATTTATTAAATGTCTTTTAATGCAGTCCTATTTCGAGTTTCAGGGCATCTGTGAGGGTGATCGGGATACAACACTCTCTGGTTTGATGCGGACTGCGGTCGACCTGTACAGAGATTGGAAGTTCAGGTTGAATAAGTATTTCTTAGAGCATGGAAGTGATCAATACCAGGAGTATGACTTGGATCGAGCTCGACGTTGTGTGCCTCGATCTGTCTCACCGCAGACATGGCAGAGGTGTGTGGACTTCTTTGACAGTGACGAGTACAGGGTAAGTATGATATTTTATGGTATTATGTCAGTATTTCATAATTAGTAAATTGTGAACATAAAAATTTAACTTTTTCCTCTTAATTTGCAGGAGTTGTCTACAAGAAATACAAATAATAGAGCACAGAAGGTCGTGAATGACCGGCATGGGTCAAAGTCTATTGCTACACATCGCTTTGATAAGGTAATTTAATTTTTTTGTATCTTTTTTAAATATATCCACTTGTTAAATAGCATTACTACCCTTCATCCTTTTTTTATGTTACAAAAATTGAACAGAGAAACAGAGATACTGGTGAGCTGCAGTCGGTGCCCGATAACTTTAGGGACCGACACACATACAGGTCGGGGGAGTTGGTGCATCTGATCCCTCAGGGGCAACATGTAAGTTATTTGAATTTCATATTTTAAATAAAATTTTACAAATATATCTTCTAAGATAGATTTCTTATTACTTTTTTTTAATAATTTAAGGCGATGATGACTGAGCTCATGACTCAGCATGCACAGTCTAGTGTATCATCCACTAGCTTGCCTACGACTCCTGTACAGTTAGATGAGGCTGCCATCGCCGATGAGGTGCTTGGCACTCGTCGAGGGTACAGGAAGGCTATTGGGCGTGTACTTGCTGGTCAGACTTATCATTCGATGGGGACTTCTAGCACGGGGACGAGCTCACAGACCGTGTCTCAGGTCGGTGAGTTGCAGAAGCAGTTAGACCAGAGTCGAGAGCAGGTTGAGCAGAGCCAGCGATTGATTCAGGAGCAGCGGCGGCGGCTTGATCAGCAGCAGTAGCAAATTACACAGCAGCAGCAGATGATGCAGCAGCAGCAGTAGCAGATGCAGCAACAGCTTAGGACTTATCTTACTGAGATGAGCTCGATCCTTAGACAGCAAGGTATCGTCCTACCGCCGCCTCCATTTGCTGCTGCTACACCACCTGGGTCGAGTAGATTTGCGCCTACACCTACCGCTCAGCCGCCACCGTCATTTTATCATACTCGTAGTCAGGATGATGATGATGATGACGACGATGACGACGATCATGGTGCACTATGATATTTACACCTCCCTACTTCCCTATAGTATATTTTGTTTATGTATCTTTATATTTTTTATATGTGCACATTTACATAGATGATGTATATATATTAGTTTATTCATATAAAAATTATTTTTACCATTGCTTTATGAGTATTAATTTTTATGTTGGATCAAATTGTTAGACATTATTAATAATACTACTGATATATTATAATTGTATAATTTATATTAAATTAAATTTAAAAAAATTATTAAATGATTCAAGTTAATTAAAATAAAGAATATATTATTTGAAATATATGACAATTTGATTTTAAAAATTTTAAAAAAAAATTCAAAAAACCTTTAATGGCGATAATTATCGTCGCTATAGGGTACAAGTCGTCGCTGAAAGTCTGATCTTCAGCGACGACAATAGTCGTCACTGAAAGTCTGACTTTTAGCGACGACTTGTACCCTATAGCGACGACAATTGTCGCCGCTAAAAATTAAATTTCAAAATTTTTTGAATTTTGAAATTATTTTCTGCGACAACAAAGTCGTCGCAAAAGGCCTGACTTTTAGCGACGACAAATTGTCGTCGCTAATGACCTTTTCAGGCACGGACCTACGCCGACGATATTTTTAACGATGACTTTTTCTTTTACGACGACCGAGAACTTTTTAGCGACGACAAATGTCACCACTAAAAGTCTTTTTTGCTATAGTGGGAAGGGAATGCCTGTGGGGATTGGATGACAAATTATAATCTCCAAAAGTCCAGGTATTGATGTTTTCACAAGTCTTCTTTTTTAGTCCTTTTTGCTATTGTTGCTGGACAGTTGTAATACATTACTTTCTTCTCTTTTTGAACTTTGGGCTCCTTTGATTCACCAGAAAAAAAAAAGTAAAACTTTTTTTGCCAACAAGGTGGTGTTTTGCTAGTATGTTTTTTCAATTAATAAGCATAAAAAATAGAGATTCCCATCATCTCCCTATCATTTTCCCTTAATGGGTGCTTCAATGGAGAGATTGTTTAAGCGAGGATAGTTCTCCCCTAATATCCGAAGTGCATTATAATTACAATTAAAAAATTGACAATTAAAATTTATATTCTATATATACTATGATGCATTATGGACTTCAAATTTTAAGGCAAAATTGAAACATCCACCTGTGTAATAGTAGAAAAAAAATAAGGAAAAATGTTCATTGCACTCCTTTTTTAATAAAATTATCCCAACCTCTTCTCCAATTGAAAACCTACATTGATTTTCCTTAGGATATAAAGATACTATATTTAAACCTAAATTTGAATATTTCATTAACGTGATGATGAGAAAAGATGATTGGTGATTTAAATTAAACAATATAATATATTCTAAGTATTTTGTAATCAAATATATATTTTGATTAAGTTCAAATGACTGAAAAATTATCTCACTTATATCAAAATTTGACTTTTTTTTATCAATCATATTTAAACTATTTAAAGTTAATCAATACATTTTTTTTGGTACAAAATACTTAAAATATATTATATTATTAGATTTGAACTCCATGGTTATCTTTTCTTACCATTAATTTTGCATAATTTTTAAAATCAAATGAATCATTAAACTAGATAAAGCCCTGATTTACTGATTCAACCACTAATTCACTATTGAATTAATTTTAAATTAAAAATATAAATTATATGCATACATATTAAAAATATTAATTATTTGTATAAACATATATACATATATATTATAGTATTATATATTTATAATAACAAGTCATGATAAAATTAAAAAAATTAATATAACATAAGTTAATGACATAAACAAGTAATAAAATCAAGTGATGTAATAATTTATGTTAAAAATATTTAAAAAACACAAATTTAATTGATCAAATAATGTGAAAGTATTACAGCTCAATTATTGTGAAAAAATTATGAAGTATTTTTTAAAAAAAATATTTAAATTTTTAACGAACTTGTTCATTAATTCAGTTCACTAATTTTGACTAGTTCACTAATTTTGATTAGTTCACATTAGTTTTAGCCAATTTGTACCAATTTTGAGTGATATATTCCAATTTACATGGATTTTTTAATCTTATACCCTTAACTAGATTGGTTTACTAGTCAATCTTTTTTATTTTTAAAATGATGCCATTTTGCAATGAAAATTTTAAATTTGGGTTTAAATAGTTGATAATTTTTTATATTTCAAGGAAGTTTGAATAAGTTTTAAAACTAAAAGAACACATAATTTTATTAAAATTTAAAAAAGTTAAAATATTTATTTATTTTTATTCACATGAACTTCTTTGATAACCAAGAAATGTTGATTCAAATGACAAAAGTATTGCTCTTATCTTCCTAAAATTCGAGTTGGTTGTTTAGGTAGGATTATTAAATTTCTATGAATTTGCTATGACTTGCTTGTTTGCATCAATCTGAAAAGAGAATTATTGAACAAATAGAACTCCATGTTAAAAAATAATGAAATGGATCCCTTCAATCACACATCCAGTAGAATGCAGAACGCGCGTTGAAACCTTTTGCGTTAAGTATAATTTTGCGTCAATGAAATCTGAGAAGTGAGAATTCACCTCGACGTATTGTGAATTGATATCATTAATCATGAATAAGGATACTCTATTTTTCGTAAAAAGATTGTGAATTTAAGATATATATATTTTTAATATTAGTAAAATAATAAATATGTTTTTATCTCTTAAAAAATGACAAGATAAGAAGAGAAGAAAAATGAGAGGAGTTACATCCATTAATTACTTCATTGGACTAATTATTACAACATCTAAATGAGCAATGTCTTTTTTTAGAAATTTGAACATGCAAAGATTCCTGGATGTATGAGAACTTGGTGTACACACAAATTTCTTGGTCAAAATTTAAAAGATGAAAAAATGATTAATGAATAAATTTTTTATTGAATTTTGAATAAAGAAGTACAATTTCTAATTTAATTCTTGAAAAAAAATGAAAAATTCTTTAATTTTTCTCTTCATTTGACTTTGATTAATGGTTGAAGAAGCTTAATCTTGGATCAAAGGTTAAACACTTGGCTTTAATGAAAAATTTGAAGAAACTTAATCTCAAATCAATGGTTGAACACTTGGGTCGATAGAGAGTTTGAAGAAACTTAATCTTAGGTCGAACACTTAATTTCAACAAAGGGTTTGGAGAAGTTAGATTTCAAATCGAAGGTTAAATACTTGATTTTGATAGAGGGTTTAATGGAACTTGATCTTAAAATGAAATTTTGAATCTTTAAATCTCATAGCAGCTTCACACTTGTAGAGATTCATAAATTTGAGTTTCATTGAAGTCTTCAATTCAAAACAAACATTCTTAATTATGGTTATAGACTTCAGATGCTTAGATCTTTATTGGTAAGCCTTTGAGAGTGCTTCAAAGTTTCACCTCTCCTTTCTCTAGCAACTTCTTATTGTTGAATAATATAAATAAGCTCTCAATTTATAAAATTATTAGAGAAATGCTTAGAATAGAGATTTAAATAAAGTTCCTAGAGGAATGCTTAGAGCAAAGATCTAAATTATGGTGGCAATCACATCACATTTTTTATGATTAAAGCTAATGTATTCTCCAAAATATGGATTGTAGTTGTCATGGACATGAATTTTTATACAATTTACACTTTTTTTTATAAAAATACTTAAATTATTATATTAAATTTAATTAGTAGCAATGTCAACAATATGTTCTCAACATAAATATTACATAATGCACACATAGAGATATATTTGACAACGTCTTGTTGTCAAATAGCATAAATAAGCTCTTTATTTATAAAGTTATTAAAGGAATGCTTAAAGTAGATATCTAAATTGCGGTTGCAATCACATAGCATTTTTTGTGATTGGAGCTTATATATTCTTCAAAATGTGAATTATGGTTATCATGGACAAGAATTTTTATACAATTTATACATTTTCTATAAAAATGTTTAAATTGTTATATTAAACTTGAATTAGTTGTAACCTTTGTTAATATTGCACTTTTAAACGCATAAAATATTTGATAAAACACAAATATATATATATGGCAATGTCAACTGTATGTTCTCAACATAAATAGTACATAATGCATGCATGCGTGTACACACATACATATATATATATATATATATAATATGTATATATGACAATCCTAACAATATATTTTAACATAAAAACTAAGAAGAAAAGAAAAAGAAAGATAAAACTTGATATTGTTGTGATTATTATAAGGTGGAATGACATAGAGAATCATAATCCCCACCTTTATTTTGACCTTTATTATATGTCATTTGCCTTAATATATACCTAAAATACTTAACAATTGCATTATTATCTTGATGATATAAAGGTTTGAGTTCTAGATATAATTTAGAATATGATTGTCGTTGATGATAAGATGGAATCATATTAAAAAGATTGTAAAATTCAAGCCTTTTTTAAGTAATTTCCATAAATTTGGAGTTTCAAACTACTTATTTTAAACATTTTTTATTAAGTTATTCTAATTAATAATTACTATAAATAAAATAATATTTTATATTTTTCAACTATTTACTTATTATTCATCTTATTTTATGATAAAATCTAGATATTGAATTTTATTAAATAATACTATAATTTTATTTAATTAGTATGTCATTAAAAATTTATTTTGAATTATTTTTATAAAAGTTCTCTTATAAATGTGAAATATTTAGCATTTATAAAAATATTTTGTATAAATTTTAGTAAATAATTTTATTAAAAATTTATAAATTTTGAGATACTTATTTTGAGCTTTAAACTATTAAGTCATTTTAGTAATTATTAGCAAAGAGGAAGAAAATGAAAATAATGAAATTAGTGATAAACAATTATAATTTGATAAGAATAAATTTTTTATTTAAAATGAGTGGCTATGATTGTTTGTTTCCTAAGGCTTATGGTATATCCATCAAGCTTTATAATTTTCTATTACCCAAGTATCCCTTAAGTTGTAAACCCACTTTTCTTTTCCTGTGCTAAATCACAAATCATTAACCATACTATAACTCTATTCTTTGTTCTATTCGTTAACATAGCTATTCTGACTCTACGCCATTTGTCCATTATATGACAAGTAGCTACCCATATTTGCTCATTAATATTATGAACTCTAGTGACACTAATCTTTACTCAAGCTCCTCTTTGTACTTTGTCACTTTAAACGATGAAAAAATGAACTAAAACTAGTCCTTTATTTTGATATCTAGACTTTTGTCAAAGTATAATGAGTAATTACTAATCATAAGCTCAACAATAATCAAGAGTGGCAATGCTGTGAGAACCTTATTACACCATGAGCATTGCTTGGAATAGCTTTAAGAAAAATCAATGCAATCCAAGTTGCATTCTCCCTTTTTAAAACAAGGTAAACATACTTGTAGTGTTATATTCTTGTTATACTAAAGTTTGTTATCTAATTTTAAGATTGTAACCCACAAAAACCTATCCTTAACTTTGTTGAATATGGTTTTTCTTTCACTTAAACTGGCTACAATTGTATGAAACTCAATTAAAAATCAAGTAGATTGCATTAATAATTTAACTTAATAGATTTTTTTTAATAATGGTAGAAGTAATTAAATCACTATATGCACATACCTAAGGATTAAGGATCAAATGTTGGATGCAAAGAAAGTCATAAAACCTTTAAGGGACATTAAGTGCCACTTAACCCAGAGGCACTTTATTTAATTGAAGATTTTTGGGTCTTAACTGTTAATTCTAACTTATATCCCTAGGTTATTTTACTCAATTTTTATGAATGGTAAAATTAATTACTTGGAAATGCTCTAAAACTATTACAAGAGCTAATTTTGGAGTTAAATTGTGTTCATTTTTTAAATTGGAACCTACCTTTAGAATTAATACTTCTAATTAGAAGATATAATCTCTATAAAGTTAGATCTAAGTAAATATATACTTTACTTAATCCTAAAATTCTTATATTTTTTATTTCAAATGTAAATTTGAAATTAAAATTGCTTTTATACTTATATTATAATTCCATGTTTAATTATGATGGCTTGTTTTACATGTTCATGTAATTGTTTTTATGATACTAAAATTAGTATTTTGCAACTTAATTGTTGCTTAAGTGAATATATTATGGTAGTGACTAATGCTTTTGGGGATTTGGAGTGAGTAAAGACCATGCTCTTATTATGATGTATGGTAAGTGGGATAATATTGGCTCAAAAGGGTAAATAGGATAAGAGTAGGATTAAAGTTATAAGTGGTGAGTGGTATAAGGCTAGCTTGAAGTTATAATGTTAACTATTTATTTTCTTGATACATGATGATATTTTCCTTATTAAGGTTAATATGAGTGCTTTTATTTTGTCTAATTTTTATATGAATTCATAAAATTTCTATGAAGTTTTCTTATGTCCTCCAATGATATAATCTAGAATCTTATATTGTTAAATGGTTTCGACTTCGTTAGTATTTAAAAGTTAAAAAATTACAATTTTGAGTTAAATAAAGATTAAAATATGAAATAAGTAAATTTATTATGAGTAGCTAGTGAGTCCAAAAGTTAAACTCATTTACTTATTTACTTATTTTATTTTATTTTATTATGATTTTAATTATGGGTTTAGTAAATATATGCTTACCGAGTTAAAAGTTAAAAGTTAAATGAAGATTAAAAGATAAATTAAGTAAATTTATTATGAGTAGCTAGTGAGTTCAAAAGTTAAACTCATTTCCTTATTTCCTTATTTTGTTTTCTTTTGTCATGATTTTAATTGTAGGCTTTAGTAGATATATGCTTATTGAGTTCTTGTAATTCACTATTTTACCTTTAATATGCTTATTGAGTAGCTATTGAGTTCAAAAGTTAAACTCATTTCCTTATTTACTTATTTTGTTTTCTTTTGTAATGATTTTAATTGTGGGTTTTAGTAGATATATGCTTATTGAGTTCTTATAATTCACTCTTTTACCTTTAATATCTTTTAAGCTTGGAACAAAACTAATAGACTTCTGCTACTTTATGGAAATTGAAAGCATCCTCTTAAAGGTAATTCAATAGTTAGAATAGGATTGAAGTGTATTAATGTCTATATATTTGTTATGTTAAAACTTGTATTTTTTATGCATATCCTATGGTGTTTTGTTTTTTAAGTTATAAGTTTTAATTTTTGAGAATGTGACCCATATGAAAAGTATACAAAAAATAGAAGATTCTGATTGATTTTTTATAAAATCATAAAAAAATACAATATTTTTGAACAAATAACATTTTTTACATATTATATGATATTTATATCATGTTAGCATTCTAGAGTAAAAGTTTAAGCTTTAGGAAAATCACTTTGTGGTAATTTTTCTATGCTGATCGTGTGCTAAAGTTAGGGCATGACATAATAGTATTAGAGTATGATTTAAAGCTTAGTAGTGCATAGTCTAAAGATTTTGACTTGCCAAATTAGGTTAGACATACCAAATTCATGATAGTGTAACTAACAACAAGAATTATGGATGAAGATATGTCAAAACTGACTTTAAAATGTGTCTCTAAATCTCTATAAGTTTATGTTTCATATTACCCTTTGCTTACTATTTCTTTTAAGTTTTTCTAATAATTCACCTTTAGAAATAAAATATTTCCTTAGAAAATAAGGTAAAATCCCTTTGAAAATGTGTTCTAGGGATTCATGATAAGGGCAAAGGTTATCTTGGTAATGATTGAGATTATACTAGAAATTTGAACCTTCCATGACAAATTATAAGAAAGTAGCATTGAAAGGTAATAATAGGAAATTAGTACTAAAATCATATTGGGTGCAACAGCAATGAAAATAGATTAATCATGTTAACGTGATGTTTTGCATTTATATGAATAATGAATTAAGTGTATTGCCCTATTAAGACTTAATTGACAAGTACTAGTAATACCTTATTTATGACATCTTAAGCAACAGTGCTTAGTAAAGTAGAATAACTTAAATAGTCTAAAGTGATTAAGTAACATTTATTCACTCAAAGACTATTGGTAATGGAAGAATATAGTGCATAAAATGTTATATTAGTAATGCATGAGAACCTATGTAACCAATTAATCTAATTTATGACATTAAAGGAGTTTATGCATTAGAAATAAGAGTATTCATATTATGTAATAAGTTTTAGCATTGGATTAACCTAGAGAAAGTAATTTGAAGTTAGTATTAGTAGAAAGGATTCCTTAGATTTAAGGTTATAGTATATTTGATGATTAAATATGAAGTCAAAATCCTTGAGCAAATGCATTTGATGGATGGACATATAATATATTAGTACTTTTAAGAAAGTTTTACAAATTTAATTTTTTAAGTTATTAAATAGCAAAATAAAGCACTTATGACCTCATATGTGAATATATGCAAGAAGGCTTTGTAATAAAAGTAATGCTTATGTTATGTATGATTGGAAAACATTTGTATATAAGGACAATTAGGTATACTATGGTATGTAAGCTTATAAGAATTGGAACTACTAAGTTAAGTGATAAACATAAGCAATGGTGGAACTTAATGTAGGCTCCCCCCCCCCTCAATTTTTTTATAATTTTAGAGTAGTATTATGTAATTATATACAAAAAAATTATATGTATTATTTAGCCCTCTCAAAATATTTTTACTTTTTAAAATTTAAAACATATAACTATAATATTTTGTTAATTTGACATGACATAGTTTAAAGAATATAAAATAATTTTATAAAGTTAAAACTTAAAGTACTATTTCAAAAATTTGTTTGAAACACACAAAAAAGAAATAAAAATAATATTAAATAAAATACAAATGAATAATTTTTGCTATTCTAGTTAGAATGACTCATTGAAAAATAATATGCATATTAACCTTTTTACCTTAAATTAACTTCTTTGAGAAGCTAAATTTAAAACATTTATAATTTTTTTTAAAATTTTTGTATAGAAACAAGATAACCGTAAATAACTTCAACATCTACAAATGTAGAGCAACGTACCTTAACTCCTTCAAATCATGATTTAAATTTTTTAAGAAATATTCATTATTTTATATGTTATTACATATTTTTAATATATACTAAATATTTTCATTCCTTTTCTTTATGATTAATTTTTTAATTTTGTGAATGTCTCGGTATCAATTTTTTAAAATGTTGAACTATCTTAATGTCATTATTAGTATTTTATTTACATAAACTTATTATATTATTACTTCTTATTTTAATTTTTATATGAGTTGATTTATTTTATATTTAATTAATTAATTTTCATATGATAAAAAATAACACAATAGATTTTTTAAGAGAAAAATTAATGATATAGAGAAGAATAACCTAAGTGAAAGTTACCGCATAAGAAATAGTTAAAAGTTTTAATTTTGATTTTGTTATGGATGACTTCAAGTCTTTAAAAAAGTAAATAGGTTTATTTTGAATAGATAATTTTTAATATGTTTTAATTCAATAATTTATTCACTTTCTCTTAGATTTTTTAGCAATGATTAATTATAAAATTATATTTAAATATTTATTAATAAATAAAATGCTAAAAATCATATAGCATTGTAAATTTTTTATATATTAAAAATATTTCTAATTTGATCCTTAAAAAGTTTTAGTTAACCTTCACCATTAGATATAAAGTGGTTCACTTCTATTTGAAAATTTTGGCATGAGACAGATTTAAAGATGCATAGATGGCAATAAATAGAATAAGTATTTATGATAAGGATCAGTGTGAGGAACCTAGTTAAATAATTACACATGATTGATTTATATGATTCAAATGGGCAATGAGATCTAATGGACCATAAGGTTTAGATATTATTAGAAAGGAAAGGGTCTATCTACATGAATTTTAGATATCATGGTTTAAAGATTTGAATTGGTTAATTCTTATGTATCAATAGAAAGTTAAATTGACAAAACTTGTAACTTTACATTTATGAAGTCAAATTCATAATCATAGTAATTATAAGACTTGTAAGTCCTAGGAATAATGGTTCCACTTGAGCAGAGATTCATAAATTTTAGAATATGCATAAAGATTGATTACATGACTTTAAAAACTATGCACTTGAATAGTTCATAAATCAAGATATTATATAATTTAGAAAAATTACAAAGAGAATTGGACACATATAATGAGTAAGCATTTAAAGAAGTTTAAATTATTATATTGATCATGAATTAAGTAGAAATTCATATTCTAAGGAATCGTTTAATTCACATAGGAAGTAACTTTCTGTAAGAAATTGGACTTCCTAAGAAATAATTTTCTATGTGAATTTTCTGGAAAGTACTCAAAGTTATTTAGTTAATACATAAGAAATGACACTTCTTGGTAAGTAACTTCATATATCTTGTTTAGTTTAACTTTGAATATCTTACGAAATATTAATAAAATAACTATTATATCTTTAATATTATTATAGTATAAAGTAATAAATTGTAGTTATCATTACTTAAATTTAATAAAGATAATTTTTTCATTATATCTATAAATAACATGGAAAATAAAACTTACCTAAGGGGAAGGTGAGTGAGTGACTTTTCATGATTTGCGGGAAGTAAAACTTCTCAGGAAGTTCTATTTTCTGCAATTTGTGAGATAATAATTAACCAAATAACTCACCAATTTTCTATTTCTTGAAAAATAGAACTTCCCATGCTATTGAGGTGAACCAAATAACCTCTAAGTTTAAGTAAATAGGATAGTGGTTATTATGCATGCATAATTATAATACATAAATAGTAAGCATATATAGAATTTGTTAAGTGTGGTACATGTAGTTATGGTTTAGGCAATTATGTTTTGAAAATGAGATGATTAAATAAACTTGTATGCATATTTTGAAATCAAGAATAATGAGATAGAGTAAAGAATAACTATTGAACACATTTATAGTTGAAAGATTTAAGAAAGGTTCTTAAGTTGTACAAGTGGCCTATGTGAATAAACAATTAACAATCATGGCCTTTATGAATGAAAAGTAAATGTGTATAATTGGATAAAAATCTATAATTTTTAAAGATAATTTTGGTATGGAATTAAGAAGGCCTTATGAATAAAATAACCTTAATATTAAGTAAACTAGAAACTTTTGTGTAAGAGATTATATGTATATCATGGATTGTAATTTGAGAGTAAGAAAGCATAAGTTGATAGTAAATAAAATTACTTTCAAATCTTAATAAATTCATAAATTTGATCTTTAAGGGGAAGGTTGATGCATAACATTGTTAGAATAAAGTCTAAGTATTTAGAATTGAAAAGGTGATTTAAGCCAAGAATGCTTTAATTATCTTACAAGTGAATTGGGAATATGGTAAACTTGGTAAAATAGGGATTCTCTTTACCATAAATCCTTAAAAATGCAGTTGATATAATGAAACCTTAGTTGGAATGATTGATGAGGTCTAGTGAATTAAGGAAGACTAGTTAGTTATAGCGTTTTAAATGAACATGATTTGATAGGATTTTTATAGGTACATATATGTTATAAACACAATACAGTTTAGTAGTTGCTTATGATGGTATCTATTGCAGTTAAGTAAGTAAGTAAATTTTGGATTGGAAGTAAAGTTCTAAGAGTCAAAATTATTATTACTATTTTAATATGATTATAAATAATATTACATTGTGGTTATGTTGATATTAGTCAATTCACACTTTGAGTTATGAAGTGTTTAAGATATATTCATTACTAAACTAGGAAATTGGATTTAAAGGTTTGAAATTAATTTATGTAAAAAGCTCTAGTTATTCATAACAAGACGTTATGGTCATAAGATATTAGTTTTGCTATTGGTTGTTAAACTTTAGACTAGTGAGGTGAAATGTAAATCCCAATTTTATAAAAGTGTATTAATATTGGTTGTTGGTAAATAAGGTAATGCTAGTTTCATTAGGTATATACTTTGATAAGTAATGCTAAAGAGGCAAAGTTATTGTTTATGACTTTTGTTATTCTAGTTTATATGGTTATATGACTAAAAAATGTTATATGATAGTAGTGTTGTATATTTTATAAACTTGGTTTAATGTATACTACATATTTTATTTAAGGTGATGAGGATAGATTATGGTTAATTATTCTTAAGGAGGATAATTAGTAAGAGTTAATTTTAGTCATATTGGAATAAATTAGGAAATGAAATCTTCTAAAAGTAAGTAATGTATGAAGTTCCTAGAATTTTTGAAATAGGAAGAACTTATGTTACATAAGGTATATGGTAAATAGACCTATAACATTAGATTCCTATTGTAAATGGTGACACCATGAGAACTTGTTACACTATAAGCACTACTTGGAGTAGCTTTGAGGGAAATTAATAAAATCTAAATTGCATTCTCCTTTAAAATAAGGTAAATAGACTTATAACATTAGATTCCTACTATACTAAAGTCTTATATCTTATTTCAAGATAGTAACCCACATAACCCTAACCCCAACTTTGATGAATATGGTTTTTCTTTCACTCGAACCAATTGCAACTATATGAAACTTGTTTAAAAATTAAGTATGTTGTATTAAAAATTCAAATAAATTGAATATTTTATTGGGTAATGGTATGAATGATTAAATCATTAAATATGCACATACGTAAGGACCAAAGATTGAACATTGGATGCAACAAAGGGCATAAAACTTTTAAAAGACATTAAATGCTACTTGATTTAAAAGTTCTCAACTTAATCAAAGATTTTTAATTAAGCTTTCTTGATTGTTAGTTTTAACTTGAGCCCTTAGGTTATTCTACTTGATTTTTATGAAAGATAAAGTTATTACTTGAAAATGCTCTAAAAATTTTATAATAGCTAATTTTAGAATTAAATTATGTTCAATTTTTAGATTGGAACCCATTTTTAGACTTAATGCTTCTAACTAGAAGATTTAATCTCTATAAAGTTGGATCTAAATGAATGTGTACTCTACTTAAGCCTAAAATTCTTAAATTCTATATTTCAAATATAGATATGAATATGAAATTACTCTTATGCTTATATTTTAGTTCCATGTTTAATTATGATGGTTTATTTTCCATGTTCATACTTATTGCTCATATAGTTATTTTTATGATATCAAAATTGATCTTTTATTACTTAAATGTTGCATGAATGAATATGTTGTGAGAGTGATTGATGCCTTTGGAGAGTTGGAGTAAGGAAAACCTATGGTTCTATTGTGATGTGTGGTGAGTAAGATAAGGTTAACTCGAAATTATGAGGAAGCAAATGAGATAAGGTTAGGCCTAAAATTATAAAGGGGTGAGTGAGATAAGGTTGGCTCAAAATTATAAGGTTAACTATTAATTTTCTTGATACATAATGATATTTTCCTTATTAGTGTTGATATAAGTGCTTTTATTTGTTTAATTTTATATGAATTCATAAAATTTTTGTAGAGTTTGCTTGTGTCTTTCAATAATATAATTTAGAACCTTATATTGTTAAATGGTTTTAACTTTTTAGTATTTAAAAGTTTACAAAAAAAGATTGCAACTTTATGTTAAATGAAGATTAAAAGATGAAATAAATAAATTTATTATCATAAGTTAGTGAGTTTATTAGTTGAATTGATTTATTTATTTACTTATTTTGTTTTCTTTTATTATGATTTCAATTATGGGCTTTAATGGATATACTAGATATACATTCATTGAGTTTTTCTAACTCACTCTTTTACCCTTAATATCTTTCAAGCTTGAAATCAAACCTATAGATTCCTATTACTTTTGTGGAAATTAAAGGCATCATTTTAAAGGTAATTTGATAGTTGGAATAGGATTGAAGTGTGTTTATGTCAAAATATGTTATTTTTATACATATCCTATGGTGTTTTGTTTTTTGAGTTCATATTGTGTTAGCATTCTTGCGTAAAAGTTTAGGCTTGTAGAAAGTTGCTTTGTGGCAATTTTTCTATGCCATTTATGTGGCAAAGTTGGGGTATGACATAAATAATGTCTATAAAATGTGTAATCAAGATATTGATTAAATGGTGGATAATAACTATGGCTTCTTTAAAATGGAGTGTTAACGCCAAAACCACTAAGATCTAGGGACATACTAACAAAGTTGAAAATTTTTCAATATTTCATTTTGCTTCTATTCCTTCTTTGTTAAGTTTTATTTCTGCTATTAGGTTTAAAATGTGGTTTTCCACCATATAAGTTATATGCCTTTTATTCATCCTTTATCTCTATCACCATCATCACTTAGTGGACTTAAACTACTATCCCCACTTTGTGAATATACTTTACTAAAATTTGAATTATTTTTTTCCACCTCAATATCTTCATTATTTGAATCAGTCTTAGGTAGCCATTTAAAGTTTTAAGAACTATCTAATAATGGTGATTCTTTCTTCTTAACCTATGAACTTAATGCATTCTCTCTCTATAAGATATGGTCAAGATTTGTAAGATCAAAACTACTTTTTATATCCTTTTGACTTCTTCTCATCATATATATCTCATTTTTAACTTTATATTATAAAAGGTAAAAATAAGTTTTTACAATTTTGCATACTTTATTCTATTCCTTTTTTTGTGTGTATAAAGTTAAATATGCTTTAATTTTACACGTATTTTTATGCAGAAGTTATTTGACTAAGCGCTTTAGTAGTTATACATTAAAAATTCATTAGTGCACTTCTTATATTGTCATAACCTTCTTTAGGTCGTGACTAGCATGAAATTTGGTCTACCAGTTTCACTAGCCTATTTAAACTAAGACATTACTTAAGTAACCTAAGTAAGGATTAAAGCAATACCAATATGACAATAATTATATCATGAAATCTTGTCATTTAACTTGATTGATTTTATACAAAAAAATGAGTTAGACCTGCTTATAATTCTTATCACTTTTTCAAGAATAAGTTGATCGAACTGGCTCCTTTACCAAAGAATACCTAATATTCACATTATCTACCCTAGCAAAAACCCTTTATAAACCAAAGTTTTTTAAGGAATAGTTTAGGGTTTATATAATTATACATAATTAAAATATCTTTATATTGCCCTTAAGTAATCTAAAGGAAGCCCTAAAAGAACTAACCTTATTATGGTGCCTTAACTTATAAATTTGTAAAATAAAATATGTAGGAGTAAGTTTAAGATTGCAAACTAAGCCTTACTAACTTGGTTACCTTCCTTTAGCCCTATTTTATAATTTTCCTACATTCTAATAACATATTATTAAGAAAATGCAATACACAAATAATTATAACAAATTCTTACTTCCATAATTCACATCTTAATTATAACAAAGCATTATTATATTTAGGATCACTGAAATAAAAAATAAGTAAATCTCTCTATGACTCCCATCCAACTTTATCCTTCGGAAGCATTTATAAGATTTGGTATGTAAGTTGCATAATGAATAATTCATCTCTATCATATTTCTCAATGTAAACCACAATAACATTTATCATATCTCAATTGAATTAAGCCATAACCATAATTTATGCATATAGGAAGGAAGTATAGCTTTATTATAGCTTTTTCAAGTTACATATTGCATAAACACATAATAAATACTCAACCATACATGAATCCATAATTTAAAAAAAATTTCATTTGATGAATCAATTCAAAACTTATAATAAGTTTCTATAAGTACAATAAGTTTTTGTAAGGCTAAAATTAGTTAAGGAATCAATTCAAGTCATTCAAAACAATTTTAAAAGTTCTAAATCAATTAGAAAATTAATTTAGGTTGCTCTATTTTCATTCTAGTAGGCTTAAATTGATTAATGAATTAATTCAAAGTAAGATAGATTGCTCTCTGGCCTTTATTGAATTGATTTACCAATCAATTCAGTTTCATCAAGTTTAGTTCTATAAAAGGCAAATCAATTCATGAATCATTTCATAAGTGCAATTTTTGCATTTTTTGGCCTAATTAATTAATTCACATAAGCATTTTTGTAGAAAAAGTATTGTTCATACATAAAAAAATTCATCTAAAATCCATCATTTAAGTCATTCAAGCACTATAAAATAAAAAGGAAACATCATATATATACACACACATATATATGTAAATCATCAATAAATTTGCATCAAATAATACTCTACATTATTTTACATAAATCTATATAGATATGTATAAAAATCTAGCTTAACCATAGTTCAAATCATTCAAATCACACAATATGGAGTAGAGTGTTTTCTTACAAATTGTAAAAGAGACAATAGGTGATAGGAATAGAGGTTAGCTAATTCCTAATCATTCAAAAATCACAAGTTAGGAATGCAGGCACTAAAACTCTATTTAATTTTATATTTCAATCATCTAATAGGTAAAAGAAGAAATATAGGAGAAAGATCGCATAAATTAGAGTGTGGTAGCCCTTATCTTGCTTAGATTGAAAGAGAAAAGATTGAGGAAGAGGATTGAAGTTATGCTTGAGAAAAAAGGTGAAAAGGATAGAGATGATAAAGTTGGTAAAAATAAGGAAGCAATGTAAGGCCTAAAGGTAAAATAGAAAAAAAAATCTTTTAAGTTTCCTCAAAACTTACATATTTATTTTTAACCCTATTTAACATAAATCACTTTTACTTATCCATTTACAAATCAATTTACGTACAAAGAAGTTTATTTACTAGTCTATCATAATTATTTATTTTCAATAAAACAATTTAAAATCTATTAGGTGTAACACGTGTTACCTACCATTGAGTTGTTGAAAGAGTTAATACAAATGTAAGTTATTACATAACAATAATTTGTATAATGCTAATTATTGTTACTAGGATTCATTTGAGAACAAGTTCTTTGACATTGTAGTATTCCAAATGTCTCATGCTTATTTTGAAAAAGTAACAACTACACTATATGACACATTTATGAAATCCTTATAATAATAATAATGGACACAAACTACATATTAAATTATAAATTATTAAATATATAACTAACTTGATTGATTGGTTTAATTTGAGTATTATAAGTGAACATAAAAAAATATGCTAGAAAGTAAATAAAAGGATGTGAAACGATGTATGAACTATAAAAACTTGATCTCACTAATATGTGTTTAATTTAGAATTTAACACTTGAAAATTATTATTCATAAAATATTAATAAAATTTAAATACATAAATTTAATATTAAAATATATTATTAAATAAAAATATGTTATTTCAATGAATATTTTCTTCATTAAATTTATAACTTATTTACAACATTTTTATAATAAAACCAAGTCTAATATGTTATAACATTAGTGTCTAAATTATAAATAATATTGGCGGGTAGGAAAAAAGGCAATAGGATAAACGAAAGGAAGATAAACAATTGGTAAGTTACAAAGTAATGTAAGAATAAAAAACAAAATATGTTATTAAATAATTTCATTAAATTAAGTATTTTTATTTATTTAAATCATTCAATAACAAAAATAAAATATATCATGTGATATATATATATATTAACATTTGGGTTATAAATAATATGAGTAAATATAAAATAATAAAAAGAAAGATATGGTATGGAGTAAATAAAAAGGAGAGAAATAATTGGTAAATTTGTAAACTAAAATAAGAGTAAAAAATATAATATTTAATTAATTAAATCAATAAAATAACAAACAAAGCAAAAGTAAAACCTTATTTTATTACTTTAATTAGGAGTGAATAGGAAAAATGTAATAAAATATATATTAAAATAATGGATAAGTTGTAAAATATTGATAAAATTTCAATTGATGTATATTTAATTTTAATTTACTTATATTTTTATTAAATAATAGAATCTATAATTAATTATTTTATTTAATATTTTTTATATTTAAATTTTAACTTATTTAAAACATACTTGCAATAAAATTAAATATATCATATTACATCTATATTTTTTTTTACATTAGCATTTAACTTATAAGCAATAGTAGGAGATGAGAAAAAAGAAAAAAAGGTAAACAATATATGAGTTGAAAATTATATAAGAGTTAAAAATAAAATATATATTAAATAATTCAATTAACTTAAAATTTTAAATTATCTTCATAACAAAATTAATATATATATATATATATATATATATATATATATATATATATATATATATATATATATATATATATATATACTTCTTAGTGATATTAGTATATATATTGTAAATGATACAATTGAATATAAAAAAATAAAATAAAAAAATCATGAAGTAAATAAAAAGAAACAATATAATGAGTAAGTTGTAAAGTAATGTGAAAGTTAAAATAAACTAAGTAGTTAAGTAATTTAATCAAATTAAAAATTTAAATTATTTAAAAGTTTTTATAATAAAATAGAATATATCTTGCTATATTTATACTACCAAGTGACAAATTATAAATAATATGAATGAATGTGAAATGTAATAAATTATATAAGAAAGATAATATATGTAAATATAATTTAATTTAATGAGGTAATAGAATAAATAAAAATAAAAGAAGTTGTGTAATAATTTGAAAATAATAAAAATATAAAAAAGTAATTTAATCAAAGTTAAAATTTTAACTTATTTAAAAAAAATTATAATAAAAATAAAATATATCATATTATATCTATACTACTCTTTAAAAAATAAATTATTTAAAAATCGAAAAGGAAGTGTAAATATTAAATCACAGAATCACAAAGATTTAAATAAAATAAAGTGAAAAATGAAAAGTTAAAAAAAAATGAAGCAATCAAGTTAGCAGGAAATTTTTTTGAAGAATATTGACACGTCTCCCATTTATATAATAAAAAATGGAGAAACAAAACCGTGCTTTCTTAGTTTAAAGGTGACTATCCATAACAATTTATCTTTTTTGCATTTTATTTTTTTATACTTTAATGAAAATTTTAATAATAGATATTTTTAAGGTATAAAAAATTATTAATTTATTTTAAATCTATAATTTTTACTCTAACTTTTATCCATCTAATCATTTAAATTGATTTTATGACGTACAAAAACAATTATTTAGTTCAAAATATTGGATTTGTTGGCATATAAAAATTTAAAAGAAAATAAAAATATAATTATTTATTTTTTAATTTATATAATAATATTTTTTTAGTAACACTTTATATGTGTGTTGAATTTTGTTCGCCCAAGCACAGAATCCTGCCCTGTCCCTGCTCATAAAATTTATGGTAAGAACTGTTCAGATTCTTCCTTATCCTAATTGAAGTTTCAAGGTTGCTTGAATGTTCTTTGATTTGGTTGCGGTGCTGTAGTTTGTCTCTGGGCAGTCGTTTGTACATGTCCTATTGCTTGGTTTTGAAGTGATTATGACCTGTTTGATGAAATTCCGGACTAGGAATTAGTTGTGTACGTTGTTGGCGAAATTTCCCCTGTTCTAGTTAGAATGATCCTAGAACACAAAAGGGGGTTGCTATTATAAAAAAAATGGTGGAAGTCATGAGCACTTTGTAGAGTTAGCAATAGATTTTCTCATACAAAAGCAACACAAACATAGTAAAACTATTTCCCAAAACCTTTCATCTAAGAATCAACAGAGCATTTGCACCAGCTAAACAGACAAGCACAATTAACCATCACCCAAAATTCAGAGTAAAAAAGTTTCCCAAAGTAAAAAGCAGAATCAGAAGGCAACAAGCTGAAACAGCAATCAAGCTAAAAAAGTAATATCCTAATCCCAAACAGTCTTGAAGCTAGCCCCTAAAACATGGAGTCTGAACAATCCTCTTTGGTCGAATGCTCCAAATTATACAAATAGCTTGGGCTCACTGGGCACTGTGCAGAATATAGTCATATACAGGGTCTTAGTTTTTTCAGAGGCTTGAAAAGAGGACAATTTTCATTTATGTGATGCTGGCGTAGATTATGATCCATAAGTTGTCTCGTCAAAAACTATATAAATGTAAAAGATGGTTAAGGAAAAAAAAAAAGAAAGGAATTTTCGAATGATGCTTAGGTTCGCGTTAAAATGTCATGTAGTAATATTAATGCTCTAAATCAGGAATAGTAGACTCCATTCAACACTGGTTCGTTATAAAAACACTCGTCATTTTGCCATAATCATCTGCATAATGGTTTGATATGGTTCCATACCCTCAAAATATTTGACAGACCTTTGCTTTTAAGTATTGTCTCGAGGATTAATGTGATGTTTTATAAATGGCGTTGATGTCAAGTGCTAACATGTGATTTGGTTTAACGGTGTAAGAGGTTCTTTGATAGTCCAAAGTTTTAACTGTCGGATGAGTAGTTTAGGCAAGCCATCTTTCCCCTTTGTGGATTGGATTTGAAATCTCAAACTTTATTGGAAAGTCGATTAATTTATGGGCAATGAAGGTTTAAGATATAAGGAGGGGTTTGCATAACACTCAAATCCCAAACAGTATGTCTTGAAACAAAGAAACAACGTTCCTTGTACAACATCTGATGCCTAAACATTTTAACCCTTACACAATAGAATCTTTGCATCTTTTTCACTTTCCAAGATAATAAAACTCACTGGCATGAATGAATTTTGGAAATTGTATGGCTTTAAGGGGTAATGAAATTCTAGAAAGAAGAGACAGTGTCAGGTCATGGTTGCAGCAGAGAATTGCTTGACAGCCAAGTGAGATTCTTTAAATATGTAAAGAAACAGGTAGATAGACCTAATTAGATTATGACAGAATGCGGTTCATCCTCAGTTCTAGTTTGTAGGCTCTGCTGTTAGGCCCTGGTTTCCTTATCTAATACAACTTGCAATCCTTCCTGCTTATATTATACCAATAATTATTTGCATTCACTCTGTTTATTTCAACAATAAATATCTTTTGTAAAATATAGTTATAAAATGTTAAGATAAGAATTATATTTTTTTTATATTAAAAATGAATTTACTTTCTTCTATTATTAAGTCTCTAGCTATTATTTTTTTTTAATCATCAATACAAGAAACTTATTACTCTTTCATTAATATATATATATATATATATAATATTTTTCTATAAAAATACATTCCACCGACAAAACAAACGGAATCTAAATGTAATTGTGCTATACTTCTTGATCATTAAGTTTTTCTTCTTTCAACGAAACTTCAAAAGTTGAATAGATTTGTTTTATGTTTAAACTCTTGGTACAAGTTCTTTCCTAAGAAACAAAGAAACAACATTCCTTGTTAAAAATTATCCAATACATCAAATAATTCATGAAACAAAGAGACAATATTCCTTATAAGAGCTCTTTATCAAAAGTAAGAGCCTAAAATAGTTTCTATATAGTTGAAGTTTCTTCTTTTCTGCAGATAAGGTTTGTTATGGTCATTCCTTATTATTTGATAGCATATGTATTCGATGCATGAAAGAAGAATATTTCCTGCCTCAAATTTCAGTGATTTCCTTGCTGGCGTTCTTATATATTGAGATAAGTGACAAAAATCATAGGTTTCTTAATTTCCCCACCTCTGGTCTAACCATAAAGGTGTCTAGGTCTGTTGTGAAGTCATAAAGCATGGGATTCACAGAAGCAAGCTTCATTGACAGGAACTGTTATTAAAAAAAATTGAAATCTTAAATCAACCAATTTGGGCAAGGCAAACCAACAAGTAGGAAGCAAATACTTGTAATTTTAATAACTATCTTATTGGGATTACATAAATTAGTCATATGGAAGAAAGTGATTTGATGAAGTTTTATGTATGGCAGGATGCTTATATATACAGCTTAAGAAGAGGATGAGCTGTTATTTGTTATTAGTTCCTTCCCCTGAAAACTGAGAACCCTCTAATTGAAAAACAATTAGAATCTAAGAATGACAATAACGCACATTAAGGTAAAGAAAATACTTGCATATTTTCTGCTCTAATAGCAGGGTCTTATTGCAAAATCAACTTTATACAAAACCCAATTTTTTTCCTGTTTTCGGTCAAGTTTCAACAAGTCTATCATGTTATCATCGACAGCATGTTTTATGTGATTGTGAATGAAGTAATATTTGCATGCATACCAATTCTGAACTTTGGTTTGTGGGTACAACATTAATTAAAAGCAAATTACTTCATTACTGAATATATACAACACATGATATTGACAATTTTTTTAATTTTATTTCGCAAGGGAAATATTCATAAAACATTGATTCTTTGCTTCTTATAGAATGATGTTGAAGTTAATTTATAATCTCTGGAAAACCAAAATCTACTAATGATGGAGCATGTTAGAAGATTCATGAGAGAACAATAATGCTTCGAACCATTGCTGCTTTTTTTAGACCACACTATGTTTTGTTGGTTTTTCTTATGCAAAAAACAATTGTGCACTTATGTCACTTCTATGAATTTAGATACTCCATGATTTTATTTTCTTTATTTTTCTTTGTACAAAAATACCATATCAACCATGTAAAATACTTATGTAAACATTACTTATATCATGTCATCTTTAATCATTACAACTCAAATATTGTCAACTAATAATGTGTAGATCACTTTTCTCCAATAATCAATTAAAGTTAGCTTGACTAATAATGCGTGAATCTATTTTATCCCATAATCAATTATGAAATGGCTTAACTTTCTCTCTAATCATAATTAATAATAGATGATCGTTGATTTATTATTTATATTTAATTGATTACTAAATAAAATAGACTCACATATTATTAATTAGCAACATTTAAGTAGTAACACTTAAAGATAATATGGTAGGCAATGCCTATGTAAATATTTGTCATCAACCATTTATAATTAATGAAATACATATTTCAACATTATTTGAGTTTTTATTATATTTGGTTCCTATTTTAGTTAATACGGAAATTTAAATTGGTTGGCATCATTAAGATGATATGAAAATTTATTAAAAAATATAAAGATTAATGGTAAAAAAATATGTAAAACGTAAGAAAAATTTGTAAGAAAACCATGGAGGGATGAATGGCGTGAGAATAATTGTAAAACCTAGGAGAATTAAGGGTTTTAAACTTTGTCATATTCAAAAGGCTGTTCAACTTAGCATGCAACTGCTACTCTGCTTCCGCCTTGTAAAGTTCAATAAGCTATTGTTCGCTTCATAGCTGGAGTTTACTTCCATGGCATGATCCCTGAGTGCATGAGCTTTAGCTTGCTTTTAGTTTTAGATATAGCAACGTAACACCCAAATCCCCCCCCCCCAAAACCAAATGATCTATTTTAAGTATGTAATAATTAGATTTTTATACTAATAAAGTTTATAATAATTTATTTTGTGAAAATTTTAATAAATAAATTTACTTGAGGGTTTACAGATTATAAGGTAATTGATGGAAGCATTTTAAATTGTTAAATTGTTTTAATAACTACTATGAAAAAAGAACAAACTTAATTATTTATGTTTAATTGATTTGACCAGTTATTTATTGTAAATACTAAATAGTTATTTAGGTTATTTTTATGATAAAATATTTGAATTCCAAAATTTTCTAATCACGGTATTCTTTCGAAATATCAGATATATAATGTATATTAGATGAAGTATAAGATTATTCTTTTAGACATACAACTTGTGAATTTAAATGCTTTTAAGTATTATTACTTTTAATTATTGAATAATTATTAATTTTACCTTTGTATACTAGAAATTTTCAAAAGAATTGTGAACCTGTTATTTTTTTAGGAACTACTAATTAGTATTTTTTTTTTATAATTGCATGAATGATATTTCATTTAACACATATGTCAAGTCAATTATTCAAACCACAACATAGAGGAAATAAAACTCTATAAGGTAACATCAGATGCTACTTAATCACTAAAAATGCCAACTTAATTAGTAGATACTTCATTCATTTTTTATTATTTGTCATAATTAACCAATTTCATTGAAAAAGTAATTTAATTTATTTATTTTTAATAAAAATTTGAAAACTACACCTTTAATTTTTTATTATGTATAAAATTTAAAACAATTGAAAAAATGAAAAGAAATATGATAAAATAAATATGTTGAAATATTTTAAAAAATTAATAAAGTATTTATTAATAAAATAAAAAGATAAAATTAAAAATATTTAATACTGTATTAAAATTTTAAAATGACAATTAAAAAAGGAAGATTTTTTTTAAAATACCGTAGATAATGAAAAATAAAGGAAGTATTTACTTAAGAGTGTTGGCTGAACAAAATAAATAATTTAGGGCACTTACCTGAAAATCTAGATTGAATTTATCGATGATTTGATGATGAACGGCTGTGATTTGATAGGGGTAAGAATTTTCTTTAAAAGGAGAGGTTTTTTCGTTTTCAATTTTCATTGAACCTTGTAACACGACCGGGACACCGTCGCTCTTCCTCTTGAATTTTATCCCCTTTCCCATAACCCCGCCCCTTTTTCTTTTTTTTCCTTTTTAACTCCTCTCCCTCTCTCTCTCTCTCTCTCTCACTCCCTCTTTCGCCACTCCAGTGCCAAAATGGAACCCGCGCCCTTCTCCCTTTCTCTTCGTCTCAGCTCCGATAGCCACCATTAACCACCGGAGATAACGTCGGCTGACGTTGAATCCTCTTCTCTCTCTGCTCGTCTCTCTTCACTCGTCTCGCCGGCCAGGCAGGTGGCCAGACCAGCTGGGTACATTAGCAGCTGGAACTCGTGAGCCAGCCCTTTATGCCTCCACCTTCGAGATGTCGCTACGTTCCGGCGTCGTCAGCTGTGTGTTTTTAAGCGGCAAAGCTCTGGCCATGATCGAAGCCTTCCTCTCACCCTAGTCCAAGCGGGCAGCAACTCTATTTGAGGTGAAGTGCTCCATCCTATTGGTTCTAGATTACTAGATAAACATCATAGATTGTGAAAGAACTAGTTTATGGAAGTCTGGCTCGTTTTGGAATGTTTGAAGTACTGATTTTGGGTTGTTGTAAGAACTATATAATCTGATTTTTTGGGGATAATTTCATTCTTATAATGGTGTTAATGTATTTCATAATATTATAAATTTATGGGTAGATTTGTTAACAGAAATTTAAAGTTTACTCTTGGTTATTATAATTGGTTGATTAGTGCTGGATCATGAAGGTTTTATCTCCGACTTGAACCATAAGTGGAATTATAGCCTAAAATATTTTTATGAAGTTAATAATTTTAGTGGTTAAGGTATAAGTTGAGCAAAATAATAATAGCCTTTGGAGTTTGAGCAATTGGTAACGGTTCTGGTTATGTAAAGAAAGAATTCATCTAGCAGGGATAATGAAAGGTAAGTTTTGAAGGGGGTTTTATGTCTAAAAGTTAAATTATAATTATAATTAAAAAAGAAGGGTAATGCAAGGACATATAGTTATGTCATTAATGCCTTAGACAGTTATATGTCGAATAGGTAGTGTTGCTAGCTCATTAGGAATAGGATAGATTGTTCTAATTGTAGTTTAAGAAATGTAAGTTAAGATTTCAGGCAAAATAGTTTACTTTAAATGTGTTTGAGAATTAGAAGATGCTTGGACAACATAATAAGCCATCTTGGAGCTTAAAGGAAACTCAAGGAAATCAGAATGCCTAAGGCTAACCCAAGGAGCTTAGGAGCAGTGAGTGGATGCTCTATTCAAAATTATAAAACTTACAATTTATATTTTATCTGTGAATATAAACTTTTTATAGCTACATTTTAATACTAAATAGTTTGAGCTCTAACTAGAGATATCCATATTCTAGATTGATTTCCTTTATTTATTTATTTATTTTTGGGGATTTTGACATTTGAAGAACACAATCAAAGAAGGCTGACTGTGAATGTCATTGTTTTGTTTTATAAGGCACTGGCTAGATGCTTCCTTGACCAATGAACCACTATTTAATCCTTTGTGCTCCTTAATTTATTATGTATAGCTTTAGATCCTTGTAAATGACATTTTTTTTTTATTTGGTTTTCATTCCTTTTGCAGTCTTGTAGAGCAATTTTTGGTTATGATTGGTGCAAGCATTGCACATTCTGCAGCATTTTGGGAATGTCTTCTCAAACCAGAGGTCATTTCATTTTAGTTGATGTTGATACTTGAGGATGTGTGTAGAGATGCTTACATGCATAGATGGTAATTTGACTACTAAGTATATACCATATTGTTCGAACTTGATTGAAATGCTCTTTTCATTCTTCGTCATTCCTTTAATTTAGGGAGCTGTGGTGTTGTATGTTCTGGCTTCTTTTTTTTCTTTTTTTTTGTTGGGGGGGGGGGGACTTAGAAGTAGTGAGTACATACTTTACTTATATATATATATATATATATATTTGGATAGATAGTTGTATGTGTGTACTTGCGCACTTGCACACATGTGTACGTATGTATGTATGTGCTTATACATGTATTTGTTTATAAATATCATTATGATTATGAATATGACACTTCATGTATATTCAATTATTAGTCCTACATTTAAATTGATGGTTGATCAGTACCTTCTGTAAATTAGGAATCTCTCTCTCTCTCTCTCTGGAATTGTTGTTAAGCAGCTTTTGAGGCCACGCAATGGAGGCATGACAATGTTGTTTTTGGTTTCATAATGCGTATCTATAATGTTTGTGTGGTTTGAATAATTTTTTGGTAATATTTATATAAATTGGTTAGTTGCAGCTGGATCTATATTTGTGACCATGCAATGAAGGTGTGATAATGGTGATAATTATTATTATTCGATTGAGGTTAAATTGTTGTGATCATATTGTGAATATGATGCCATGGACATGGATGAAATTGATGTGATGGGAGAGACTAATACTCCGATGAGATATTATGCGCCAAATTTATCTACCAGTTTGTGAGGGGATAAGGTTGATCGGGGAAGAATAAAAATTATAGTTATTAAAAGCGCGCCTTAGCACATGCCATTGTGCATTGCCACGTGCTAGGACAAGTTGCAAAGCACAATGGCTATGGCATTGCCCAAATGAAATTGCCCATGCAAGGTGTGTGCAATACACGCTATTTGTGCAATAGCGAGGTGCAATGCCTTGGGCATTATTCTACTGCAACAAGTATGAAATTAAATTTTGTCTAATAAGTTTGACATAAACCTTTATTTTGTCTAATTTTTCCCATTCCCTCTTGTGACTGAGTTGTGCAATTGCAAGGCTATGCTACAACTCTTCTTTGATGGCTTGAGGCAGCCTTCTAGCATTTGGAGTAACGGCTTCATGTGCTTATCCTTTCCTCTTTTTCCCCTAATTTGTCTTTTCTATTGTGTTTTTCTCTAATGTTCACAATTCTTTGTTATTGCTCTTGTGCTATGATGAATTTGATCTCTTTACCCTTTGTTGTTTACATTCTATCATTGAAGTTTATTTTTTTATTATTGAACTATTTGGTAATCATGGAAACTTGCCACCCTAACTGTCAAGCTTCAAGTATCTATTGAACTAGTTTAATTTCAATGTTATATTATGTTTTATGTTTCAATTTAATGTTTTATTGCTATATTCTTAATTTATTGTTCTATTTGAAATATATAAAATATTGTAATTTAGTATGTGCTATAAATGAAATTTCCATGTGCAACTTTATGGGCAATGCGCCATAGCACTATGAGCCGTCATTGCTATTGTGCGCTATGCGCCGTAAATAATTAAGATAAAAATAAAATTTGTGAGAAAATAAGGATGATTAGGAGTCTTGGGGAGGTTTTCTTGCTTTGATTATCTTGTTGTCTATTACTTTTATGTTATATAAATGTGGTGGATCCACATGGAAGGGAGTGATTGTATAAGTGGATATACATGCTTATATGATTATTGTTACTAGTAAAATTGTGATGTGAATTGTGTGGTATGACTTTATTCGGAATTTTATTATTGTAAATATTTGTGGTTGGCTTTGATAGACAAGTTAGACTTTCTAATCTCCTCTTTCCTCTTGATGAGAGTATGAAAGTGTAGTTATTTTCCTTGGAAAGGAGAGGAAGAGACTTATCTTAAAAAGACTTGATTGTGATTCCTTTATTACTAAATAGACATATATTGGTAAATTTTTATTTTGTTGTTGTTTACTCACTAAGTTTCATTTGAACTCACTCTTTCTTTTTCTATTCATTTTCTTTTTGGGGACTTTATACCATAGGTACTTAGTTGCTGTCAAATAGATTAGAAGTAGATTTGCTTGAGAGCTCCAATGTAAGGTAAGCCTTGGAACAATTGGTACAGTTGAGCACGAAAATTTATCTTATCTATTCCATAATGTATTTTTTGAAACTTTACTTTCTTATTCATGAAAAGCATGATTGCATGTGAAATATGAAATTAGTTGCATTTAGGAAAGGTTGGTAGATTGTCACCCAAATTGACTTCCAACATCAGTTAGATATCCTGGGATGGGTCTTGATAAGCAAACCGATCATGAGGGCAAATATTTTCTTAAAGAAAGTGTTGTTTCACGATTAAGAAATTCTAACTTCTTACCCTACAATAGTTTCCCCTAATGTGTGTTGCCTTTTCACATGGATGCAAAGAAGCAAGTCATTAGCCCAAAAGCAACCTAAGTTTTGTAAAATTATGGACTCCACCTGCAAAGGCAAGAATACTTTGGCACTAGTTGCTTAGTTCTTCCCAATCTCAATCTTAATCTCAATCATGAGTGAGTGAGCGAGCGAGAGAGAGAGAGAGAGACCTATGGCCTCAAGGAATTAGTCCTCACTATTTGCCTCATTGATGCTCTTGGCATGTGTTCAAAGTTTGAGGATTCTCTTCACCTTATCAATTAGTGTGAATCTTGGTCTCCCTTGAGGAATTAGTCCTAATGGCTTGCCTCATTGATGCTCTCGACATATTGGGAGAGTTTGAAGATTCTCTTCAACACATTAATTGGTGTGGATCTTGGCTTCCTTTGTCATTGCCAACATCAATGGCATTTTTGACATTGATGGTATCTTATTCAATGCATATGGTCTTACTCCACATCTTGAGTTAGGCAACAAATCTAATTTAGTCCAATTAAAAACTCCCCCACTCTTGCAAATAACATAAATTTAATGGTCATTCCATAATTTCAAGTTCTTGTCAGTAGAAGGTAGACTTTAAGACATTCAAGTTGGTTGATTGCATACTAACCCTGAATTTGGTGGTGCACCCGTAAATTATTAGCTTGGTAGTGCACTATAGACTCTTCCATGATTTAATTTGAGATGGCATGAACAATTACTTAATATTTTAATTATATGTCATTTTTTATATATTTGTACAATAATTTCATTATTATATAAATAAAGTTTTGATAAATCCATGCATGGTTAACTAACTCGTTTTTATGTATAGCAGGGCTTGGAGCAAGTAAAAAACTCTCATAATTTGCAACCATATCTTGGGATTGTAGCTAGAGACCTGCCTTCAATAGTTTGATTATAGGTGCACTTAAAGCCTGGAACTAGCAGCTGTTGCGAGATATACCTGTAAATGCTTGGAGTATCATTGTCCTGTAAAACTGCAAATATTAGCCAAACACTAATCAAACTCTTAGATAAATGCAAATCAATGTCTGAACTGAAGCGACTTCATGCTATTGTGATCTCTGTTGGCCTTTCTCAAGATGACCCATTTATTTCACGAATTATTTGTTTCTCAGCACTATCTGATTCAGGCGACATCAATTATTCATGCAGGGCTTTCTCCCAGCTCCTCAGTCCAACAATCTTCAACTGGAACACAGTCATAAGAGGTTACTCTAATAGCAAAAACCCTATTTGCTGCATATCTATTTTTCTAAAGATGCTTCAAATGGGGTTTGCGCCAGATTACTTGACATACCCTTTTCTTGTAAAGGCATCAGCACGCCTTTTAAAGATAGAAACTGGTGCATCTATGCATACTCACATTTTAAAAACAGGGCATGAGTTTGATAGATTTATCCAGAATTCTTTGATTCATATGTATGCTTCTTGTGGTAATATCATGTGTGCGCAAAAGGTATTTGAAGCAATTGAGTGGAAAAATTTGGTTTCATGGAATTCCATGTTGGATGGTTATGCTAAGAGTGGAGCAATGGTTTTAGCTCGGGAATTGTTTGACACAATGCTTGAGAGAGATGTTGTTTCATGGAGCTCTTTGATTGATGGTTATGTTAAGGAAGGAGAATATAGGGAAGCTTTGGCTGTCTTTCAAAAAATGCAGGTTTTTGGGCCCAAGGCCAATGAAGTGACTATGGTGAGTATTTTGTGTGCTTGTGCACACTTAGGTATTCTTGAGCAGGGAAGGGTGATGCATAAGTATATTATTGATAACCGATTACCACTGACATTGATGTTGCAAACTTCTCTTGTGGATATGTATGCCAAATGTGGGGCAATAGGGGAGGCTTTGCTTGTATTTCGTACTATCTCAAAGTATAAAACTGATGTGCTAATTTGGAATGCAATAATCGGAGGTCTTGCAACACATGGGTTGGTTGAAGAATCGCATAAATTGTTCAAGGAAATGCAAATAATTGGTATCCGTCCCGACGAGATCACATACTTGTGCTTGTTGACTGCCTGTGCTCATGGAGGGTTAGTAGAGGATGCATGGCATTTCTTTGAGAGCCTTACAAATTGTGGCATGACACCTACTAGTGAGCACTGTGCTTGCATGGTGGATGTGCTAGCACGTGCTGGTCAGTTAGCCGTAGCATATGATTTTATATGTAAAATGCCCATGGAACCAACGGCTTCCATGTTAGGGGCTCTTCTCAATGGGTGTATAAACCACAGAAATTTAGACCTTGCTGAAATTGTTGGCAGGAAGCTCATTGAGCTAGAACCAGGTCACGATGGCAGGTATGTTGGGTTATCAAATATTTATGCTGTTAACAAACGCTGGGATGATGCAAGAAGCATGAGAGAAGCCATGGATAGAAGTGGGGTGAAAAAATCTCCAGGAGTCAGTTTTGTTGAAATATTTGGTGTCCCACATAGATTTATTGCTCATGATAAGACACATCCTGATTCGAAAGAAACTTACTTGATGCTGAACTTTGTTGTATATCAAATGAAATCTTGCCTTCACCAAGAAAATGAGGAAAACCCTTTGATTGATTTTGTAATTGAAGATGCTTGATATGCTTATTTTCTTTTAAATAGATGATGTTCAACATTGTAGTTGTTGAATCTATACTATATATAATTGAGCATCCATTTCAGGTACATGCGTCACTCTCTCCATTTTCCAATTGTTTGCGATTTTCAAGTGCTTTTGATTGATTTTTGTTGGTTAAAAAATGAACTTCTTTGCTATTGTGCTTTCTTCTGTATTCATCTTATCCCTATTCTATAAGAATGTCCATTACAGCTTGGCCTGCAAAATGGAAAATCCCAAGAATGTGGAAATTAAAGCTTAGAGCAGAATGACTATTTAGTTTCTTTTATTTTCTTTGGTCATATGAATCTTGCAGTTTGGTAACTTATCTGCTGCTCCTGATGGAGCAATAGTACATGTCTCACTGATATTTTCTAGTCTTCTAGATCATTTATTGAAACAAGAACTAGCTGAAGCCTTAGACTAGGAGTGGCTCCTTTGAGGAGCTTCACCTAGATTTGCTTATTTTATATTAACCAATTCATAATGATAATGAAAAGTATAGCACAGGAACAGGTGCCTGATGATGTGGTGAGAGTAGACATGCTATCTCAAGAAGATAGATATGCTACTTCAGAAGGCAATGGGGGCTGGAACCACTATTCGTATATCTATGCAAGAGCAATTGCCTGATGATATGAGATAGGATGGTTAGATGGATGTAATAGATTGGAAGATTTCACACTAATTAGAACTTTCAATTGTAACTTCAACTGACATTTGCTAATAAATCTTATTTAAGACTTTATAGGCAAAATATTATCAGAAGTGTGACTATGATTCTAGGTCTGTGTAATTTAGGCCATACATTTATTATCCACATTGCATTGGAAGATTTTTAAGTATACAAGGACTAGCAGTTTGGTTTTCAAAAAATTGAGAGCCAATGCCCCATGTTTTCTTGATATCATCACTTGCAGGATACTTGCTAACTCAATCCCAAGTGCAATAGGATTGAATAAAAAAAAATACAAAGGGGTATGCACATGACATGTGCCTGTTTTCTTTACATTTGGTGTGTTATCTTTAGTTTGTTCATATGAAATTCAGTGTGGTGTATGTAACTTTCTTCAAATTTTCAAATGCCCTGCATGGTGCTTTTATTTTGTAATGTTTTGGTATGTCACTTATAATTTTCAAGGCATTTTTTTTCGTTGTTTTGGAGCACTGCACTATATATTTTGGAAGATTGCTTAAAATTTTTTTTCTCTGTATTGTTGGAATTTCAAAAGCCTCTTCCACCATAATTCAGCAGGTCAATGGTTTTTCTCTGTTTGGCCTTGTTAGAACAAGGTGATTTTTCTGTGAGCCTAGGTTTGTGTCGGCTGTATTTGTATTCAAATTTGTTTTCTGTGTTTGTTTTGATTCGCCCCTTTTTTCTGGGTTATATTTTTCTTGATTGATGCTTCTTCGTTGGATGCTCTTGGCAGTGGAGTATGCATCATTTTTATGAAGTCATGATTGATCTTAGACTCAACAACACAATTTCAGCATATTAATAAGATAGTTTTGTTCTCTAACTCTTGTGTTATCAAATAAGGCGCATTTAATGTATTTATAAGCATCTCATGAACTCAGGTCATTTCCTCATTGATGGTAAAATTTGCTAATATTTGGTATTGAGTAACTTTGATTCTCTGCAAACTGGTCAATAGAATTTAAAGAACAATGAGTTATTATATGTTATGACACTTGAGACAGTATATTGCTCATTTTTTTTTTCTTTTTAACTTATTCATGGTTGGATCTAACTGTTATAATTATTTTGCTTGGTACTAAAAATACTTAATCTGATTACCAATCTCAAATAATGTGCCTCTTTGTTATTCCATTTCTTTGCATTGATACTCTTAATGTTTCATCTTTCTGTTCATTTCAAGAAGGAAAACAAAACTTCTCAAGTTGGTTAACTTGGTTCTCCCAATACCAATTGATACTGCTACAAAAAGGTAGGGCATTTATCGACTGCCTAGGATTTGAACGCATTATCATCTGCCTCCGATAGCATGAGATTTGATTTTTTTCTCGTTTTTACTGTTGAAGTTAACATGAATGTCTTTTGTGGTAAATACTCAGTTTATCTTTAGACTGCATTTCTTATAGCTTTTGTTCCAAGTCACACAGCTTCTTTGATTGGGTTGATGAAATACAAGAACTGTAAGTCTCACATTATGCCGCTTTCACGCTTATATTTCCTAATTATGATTAATTTTATATATGAAGTCTAGGAGTGTATGACATTTTTGACACTTCCCCACTGTATCTCTCCACAAAAATTAAAAGTAACTTTCTACGTTGTGGTATCAATCATATATCTCACGTTGTATGAATATAGAACAAACTGGTAATTGGGCTGGTCATAATATACTTGTCACATGGATGAAGTTTTGTTTCTCAAACCAGTAGTATGGTGAGTTTCTGACTTCACTGTCAGTAATCGAAATCCTAGCTATCAGCAGCCAATCCTGTCATTTTCCAATATCTAACTAAAAAGTGTTATGAATGTCCTAACCTGAGTGTACTAAGCATTATGTTATAATGTTAACACCACCACACTCTGCTTCCTCTCCTTTTTTCTGTTTCATTAGGATTCTGTTGTTACTCACATTACACGCAGTCTCCAATTTGAGCCTGCAGCCTGAAGCCATGGTGGAGAAAATGCGAAGTTGTCATCTCTATGACTGAGTTCTAATTACTTGTAGGCCATTAGAAAAATTAGTATGTGGGGGCATCTTTCGAAAGTAAGATTTTGGCTCATGGTTGCTGCTTCTATGCTTTGTTTTGTCATATAATCAGCAGCTTAATAGACTACATATGAACTTTATACAGGCTATAACTTTCTTTTGAGTTGAATAATTCAGGTTTCGATCTTATGTCGGGTGGAGACAATCTGAGCAATTCTACAAGGAAGAACAGAAGCAATGCATATAGCAATATGATATTTTTCAATGGCTATAAGAAATGCATAATATCTTTATGTAGAATTTCTGGATGAGCTGCTAGGCCTTATAATGGTAGTATTCTAGTTAGGTTTGAATAATATTTAATGAGTAGGTTTCCTGTTTACGTGGAGATAACATGCGTCTAAGAGGCATGGTCTTGAACTGTGATCCTATGCCTCAGCTGTAGTAATCCATAGCACATGAGATGTCATTGGATGATGTAAGAGGGATATTTCCCCCCTCAACAAACTTCATGTTTTGTCAGGGGAACAGATTTGACCCCCCAAAGTGCAACTATAGTTTCTGCTTTGGTTCTAGTGGCTGGAATTTTTGCATGCAGTTCGTCCTGTACATTACACAACATGACTTATACGTGTGTAGCTGCAGAGTCAACGTAGCATCGATGTTGTCAATTTAAGCAAATTAAATTACTTATAGTTTGCAGAGCTTAATTAAGGGCACAGAAGTTTTTATAGTTTGATTAAGTCTGATTTAATTTTCATATTTTGTAATTGTCAGTCAGTTTTGAGCAAAATGAAAGTACTGACTGACATCAACTATAATTATAGGTATCGCATGTAAAATTAGTTTGATATCCAAACACTTTGGTACGTGATCTATATTGTTATCTCAGCTTTTTGTTTGTCTTTTGTTTTTTTTTTTAATTTTTTTTTGGGTTGACAAAATTGAAGACTGATAGGTTTCTTTTTGTCAAGGATCAGTGGATCCAAAAAAACTAAAGCTTCCATGTCCTAACAAATTTTAATGTAATTATTGAATATTTAAACAGAGATTTTTTTGCTTCCAATGCCATTAAGTACTTTTTTTTTTTCTAACCAATGCTCCACTTCATATATCACAATTGAATGTTGACGAATATAATTAATGAATTTAAAATAATGCAATACTCGGAAACGAAATTTCCAGTAAGTGGAACTGTGGAAGTAGTTCGCAAGACGTGTTAGACATGGGATTCCAGGGTGGTATCTTGACCAAAGTCTGTCCGATATGGGAATGGTCTAAGAATTAGGTAAGAAAATTGTTGTTTGTATTAGTTGACAGTACTACCTACTATGATATATGATAGAAAAAACCTAAAAACACGCCAGGTGAGGTAACGTTTGTATGTGTCCGGTAATATTTTTTTTAAATTTAAGTAAGAAATTTTTTATATGAGCAATGATAAGTATTCTGAAGTTTTTATTATGAAATTACAACTTAAATTTAAAGAAGAAAGTCACTATCTGAATTTATAAAAATTATTACCAGAAGTTCATGGACGTAATTCCTTCTACTATATTTGTAGTAGAAAAGTATATATTAAGGTCAGACTCAATTTTTAATTAATTCACTATGATTTAAAATTATAGATTAAATTTTTACACTTATTTTTTTTCCAATTCAATACTTCATGTAAGGTTCGTGTCACACCCATAGATCGATAATTGCCAATGGTTAATGATTTTGAATTTTCATGCCATTTGAATTTGTATACAAGTGATAAATTAATAACTTGAAAAAAATCAGGATAATAAGTTCAGCAATTATTAGGTTACATTAGCAAAACATCATCTACGTGTACATGTATCAAATACTAATAGTATTTAATAAAAAAAAGTGATATAAAATGATTAATTAAAAATAAAAGATAAGTATAAGAATTAGTTTATTGGTTTGTCTCATATGATTTTTTACCTTTAAATGAAAGATATCCATGTATATTTAATGTGCTGTATGGAACAATTCAGCATAGTATTTTAAATATTAAATCTATTTATTTGAATAGTTAGTGAGTTTTTTTTTAAAAAAAGCTTATTTATAATTACGCATGTTAAATAATTAATATAGTAATTTAATAATTTTATACAATAATTTAAATTTAATCCATTATCAATATAAATCAATTTTATATTTTCATCCACTAATGTATTTCCATAATGTCAATAAAAATTGACGCTAAATAATAATCAAATTTAAACTCTTTATATAACATGTTGAATATACTTAAAAATTTCAATTAAGGAAAATGCATGTCTTGGCAGTGAGCTCTCTCTCTCTCTATATATATATCCCCTAATATTTAACTGAAACGAGAGCTTTCTGAGTGTTAACGGAGTCCGTACTCCCGAAAAATCTCTCATGAATCAATCAACGATGGTTCGCTTAACTTGTAAAATTTCATTTGCTTTGCTGTTGTTGGTCTCTATAATGGAACTTAGAGGAACCATTTTCGGAGGAAGCAGCAGGATTCTTTGCCACCAAAGTGACCGAAGGCTGCTCCAAGTCTTCAAAGATGGCATCAATGATTCTTCCAACACGCTCCCTTCATGGTCTGCTGAACACGATTGCTGTGCATGGAAAGGTGTTCGTTGTGATAATATCACAGGCCGAGTTACAAGTCTTGATTTACACTGCCAAAATGGTTCTATCTGCCTGAGAGGTGAAATCAATCTATCTTTGCTTCAACTTGAATTTTTGAACTACTTGGACTTGAGCTTCAAAGCTTTGAGACTGTAAGCTTTCCATCTACCCATAACCAGAGAACATCTCCTCTTGTTTATGCAAATTTCTCCTCCAGCCTTCGTTACCTTGACTTTTCCTATAATTATGATCTTCACATGGATAATCTTCATTTGCTTTCTCTAGTTCCTTCCTTGAAATATCTCAACCTTAGTGGCATTGATCTTCACAACCAAACCAATTGGCTCCAATCTATGGCCATGCTTCCTTCCCTTTTAGAGTTAAGATTAAGCCAATGTCATCTTACAAACATCAGTCCATCTTTGAAGTATGTCAATCTTACCTCACTTGTAACTCTTGACTTGCACGGCAACTATTTTGACTCCGAGTTACCTTACTGGCTGTTTAATCTTAGCAGTGAGATGTCGTACCTTGATCTTAGTACCAATAATTTGCAAGGAGGGATACCTAGGAGCTTGTTAAATCTTCGAGACCTGAAATTTTTATACTTACATGGAAACAAACTCAATGGATCCATTCCGGATTGGTTAGGTCAACATGAACATCTTCAACTTCTTCATCTATATGAAAACTTGTTCTCCGGCTCCATTCCTTCAAGTTTAGGAAACCTTTCGTCCCTGGTTTACTTGGACCTCAGATCCAATGGCTTGAGCGGCAATCTTCCAGAAAGCCTCGGGCAACTCTCCAAGTTAGAGACCTTGTTGGTTGGTGCCAATTCCTTGACAGGTCTTCTATCTGAAACTAATTTCAAAGGGCTCTCAAATTTGAAAGAGCTGGGCCTGTGGTGGTCAACTTTTGTGTTTGATTTGGACCCCAACTGGATTCCTCCTTTCCAGCTTCTTTTTCTTGATTTGGGATATTCTCATCTGGGTCCCAATATTCCACCATGGATATACACCCAGCGGTCGATGGAATTTCTAGACATCTCAAGCTCAGGAATTTCAACGATCGATAAGGATAAGTTTTGGAGCTTTGTTGCAGAATTTAAGTACCTCAATATATCCAACAATTCCATCAGCGGAGACTTGTCAAATGTGTTGCTAAATTCTCAATATATATTTTTGGCATTGAACAATTTCAAAGGTGATCTACCACATATAACGGCAAACGTTACCTTATTAGATCTATCTTCCAACTCTTTCTCAGGAACCATGTTTCCTCTATTGTGTCAAACATTGAATAGGGAGAATAAATTGCTATATTTGGACATATCAGATAATCTTTTAGCTGGAGAGATTCCTGAATGTTGGGAGTATTGGAAATATTTATCTCACATTTACCTCGGAAGTAACCAATTTACAGGTGAAATTTCTTCTTCAATAGGATCTCTAGTTGATCTCCGGGTGATAGACTTGCATAACAATAGCTTGAGTGGATGCATACCCTTGTCATTGAAAAACTGCAAGAGCTTAGAATTCCTTGATTTAGAAGGAAACCAGTTTTCAGGAAATATACCAACTTTCAGGCAACAAAACATTACAGTTATCAAGTTGAGTTCCAACCAGTTAACTGGCAATATTCCGGAGCAGCTATGTGAACTCTCTTCCCTAATTGTACTGGATCTTGCAGATAATAAACTTTCAGGAACAATACCTCCATGTCTATGTGATATTACTGCCATGGCTAAGATTGGCGTAGAGGAAATGAATTTCCAAGTTGTTTTTCATGTTTTTCAAAAATATATGTACATGATATTGTATCTGCAAAAGCTTATGCTGTATATAAAAGGTCGTGAATTAGAGTACTCTAAAAACCTTCAGTTTCTCCGAACTATCGACCTTTCGGTTAACAACTTTACAGGGGACATCCCTCCGGAATTATTCAGACTTACTGCATTGACGTCATTGAACTTGTCTCGCAATCATTTCATGGGGAAGATACCAGTGGATATTGGAGGCATGAAAAATCTAGAATCCCTTGATCTGTCCAATAATCTACTCACAGGTGAAATTCCTCAGAGCATGTCCAATTTGTCTTTCTTAAGTTACTTGAACTTGTCCTACAACAACCTTCGTGGACAAATTCCACTAGGAACACAAATTCAGAGTTTTGACTCCTGGAGCTATAATGGTAATCCTCTACTTTGCGGTGCTCCACTCACAAAGAATTGCAAAATAGAAAAAAAAACAATTGAAGAAGAGCATGAGGAGTCTAGAACTGAGTCATGGTTCTATCCTGGGATGGGAATTGGATTTGCGGTGGGCTTCTGTGGGGTCTCTGGTTCTATTTTCCTCAACAGGACATTCAGGGATGCCTATTTCCGATTGCTTGATCGCATTGCAAGCAGAATCCATGTTGCTGCGGCTTTAAAGTTGAACATGTTCCACTGAATGGTAACAACCTAGAGCCATCTGGTGAGTAAGAGACATTATCTTTTACCTTATGCACTGCTATTGAAATGCTTGATTGCGGTCTTGAAATATTTTCTTCTGCCAATCTTGTGGGTCATATATAGAGTCTTGTTTCTGTCCCTTTTTTCTCAAGAGCAAAAATATTAGCGGAGTTCATTATGTGTGATCTTTTCCGATCATTTTCAGGCTGCATGTGTAATTGTAATCTTGAATATTTAGTAAGGAATTTACATGAATGAAGTATCTTATATTTTAGATTTTTTTGTGCCGAAGGAGTCCATATATATATATATATATATATATATATATATATATATATATATATATATATATATAGTATAAATCTCATTATGGAAACTGATTCAGTGTTACTTTCTACTGCTTCATGCTATGAGCAGCAGATGGACCTGCAAAATTCTAGTTCAAGGCTGCAGATAAACTTGCTGAGGAAGCAACCTTCTTTATCTCATGTACAATTGAAGTGTTTCTCCTTGTTATGTATTGTTGTTCTAGTCCTAAGCCTTTGATGGAAATCTGTTTGATGCATCTTTAACTTTCATCATCAATTTCTCTTCTAATGAATGTTGGCTATGTGCCCATTTCTTGACAGTAAATTTTTTATAATAAAGACAAAGTTTAATTCATATTCTTATTGTATTGTAATATAGAACTTGAATTTTATGGTAACATCCACCACTATAATAGATTTTTTTTTTAAAAAAGGAAAATTTTAGCCAACAGAAAAGTCAGTCATAGCATAATATGAAATTATCTTTGCTTTTTTTTTTCTTTTAATAATCCGTTCCTATAACTTATTTATTATACCAGCCATTTTTAACTTTGACATTAAAAGAATTTATTCCCCTCTTTTTTATCCTAATTCAACCATATAAGGTTGTAGACATATTAAATTATTATGAATTCACTAGGTTTGGCATAGTCCTAGTGATATTGACAGAGAAGATTTGAAGGTCAATTGAGATAAATATATTTTAATATCTTAACAAGTAAAATTTAAATATAGGTAGAGATACAAAATTTTAAAAAAGTAAGTAGGAGCACGTGTCTATGTTAAGATATATACAAAGGCAAAAGTTGGTATAAGAGTGGGGAGGCCATAGTTCCCCAAGCCTCCACTTAAATCCATATACTATAGTATAAATTTTATAAAATTTTTAATTAGTTTTTAAAAATTAAACATTTCCTCCCGAAATTTAACATTGTCCCTTAAAATAATTTATATTTTCTTATTGACATATTTAATTTCATATATATATATATATATATATATATATATATATATATATATATATATATATATATATATATATATATATATATATGAAATTTTAGTAATGAATAAATTATTTTCTTATTATATTTTAGTAAAATACTATTATAATTATAATTTATATTATTTTTGAGTAAAAATTAAATATAATTTTTTTAAAATAACACATGTGCAATTCAAGGATGCAAAATCTAGCCTAACCTGAAATAATCACCCGACCTAATTCAAAAATTGGTGGATAGAAACAAATTGTGAAAGTAGTTAGATAATGATGGATAAAATTTAAGGCTTTTTTTTATGATCGGCTTCGGCCGGTAGTGGATCAAATTAATGTTACTTGTCATTAATTAAATTCGTCCGAAATTAATACCAAAACATTATCGTTTTGTTTATGCCCCAATCCCTTTTCTTGTAGGCTTCACTAATACCCCTCCACACACTTGCCAAAGCACTAACACCCAATGTTACAGCTTGCAACTTTGTGCCACTCTACCTTTCCAATCTCCAAGGCCCTGACATTTGCATCTTACTACCACTCTTACCCATCCTCCTCAAGCATTTTCACTCAAGCTTTCATCTTTCTTTTGCAAATCTTATCTCCTCTCAAGTTTTACTCAAAGAAAGAACCAACATATCTAGAAGAGGAAAGGGTGGAAAGGATCTCAAAAAAAGGGAGCAAAGTGTTACTATAAGGTTTTGAAGGATAACATCTAAAAAATTACCAAGCCTACTATTTCTTCTCTCTTTATTATTATTATTATTATTTTTTACTGAGACTCATTTTCTTTTTCTCATCCTTCCTCTAGATCTATGCTAGAAATTTCCTATAAAATCTCAAAAATCATCTTTTGCACTATATCAGCTCATAGATTTGCATTTTAATAAGATTTGTAAAACAATTCTCTAACTAAAATCATTGTTTGATTGTGTTTCACAATGTTACTGCCTAAATTTGGCCTAAAATAAGTGCATAAGAAATCAAAATCTTGCTTCTAGTGTTACAAAACAAAGGAATAAAAATTATCCTTTTTACCCACCTAAAATCGACTGGAACTGCTAAAATTCAATATGTTCGATTTATGTTAGTTTAAACTATTTCTTTGGTCAGAATTGGTTTAGCTTCCATTAGTTTAGCGCGGTCAGTTGAATTGAGCCTTGCTAACTGGCTATATAAGATAGATTGCGGTGCATGTAAATTTAGCCCTCAAGAAAAATTTTCTGATCCCCTCCTGCATACATATAACTCTATTGTGCATGGGTTAATCTGTTGGCACAGGCTTAGAAAGGAAATTACTTAAAAGTCCTTATTATTGAATTATAAAACAACAATAACAACCAAAGAGAGAGAGAGAGAGAGATACATAACTTCAATATGATAGATTGACGTATCCTAGAAATGATTCCTGAACTGTTGTTTAGTACCTTGATGTATTTTGAATTGATAGCATTCGTTACTTTGTTAAATTAAGTTTTGCTAGATGCCCTTTTAGGAGGCATAATACAATTAGTTCTATGGCATTCTATCATTAAAGATGATGCCTACGACCATCTTGGTAATGTTGTTTCTGTGCGGCAGCAATAATTTCAACGTCAACCAAAACCAAGCAGCAAAATAGAGGTAGCCTTGTTAGATGTTGCAGCCCTGATGCCTTTACGAACTTGCCAAATGAATCATGCAAACTTTGGAGATATAAAACCTAGTGTTGAATATGGTTTATAAAATATTATATTTGATTGTTTAAATAATTTGAATTAATTTTTTAAGTTAATTGATTATATTTGATAATTATTTTGGATCAATTAAGTTTGGGATGTTATAAATCATACTCAAATCATATATAAACTTAATGATATTATCCCTCTCTAAAGAATACTAATACTGATAGCTGAATTTTTTTCCCATATTGACAAGAAACCATATTAATCTTCAAATTTGAAAATTTTCAAAATCTTTAGGTAACATTTGCAAAATGTGCCAAAAATAATGAAATAGGCTCACAACATTAATATAGATTATAATTTGATCAAATAAAATGTTAGTGTACCCTTCCATTAATAACACTTCTAGCCAAAGTCAAAATAAAGGTAATAAAATGCTAAGTAATGTCCCTTAGCCAAACTCTCAAACTGATTAAATAGAATAGCAAATACGATTAATTATCCAAACCTTAGATTTCATGAGGCAATTAGGTGTGAGTTAGCAACAAAATCTACAAATCAAAGGGCTTTAAATTGTCACACCCCAACTCAATCTATGAATAATACGTGATAATGCTAAACACATGATGCCTTTATCTTCATGTGTGTTAGGCTAAAATCTAAATTGTCACACCTTACCATTGAAATATGTCAAGCATGTGATAACACCATATGCATGTAAACTTTATTGGTTAACATGTATGCCAAACATCCAACAAGCCAATCCATACAAAATAATAATAATAATAATAATAATAATAATAATAATAATAATAATAATAATAATAATAATAACCAAACATGCTCTGAATGATTAATGTAATTCAAAGCAAGCAATCTTATACAAAAAAACAATATTAATAAAAAAAATTCAAGAGAAATTGTATAAAATAATAATCTCATAAGTTCAAAGAACTCCTAGCCCAAATATTTAGTTATAAATGAGTTTAATTATAATCTTGATTTCTTTACCTTCCACTTTCCAATAAGTCATCACTTGAAAATTTCAAATTTAAAGAGTTCAAGATCTCTAACTAGCATTTGCAAAATGTACAAAAAATAATGAAATAGGCTTGCAACACATATATAAGTTATAATTTGGTCAAATAAGATGGCAGTGTACCTTTTCGCTAACAAGAACCCTAGCTAAGGTCAAAATAAAGATAACAAAATGTTAAGTATTTTCCCTTGTTCAAACTCTCAAATTGATTAAGCAAAATGGTAAGTACAATCTTATACTTAAAACTCATATTTCATCATACATTATGAATGTAAGCCAATAACAAAATTTTAGTTAATGAAACTTACAATTTAACTGACATTTTAATCATTAACTCAAATATCAATTTTAAATAGAAATCTCAGATAAAAAAATTGATTAACAAACAAAAAAATATAAAAACAAAATTACTTGCTTCAATTATCATTCAACAAATGGAGCACAAAATACTTCATAATAACAAAGTACTAAAACTTTGACGATATAATCCTAAAAGTGTACCACAAGGTATCCTATAATATATATAGTAGAAATCAAATCCTAAAACATAACATTAAGAAAGGTTATAGAAGAAAAAAGAAGTTAGGGATAACCTCTTCTCTTTTCTTTTCTCTTGAAGTGTAATTTTAGAAATCCTAATCTTTTACTTCTTTATATGTGTATGTGTGTACACATACTTAATAGTTTTGCTAAAAATCCCTAATTTTATTCTAAAACTATTTGTTACCCCATATTTTTATACATCATTATTATTTTGACAATATCTATTAACACAAAAATGGAATTAAAAATATTAATTAATGGACTTTACAATTTTTATTTATGACCTTTAATGTCATTAAATGACCATTAATGTAATTAGAAGTAATTATCTTTTTGTTTAACCTATTTATTTGCCATTTTTATTGTAATTAAAATATATAATGTTTATCCTATTTTTTATTTATTATGTCTTCTTTTACAGCTTTATATCTTTCTTTCCTAAAAAGAAGTTTATTACGCTAGATTTAACTAACCTTGATTATTAAACAATTGAATATATCATCCTCACATTCCTAAGTGACCTTTATTTTTTAGTAGTTATTTTATTGCACCATAATATATCATATGATCTTATGCCTTAGAACTTATTCTTTCTTGTTAACAATCATCACCAAGAATTCCTTATAGGAAAGGTTGGGTTGAAAATGAATAGACTTGTAGTTTAACACATAATTTAAGTTTAGTACATATTTCCATAACATAGAAATGTGAAAGACATTATGAACTCATAATAGTATTGGTGGCAATGCAAGCCAATAGACAACTATGCCAATTCTATTTAATATTTGGAAAAGATTAATAAACTTTGGACTCAATTTACCATGAACCCTAAACTTCATAGCACCCTTAGTAGATGACACCTTCAAGAAAATGTGATCGTCTATCTCAAACTCTAGTGGACACCTTCTATTATCAACATAACTCTTCTATATTCTTTAGGCCACACTCATACTTTTTTTAATTAATCTGACTTCCTCCTCTGTTTGCCAAATAATCTTAGGTCTTAAAAATTTTCTTTCTCTCATATCATTCCAATATATTAGAAATCTACGCTATCAACCATACAATGCTTCATAAAGGGACATTTGTATAATAAACTGATAGGTGCCATTATAGGCGAAATCCACTAATGCTAGGTGATTATCTCAAGGCCTTCCTAGATCTAAAACATGTGCCAATATTATATCTTCAAGTATTTAGATTACTCTCTTAGATTAATCATTTGTTTAATGGTGATAAGTTGTGCTAAAATTTAACTTTGTTCATGATGCTTTGTATAAACTCTCCTAAAAATGAGAGACAAATCTAGTATTCTTATCAAATGCAATTGAAATTGGTACATGATGCAATTTTACAATCTCTCAAACATATAAATTTGCTAGCTTTTTAAGGATGCATCGACCTAATAAGTTAGAAAATGAGCAAACATCAACCATAACCCAAATAGCATTAAATCCCTTTAAATCTTGTGGAAGGCCCACCATAAAATCCATGGTCACATGTTCCTATTTCCATTCAAGAATAAGGAAAAGGTTGCAATTCTCCTATCAATTTTTGGTGTTGTACTTTAATTTGTTAACACATACCAAGTATTAAGCTATAAATTGTGCTATCTCCCTTTTTATATTATTCCACTAGAAATTTTCCTTCAAATCTCTATACATCTTTGTAAACCTTGGCCAAATTATATATCTAGAGCTATGAGCCTTAGTCAAAATCTTCTTCTTTAATTCCTTATTATTAGGAGTATATATTCTATTTCCAAGCCTAAAAGATCCATTGCCATGTACTAAAAAATCAATGCAACCACCAAATTCCACTTCTTGTTTGATCTTTTTTAAATATGTACTATTCCTTTGATTCATCATAATTCTTTCAATAAAAGTGAACTCCATTCTAAGATATGCTATTTGGGCCACTACACCTTTAACCCTCACTTCAAAGTCCAATCTCCTTATGCCCTCCAAATATATGTCTCCAAGTAGAATGAATGATTTTTCACCATGTGGTCATGGGTTTAGTTGTCATGAACGGCATAGTTTCACATTAATAAGTTATTGTGAAGTCTTATATCAATTAGATTTGAAAATTGAGTATGATTTATAAAACACCAAGTTTGACTACTTAGAGAATCCAAACTAGTCTTTTAAGCTAATGGATTAGACATAATGATTGTTTTGGGTCATTTAGGCTTAGAGCATTATAGGAGAAATACATATTATTCAATTGCTCTCGTGCTTCCTCCTTCCAACTATAGCTTGGAGATCATTAAAAAGAGAAGAGAGAACATATAAATTTGCAATAAAAAAAATAGTTTTTGTTCTCTGATTTGTTGAGTACACATTATTGAGAATCATTTTTACATTTTATTTTTTTCATTATCACATCTTTTTATAAATGAATTAAACTTCTTAAAGGACAACATACTCCCTATTGAAGAGTGTGATATTCCCACATCTGCTAATGGATATGAAAGAATTATTCCTATAGTAGATGTTAATGGAACATCAGTGACTTCCCTCTTTTGGTTGCTCGTCTTGTTATAGCTTCCTATCCATCTAATTTATAGAAGTTTCAAATAGCCTTGGACAAATAAGTTACTAGAGAGCAAATCCCTCCCTACTCCTAAATGGAAGCTAATGGTTTCTTGGGCAATCAATTAGAATAGATTCCCAAAGAATGATTGATGTTTAGAATTAAGTAAAACCAGCCCAATTACAAATTGTTGTTTTGTGCATTATTCTCACTACCTAGCCCTTGCCTCACAATATCAATTGCCTTCCCCAAGAGATATCTCATAATATATTAATTATTCTACCCTAAAATATCAAATTCTTAGCTACCTACATTTTTTGTCACCTTTTAGAAGGCTTAAGTTTTGGAAGTGAAGTTTAAAACCCAATTGTTTTTATTTAAAAAAAAATCATTTTTCATAAGCATAGTCTCATCTATTGTGTGTTCCAAAAATTTTGTTTAATTAAATGTCAAGAATTAAATAGAAAATAACATCTATTTTAAAAAGGATATTACTGTTCCATTACTTTGACACCCTATGTTATTTTTTTAATCACACACACATAGCATGCAACTCTTTAAGATACATTCAAGCAAATATTTTTTTCCTTTTTTTTCAAAACAAAAATGCCATCTAACAAAACAAACACTTAGTATATAAGGCTGGAATATAGCTTACGTTTGCTGTTGAGTTGTGAGTGATTGTTAACTGATAAAGCAATACTGCAGTTGCTTTGATGGTAAGATTCCCTACTAAAGGATAAGAAAAACACTACTCTATAATTAAATCATGCCGCTGTGGAACATCAAGGCAGAATCACAGAAGACATGCCAAATTCGGTTTAATGCATGTACAATTGAATTAAGACTCAAGCATCTGAATGGTAATAACATCTAATTCACCTAAACATGCTACAATAATCCCCTCGCGAAAAAAGGGGGATAAAAAAAATCAGTAGAAGTAAGCTATTAGTGGTTTTGGGGCCAAAATTGATGTGATTGTTTGGATGACCAATCTCGAGAACCAACTTGCCGCTGAAGTGCTGCCAAATCCCTTGTTTGTGAATTGGAAAGGTCAGAATATGCAGGAGTTGCATACTGAGAAGGAACCTGACTTTGTTGTCCCAGGAAACCATAGTGTGTATTCTCCGGAAGAGATAAAGATCTTGATTCTGACCCATAATCCCAGGTTGGAAAGCCACCATGCTGGTAATGAGAATGCCAATAGAAGATAGTAAGGGAAGTGATAAGACATCAATCATAAAGTTTCATAAAGCATGGTGTGGAAAAGAGAAGGGAACTAGAATGACAGACCATCAATTAGACAGTAAGAACAGGTATGTTTCGAGTATAACATGTGCCCTCACTACTTGATAAATGAAGGCTAATCGTCAATTTTTACAGCTTTGGATGTCATGGAATTCAAAAATTAAATTTTTAATGCATGTAGATCTCATAAAGCTAATAAATGGACAACAAAGTTGATAATTGACCTTCACTTGTTATACGAGAATAAGGATATGTGTTATAGTTGAGGCATACAAGATATTCTCCCATGCCATTGGGTTTGCAGGAATTCGGCATAAACATAGTAACAGTCATAAGTTCCTCGACAGATGATTTTCTCATTATATTATGCACTTGGTCAACAGCATTCAACAATCTATACTAACCATTCTGAAAGCGTGCTAACATTATAGTTTCACTTCACTAATACAAATAATAGCTTTCTTTATGAAATAAAAATTCATTTTCCGAAATTAGAAGAGAGGGTAAAACTTACTGGTTGTATAGGGTTTAAGTTGCGTCCACCACTATACTGAGAAGGTAAGATCTCATCATAGTTACTTGAAGTCATCATTGGGCCAAGAGATGGATTAGGCAGAAAGCTTCCAGGATTATAAGATGAGACAGGGCTTCCATAACCAAATGAATCTCTGGCTGGAGGCAATCTATTCTTGAATATTTCACTTCTATTTTGTGTAAGATTATAGTTCATGTCTACAGAAGACTGGTTATATGCAGCGCTACCGGAAAACTCCTGATGTGAATTGATGGATGTCATGTATGGATGATTCTGGGGCAGTGAATGGTACCCCCTTGTATCATCCAACAGTTCTGGGCGTAGCGAGGACTGCATTGAAAGGTCCTGGGGAACTGCAGATCTCCGAGATGCAGCAAACCCACCTGGTTCCATGACCTGCATGGTTCAACAGCTGTCAAAAATATCATAGCCAGCAGCGTACATGGTCTGATTCAACAAATTTCTTTAGTACAAGGGTCAGTCCTCTACCCTAACTTTCCTGCTTTCAGGACTAGCACCAGCACAATGAAAAAATGCATATCACAATAAAATTGATAGTTCCATCTCAAGATCTCCGAGATGGAAGATATATGTGGTTTAAGGTTGGAAAATCCACCAAAAGTGGATCACACTATATTAACCATATTCACTATCATAATAATCGAAGAGAAAGGACAAAGAAAAACTAAAAGGTTAGAGGATGGATATCTAAAGAATCATCTCAACTTTCAGGTAATCTTAAGGTCGCATACGATATCTACATATCACAAGTCACTGAAATTAATGAGTTGATAAAAGATGCATCTTGATCTACCACAAGTGATCCTGGAGACAACAACAAACAATAATTTGGAAAGATCTCCCCAAAGGCCGCAGATCAGAACTTCTAGAGATCAACTTCTAAACAACCAAATATACAACATAAAAAAGATAAGACCAATGTCATTCTAGTTACAGAAGAAGACACAATTGCGATAACAGTTATGAAGTACAGTTCTGTGAAGAAAATCTCTTTGAAGTATTAAACAGACACAAACACAATCACGAAGTCACAATGAAATAGAACATACATAGTAAAGAAATATAGAGGAAGTAAGCAGAGAAGACATTTACTACATACCTCACCCATGGAGATGACTGGATTGCCTATGGATGACACTGCATTGTTATGTCTTGCAGGGTGTGATTGTGACATAAGGACTGAAGATTGAAGTAAATCAAAATTTCTTGAAGTTGTTCTCGTAGACAACACATCACCATGTATAAAATTTGAATCAGCACGCTGCATCAAGATAAATTGAAATGATGCTAAAAATTATATCACTGAAATGCTTAAAAGAAAGAAAGAAAAAAAAAAAAAAAATATATATATATATAAACAAACATTGAGTAGGCCATAAATTTAGGATGGATAGATGAGCAATTCAGTATTCAACTTGCTTACTTCACAATCCCCTTTAAAAAGTATAAGTAAAAGACATATATAAATCTAAAAGACTAATACTCAGTTTGTTGTCTATTATGCATTCCTTTTTTGCCCATTGCATTGCTTATGCTTTCCAAGAGCTGCTTACAGTAAATTAATGGCATGTTATATCAAATAAACAAGTCAAATTTACAACATTGTAATTTTATGAAAATTATATGATACATTAAGATATTTGAACAGAGGAGCACAGCTTTTGAAAAGAAATTCTAACATCTGTTTCTTGTCCTACAAATCACAATGGCAGAAAGAACCTCATAAATTAGCCCTCAACATGTAAAACATTTGACAAAGGTGGCACATAGAGAATGAGAATAGAAATGCTCAAAAGCACAACAATCCCTTGTTTGGAATCATAAGAGAAGAGATTACAATTCATTTGGAATTGGATCCATCAGTGGAATTATTGTTTATGAATTCCAGATGAATTAAATTCTAGTATTTTTGTATTCCAAGTAGAGAAAAATGCTAAACATGAGAAGATTTAGATACTCATTCTATTCGGCATTTATAAGGCCACTTTTACTGTCATGCAAATGACAGAAACAAGATGTTTTTAGCTAAAATCATAGATTGCATAAAAGTAGTTGCAGTCAGCCACAGATGAAAGAATCTTCCATACATATATTATGGTATGCCACATCCAGCATATAATTGCTCATCTGTGCAACAAACTGGACTAACATAAAAATCAAGCAAAGAAACTCAAGTTTGCTAGGCTATTGTGTTACCACATCTCTAGAAGAGTAAAGATTTCCACTCTGCAGACCTTGCCTCTTAAAAGGCAACAAAGTGTTCATCCACAGGGATTTTTGAACATTAAGATCAGGAGCAGATGACATGGCAGTGTATTCACGTTCAAGAATTGCCTCAGAAGTAACATGGTTCACAAGCTCTTGTCGCGTAGATGCAAGGAGCTCATAACCATTATCACCAGCTGTGTCTCTAAGAACATCAAACCCAGGCTGTTTATCACCATAGTATAAAGAGTTGCTGCAGAGGGAAAATGGGGTGAAAATGAGCCAAAACAAACAAAGCTAAGTATGATAGAAGTTGAAACAGGGGAAGGAAATGCGCATTGTACTTTGCCAAAGAACTGCCCACAGAAGCAACCTTTTCTTCCCAGCCACCTATAGAGAGATTAGAAGGAAGTGTCACAGACGATGCAGAATTACTGCCATGATTATATGTACCAAAACTTAAATGGGAGCAATCTGCTGCCAAGGCTTGTAAGTGACTTGGAAGGACCACTGCATGATTATCTTCTGTTGATGGCATGTCCACTTTGGTGTTCCTTAAGCTTAACAGCTGGAAATGTGAAGCAGCTGAGGATACATCTACCATGGCATCACTAGTCAAAGTTTCTGAATGATTTGAATGTGATAATTGCGAGTTACTACCTGCCCCTGAAGATAAACAACAATAAATCGAGAGCTACCACTTAAAGAAAGCATTAAACATAGGAAAAAAGCAGACTATCTTCCCTGAAAATAATTAAATATAAATAGAGGAAACACATTTGTAAATTCTTTTACACATTAACTAAGCATCACCAAAGCACAATATCAAGATATCAGTATCTACATTGCATAATAAAAATTTTGCATAATCAATAAGACATTTCTGAATACAAATTGTAGATATTTGGAATCATTATAATCAGTATAACTTAAAACAATAAGCTCCAGTCAATTCGAATTCAAGGCTTAACATCTAGCTTACAGTCAAGGCCATTGCTTGACATACATGAATAGCATAGAAACAAAAATAAACTTGAGTCAGAGACCATGAAAGATTCAACTGTGGACTTCTAGTCATACAGTAGAGATGCAGAAAATCCAGCTTCCTCTCCTCCATAGAGTTTTACAAAATGGGTGAAAAAACCTACTCCGCAGTAGCCAAATGCACCATATCAAATTCCCTGTTATAGCATCCAATACTTCCTCCTACTTGCAACATTTCAAAGCTATCCATCGCCAAATTCAATATTTAGTTTTCTCCCCTAGGTTCTCTTTTCATACAAACAAGAATATTTTACATGGAGAAGGAGTGTATAAAAGTTCTCTCCCCTTGTTTCCACAAATTATTCATATTTATCATCGAACCAGATAAACAACCAATCCTATAGATCAATCTAAAGAGTTCCTATATTAAATCAATGCAAAAGTAGGTTCTTTCTGGAGCATCTCCCAGAGAGAAAAACAGTTGGAATGAATTAAACTTAACCACAAGTTAATAAATAACATAAATCAGTAAATCAGTTAATACATTCTAAATCTTACACTTCAAGTAAAAGAGTTACCTTCATAATGCTCATAAGAACTATAAGAATCGGAGGAATCAGTATTCTTTAAGTCACAATTGGAATAAGATGCTTGTCCAGCATTGACCATAACGGCATGTCTTCTAGATATAGAAGAAGATTCACTTCTGCCATAATTGACATCCTCACCGGCAACATCCCTCTTTAAAACTTTGGCCATGTCTGATTCAGAGTTCCCAACCAAACTAACCATGGTACCATGCATGTCATAATGATCAGATGGTATGTTAACATTTAATGACTGAGATATATTGGAAAGATATGTGACGTTTCCAGCTGTTGGATGCTCTACAGGCCATTCATCGTGCAAAATATGCTGGTCAGATTGATTTTGAGAGTGGATACTTAAGCTTGATTCTGTGTTTGCCGATAAAGAGACTTCTGAGATTTTTTGATGGTATTGCCGTGCATTATCTTGTGAGGCATAACACGTCTCATTTGACAAGTCTGAGTTCATGTGAGGCTTACCCATCCTCACAATGTCTGCCATTGACAGGTGTCCTTTGCTCGCTCCTTGCCAAGCAGGTTTAAGTCCTTGGGAAACATGGGCAGATGCAGAGATGGAATCACCTGTTTGTAGCAACGGTCTTCCATCCTTATCAGAACTTAACAGACCACTGCAGCAAATTTTTTACAAGTGATCTAAGATGAGCATCGAAGCAGTATGCAGAAACCCACATCAGAGCAGACATTCTCAGTCAGAAAAATTAGTATTTGGGTTACTTCGAGCTATTTGAATATGACCAAAGCATGAAAAGATGAAGTTAACTTAACATCACATCCTAATTCCAGTGTGATATGTATTGCATAATCACCTGTCAAGTGTGACCATTGATTACAATTACAAATGATGGCAGCAGTTGGTAAAACCCAAAGACTCAGGCATTTAAAAACTGCAACCAAATAGAGAAGCAAAAACAAGAGGGGAGAGTTTATAACTTAAAAAAAATGCTAACTCAGCCGACAAGGCTTCTATTGCCTCCAATTAACAACTGTCAACTTCATTGATATTTGACAATGGGAAAAATAAACATCAACAACAAAATGAAATAACAAGGCCTCGTGGGTGTTGACAAACACATAATTAGCCTTTCACAAAACTCTAATCAGGACAAGTGTAAAAGCAGATGACATAGCACATAGATGCAGATGTAGTCCCCTCCAAGGGTGAAGCTAATATGTCACCCATTGATAAACCATTCATAAAATTCATCAAAACTGTTGCCAAAACATTATTAATAACACACGTTAGGCAAGCCAAAAAATGTATGGATATCTCGTGAAATAAACTTACATTGAGCCACACACCACCTATGGCTGCATGGGGCATTCAGGTAAACCACAAAGTTGCATGAAGAACTGACCTATTGGTATTTTTCCTTAAAACAGGAGTTGTGGAAGATGAAATGGAAGGACAAACTGACCCAGCCTCTACCTTCTCCAAACTTTTTCCATGTTCTGATAGAAGTTAAGCACATTTGACAATATAAGCCATTGCAATACAAAGACTGTATCAATGTACTAACAGCATGCACTAGGAAGTGGACAATATCCAACAATAAAAGAATATACCATTATAACTTGCATGTGAGGGTCCACTCTGCATAACGTTGCGTTCACTACTGGTTTTGCTTCCACGACTCAAATTAACTTTATTAACCCTAGACCTTGAATCTACGGCTTCCTTCATCTGAAGACAAAAAATAAATAGATTGTATTTCATGAAATATGCATGCTAACCAAAATGTTAAGACTCCATCAAATCAAAGACTAAATTTTAAGTGAGAATTGAGGAAATAAACAAGAATAATGACAAGCAAAAACAGTTTTCTAATAGGTCATCCATCATCTGTTATTGAAAAATAGATTAGTGGAAAATCTCATATGCCATTAACTTAGTCATATATACATAATTCCTTGTGGCAAATAATCTATCTACTACAGAATTCATCCTTAACTTCCATCAAACAACTATTATTACATAAATTAATAGATAACCCAAAGCAAGAACAAGCATGAAGCTCCAATCAATCCATGAGGAAAGTGGAATACCTCTTTTCTTCTTTCACGTTTGCTTTTCACCTCATGAAAAGTATCTGCAATTAAAACATTGAAAAATTAATGATTATACAGAAAGAAGGCCTCGTTCATAAAACAAATTCCTCTCTGGAAGAAACATAAAAAGTTAAAAGAATTGTAGCTAAAAACTTATGTGTGGAAATTTAAAAAAAAGAGAGAGAGAGAGAGAGAATAATAACTGGCACAAATAAATTATCTGATAGAAAATCCAAGAAGATTCCACAGATTGTAATAAGATGACATTATTTTAATGATCAACTAACCCATCCGATAAATTACAATGCAGGTAAGTAACATAATAGTTGCATCGATGATAATGACAATTCCCCTACTCTTAAGTTTATCCCTTTCTCTGATTCTACAGAACCAAGTGACTTACAATGTGATCAGCAGCCCTCTCGCTAAGCAACCAGAAAAATCAAAACAGTGCAAAATACAAGAAAAAATAAATAAAAAATCATTTTTATTCACTCTACTACACAATACAGCAAAACAAGAGAAAAAATAAACCTCAAAGAACTCCTTTTTATTCTTTGAGAGGGGCGAAAAAAATCAAGCAACTCAAACCGTATAAAGAACGCAAAATCCATGTCAACTACATATATGTATTAACACTTTAAAACAACAACCTTCTCCTCCCTTATCTTCACTAATTTTCGCGAAAAACCAAACATAAAAAATAAAAATACGTGTACATAGTAAAACTCACTAAAAATATTCAGAAAAAGGAAAAACCTTGCACATCAAACTAATAGTACCTGTCTTATCTCCACAACTTTTCTCGATATCTAAATATGAATACTCAACAGATGAACAAACCGGAAAGTTTTCAGAAACAATACTAAACAAATGTAAAACCTTGAGTTAACAGCTTCTCAACGGCGCGATTCGGGTCCATCTCACATTCACGAAGAACGAAATAGATCTCGTTGTCCGTGAAGTCCCTACAGTTGACGATCTCCTTCAAGTTCTGCACCATCGCCAGTATGCACCCCTGCAGTGGCCCCTCCCCATCACCATTCTTATTCTTACTCTCACTGCCCATCCTTCTCTCAGTCCAAAGATTTTCCTGCGTTTTCTCACGCTTTCTATCTCCTGAAGAATAGCCAATATCCTATTTGCGGCTGGGTTCGAATTTTCCGATTAACCAAACAAAACAAAAAACCCCTTCGCTCCACACAATCCCTTTCTTTGGGTTTATATACTCATATGGGCTGGTGGACTCATTCGAGTATTTGAGAATAAGTTTATATAGTCTCACGGCCTGTCTTACAGTGTATATCACAGCCTTGCACCTTAACCATGCGTTTTTTGCCATCTGTACGAGGAAACTTAAGTTTGATTGGGCTAATAATGATACAGGGTCACAGGCATGTGAGACTTAGCTTCTTCCCTTGCTATGTCGGATTTTTTAATTTACCCTTTTAATGGGTTTTTTTTTATTATATGAATTGTGTGTTTTTCTCTCTTTTTTTAATTATAAGAATTAAAATTTATTTAATGTGTACGTATAAAATTTTAAATTTAAATATCAAATATCATGTAAAGGTAAGGGTAGGTTTGTTTTCTATTTTTAAAAATAATTTTTTTATTTTTAAAAATAGAAAAAACCTATTTGCCAAAATATTTTGAAAATTTATTTTTAAAAATTATTTTTTAAATATATAACTTAAAAACAAAAAATAAATAATTTTTAGTCTCTAAATTTATTTTTTATTTTAGATATTAGTTTTATAATTAAACAAAATATATTCTTATTTATAATACCAACTATCCTTTATTTTTTATTTTTCTTTATTCAAAAATAATTTTTAAAAATATATTCAAATATATCCTAAAATTCTAAAATAATAGAAGATATGCATACACAAAATTTTAAATTGAAATATCAAATATATTGAAAGAGTAAAATTCTAAAATAATATCAAATATTATTGCAATATTAAATTATCAATTGGGACGTATGCATATATTTAGAATATAAGTCATTGATCCATTAAACATATATATATATATATATATATATATATACGTAATATTGAATTTAAAATATAAAGGAATGTTAAAAAATTTGCAAAAAGTAAGTATTACTTAAGTCAAATTTTTACGGTTATGCGTGTAATTCTGAAAAGTCAGGAGATATATGTGGATAAAATTTTCTCCTAAACCTCGTAAACAAGGGGGGGAAATAATTATTTTTTAATCATTATAAAATATGTTTCTAAAAATATTGGATAAGAACCCGCCACCTTAGATTAGGCAGTGAAAATTTTCAAGTGAGTGTTATTTTTTCTACTTCATGATTAAAGTGATTATTGTTTTTCAACCAAGCAACTAGTTTGTGAAATCCGTAGTTTGATAAGGAAGTCGGTATGTAAGGATGAAGTTTTGTCCTCTGCCTACATTCTTGATCGAGACTTTTAAAAGGTTTTGCTTGAGAACGTTTAAAATTTGTTCCTCGATTTTTAGTTCTCTGTCAATTTCACCCGCAGCAGAGGCAAAAGATGGGTTGTACCAATATTCTGCCGTTAATGGGAATTTGATTTGCAGAATTTTTTTATATTTTTAAAAATATTTAAAAAAATTTCAAATTTTCATTTATTGTTTAATTTTTTTAAAAAAATATTTTCAAGAATGTTCACATTTTTTAAAATATTTTTAGGATAATTCTAACATAACATTTAAATTAAAGTTTGAGTATTGATACATTCTTTTGTAGAATATTAGATTTCAATGACACAAAAATAAATAGTTAAAATTTATTATTAGGGTATTGTTTAATAGGTAAAAAATTGATATCATGATAATTACATTTTAAACCATAAATTGTCTTTTAATTTTAAATCCACCAATAATTTAAAATAAGTAATTTAATTGAATTGCTTGTATTAACTTATATTTATATTTTTACACCTCTTTACTATATAATAAATCTGATTTAATTATTATTAATTCAAGTTTATTTTATAATGCATTGTAATTTAAAACTTTCAAAATTAAAATACTTTCAAAAAATTACAACATAATCACTTTGAAAATATAAAATATATTTAATAAATTAAAAATGTAAACTTTTCCTTTATGAAACTAGTTTTTAATTTCCCCTTTTCTTTTTTTTAAATAATATGCTTCACCTATTTCTTATGAATTAATATACAAAATAATTTTTTAAAATACTCAATTTAGTAATAAAATTTAACATTATTTTCAATCAAAAATTTAATATCTATTAATACTTTTGAAAGAAATGATGCTTATGCATATTATTTTTCTTATATGTCACCATACAAAATTAAATTATCTAAACGTGTTTAAGATATGTTAGGCAAGTTTTATTTAAAAATTAGAACATTCATACATTTCTAAAAATATAATATGTGTATTTCTTTTTACTTTCCTCATTTTATAAATTTTATTACACACAAGCTTTTACAATATAGATGCTATTACTTTCAAATAAAATATTTATTTTATTAATTTAATTTATTGTTATTAATAATTTTTGCATAAGATAAAATAATAAATAAATAAGACAAAATTGAATTTCTCTTCATAATATATGAAATTGTAAAGAAAAAGAGATTAATATAAAAACTTATAATTAATAATTTAATATATCAAGTTCGAAAATGGATTATTTGTATTAAGTCAAAGTTATAATAACAAATTACCTATATTTCTTGACCTCAAATTTTTAGGTGGAATGTAGTTAAACATACATACATAACTAAGTATGTGTGCATGTATGTCAGTTCTTTACTAACAATTTCTTGGCATATTTTGATTTCATATACAAACTTAAATAATTTAAAAGATCAAAAAGTGAAAGATATTACATTATATTAAAAATAATAATAACATGACTTCTATTAAAAAATTGTTTAGTTGAAATTAAAAATTTTCTAAAATTATTTAAATGTAATACATTCATGTCCAAATATAATTTTATTACATTATATATAACATTATTTTTTTAATAAATTTACAACAAATAAAGACTTTATTATTAAAAAATAATATTGTCAATAAAATAATAAATAAAGTATTTAAGAATATAACATATATTTTTTAAGGTAAATAACAATTTTCTTCATTTAATGTAGAAGCACCATGTTTTATATACATTTGCTTTAATGTGAATTAGTAGTTTTAAATAGTGAAAAGTAATTTTTTATTACATGCAATATTTAAATAATGAACAATAATTTTTTATTAATTTTTGGCAATAATCAATATGTTATTCTATTTAGTAAAGTAATAATTTTATTATAAATTTTTAAAATTAAGTGCAAATATAAATTTTAAAAATATGTGTATATACAACAAAAGGAGTGATGAAGAAAAGAAACACTTAAAGAAAAAAATTTTGAAATTTATGTAAAGAAAAAATATTTAACTTAACTTACTTTTTATTTAACTATTAATTTGTTAAAAAAAGAGATATTAGGCTATAATAAAATTAAAACAAATTTAAGAAGTGATTTAAAAGGTTTATAAACAAATAATTAACTTGAAATCCTTTCCCATACGTATTATTATTTTATTGACTTATCAGTCAAGGTATCAATATCTATAATTATAATCTAGGTATGAAAGAATTATCCATATTTTTAATCTAATATTCCCTTAAAATATTCTCCAAGTTAGGTGAATATGTTACATTCCTATGACATGACAATATTTTAATTATATAAATAGTCTATGTAGTCTGGTCTTTCATTAAATCCCATTTTAACATGATTTATTGCTGTTGACTACTACTAATTATCATCGTTTGTTATTATTTATCATTGGTGATTACTGTTTACCATATCTAATTACTGGTAACTATTGTTAGGCACTATCTACCACCATTAACCATTATGACTATCACTTATCACCTATAATCATTGTGAGTCACCACCTATCATTATTAATAATTGTCATCATTATCTATCATTATTAACTACTTAATTTTTAATAAGTACATTTTTAATAATCTGATAATATTTTAAAAATATACAAAATAAATAAAACATAGTATTATAGCATTTTCATAAATATTTCTAATTGAATTAAATATGATAATGTCACATTTCTAAAAATTAAAATCCTAAGAATCACATTCCTAAAAATATTAAAATTTTTAAAAATATATGATTTTATAAACTAAATATCACCCTAGAAGTCATTTAGTTCATTACTTAAGGATTTACACATATACTTTAAGATAACATTTTTGACAACTTCTTTTATGCCTAGTTAGTTTTTAGCTCAAATTGATTAGACTAAAATGCTTACACAAGAAAGAAAGAGTTAAGTGTACATGATAAAAGTAGTCCGCTAGGCACACTATGATTCCTATATCAATGATTGTACTAGTAAAGTATATATAAGAAATTGTAGATAACCTTAAGATAATATACCTTAAGTCTTTTATAGGCTTATCCATCCTTGATTTATGCTGAAGTTATGAGAACTTTTCATGGTGTTGATTGTTGTTGGTTAGGCCTTAAATATGTTAGAGTGTTTTGAGCCCTATATGGCATTAATGATTAAGATTTTGGTGTGATATTAAGGTTATCTTTGTAAATTAAATATCTTTAAGTTAGCTTTGATTGGATCGATCAGGTAAGGCTCGATTGATTTATGATTCACTCACTTAAAGGATGAAATGACCTACATTTATGAATGAATATATTAGGTTAGATAAATGTCGAGTCAATCGACTATGCATGATCAATCATTTTACATATTACCTTATTCCAAGATGTAGTTTAAAGCTTTATTACCTATTTTTTTAAAGATGGTAAGAGTGGATTATTGCAAGTCCATTCTATTAGCTTTGAAGATATTAGTCCAAAAAGTATTCAAGAACAAGGGATCATTATCATTAGCAATGATTTAAAGAAAATGCAATTTGTAAATATTGCTAAGAAGTTTTATGTTACTTGGGCTATAATGAATAAGCATGTAAAATAGGGGCAAGCAATGTAGGATGAGTCATGCCCTTGTAGGCTTGAGCCTGTGCAAGCTTGCCTACAAAAGCATGCAAAAAATACAATGAAAAATTATCATGCTCGCAAGCAAACTGCATTTTTTTACTATTAAGAGTAATAATATCATTAAACACATAATGTAAGAATTAAAGATCGAACTCCAGATATAGAAGAAGAAAGACACCTTTAAAGGATATTAAATTAGGTTAAATTAGAAAATTCTATTTTTCATAAATTATAATTAAACAATTAATTTTTTTATTTTATGTAATATGTCAGTTAAAAGGATAAAAAAGTTACATTAGTTTATTAAACATTTAGTTAGATTAAAAAAAATTTAAATATATGCCGAGAGCCTTTGGCTCAAGTGGTATTTGATGTTCCTTGAAGGCTTTACACCTTCCGTTGCATCCAGAGTTTGATCCCTGGTCCTTGTATGTGTGCATCTAGTGATTTAACCACTCCCACAATTACAAAAAAAAAATGAAATATTCTATTTAGAGTTGTTGGAATAAATTCAAATCTATAAAAAAAAATGGATTAGAACTTGTAAAAAATTAGTCCATTTAAATGTATATCTAAAGTGATCCGATTTGTTGGTTTCATAGTTGAACTAAATGGCCTGTAAATAGGTTTATATTCTTTTCTCTCTATCAATCTCTCTCTATCTCTTTCTTATATTTTCACCTCTAAAATAAGCTAACACATTGTACAAACATTCACTCAATTAATTCAGTACTCATTCCCAAAGTCAAATTTTAATCTTTCAATCTAACCTAACCTAAATAAATTATGAAGTAAATTAATTATTTTATCTTTCAAAGATTATTTTGTCTCAATTTAATATAAATGTTTTAAAACATGACTTATATCAGTCTCACTATTAAATATATTAATATCTTGCTTATGTGTCACTATTATTTGCTTAGCTATCATGTTAAAAAGTACAGCTAGATGTAAGGATAAGATATAATTGTAACAACATTCTATCTACTTGAAAATGGTGCCATATTTTCATGCCTTTAGTAAAGTTTAAGGTTTGGAATTTTTTTTATTCCAACATAACTAGAAAGTAAAGAGGACAAGAAAAAAAAAGGACAATAAGATGAGAAAAGTTCAGACCTTTACCTTTTCAAAATGGTGGACCATAATAAATACAAGACTTATAGAAAAGATTCAATTCCTTTAATTTATATTAACTCACACATTTACTTTTCCTATTGCAACTTGGAAGTTTTGAATGTGTGAATGTTGAAGGAATTATTAGTGTGAGAAAAAGATAAATGTAAGATAAGAAGGCAAATCATCATACACATAGGAAATTTTTTTTATTTAATAATAAAACTAAGCTTAGGAAAATAGTAAATAAAAAAATTTTCTATTACAAAAATAGACAAAGTGCAAAAAATTTATATCTTTTAGATTAGAAATAACATAAAACTTAATATATTATCAAGTGATTACTTATAAGTAATGGGACACATAATTGTAAAAACTTAATGCAAAGTCTAAGTTTTTTGATATGATGATTTGATTCATACAAATATATTATAAGTTATTGACTATATTAGTGGCATTGAACAAATACAGAATAATGTATGCATTTAGAACGAGGGCAACTTATGGAAAATTTTAACCACTATCATGTTATAGTGTGATTTACTATAGAATGTGTTACAAGAAATATTTATTTTTGAGATTAGAATATTGAATATAGATTTTAGAGTCCAAAAAGTCATTATGAACATTTAGATATCAATGATGGAAGTTCTGGACTTTTACTTACCAAGAAATAGTAAAGATACCTTATTCAACCATTTTTAGTAATCTTTCTTTAAATGGCCTTAATTGTAAAATTTATTAGCTATCTTTTAGGTTTTGCATGAAAATAATAACCAATGCAAAATTTGCTTATGCCATAGTATTTGTAATTTAACAAATGAAACATTATAAAGAACTCAAAATAACATTTGTAATTAATAGTTAGCATTGTACCATAAGATCATAGCTTGATTACAAGATAATAACTCCAAAACAAGCAATCCACATTTATAGCAATTTTTAGAAATTTTTAGTTAGCAAGTTATAACACCTTTAGATTGAGAATATACTAGATTAAAGATCAATATCTAGTAACTAATAACGAATATCTTAAGATAATTTGAACTTGTTTTCATATTATTAAATGTAGCTAGTTTTTATTCCATAATTCCTTGGATGCTTATATATAAACTGGAATTGTTTTATATATTTAAATGTAAGAAAAATACCTTATTAACTTTTATTTTTGTTTGAATGCAACATGGATGATGAAGGATATATTCTTATGTTCCATTATGGTGGTTACCATGTGTATTCTCTAACCTTTAAATATATAAATGGTCAAGTTGATGTTTGAGATTTTGTAAACATAGATAAAGTATCTATACTAGTAATTAATTAATTGTTCAAAGAGCATCGATATGAGAATTATTCTAGTATGCAATGGCTAGTTCTAGGGATTAGAATTGGAAAATAGGCCTAGACCACTTTGAAAAGATTTAGATGTTTATTAGTTATATATAGTAACAATGCATAGCAATGGAATAAAGATTTACTTTAAACATCATATAGATATTAACTTTGACATAGAACTTACTATAACCTCTAATGGACCATATGGAATTGAATTTGATATTGTTATCGATGGGATAAAAAGTAATAGTGATAATGATGACACTATAGAAGATGAAACCTACAAGCCCTTATCTTTTGAAAGGGATACATATGACAATGAAGATGTACAAGTTAATAATAGCTATAACCTAAGTAAGACAAGCAAAGGCAATAAGATATTACCTTTAAGTTATAAGTATTAGAAGAAGAAATAGAAATGATAGAACTAATGATGAAATAGTTACGGAACTTATAAGTAAGATTACCTTAATTCAATGTCACCATGGCAATGAAGAAGAAAAGAAAGGCTATAAGATAAAGAGTTATGGAGTATAGTTAATAGTCGTGATAAAAAAAAGGTAGAAAAAAAAAGAAAAGATATCCACAATTTAATGAAACAATAAAATTTAGCTAGTTTCACTTTGAATTAAGTACAAAGCTTCCAAACTTAGAAGTTTTTAAGCAATCAATGAGGGACTTCAATATAAACTTAAAAAAAGAAGTAAAATAGGAGAAAAGTCATTTAAGAAAAGTGAAAGCTAAGTGCAGGTTAGATGGATGTCCATGAAAGGCTTTTTATAAATGGAATAACAAGAATAAAAGCTTCTAATTGAAGGGTAACATGCTTACTCATACTTGTAATAGGCAATTTAAAAACAAGTCAGCTAAGAGGAAATTGGAAACAGATAAGCTAGTGTCAAAGATTAAGTCCTAACTTACATTAAATAGGCTATAGGCATATGAGTATGTATTCTAAAAATATAACATCTAGCTAAATGATCCCTTAAATGAATTGTGGTTAGTTTATATTTATGAGTATATGAGGTTTAATTGGCTATCAAATACATTCAATGTAAGATTTTGGGTGGTTGAATAGTAAAATTTTTGAAAAAATTGCAAATTTCCAAGTAGTAGTTAACTATGCCCTAGAATGTGTAATTTGAGAGAGAATAATCAATTTCATAGTTAATTATACAACCATAATTTACTTTTTGAAAGTTAATAATTAATTACATAGTTAACTATAGAACACTAGAATGCTCTCTTAATTTTATAGTTATCTATGTAATTAACTATTGAGCTTTGAATTATTCTAAGACCTTGATAAATGACTACACAATTGATTATAGACCTTGAAAATGCTCTCAAGGCTTTTATAATCAAATATATAATTAACTATACCCAGTATATGTCATACTATCATGTTAAATAAGGGTTCAAAGAAAGATGTAATAATTCTAAGCTGCAATATAAGATAAAGTATGATAAATTTGAGTTGTTTACATGAAATGGAATTCTAAGTGTTGTATCATATAATATGTATTGAGAATATAATTGTTATATTACTGATGAAATAGAATTATAAGTGTTTTGTTATATAATATGCATTGAGAATATAATTCTTAGATTATTTATGAAATGAAATGAGTTTTAGACATGTTGTGCTATATGATATGTGATATGAATGCACTTATTTATGTATTGATAAGATAAAATGAGATATATAGCCATCTATTAAGGCATGACATTGCTATAAGAATGTGATAAAAATATCTTAAAATATGATATGATAAACAAATACATTGTGACTTGTGATATAAGAAATGTGACGAGAGAGATGATATAATTCCTAGTATATTATTTATGGAAGGTATCAGACTAAACCTAGAAAGACAAAGTTAGACTTATAGAGGGTATAAGGCTGACTTGGGAGTCATAAAGATGATGTACATATTTTATTATTAATTACTATGTATCATGTTATGATATCAGAATTTAAATGTGATTGGTTCTCCCAATGTGATGTAATTGTAATGATATGACTATGATTAAGCCTCTTATGGCTTCTTGAGATTGAGTTAATCAATTTATGTGTTTTGTATGATAAGTTTTATAAGATGATGATCCAATTGATAAGTTAGTATATGTTGTTTATGATTTCTTATATTAGATTATTTACTCATTGAGATTTGGACTCATTTCTTTGCATTTAATTTTGCAAATACACCAATTAAGCCTACACTCTCACTTTCTCAAAGCTAATTCCATTAGAAACCCCCTCAAAATGGTTTGGTAACACATATATTTATTAGATAGAATCATATTTTAGGATTTTATTCTATATAGGTAAGAGGTAAAAGAATTATATACTAAATCTTTCATAGTCAGTTAGATTAGCCTATCCTTAATTAAGAAGAATTACAAGCAAACCTAACTTTCTCTTGTTTTGTAAACTTTTGTTGATTATTGGTGAAATGTCACTTCTTCTTTAGTATTGCATTCCTTCTTTTTACACATTTTAGTTAAATAATTTAGATAGGGATGAATAAATAGGATTAGATTGGTAGAAATCAAATAATGGATTCCACATTAGTACCTATTATCCGATTAAGGTTGTGACATGAGAAACCACTTATGGAAATTTGTTAAGCCAATAACTATGCAATAATTCAATGAAAATATGAAAAAAATGAAAGAAATGAATGTTAATACATAGGAATGCTTGAAAAAGATTAAACTAGAATGTTGGATAATGGTTATATTTAGCTTATATGCCAATAACTAGCTATTGTTAAATAACACATATAAGCAATTTAATGGCAAAATTGTTAAGAATAAGAATAAGCTCATTATTATAATGGTTAAGGAAATAAGGGCATATAGAATAAGAAAAAGGAATAGAGATAAAAAGGCAATGAGCAAATACAAAGGGCCTATTACTCTTACGGCATAGACAAGGTTAGAGGAAGCAAAGCTAGCAATTAAACACCATAATAGGTGGGCAATCCAAAAAAGCCCAATTTTAAAGTTACATATAGGCCCTAAAAGGTAGTGGTAAACTTATAAAATTATACTTGTTCCTGTAGAGTTTAGGACTTAATAGGAGTGCCATGAAGTGGTATTAAGGTGGAGCTACTTGAAGCTTAAAAAATATATCCATCTTTACTTATCTATGGAAACATGTCTTAAAGCATATGAACTTTTCATCCAACTTATAGTTGGCCATATGTATTAGCTTATAACTAGTAAAGATCTAATTAGATCTTTTATTATAAAATGACCATTAAGAAGGCCTAAGAATCGGAGGAGAAAATCTAGTAAACCCATATAAGTTGAAAAAGAGATATGGTAAGGTTCAATGCTTAAAACATAAAAAGTATGATCATAATGTAAAGACTTGTAAAGGAGAGCCAATACTAAAAAAGAATAAGAAGACAAGCATAGAAGGCTTATTTAAGGTGAGTTATAATCATAGCAAGTGTTAAGCCTATCCAAAACCCAACCTTAATGTTAACAAATGTCAGCCCTATCCTAAACCCAATTTCAATCCAAGTTTTAACATCAATCTTAGCCAAGCACACAAGTATATTCAATTTATTAATGTCTTATATTAATTCAGTTGTAACTAACGATAAACCATAATCTACTTTGTAGGCATAGTGGGAAGAGTAGTATTGAAGTTACCCTAACTTCTATATCTATAGGCCTAACTCTATTTTGAAATTGTCTTACTCAAGCTCATTCAAACCATGTAAAAATAATCCTAATTAGGTCTTTATCATTTGCAAACCAACCAAGTGCAACTCCTTTCATGTAATATCCCATGTTAATATTTGAATTTTACAAATTTCAATAATGAAAAATATTTGTTTTATTTAATTAATATGTGATTTTAAATTAATCTTTTTATATTAAAAGAATTCTAGGATATTGAAAGTAATATTTATGGTAATATTTGAAAGTTATTTAATTTTTATGTGGATATTATTAATGTAAGATTATAATGAAGAATGATAATTGATTTAAAAAATTTAAATAAAATATATTATTTTTAGGAATTTAGAAGTATTAAAACATTTATTTTAAAAAATTCTCATTTATTAAGAGAGAGATCGAAAATAATTGAATCAAAATTGTATGGGTTTATTTTAAGAAATCAACGGCTATCTCTTTATTATTTCTAAAAATATCTCTCTGTCATTTTATTGAAAGTTGGTGTTATTTATTAAAAAAACAAGAAAGAAAAGAGGGGAAACCAATTCGTTTCTTTATTAAAAGTTGGTACTGCTGCTCTTTCTTTTTCCAAAAAAAAAAGGTCCCTTTCTTATTTTTTCGGACAATTTCTCCATGTGTGTGCGGGACCAGAGTTGCCCTTTCTCCTCCCTGCTTCCTTTAGCTGCAGCTCCCTCTTCTTGTTTTCCATTTTTGTGCCTCTTTGTACATTTGTCTCTCCCAGGTAGCTTCTTTCCTCCACCGCCTCTTCCTCCTTAAATCTGTCTGGACAATACATAAGACACACGTGCAGCTACAGCACCCCTCCATCTCATATTTTCAGATTTTTCCTCACCTCAACCGCCCCTCTCTTCTGTCTTTTCCCAGGGGTACAACACAGCTCAACAATTTATTTTCTTTCTTTCAGACACATAGACGGGTCAGCTCCTCTACTCCTTTTACTTCTGAAATTTCCTTTCCCTTCTTCCTGCGTTTTCTTCTCTTTCTGCCTCTTCCCCTCTTCCGGCGCCAGCACCATCGTGTAGCGCCTCCTCTTTTCTGCTGTTCCGGTTAACCGTGGCTGGATGGAGTGGAAAACCGAAACCAGCTGTTGTTTCTGGTACAAAGAACGCTGCTTTCAGCTGTCGTTGTTGCTATATCCTTCACGAATCATCATCTGGAAGCCACATTAGTGTGTAAGAGGATAGTGGAAGTGTGAGATTACTGCTGATTTTTCTGTATGAACAGTGCAAATCGGGACAACACCAGGGGAGCCACTGTTTTCCTTCATTAGCCGGCGTTCCGGCAAGCTTTTGCCGCCAGCGAGTTTATGTTAAGTACATTTGAAGGTGGTGAATGTATCTATATCATAAAGTTTCAACTTTTATGATGAGTTGATAGTTAATCCAAGATGTCTATATTATAGTACTTTGCTGGATAAAAATATAATTTTAAATTGCAAAATGTTAAAATAGGATGTTTTATTCCATATTTATGAAAGACTTACATCTGATCTAAGAAAAGCCCATTTGAGTATTTTAGTTTATATGAGGGTTATAAGCATAATATAAAATTATATGTTATAAAAGTCTAAGATAGAATGATTGAGATATAAATACAATATTTTATTTTAGTATTGTAGTATATTCATGCAGGGATCAAAGGAAACCCATTTGGTACATACATTTAAATACAAGGTGCGAGTTTAAATAAATAGATAGTTTTCATGCCATGGATCGTTAAGGCATCTTAGTGGTGGAATTCTTAAAATATTACATCTTAATAAGTGATTTTGAAGGATTTAGAATTGAGCTAGAAAATTATGTATAAATGAGACTATTGATAACCTATTAAAAAAGTTATGATCTTTATACTGTAAAATGTCAAAATAAATTAAGTGTGATATCCATATAGCATAACACTTCTTGTATTTCAAATGTTTGATGTTCAGTTTGGTAAATTTAGCATTATCATCCTACATGGATAATTGACATCATATGAGTAAAATAATAATTTGAAATCCTAGAATATCGAATTAATATATTTAGGGTATTATTATAAAAAGGTTAGTGTTGTGATGCTTTGATATTATAAATCCATAATAGAGGGAAAAAGAAGAGAAATTATAATATCAACATATCATGATTCGGGTAAGGGACCATGATAATTAAAAATACTATAAGTAATACTTTGTGTTTATAACTTATCATTGTGATTTCCTAATTAGGAAGAAGAGAATTGCTTCTAGTTCCTGTTATGAATGTGCTATATCAGGTGAGTATATCTCACAACTATTTTAATTTAAATAAAAAAAGATAACTTAGATATTGTGAACAATATTTTTCCTGTTGATAAATTAAGATTGAATTTCTCCCATGATCAGATATGACTAGCAAGAAATGGTCATTCGTGATATAAGTATAAATTTTTGTTTATGTGAATATGGTGGCTTATGCTTGGAAAGTATGATTATGGTAGTCATAATTATTGATAGAGTTTGAATAAAGATTAATAGATCAGAGTACGCAGTGAAAGCATAATTGTGGTTCAGTATTTATGACACTTACCTATTATGATGTTAATGGTGTGTTATGCTAAGCTTGATATTATTTAATGATAGATTAATGATCTTGCATTGAAAGTCTTGTGAGTCATTAGGATATGAGAGTTAAGCTCTTTTATGGATAATAAATGTTGATCAATTGATTATAATAGATCATGTTATGATTGTATTATATGCTTTGTTTACCTATAGTTGTCAATGTGGGCTTGTATTGAAATTGGTGATATGACTAAAGTAAAGCTCTAATGAAATTGCCATATTATGAATTGAGTTTTATGATATGTGGGAAATTGTGAATGGTGATGAATAGTGTAGAAACTGAATGAAGAATTCTTGGTAAATCATTATGAAGAATATAGAATTGATATAAAAGTTGGATGGGAAATTCCCGACTAATAATTAACAAGAATATGAGATTAATTTGAGAGTCGGATGAGAAATTTCCAGTAAACAGTTGAGAAAAGCATATAATTGAACTTGATACCATATAACAACTATATGTATGTTTACTGTATTTGAATATGTGACATCATGAGACTATTTGGGATCGACATATACTAATGAGAATTGTGACAATCTATTTGTATTTAAGTTTTAACGGTTATTTTTGTGTGATGCCTACCCGAAATGGGTAGTATATGATTTTAAATTCTGATAGAAAGTTAAAACTCCTATGTATGTGCTACAAGAAATAAGGTTTAAGTTATGTGCAAATGAATCTCTATTCAAGATATGGTTTTATATATTTCAGGAATCCGGAAAATGGTTTACTATATTAGTTTTTAATATATCTAAGTTAATCACCTGCAAGATAATGGTAATTATATATTCACTGAGTTTCTATGACTTACTATATTTAATTTTTAACATTTTTAAGTTAAGCTGAATGCCGTTAAGCTTTATTGCTTCCATGAAGATTCAAAACCGCCTTACCAAGAGATTTGACAGTTAGAATCAGAGTTAATAATTTTTATAAAGATTTGTTGGATGATGATGTTTGTTGTATTAATTATATATGAATAAGTCAGAATTTGAATTGTATTGTGTAAATGTTTATTCTATCGTATCTGAATAATACAAGTTTTATATTTTAAGACATGTGACCCTCTAGGAGCATCCAAATATAGGGAAGGCTTTATTCATTTTTCTATCAAAACATTAAAGTGAAATTTTAAGTTCCCTTGAAATTTGGAAACTCCTATTAAGTAAAAATATGTAAAAATTGTTAGGACTTATGGAAATCGGTAATGGGATCCGTATCAATCACAATCAAAAGTAGGTTGTGACACTTCACAACTCTTTTAAGCCTTATGCATTAACTAGTATAAGAACATTCCTCAATAATATAAGGCCAACATCATTCAATTGGAAAGGCTAACCTTGTGTCATTAAAGAAACTCTTCAAGCAACGAGCATGGCAAGTAAGGAATGATTTAAAAACATTATATTAACCCAAGATCTTTCTACATATGAATAAGCCCATGGTCCAAGCCAAGATAACCGTTGAAAAGTAGAACTTAGTTATATATATATATATATATATATATATATATATATATATATATATGTTCTTTCTATCTTGAAGAGTGTTATCCCATTGTGTCACCATTACGGCTAGAAAAAAATATGCTCCTTTAATTAGTTGCTTGAATGAAGTAACTTGTGGAAATTGTATTTTGGGAAATGTTATTATATTTTATGGATTGTGCTCTTATTATGTTAAGACAAGTTTGAAGTTGTGAAGTAATATGGAAAATTATGCAAGTTGTATTTTGTTATTATTTTCAATTCTACATTAGATTTTTTATTTTACTCTAGCAATTGCGCTCCTGTTATGTTATGAAGCATTTTAAAGTGTCACAGAAGTAGTCTTTTGCTATTGCATTTTCAATTATTAAACATTTTATAGGTTTAAGCAAGTTGTAGGCATTACATTTTATTCTACAGAATTTTGTTATCCTATTTTATTATGTAAGTTTTAACACTGAATTATGCTCTAGTTTGCACTACATTTTGCAAGTTTTAACCATTGAATTATATAAAACTATTTTATTTTTACTTTCACTAGAAACGAATATAACCATACATGTATAACCATTCACCATAATTTACTAATTACAAAATAACACCATAAACCTATTAAATAACATTTTCACTAAAAAAACTTTTGGTGCACAACTCGAATTAGTAGAACTACCAAAATATAGTTAATAAACTCTATTTTACAACTCTTATTTATAAATTTAAACCTAACTCTTTAATTCAATTATTTCTTTAACTTCTATGTCTTTTTCCCCCCTCTTTTATTAGAGCATTATTCATCAATGTCTCATTTGTTTTATCCTTCCATTCAAAAAGCCCATAAGACATTTCTTCGTTTTGCCATTATGAATACTTGTAAAACATATGCTTATAATTCTTATTTATTTTACATTTTAGAAAAATTATTTTCCTTTCGCAATAGCAAAAAATGTTATGATTATCTTTCATGTCATTAGTCATTAACATGTTAAAAGTTATTTTGATCAAATCTTACCTTTTTTATTACATAGTGTGTTTGTGAATCACCATGGTTATAGCAACCTTTGTTATGTGCCATCTTTTGCAATGCTTTGAGCTTCAATTTCACATTTCCCCTATGATCAATTGATTGAGATGAATAAATGGTTTAAATAAAAGCATTTTAATGACATTTTATTTAAACTGTTATTATTCCTAATTATAAATGATAACTTAGCTATTTAAATTAGCACTTAGTTATTTACTTTGCCATATAAGAATAAGCATTAGTTTCTTCTTTAATATTAGTTAGTTGAACTATTTTAATTCACATTTTAAAATGTCCATACTAAATTGAGTTTAAAAATCTTTTGAGAATTATATTGCAAGACATTGAATTTTTCAAGAATTAAATGATTAATTTACCTTAAATTATTCTTTAATTAATAATTTTAAAATTAACTAATTTTTATTATAGTTGATCTAATATTAAATTGTTGGTTTGGATTAAGAATAAATTAAATGTATAGTTTTTGAATTTAGAATTATTATTTTAAGCTTAAAATTATTTAAAAGGTTTAAAAAAATTTCTTTAAAAAAAGAAAAAAATTCACAAATATGGTTCATAAGTCCATGATCTGTAAATTTTAAAATCCAAACTCATATCTAAGGAATTTGAAAAAATTACGATGCCATCCAATCTAATTTATCTATGACTATATCTGTTTAATGGGCTTAGTTTTATTAAGCAACAAAAGTGCTTGAATCAATTAGATAGAACCTTAATAAATCCTATGTCTTTGGAAATATTTTTTGGTCTTATTATAATTGGGATCAAGATTATGATAAGTTGATTTGAATATTATTTTTAAGAAAAATTACACTTTACCTTTCGTAGTTTTATTCTTTTTGATTTAACTCACGTATGATTTAAAATATTACAAATTACCCACCTATGCTTTTAATTATTAACATTTTACTCATTTAAATTATTTTTTATCTAAAATTTAACCAAAAACTTATGTATATAACATGTGATCATTATTTCCTTAATGTTAACTTAATTTGACATCTATTCATAATTAATTTACTTTTAAAAAATCTAATTTAACACCTTCTGTCACAATCCAATTTTTAAACTATCATGACCGGCATAAAGATATCATATGAACATTTTTACAAATCTTTTTAGACAAATTGATTTTTTTTAAAATTAATTTTTTTTTGTTTAAAAAGCATGCATAATGTAGAACATAAGGTTAAAAAAATGGTTAAAGGTTTTCTTTTTTTCAATTGAGTTATAAATCAGTCGTGCATAATTAGTGATATCCAATCTTTTAAATTCATTTGTTGAAACCAAACAATTTGAAATCAACAAATAGAACCTTATTTTTTAAAGTCAGTGGAATCAATCCAAAGTTTTATTTAAAACCAAATAGATTGAAAATCATTTCTCTTCTTTCTTCCTCATTAGGAGGAGTTTTTTGAAATTCAATAAACAATAAATTCTTTTGAAACCAAAATTAAAAATAAAATAGAAGAAATTTATTCTTTATTTAAGGAAATAATTGAAATATAATTTTATCAAAAAATAAAAGTTACTTTCAAAAACTAAGTATTTCAAATAGCAGTTCTGTAAGATTTTTTGAGGGATTAAAAGGTACTAATAGATTAAAACTTTTAAATCTTTTTAGAAAAAACAAAAACTTAAATTAAGAAACAAACACAATAAAAGAGGATCAATTAATAAAACTAAAAAAAATCAAAGGATCTTATTATCATATTAGTTTAGTGATAACATCAAGTTTAAAAAATCAAAATTCTTTGAATGATTATTTAAAAAGAAATTTTCTTTTCCTTGGAAATTCCATACTACCTAACTTGAAATTTTAACTAAAACAATAGCAAATTTATTTATGTATGAAAATTTATCTTAATAATTTAGTTGTTAAAATCCTAAAATGATGGTGCAAGTATACAACAAGTCAAAATATAATTTTATAAATTTTAAAGTTGTTAAACATCACAATTACCAATAAAATTAAATGTCAATAAAGTTTATATTAGAGTTAGGGTAGCAAGGTTCCTAAGTAAAACCCCTTAGGTTACTGGTGGTGTAGCAAAAGGTGCAATTGGTAAAATAATCAAATGGTGAAGTCATGCAGACTAATACATATGAATTGTATTAGCAATTCAAAAATGGAACTCAACTTGGAATGTATCGACTAGTGTTAACACTTCCACACTTCAACAATTTCAATTGGCAGTGAGAATATATACAAAAAAAAAGATATGTCCATAGGTAGATTAAGTAATGGATTACTCAATGAGAAAGATATTACACTATTTTTCTATTCAATTTTAATTAAGAAAATCTATTATATAAAAAATATATATCTAGAACAATCTTATTAGAGTTTCCATATCTAAAAAGAGATAAGTTCATAAGCTATAATGCTAAGATATAGTACACATAAAGCACATTAGTCAAGATAACATCAATCATTATCAATAATACTATATATTTTATATACTACAAATGGCAATGCAAGCATAAAGGTTACTCTTTGTAACTCTTGAATAAACCTTATTTCCATGCATACCATAACCTTTCCCTTTCTGCTCTAATCACTTGTCCTTCTGTATGACTCAAAGTCATAAGTATTAGGTTAAAGCTCTACACTCTCTATAAGGTCTCATATCACATCATCATATATGGTATACAAGTTAACGATACCGGATACATAATTTTCAAATATTGATTATGGTCTTTTGACACTTTCACAAGTGAAAATAAACTCATGTAACCTTTTTCACATTAAACTCTTACTAGCCTCTATATCATATGTAATTGGGTAATGTTAAAATGACAATCTATTACCAAGACAAACATATATATTCTACAATAACAGTAACATAATTCAAAATCTAGAAGAATATATTCATAATTATCCCATCACTTTTTAGTGACCATAAGAAAGAAATTCACATTACTTTGTTATTCATCATGTTACTACATTAGATATTCCTACCTCTAATTCTCTTACTAAAGCTTATAGTCATAGAGTTTCAATCATAAATGTTTTTACATATAACATATTAGTCGACATATGAATTATAAAATAGTTCACACACTATTTATATAATAGGCTTATGGCTCAACCACATAGCCCACGAGGCAATATCCCTTTTTTTTTCATAGAATGCCTTCAAAGCAACTACTATATCTAACTATAAGTTTTAATTCATGACAATCTCAATCCTAAGATTGATATAACATGTAAACTTATAGATCTATTACTTGGATATTCCAAGTTTTATAGATTTTGAACCTAAACATGTTAAAACCTAGATTTTATACATAATCTTAGTCATTACAAAAAAAACCAATATTTTTCTTATAAAAAAACAACATTTTTCATGTTCTAATATAGTATTTATGAAAATAGCAAAAAAATAATTTTATAAACATCTAAAAAATTCAAGTTTTTAAAAAAGCATCTCAATTGAGCTCTACTAAGTACATTGATTTTGGAAAATCCTTTAACATTATCAAACTTTATTTAAAATTCATAAAAAATTCGAACTTGAGTTTCTTGCACAAAACAAGTTAAACAAATTATCATTTCATCTAAATTTCAAAACAGTTTTTAAAAAAGCACTTTTGACTTGAAAATTTCTACTTTAATTATCAAACTTTAATAAAAATTTACCAAAATTTCTAGTTGAGATAATTAACATTTAAACATCATTTTTGAACTTTCTTTATGCTTAAAATAAGCTTTATAAATTACTTTTACACCTAAATGACAAAATGTCACTAGAGCTCTTTTATAACTCCATTCAAGTTTGATTTAGACTAACAACACTTGCTAATTTGTTGTGTTGAAGCTTCTTTGCTAGGCATAGGTCGCAACTCGAGCTTCAAAAAGAGTTAAAATGGCTCGTGCAAATTCCTTTGCTAGGGTATTCAACTTTTATGGATATAATGGCAAAAGCGTTGCTAATAATCCACCTATTCCTTGCAATTTTAATGATAAGAAGGAAGTAAATAAAGATTGGGGACATGTCTCCTTCAAGAAAAAGTTTATAAAAGGTTTGATGGTGGTCCAGATAGAGACCTTGAAGCTTTACTTGCAAATCAAAGAGCAAAAATTATGTTCCATAAAAGGAATCATTGTTTACTTGAGATTTAGTTTAATGATGATCTAATTAATGAACTTTGTATACCTTGGAAAAAAATTTTAATGATTAAAATGCTTAGGAGAATAGTGGGATATCAAGTAGTTAAGAAAGCTAGAGTAGATATGGCAAGTCAAAGGCTTGATAAAAGTAATTGATCTAGATCATGACTTCTTCTTGGCAAGATTCTTTATGAATTGTGATTTGGAATATGGGCTGGCTAAAGGCCTTTAATTAATTTTTTATCATTACTTTATAATAAATTATCTTCGAATTTTATTCTAGTTACCTACTCAATTACTTTTACTTTAGATTGGATCCGAATACTTGAATTGAATTTTTTGTATTACTAAGTAAATACTTTAAAGGTTATTACTATAGCTATAGATAATCCCATCAAGATGGACAGAAATATTTCAAAGGGATGGACTTTACAAGACCTTTAGTTCCTCAAGTGTTGATGGGAGGCCACTGGCTTAAAATAGAATATGAAGGTTTTCATAAACTTTACTTATGGGCAACATAGACACAATGAAAATTAATGTAAAATTAATACTTCTAGGAAAAGTATAACTTCAAAGACAAAGGGAAATACTCAACATGAATCAATGTTTGGTGAATAAATGATGGCTTTAAGGAAAAAAAAGGAGTAACAATGTGAAATTCAAAATTTCTTATCTGGCTAACATTCTAGATGAGATATTGATGTCCCTTCAAGTGCTTAGAATACTCAAAATGCTTTTGTAGTTTTATCCAAGATGGTAGATAAATGATACCAAGTTTATATCTCGTGAAAATAATCAAGCTCTTTCATTCCAAAAAATGTTTCCTTACAAACTTTTCAAGTTATCACTAAGAAATCCAAGTATATCCGTAGCTCGAAGAATACAACAACAACTAATCAAAAAGAGAGTTATGAAGTAATTGTAACATAAAAGATACTAAGAAGTTTTTCTTTTAAAGCTTACTCGAACTCTGATAAAGCACTTAAAAGGAAGCTTCCAATCTCTATCTTAAAGCCTCATCAATATTCCATAAACCTTAAAGACAAGTCACTTGCTTTTAACTCACAAACTAGTTAAATGTGTTCAAAGCTAAATACCATGAATAATATATATAGTGGTAATAATTGAGAAAATGCTCATTATCAAGGAGATCATAGGGGGAACCATCGGATACTTATTAATATGGATGAGGGTTATAGTTCAGAAGATGAAGATAAAGGTGATGATATTAGTGTACAGAATTTTTTGATAGTAAAGATGAAGTACTTTATAAAGCTTCTCAATAAGATCTTATATGGTAATTTATTTTTATAAAATTATAAATTATGTCTATCTTTTCTTCCTTCTCTATTTTATTCTAGAACATTAAATGGGCTGGTAACCTGGAAGTTAAGCAACATATGGATTATTTGCTCTAGATTCATAAACCAAATATTGTAATTTTTCTTGAAACTTATATCCTTTTTAGCAAAATAAGAGATTGGTGGAATAAGGAAGGTTATATGCCTATTGCCATTTAGGATCCATAAGGTTTCTTAAAGGGGATTTGGATATTGGGAAATAATCCTTTCCTTTTTATTTTTATTATTAAGACTTATAATTAATTTATTACTATTCGCATTGATGCATTGGGAAAGTTTTTCAAATTTAATTGCTATATATGCTAGCCTTATCCATTTAATCAAGAACTATCTGTGGTATGAATTGAAAACTTTCTCTTTTGAATATGATATGCTCGCAGTAGCCATAAGTGACTTCAATGATATTGTGTCTTCATAAAAAAAAAAGGAGTCCAAATCCATACATGTAGAATCAATCTATTTGCTAAAAATATAGTAACCTGTGATCTTTTTGATTTAGGATTTAATGGTCTTAAATTCACTTGGCATTATATTGTTAATGGTCAGTGTATCTCCTCTCAAAGTCTAGATAAGGCCTTTGTTCCTAAGAGTAAGTCTTTCTATTTTAAAGTAGTTTGGATGACCCATAAGTGTTTTAAAGATGTTGTGCACTTAAGTTAAAGTGAGCCCTCCCCTAATGTCTCTTCATAAATTATTTTAACTCCAAGAAAAATGTTTGGAATTCAATAAGAAAGAGTTTGGCAAGATTTTTCATCGTAAAAGAAAGGTGCTAGCTATATTAGAAAAGATCCAACAAGAACTTTCTTATTATTATTCTCATAATCTAGCCATATTTGAAAAATAGTTGAATGATGAATTTAATGACATTCTTATTTAAGAGGAACTATTCTTGTTTTAGAAGTCTTATCTTCAAAAGTTTACTGTAGGTAATCATTGCACAAAGTACTTTCATGTTATAACCATTATCAGAAAGAGGCGTAATAAGATTGAATGCTTGAAACTTCTTAATGACAGTTGGTCAACTAACCAAAATCATCTAAAGGATGCAATCTTCCATCATTTTCAAAACTTATTTTACACTATAAAAGATTGTCATAATATTACCTTGATGTTGGATTGCTTCCTAAACTTATCTTTTCATGATTGTTCTTCTCTTTTAGCTTTTATTAGTAAAGCTGAAGTTTATATTACCCTTATGTCTATTGGGTCCTATAAGGCCTTAGACCTAGATGCTTTTCAAGCAATTTTCTTTAAAACTTATTAGGATATTTTTGGAGATTCTTTTTGGAACTTGGTTGTGGAAGCTTTCTTAACAAGGTGTGTTCTTGCTGGTTTAGTAAAAACTCTATTGGTTCTTATCCTATAAAAAGATATCCCTTAATTTATCATAGATCTCAAACCTATTAGCTTATGCAATGTGGTTTACAAACTTATTACCAAAAGTGTTAATCAATAGAATAGACTTTTCCTATCTAGCATTATAAATTCACTTCAAAGCAACTTTATTCTAGGAAACAACCCTATTGACAATATTGTTCTTTTTTAGGAAATTCATCATTTATTTCATCATACCAAAAGCAAACAAGAAGCTATGATGTTTAAAATTGATTTAGAAAAAGCTTATGATAAAGTGAAATGGGATTTTCTCAAATGGACTTTTAAAAAGTTTAGCTTTTTTAACAAAATTATTAATTTAATCATGAACTGTGTTACTGGATCATCCTTTAACATCTTATGGAATAGAGAGTATATAAAATCTTTTTCTCCTAAATCTATTTGTTTTATGTATGAAAGTCCTCTCTTAAGTCATTGGAAAAAAGTTAATAGAAATGAGTGGTGTCCATTGGTTGTCTCTAGAGGAGATCCTTCTATTTCTTATCTATTCTTTATGAATGATTTTTTTTATTTTTTAAAGGATTTATAGCCTAAACTAGAGTAATGATGGCTTCTTTGAAGGAGTTTTGTAAGTTTTTAGGCATGAAAATCCACTTTCAAAAATCCAACGCTTTACTTTCTTTTAGAATTCCTAAGAGTACAGCTATTAATATCTGGGTCATTAGTAATATTAGCTTTATTGATGATATTGGTAAGTATCTTGGTATTTTGCTATATAGAAGTATGGCCAGTAAGGCTTATTTTTTATTCATCATTTAGAAACTAGAATTTAAACTGTTAGCTCAAAAAAGTAGCTTACTTAATCTAGTTGGAAGGGCCATCTTAGCTTAATTTATTCTAAATGCCATATAGTTTACTTTATGTAATCAGTTTTCCTTTCTCTAGGAACTTATGATAAAAGTAATTAAATTATCCAAAGTTTTATATGAAGATCTCATCAAGCTAGATGTGGTTTTCATTTGGTCAATTAGGAAATAATTACCTTACCAAAAAAATATGGTGGGCTTAACATCTAAAAAGCTAGAGAAACAAATTTAGCTTTAATGAAAAAATTAGGCTAGAGTACAGTCTAGAAAATGAACAAACTTTGGAGTAAGGTGCTTAAACATAAATATGTATGTAGGAAGTCTTATTTTCTTAATTTTCTTTATTCTTCTAGTGCCTCTCTTTTATGAAAAGACATTATGAAAAGTATAAAAAAGCTTAAAAAGGGACATCAATTTTGTATAGATTAAGGAATGAAAACTAGATTTTGGTTTGATAAATAGGCTGGAAATTTTAAACTTAAGGACATGGTTTCCTCCATTGCTTAGGAAGACCAAAACCTCTTTGTCAAAGAAGTTATTTCAAATAGGAAATGGAATATAAATAACATTAGTTTAGCTATCCTTGAAGAAATTCTACTCAAAATTCAAGCAATCCCTATTCCCTTTTTATCACATGATTCTAATATAATTTTTTGAGGTTCTTCAAAGGAAGGGAAATTTTCTAACTAAGTCTACTTATAATTAGCTTACCTTGAGGAATATGGATGTTGTTTCTCTAGATTATAGCAAAATTTGGAGCTTGAAAAATCCACAAAAGATTGTATTTTCCTTTAGCTATATGCTTAGGGTAGACTAGTGTCAAATCTTTTAAGATGGAAAAGGAATTTATTTAATTACCTTTATTGTTAGTTCTTTCATAATAAGATTAAATTATTATCATATTTACTATGTGATTACCCTAGAGCCATAGCTATATGGACTTTTCTAAATGCTTTCTTTTTTTTTTACTTAAGAATCTAGGATTGGCTTATGAGTAATGCCTTCCCTTTTAATTCTACTAATAATGATAAGTGAAGTAGAACTTTCTTAATTACTATCTGGTGTATATGAATTGATAGAAATAATATGATTTTTAGAGACTCCAATTTCCCTCATTGGATTATAGTTTAAAAAGTTTTCTATTTGAAGAAGGAATGTACTAAAGCTTTTCATTGGTAGGATTCCAGGCCTCTTTTGAAAATTGACATGTTAATGAAATGGAAGCCCCTTCCTATAGGTGTTATCAAATTTAATATTGATGCAAGCTCTTTTGAAAACCTAAATAATACTGGTTTTATAGGTTCAAACTAGAGATTGGAATAGAAATTGGTTATTTGAATTTTCTTACTTCTAAGGATAGTTATCAAATATACAAGTGGAAGTGCTTACCATTAGATTTGCTTTAAGAATTGCTAAGGAAAATGGTATAAGGAAGATTATTGGGGAATCTGAATCTATGGATGCAATTTGTCTATGCAATTGGAAGGTTGCTTGCTTCCATCCCTTTTAAGGTATATTTTAAGATATTAGCCTGCTTTCACAATATTTTACTTATATCTCTTTTTCTTATGTGTTAAAAGAGGATAACTAGCTTGCTGATCTATAAGCTAAATGGAGGGCTCTTCATTCGATTCAAGAGAAAATTTAAGATTACCCTCTTGAGAATTTATCTCTAACTCTCTTAACCAACTCCTTTGGGGCTTGCTTTTGTTGTTAGTTTTATTTCTATTTTTCTTGTCTTGCTTTTCTTTTTAGTTTGCCTTCTACCAATAAAGACTTGATTAACAAAATACTTTAAAAAGAGATAATTTTCATTTGAAATCATCACTTGAATTTGCTAAAAATTCCCTTTTTTTTGGAGAAGCCAAGCAAGATTTTCACATTTAAAAACTCATTTTTAACTGCTTTTTATGTTAAAAACAAGTTATAAAAATCATTTGAATCATTACTAATCAAAATAAGCTTGTAAGATATAAATAATGTTAAAATATAGAATTTTTTGGCCTTTTTTTCCGTAAAGAAAACTATAAGTTTATGAACTTGTTTTTAATGGTTTTTATTTCAAAACTTTTATAAAATTGTATACTAACATCTTAAAAATAGTTTGGAACATGATGTCATAAGTTTTTATAGAAGAAAACAAAATTTCTTCTTACTTTTCTGTAAATACTTGTGAGCCCCAAAACCATTTTCAAGTGAGATTTTATTTTGAAAACTTAATGTAATAATTATATAATATTTGTAAAATTTCATTAATTGCACTAGATTTTAGCATTAAAATTGAAAACATAGCCTTAATTTCTTTTAGAAAAGTCGTGATTTTTTTTGTATACTTTCTTACAAGTAAATTTTCAAATCTTTGCATAGAAAATTAGTTTTGGAATATAAAATTGAATTATTTTGTATTTTCCATAAAAGTATTTTGCAAAATCTTTACTTTTTAAGACACACCCTTGTACATTTATTTTGAATAAAAACTTACTCAAATATTAGATTAAAAACTCAAATAAAAATTATTTTTTTAAAAATCAAAGGTTTCTACAAAACCTTTTTTGCTTTCTAAGTTTGATTCACAGTCCATATTTTGAGAAATATTTACCATTTAAAAAGAGGAAAAAAATAAGGTTTTCTAAAAAAATGCCTTGAGAAAGGGTAAATGGATAGAACCTTTCAATGAGATAGTGCCTTTTCAATTTTCTCAAAAGGAAACACTTCAAACTTGAATTTTCACAAAACACACCATCCAACAAATAAATAGATTCACAAATAAGAATTTAGTCACCACAACTGAGTCATGGCTTTAGAACAACCCTAAGACAACATAAAACAATAAATATGCACTTTTTATATAACAATTTTCTTAAACAGAACTTAAAAAAAGTGGATCTTTATTCAGTTAGAAAACTGACAAATTAAGAAATTCATAGACTAGCAAACTGACAAACTAGTAAAGCCTTTACTATCTAGTTAGTGTGCAAAATATAACATCAAAATGATATAAAATCAATAGGAAACACAAGAGTAGAAGAAAATAAATGGAATTCTCTAGAGTTAAGGGAGCATTACCTATCCTAAACTAACCCTGGAGCTAAAACTTTGCTAGCTCTCTAACAAAGACCTAGAGAACCTCTCTTTCTCTTTCTAAGGTAGTGAAAAACATCAAGAAACTCACTTTGCTCTCCTTATACATTCTTTAACATGCTTTATAAGCTACTGTGAGAGGAGGATTCATAATCCTAACCCTCATATGTATAGTATATTGTGAAAAAATGTGTGTATGTATACTAACTTATTTTTTTCTCTCTTTTCCTCTTTTCCTTCACCCATGGCCATCCAATTCTTGTATGAAAAGCAAGGAGATACTTGCTTCTTTTCATAATAGAAAATTAAAGAAATATTTCAAATTTATGCATAATTCAAGCTTATTTAATATAGAATATTTCAATTTGTACTTATTCCCTTCTTGATCATTAATTAATTATTTTCATTTCATTATTGCCCTAAAACATCATTTTCTTTCCCATTTTGCCCTTAATTTCATGACTTTCATGGGTTTATTGGGCCAAATCCATTTTTTAATCATTTATCACTAATTTACCACTAAAAAGACTTATTTCCATACTTAATAACTAATGGGCCATTTGAATCCACTTTTTTTTTCTTCTATAACTATTTGAGCCATTTCTAATTGCAAACTAATTGTGCTAAATTTTTAACTAAGTCTTATAAATTTCAAGTTTGCTCTTTAGTGCATTTTCATGACATTTTGTATAAAAATCTTAATTTAAATCCTAAATTTTATTATACTTAAATCTTATATAATTTATAAAATCATTTTAAATATTCTAAAATAATTTTACACAATTTTTATTACCATAATTAAATTTTCAATTCATAATTTTTAATAATTTTCATTAATTTCCCATAAATTCTTCTAATTTTATAAAAATCCCTATTTTAAAATAATTCTAACTAAAATTTCCATATAATATTTCTAATAATTATTTTTAATGATGGAAATAAATAATTTTACTGTTTACTCACCTTCAGACCCTATTTAACTTAATTTTTTTAGTTCTTAGCTAATGGATTTCTTGCAAGTATTACACTTTTTATTCAACAATAATATATTAAATTATAAAAGATAGATTTATAATAGAATTAGAGTTTTTTTTTAGGTAATTTAGTTTTAAATGAGCATTAATTTGAGTTAAAATTTAGGAAAGTAAAAATTAAATACAATGCATATGAGTTTTTTGGTTAAATTTTAGATGAAAAATAATTTAAGTGAATGAAGTGTTAATGATTGAAAACATATATGAGTGAGTTACAATATTTAAAATTATAGGTGAGTTAAATGAAAAAGGGCGAAAACACATGTGGATAAAAAGTAATTTTTCTTATTTTTATTTATGTTTTGATATCATTATTTAATAATTCTTAAAATTTAAGAAACAATTTTTTACAAAATAAAAGAGAGAAAATATTGAAATTTTATATATTATGATAAGAATAAAAATATTTTCCTTGTAGCCATAAGGTTTGGAGTTTTTATATTTTTTCAAAATTAATTATTAATTATTATTTATATATTATATATTAACTATGATATTCCTTGGCTTCTTTTATGCTAATTATAATTTTTATAATCTATCACATATCAATTTTTTATTCTTTTTGAATGAATATTATGTTGCGATGAGTTGCATTTATGCAATCAATTTCTTCTTAATGAATAAAATGTTGTAATGAGTCACATTTACATAATCAGTATAAAAGATTAAAATTTTTATTTATATATAGCAATTTACATTAAATTGAGAAAAACTTCTTAATTTCTTTCCTTCATTTATTGCATTTTTATAATTTTTCTAATTTCTTTTCCTAATTTATTGAGTTTTCTAATTTTTGTGTATGTTTTTCCTTTTTGAAATCATCTTTTTCAATTTTTTCTCTTATTTATTACATTTTCATAAATTCTTTAATTTATTTCCTTAATTTATTTTATTTTTTAAGATTGAATTTCTCATTTATATATAGTAATTTATATTAACTTAAGAAAAAAAATTTTTTTAATTTTTTTCTCACATTTATTGCATTTTCATATTCTTTTTTATTTCTTTTCTTTAGGGGTGTAAAATGGATTAAAATTTATGGATCGGCTCATAGATTCTATGAGCTTTGACAAATTTGAAGTATTTTTTTTTACGAGTAATACAGACTGGTCTAGGTAGATCAAATTTGTATGGATCGAGAAAATACGAATCGATCTGTGAACTTATAGTTAAAGTTCATAGATTGATCTATAAACTTAAGAATATGGATTGGATATGAATTTTTTAACATTTAGCCTTTTTTTTCATAAGTAATGTGGACTAGTTTGTATCTAGTTTGATCTACTCATTTTATACCTTACTTTTCTTAATTTATCGAGCTTTCTAATTTTTATGTATATTCTTCTTTTTGGGAATAATTTCCTTGATTTCTTTTCCTTATAGAGTACTATTTGATTTCCATGAGTATCAATTGATCATTAGCAATTAATTCAATTATTCTAACAAAAATCATATCTTTATCTATAATTAATTTTTATTTTTGTTTCTACATCTTTATTTACGTTGTTGAAAAATATTCAAACCTTTTCTATTTATACATGCCATCATTAATTTTTTTTTCAAATGAATGCCAACAATCTCTTTACCTTATCTTTTTCTTGTTAGTTGACCTTTTTTTATCTCACAATTATCTCTCTCATGTCTCTCAATCCCTAATCCTAAAAACTTATTGTCAATCCCAACTTTAATCATGCAAGCCATTCAATTTCTAAGCAATGATGTTTTGCTCTTAATAGTATCCATTCATCAAATCATCATGATGCCTTCTCAGTAGGCAATGGCTGCCTTTTGGGATTTCTTCTAGTATGTCACTTCACCATGATTATTAATAAATGAGTATTGATCTCTTTGGAAATAGTTTTATATTTCTTTAATTTTCTTCTATCAATATTTTCTTTTTTGATTTGTTCTTATGTAGTGCGGCATGGCTATGTTGGAAATTTTTTTAGTAATATGCAGAAAATTTACTTTCAAATTTTTAACGATTATTCATTCTATTATGTCAAAATACAATGTACAATAACATTAAAATTTAATATTATGATAAAATTAGACCTCATGCTATTTGGAAACATTACACCCATATTATTTTACTTAGAATAGCTATATAAGTGAGAATAAATTTAGATAGTAAGTTTAGATAATGATATTCTCCTAATTAGAAAAGCAAGTAAAAGAGAATTTCATTTTAGCAAATAGTCTTTTTAAACCCATGAACCTCCTTTTTTTGTAAGTTTTGTAGTTTGTATCAATTTTTTTATGTAAAGTAAATTTATTATGTATAATTTGCTTCATTACATAAAGTTATTTTTTTTTATAATTCTAGATGTGTTATGAGGCTGACGTACATTCGTTTTTCTATTATAGATTAAGATAAAAGAGTTTTTTATATTTTGCATTAAAAAACTATGCAATGCAATTTTTTTAATAAAAAAATGAGGTATATATAAGTTTGAATTTCTGTTAAAGGCTAATGTATATTTGTCTTTCAATAGCAAGTTAAATTTCAATCCTTGGATTGCATTTAGCATAAATATGTTTGTATGATAGCATGTAAACTTTGGAGAGATTAATGTGTTTAATTAATTAGATATTCTTTATTTAAAAAGTGTTTAGAAAGATTATTCAGTAAATTAAACAATGTTTATTTCTTATTATTTATCACAATTTATATTTAAATAGAATTAAGAATTGATATATAAACATTCAATTTCATATAAATGAATATTATTTTTAATATATGTCTTTATATTATTTTTCTTAATTTGATTTAATTTAACATTTAAATGTGTATGTATCCTTCTAATTATCGTAACAATCACTATTAATATAATATTATAATAATATAACAATGTTTTCGATTAACAATGAGTTAAAAAAATAGTACATCCTACTTACTTGAATATAACTATATCAATTTTACATTTAATTATTTAATATAGATATCATAACATATTTTATATTGGTCATTTAAATATTTTATAATTAAAATTTTAAAATTTTAAATTTTAAATTTATATTATAAAATATTATTAATTAAAATTAATACGAGTTATAAGCTAGTTATATATATATATATATATATATATATATATATATATATATATATATATATATATTTTAAAAACTTGCATTGATGCTGAATGCGTGATCTATATACGTGTAAAGCGCAAATCTGTTTCTGAGAGTGAATGGGATTAGTATAGCTGACGCAAAAATATGCATGAAAAAAGACCGACAGCTGACTTAACTCTAGGTTGCCAAAACTCCCTAGGCCTCAACGGCATTCGCAATGACAACGACAACGACCGCTAGCACCGCTTGGAGCATTTTCCACTTCCCACGTGCGCACCGTAGTAGTTCTCATCGTATTTCGAATCGCCGACCGGTTTTTGTTATTCCCCAAGATTTACTCGGCCAAATTTCTTCTGTTAAGTTTTCCTGATTGCTCTTGTCCTCGTTTTCTATCGCTGTTTGTCTCCCGAGAAAACCTTCAAAGGCTAAAGGAGGAAAAGATTGTGGTACATCCAAGAGATTGTTGAAATCTGAAATCGCTTTGGAATTGAATGTGGGGTTTCTTCGTTTTTGAAAGACTTGCTTGTTTGTGTTCAATTATTGCTTTCGCGTGAGTTTACTCATTGGCAGTTGCTTTCCTTCTTTCTTTTAACTGATCACCACTCACGAGCCCGCTGCAATGGCTGGATTGCCTGATCTGTTCTTTCAAAATTTGTTCTGCTAATTCACTCTTCTACAGTAGTTAGAGTATATATATGGTGTATTTTGAACCAGAACTTAAATTTATGCTCCAGCTGCAATCAGTTTCTCAATGACACAAGCTAATTGATGAACTAGTTAAACATGCACATGAGATCAAATTCAAATATGGCAAGTGTGGGAGTGTCTGCCGACCGTCTACTGAGGCTACTTTTCCCACTGTTGGGTTTGGATTGAATTGCCTCGACGAATTTAAAATCAGTCTTTGTTATTCATGGTTTAGGGTTTTGCCGTTTTGGGTTTATATATGGGATATGGATGAATATGGTTATGACTTATGAGAACCTTGTGGGTTGTGTCGCGATTGATATTGTTTTGTTGTAATTGCTCCAGTGTGGTTTTCGCATGTTTGTATTCATCAAGATGCGGACAATTACATTACTGATTTCGTTTATCGATGCAGAAACTATGGCCGTCTAGTGTCAAGCTCTTGCATCAATGGTAGTCGAGGCCCTAGTTCCACTACTTGAGCGTGATATGGAAGCTGTGAAAGAAAACTATTCAGCCTCCTTAAACAAAGAAGTGAAGAAGCAAGATAATCAGAGAAGCCATTCGAGCAGGGATACAATTCGTGGACATGAGCTCTGGACTGATGGACTTATTTGTGCTTTTGAACTTATTTGTGGGCATCAGAAGGTGCAATCAAAAGCATCCAAAGAAGTGACTCGGAACCAAATCTTTCGTGGGGAACAAAATAACTCCTTTCCGAGAAACGCCAGTGGAGTTCAGGGTATTGATGCAGTAGATGAGCACAAATCTGGTCAGTATTATCAGTCGCAAAATATATTTAGCAAAGGTCTTCCAAAAAGTTACTGGATGCCTATTGGTTGGGCTAGAGTTTCTGAACTTGTACAGACAGTGCGTATTGATGCTGAATGGGCCACACAGCCCCATGATTTTACGGAAGATGAAAGTGATGTTACTGTTGCAGATGTGGCGACTCCTTATTGGGAAAGACCAGTGGGTCCGACTTGGTGGTGTCATGTGGATGCAGGTCATACATTTATCAAAACATGGTTAAGTAGTGCTCAATGGCTGCATCCTGCCATTAACATTGCTTTGAGGGATGAGAGTAGATTAATAAGTGAGCGGATGAAACACCTTCTATATGAGGTAAATGTACTGTTTGTATTTTAAGATGAAAATTTGAAATTTCCTTTTATTTGCTAAAAGTGATATGCTTTGCAAAAGAAGGGGTGTTTAAGCCTTTAGAATAAAGCCTATCGAACTATCTTATCGGTCACTTTTGTCCTCCTTTTTCTCTTATTGGCTTCTGTGCTCCTTTATGTAGTTTCAATGCGAAAGCCAAAAGTCAGTTGAAGTTATATGATTAATATAATCTTCTTAAGACTATGCTTCTGTCTTCTAGTGAAGTTTTATAATCAAAATGTATTCAATTTTTTGTCTTGTTTAACAGGTTCCTGTTCGTGTTGCTGGTGGACTACTATTTGAACTTCTTGGCCAGTCTGCTGGTGATCCATTTGTTGAGGAAGATGATATCCCCATTGTATTGCGATCATGGCAGGCGCAAAACTTCTTGGTGACAGCATTGCATGTCAAAGGGTCTCCATCTAACATAAATGTATTAGGTATTGCAGAAGTTCAGGTTAGTCTTTCAATATTCATTGCATGTCTGTTTTATCAACAGCATTGCTCTAGCTCTGTTATACCTATGATAAGTTTTGTCTTGCTAACATGTACATGAATATCTAATCTTATAATTTGTGCAGGAAATGCTTGCTGCTGGAGGTACCAACATACCACACTGCATTCATGAAGTTATAGCACATCTAGCTTGCCGTCTTGCACGATGGGATGATAGGTGACAGTTATTTACTCTGTCATCCAACTATTCAAATCATCATGTTCTTTGCCTTTGATATGTCACATTCTGTATGGTAACTGTCTCCCTTTTCAATTTATACCGTACTTGATGTCTTTTCTTAGTGGTGAGGATTGGCTTCATATAAAATGTGATAAATAGAATTTTGGTGTGTACTGCTGGAAATTAATACTGTCATCTCAACATTTCTAGGAGCCATATTGCTGGAGGGCTATTGGTTTCACCTTTTAGTTCTAACATCTTTCCAGTCCATAGTCTTCCTAGAGGGCCTTATGAAAAAAATATGAAGTTTGGTTTCTTCTTGTTTGTTTTGTTATTTAAAAAAAGAATAGTATTGTGCCTTTCACCACTTGTTTTCACGTAGCTAATCTTGTTTTGAAGGATGTCTCTCCCTCTTTGTTGTTATTAAGGATGTACTTGATGCCACAGGTTGTTCCGAAAATACATATTTGGAGCTGCAGATGAGGTTGAGTTGATGTTTATGAACAGGTGATTGCATGTGTGTTCTATTATCTATCTGAATCTGAAGAAGTTTAACTTCTAGTAGCCATTGTCTAACTGTGCAATTACTTTGTCGACAGGAGGACCCATGAGGATATGCATCTGACCTCCATAATATTGAACCAAGAAATCAGAAGACTGTCAGCTCAGGTATCTGTCCAGTCTTGCTTGCAGAATGATTAATATATTCTGAAACAATCTGTTAAATGTCAACTTTGGACTCTACCGTTGTTGACTTGTATGTAGAAATATGCATTAAAGAAGTAACTTGCCAGGGCTTAATTCACAGTGTTGCATTGAGAATTTCGGGAGCTCATTTATTACTCAACCCTTCTGCCTCTCCACATGTCCAAACTGAATGCCTGTTTGTCTTGCCCTGCTCTTCAAGATGACAGCAATTAATTTGATTCAGTTGAAATAAAGGAGAAAATGGAACTACATTTTTATCTCTGTTAAATTTTTATAAGTAGGAACCACTAGAAAAAGTTTGAAGTAAAAAATAAACAAAAGAAAATTATATGAATGATATGGGTGCATAAATGAACTTTAATGAAACCAACCTCCCATCTGACTAGATACTGAAAAATATTGAGTCTATCCATCAAGTGTATTTCTGAACCTCCTGTGTGACACAATTTTATTTTATTTTTTCTAGAGGTAAAAATTTCATTAAGGACTCAAAATGGTGCAATCAATGTGTGATATAAGTATTCTCTTGCTTTGATTTCCAAAGTTGCCAAATCATGTGCTACAATGAAGTTATGTTATCCTGAAATCCATGCATGTATCTTTATTTTCTGTTCAATCTCGCAGGTTATAAGAGTGAAATGGTCACTCCATGCACGAGAGGAAATTGTTTTTGAACTTCTCCAACAGTTGAGAGGAAACACAACAAGATCATTGCTGGAAGGAGTAAGAAAGAGTACTAGAGAAATGATTGAAGAGCAAGAAGCAGTTCGAGGTCGCTTATTTACAATTCAAGATGCAATGCAAAGCACAGTCCGTGCATGGTTGCAGGTTTTTGTAATCTTGTCCAACTGCTGAACTCTACTCCTGATATTATTTTAGTTTGTTATATATGATGGCGCACCTAAGCTTTGTGCCATTGCTAGTATAAATCCGCAAACTTAATTGTTATATCCAATAGGAGGGAAAGCCAATGCTTTTGGCTTTGTCAGATGATGGAATTTTTGTTTATTCTCCAAACAGGCTGCATAGTTGCAAAAAAGGATTGTATATTATTATTAAGCACACTAGCTATTATTGGTGCAAAACTTTTTACTATCAATAAGCTCAAGTTGTATATAGTTCACTTGATGCATAGTTGCAAAAAAGATGGTATATTATTATTGAGCGCACAAGCTATTATTGGTGCAAAACTATTTACTTCCAATAACCTTAAGTTTTATTGTTCACATGATGCATTTCAATAGTTTTCATGACATCATTGGACTCTGGGAGACTGTTAAACTAGCCTCAGTTGTTTGTTGAGTCTTTCCATGACCTGACACTCTTGCTACTTATTTTAGGACCAAAGCCTCAGGGTTACGCATAACTTGGGAGTGTTTGGGGGTTGTGGCCTTGTTCTCTCCAATCATCACTGGACTATTTGGAATAAATGTGGATGGCATACCAGGAGCTGAAGGATCTCCATATGCATTTGCTTTATTCTCTGGCATCCTTTTCCTGTTAGGAGCTGGGCTAATTGGAATTGGATTGCTCTATCTTGGGTTGAAAAAACCCATCATTGAGAAAGAAGTTGCTGTGAGAAAGCTGGAGCTTCAGGAGGTGGTGAGGATGTTTCAGCATGAAGCAGAATCTCATGCACAATTGCGGAAAACAGTACCTCAGAAAGATTTCCCTCTTACTGCAGCAAGTAGCTTACCAAACGGTGCAAATTATATTTTCATTGGCTAACATTACATATATGTACCCTTTTTTTTTCTCTTGTACAAGATATTTTTATGGATGATATGTTATCTAGTCACCCTGTAGAGGTCCTCCTGCACATATGATTTTCCTTTTGACAGGTTAACTGGCCAAATTGCTATCTCTGGAGATCAATTACTCTTGACTAGTTTTAAAATTAATGATGCCAAGGTCAAATGGAGAAAATAGATTTCCTTAATTTCAATGATGAATTGGATTTGAATAATTTCATTATTTTGTAGTAGTTGTGTTCGTTTCATGTTCGAAGAAGGAGAAGTTTCCGTAAGTTCTTATGTCTTATAGGGAATTCTGAGTTTCGTTACACATGTAAATGTTACATTTACCCTTTAACCATTTTAAGATTTAGATTCTATTTGATCCCTTATTGTTGAACGAATGTGATTGACCCCTGGTTTTCTTAATTTGTTTTAAAGAACATTCTAGTTGATGATCTGTGCAAAGAATTTGAGAAGTTTGTTGTCAAACTTCCGGGAGTAGTAGGAAGAAGAGCTTTTTGGGCGTATGCTCGATTTGTGTTATTGGTGTACAAAGAAATGCTAGCATTTGTTTTCAAAAATAGTTGCGAGATGTGTGTGGATTGTGCGAGTAACAAATACACAAAAATTATAATTTCATCGTTTAAAGTTATATCAAATTTTTTTTAATTTTCATATGGAAGTTAAGACTTCAAATCTTTTCATTGAACTTGAAAGCGCAGAAAAATTTTCCAGATGTCAAATCATGATGCTAAATTTCCTAAATTTGATGGTTAATTTTGGGGCAGGGTTGAACCTGTCAAATTTGCATACAAACTGAGTTTGTGTTACCTTTTTTTTTTCCTCTTTTCTTCCCCCGCGATTGTTTGGTCTCTAAGAAAATGTCCAATATACCCTGAAATTTGGAAAGCCGGGAAGAACTTGAAGAGGAGGATAGTCTTGCATGGAACCTGCTGCACATATCTTGTACACATCTTTCACAGACACAGAACCTTGATTCATCAGTAAAAGATTTAATAATGATCCAAAGTCTGAGTAAAATTTGGCAAGATATTACGATGCATCACTGATACAATGATATCAATATGTTATCAAATTTTATTATGTATTACATTTTTTAAAAAATTAAATTTAATATATTATATAATAATAAATTAGTAATTAGATCCGATAATATGATCTTAACGTGTAATCGTAATTTTTCTAAAATTTGTAAGAAGTTTGTGCTGGAAATGTTTGCATGCAAGCTCTTCTCAAATTCCGTGTCATCATTAATGCAATGATGTTACCTCACATGGCGCTGGAGGCAAAGCCCAACGTATAATTGAGTGTTGGCTGGGAGGGTAACCAATGGCAATAGGTGAGAGTGGGAATAGCCTTGCGCTTGGCATATAATATCTCTTGGTGGCTTGTTCAAGTCAACGGTTATGGATTGACATGTACTTGTGAAAATCTCGCATCTATATGCATTTTTATGATTTTCTATATGAAGTTTTGCAATTATTTATTAAATATTGCAATTTTTTTAATAAAAGCTAAAGGATATTTATCGAAACATTAATTAGAAGATAAAATTCGGAGGGTTGAAATATAGTTTATGAAGGACTTCAACGAAAATGCATTAAGTTTTGGAGGGATTACATACGAAATTTTTTTAGAAAGAATTTAAATTTGTAAGGGGAAAAATTGAGATTTAACCCAATTGGGCGGCTAAAGTGACGACCAATGGAATCAATATTTTGAAATTTAATTTGGTCATTAATTCAGCAAAGACTAGGTCAAAGTTAAAATGGTGGTCAAATTAGTTGATAAATTTTTATATTTATAAAATTATATATATTAAATTAAAATATATGTTACAAAATAAAAGTTAAATATATAATTTTCATTATCTAGTAGTAGAAGGGTACTTTAAATAAAAAATAACTATAAATATTAATGTTATTTTAATTATAAACATCAAATCTAATATATATTTAAAACAAATAATAATTATAAACCACAATTGATAAAAATTGATTCCAAATCTTTAGTTAATATCAATCATTAGTTAAGGTTGAGATGATTTTGTTTGATTTCAGTTAAAGTTTGAGTTTTCTTTGAATGCACGAGGAAATGTAATGATATGTGGTATTTAATTGTGCTTAATATTGGAAATGACTTAAATAAGATATCTCATAATGTGTATTCATGATTTGGTAAGGATTGGTAGAGTAATAAGTGCATTTAAGTAGCATTAATGATGGAATGAACATTGTTTTTAAACTAAAAATTTGCAAAAACCTATGTACTAGTCGGCTATGTTTGAGGACTATTGTCTGATTGGCTATAGTCAATTACATAATTGACTACTCCCTTGCAAAACTAACCTTGGAAGGCTTGTAACTAGTTACGAGTTTGCCCTCTAAAAGACTATAATTGAATATGTAATTAATTATTAAACAAGATTTTGCTCTCTAAAAATCTATAGTCAACTATATAATCGACTATGACCTATATACTGAGGGCTTATAATTAATTACATAGTTGACTAATTGACACTTAGATCGAACTATGCCCTCTTATAGTTGATTATATAGTCGATTATACATCCTTTGCCTTAGTAGCATAGTTGACTATTTCTTGTAAGATTCAAAGGTATATGATATGAAAATGGGACTTAAATACTAAGTGTTGTATATTATTGCATTTATTATTCATATAGTGTATGATGATGAAAATGAAATATGTGGCTATACAAAGAGGCATATGATGATTGTGAATTGAATTATATGTTTCTAATGAGCATGAATGTATGAAAATCATAGTGAATTTTGATAAGGGCAATGTGATATTTGAACACTAGATCCAATAACTGTTTATAAAGAGATAAGGTAAACTTAAAGGCACAAGGATGAGATTATGAAGAATACAGTTAATTAATAGTCATAAGGAGATTTACTTACTTTTAGTTACACTTGTTATTACTATGTATTAGAGATGCGAATATGGTAGAGATACATGTATATTGTGTCTTGGCATTGATGAATATGAATGATTTTAATTGTACTAATGAAATTTTGTTATAAAATGTGTGGTTTGAGCATTTAGATTTATAAGAGGGTAAATTGATTGATAAGTTTATAATTGTTGTTTATATTTGTTGTGCTAAAGTATTTACTTATTAAGTCCCTAAACTTATCCCTTTATGTGTTAGTCTTTACAGATTCTCAAATCGAGTTATCTTTGCGCCCACTTTAAAGTTGAGCTCTTAAGAAACCTTTTGGTATGGTTTGGATAACATATGATATTTTGATGTAGATAAAAGTCTTGGGCCTTGCTATATATAGGTCAAAGGTAAAAGAATATAATCTACTTCTTTGAGGATAGGTAGGTTAGCTTATCCTCAAAATTGATAGATTATAAGAAGGTCTAACTCTTTTTGTATTGAATCATATTTTGTTTAAATAAAATTATTATCTTTTTCCTTTTAATGCATGAAAACTTTCCAAAATTCTCATGTACACCTTATTATATTAGTCAAGAGTGTAGAATGGGTTGGTGGAAACTGGATAATGAATTCTACATTGGTTACAATATAATAATATTGCATGTTGCATGAAATTTTAACACTTAATCCTTTAAGAATTTTATCACTTACACCTAAAAAATTGTAAAAATTCATTGGTGTTTCTTCGCATAAATAAATTAGCAATACTATATGTACTACAAATAAGATTTAGAATTAGGTTCTGAATAGAAATCAAAGACTATCATTAAATATAGAATAGGTTAGGATAAATTTATAAAATTCAAGTACAATGACTATAAAAAATTTAAAATTCAATTTCAAATTTTTTTAATACATATAGCATTTTTATAAATAAATTGTATCTTTCACTTTTAAATTTGATCATGAGCATTCTAATCCTTCTATTTTTTCAATATAGCAAACAAAATTTACTTTTTCCTTCCTTAATGAGTAAGGTGGAATAAAAATAAAAAAATGAATGATAAAATTGTATGAGAATTTAAGCACTTAATATTATAATATGCACTTAATTTTCTTCATCTTTAATAAATTAGGATATATTATATTACCTAAATAAAAAAATTAAATTAGGTAATGTGAGTCTTTTTGAAAAATTTTACCATGCTGTTTGTAAATTCGCTTATATTTGGTAACATTAACAAAGACATTTGAATCTAAGCTGTGTAAATAATCTAAAATAATAAATCTTATCACTTTTACATGCACATTTTTTAAAATTTATAATACAAAATTTTCAATCCATGACAATTTTCAAACAATCCAAATCCAAGTCTTACTTTAACGGCTTATTTGGATGTAGGTAGAAGTAAGGAGAAGAGAAAATGATGGGAGAAAATAGTGAAGTCACTATTTTCTTCTATTTGGTTATAGTGCAAATTGCAAGAGGAGAGAAATTTACATATAAAATTGCAGGTGGGTCTCATGCCAAGAATTTCTCCTCAGATATGAGGAGAAAATTGCATAGACAAAAACCATAGCCCACATCCAGCAAAGAGTTGGTGCACAGTATTGAGAAGCAGCCATTTTACCTCTTAGTCGACGAATGCTTTGGTAAGCCTATCATCCTCATCCTCATCCTCTCCTTATTGCATTTTCTATGTCATTTTGCTTCCTATTTGCAGAAATTGCTATCGGTTGGAATTTGCACACCTCTGGTTGTTATTTTAAAATCAACTGGTGGCCACTTCCTTGCATCGATGCTAGCAAATGCAATAGATTCGACTACCCTTACTCTTTTCAGCATGTTAGTGGTTCAATTTGTAGGAATAGGTGCATGTTGCATTATCCCATATTTGAAGTGGGAGTTGCAGGTCTGTGTGACATGCAACTTTAGTTGACTAAATTCGACCCGGATCCAATCAAACCCTAATTCATAAGGTCACCTAATCTAGTTTTAATTTTTTTTAAGTTTTTTTAAATATTTAGCTATTATTTTGAAAAAAAATATATTTATTTACCTTCTTGCATAATTTATATGTAACTATTGAACTTGCCTAAGATCATGCTACTTAAGCTTCATATTGTTAGTTGAATTTTTTTTCCTAAATTGCAATGTCTCATGTATCATGAACACAAACCTCAAACAAGTTGACATCTTCACAACAGTTATGATACCATAATGATAATGAAATTTTTATAGCATTTATTTATGTTTTACAATCTTGGAATTTCAGCATGAACATTAAATAATTTTGATTGAAGATTTACATTAATTATTGTCAAACTAATAATCAACTACTTAGTTTTTGATAGGTACAATTCAATTTGAAAATTTTTGGATACTTGAGTTTCATATTTTTTTTATTCTAGTTGGTGTAATTTCACTTGAGGGAAGAATGAATAAATCAGTTCACAGTAACTTTATTGTGTATTTTATTGACCTATATAATTGATCAAAGATTGAATACGTTATACAAAAGTTTATATTTCTTGAACATGAATTAAGACATGTATCAAGTTATTAAGCATATATTTTTCATGGTACATTGCTTACCTTTATCATTTTCTTCCATTATTGCAAATTATCTTACTGCTAGCCAAATTACCTTTGCTTCTTGGAGTAAAAATTCACATATCACGACTTGGTTAGCAAACTATAAGCTCATATACTTTACACCATGTTGCATTATACTTTACTTTATGGATACTATGTGGTGTGCATTTATTAGAAGAGTGTAGACTTTGACATTAATATGTTTATTTTCTAAATCGATAATTTCTCCTTTTTATATCAAATTGTAAACAAGTGCTCGACTGTGCATAAAGTAATGTTATAGTGACTGAATCAAGGTAATGGGCAAGAGCGATTCTTATTTAATATGAAGTTATTAACCATTAACTTAATGTTATAAATGGACATCTCCTTTATGCTTGTAAAAAACCTAAAAACATCTTGGACCATATCAATGTAGCTATTCTATGCTTACCACATGTTTACTAATGAAAAGTCAAAATGACAATATATTTTATGAGTTATTGGAATTAAAACAATTGATTAACGTTGACATGATAGAAGAATGAGAAATGTGATGGTGAATATGCATTGTGCAACTTATGTGCATCATTGTGCATGCTATGCATTTATTAATTATGCAATCAACACTTGTCTATGTACCTAATCATGTGTGGGAGAGCGAGAGAGATCAAATGTGAGAATAATTAATGCATAATTTGTTGACAATTGATAAATGCCGTGTTGTGATACGTATAAGTCCTCATGCTTTCCTTTTATTGTGCAAGAAATTGAGATGAACTAGTAGGGTGAGGGATTCTGCACATGCTACAATAGAAGAGCAAGTAGCTAAATTTCTATACATTTTAGCACACAATGTAAAGAATGGAATTGTATCCTTCTTTTTTCATTAATTAGGGGAGACAATTAGTCATTATTTTCATAACATTTTATGAGCTCTTATTTCATTAGAGAATAAGTATCTAGTGCAAACCTTTGATATTAGAAGTTCCTTTATAAATACTTAACACTAGAAGATTCTTTCCTTATTTTAAGGTAAGATAATAATGTATGTAGGTTTGGACTGCTTGATGTATATTAATAGATCAAATGTCTTAGTCATTTTCACATGATAATTGTTAGAATAATTAAAATACAGGATTGTGTTAGAGCTATAAATGGAACATATATATGCATGAAAGTACCCAATAAATATTCCCCTTATTTCTAAGGAAGAAAAGACTTCCCTAACTCAAATTTCTTTTTTATTTACACATTTAATATGAAATTCACTTATGTATTAGCTAATTTGGAAGGAATTGTATCTGACTTTAGATTTCTAAAACATGTTTTAACTAAGAGAGGCAACAAGCTTAAAATTCCTAATGGGTAAGTAAACATTATGAATTAATTAAATGCCAAAGAATAAGTAGAGAACTACAACTAATAAATTACGATATTAAGTATGCTATATAACATTTATTCATACAATTCTTATATTTGCTAGATAAATATTACCTAGGAAATGTAGGATATCTATTGAAAAGGTGATTTTCTTACACCTATATAAAGGTGTATGTTATCACTTCAAGGAGTACTCAATGCATGGTCCCCAGAATGTAAAGAAAATTTTCAATCACCGACATGCTTCATTGAGAATTACTATTAAAAAAGTGTTCAGAGTTGTAAAAAAAGGTTTCTAATCATAGCTAGTAGCACAGGGCTGCATTATTTCTTTGAGATCATGTTTGGCTTATGATTTCATGTTATATATTATATAACTTCCTCATGGATGTTGATCCTGATGAACGTCTAATAACAGAAGTGGATTGTGAGCTACTTCATGGGTTGGTGGATGATCTTGGGAACCACAATGCACGGAACTCAAAAGATAACTATAAACAAGGACTCCTTCTAAGAGATAACATAGCAACTCAAATGTGAAATGATTATTAAGAGAGTTTATCATAAATTTATTTTATACCACATCTAATTTATATGTCTTTTTGTAATTATGAGGATCTTGATTTTCTAAAAACATTATTGGATAATTGTGTTATTCATATAAGCATTTCGCAGGATGTGACAAGCTATGATTATTACGTTTCTTTTGTAAAAATAAAGATCGTATATGTTGATTATATGCAAAGAATGATGCAAGTATATTGATTGACCTTATGTTATTCTATCACAGATTACATACATCATTAACATGCCATTCAACAATTATTACTTTCCCATTTCTTACTTATGTACTGATCTTAATTTGCACAGCAATTTACAGATTCAATCATGTCTAAAAATAAAAGAATAGATAAAGGACAGGGTTCCTCCAAAGAGAACTTGCACTAGACATTTGAGATGGATACCATGCTTTTAGACACTTTGCTAGAAGAAGTTCATAAAGGGAATAGACTGGATGGTACGTTTACCTCTTACATATATATCACTGTGGTGAAAATAATGTAAGCAATGGTAGGACTCTTTTTCTAAAAGGAACATATTAAAAATAAAATGAAAACCTTGAAGGCAATTTTTCACAAATGTTATAACCTGTTTCGCATATGAAGTGGAGTTGAATAGAATCCTATAACCCAAATATTTGAAGCAGAGCCAGAGGTGTGGGAAGAGATTATAAAGGTAGTTATCTAAGTAAATGAAATAGAAATTGATGAAGAATTAATGCACTCATTATGTTTACATTTAATGGGCAATGAGTTTTGAATTATTTCTTTCATGCTAGCATTACTAACCATGGTTGCAATGGATTGGAGAAACTAGAAGCATAGAAATGGAACAGAACCCCAATTCATAACTACGATAAACTGATGGATCTATTTAGGAAGGATAGAACAACAAGGTGCACGAGTTAAGAGTGCAAAAGACAAAGTGCATCAATGGGAGAAGGAAAATATTGAACCTGAATTATTGTTTTAATGGTAGTGTTAGGTTTTGATCTCCGATAGGGAAATGAAAGCCTAAACTTTGTAGGCATACAAGATACCTACAATCTTATATATGGTGGTTCAAATTCATCGTAGGGAAATCTATCATAGGGAACTACATCTTCTAAAGGAACTAAAAGGAAAGATGCAATGATTGATATGATTGAGAGTGAATATGAAAAAATGTACCTAGAAATAAATAACTTAACTGAGGTGATATGATAAGGGATTGCATTGGTCAATAAATAGGTAGAGATAACTGAGAGAGCCTTACACAGGTTTGGAGTAAGCTAGACAACATATGAGTGATACAAGAACTTCGATTCTAGTGCTATCATTTTGTATGTGAAAATGAGAATGCTAAGGCAACAATTTTTTGGCGTGCCATAGGATAAGCTGGAATCTTCTAAATTAACTCATGAAGGATGTAGGAATCTTCCAAGATGATCACAGGTGTATTAAATATCATTTCTACGTATGTATATCACTAATACAAAGTATTCCTTTTTGTAGTTGTACTAGTTGCTAGGGCATATGTGAATTAAAACTTTATGTCATTCTGGGTACATTAGTTGAAGTTAGAGGAACACGATTGGCCAAGCGTTTGTAGCAAGAGAAAATGGTTCAAATCTAAGTATTTCAATATGTCTATAACTACTGTCATAATTACATCCATAATTACCATCTAAATTGTGATTTCATTGTTCTGTAGAGATATAGGTCATTGCCAAGAGCCAATTGCTTTAAATGATATGGTGGGTTCGTATGTATAAATCCTATGGCTTTAGTTAAATGTCCATTTAGATTATTATGTATTGTAGATTATGAAGCCACTTGAGGATTAGGTTATTGATAGTTTTGGTTGTGTATTTGTATTGCTATTTGAGCATTATGTTTTTCTACAAGTATTAAACTATGTGATAGACAAATATTTTACTATTGTGACTTCATATGTATTTAAAACTCCATATGATATATAATTTCATGGCCAAGTTAAATGGTAAATTCTTTTAATAAATAAAGGATCCACAAAATTGGCCAAAATTATTGGTGGTAAAACCATGATAATCTCTATATGCTAGATGTTGATGCAAAGTACACTATTTTCTTCTTAGAATTCTTGGTAGACTTCTATTAGTGGGTCTCTTTCTAAGCATTATTTCTTGGATTTATATATTAGGAGACTCCACATTGCATGATACCTATGGAACTACATGCAATGTCATAGATTATAAGGTAAAGAAAGTGGAAACATGTAGCCCAAACAAAGAACTATAAGCATTGGATAATATGTCATGTGGAACCCTCATTGTAGGATTTGACTATTATAAACTATAAAAAGAAAAAAAAAAGACAAAAGAAGAAAGGTGATAATTTACAAGTTGAAAACTTCATGAATTGATTCCCTTGCACTATTGTATCATATTTTTCAATTAAGGTGGTCTTTCATTTTTAAATTGAAGGTTACATAATATTTAATTAATTTGTATGAAATTTTTCTATGATAATTTTGATTTAATAATTGGGTTTAAGTAAATTTCATAAAAGTGTAGAGTATTGATGGTATAATTTGTTTTGATATGATATTTTTGATTTAATGATTAGGTTTATATAAATTTTATAGAGGTTTGAATTATTAGGTGCTATAATTAATTTAATATTTTAAGAGGAAAAAGTCTAATGATCATTTCAATATAGTAAATTGTTTTCTATTAATTTCATTTATATTCAAATAAAATTAAAAAAATTTTCTTTTATTTTCTTTCTTTTTTATTTTCTCCTCTAACAAATATAATCAATTTTTTTTTCATTTTTTTCTTCTTTATTTTCTCTTACAACCAAACAAATTCAAGGAAAATAACTTTTTCTCTCTTTTCTCTCTCCCATTTTCTTTTTTTCTTGTTTTCTTCTCTAACCAATCAAACCCAATACTTCAACCTGCACATATACCGCTCGCTTACATCTAAATATTTAGCTAAGGTTGCTGGCAGTTAGCATCCAAAACCGCATTATGTCATTGCATAGTACTACTAAATAGTAAAATAGGATAAGTGAAATGATATCTAGTTTTTCTCTTTTAAATTTTATATCTTTTTCATATTTACAGTCAATAATTTAACTCTTTCTATCCAAAAAAAAAAAAAAAGATAAAATATTCTCATCTATCACTTAGGACGGTTATAAAACAGTTAAGAGTGGGCTCTATCAGACCCATTTCTGATTAGACTCTCAGCTGAACACCTAAAAACACCCAATCCCCCATTCTCCTCCAAATTGACTGTTAGTTGGGGGCTCCTTCGGGCTGTGATTCTAGCATCCCCCACACAAAGTTTGAGCCTTTCTGATTCAAATGATTTCTTTCTCTCCTTCTTCTCCTGAGAGCACCATGCAGATACACCATGGATGAACATTTTCTATCCACAAAATCAGTGGTAGAATCCTCAAGCAGTAAGCCATCACCTAGAAGAGAATTCCCCTCTTCTTGCCTTGATATCTGTCCACCCAGGCGCCAATCTACTGCTCATCTCATCACCAATGAAGAAATCATTCAAATCATCACCACACCCAAAAAGGCTTCTTATGTGAACCTCATATCTAATTTGAACAGGAAGAGGAAAATTACCCACCGTTCAAATTCTTCTCCTTCAGTTTTCACTGATGCCAGGGAAGATTTTCATCACCCATTTGACCCCAGACCCACACCAAAATCAACACCTTCCATTGTCAGGCTAGCATTTATTGGGGTTTTCTTTTACATAGCTATTGGGGTTTTAGTGTATTTGGTAAGTGGAAGTTTCAATGGCACTTCCACTTACAAGCCAGTGGATGCTGTGTACTTCACAGTGGTGACTCTTTGCACAATTGGGTATGGAGATATTGTTCCTGATACTGCATTTACCAAAATCTTCACTTGTGGGTTCATTCTGGTGGGTTTTGGATTTGTGGGTATTTTGCTCAATGGTTTGGTTACTTATATTTGTGATAGACAGGAGGCAATGTGGTTGAACATTATGGATGAGAATCGGTTTAACACGATGGTCGGGACATATATGATTGATAAAGAGAAAGGAAGAATGAGGATAAGAACTAAGGTGGGCCTCGCTCTGGCTATTGTTGTTGGCTGTATAGCCATAGGAACAATTGCAGTGCACTTTCTTGAGGATTTGAGTTGGGTTAATAGTTTATATCTCTCTGTTAATTCTGTTACAACTGTGGGTTATGGGGATTTTGCTTTCAAGACTGTCATTGGAAGGTGTTTTGCAATTATATGGCTGTTGGTTAGCACATTAGCAGTTGGCAGGGCCTTTCTGTACCTTACTGAGTATAGTATTGACAAGAGAAATCGAAGGATTGCGAAATGGGTTCTTCAGAAGAAGATTACCTTATCTGATTTGGTTGCTGCAGACCTTGACAATGATGGATCAATCAGGTATGCATGTTGTATTTGCAGTTAAATTTAGCATGTTTGTTAGAATTTTGACACTCCCTCATACAGTTTGTCTCCTTTTTTCACTGTACAAGTGAACGATATCTCAAATCTTTGTTGGGTTAAAGATTCAATTAAAAACTAGACTCTGACAGGATATTTACTGAAGTTAATTGACCAAAACAATTTTCTAGTAACTAAGGGGGTAAACAAAAAAGAGTGAGAAAGGTTAAGTGAAATGACGTTAGTTGTTGGGCCCTCCTCGCCCAGTTACTGGGCATCCTTGAGAATTTTGCCGCTGTTTGTACTTTAAGATCAATACGCAGTGTGGATTGAATAACAGAACTATGTTGTTCATACCATTACCAAATAACAAGTAAGAATTTCATTTAACTTTCTAAACCTCTAAATAATTACCATTTTGTAACCGGATAAATACCATGTTTCCACTATGTATTCTCAACCATTGAGCAGTTCCATATCAATTAAACTTGACTACTTAAACAATTCTGACTAGTTGTTTAGTCCATGTGATTTAGGTCTAGTAGTTCTCTTAGATCAGTTAGGTTTGAGACATGGCAAATATTATCAGTGCATTCTCTCATTACCTTGGAGTTTTATCCCATCTTCTAATCAGAATTAATTTTCTTCCATTGGAATCAATCCCAACTGTACATAACTTCACGAAATATTTCTATTCACTTGGTATCGCATAAAGACACTTCCATCCTTTTGTGGTAGAATGTGGTCAAAACTAGATAACTATTTGAACAAATGAAAAATCATATGTAGCAAAACAAAATCAAGAATAGGGGCACAAAATTTTATAAGTTTCAGCCAATAGGCCTATGCCTAAATCATAGTAAAGCTAATCAAAATAAAGTTTCCGGTAACTACAGTTCATATTCACAATTTGGCCTTGAATGGAACCAAACTCTGCCTGAAGCACAAGAGCACGGAGCATATTCTATGCATGAGAAAATTGAAACTTAATTATTATGAAATTCTGCAGAGAAAGAATGAAAATTAGTTGTGTGGAGCTGATATTTCATGTTTTATCAGATGCTGTCTTCATGTCTTTGTAATCGGTTCTCTTTCTGTTTCAATTGCAGCAAGTCTGAATTCGTAATATACAAGCTTAAGGAGATGGGGAAGATAGTTGATAAAGACATAGAACAAATAGGCAAACAATTTGATGCGTTGGACAGTGGCAAGTGTGGTAAACTTACTCTTGCTGACCTAATGGACACTGTCTAATTTCAACATATATTCCACTAAGGAAATCCCCTTCATCTTGCCTTAATTTAGCAAACACCATATGGAACCTTCTCAGCGTAGAGAAGATCTTTCTGTAGCAGCAATTATTCAGGAGCACGGACAGCAACATTGTAATGCTGATCTACTGCCTCAGAACTTGCCCAAATGGTTCTACGTTCAAAGGCATCATGTAATGGCTTCCCAGTTTTTGATTTTGTAAGGCTGGTTCCATTAGTTTTCTGATGTGATGCCATACCTAAGTATGAATAGTGTACACAAGTTTTAGATAGTTTTAGTATACTTCTCAAGGTACTGCAAATGACGTACCTAACACTGGTAGGTTGATGTTATACTAGGAATTCAAAATATGTCATCCTTCGTAATGTTAATGAAAAAAAGGAAAAAGATATCCAAATATCACATCATTAATGTGATAGTTTTAGTGCATAATGGTAATGATAAAAGGGAGAAAGAAAGCCATCTAAAAGCGGAGTTCTGCCTGCGTGTGCAACATTGATCTGCTGCTGCTGATCCTTCATAACAATTTGCAGACCATGATAGAATCAAAAGCATCCAAATGAGTTGGATCTAATTAGCTGGCCTGATCAATGGCTCAGTGGACAAGCTGAGTCCAACGCATTCTAAGCTCGAAAAAGGGTTTTGAATTCGATTTTTAGAGGAGTTTTTGTTAAAAGGGTTTTATTTTATGCTGTTTTCTTTCCGAATTGTATTAAACTTCGACGTTCAAGAGTGTGGGTGCACTCGCACACACTGAACTCCTTGTTTCCTCATGTTTTGCTTAATGATTTTAAGCAAGTTTCATTAAATCCCAAGTTAAAAGAACTTGGTGATCTCACTGAACGTTATATTTTCACTTTGATTATCTGCTGAACCATTTCAATTAGCACTTTGATTACCCATCGAACCATTTCAATTAGCATATTCCTGAGAAATTTGATTATTTAATGTTACTGTAATTAAGAAATGTTTTCTTTGAACGTCAATTTTATGTAGATTAAAAAAATGTATATTTAAATATCTATATTTATCTATACTTGTTAATCTTAAAACTATGAATTTGAATTCCTAAATTTGGCTTACAAACTTATTTTTATTTTGTAAAGACATATTTTTCTTATTCAACTGAGTCTCCTTGTATAAATAATGCCTTCAAGTGATGGCAGATTTTAATCTAAAATTTGCAAGAAATAAAAAAAAATTTTGGGGGCAAATAATTTATATAAAAAGGTTTTCAAAATTTTTTCACATCATAATAAAGCATGATTTTAAAAGTTTTAAGAGATTAAGGTTCTATTTGAATATGTTTTTATTTTTCTATTTTCAAAAATTATTCTCAAAAATTATTTTTAAAAGTTAATTTTTAAATTGTTTTTGAATTTAAAGAAATTAAAGAGTAAAGGGTGTTTGAATAAATAAAAAAGAAAATACTTTATTTAATTACAAAACTAATATCAAGAATAAAAGAATAAGTTAAGAAATTTTATAAATTACGCATTTAGTATTATAATTTTTAAAAATATATTATAAAAATAATTTGTTAAATAGAAATTTTTATTAAAAGAATAAAAATTATTTTTAAAAATAATAAATAAACAGAAATCCCACCTGCTCTGTTGAAACTCTACCTTTTAACTCTAGTGACTAAAGGGTCCTCCGTGTGCTATTTTATCTGATAAAAAAACAATGTGGAGATACTTAGAATGTAATTGGTTGGTCGGAGATTCGCAGGGAGATGGTAAGGAAAAGGGGTAAAAGAAAAGGCGGTTTGGCGTGATTAAAGCTTGGCCTAACATGGTGGGCCTCCAGCGTCCTAGTTTGATAACACATAATCCAATGCATATTTCCAATCTTTTATAGCACATACTATTATCACTTTAATATATTTTCTTGCACATAAAGATGATACTTTTTAAATATTTAAGAAATTTTACAAGAAAGTTCAAAATGAAAAAGTCATTTGCATTACAAACATTAAAAGTGACCGTGGTGGTAAATTTGAAAATAAAAATAAAAAATTTGAACATTTTTATAATGAAAATAGTATTGGTCATAATTTTTTCTTGTTCTAAAACTTCCTAACAAAATGGGGTAAGGAAGAATAAGATATAACAAGATATGACTAGAATCATGCTTTGTGAAAATAACTTACCAAAATATTTTTGGACCGAAACTATTAATATATCATATTATATTTCAAATAAATATTTTATAAGACTTATTTTAATGAAAACACCTCATGAGTTATGGGTGGGTAGAAAACCTAATATTAATTATTTTCATGCATTTGGATGCAAATGTTTCATTTTAAATAATGAAAAAGACAATCTTGTAAAATTTGACTTAAGAAGCGATGAAGGAATTTTTATTGGATACTCTAATACAAGTAAAACTTATAGAGTATATAACAAAAGAATCTTTATTGTTAAAGAATCCATGCATATTGTTTTTGATGAATCTAATGCATATTCCTTAAGAAAGTAAGTTGATGATGAAGTTCAAGTAATCTCAATAAAGCTAGAATTTAAAGATTAAACTAAAACAACCAAAGAAAATCAATTTAAGACTCATTTTTTGAGAAAGCAAGAAGATTGCCATCTTGAGCAAAATGCTGATAATGAACAGAATGGTTACTATTTGGAATAGAATGACGAAGCTATAAATAATCCATCAGAAGAGTAGTAACACATATCTCAAAAGAGTAAAGGAAGCCTATCAAGAGAATGAAGAAATCATCCAAGCTATCCAAATGAATCTATTATTAGTAATCCATCTCAAGATATGAGAACTAGATCCTTTTTTAAAAATAAAACTAACTTGGCTTTGCTATCTAATATAGAACCTAAGAATGTATAAGATGCTTTAAATGATGAAACTTAGGTGAAAACCATGAAAGAAGAATTATACCAATTTGAGAAAAATGAACTATAGAAGCTTGTACTATAACTTTCAAATCATCTATTCATTAGAACCAAATGGGTATTTAAAAATAAATTGGATGAATTTAGTAAAGTGGTAAGAAATAAAGCAAGGTTAGTAGTTCAAGGATATAATTAACAAGAAAGTATTGATTATGATAAAACTTATGCACCGATAGTAAAACTTGAATCTATGAGAATGTTACCATCTTTTGTTTGCATTAAAAATTTTAAATTTTATTAAATGGATATGAAAAGTGCCTTTCTAAATGAGGAAGTTTATGTAAAACAACCTTTTGGATTTGAAGATAAAGAAAAGCCAACTTATGTTTTTAAACTTACTAAAGCTCTTTATGGATTAAAATAAGCTCCAAGAGCTTCATATGAAAGAGCTAGTAATTTTCTTATCAAAAATGGTTTTTTAAGAAGTAAAGTGGATATTACCCTTTTTATTAAAATCATTGAGCATGATGTACTAATTGCCCAAATTTAAGTTGATGATATTATCTTTGGTTCTATTAATGACTTTTTATACAAGGAATTTTCTAACCTAATGAAAGGTAAGTTTGAGATGAGAATGATAGGGAGAACTCATATTTATTTTTGGACTTCAAATAAAGCAAACAAAGGAAGGAATATTCATAATCAAGCAAAATACACATGTGACCTTTTAAAGAAATATGGGATGAAAAATGCAAAAACTATTAGTACGCTTATGAATCAATCCACAAAATTAGACAAAGATGAAAATGGTAAGATAGTTGATGAGAAGCAATATAGAGGTATGATTTGTTCATTTCTTTACTTAATCGTAAGTAGACTTGATATTATGTTTAACATTTGTATATATGCTAGATATCAATCAAATCCCAAAGAATCTTATTTATATGCTATTAATTTTTTTTTTAAATATTTACTAAGAAATAAGAATCCATCCATAAATTTGGACAAAGATGAAAATAATAAAATAGTTAATTAGAAGCAATATAGAGGTATGATTAGTTCATTTTTTTTACTTAACTTACAAGTAAACTTGATATTATGTTCAATGTTTGTATATGTGCTAGATATCAATCAAATCCCTAAAGAATATCATTTATGTATCGTTAAAAAAAAAATTAGATATCTATTAGGAACTAAAAGCTATGGCCTTTGGTATCCTAAGGATAGTTCCTTAGATCTAGTTTGGATATTAAGATGTTGACTTTATAGGATGCAAGTTAGATAGAAAAAACACTAGTGGAGCATGTCAATTTTTAGAACAAAGAATTGTATCATGGCACAGCAAAAAGCAAGTTTCAGTTACCTTATCAACAGTAAAAGTAGAATATATAGCAGTAGGAAGTTGTTGCACACAAATTTTATTGATGAAAAGATAACTTGAAGATTACAACCTTGAATTTCTCATCTATACTAATCTTTTGTGATAATATAAGTGCTATAAATTTAACAAAAAATCCTATTCAGCACTCACAAACAAAGCATATTGAAATTAAACACCACTTTATAAGAGATCATATGCTTAGAGGAGATATCCTTCTTAAATTTACAAATAGTGAAAATTAATTAGCAAATATCTTTACAAAGCCTTTACATGAAGATAGGTTTTATCAAATTAGAAAGGAACTTGGTATGATTTGCCTTGATTGAATTACTCTATATGTGCTATCATATGCCTATGTGACATGTTATGCATTATTTATTAGAAATAAGTTCAGATTAGTTAGAAAATAATTTTAGGGTTGCGAGATATTAAGCTCGTTGCTATCTCAGGCTTCTGGAAGGTTTTAGAATATGAAAAACAAAGTTTTGAATTTTCTGAATTATGTCAAATCATAACCTTGGCACCAAAAGGACATTCCTATCAAATTTATTATTACATATCATCTCATTTTATACTTGAAAGTACTTTCATTATCCATTTAAAATAGAGTCAACTTTTTGATACAAAATTAAATTATGTTTTAACTCTTTAATTATCTATTTTTTTACCAATTACTTTTATGAAAAGATTTAATGAAATCTTGGATTGTACTCATTAAATTTGAATTTTTTCATTAAAAAATAAGATTTATTTCATCAAATAAGTACAATATTCTAAGGAAGTCAATTTGTATTCTTCTTTGCACTAGAAAACCTAAACAATCATTCTGTTTCTGTGCTCCTTATTTCCAGAACTCATAACTCTTAATTCAGATTTCGTTGAGCCTTCTAATTGAGAATCCCTTTAGTAATATTCCAGTAACTCTATCTCTTCTCTATATACCTATTTCAATACCATCTTTGTTTCTTTTCAATAAACCTTTGCTCTATTAATGGTGCAATACATAATTTTCAATAAAGATGATTTCATAGAAGTATTCATGATTAGCAAACATGACAATAATTTTAAGATGAGGAGGTTCATGAAACCTAGAAGAGTTATTATTTAGTCCTTAGACAATAAAGGGTAAAATGCTTTGGATGGTTGAAGAAAATACTATGGGAGGACTTTCTGAAAAGTGGATAAATTGGTATATGAAAAGCACACAAAACTTTTTTACGACTAATATTAAGCCTTTAGAGGATGATAAAAGGTTGCAAATTTATGTTAATCGAGAAGAATAGAAAATTAGTCTGGGGTTGATGAACTATTTGCTAGGACCCCTTAATGAAGAAGCTAAATTAAACCTAAGCAGAACTATTAAGGATAAAAGCATATTTAACTTCAAAATATGGGTGTAAAAGCTAGGAAGCAGAAATGCTAATAGGGTTTTATTAGTAAATTAGCTAATTATAAATCGTAAGGTTCTCCATTATAGATTTCATGAGCAATGTAAGTAATTTTGAGACTTTTTTGTTACAGGCCATAGAGATTGAATTTAAGATCAATTTAAGGTATCTAATAACTAGACAAATTTTGTTTACTAAGTTTAGGGCTAATGCACATATAAGATATGGTATGATGATTACTAGAATCCTAAAACATTTTAAAGTAGATTTATCTAGAGGAAAAGGACAAAAAGTTTCTGGAGATAATGTAATAAATAATAACAGGCTTAGAACACTAGCTTTCAGTAAAGAACTTAAGCTTCTTGTCAAGCTGAATAGAAAAATTATTAACTTAAAAAAATTACTCAACTAAGGTTCATGGAGTTAGAAAATTAAAGAAGAAATTTGTGGAAGGAGTGTAAGAAAAGAAAGAGAAGGAAGAAACAAATAGCCTTTTTCAAGAACCTTGCTAAAGGAATAAAAATAAGAGAAAAGGAAAGTTCAATGAGAAAGAAATCTGATAAAGGGAAGGAAAAAGAAAAGTACAGTAAGATCCCAAGAGAAGTAGAAGTGAGAGAGATGAAAAGAGCTACTAAAGTTCTAAAAACTATGAAGTTAGGAAGCAGCAATAGTAAGAAAAAAAGAGGAGGAAATAAGTAGAAAAAGAAGAAGATCGAGCAAAATAAGAGAAGCTAGTTTTGTGCCTAATTACTTTGAAATAAAACTAAGAAAGCTAAGAGCTAAGGAAGTCATTGAGCTGGAATCTAACTCTAAGAAAATAGAAAACATTCATGATGAATATGATACTGAGCTTATGGATGAAGAATATATGAATAGACTATTGCATATTAAGATTGAAATTGCCATTGCCAGGAAGAGGAAATTGGAAGAAGAAATTTAAAAGCTTAAGGAAAAACTTAATATAGTAGACACTAAAAAAGAAATAGAAAAGGAAGAGGAAGAAATTTAGATAGGAGAAAAGGAAAAAGAGGATGAAAAAAAAGAAGAAAAGGGAAAAACAACTTGTTGACAATTGGGAAAGTGAAAATAGTATGTACCATTAACTGACATAGAGGAGGAAGATGAAATAGAAGGACTTAATTTGGGAAATGATATAAAATTTGGTGTATTAGTACATGAAGAACTAGAAGAACATGTGAACATTGAAGTAGAGTTTTCTAAGGATACTAGTATGATCCTAGAATCTAAAGGCAGCAGTAGTCCATTTTAAAGCTTCTTTGGACTATAGTCTCAACAATTATATTTCAATTGTTAGACCTCTCGAGTACCACCATCTTTTGAAGATCCCTTTTTGATATCTAACCTTGTAGAGTTATATTTTTGCAAAATGAGAATACCACAAACTCCAATCCTAGTGTACTTTTTACCTAATAGTCACTGAGTTCTTTGTAACTTAAGGAAATAAGCATAGATAGTAGACCATTTGGGTAGAACAACCCAACCAAATCCCCTCAACCTTGCCATACATTCCTAATCAGAATAATCTTAATCAAACTATTAAAGTAACTTTTACTAGAGCATCATCTATTAAATCACCAACTATAGAAGTACCTTAACCTACTTCATCTAAACCTATAACCTTTTTTGTCATATTCTAACTAACCATCACTTGACCCATTCACTTTCGTCATTGATCCTATGGTGCACAAGGCATACCTTCGAACTTTGCCTTATCTTCCACCTATGGCTGAATAAGTAGGTCTATCTAATTCTAAACCCAGCAATGAAAAGAGGATTGATAAGCTTAAAGGAGGTCTTGTTAATCATTCCAATAAGGTTGATAGTGACTTTCAAGATTTGCAAACACAAATGAAGATTGTCATTAACCTCCTACTTTTATAGACTAAATCTTCCTTAAAGCCTTAGATAACTTAATTTAGTTTGCTAATTAATTCTAAGCGTATGCATTATAGTTTATAGGATTTTATCTTTGCATATGCATTTAAAACTATTAGGACCAGTTGACTTTTGTTAGCAATTTTAGTTAAAGAAATCACATATCATAATGTTGCTTACTTTTGAATGACTTGTGTAGAATATCTCCAAGCATATTTAATATTTGATAATCACTTTTCATTGTCTTTATCTCTTTTCTAATAATGTGTCCTATTGCTTGGTGTTTTCTGTTATTTCTTGATGCTGTCATATGTTGTTTCTTTTTATGTCATAGCTTACGTATTTTTAGATGCTTTTGTTATTACTCATTACTGTCATCTTTTGTTTTGAATGCTTTCTTATTATTTTTTTTGCTCTCATTTTAATGACTTCTGACTTGATATGACTACTTTTTTAGCGTTCTTTCTTTTATTTCATGTAATGATTTTCATCACTATTAATTTCCCCTACTTATTTTCTGACTTAAGACATGTTTTTACTTTATTATCTTTTGACTCTCTGTTATAATATGATTCTATTTTTTATGACATATTTTTGTCCTGATACTGATTTTTGTTTTCCTTCTTGCCATTTTTTTCTCTTGTTTGCTTTGATACCAAAAATTGTTGCTCTGCTTCAAATACTCAAACACTATTTTTTTTACTTATTTTGCTAATGGAAAAGGGATGAGATAATGCAAAGTTTTTAAACAAATTTTTTGTGCAAATTTTTTTAAGAAAATCGTGTTTAAGGAGAGAGAATATTCTAAAGAAGAATCTTTTAAATACCCATATTTTTAAGGAGAGCATTTTTTTTTCAAAGAACTTTAGATACAAGAATAGCATTTTAAAAACCTTACATGTTTCATCTTTTCAATAATTTTGCATTAATTTTTACAAATTGTTTTGCATGTTGCATGATATTTTTCTAACATGCTCTGATATCTTTAGAAATTGAATCTTGCTTTAATACCTTTAATATCTTTCATATATTAGATTGCTCTAATATTTCTAAGAATGTATTCATATAACTCTAATATACTTATATTGCTATGATACCTTTTATGATATATGATTTGAAATTATTAGCTTTGATACCTTTTATATATAATTTGAAACTATTTTTAGCCAAACTTTGCAAAAGGTTTGTTATTATCAAAAAACAGGATAATGAGGAAACAAATGGGAAATAAATTGAATTTATTTATTCATAAATTATTTTTTAAGTTAGAACTTGGACTTATGAGCTTTTATCTAACTTATTTGGTTTAAAAAATAAATGGATTATGTTTATCAAACTCTCATGGATTTTGGGCTATTATATTTTCATATTTGCAAGAGCCCAATTGATTTCTTGAAAGTACATGTTTTCATGTGACAAAAATGCTTTATAATTTCCTATTTATTTCTATTTTTGAAAATGCCAAACTTGCTTACTAAATAAAAATCCTATTAGCTATAATATAATATTTATTTTTCAAAGAACAAATGATAAGATCCAATGGTTAATATTTATTAATCATTTTGAGACTTTGATTGGTTAAGATTGGGAAAATTAAATTAAGAGTAAATTTTAAATAGTCTAAAATATGCTAAAATTAATATTAAATTATATAGATTTTCATGCCAATCTTTTTTACAGTTGTGTGAATAGTTTTGGGTAATACATATACAATATAAGCTAGTTGGATCAATTTTTTAAAAGAATGCATAATTTTAACGAAATAGCAGTGTGATTACTATCTTAAGTAGAAAATTAAGAAAAAGTGAAAAAGTGATAGAAAATCTAACATATACAATATATATTTAATATTTTCATGTTGTGTGAGATCTTAAGAAGCTTTTAAGGCAAGCTAATATATATGGTGCCATTTTTTAAAATTCAAATTACTTGGAGCCAAAGGGAAGCTTAGAGTAAAAAATTCAAATTCAAAGTTGGAGCTTAAATTTAAATTTTTAACCCAAGTTAATTTTTTCTATAAATAAGCTATATGCATACGAAGATAAGGTATGAGAAAAAGAAAGAAGAGATAGAAGTTTTGCACTACAATTTATAAATTTTCTTTAGCTTTCTCTTTAGAAAAATCTTAGTTCTCATATTTTTTTAACTCTAAAACCAAAACTTGCATATCCACTCAGAAGAGTACTAGTAAGTGAAAACTTGTCAAATCTCTTTAAGAAATTGTGAGAAAAATTCTTCTTTTATCATTTGAGAAATCCTATCCTTAATGGAAATTAAAATAATTTTGTAAAGTTAGATAGTTGTGAAATTCTAATGAAGATCGGAGTATCTTGTAAAATTAGATAGATGAAAAAATCCAAATAAAAATTGGACCATCTTGTAAAGCTAAGTAGTTGAGAAAATCTTAGTAGAAATCAAAAACATTTTGTAAACTTAGATGTTGTAACTTGACAAAAAATTAGTGGATATTTCAAAAAATACTTAATAATTTGAGAAGAGAAGATTAGACCAAAAACATATTATTTTTGAATAATTGAACCTTTATAAAAATTCTTGATGTTATCTCTTTTCTCTTTTACTTATCTCTTGTTTCATCTCTATTCTTTTACTATTATTGTATTTTGATATTTGCTTTACTTCATAGAAAAAGAAGCTAACAATTTTTAAAGAAACAATTTTTTGAAATACTTTCGAAAAAATACTTTCGATCATTACAAAAATATATCATATTTTCGAATCTACGTATTCATTAATTTTCAAGAATATTCTTTTTATACTTCACGGATTTTATTACATCAACTACATGTTTTTTAAATGATTAATTTTATTAAAAGCTAATTCATCTGTGTTCTTAACTTATAAGTTCTATCAAGTTTTATATACATAATTGCAAACATTATGTTAAAACTTTATAATAACTAGTAAGTCTCCTATACAAAAATATTATTCTTGAATTTTGATCATGATATTACCAATCTATTAATATTAATTAAATGTTAAAAATATAAGATAAAACTAATATGTTATGATTATTCTCAAATAAATTTCATATGTAAAAATTGTTGAATAATCAACAAATTATCAATATCATTAATATATATATATATATATATATATATATATATATTAACGAGATTAAATTACTCATAAGAATAAAAGTAAAATTATGTTTATTAATTAAATTTCATCCTACTTATTTTTGTTATATATCAATAATCAATAAAATTACAATCGATTATAGTACATTTGGTTGAAGGAAAAAAATAAAGTTGCACTGCCGCTTACCAAGAAAAAAGTGTAAAATCACAAATAAAAAATTTATGATATTTAAAAATTAACATTCATAAAAAGTTAGATAAACAACAGGATCTTGATGCCGTATTAACGATCTCCAGAAGCCACAACACGTCACTGCATGACAGAATAAGATGATTCAAAACGCCTAATGGAAAATTACCGTACATGGAAAAGGCCTCCTTTTAAGGAGTTTTCCACAAAATCATTCCCTACTACATTAATCTGAGGGACACAGGAAAATTTTCAACTGAATTTCATCAGCATAGATATCAAAAAATGCACCCAGCTCTCTTTAAATATAGCCGCTCCAGCAGGCTGGAAGGACTGGTCGTGAATACATATATTAGCACCATTTTTTCTACAGCTGAAATCAATTTTTTTCACCTGTTCGAACATGATGTAACTTAGTGATAAAAGTAAAACTACACCAGTTTTTTCTCAAGAACAAAGCCCTTACCTGGCAGAAGAAGACAAGTTGAACAGAAGAGAAATCTAATCAGATCTTCAATTTCGCTGCCTTGATAACGCTGATTCAGTGAGAAAATATTGAAGAACCTTACATTAGTTTTTTCCCTCCTTGATGGAAGTGTGACATGAAATTAAACCACTAGATAACACACATAACTAACCTTGATAGTTTTGCACAAAACTTCAGTGCAAACAAAAACATTATTAGGTAGATTAATGCGTACCTCTTCCTGAGGGCATGGATGCTCTCAAGAAGCTCCGCCATTTGCTGAACTCTTGAATTCTTTGGTTTTTCTACACCATCCATTATTAAGGTTGAGACATTCAGAACAGTGACAAGTTCAGCTTCAATATTGCTGAGCTGTTGATCTATATATTCCATGAAGGCCTCATAAGAGGATATTTGCCTCAAGCCTCTGGCTGTAATCTCTTCATTGCAACTGCTGGTGCTCAGGGATCTCTGAAGATCCCTAGTCTCCTCATCACACTGCAGGCGGTCTTGATCATCCATGGAAGGCTGCACATCTTGACTACCATTGAAGTTCATCGCATGATCTGAGTCATCCTCAGTAAGATCGTCCCTCACTTCCTCCTTAGGAGCAATGATTCGAACTGGACCTGGGCCATATTCTGGTTTGTCTTCAACATTCACAGCAACATGACTGATGAGCTGACTTTCTTTCAAAATTATTGTCTGAAATTGGATTACATTTCTATGATAACACAGTTTGCCTGTATAATGCTACCAGAAGTTAAAGAAACAGCAGCATGAGACAGAGAGAGAGAGAGAGAGAGAGATTGAGAACAGAAATCATCCATGGAATAGTTAGGGCTATCCCTGGTTGAAAGACAATGTTAGTCAGGAAACTCAGGCTGTTAAATTATTGTTGGCTATATAAGATGCTATTTAAAATATACATAGCTACGTTCTGGAGGTACTATCACAAGAAGTACCTCTAAAAGTTACAAGACTGAGAAGTCTTTGTCCAATTTTAGGATGAATGAGATCACTCTGTAATTCAATATGTATGGCATGGTTTTTGCAGGCAAACCCAAATTATGTGAATGTAATATATCTATGTATTATTGCATTTTGCTTTAAGAAATGCTATAAACAAACTCTACTGATATTAAACACATGCTCATTTGGTGTTTGTCCTTGGACCTCTCCGTTCTTAAGCCAAGCAAGACCAAGCATATATAACAGGATGCCAGTCAGTGCCTTAAAGTGTCAGGTTCAATACAAGCAAGGAACCTGCTAATCAGTCAATATCTTCTTCTATAGGAGAGTTCCGGCTCTGTCTGCTACAACTTCAGGGGATTCTTTCTTGACTGCAAATAGTTGTATGCAGCTCAAATAATAATCAGATACAATTTTAAAGGAATTTACCTGGAAGTTTCTTTTTATCAAGAAAACATATATAATTAGTTGATATAAAAAACATATATACCATTCACAGGATACAGGAATACTTAATTAGGTCATTGCTTCAATTGTTAAGGGGAAAAAAAATTCATTCTTTCAATGAGTAAAATGAAATTTTATTCTTGCTCTTTTTTTTAGAAGTGCAACTTGCATTTGAGTTTTACCAACATACTAAATTTTCAACTGCCATTTATGTAATCGTAGCATGACAAGGTATCACACAACTCTATATCTACATATCTAAGATATTGAAATAATATCATGGAGGGTAACTATAAATGAAAATTAATTAGGATTCATCAGGAAATTGGTAGGAGGGGAGAGGTATGAGAGAGAACAAGTCTTATCAGTATTTTCACTGTGATAAAAGACTGTATACTGATAATCAAATAATCCTAACCCTCTATTGATATAGTACTACTATGACATACCAACACTTAATGCTCTTTATTTTGGATGCACTACAAGGTAATCAACAACATTCCCTGATCAGTATATTCATATGGAATCTATCTACAAATAAATAAATTCCCTAAACTGCCCATAAAATAGTTTGTGATGTATATAACAATCTTATTATCTCCCAACTTATCAGTGTTTATTTTATGATGATATCATTCTTATAATGACAACGACAAATATATCAAAATGATAGTCTGACAGTAAGCATCAATTATTTTATTTTTAGCAAGTACAAACTCATTCTACCTCATTAAGCTTTGTACAAAGCTCATCAAGCAATTCAATACGGTTTTTAGATTTCTCCAGCGCTTGCAAGACCTTCTTTCTCTGAAAAAGTATTTCCCTTGCGTCATTTTCCTTCCCCTTCTGAACACATACAGCAGCTTGTTTTTGAAGGTTCTCTGCTGCCTCTGACAATCTCAGAAGCCTCAATCTAGCATTTTTTGCTGTTTCATCAACCATAGTCAAGTTTTATATTTAATATCCTACTGCTAATTATTGAAAAAGACTATGTCTAACTGAAGGAACCATTGGCTCTCTAACAACAGAAAAGTCAAACAAGATGAAGGAAATCACCAGGAAAAATAGCAAAGGAGTGAATAATATCATTTGACTATCATTTAACGCAACTAAACCAAATTCTGATATAAGAGCGCACAATTTACTGTCAAAATTACAATGTTATTCAACAAAAGTGAGGGGTCTAGGAAATGCTGCCCTCGTTCCTAAATGAGTAACAGTTGCATAGCAAAGCAACCAACCAGCCATCAAAACCAAATAACTATGAAATCTTTCAGGCTGGAATTGAAACTCTAGTTATTACACACAATTCCATCCTTTTCACATTATATGGCACAAAATTAGTTATTAGCCTGTTTCTTATCAACTGAAAAAATAAACAATTTTACAGGTAAACATTTGGTTGGTTGCTTCATAGAAACTTCTTTACAGTAAATTCAAGTAGAAAAAAGTCATTGCAATTAAATGAGAGGAAAGAGGGAGAGGAAATATTACCCTTGATTCTGGTGGTCTCGGCTTCAGAATGAAGTTGATCGAGTTGAGAACGTAGCTGCTCCGAATTGATGGTGGAAGCGCAGCACATGGGCTTCTTCTTCCATTGAAGTCTGGGAGAAGGGAGAGCCATGGAAATAGCTCTAACGGAGTTTAATATCATCTTTCTGCCCCTTGTCAATAAGCCAGAACAAGACCCTACAGGACCTGGGAGGAGTGAAGGCAGGAAGAAGGATAAATGAGCGTTACCATTGAGAAGAATGCAAAGGGACGAAGACTTAAAAAATGAAATACAAAACTACTTATTCTTTTAAGGAATAAATTAAAGCTTATTAAACAATCAATTACCCATATTTTTTCTCAAATTTAATTTAATTATACTCGCTTCTCTTTTAATTTAAAAATATATATTCATCTTTTATTTTAAAAAATAAAAAAAGTAAATGGATATTTTAAACACCAAGAAAAAGAGGTAATTGATTGATATACATTTTTAGAAATTGAAATAGTATATATGTAGTTGTATTAAATATTAAAAATAATATAATTTAAAAAAATTAATAAATCAACCTTATTTTAGATAAGTTAATATTTTATAAAAATAAAGTTGATAAAATTATTACATAAAGATGAAACTAAGAAAAAATGATTTCATGTTAGCAGAAAAGAAAGCTAATTCTTAATGAAATAATCAAATAATTGCTGATTGACATGGGCGTAAACTTAGGTCCGAGCCCAAACTAAACTCCGAAAGAGAATTTCAACCCAGGAATTATAGTCATGGATCAGGCTCAACAGGACATTTTGAGTCCAAATTTATAAGTAGCTTAGACTTATAATCTGTTTGAAGTAAGAAAAATGAAAAAAAATATTTTCAATTATTATTTAGAATAATCCTTTTCCTTTCGAATTATTTTTTTAAATTTAAATAAATAAATAAATGTATAAAATATATGAACTCGTATAGACTTTCTTTTATTTAAAAATTAATTAATTCTTCACAAAAGAATCAATTCTTTTATAATTTTTTTTGCAAGAACAAATTAATTTTAAATTTAAAAAAGACATTATTACTTGGAAGGTCTATAAAATTATATCATGCATTGTTGGAAATTTTGGATTTCAAATTAATTTCTAAATAAAGTTATTAATGTTAATATTGTTTAATGCCCAATTAAATGTGGTTATTATGTTATTAGGCCTAATATAAATTGTCTGGATATAAATCTTATAATAGATAAAATTCATAATCCAATCTAGTTAATTAATAAGGAATCCCCTATTTCTAATAATTTATGAGCTTGCTTTTTATCTTGTTAGATGAAAGAAACAATTTTTATCATAAAAAAAACAATAGAATATAATAGAAGAAGTGTGAGTCTTGTCACAAATTTTTCTTACTTTTTATGTTTCAGGTGCAATTGGTTCATAAAGGTGTAATTGCATGATTAAAGATATGGGATTTGAGGATTCATCTAAAGATGATTTAAAAGGTGTTTACAATATTCTTCTATCGTATTTCCTAAAGATGAATTTATGATGCTAATTAAATTATATCTTGGTACATAATGATTTGATAGCTTTCATAAAAGAATTAAAATTTACAATATTGATATCAAAACCTGGTGGCATCATATATTATGGTTGATTTTATTAAGGCAATTTGTGAAAATTGTATATTCTTTCTCTTTTTTTCTTTGCCAAAATTTTAAGCCTAGATTTTTAGCATTTAATGTGTGAGAAGCAATTGACCTTTTTCATATTACTATACATGAAGTTTATATTTTTTTGTATACATGCTTTCCTAAATATGCTCATATGTGTATATGGTTAGTTAAATACGTGTAATACAGTGAATGTTGAAATGTGGTTTTAAATACAAATGTATGTGTTTCAAAAAATGCATCCTACTCTCAATCATAGATGCTCCCTTGAATATGCAACAATGCAATGTCACTATACATGGTACTATATTTGAACCTAATATTCAAACTTATATGCTATTGAGTTTTTACACATATTATAGAACTATAGCACTAAGCAATATGAAGACATGGATGTTTAGTTTTTAAATAACTTCAAAATATACATAAGTTTATGTTTAGTTATCTTCAAAATATACATGAGTTTTTGTCCTATGTTATTTATGCTTTGGAGTTTTACTAAATATTCTACAAACTCAAGTACTAGTGTTGAATGCATATTTTAAGGCAATAGTGAATTGTTTTATGTTTATAGAAAAGCTAAAATTATCATGTATCTTGCAATATGTGCAATTTTATGCAAGCTTTATGTCTCTATCTTACTAGAAAGCATGAGCTTTGTTTGATAAATATTCTTGAATAAGTGTTTTTTTGTCCTTTGATACATGCCATTTTATTGTAAAAGTTTATTATTTGTTGCTCTACTCTGGATAAGTCTTATGCTAGTTTTGTGTGTATTACAAGATGTCTCTATATTCTTATTTGAGTATTTTTTGGGTATTATGGTTTTGATGTTGGATATGTAAATTGCTACACATCTATGTTAAGTGATTCAACCAACTCATGATCTAGTATACACTAAAAAAATAGTTTAGGGTTGTATTTTTTTTGGTTATGCAAATTTTCCTAGAAAAATTACAATGCTAAAACTAGGTTTCTTCATGAAAATTTTCCAAAAAATTTTAAACCTTGAATAATCCACTTTTGCTATAAATCCATCTTTTTGGATAATTTCCAAATAAAAACCAATTTGAAATTGAAAAAACACAGCATAGTTGTTAAAAAAAATACTAGGATGATCTTTTCCAAACTTTAAAAATTTTAAAATCATTTTTTGCATATTGGATCAGGAAAATAATTGAGATAATTATTAAATTTATTTTGCAATGTATAGGAATTACTTAAAGGCTGTAAATGTCGAAAGAAATCATAGCATCATTGAGTTATTTTTTTTTCAAAAGTTTTGGAAAAATTATAAATATTTTTGCATGAGTTATTTAATTAGATTTTGGCTAGGTGATTTATAAAATTGATTATAGAATGTTTTGGAAGCAAAATTCGGGGAAAAATGTGTTAAAATCATGCAAGAAAAGTGTACATGGAAATAAGTATAGAACTGAGTTAGGTCAACCTAAAAACTAAATAATGGGGCGAGAAAGATAATACTGTGCTACTTATGCATGGCCTATGCCTAACTTATGTGCACTAAAAGTACATGTGGCCCATGTGCCACTCACTGGGTAGCTTTTAATAACTGTGATTACACTATTTTGGTAAATTCACTGAACATGTAATTATGGGCATTTTTAAAATTTTTTTGGATTTAAAAATTTTTAGTTAATTTTTATCAATTTTATTTAAGTAATTATTTAAAATTATATTTAAAAAATTTCTAATTAATTCCCATTATTTAAGCTACTTTAACAATTTTTGACATCATTTGGATGATATAATAATTTTTTAGAATATTAAAGTGTTATATGAGAATTATTATTTGCTCATATTATACCATAAAATTTTATATAGTTATGTACCCACATTTCATGGAACTAGTTATATTAAAATTTTGTTCAAATTTTTCAAAGGAAAATTATTTTAAAAGTTGTATAAGGAAGAGGCTTTATTAGTGATATCAAATATCCTCTAGCATTATATTACTAATATAGTTCATTAGTGATAATATAAGTGTATGGTTAAATGTTATATTTTTAAAATTTTTAAACACTTTTTCAGTGTTCGATTTTATGAGTATAATATTTAATTCTTATATTATATCTTAAGGTCTTAAATACCTTTTAGTGTTAAATCTTATAATCTAGTAATAAATATGGTTGCATAGTTTATTTTTATGAGAAAAAACATTAGCATAATTAAGGTTTTTACACGTGTCAAATGATTAATATATTTTCCTCAATTTTTATGTCTATGAATAATTTTGAAAATGCTAGATAAGATAAGTTATGATGAATAGAGCTGAATTCTAAAAACTATATATGACAATATTAGAGATGGAAGCTACTATTAGTATAAGTTTAAGTGCAGAGGCATAACAGAAATATAAAAAATGGTTGCACTTGAATTAAGTTAGTCTAATGATCAGTAAGTATACTATGGATTGAACCATTAGATGAAATGTCATTGAGCTTATGAATGTTTTAACCTCTTTTTACTTTCATTTTTAAAAATTTGCAAAATTTAATAAAATGAGAAAAGGTTATAATCTCTTATTACTTGAGAAAATGACCTATAATGAGTTTGGTGGAGTGCGAGAGTGCATTTTGAAAATTATTAATTATTATAAGCTTGATAAGACTTGACGCATACTGGAATTATTTCGTTTATAATGAGATATTCTAAAGGTCTTTTATAAAGCTCAACAATGTGAATAGATAGTTAATAAATTGATATCTATTATTAAGAATAAAAAGGCATAAGAAAGGAAAATATTTTGATAGTCAATCTTATTTCTCATGGTTTGACTTCAAAATTAAAAGAGTATTTAAGGAACAATTATAGGAGATCATCATATGATTAGGACAAATGAAGGGTGACTACCTCAAGCCTAAGAAACACAAGAAAGCAAATGGTATGATAAAGAAAGTGTGAGCCTTTATCATAAATTTCCTTTATTTTTTATGTTTTAGGTGCAATTGGTTAATAAAAGTATAATTGCATGATTAAAGGTATTAAATTTAGGGATTCATCTAAAGATAAGTTAAAAGATATTTAGAATATTCTTTTACCATATTTCCTAAAGGTGAATTTATGATACTAATTAAATTATGCCTTAGCACATAATGAGCTAGGAATTTTCATAAAGGAATTAAAACTTTTTAGCAATGCTTCTAGGAAAACTACTTTTATCATTGATCATTGAGTAAAAACATCTATTGCAACCACACTCCATATATGTGAAAATAGGGGAAAATTAGAACTTCATTTGTTGCTGTTGATAACATTTGACATTAAGAATAACAATTACCACAAAATAGAAATAGTGGACTAGGCTATAGCACTATAACTTCCATTACACTTGAATGTTGAAGCGCCATAACTCAAATCTTTTAAATGTTTTTCCTTACATGAATTCTATTAACTTTTCAGTTGATCCTTTAATTGTTATTGTCAGGTGTGAACTAATTCTAAAATCAGGGAGAATTTTTCTCATTATAAAAGTTTCTTTATTAAAGAGGAAAAGGGAATAATAGGAAAAAAAATTTCAACCTCACTCTTATACTTACTAATTGATAAATGTACCAATAGAATGCTAGCACCTATTGACTAATACTTTCTATTTTGAAATTTATTGGAGCTATAGATACCTTTGCACAAATTTAAACTTTATACATATAAATAATATTAATTTCATTTACTACTTCTTGAATTTTTAGAATCAACGCCCTAGTATAAATGTGAAACTTTGTGAAATTAAGATTATGATACTTGTTTCAGATTGCTTAGTCATAATATAGTAATCAAAACCTTGCAATTTGATTTAAATTAAACATCCATTGATTCAATGCATTCAAATAAATCTATTATGTCATAGAATCTTAACTAGAATTGTATAAATCTTATAATTCACAATTTGGATTGTACGATTCATGTAATTCCACTAATTCTAGCTCTTATGTTTTAATTAAGTTATAACATGGTCAAGTTAAAATTTATAAAACCTAACTTTAAAAATCACAATTTTCTCTTTATTTTTGTTATAATAGTGTTATTTATATTATTAGGAAGCATTGTTTGATTATTGTATTATACACTTCCATACTTTATTTCTACAATATTATTTAAATATTTATTTCAAAGCTTTTAGTTATTTTTGTATGTATATAGTATTAATTTTAAATTATTTCAAGTTTTAATTATGAATCTTATAGTTCATAATTTGATTCAATTCATGCTTTAATAGCTTTAAGTCATAATATTTCCTTATTTAATTAAATTTTGACATGCATCATTTTTAATATAGCTTTGCATTGCCTTCCTTATTTTGCATCGCTTTCTTTTGCATCATTGTTAGCTTTGGATTTGAGCCACTATCACAACCTCTACTGCTTTTCTTTTCCTAACTACTTTTAAGTATCATAAATCCCTTTTTTTGTTCATTGTGGAAGGTATGGCAGCGATTTTCTTTATTTTTTTTCTATGTTTTATAGTTTAATTTTCTATAAAATTTCAAACCTCATCTTTCTTGAGGTTTTTTTATTTTCTAGCATTATCAATTAATGGTTTAGAAATTATTTTTAATAGTTCACTAGATGATGAATTATATGTTTGTTGGGGGTTGAATTCGACAACATCATATTAAATTCAAGATTTAGTAATCAGACTTCAATATGATAACAATCTATTGGTCTAATTTTCTTTAAATTACTTGAATAAGGCCGCCTTCTTAGTTTTTAATTGCAAAATTTTGTTTAGTGTTGGAAAATTATAATTAGTATTTGTGTTAATATTGTCCTTGTTAGTTTAATGCAAATTTGGCTCTTCTAGTCTAGTAACAATCACATTACTTAGTTTATAGTAAAGTTTGACTTTTGTTGTAATCGATTTATTACTTTAGAGTCTCTTGCAGTTGTGATGAAAGTGAGAATTACTTTATGGCCATTTTATAAAACTACTTTTTGGTGGTTTGAGTTAGGTATCTAATTGGTTGAAATTAAAATCATTATCAATTTATATTTTAATATGGCTTTTAGAAAGTTAACTTTAGGCTTTAAGAAAGAGTTTTTATTACAAAATGTCAAAACTAACAATGATAAAGAGGAATGTCTGAAGAAGGAAAAAAATTAAAGCATAAGTTCAAAAATTGAGTATCTAATTTATAGTAGTCCTGAGAATGCAATCTACTATTTATTCTCAAAGTTAGAGCAATTAGAGAATGATTACCTTACTAAATTTATGTTAAATTCAATTATAACTATTGATGCATATAATGGTAGTTCTTTGCTATTTGTTATTTTGGTAAAACTTCTTAAAAAATATCAGTTGGCGGGCAGTATGAATTTTTAAAAAAGGAAAAGTAGCAATTAAGAGAGCTACCAAATTAGAAAATCAAATTCAAGAATTATATTCAAAGAATGAATTATTACACTAATAAGTTAGTAGTTTAACTGATTAACTAAGTAATTTAGATAATGAGCTCCAAATTTTTCAAGCTAAGAGTATAAATTTACAAAAACAGGTGGGAGTTCTCCAACAATAATGCACTCTTAATACATTTGGTGACAATTGAAAGGAATTGGTTACAACTAAGCATTTTGGAATACTTATTCCTTAGAATGAAGGCTAGACTATGCTAGTACTCTTTAAGAAAAACAAAATGTAAAATGCTTATATAAATTGTGGTTAGGTAGGGCACTTCATTGCACATTGTATGAATAATGCATCTCACTTTAGTTCAATCTTGGCTACTAATCTCCAGTGTTGTCCTTTTTATGTGCAAAGTCCTAAAAGACCTTTTTTACATGGTAGCATAGCTTAACCCAAATCTAGTGGCCTTCAAGCTACCATAATACAAGCTAGGTTGCCTAGTTTGTCTTCTACATTGAGAACTGAGGATTGAACACTTGATTTCATAAAAAAAGTCCTAAATATGAGGAATTCGAATTATAGAAAAATTTTCAATAAGAATTGTAGTTACAAAAATAGAAAACATGTATAGAGTTGGATGTTTAGGTTTCACAAATAATAGACATTATTGATGTTGTTTTAAAGTCACCACAAGTATCTCATTCATGGTAGATTCATATGGCATTGAAGCCTTACTCAAAGACTTTTAAGTATTCATGTAGGCAAGTCATTGCATATAAAGGGATTACTTATCAATATGTTTTCAACCTAATTTTTTTTTAGAGGTACTCTATCATCATCATGGTTAGTTTATTGCATGTAGATTTTGTTGCCAACTACAGGACCTATGGGAGGCAACAAACCAAGGTAGATCCTTTAGAAAATAGTTTGTTATTAGTTTATTACTTTACTTTATCTTGTGTTTAGTATGTATTGTTAGGTTTTGCTTTTGGCATCCCTCTTTAGGTATTATTTCATGTTTATTCTCTTTGTACTTTTGTTCATCATTTCATCATAATAAAAAAAAGGCTTTACATATATTAAATATGACCTCACGAAGCCAAGCATATATACTTACATTTTATGGAAGGCAAAAGGATATTCATAACTCTCTTTGTGTGTGTGTGTGAATTCCTTAATACTAATCTATTTTTGTCACCTAAATATTTAATTTGTGCAATTTTGATTCTTCTATTAAACTTCTATCAATTTTTGTTAACTCATACTTGATATTTGTTTGACATAATAAATAAGTTAACTTATAACTTATTGATTTAGTCAATAATCATTAGTTAATAAGTTATAAACTAGTTTCTAGAAGCCTTTAACATGCTACCTTATTTAAAGAAAAAAGCTCTTATTTGATAAGTTATACAAGTTAGCTTATAACTTATAAGTTAGTAACTTTTCAAATTTATCCTTTTTCTTTTAATTAAATGACAACCTGTATTCTTATTATGCAAGTAAATATTTGATATATCCTCATTTATTCAATGTAAATAAATAAAAAATAACTAAGTAAATAAATAAACATGTGATGTTATAAAATATAATTAATTAAATTTAGATTATTATATTATTATTAGCATAATAAATATATAATATATAATGTTATCAATATAGCTAATTAGATTTTAGGTTAATTATATTCTTATTTCAAATATTTTAATTATATTAATATAATTTAATCATAAAATAAATATAAATCAATTTAATTGATATATTTATTGATATTAACATATTTTTTTATGTGATATTACATTTTTCAAATAGTTCAAAACTAATTTTACTAAACACTTCTAATATAATTAGTTAACTTATTAATTATCAATTATAAGCTTTAAGTTATTAATTAACTTATCAACTAATTGTGCCAAATGGAGGCTTGATAACTAAGCATTCATTATATTATTTTTCAAAAAAATCAAATTTTCTTAAGATTTTTATAAATGAAGAATTCTATAAAAGATTTAAACTTTCATATGTAATCTAATGATTTTGTACAAAATTTCCAATATTAAAACTAAAATTTCCTTTCATATTTATATAGAAGTTATTTTAAGTTAATGTGGAGAAAAAGTTAGATCAAAATAGTCTTATAAGATTAAGAAATTGATGAAAATTAAGTAAAAGGACCAAAATTATATAAGTTAAACATTTAAGGGAATCAACATAGATTATTTTAAATTAAAGCAATTAAGATCACCTAATTTATATTTTAGAAGATCAAAATTGTATTTAAACCTTGTATTTAGTCTTTAAAAAGATGATACATTTTATGTATGTTGCAATATTTTTTTTGCAAAAAATATAGAGAAATGGCCTTTTAACTATGAAGGATGATATTAGAAATGAATAACAATTTAAAGCTTAATGCTATTATATTTTATAAGGGTGAAAATGTTTCAACTTTTAATAATTGTAAGTGTATCATTATAAAAAATAAAGAGTACTAAATGTAATAAAACCAAAATTTAAGGAAGAAAATATAATCTCCCTTTGCAAATGTGATTGTATACTTTTTCTCAAATACTTTGAAAGATAGAGTTAAAGATAATTCTCCTTGTGTATTTAACAAAAACTACGTCTCCCTAGTTGTATATGTAGGTTAGATGATTTATCAAGAACTTGTGAGTTATTCTACTTATGACTCAGATTAATTTGGTTTATTTATTTAAATAAATTAAGTGAAGACTAATAAATAGATAAAATATATTATCATTAGGCTTAGTTTATAGGCATATCAAGCCAATTTATTTAATTACTAATATATTTATAAATGATATAATGTAATATATACATATATATAAATTATATATTTTAATATATATATATATATAAATCTAATTAGGTTATTAAACAATTTTAAACTTGAAGAGAGTCTTAATTTATTGGCATATTTGAAAATCTATTTATGTAAATAAGTTTTTAAATAAGTTAGCAGATTAGGTTAGACTTTTTTAATAGATTAAGTTAATTTTCAATTTTGATTTTATGTAAATTAATAGGTAGACTTAAATCAATACTTTAAAAAATAGGTTTAACTTTTTTTTAAAGTAAAACTTAATCACCCTTACATCCGCCCTTCTCGTATTTCAAAACCAACACTCCCTCCTTTAATAGGTCAGAAACATTTAATCGCAAACCCCAGTTGTTAAAATTCCATCAAAATAGGGGCATTCAAAGGATTATTTTGACCAATGAATGATCAAAATGTATATCCCTCTCATAATGTTTGAAGCACACAGCTAGCAAGCGCGTGTCATCTCTTTTGAGGCAAATTAGGGTCAATTTTGATTAGGTTTAACTTAATTAAATTTCTATTTTTCAGTTGAATTTAAATTTAATTTATTATTAATATAAATTATTTTTATACTATTAGTTATTCATATTAATAAAAATTATTAAAATTTTTACTACAGTTAAAATTTGTTAATTATCTTTAATTTTTAATAATATATCTTCCTCTTATTGATAATATAAAATATTTTATATTGTTAGTAAATTAAATTTAATCTCTTTTTAGTTCTATAAATATATATATTTATCTTTCTTATTTTTTAAAGCAGAGGAGGTGAATATATGTTTAAAATAAGAAAATAAAAATGAGTTTATACGAAAAGAGATATTAATATATATTTTTAAAAATGAAAAAATGTGAGTATAATTACACTAAATTTTAGGAAAAGTGAATGTAATTTATCCTTTTTTGTTTTTTCCATCTTCCTTTTATTTTCTTTCTACAATTTCTTGTTTTGTCATATATACGTCTCAATTTTCCTGTATGTAAAGTCAATTTTCCATTATGAATTAGTCAATATCCGCCCAATTTTGCAAATACATTTTTGTTATGTCATGTGCTTTGAAGTTTGTGCGCATCTTTTTTTAACTTCAAAGAAAAACTTGTATTTTCAAAATACAAAATCAATCTATGCGGCTTTCGTTAAACACATGGGACACCGAAGTATTTAATTTTTGACTGTGATTTAAAATTTAATAATAAAAAATTTAATTCATCTAAAATTCGATTCGCATGTACAATTATTTATGATAAATTGAATTCTAATTTTTTTTGGTTATTTTAGACAAGGAGTTAGAGATACTATTCTAGTTCTCCACGTCCTACTTTCATCACAGTAGGTGAGCAGCATCAATTATGATTAAATTGCGTGAAGAAAAAGCCATTTGCCTAACACGACGAAATCACTGCATTAATTTCCTCGTGAAGCATACATCTAAATACACGTAACTTATATATACATATATATATATATATATATACATATATATATATATATATATATATATATATATATATATATATATTGGTGAAAATATTCATAACATATTTAAAATTATAGTATAAATCAATTTTATATTATTATTTAGTTATATATTATTATGCCAATAAAAAATATTAAATTTTATTATTATTAAATTTTTTTAATTATTATTATTTTAATAATATATATTATTTTAATTCATTAATAATGTATGATATTTTACATCGATAACAAATCAAATTTATTGTTTCATATCCACGTATATAATTTTTTCTTGCACATATATCATTTTCGTGTGCACCAAACTCGTCCTAATCAAACAGATTTCACAGCTGGGAACTTGACTTAACTTTTTTATATATCATTCTTTCGTTGAATTAATAAAAAGTTTGCATGATCAAACCTGTCTGGCAAATGATACGAAAGTTCTTTTTATATTTTTATAAAAAGAAAAAATATTTTCAAATATTTTTATATTTTAATTTAATTGATAAAATTGTAATATTTTACGTACTTGTTAGTTGTCATAGCCAAAATTAATATAAATGAAAAAACATTTTAAATTTTTTTATAAAAATTAAAAATTTGTATACGTACATAGCATTTGAAACATGAAAAAGAGTACTTGTAAGTATGGAGAGCTTATTCTTTCAGCATTTTTGGGATATTATTGGTCCTCAAGTGCAAGAATTTTTGTTTCCTTTTTACGTAGATGATATTTATTAAAGTTTTTGAATCAAACTAATATCTGTTTGCTACTTAAAGGTCATGAACAGGAAACCATAGTGGACTATAAACCTATTAGTTTATTTAATGTAATATATAAGATTATACCCAAAGTCTAATTAATAGATTGCAAAAAATCATGGATGAGATCATTTTGCCTCGTTAAAATGTTTTCGTTAAAGGCAGATTGATTATAGATAATATAGTAATGGCTATTGAGTTGGTCAATTATATGAGAAAGTGTAAGAAAGTTTTTGGGTGAGTCTTGAAGATAGATTTCCATAAAACTTTTGATAAAATTCATTGGTATGCCATTAAACAGATCTTTGGTACATAAACTTTCCTCATCAATGGGCCCAAATAGTGATCGAGTGTATATCCACAATTTCATATCAAGTTTTAATTAAGGTAGGAAAAAATAGAATCCATCAAATTTGCTCAAGGGTTCAAACAAGGTGATCCCATTTCTCCTTATTTATTCATTCTACTCACAAATGTGTTGTCAACTATGATTCAACAAGTGGGGAAGGAATTAGCATATTCAAAGTGTTCAAATTATTAAGAATGTCGTTAAAATTAGTTGTCTTTTGTATGTTGATGACCTTGTTGTCTTTTTCAAAGAGATAGTTCAATCTTGTAGCTACATAAATGAAATGCTTCATATTTTTGGAAGTTGGTTAGGATTGCATGTTAATAAATACAAGTGTAAAATTTGGTTTAACACAAATATTCCTTAGAATCTTTAGGTAGAGTTGGCTAGCATTCTAGGAATAAAGTTAGTTTCAAGTGTTGGCAAATACTTAGGAACTTGGATTTGTGGTAGCAAAGCTAAAGCAAAATTGGTAAGGATATTGTGGAAAAAATGAGGAAAAAACTTCAAGGGTGGAAAGCTTGAGTTCTATCTCAAGCTTGGAGGCAAGTTTTATGTAAAGCAGCATTATAAAGTCTCTCCTCTTATCAGATGGTTACTACCAAATTAAGATTTAAGGATGTTCAAGAAATTGAATCCATTATTAGAAAAAAAAATTTTTGGGTGGGGGGGGAACCAAGTTTCAAATAAAAGGAAATTCCATCCAATTGCTTGGGACTTGTTAAAGCAACCCATAAGTAAAAAGGGACTTGGTTTCTTAAATTTAAGATAATTTAATGAGGTTATTTTAGCCAAGCAATTATGGATAGTCATTGCCATGCCTCATACATTACATAGTTGGCTATTTATTCTAGGTTGTGGTGAGGGTAATCTTGAATCCTTTGATAAAATCGAAAGAGGGAACTTGTGGAGATGGGGAGATAATTCAAAAATATGGAAGATTAATAATTGATAATTTGTTTTGGTGAGTTAGATCAGACATTTAGATTAAATTAGGAAGTAAATATTGGTGGCCTATTGCAGGGCTATTACAATAAGACACAATTTGTGTAGTAGACTTAAGGAATTAAACCACGATAGATTGGGATTTAGACAATGTCCAAACTAATTTCAATTAGAATCACTTGGAAAATATTATGTAGTTACCTTTATCAAAATTGGATAGCCTAGATTGGTTGGCTTGGCAAAAGGCTACTAATGGGATTTACTAGGTTAATCTATGCTATAAAATTCTTTATAACAATAGCCATGGTGAACCCATAATAGATACATTTCTTGGAAACAAGTTTAGAGACTCCCACTTCCTAGGAGAGTTGTTCTTTTGTTATGGAACTTATGCAATGAGGCCTTACCTTTAAAACGACTACTAAGGCAAAGGAATGTTCAACAAGACCTTAAATGTGTTTTATGTCAAGATCATGAGGAATCCTTTATGCACCTCTTTCTGAAATGTGAATTTTCGAAAGCAATTTAGTTTAGCTCTGCTTTAAACCCTAAGACTGATGGTATACACACCCAGAGTGTTAAGGCTTGGATACAATCTATTTTCCAGCAAGGCAATTTAAAGTCTGACTTAAAAACTACAAGTTTTATGCTAGGCTGCAATCATTCTTCATACAATCTGGTTCATGCGCAATGATATACTCCATAATGATTCTATGCCAGAGGTTCTCAGCACTCTCCAAATTATGAACCGCTAGAATCAAGAGTATATTCATTCGGAGAATGGAAGGATACCTAATAAATTAACAAGAGGAAATCCAAATCTGAACAATGGCATAGCAAATCAATCTTTCCTTCCAAGTGAACTACAGATTTTCAAAGGAAAAGGGCTTCGAATTTTCCTCATGTTCAGGAAAATTAGAAACAGCAAGGATTGGTTTTTTGTGAATCAATAATAATCCTAGACAATCAATTTCAGTTTGCAGGAAGCTATCATTACCAAGGAAGAGGAGGGAAAATCCAACGTGCAGTTGTTGCCACGGGGAATTTACTTCAAATCCTATGGTTAAAGATTTAAGGATGCCTCTTTATTGTCTCCAACGTTAAATTGATATATGACATCCTTAACTAGCTTGCTCATCGAGGAATCACAAAAAATCACAATATCATACAGGAAACCAAGGGTCTAGTTTGTCAGTATGCCGTTGTACAATCCTTCTATCATTCGAGGTTAAAGCTTTCATTGCAGCAGGTTATAGTTAATAAGTTAGGTAATGTTAGATTAGTAGTTAAATAACACTTGGTCTTTTATACTGTTGTAATTGTATTATTTTTCTGAGAAACATAAAAAAAAAAGTACAAAGAGCTTAAGAAATTAACTATTTGCCAATTTTGTATAAGTCATCAAGTCAAATGAAGAATTAGAAAATAAATAAATTTGTTGGGAGTGTAAAATAGTTTTATATTATTAGTCATTCATGTATTACTATACCATTAAAATGAATTTTAAAACTCTTTCGTTGAATTTTTTATTTTTTATTAAAATTTTAATTATGTGTTATCTTTTCATTCAATTGATAATATAAAAAAATTTCAATGAGAATAAATTAAATTTAATCTTCCAAAAATACCAAATAAGTAAATGTGCAAAGTATTCCTCATTTCAAGAACTCTGACATTATTTAACTTGAAAATCATGATCATATTCTTGCTTTTATTTGTTTTTGTTGTTTGCATTCATTTTTGTGATTGAGACAGAATAATTACCTTCATATTTATTATTTATTTACACGCCTTAAAGAAAGGCCAGGATTAAGTTATAACATTATCATGTCAATTTTTACATTTTATCAATTTAATCCAATTTCATTTACTTTGACATCAAATCGGTCCTACCATTAGATTGATATCAAATTAATCCTAAAAGATCATGTTAACATCAAATTAGTCCTAATTTTTATTTTGATATCAGATTAATCATATTATTAGTATTTTTGTTAGCAATGTTGAGTATTAGTTAAATTTGCTAAAATTAAATACAGAGTAATTAAAAGTACAAAATATTGAGTTGAGTCGTAAAATTAATTTTTAAGAGAAACATTATGTTTTTGTTTTTAAAGGAAATATTAATCCTTAACCATCTAATAATGATACTTAGAAAAATCAACTAATGAACCAAATAGTGATTGAATTCATTAGAGAGCAAAACAAATATTTGATAAAAGTAAGTTAGATTTTAAGTTTTCATAGTATAATAAACTAAGTCAAAAAAATTGATATTTTAAGCAAAATGTCTTAAACATTGAACCAACGAATTGATAGTACCATTTGCCATAATAGATTGCAATCCAAATAATTAAATCAAGATCTAAATTAAAAATTATGAACTAAATAACAAAAAATTTCAAAGTTTTCATCATCTATAAATGAGCAACACTAAAAATAAAAATCTTTGAAATGAGATTTGAAAAAGCTCCTATTAATTAAAATTGAAAATGAAGCAGTAGACTCTAAAAGCAACCCCACACAATAATAAATTGTAGAGTATCTTAGTATTTGAGATGATACTTTGTACTTTGTAGTTGCATCATTCAAAGCAACAGTCACACATTGAAAGTTTTGACATCTTTATAAGGCTTTATCCTTATTTAATTATAGTTAGGATGACAATAGAATAAGGATTTTACTTTAGGAGAGGTTTTCTTTTATATCTAATAATAAAAATTGGGGATTTCGTTTTAGATTGAAGTTTTTATTAGAAATTTTATTTTAGGATGAAAATGGATAAAGAATTTTAGATTAAGTGAAATTTTCTTCCACATTTAAATTAATGGAAAAAATTAGGTTTAATTTGGTGTCAAAATAATTTTCTAGGACTAATTTGATGTCAGTATATTGATAGGACCAATTTGATGTCAAATTAAATAAAATTGGAATAAATTAATGTTATAATAAAAATTAGAACTAATTTAATGTCAATATAATCTTTCAAGAATCAATTTGCCCATTTACTTATAAAAAATGGATTTGATTTTAACCCATAATCAATGTAAATTAATTCTATGTTATCATTTATGTGTTATTTTATTAATAAAAGTTATTAAAATATTCTTACTATTAGTAAAAATTATTTATTTTTTATTTAGATATCAAATTATTATTTACTGATAATGTAAAATTTTTTTATACTAATAATAAATCAAATTAAAGTTCTAATAATATTATAATGTCAAAAATCATGCGATAATTATTTTATGAAATATATACATCTAGTTCTTTTATTACCTCACAGTTTATATCTTTTAACGATGTGATGACACTTTATAGAGTTTCTCTTTTTTCAGCTTCAAAGTTTCAAATTGAGGATGTTAGGTCAATATACTAAATAATTTGTCACTTTTACTTAAAAAAAAAAATCTTTTACCTTGCATTACCATACATTAATTTCCATAATTAACAAACATAAATGTCATACTTTATTTATCAGTGGTAGGAAGCTCAAGTCTAATTATAATGATATTAATTGGTTACTAATTTGTGCATAATGTATTGTTTTGAATCCCTCTATCTTTATTATTTATCATATTTGAAAGAAATTTTTTATTTATTTTTATCTATCACTTTATAAATTCAATAAAATTTTAAATATTTTTCCCAATTTTTTCTTTAATAAATGCTTCATTAGTTTACACATTCATCTTGAAATATTTTAATAAATTTATTCTATTATAGTTCTCTCTCCATTCTTAACCGTATTGGACTTTATGCATTAAAATATCATCTTCCAATAATATAATCATAGCTTTATCCTCAACCCACTTGTATTGGCATAGTCATTAATAGAATTGTCAATTTTTGATATAATACAATAACTTGATACGAGCTTGAACTCTATACAGATTCAAATTGAGCTTATATGAGTTCAGTTTATAAATCAATTGACTCATTTAACACAAATAATAAATGAGTTGAGTTAGGATTGTAGATGGGTTAGCACATCAACTTATTTAAGAATTTATATTAAAATTTTAAAAATATTATTTTAAAAATAATTAATAAGTAAATCATAAATAATTATATGTAATATAAATATAAAATCTATATTTTAATAAAATGATAATAAAAGTTTAAAAAGGTATTTTATCAATGATTAAAGATGTTATTTGTGTAAAATGATAAGTAATTAAATTTAATAAATAATTTTATAATATTAATTTTGTTAATTGAAATTACTGAATAGGTTAGATGGATTGACCCATTTTAACACGTTTAATAAATGAGTTAATTTGATATGACACAACACAATTATTATTCAAATTGGGTTTGGGTTAAATTATTTAAGTTGTTATTAATTTTTGATACAATATGAACTCGGCACGTGAACACAAATTGTTACCCCTAGTCATTAGATATAAATGCATTAAGAATAGTTTAGGAAAGTTTAATAAAAATAAACATACTAAACTACTTTCTTAATATCTATAAAAATAATTAAATGTAATAGATAATAAAGGATAGATGAATTATATATTTAAATAAAAGGGATTACTAAGTTCTATATCCATACATTAAGGTTAGCAACTTCCAAACCATACCACTAATTTAATAATAGTAAAATAATAAATGATATTATAATTAATTTGCCACAACTAATAACTACTTCAATTAATGAGTGTATTTATTATGAATATGAGAGATAATAAGTTGAGTTGATTTAAATATTTTAAATTAATACCTTTCTATTAAAATTAAATATTTTTTATTATTTTATTATCATTAAATTTATAACATAATTTTATTCTTCAAATGACAAAAGTGGAAATTGCTATCCCTCATATTTGAATGTAAATGTTAGCAATCTCCTTCAATAAAAGGAGAATAAATTGGTGTGTATATATATATATATCTGTGTGTGTGTGTGTGTGTGTGAAAACTAGGACTAGTATATATTTGTCACGTCTCAAATTTGAGTGACTCAAGATAGCTATTAATCTTGCTTCATGTGACCTAAAACCAAAAAGTTATTAGTTAAATTTAGTATCTTATATATGTTAAAAATTTTTATTGTAGATCACATATTATTTATAAATTTAATTATTAATGTTAACATTTACTTTTGAAATCTAATTAAGTGATAATTAAAGTTACATGTTTAAAGTGGTATTTAAGCTCAATTTGAGTTGATTGGGTATGCATTCTATAATAGATAGGATCCATGATCTAACTTAATTAATTATATTAATAGAGTCCTTACTTTTCTAACCATAAATTGTTCTATATTCATCTCATTAAAATACATATAGACAACATGAATGGAAGGTTTTGTGTAAGGAATGATTTGCTTTCACATATTCTTTTATCTTTGTTGATTTTTTAGAGATAAATTTTAGGTTATAATTAATTATGGACAAAAGAAGAATTGATTAATTTCTAGTGGTGCAAAAGTTGCTAATTTTTGGAAAGAGAAGAGGCCATGGATTATTAGTGTGATTCACGTAAAGAGGTCTTTAAAATTAATTTCTTTTTTACTTACAAGATTAGTTGTCTATATGATGTTGCTTAAATTTTACATACCATGATTCATAATCATTAATCTAGTGAATTGGGTGAATTATAATAGAATTTTTCAATAATGGTATCAGATCTAAGTTAATTATGAACCATGATTGAGTTTTAGAGCAATTTTGTGAAAAATTATGTTATTTCCTCTCTTTGCCAAAAGTGAAACCCTAATATACTAATGTTGTTCTGGAGTAATTTGATGTTGCATATTGTCTGAACATGATGTGAATGTTTATTGCTATACTTTTTCCTATTTCTATGCACCATAGTAAATAAAATCCATGAACAACATGTTTTGTTTTTGGTATATTGTGTTTATATAATTAATATGAAGGATCTGGATGTTTTTATGCAACAAATATGGATTATAAAACTTAATTCATGATTTATTTGTGCCTATATATATTTTCACTCAAATTATATATGTATGCTTTTTATATATGTCAATTGCTAGAGAAAACATGCAAATACATATCAGTTATTCGATTTATACATGCAAACCTTGTATATAGTTTTGTAAAAGCTTGCATTTTTTTCCTTTTAGCAATATATACAATTTTAAGCTAATTCATTTGCAATCATTTTGTCTTATGTATATGCTTGTTTCTTGTCAGCATCATGTAATTATGTATGCATTCATAATGAACGTGAGGTTCACATTCTTTTGGGAATGCACATTTTAACTCTTGGCTATATTTTGGTGTTGCATATGAGATAAAAGTTTGTAAGAAATGTGCAAGCACTCAAGTAGTTGAAATCCATGAAAGGCACATTTTGTTTCTAGCAAGTTTTTCATGATTTTAATGCATTTTTAAATAATTGTGTGCATAAATAATTCCAAATATGTATATGGATGATTTTCTTATATAATATGTCATCAATCAATTATATGTTCAGAGCTAAGATGAATTTTTGGAAAAGTTGCATTTATTTCTTATAGGTTAAACAATATATATGCAATACTAGGATATATATCATTGTATCAGTTGTAGGGAAGAAAATCAATGTGAGTTTATTTGTTGAACTTTCTTAGTTGTTATACAAAATTATGTTTTTGGGTGTTTTGGCAAAGGTTGTTTTTCCTTAGAAACTTAGAAAAAGCTTTCTTTTTAGAGAAAAGTCAATTCTCTTTTACAATTTTTTTAAATTCATTTTTAACATATTTTAGAGTGAAATGATAAATAAGTTCAAAAATTATGATTTGTAGGGTAGATGTAATCATTTGAAGTTGAAAAATCATGCAAAATTGCTGTAGAATGTCTTAATCATTTTAAAATTTATTTGAATTTTGAAAATTTTAGAAATTAAATTTGTGCATTTTTTTGGATAGCATTTTGAGTGGGTCAATTATTTAAATTATTTTTGCAAAAGATTCACTTAGAGAAAAGTATTAATTAGTGATGGAAAAATTCATCGCTAAAATATTTAGCAATGAATTTATTTATGGAATAAGGATTATCGGTAAATCTGTGTGTAAATAGTTTAATTAGTAATAGAATTTTTGTATCTGTCACTTATTTTATGGCCCTATAATGAGTAAAAAAATAATAAAAGGAATTAGCAATGCATTTATATATTGTTAAGCTTTATACTATTGATGGGATTTTTGTTGTTCATTTCAAATTTAGTGATAGATAAATGCATCTCTAATTTTGTCATTAGATTGAAATTTTTTTGCAAAATTAGTAGTATTGTCATTCATAACTTCCATTGTTAATATGATAAATATTTGTTAATATTCTAGTTATTTTTCTAGCAAGGTAAACATTAAACATATTGTGTTATGTTAGGTTTTTTTTAAATATAAAATGCATTTAACAATTAAAATTTGGAGTTAAACTTTATAAAATAAAACTAAATATTAATATTTTATTTTTATAATGTAAAAAATCAATAAAATCTAATATTTGTACAAAAATTAATAAAATATAATATAAGAACAAAAATAAAATATATAAAATTTTAAAGACTACTGAGCCTAATTCTTGACATCTCATTAATGGTTGTCCTTTTAATGCTCATGTCTTTGGTCAGCTGGTAACAACAAAGATGCTGAACCATCCATCTTTACCTTCTAGAGTAGATCTATTAGCATGAGCTAGTACTTCTTAATAGCACCAAATGTAATTTAAAGCTATTGCTCTTAGGTTGCTCCTTTCTCTTATTGCCTTAAGCCCTTCATTTTACTACTTGATAGTGCTTTATGGTTGTTATAGCTTCAAGGCTGTGAAGACATCTAACAATGGTAGATTATAGCTTAATAAAATTGTGCACCTTTAATCTCATGCCATAAATATAGCCCTTTTTATTCCAACATTTATCTACTTTCATCTACATCAAGGTTTCATTGATCTGCATTAGGGAACCTTCACCATTATCAGTAAATACTAGAGAAGACTATGCCTTCACTATCCTAGAGTACTTCTCCTATAAAATTAAATGTGAAGATCAAACACTTTTCATAGATACAAACTATAATGTAATGTATATAATAAATAATAACTAAATCTTGCCTAAATCTTCTCAAATCTCTAATATACAAGTGCCTAAGTGCCTTTTGGAGTGCCATGAGTGTGAGTGTAGAGGAATACCTCTAGATTAATAGGCATTCGATTAATGCTAGCCACTTAAAATGTTATAACAAATAAAATAAAGTTAGTTATAGAATGAATAAATATGATAAAACTAAAATTTCAAGCTATAATTAATTAAAACTCATCATCTTCTTCTTATACTCTAAAATGGAGATGAAGTCGTTAATATGTAGTCTTTTTCCAATATTAAATGTCCTATTTCTTTTATGAGCTGTTTGCTTTCTCTTGTAGTTAGCATCTTCAGCATACTTCTTCTTGAGACCATTGAAAATGTTATTAAGCATATACTTAGGCTTCTTTGGTAGACCTTTCCTTGCATATTTATCATGCCTTTGTAATTGGCTATGACTTTATAAGCAAAATTATTTTTAATCATATACGTGGCCTTAAGGCTGCCCTTATATGTGGCCTACAAATATTGAGTAATAGAACTTAAATATTAATAATTGCTAAATAAAAATGTAAATATAAATACATAATGATTAAAATATAAAATATAAATATAAATACTACCCACTTCTTGAACCATTTATCTTTCTTCCATTCTAAGATGCTAGTGTAGGTGAGGGCTAACTTCATGAAACATCCTTGTATTAAACTTGATATATCCCTAATAGGATTATGAATAGACACAACAATCAACGTGTTTCTAAATACAACCAAATATAATAGTGCAAATTTATAGGCAAATGTTAAACATTTCATACAAATTAATAAAAATTATTACAAATAAATAATTGAATGTAAATCAATACTTACGAATTACCATCCGGATAAACTTAAATATAGTTATTAGTTAGGTCCTTACCCTAAGGATTTGTTGAAAGGTGTTCCAGATGTGGAGTTGAGTGCTATATAACTTATTAGGTGGGATCTTAGGTAAGAGGATTGGAAAAAGATAGTAAAGCCTGAAACTCTTACACATTTGACTATCAAGATACCTGCGGTTAGGTTGTGGGTATTAATGGGTTAGGATAGATAGTAGTGAAGGATGATGGAGCAACTAAGTCAATACCATGGCCTTTAAGCCCATGGTTACCATTCTTGCTAGAAGTAAATTTGCCAAATTTTTTTAATAATGACATAGTACCTTACAACCTTTGAGAAATGAAACAATTGATTAATAAATACTAACCAACTTAAAAATTAATTCTAATATTTATACTATAACTAAAATTGGAATCAAATTTCTAACTTTCCTAAGAATTAATTTCAATTTTCTAACTTAATAAGTAAGTACCAATATCATAAGTATACTATAGTTATTATTTTTCAACATACCATTACATATTTTCAAGATAACAATACAAACTTAAGCTGAGATAGGTATAATTATATTTGTAGAGCATATTTAAGCCCATTTAACAATAGTGGGCTAATAATTTATTTCCAAACTCTTATTTACATCACTAGTGATTAGTTTCTAATCATGCTTTAATATCATTAATTATACATAAGTGCTTGTATTATCAACATACCATTTCATATAAACTGATTTCAAGGGTACAAAAAAAAAACCAATGTTATAGATTAAGCAATGCCTCATTTGAGTTATGGATTCTAACACAACATATCATGTAAAGGCAAAATCAATATAAGGGTGTAAAAATCACAAAGCTTCCTTAGAAAAAAAAATGAAACATTACATTATGTACTTTAGGTCATAAGAAGTAAGGTTTCAAATGTAGTAATCAAAATTTTGAAACAAAAGAAATAGGAAAAGTTTAACTAAACTTGAATATAATGGGATAAAAGGCCTAAATATTTCAAAGTTAGTAGTATTAAATTTGTTAAAACCTATTAACTTACATGTTGATGATAATGGCATATAAAGACATTGTAACAATATGTAAGAAAAGTGCCACTCAATTGATAAATGAAATAACATTAATCTATAATTTACAATGAATTATTGGGATTGAAAATTATGGAGACTTTAGTCAAGGTGAATCTACTAAGTGATTACTTAATTAAACTACTATAATTTATACACTAAAATGCATAAAAGTGAACCTAATTTTTATATAAAGTGAAACATTATCATAGAAAGCGACTTAAAATTCCAATGTATAAAAGCTAACCCTAAAAGCAACACAACTTGAAATACAACTTTTAGGACTTAGTTTTTTCTATGATTATTTCATTAATAAAAAATTGATGCCCTATTTCTCCTAGTTTCTAGCTAACTTTCCTTTTCCTTAATTCCATTTTGATGAAAAGAAAGATATTATTTTGCAAAACTTTGGCACAATTTATGAATGTTACCTTTGTTATTCAGATGTAATTACACTCATTTAAGAAAGTTGATGATATTTTAATTATATTTTTTAATTTATTACCCTAACAAAATGGATACGTATAAAGTATGAAGAAGGAGAAAAGTTTTTTATTTATATTTGAAGGACTTTTGTAATTGCAATGAAAAGGGTATGGTTCCTTAATAGGTTTTGTATTACTTCAATCCTTTTCAAGAATTAGGCAGAAAATGAGAATGGGTGAAACTTCCACCAAAAAGGACAATAAAAAATGCATATATTCCACTTAACACTGTTATGTATGCAAATATATATATATATATATATATATATATATATATATATATATATATATATATATAATGTATGGTTCTTAGTTAATATAAGCAAGTCACATATATATTAGTGGTGTAACTTTACTCAAATTCAGAAAAGTCCTAAAAGTAATGATAATATATGGGAAAGTATAGTTTAATAATGATAGTATATAAAGACATCATGTCAATACAAGGGAAAAATACTAATGGGTTGATAAACAAAACAACATTAAAATCTAATTTATAGTGAGTTACTTAGGTTTAAAACTATAGAGACTTTAGTCAAGGTGAATTTAAAAAATGAATACTTTTTTAAATTACTGGAACTTATACACCAAAATGCATAAAAGTGAACCTAATAAAAATTCCATAAAGAAATTTTTTACCAAAGCAAAACATTATCATAAAAAATGAATTAAAATTTTAATGCATAAAAATAACCTTAAAAATAACATAAATTATAAATAACCTAAAATGTAACCAATTGGAGAAAACTTATAGATTAGAATAGAATATAATTGGATGTAAAACTAAGGGTGGTTAAAGCTAATGGTCGCAATAGTGGAAATAGGTGTAAGATAATTAAGGGCAATGACAATGATAGTAGGCAGAAGAGAAACTAAGAGGCGGAGAGAAAAGGGAAAGTGAAGGTTTGGCATTTATGTGATAGAATTAGCGATAGACTAATTTATTGATACAATACATTTCAATTATTAACAAATATTTAGGCATCCATCACTAATTTAAAAATAAATTCATTACATTGTTAAAATAATTCTAATTTTTTATGCAGAAGTCCATTACTAAATTCATCAATAGTAAAAAATAGGTTTTGTCTCTAAATCTTCCCGTAAAATTTATTAATCAATTTAAAGATAGATATAGTTTTAAGTTAGATAATTCTAAAAATTAGAAACATTAGCAATGAATATTACAATATCCATTGCTAAATTCATGTCATAAATTTAGGTTACATAAGCCCATATATTAATGGCAATTCCATTATCATATCTATTACTAAATACTAATTTTTTTTATAGTGATTGGGATTAACAATTAAGTAAAATTGTACAAGATTCACTAGAACAATCTAGGCCTACAACTAGGTGGAATGACCTAGATTGTAAAGCCATGAAAGCTAGAAGATAAGTTGTAGTGCTCTTCTTGCAAGCTTCACAAGCATAAGCTATATGTTTGGGACATACACTACCTTTTCGATGATAATTTGAGGTGGTGATTACACTGTTGTACTCCATTTTTTGAGCTTTTTCTATAAGTAATTTTTTTTCTTTTTTTTTAGAATTGAAATATTTTTATTAATTTTTATCCTTTTATTTAAGTATTTATTTGAATTTATTTTAAGTTAAAAATTTTACTATGTAATTCTTATGCCTTAAGCCACCTTCTATAGTTTTTGTACCTTTTTAGATGTTATATGATTATGTAATAATTTTATGTGTTATTGTTTATTGATATAGAAATTATAAAATGGTCATATTTTGCTATTAAATTTTATGTGATTAGGTACTACCTTTCATGGGACCAATTACATAAAACTTTGCCAATAAAAAATTAGGAAAATTATTTTAAAGTGTGTCAAGAAGAGGTTATATTAATGGTATTAAATACTTTTTTGGTATTATATTATTAATATAGTATGTGTGTAGAGTTAAGTATTATGTTTTTAAAATTTTTAAATACATTTTTGGTGTTAGGTTTTATGTGTTTAACATTTAATTCTTGTATTACATTCTAAGATCTTAAATATAATTTGATATTAAATATAATACTATATTAATTGCATAGTTTTATGAGAAAAATTTAAGTATGATTAAATTAATTACATGCATAAATGATTTGATTAAATATAAATGTTAAATGGGACTAATTATGATGAATGGCTTGAATTTTTAAAATTGTATTTGGTAATTACAAACATAGATATGATGATTATAGAAAAAAAATTTACTATTAATGCAAACTTGAGTGTAGAACAAAAGAAGAAGTATGAAAAATAGGCACAACCAAACCAAGTTTATTTGATGGTCATGAAATACACTATAAACTAGACCATTAGAGATAGCACCTCTGATTCTAAAGACACTAAGACTTTTTTTTATTCTAGTGGTGAAAAGTTTGCAAAATTTCATAAAGCACAGAAAGGTCATTATCTTCCATTACTTGAAAAAATAACTTATGACAGAGTCAATGGAGTGTAAAAACACATTCTAAAATTAATTAACTATTATAACAAGTTAAAGAGCATGAATATTAATCTAGAAGATACTTTTTTAATTTGTCAAGATTGAAGTCATAGTATCCACAATTTGATATTCTAAAAACTTCATATAGCACTCAAAAAGGTGAATACGTAATTAACGAAATGATATCCATTATCAGTTAAGCAGAGGAAGACATGAGGAAGAAAAGGTTTAGATGGTCAATCTTGTTTTTAATAGTTCAACTTTAGAACAAAAAGTAAGAGAACATTTCAAGAATAATTATAAGAGATTCTCATATGATAAGAAAAAAGGTCAAAAGAAAGATAACTACCTTAAGCTTAAGAAACCATAGTTTAAAAGAGATTACATATTTGTAAGAAGTATGAGTATAAGAATGTAGGTAGTTTCAAGTATAAAAGATGAGTAGAGAAAAGAAGAAAGATTTCAAGAAACTTGAAGAAGTTATGAAATAAAGAATCAATAAAACATGTTAGAGCTAGAGATGATTATTTAAATTTATGATCTACTTTGTACTAAAAACTTAAAGTTTTATATCTTTCATTTGGAAAACTTATTTTTTAAATTATTATATTTTATCTTAATGAATATTTTAATATATAAAATTTACTTTGATGTGTTTGTTTTAGGTACATTATTTAATGGATTATTTTGGTGATTCTGATTCAAGTTTTTCTTAATCCATTGAAACCTAAATCCTAAAACCTTCTCTAAATTCTTGAGTAACTATTCTTTAAAGAATGTGTTCAATAGTAGAAGCTATAAGAAGTTGTAGAAGGTAGGGGTTAGAGAGAAAGTGTAGTGATTTCACTGGGAGCATAAATTGACAAATCATCTTCCACCCTCCCATAGTCTAATCTAGTACAATCAATATAGTAAAAGAATTACAAAACTCCCTTGAAAATGCCTTATAAGTTTAAAGTGATAATTCAAAGTAGATTATAGTGATAAAATATAACTTGGTCTTATTATATAAGACTAGACATAGGATTAAGGTGAACTATAAATAATAAGCTAGTTAAAAATAAACAAAATTTTAAGTTTAAAAAAGTTATTCAAATGAACCTAAGGTTTCAAGATCAAGTTAATAGGCAAAATATTATACTTAGAAGAAAGATGTAGATAATAAAAAGACTTCCTCACATAGGTAGCTCATTTTAGTGGAAGCTAATGTCTATTAGAGATTAAAGCAACCTTCTTTGATGGTGACCCATTAAAAAAGGTATGAAATAACCATATAGTTTTTAAGAGAAGGATAAAGAATGTCTTATGCAAAAAAAAAAAAACTAAATAAATAAAGAGGTGTGTATAAACTATTGTATTTCAATGAAATCATAACCTCTCTTAAATTCAAAGAAAGTAATGTAGACAAAGGTATAATAATAAGTATGAGCGTTTTGGTTATTTTAGCTTTGCACAATGACTACATTTTCCTAGTCAATAATAAAGGGAACATATTGATTGAAACAAAGGAACTGAAATAAAAAAACTTAAGAATGCCTCCGTGTATAGATATTAAGGATTTTTGTAATAGGTCCCAAAAGCATTTGGCTTGTCTCGACAATCATGCTAAAAAGGCTTGCTATGTCACTATACTCTCGTATTTGTTTGTTGATGCAAAAGGATAAAGATTTTTTAAGGCCCAATGTTTTCAAAGTGATAAAGAAAATAAGTGATAAGGAATGTCTCATATGCATTAATCATAGATAACCTAATATGTGTTTAGGTTAAAGACACTAGATTGTTATTGATATGGTACTTGAGTGGTACAAATGATTACTTAGTAATCCATAAAAGATTAGGAGATCTTACAAATGCAATGTACTTAGACTCATTTAGTTGGTTCTCTAGGTGATCTTGAATCTATGTCTGGATACATGTTAGGAGGAGCTATATCATGGAAAACATTGATCATAGATAACCTAATATGTGTTTAGGTCAAAGACACTAAATTGCTATTGATATGGTACTTGAGTGGTACAAATGATTACTTACTAATCTATAAAAGATCAAGAGATCTTACAAATGCAATGTACTTAGACTCATTTGGTTGGTTCTCTAGGTGATCTTGAATCTATGTTTGGATACATGTTAGGAGGAGTTGTATCATGAAAAACATTAGGCAATCATTTATAGAAATTTCCATTATAGTGGCAAGGCATGTCGCATGATACAAATATGCTTGTAAAGTTATTTAATTAAGGGTTTTCCATTCTTAATCATTTATATTTATTACAACAATGTTGCTTCCATGGTCTTTTCCCTAAATAATAAAGATTTTGCCTATATAAAGGACTTTACTATGAAGTATCAATTTATAGAAAAGAGAAGATATGTGGGCATATTTCTTATAATTTTTCACAAATTGTATTCTCATGAATCCACTAACTAAAGGCTTAAAAGTTAAAATAAATTATAATCATATAAATAAAGTAAATTTGTCTAAGCTTTTTGGTGTTTTTGGTTAATAAGAGTTTTGATGATATAAACTCAATGTTATTTCAAGATATATTTAAACAAAATAGTTATAATGAAATATTTATGGTATTTTTATACATTTTACATGTATTTTGGATTACAACATGTTTTTAAAGATATTTAAATCTTATTTCATATTGTATTAAGAATATTAATTTTCACTAAGCATTTTAGGTGGATCCTAAGACCATTAGGTGGGAATTTATACAAGGTCACATTAAAGTTATGTACATCCTAGTATACATATTTATATCTACATTATATCCCTATCATGCACTTTTGGATATAATATTTTGCATTATTAAATGCTTATAATCTCAAGTAGAATGATAAGTGAAATAGTACCATTTAATATTAACATTAACTTTAAAATGGTCATTATTTATAAATTATGTGGGTCCTAATGAGAATTGTTGGAAATTTCTATTTTGGACTTTACTATATTTATAAATTTAATTTTTTAAAATCCAATTAAGTGACAATTAAAGTTATAGGTTTAAAGTGGTACTTAAGTTTAATGTGAGTTAATTGGGTATAAATCTTATGATAGATAAAATACATAACTTAACTTAATTAGTTATATTAACAAGGTCGTTACCTCTTTAACCATACATTATTTTGCATTCATCCTACTACAAAATAAAAATACAACATGAATAAGTGTTTTGCAAAAGAAGTGATTTCCTATGTAATATTCTTTTGTTTGTGTTAATTTTTTAAGGATAAATTTTGGGTTCTAATTAATTGTGGACAAAAGAAGAGTTGGTCAATTTCTAGTGGAGTAGGTATTGTTAGTTTTTGGAAAGAGATGATGCCATGGATCATTAAAGTGATTTAGGTAAAGAAGCTTCTAAAATTAATTTCTTTTCTATCACAACGTTAGTTGTTTATATAATATTGCTCAAAATTTTCATGCCATAATTAATAATAAGTGGTTTAGGAAATTAAGGGACTTATTATAAAATTTTGTAGCAATATATATATTGTACATGAATCTTACTTATAACTGAAGTGATGCTTCATAATATTACTAAAAATAGAAAGTTGCAAATATAATTAGATCAAGTTAAAAAAAATGTAATATGCTTTAAATTTCAATATAAATGATATTGAACATGAATGAACCACAATACAAAAGTATTGAATGGTCATTCTATTTCTGTTCATACCTAACATAACTATAAAATAATCATTTGATTTCAATCTCATTCTTATTCTTATTTAATTTTATTTCATTGTATCAAATGCAAAATTAATCTTTTATGAAGTTGAGCTTCTTTTATAATTATCCAAAGCTATATTCATTACTATAGAATTGTAAATAGACTTTGGATATTTAATGGATTATACATTTGATTTTAACTAACATTTAATCAAGTGTAGTTATATATTAGTTATGATATCAATTATATAATTAACATTAAAAAAGTTTTCATATCAATTTTTAGTAAAAAATCGATGTCTTTTCTTTAAATTTTTTTGGTATCTATACATTTTATATCAATTTATTTATAAATCATGTCAAATTTTTGTACTAAAAATCAATGCATTTTCTTTTAAATATATTTTTTACATTTTACATTAGTTTTTAATAGAAAAATTAGTGTGAAATGTTTTCATATTTTTTAATGTCAAATTTTTATTTTCTAACTAAAATATTTACAGTGAAAATTAAATAAATATAGCATCCCTTCAAAAATGTGTATTTTGAATTAAAAACTTTGAATAGTCATAACTTCACACTTGATTGCTTGTTTAGGGCAAATATTTTTTTAATTTTGTGTAACTTTTCAAGATTTATACATTTGCAAACTGCTTACTCTTGAAATCATACAAATAGTCATTTTCATGGAGTTTTTCAATGTTTTTGTCATTTCTCATTATTATTTAATTAGTTTTAGACTTCATTACAATATTTTATTAAATATATAATAAGTATTTAAAATTTAGATAATACTTTAATCATTATAAAAATAAAACTTAAAAACTTACATAAAAAATAAAAACATGGAAAAGGTGAAGACCTAATAAATAAAATTAAAAAAGACAGCTCTTAAATTTTGAACGAATGGTTTGGAATGTGACATTTGCCCCATATTTGATGTTAGGTGAAGGAGTATTGATAGCTCACGGATGTATGATAGAGGATGAATTGAGATTTAGTATTCTCTAATAGGAGTTAGATGGAGATAGATATCGAGTTTGGAAACAAATAAGAAAGAAAATGAGTGTGATAATGAGGAAAAATAAAAAAAAATATATGCTTTATTTATAGTATAAAAATGTCACCATTATCATGATTTTAGACATCAATTATTTTAGTAATCAATGTGAAAAGTATTACAAAAAGAAAAAGATAAGTTTCTTTTAATAACATCTAAGGTTTCCTTATATTTTCAAAAATATCATTGCTTGCATTACTTTAAATGTTAATTATTTTAGAAATCGATGTCAAAAGTCTGGTAAGAAAAAAATACCATAGTTTCACTACTTGAAGTCTTGTTATTTTCAATGAATTTTTCATCAAAAACAATAAAATTTTCATTGCTAATCTAGATTTTTAATGAAAATTTATTGTTGAAAATATGCTCATTGAAAATTTGTTTTTAATGAGTTTTTTTATTGGAAAATATTTCCAACCAATTTTTGCAATAGAAAATAGGGGACATATAAATTTAGTCTTTTTCAAAATTTTCATTGAAAATCTATTAGAAATAATAATTTTTTTAAAATTTCCTATAAATGTGAATAAAATATATAAAGTTGAAATTAATAAATAATTAAAAACTATTATTTGAAATTTAAAATTAAAAAGGCAAATAAATATCAAATATATAAATCATACAACTAAATATTTAAATACAATATGTTTAATGAAAAATACAAATATACAATCCATAAAAAAGAAGATCACTTGAAGCCCAATTGAAATCCTCAGTGGCTATTTGGGCTATGTTAGGAAGGAAGAGTCTAAGGGTGGGAGGGGCCATATGGCTATCCACTAGGCGCTTGCTTTGTGTACGTAATTTGTAGGTATAACGGTGAAAGTAATGACATATAAGGTAATAGCTATATAAAGGTAGGCAAGGTTGAGGGTTGCTATTATTACATTTGCTCCTTTTAGGTGGCTTTGATCTCTACCACGTCCTACCTAAGCAAGGTGATTCTTCCTTTAGGTGAGACACTTGAACCACAAGAATATACATAAAATATGCTATAACAGTAGAGGATGCTATTCTTTATGTTGTCACTTTTAACCCTAACCTATAAACCTGAGCTTTCTTTGTACCTTCAAATCTCTCCATTTACAAGTTAAGGCCAGAATTCTACCTAATGGATGATCTTCCCTCATCCACCCACTATTGCATCCTAGCCTAAGTGAACTCCTATTTCCTTTTCATAAAGGCTTTTTACATATAGTTGGATAATTAATTAATTATTTAAAATTGAAAAAAATGAAATTAAAAGATGTGAGCTTTTACTTATATAAAACTGTGTAGCTCTCAGGGACAGGCATTATGTGATGGTTCAACCCATTCACAAAAGAACTAACCTTTATCTTAGTAATCTATGTGTACAAGAATGGAAAAAGTTAATGTAATTAATATGATATTTGAAACTATATAAATTAACTAAAAACCTAAAAAATAGAATTTAGGATAAGTTACATATAATATTGAGTTAGTGTTTCATTATTGGAATAAAACCTCTAGTGTGCAAGGATGACTCTTGCCTAGTTACATCTAAAGCCATGTTTCATTTTGTTTTTTGGATTTTTAGGGAAGCTTGGGATTACCCTAGTAGTTGTAGAGTCACTCCTACTTTGCATCCTTCACCCAACTGGGCTAAATTGGTCTTTTTTTTCCTTTATCTTATCCATGATGTCCTTTAATTTTGTGGAACTCTTATGATTGAAATTTTTTCATATTTATTTTTTGTAAGTAAGGTTCTATATATAATACTTTTACAATTTCAAGAAAAAAATCAGAATTGTTAGCTAATAAGAAAAATAATAACAAATTAAATGTAATAATAATTAAAAAAACTAAAAAAATCCTTAAATTGATATAAAAAAAGCATCCATTAGGAAGGCTCTAAAATTGCTAGCTAAGAAGGCTATATGCCTTCATATTTATTTTTTATGATATGAGTAAGTAATTTAATAGCTTCATTATAAGGAAGAACTTGGTGTAAAAATTAGCAATAAAGTTAATCAACATATCATTCAATCTTAATGGAGGAATTCAAATAAACAAAATAAATTAAAAATGACTATATACCTGCTTTTATAGGGCATGACACTTTCCTTAGGGTCAAGAATGAGTTAGTTAGGGAGGATGTATATCGGATACTTTAGAAGAAAGTCCTAACATTATTAGAGAGGACCTTGTAGCCACAAGGGACTATTATTGCATAGCCTCGCTTGGCAAAAAGGCTATGATATTAGTAGCTAGGTATCCAATAATATTGGATGTATGCACAAATGTGCACTCATGAGGAGTGCGAACGAGTAATGATGACTCACTAGTAAGAGTAAGATTGCCTCATCCTAATTAACCTCTATTATGACTTCATCCAGTTATCTATTATTAATAAATAAACCCTTATAATTGAATAAGCACAATTGACTAACATTTAAAATTAATTATTCTAAATAAGTAAATATATTAATTATGTAATAGACTAAATAAATTAAATAAATATTTCTAATTAATTAATAAATAATTAACTAAATAAAATTAACTATTCTAATTAAGTAAATAAACTAATTTAATAATAAATTATTCTAATTAACTATACAAAATTATCTAAATATTTAAAATTGTTGAAACTAAAAATTTTTTATAACAAAGCATACAATGTAATAAATAAAATTACCTAACAATTCAAGGTAACAGATTAAATCAAGTTTTGCATAGATTTGAGAATAGTAAAGAGTAAATAATGTACCTAGTCATAAGCTCCATGAAATTGATAGTGCCGCATTGTAGGAGTAGGGCTTCCTCTCTCTCTCTCTTTTTTTTTATGTAGCTCTAATAGGATAAATCAATGTATTAGATTAGGAATGAAAAAGGGATCCAACCAATGTAAGTAAACCTTAACAAGCTATCTCATTATAGGTCAGTAAAAGTACAATCCTACACTTTAACCATTAAATACATTAATCTAATTAGGTATTCATACGACTATAAAAGTTAGATCACTTTTAATATTAAGCATTAGAAAATAAATTTCTTAAATCATTATTTAACTAGTTTTATTAGATTCAAAACACTTATAACTAATAGTAACCTATAAAAATTTTAACATTCTTTCATTTGGATAATATTAATTGTAAAGATTTTATTTTAAAATATTTTATATAAAAATGACTCTCAGATTGAATATAAAATTTAGAATATATGATCATGATTTTAAAAATAAACTATCCAAGATATGATACCTGAAACATAACTTACTTTTAAATAACTTATAATATCAAATCAAAGCAGTAATTGCATTATTATCAATGCAAGACCTTTGATGATTATATATATTATTAACTATTTAAAAATTAGACATTAATGTGAAAGTATAGCAAAAAAATAGCATTAAAAGCATAATCTAACAAAACATACTATTTTTCAACTCAGCTCTTAATGATTTTTCTATAATAAGCTCAATACTAGAAATTTTTTAGTAACAACATAGTTAATTATTACAAAATCTTAAAATAATGTCAATTAGGAAACAAGCATCAAATCCTGGTGCTAGCGACTAATATTGATATTTAGTCTTTATAAATTTGTCACCAAAATGTTTCTGAGTTTCAAAATAGTATTAACTAATAGTTAAACCTATAACTCAAGAATTAATGATCGTTACCAAATCTTAGTCTTCATAAGGTATCACATAGGAAAATATTAAACTTGATACCCAGCCTTTAAAAAAGTAAGTCTCATTATCTCAATATGGTGTCAATAAGAGACCATAAATACAAGCTTAGGATCAAATGACTAGCACTAAATTTTAATCCTTATAGTTACAATAATTGGTATATTTCACAATATAGAGATAAATGTATTGATAAAAAAATCATAAATTGTATGTTTAAATGCACAATAATATACTAATATGATCAAGGACAAATATGAAAATGATGGACAAAATAAAGATTAGGAAGTTATGTAATAATATATATGATACATGCACCTTATGTATCAACAATCATATTATGATTATAAACTGAGATAAAAAAATTCTATAATATACAATATAAAATTCTCACTAACCAAGCATATTATAAGAAAATAAAATTTCATGCTTATATCATAATAGACTTTTAAACATTTTATAAAGGTAAGAACTTTGAACTTTGATTTGAGAAAAACCAGCATTTAAATTTCATATACATATCTCAAAGGTATGTAGAATTAAGATTTCTCAATTTATTTACTTTAATATTACCAATAAGAAAAGAAAACACATTATAAGGACAATGATGCATTTTTTTTAATTACATCAAATCTTCACATTAGTTAGAGTTTAATCTAATGTTATGAAATTTTACTCATGTTGCAAAATGTAATGCTTATGTTTAAGAGTTTATTTTGATTAAAGATCATTTGATAATATTTAAAATTATTTTACTTTGTTAACGTGTACTAAAATATCAAAATTTGCTTATATAATTTAGTTTGTAAGAAGATATATGTTATTACATACATTTGCTTGTCAAAAAATATACATGATGAAGAGGTTGAATTTTTCTTGAGTCCTCTTTTTTGTATATAATTTTTGAATTTTGAAGTAATTATTTTTATAATCATATTTTCCAACTAGTAGTAATAAATTTCACATATGAGTTTACATGTTCTCTAGGCATATTTAAAATAATTTATAAACTTCTTAGCATAAATTGTGAATCCAATTTTTTTTCTTTTCTAGGTTTTTTTTAGTAGATGCTTTTTGGTTAAGTAATGTATATTGCTACCATGAGAGTTTTCTAAATTATTATAAGTTAAGACTTTTATTCACATTTTGTTCAAGTGGTTTTTAGAAATATGTTCTAAAAGCTCTTATTAAATTAACTTGATATCAATCATGTTGCTATTCTTCTTAAATTATGTAGACTACTCATATGAAAAATCAAAGATAATAATATAATTAATTTATTTTAAATTATTGATTTGTTCTTAACAAAATTACAAAATATTAGTATTATAATGACCTTTATGCAATTTCACACATAATAAAAAATGAGTGTCATGCTTATATATTAACAATAATTTTTAGTAAAAGAGAAAGTTCCATTGAAACAATTATTCATTTCTATTTTAGGATGCCTAAAAATTAAATATAAATAGTTTCCAAAGGTCAAACCAATATATTATCAATATCAAAGTATATTTTCTATGAATTATCTTTTATATATATATATATATATATATATATATATATACTCTAACTCATAGTGGTTTAAAATGTCATAAGATACTTTGTAATAGATAATTCACATATGTAAGTAAATTATAAAAGCAACATTTTGTTTATGTCTATAAAAGTGGAACATGATATTATCACTAAGATAATAAAAATCTCAAAAATAAAAAAAATTATTTATAAAGATTATATAATTTTAAAATCATGTAAATATAAGATAAAATATTTGTGTTTTTAGAAAATGCACATCGAAGACTTGAAAATGTGAGAAAATTTATATTCTCAAATCTTATTTAGTATCATAAAAATTATACATGAAATTCATCACAAAGAGAATATTATATATAAAAAAATCCATAAATGAATATTTAATAATACATTACAAAAAATTATTATTGTCAAAGTTTGATGCAAAAAAATTAAATTTTTTATCCAACCATAATTTCAAAAACAAAATAAAATTTGATTGTACAATTTGATTTAAAATTTAAAATTTACATAAAATTAATTTCATAAAAATATACAAAAATATTTGTAACTTTGATATTACTAATGAGATAAGTAATTAATCAATTAAAAAATTAATAAAATAATTTATACATCAAATATAATTTTTTTATTAATAATATAAAAAAATTCCATTCTAAAAGGGAAAAAATTATGTTTAAGTATATTGTACCCTAATGTCAAATAACAATATAAAATTCAATTCATCAATTTGTAATAAGAAGTCACACAACAAAATATGACATTTTTGTAAAAAAATTTTCATAATAACTTTTCAAACAATGAGGAAATTGAAACATTTCGACAAATTCTCTAAATGTATAATAATTAAGAAAATATTAAATATTAGTAATATGCACACAAGAGTAGTAATCACATAAGTATATATATTCCCTTTTGGGAAAAACATAGAGTATGTGCTTGGTTACTCTCAATTTTGTTAAGTTAAACATTTGACGGATAATTTGGTGCTTAGAAGATTTTTCTCACATTTCTGAAAATATTTTAAAAGAATATAAGATTCATATGTTTAGTTTAACTTTTAGAAAAATATTTTTGAGAATGTTCATATTTCTAAGGATGTTTTTAACCTAATATTCTCCAAAATATTTCCATGAGAGAGTTGGATATCATACATTCTCATAACATGAGAATGTTTTAGTAATATAAATAAATTATTTTGCTTATCCTTTCATCGAGACTTTACCACTATTAACACATCATTTCATTATCACTTATAATGGTTCATCACTATTGGTCACCACTTGTTACCATTAGCCATTGCCTTCTATCACCTCATCATCAGTGACTACAACCACTACCATCTATTGCTAATGGCCACTGTTAGCCTTTATATATTCTCCAATAATCACTACTAGCCACCACTTACCCTTGATGACTACTTTTAATTACTATTCACCATGAATGTTTTCCATTGCCACCAGCCCATCATTAATGAACTTTGTCAACTACCACACATTATTAATGACCTATTACTAGCCACTACTCACCATGGGTTATCGTCAGTTGCTACCATCTATCACTAGTGACCTCCATCGGCCATCATTCATTATCATAGACCATTATTGGCTATCATTAACTATCAATGGCAGCTGTTAATCACTTTCCACTATCACCTATTATAGTTAACCATTTAATTTTTTGATAAGGATATTTTTACTAATATAATGATATTTTTAAAAATATAAAAATTAATTATAGTGTAATATTATAACTATTATAAGAATATTTTTAAATAAATCAAATATAGTAATATCATAATCCTAAAAATATTAAGATTCTCAGGAATGTATGATTTCACGAGCTAAATGCCACTTTATAACCAAGTGATAAATTAAAGTATTACTTACATGTTGGAAAGATTTTAATAAACATATTTATTATACAATCCAAAAGAAATAATATTGAAAATAATAAGAATGTAACTCTTAATTCATAAACATGTTATAAGAGTAAGTTACATCATTGCAATCTCCCTTTCAAGTAGAGAATGCAACATGTAAAAAACCTCTTATTCATGAAGTTAATAAAGAAAATACTATAGCATTAAAAACCTATCTCCTTTGGGTGGATAATTTTTCAAAACTAAAGCAACCATACTCCTTTAGGTAGTTGTTGTATGCAATAATTATAAAACAATCTTGAATAGCATAATTTGAAGACTCTGTGAATCAATATGAACAATCTCATTTTGGTGACAAATTACTCATGATAATCTATAAATCTTCTAAAAATTCAAGATACACAAAATTGTTCAAAATATATTTAAAATATTTTAAATTAAAAGTCGCATTCTAATTACTTCAATATTATATATTTGACACATACACTTACATAGCAAATTATGTAATATAAAGTATAATTATTCATTTATTTATGCTACCATTAGATTAAGATTAATATGAGAATAAATTTATAATTTTAATTAAATCTTTTTAACATTTTTTAGAAATATAAATTAATTTAAAAATTAAATTAATAATATCCAAAATAATATTATTATAGTTAAATAATGCATTTTATTTGATCCATGTAAGGCTTATGGTAAAATAAAATTTTTATAAACATAAACATCATGTGTGAAAAAGATAAAAAGACTTTCATAAATACCATGTGTTTAATGAAATATATTTATGACAAAAAAGATTGTGTAAAAATAATTAAAAAATATAATATATTAATTTTGGACATTTAAAATATCATTAATCATACTTAAGAGTATATAATATCATTACATTCTTTATTTTGAGCAAATAATGTAATATGTAATGATCCTTCTAAAATTAGAGTAAATTAGGATAATATACTATTATTATAAATATTATCTCATTTTGAAAGATAAAATATATAATAACATAAATCTAAAAATAAAAAATGCTTTATTAAATCAATTGCTAATTACAATATACAACAACCCCTTTAGGTAGATCATTATATGAAATAATTTAAAATTATTTTATTAAACTCATTTCTAATCATAATAAATACTTACCCCTTTTGGGTAAATAAATATATGAAATAATTAAAAATTAATTTTGTAAATATTTATTAATAGGTTGGAGGTTTATGAATCAATATGAATTAATTTTACTTTAAAGGTAATTATCCAAATTGACCTATAAGTATTCTAACAGAATTGGGATATTAAAATTAAGTCTATTAATACAAATTAAATTATTGAAAATAATAATAATATAATCAATCTATTAAGAGGTGCTAAACAATATGGATCAATATTGATCATTAAAATCATATTACATCAAAATAAAATATTAAAATTTAATTAATTTTAGTACAAATTGTTCAAAAATAAGTAAATTTTCTTATCTTTCTCTTAACTTTAATAAGAGAGTGTGTATTTTCAAATTGCAATTACGGAGAATAAAATCACCAATATGAAACAGATTAAATATTTTATTTTACTATTTAATATTTTTAATAGCTAAAAAATGAATAAATATATAATAAATAATTTATACAACAAATAAATTAATTAATCAAAAAATTATTTATGATAGCAAAATAAAAATATTGCAAGCCATGCTACTTATGCAATATGCGATATATGAAAAGTGGCATCAACCTTTATCTTTACTTTGACAAGCAATAACTAACCCCATAGTGAAAATAATATATATATATATAATGCTAAAGGCTCAAGCCCTATCTTAATTTGTAAGCAATAAATAGTCTAATAGTGAAAACAAAATAAAAAATAAGGATGAAGGTTCAAACCTCGTCCCACTTAGCTAAAAGGCATGCATTTTATCACCAAGTCAAAGAAAACTTCAAGTAATGTTTTCATGGAAAAACAATAAGAAGATAAATGGTACTTGGTCTCCATCATCATCACATCACGTTTGCCATTAGCATCTAATCTTGAAACTTCACTAACGAATTTTAAGGCAAAATCTGTAAGATCTCATCAATGTCAAACATCTTCCATAATCAAAACTCAATCTAGGAGAAAATCAACACTTGGAATTTATAATTCCAAATCGCCATTTCAAATTCAGCATTATGGACAAAATTAACAAGAAAAAGAGTTAAAAGTAGCTTCTAAATACACATCAACTAAGCAAACTAATTTCATATTATGAATGAGTAAATTATATAGAATAAATTAGATGAAAATCATATTGAGCCTAAGCAATTATACTAAACTAATATTGTTAACTTAAGAACCATATTTATGATGAACAATTTTGAAGCATTTTTCCAAACTATCCAATGAAATAAAAAAAAAACTTTCAAAATCATAATATTAAGGTATGTTCATCATTCAATCAATTTCAAGAAAAACATAACAATTTCCAAATTTTGTAATTTTACAATTATGAAATTATTTGAAAAATAAAATTATTGATTATATCCAAACTAATAAAATAATGAAATTAAAATAGAAGATAATTTCAAGTAATTTAATAAAAAAATTAGATTAAAACAAGTGAAGATATAAATATATAAAATAGGAATCATACATATTAAATCAACTAGATTTATTTTTTTAACTTGTTTTCTTGTATTAACAAAAATTTAACAACAAAATATCATGAAATCTAATTTCTTCATAGCAAGGATACCAAAACCTTGTAAAAATACCCTAATAATACATCTAGGTAGTAAAAACATGCCAATAAAACCATCAATCCAACATATTTTAATGGATATTCAAAAAACTTTGATCTCAAATAATCATGAAATCAAAATTGAAATAAAAAATAGTGAGTCAAAAGCTTTCCATTGACATTAATCTATTAGAAAATGGAGAATTCAAAATTAATAATAGATAGTAATTATCATTAGGTATTTTGTATACATGATAACACATAATTGGATCCTAAATCTATACAAGGTGGCTTTATACCACATGTAAGAATTTAAATTAAGCCTTACATAGAATTTAAGACATTAGAGAATAAGTGGAAATGTACTCATTCATGTCCTTCCTAAAATTGATAGTGTACCATCATAAGTGTAAGACTTTTGTGCAGCTCCAATAGGATAAGCCAATGTAAGCTATGAGTAGAAAAAGGACTTAGCTAATGTAAATAAATCTTAACAAACTATCCCATCATGAGTCAGTAAAGGTACATGTCTTCACTTTAATCACTAAATACATTAATTCAATTAGATATTCACAAGCCCATAATAAGTAATAAATCACTTTTAATACTTGGCTTTAGAAAATAAACCTCTTAGATCAATCTTCAGCCAATTTTATCAAAACCACACTTATTATTAATAATAACCCATGAAAATTCGAACATTCAACTAAACAACCTAAGTACCTAGACCTTTCTAATTAAATATTAACTAAACATTTAACTAAATTAAATAAATTAAACATATTATTCTACTTAATATATAAATGAAACTATCAAGGCTTTAGAATTAACTAAACTAACTAAATTACTATAAGTAAATGAAAGATTGTAGGCCAAAATTGCATAAGACACTAAAAAAATGTAAAAATTAATTCTTACAATTAGTAATCAAAGTATTAGGAATAATTTATTGTTTAGAATTTACAAATTTACTTCTAAATTGCAAGAATGAAGGTCAAAAAACTTTTAAAACTCCAATGTATGCCAAGAGAATTTTAAAAAGTCGGGGAAAGAGATTACGTGTTATTTCATAGTATTTGAACTTTTCAAAGGATTTTCTATAAAAAAAACAATGAGATTTTGAACACAAAAATTTATGCCATGTTTTTGATAAATTTTTGATTAATTTTTTTAAAAAAATTTAGATGGAAATAAATCCATTGGAAAAGCGAAACTTTTGAATTTGATTGTGCATTTTTTGATGGATCTCTAGCATATTTTCAAATTTATTCCAATGGACCAAATTTGTTAGACATGTCAAAATTTCTAGTAGTGTTTTAAAAAAGGTCTAAATTTTTTTCATATTTTTTACAATGTCACTACTCTCATTACTTCAGATATTAATTATTTTAAGAATCAGTGCCAAAAATTTTATAGAAAGAAAAAATGATAGTTTTTTTTAAATCTATATCTAAAATTTTTCCATATTTTTAAAAATATCACTATTTCGACAATTTTAGATATTGATTATTTTAAGAATCAATATTTAAAATTTCACAAAAAAAAGATGATGAATTTTTTTTAAAAAAAATGGACATCTAATTTTTTTTTATATTTTTAGAAATGCTACCACTTTAACATATATGTCAGTGTTCCTTTTAACTTGTGTGTATTAAGCGACATCATTTTCATTTTTTGCACTAATGATTCACTCCTTAAATTTACGTTGTTTTCATTTTTTGTTGAAGTGATTCACCTCCTAAATTTATGCATATATATATATATTTATTTATTTATATAAAATTTTGATAGAAAATATTAATCATAAAATATAATTATAAAATATTAAGATGACAAAAATTTTTTTTATTTAATTTTAAATATGAAGAATTTGAAGAAAATAACTTCCTTTATTTGAAAAGAAAATTTGCTTTTTTTATCATCATATTTCTAGATATAATTTTTTTAACTATCAATATAAGTAGCATATCACTTTTTTATTAATATATATAAATGATATTTTTCCACAATAAATACTTTCCAATTAAATAAATTGAGCCTAAATGTATACTTATTTTTCTTATTATGGAGAAAGTGAATATATATTTGAATAAAAGTAGAAGGAATACAAATATATTATATATAAAAACAAGGTTAATATATATTGAATTTTGAAAATAAAAAGTTTTGAACATGATCAGAACAAATTTTTTTAAAAGATAGTGTAGTATGCTGTAATTTTAATATAAATGATATTGAAATTTAACCAGAGCACAAAAAGAATTGAAATGTATTTTCCCCAGTTGGGACGTCCTTATCCATAATATTCTTCGCGCTGCTAAAATCAAACCTAACAATTAACAAGAAACCTGCTCCCGTTGACAAAAATGCTTGCGAATTGGCATCGAAAATTCCATTCCAATAATACACAAAGGAAGCTGCTCCCACGTCAACAATTTCACACTTCGCCTTCCGAGGTTCCAACAAACATAATTATTATTAGCATTTATATTTTAGTCTTTCACAAAATGTTGCTATCAGTGATACCCAAAACATTATAATGTATCCAATATTTTTTTATATTCATATTATTCTATTATGTTTATAAAAAATCTAAAATACAGGACAATATTTCATGCCTTACTAATATAAATATAAAATAAACTCATTGGTACATGAAATTTAATTTCTATTCTGTTTTCTCATTCCCTCGCAAAGCCAGCTTTTTTTTTTATTTTTTTCTCCTATTGCATTTCACTCTTAAAAAGTCATCAATTATAATTTATAATCATTGACATTTTAAAATTATAATTAAAGATAATTTTAAAATTTTAAAATATTTATAATCATTAAAAATTTCAAATATAATTATCACTTTGTAATTTATATAAAAACTATATATAATTCGATATGTTTTTAAACTTAATATTAGGTAATTGCAATATATATTTAATTGATCATATTAAATCATTAATTTGTAATTCGTGTAAAAGTAAAATATGATCAAATTTGTTTTTATACTTAATAATATGATATTACAATTTATAGTCATTGATTTGATTATATTATAATTACTAATTTGAAGTTTGTATAAAAATCAAATATAATTAAATATTTTTATAAATTTAATAATATATTATCACAATTTATGTGCATTAATTTGATCATATTATAATCATATGTGTGTTTTAAAATTAATAATATTTTATAGCAGTTTAAAGTCATTGCTTTGATCTAATTATAATATTGAATTTGCAATATGTATAAAAATCATATATGATTAGATATGTGTTTCCAAACTTAATAATATATTACTGTAATTTAGAGTTATCAATTTTATTACATTATTATCATTAATTTTCAATTCCTATTAAACTTAATAATATCTTATCGCAATTTATGGTTGACATTGATTTTATCCTATTATTACAAAAAATTGGTGTACAAATTGCATAAAAATTAAATATGTTAAGATATGTTTAAAAAACTTAATTTTTTTTGGCAACTTATAATTGTTAATTTGCAAACGCATGAATTGATTTGCAATTCATATAAAACTTAGACAATTTATACATGCTTTATAAATATTTATTATAGAATTTAAATTTGATTTACTATTTGTATCAAACATTTTACATTATTAGTAAATGAAGAGTAAACACATTGTTAAAATAATAATAATAGTTAAGAATATTTTATGACAGTAAATTAATTTTAAGAATTTTGTTATTAAATATATTTATTTCAACATTATTATTTGGATTTCAACTGTCTAAATAAAATATTTTACATTATTGGTGAATGAGGAGTAAATGCATTATTAAAATATTAATAATAGTTAAGAATATTTTACAACAGTAAATTAATTTTAAGAATTTTATTATTAAATATATGAATTTCAACATTATTATTTGTATTTCAACTACCTGTATAGAATATTTTACATTATTGGTGAATGAGGAGAAAACGTTGGCCAAAAAAAAGAGAGGAGAAAACACGTTATTAAAATATTAATAATAGTTAAGAATATTTTACAACAGCAAATTAATTTTAAGAATTTTATTATTACATATATGTATTTCAATGTTATTATTTGTATTTATATAAAATTTTTTGTCTCTTTAAATTTTTACATTCCTTTTGTTAGGTTGTTGTGCATAACCTCCTCAAATTTTATTCTTTTATTCTTCTGCATTAATCTTAAGTAGAGTTATTACAAATTAAAGGGTTTTTTTATCAATCACAGTTCCAACATACAGTATGCTTCATTCTTTTCCACTATTGTTCTATTTTTATTTATAATTTTAATTTATAGAAAATCCATATATTTTGTTTAAATAAGTTTTGCTTCTCCATGTTAATATTTCCTAATATTGTTATTCTTGCAATGACAATATTCATTATACCACCTTTTATAATCTCAATGTTAGCATTCACTTCTTCACTTTCCATTTGATTATACATTTATTTTTTTTTATTAGAAACTATGCTTATGCCTCAACTTTTTATTTTATCTTAATTTTATTTTATTTTTTAAGTTTAGTATTATTCTCTCATTCAAATATTTAAAATTTAAAAAATCTGATTTTTTATTATAAATTATCTTTAATTCAAATTAATTAGATCTGCAAAGGTTACATGCTAGTTTATATAATACAGGGTAATAAAACAAAAATCTTATTTTTATTTGATATAATTAAAAATAAAATTTCATCTCTTTTACAGATGATTTTTTTTAATGATATTTGGGTTTAAATAAAAAGGAATTTTGATTATGAAATGGAGCTAATTGCCCCAAAGAGAAAACAAAAGAAACTATCACAAAAAAATCAACTGTGGTACGCTGATCCCCATCATTTCAGCTTGAATGAGCAATGGGAGATCCAAAGTTGGAAGCAGAATTTCCTGAAATTCTATTGGCAAGGAGAAGCTATAGCTGGCTAGCCAATTAGCACACCCATTTCCTTCTCTGTAATGGTGAGAAATCTTTAAATTCCAGTTCATTTGAAACCATTTCTTGATGCGATTAAACAAGTGCAGTCCATTGCTTGAAGGCCTCCTTACCCCAAGCAACAAAGAAATAGACCAGGAGTCACTCTTAATCATCACATGTTTGAATCCATTCGTACACATTAGTTCAATACCAGAGAGTATTCCTCATTTCTCAGCTATGAAAGCATTGCAACATCCTATGTTGAAAGCAAATCCCTTTATCAATTGCCCCTGATCCCCCCGAATAATTCCTCCACAAGCAGCCTGTGCATTAAGCCCTTTGACAACACCATCAGTATTAACTTTCACCTAAACATTTGGTTGGGACCATTGCACGTGAACTTCCTGTTTATGATCAGGCATTCGAAAAGAGCTTGCACACCATGCTTCCATTATTTGCGTGGCATTTTCCTGACACACTACCAATGGCTCATAAGGTCTATGGAAATATCCTCAAACAAAGCTTTATTACGCCACTGCCATAAGAACCAACATATGACTCCAAAAAGCACTCTCCATTCCAAGTTATTCTTCTTGTGAAGGCTATTAAAAAACCAAGTAGTTAAATCTTCAGTAAAGATGGTGGCTTTATCTATCTTAGCAACAAGATTTCACACCCCTCGTACTCTAACCCAATCTCTCAGCTCGTGAATATCAGATTCTGTTGCCTCACCACAGAAGTAACATGAGGCATTGCCCTCATTCCACCTGGCCAAAATATCCCGAGTTTGGAGTCTACCATGCATGCTTTGCCAAAGAAACATTTGAATTCTGAGAGGCCCTGGCCCTTTCCAAATGGTACATCAGTTTACGTGTTCCATGTTTGGAGTGTACGTGCAAGGGATTTCATATGCATTTCTAATAAAAAGAAACCATCTGCGACGCCCTCCATTTTGTAATATCTTCTCCATCATTTCTCTTAAGAGGCAAAGTGACCTGTAAATTATCCAAGATATGCCCAAAGAGAAAATTTTGTGGCCTGCGGAAGTCCATCTACCAGACTCAGTCACGAGAACTCATCAACGAGAATCGGATCTGGAGATTGCTGACTTAACCTCAAGTCTTTATCGAACAATATGTTAATCCAGAATTTAGTTTACTGGTCATTTGACTCATTTCCTATTTCCCATATATTATTCTTCTCGAGAATATGCCATAAATGTCCCACCCCTCTCCAAAGTGCAAAATCAATTTTTTTTGCATGTAAACTAGTTGTATAAGTCCACTCCACGATCATATTTACCTCGCAAAACATGAACACAGTTCGTGAGGCTTGGTAATCAGATTCCACCCCACCTTGAGAATACAAGCTTCATTCATGTTATTCAGATGTCCAAATCCCGGGTCCCCAAGGTCTTTCGGCCTACGAAACGTTTTCCATCCAATCATGCGAGCTTTCCTTTGATTCTCATTGTCTCCCCATATAAAATCATAATGGTTTTTTTCAATATCCTCGCATATTGAGAGTAGAAGCTTTAAGTGTAGCATGTGGAAGACTGGTATTGCATAGAGCACTGATTTAGCTAGAGTGACTCTCCCAGCAAACAAAAGACATTGTTCTTTCCATCCACTGAGCTCAGAATCTACCCGTTGAAGGATTTTCCCATACTTGTTGCAGTTTGGCTTGCCTTTCTGCACTAAAGACATGAGATGGTGGCCAATTGATTCTTGCTAGTAAAACCATATTTTTGCACTAGATTTTGGGCTTTAATGAGAGACACATTTGTAGAAAAATAGATGCAAGTTTCCTCTTTGTTAACCTTTTGACCGGACATACTGCAAAACTTATCTAAAACAGAGAGGACAACGTCCAACTGACTTTCCTTAGCTTCAACAAATACGAGGAGGAGGTCATCTATGAACATAAGGTGGGAGACTTCTGGACCTCTTCTGCCAGCTTGGATAGGGTTCCATTTTTTAATAAAGACAATATCAGCAATGGGGTATGATAATTTATCAATAAAAAGTACAAACAAATAAGGGGAGAGGGAATCCCCTTGACGAATTCCTTTGCCTGGTTTGAATTTCCTTGTTTTACTCTTATTCTAGAGAATACTAGTGGAGCTCACACAATTCATTACAATTCTTTTAAAAGCGTCCAATTTCCTAAAGGACCAAGTCAATGAAATTCTAATTCATTTTGTCACAAGCTTTCTCCAGGTCTATCTTGGTAGCCATGAAGACTTCCTACTTTTCATTTTGTTCATGGAATGAACTATCTCCTTGTCAATAATGATGTTGTCATGAATGTTCCTCCCTAGAACAAAGACGGTCTGATAAGGGGAAATCAGCTCTGGAAGGAAACTTCTGAGTTTTTGCACCAATGCTTTAGTCATACCCTTAGGGAGGACATTACAAAGAGCTTCCTTTACGTTGTCAAGATTACTAATCTTCAAAATTAGCACCAAGAATGTACTATTCACCTGAGAAATGATAGAAGGATTGCACTAAACATCTTGCATGAATTTGAATACACTATGACGAAAAGTTTTCAATTTTGCTGATAAAAATAAGCAAGGAACCCATCTTCACCAGGACATTGGAAGGATCCTATATCATGTATTGCTTTTCGACATTCTGTAAATATTACATAGCTAAGGTATAAAACCAATCCCTCACGGATTGAGACTCTTCAAAAAGCTTGATATAGAACCCATTAAGTATCCTTTTTAGCTTTTCCATATTTGTTATCCATTCACCATTTTCATCATGTAGCATATTAATATGATTCTTTCCTATCGTGATCAATATTGAAGTCTAATTCCTTCAGATAAAGGTTGGGGCCATCATACAATTTTCTGTATATCTCGTCAAGCCTTTCGACTATTCTCAGCTTCCCTTTTTGTATATGACCAAACACCTTCTTGTTCCAATCCTGCAGAAGAGAAGTATTCTGAGTCAGAGCTTCAGGAGTGGGCACTGAGTTGTTCCATTTACTCTCTAGAAAGCTAGCAAACTGAGGGTGGGATTTACACCCTCAAAATATTAGGAATAATTATAATATTTTTGTGTGTGAAATATAATTGTTTGGTTATTATAATTATTTTTTAATAAGAATTTCATAGAAAATAATAGGATTTTGTAGTAAAATATGAAGCAAGTAGGTAAGAATAGGAGGAAGTGAATTAAAGGCTATAGTAGTTAGAATTAAATATGTATGTACGGAAAAGATTTATGAGTTACTTTTCTAATTTTCACCATAAACTAACATTTATTTACCAAAATACGTTGGACCCTTATAACTTCAAGCATTCAATTCTCAAAATTCAGTTTCCATTCAAGTTCCCTCCTTCTACTTCATTTACTCTTCTTCAAGTGGAATAAATAAGATCAAGCCACTAATTTCAAGCAATCATTCATAATTCTTGTGCAAATCAAGATAATTCCTTTTAAATTCATCGATTTTGGTTGGTTGTTTAATGAACTTTAACTTTTGATGAGTAGTTAGGAATTTGTGAGCATTTCATCACAAAATTCTTGAATTGATGTTAATTAGGGCAAACCAATCATTCTATTAATCTTCTTTCATCTCTTTCATACTTAAGTAAATAATTTACTTTGTTATTATTAGTTTTGCTAAATTTATGTTATTGAAGATGAAATGTGGAATATTAGAAATTTGATGATTAAAGTTGTAAAGTTGTGTTATGGAATAAACTTCTTGTTGTTTATCATTTGAATATAAGTATGGATGCTTGTATTGTGATGATTTTTAGGTTTAAGATTGTGTAAGTGGATGAATTGATGAAACTTGATTAAATAAACAATAAAATTGCAAAAATTCTACAAAATTTAAGCTTATAGTTAGCTATATAATTGACTTTAGATCTGAGAGTTACTTTTAGAGAGCCTATAGTTAACTATCCTAAAGAATTTGCTCTCCAAAAGTTTATAATCGACTATTGCCTTAATAATTGGTCTCGGATGGATATAATTAACAATGAAAGCCAATTTTTGCCTTTGGATCTTTATAATCGACTATATGGTCAACTATCACTCTATTATCCCTAATTTTACTAATTTTATGAAATTTTAAGATATTATAATCATATATGGTTCTTATATTAACTTACAAAACACATGAATGTTATTGAAATTGATTTCTAATGTTAGGATTATACAATGTGATTATGATGTGAAATGTGAAAGGGGGAATGAAACATGAGATACCTAATATAATTGAATTCAAGAAATGTTTATGAAAGGAAAAGCAAGTAAACCCTGAAGGGACAAGAATGAATTTGTGAGGGGGTAAAGTTGAATAGGAGTCGTAATAAGATTTAATTGCATTTTTAATCTTACCTAATTATTTACTCAAATAGGCACATGGTTGACTATTGAGATTGTGGTATGTTATTGTATGATTGAACATCCAAGGATGGCTTGAATAACAAGAATATGATACATATTCTTCCATACGTTACCTCGAGTAAGTTGTTTATTTACTAAGTTTTAAAATTGCTCATTTATTTATTTATTTTTTACAAATACTATTGCAAAATCTCCTCCTCCACTAATACAACAATAAAAGTAAATTCTCCATGGTATGTTTTTATACAAGGTAACTATAATAATTATTTTGTTATGAAAAGAAGCTTTATCTTAGGTCTTGTAGTGAGTAATTGGTTTAATAAGTCAGAATATTTGTATAAGTTAAGGTTGTTTAAACAAATAAACATAATTAGCAATAAATATTTTTTTATGTTATACAAATATCTTGTACTATTCATAACGAATGTAATGGCACCAGGTGTTAGTATTAAATTAGGTTGGTGGAAATCGAATTAGCGGGTTTTGTAATAGTTGCAACATTAAAAGATTGTGATAAAGTTGGTATCAAAACATGATTAAGGATTTTAGTGGGAAACAAGGCCTTAGGAATAGGTTGCTTAGGATATAATTGTTTACTCCCTAACCAAGTGTTGGTCAAAATTGTATCAAAGTTATGTATGCACCTAAGATCATATATCATTAACACCATTTTAATGGACCATTAAATGCTTAAGAATGCAGAGGTGGAGCTTTTTTCTTATAGATTGTTCTTATTAATTTATATTTTGTCTAAATGTTGCAAAAATTTTTAAAATAGGAAAATGGTAGGCTTAGGTAGTCATCAAGTCGATAATCCTAATAATGAAGATTCATCCAAGAGTTCTCAAGCATAAAGTGGTTAACCTGGGGTAAACAATAATCTAAATATCCTTTTGTGAGTTGTAACTTTTAAATAGTAGATATTGATTGAAATAGCTTAGGTCTTTTAGCAAGAAAAAGAGTAGAACTAATGTAGAAGCTAGGATGATCAAGCTTCTAGTCATATAAAGGAATGAGAGAAGGAACAAATCCTTCTTAAAGGAAATATAGATAAAAAGCTATAAATTGTCCATGAATTCAACAAATTAAAGCCTTTTCATTTTATTAGTCTAGATCCAGTAGCTAATTCATATCAATTCCTTGCCCATATTAAAATATATGGAAAGATGTTTTCATGTTCCAAACAAAAAATAATTGAACTAGTAGGATATAGGCTAGAATATGTATCACACTATTGGTTTTCTAGCACCATAGAGAATAGATATACAAATTTACCATTCTTAACCTAGGCATATTTCTAGGAACTTTCTATTGACAATTTCCTACGATCTAGTATGAGAGAAGCTAGAATAAGGGAGTTTGAATACCCGAACCAAGGACCTCTTTCTAATAGTGAATATGATACATAGTTTACTTGTTTGTCTCGATATATAATTTATCCAATTCCAATTGAAAGGGCCAAAGTGAAAGAATTGTATACAAATAGCAAAGCCACTATTTCAATGCCACTCATGTCACTAAAACTATAACTTAGCAAGAGATAATTGATTAGAAACTCCAAATTGAATTCAAAATGAAAGAAAGACACAATCAAGAAGCAGAAAGTGAAATAAGTCAGAAAAACCTAATCTACAATCAATGAAAAGGAATGCTTCTTCCTAATGCTCTATTAAATGAAGGGAGTAAATCATTTTCAAGTCAAACTTATTCAAGAAGTGCTTTTAGTGAACCTCTAAAAGGAAGAGTGCAAGGAAATTAATAAATAGAAAAATTTGTACTTTCAGGTTATCTAACTTTAATTGAAAAGGCCAAAATGGAAAAATTTGCACACAAATAGTAGAATCACTATTTTAATGTCACTCATGTCACTAAAACTACAAATTGGTAGGAGATAAATGATCAAACACTCCAAACTAAAAGAAAGAAGAGAAAAGGAGAGATAATCAGGAAGTAGGAAGGAAATAAGTAAGAAGGACCTACTTTTTCAATCATTATAGAAGTAATGCTCCTTCCTAATGATTCATTGAGTGAGGAAAGCAAATCTTTTTTGAATCTAAATTATTCGATAAGTACTTTTAGCAAACCTTAAAAAAGAAGGGTTTAAGAAAATTAACAATCTCATTTTAATGTTCTTATAGGTTTGTAAAGACATCAAGGTAAAGGCAGCTACCCATGATAACCACCTAAGTGTGTTTAATGTGAGCATAGACACTATGGCCTTGTAGCTAAAACAACATTGTATGTTATCAATGTGGCTAGTTAGGACACAAAAATAGGGAATGCCTTAGAAATCCCTAAGTTATAGTGTACATTACCATGCTTCATAGCAAAGTGCACCAGTAGCATAAATTATAATTTTAGTGATATCTAAAGCGAATTTGGGACTAGCCAATAGTGGAAGTAACCAAGGAAATAATGTAACTAGGAATCAAGCTCAAGTATTTACCTTAACTAAGCAATAAGCATAAGTATCCAATGTTATAGTTGCAAGTACTTTTGAAATTGATAATTTACAATTCCATTTTTTATTTAATCTTGGAGTCACCCATTCTTTTATTTTTAAGTAATTTATTTCCTAAATAACTAAACCTAGTAATATTATAGAATCCTTTGTTTGTAATCACTCTAAGAGATAAAAACCATAATAGTTGCCCTAGTTGTAAATGCTTATCTTATATATGTACAAAATTAATTATTGTTTGCTAATTTGATTTTGTTAGAAATGGTAGATTATAATGTTAATTTAGGAATGTAATGGTTTTTGAGTTGTCATACTTAGATGATTTGTTGTAACAAAATAGCAATCCTTGTTGTAGAAGGAGCCCTGCCTATTGTATTTTAAGGAGAAAAACATTTTTGAAATTGTTGAAATAACTTCTAGTATTAAGGCTCAAAGACTCATAAAAAATATAAGCCTTGGCAACCCACACATAAGAGGGGTGAATTAGGTATTTTTAAAATTTTTAACATTTTTTTAAAATTTCTTTGAAATCTTTTTTATTTTAGGAAGTCATAATGATAATTTTAATCCAAAACAATTCCAAGATATCTTTATAGAGATGTTTGCACTTAAGATATAATAATTCAAAAAATTAGTGCAAATTAACTCATTCAACCATACATAAATAAATCACTAAGAAACAAATCTAAGATAATCTAATGAAGAGGTTTGCACACAACATATATCAATTCAATGCACTTGTAAAAAGTAATTCATTCAATAATGTATAAATAAAGACTCAATAAGTACATGCATGGATAGATTTCTCTTTTAACCATTCACTCATCCAAGCATCAATATAAGCATTGAAACATAATATATTTAACAATTAATAACAACAAAAATAGATTATTTAATCATAAAAATAAAGGACATAAATAAAAGTAAATAGAGTAAGGATCGAGAAATTAAATATAAGGATTTATAATGGTTTCTTCTTTAAATATCCTTTCTAAGGTGTACATCCACTCTTCAAGCTTTTCAAGCTTTCTAAGCTTATAATTCAATCCACTATCCCTTCAAGTTTCAATCAGCCACTTGAAGAAGCTTTTTTAAAAATCCTTACTCTTCCTTGAGCAAAATCTCTCTTTACAAAGGATATCTCACTTGCTCAAAATTTTTTTAAAGGATACTTCACCATTTATAATTAGAAAATGAAATAAAATAAATATTAATTCATATAAATTCTCTTATATAGTGGATGAAATAAATAAAACTCCTAAAATAATTTTTTTTATAAACATGAGTTCAAATTATGATTTGATGAAAGAAGGAATAAAATATTAGAAGTTAAATTTTAAACTTTTTTTTATTATATTTGATATTTCTTAACTTATATAGGAAGCCTATGGAGTATTATAGCTGTTTGGGATAGTTAAGAATGAAAATTAGCCATTTCTAGCCATTATACATGCACCAAAATAATTAGAACCAATTAGTTAATTAATTTTGATGAAAATTTTCATCTTTAACTGTTTGGAATCGATTGGTTAATCAATTGCAAAAGATAAAATTATAGGCTTAATTTTAAAACATTATAACTTCATTTTAAGTCCATTTTAAGTAAATGACTCATTGTCGAAAAGTTATTTAAGTTTACTTTCAAATGAGATAATTTCATGGTCATATCTAATATAATTTTTTAGATATGTTTAAATAATGAGCAAAGGCAAAAAATAATGAATTGTGTAATTCTAATTTTGAGAGTAAATTTGTAAAATTCATAACTCTTTTATATATTGATCATTTTAACCAAATGACCTGTCTATAGAGAGCTCTTTGAGTCTATTTTTAATAAAAATAATTTCATTCTCATATTATTTTTATTTTTTGAGATATGATCAAAACAATAAGCAAAGGTTAGAAAAGACCAAAATGCAGAAAATTGATTTTTAGACTCAAATTGAAAAAATCAAATCTCTTTCATATATTGATCATTTTAAGCAAATGATATGCCCATTGAAACCTATTTGAGTCTATTTTCATATGGAAAAGTTTGACAATTAAATTACAAGTATTTTTTCATATATGATTAAAAGAGCGACTAATGGTCAAAATTAAAAAGATCAAAACCTCATATCTCATTAGTTTTTGAAGTATTCCCATAGGCTATTTTGTAAAAATATAATTGTAGGTTATGTTTTCAAAATATTTTGATCAAGTTAAGATTATGAAAATATGTTTAAGCTTTATATCATGAAAAACTTTATTTTACAAGAAAGTCTAAGTCTAAGTCTAAAATGAAAACTTATACTAATCAAGTACTTAGCCTTTTCTTGATGCTTCCAAACTTTCAAAAATTTTAATATTTTAATCATTTAATTCTTAGATCACATATTCTTTCTTTCATTTCTTCCTTGTTCTTAAGTTGAGCATAATAAGATCTTCCATTTCTTTGCTTCAATGCTAACTTCCATTTTAGTTTTTGGACTTTCCTATATAAAAGTTCATAAACTTTGCAAATTATATAGTTAATCTAATCTAATATATCAAGATATTGATGCATAATTCATATATAAATTATATAACAAATTAGTACAAAAACATGCATAATCATTATATTATATATAAGCATCAACCACAACATAATATGTCTATTAAAACTTGTAGAATTTATATCACTTTAGTATAAGACATACAATACTATTGTAAGATTAATTTATCACAATCAAAACTCATTATATAGAACCTTAGAGTTAACATTCTCCCTGTTTTTAATGATGGCAAATCATCAATGGAAAATATGTTTGAAATAAAAATTTAATCTTGTAAGTATATGATGATATTAAATATTAAGTACATAGCATATTTTTCTTTCCATCTTCTTCTTCCCTTATATGACATTAACAAAAAAGATAAGGAATCATATTGAAGTAAGTGATGTCATACATGTGATATCATTATTATCTCTCTTTATTTGATGTCAATAAAAATGATAACCAAACATATTAAAACAATTGATGTCATTACATTTTCCTTTCTTTTTCATTATCATTTTTTCTTTTCTTTTTCTCTATAAAAAGATGAAAATAGCTTAAAAAAACAAACATTATTGGAAGCCACATTATTCATCTTTTGAAAATAAATGCATATTCATGTCATATGATCTCAACAAGATTATCAAAGATTATATACCATGATCATATGAAAAAAAAATTCATCAAATAAATGAGTTAAAGGATTTAGTATTTTACCTTCTTTCTTTGACTAAGCATGAATAGACATGTAATATATGTAAACATTTAAAGCTCTTCATGTTAAGAGAAATGAGAGTCAAAGTATAGATGAAATACAGGCAAAGCTCCCTCTCAAATCATGCTATGCATTTTACATATGCTCCCCTTTAATAAAATAACATTGATTTTCTTATGGTTTTAAAAAATATGCTCTCCTTTTCAAAATGTGTAAAATGGACTAGAAATATGAAAAGCATAAAGGATCAAAACATATGTATTTACCAAAGTATATAACTATTTAAAAATATAGCAAACATAAGCCTTTCTCAATCTAACAAAAAAACATTTAAATTTCCCCCCTTCCAAAATATTTTGTTGAAATCAAATCTTCCAAACATGGTCATTTAAAAATAATATATTAACATGATAAAAGATTTTAGCAATTCAAAATTACTTTTATTTCCAAACTGATTTGAAAAAGATTAAAAGGAATCATTTGAAATAATCTAATACATGCATTTCTCCTTAATAAGTTTCCTTTATGAAAAAATAAGATTAGCACAAGTTCTAAGCAATTAAGAGACTTAACTCAAGCATATCATAAAAGAATATGCAATAAGGATAAAAGAGATAAAAAAAAACTATCAAGCTTTCCTTATAGTGGTGACAATGATCACGTAACAATAATAATTAAGCACTTTTTCATCACAACCAAGCACATTTTTTCATGATTATATCCTAACCAACCAAGAATTAGTAGACCAAGAGTATAATATAATCCAAATATTTATGATCCATAAGAAAAGAATAAGGATAAAGATACTCATTGATTGTAGTAATATATGGTGCTCTTTAGTTGTAATCATCTCCATGATCATATCTTAACCAACTAAGAACTAGTAGACTAAGAGTATAATATAATCCAAATATCTATTATCCATAAGAAAAGAATAAGGATAGAGATACTCATTAATTATAGCAATATATGGTGTTATTTGGTTGTAATCATCTTCCTTCCGTCACTTGTGAGGTGAATATCATTAATCTTGACGAGAGATTAGATTTTCTTGTTATATTTGATTTTGGAGGAGGATTTGAAGACATTGCTTGATTAAATGGAGACATATTCAAGTTATCACTTAATCTTCCAATTCCATCAATGCTCTACATTCTTGAAGTTAATATTTTAAGTTATTTTATAAAGAATCTTGCAAACTTTTAAGCACAAAACTTAAGATTGGATATTATAATTATACAAATCAAATTCTAAATACTTTCCAATAAAAGGTTACCTATAAGCATCATTCTAGCACTTCTTGGAACATGCACGTGATTGATAGATAAATATTTTGCAAGTACTATATCATCAACCATGTAGCTTTAAACTTTTAAGGAGATCAGGGAAATCCAAATGAAAATGAGGATTTTAAAGAAACTTAGAATAGGATCTATGATTTAAAAAAAATATATGACATCATCAAAACTCATAAAACTATTTTGAAAGAACAAGCATATAAAAGCAAATGATATGACTAACCATTAAGAATATATATATATATATATATATATATATATATATATATATATATATATAATCACCAATAACAAGCTATAAAATAAGCTCATTTTAAATTTTTACAAGTAAAACCATTAGAAAACATAAAGCTAGTTATTTTTCCAAATTTTGAAGCATAAATATCAAGCTGTGTTGCTGACATATTTGCCTTGATAGAATAAATAACCTTCCTTTAGCACAAAAAATACATATCATTTTGAAAAATAAAGCCAATCATAACAATGATATGTCTATTCCTTAATTATCCATACTCAAGAAAGAGATAAAGCATATTAAGCATAGAGATAGGATAGAGTATACCAATTTTTTGAGTCTCATTCCTTTTTGTAAAAGTTAACCTTATTTTAAAAGTTAAGTTGAACTAACTTTAAGTTAACATTGTTTTCCATTTTTATACTATGCTTGAGGTAGTATCACTTTCTTTCCTACATGAAACTCTTAATAACTTTTTTGGTATCTAACTAAGATTTAGGTCTGTGAAGGTTAAATAAATATCAATGTAATATGCTAATAAAAGATTAACCAATTTAAACAACTGAGCATAATGATCATATTCTTGAGAATTATTTTCAAAGCATTTGTATATCTTCCTTATTAAGCATTGATAAGGAAACTCATGGAAAATATACTATGCATTGCATACTGTTATATTAAATTATATCATCAAAGGCCTATAAGCATATAAATATAATGTAAATCATGCATTTAGGCTTTAATAGAACATAGGTATGCAAATGAATAGGCACTGCTTGGAATCAATTGGTTAATCGATTCATATATGAATGTATTCATATGCAAATTAATTAGTCACTCAATTCACATCCTATAATTTTAAATTATAAATGTAATAAATCGATTGATGAATGGATTCTAGGCTTTTAAAGATGATCACCCTTCTTTGAATTGATTGGTAACTCAATTCTAATAATGTAGGTATGCATCATAGAATAGATTGGTCACTCGATTTAGTCACTACTAAATCAATTGATCACTCGATTCCTTTCTTCTTGAAAGCTCTCAATTCAATATTTTCAACTTTAATTGATCCATAATAAAACCTTTGAACTTTTAACCATTCGCAATCATGAAAAGATAACTGATATGCATACATGATCACAATCCTCAAGCAATGCTCATGATTCTATATTTTGAAATCAATAACCTTTTTTTATGAATATCAAACATAGTAACATAAGAGGTTCAAAAATTTAATACCTTATCTTTTGTAATAAAAGGATTACTCTTTCTTATTCATTGCTTCTCTTTAAAAGGTTTGAGCTTTGAAATATCACTATTGTATGTTTGAGAAGCTTTAACTATGCCAAACTTTCTTGTTTTTATCCATTTGCTTTAGAGAAGCTTTTATTGAGGGCTCCTTCTTTCTTTGACCAAATCATCTCCCTTTGTAAGAAATTTCCTACATAATTAAATTACTAAAGGCCATTTTGGTATCCACTTCATTTTGGGTCCTTAAATGTTAGCATTCAAATATTTAAATACCTTAGGAACCTAAATTTCTTTTTTTTTTCACACAAGATTTTCTTCTAATTAGACATAAGTGAGACATATGATCTTTATAACCATAATAATTGCAAATAATAGAACTCTTACTACAATTTGATTTTTCATGTAAGACACATTTAAAAAACTTTGGCTTTTTATAGAAATTACACTTTAATTTAAACTTGTTGAGAGGTTTTCTTGACTTTCCAAGAATAAAATCTATATCTTTACTTAAAGACTTGGCAAGTGTATAAGTTAATTGATTAACTTCCTTTTAAGATAAATCATCCTTAATTTCAAAGTTACAAGAAGTTGAACAATTATGTTCCATAGAAATTCTATTATCACGCAATTCATTAAAAGCATGTAAGTCATTATGATAAGGATTAGTATTAATACTAGAATCATATACCTCTAAGTTCTTTTGAATTATAGAGTATGAATTTTCCATTTGAAGCTCAATTTGCTAATCATTAGACCCATCCTTTTTTTCATTTTTGAATTTTTCATTAAGAGGTATTGAACATATTTCACACTCTTATACATTCTCTTGAAGAGTTTCCTTATAAATAGCCTTTTCTTATTCCTTTTCTTTTTTTTTTGCTCAACACAAACACACTTATCAATAGAAATATGGTTATCAAGATAAAAATCAATAAAAGTATCCTAAATTTCTTTAGCTCTAAAGCATTTAGACACTTTAGTATAAGCATCTCATTTAAACTACTATATAAAATTTTCATAACTTTGATATTTAGAGCAAATTTCTTTTTGTTATCATCATCCTATTCATTTCTTAGTTTTAAAGTAAAATCATCCTCAATGATATCCCATGAATCAAAATCAAAGGCTTGTATATAACACTCCATTTCTCATTTCCAAACTTTAAAATATAAACTATCAAAGAATGGAGGTTTAGAAATATCAACATATTCGAACATTGGAATATTTAAAATATTAAAATTTCCTTTAAAAGAGTGGTCATTAAAGGTTGCCTTGGATTCTTTTGAGATGGTTAAGTCCTTTAAACAAGAATCCATAGCTTTGATATCAGTTATAGGCTATGGCAACTTACACTCAAGAGGGGATGAATTGGATATTTTAAAAACTTTTAACATTTTTGATATTTTCTTTGAAATACTTTTTATTATGGAAAGCCGTGAAGATAATTTTAATTTAAATAATTCAATATATCTTTATAAAGATATTTACATTCAAGATATAATAATTTAAATAATTAGTGCAAATTAAGTCATTTAACCACACATAAACAAATCACTAAGAAACAAATCCAAGATAGTTTAATGAAGAGGTTTGTAGACATCATATACTAATTCAATGCATTTATGGAAAGTAATTCATTCAGTTATGCATAAATAAAAACTTAATAAGCACATGCATGGGTAGATTTATCTTTTAACCATTCACTCATCCAAGCATCAACATAAGTATTAAAATACAATATATTTAACAATTAACAACAATAAAAATAGAGTATTTAATATGAAAAGTAGAGCACATAAACAAAAGTAAATAGAGTAAGGGTAGAGAAATCAAATATAAGGATTTATAGTAGTCCCCCCCTTGAATATATTTTCTAAGGTATACAATGACTTTTCAAGCTTTCCAAACTTATATTTCAATCCACTATCCCTTTAAATTTCAATTGAGCACTTGAGAAAGCCTCTTTATAAATCCTTACTTTTTCTTGAGCAAAATCTCTCTTTGCAAAGGATACTTCATCCTCTCAAAGAATTTTTAAAGAATATTTCACCCTTTACAATTAGAAAATGAAATAAGATGAATATCAATTTATACAAACTCTTTTATAGAGTGGATGAAACAAATGAAGCTCCTAAAATAAAATTTTTTTACAAAGATGAGCTTAAATCATGATTTAATAAAAGAATGAGTAAATGATGTTAGAAGTTGAAATTTATGCTTTTTTTATTGTATTTGATGTTTCTTAACTTATATAGGAAGCTCACAAAGTATTATAGCTATTTAGGGTAGTTAGGAATAAAAACTAGTTATTTATAGCCATTATACACACACTAGAATAATTAAAATCAATTAGTTAATTGATGCTAATAAAAATTTTATCTTTGCTTATCTAGAATCGATTAATCAATCTATTTCTATAGATAGAGTTATAGACTGAATTTTAAAAAGTCATAACTTCTTTATTTTAAGTCTATTTTGAGCAAATGACCTAAGGTTGAAAAGTTATTTGAGTTTACTTTTAATTAGGACTAGTTTTAAACTATATGTAATGTAATTTTTGAGATATGTTTAAAAAAATGAGCAAAGGTGAAAAATAGTGAATTATGAAATTTTAATTTTGAGAGTCAAATTGTAAAATTCATAAATTTTTTATATCTTGATCATTTAAGCAAATGATTTATCCATGAAAGCTCTTCGAGTCTACTTTCACATAAAAATAATTTCATGCTTATATTATTTATAGTTTTTAAGATATGGTCAAAAAAATGAAAAAAAGTTAGGAAAAATCGAATGCAAAAAATTAATTTTTGGATTCAAATAAAAATAATAATATCTCTTTCATATATTAATCATTTTAAGCAAATGATAAATCCATCGAAACCTATTTGAGTCTATTTTTATATGACAAAAAGTCTGATAATCAAATCATAAGTATGTTTTGAGATATGATTAAAAGAATGACTAAAGATTAAAATTGAGAAGATCAAAATCTCATATCTCATTAGTTTTTGAAGTGTCCCCATAGATTATCTTGTAAAAATATAATTGTGGGCTATTTTTTCGAAATATTTTGATCAAGATTATGAAAACATGTTTAAACTCTATATTATTAAAAATTTTATTTTACAAGAAAGTCTAAGCCTAAAATGAAAACTTATACTAATTAAGTGCTTAGGCTTTTCTTGATACTTCCAAACTTTTAAAAACTTTAATCTTTTGATTAGTTAATTTTTGGATCACATTTTCTTTCTTAAAATTTTTCCTTATTCTTAAGTTAAGCATAATATAATCTTCCATTTCTTCCCTTCAACGCTAACTCCCATTTTACTTTTTGGACTTTCCTATTTAAAAGTTGATAAACTTTGCAAACTATATAATTAATCCAATCTAATATATCAAAATATTCATGCATGATTCACATATGAATTATATAATAACATAATATATCTATTAAAATGTGTACAACATATATATCACTTTAGCATAAGACATACAATGCTATTGTATCACCCATTTGTCATCATTAAAACTTATCATATAAAACTTTAAGGTTAACAAATGGATGCACTACATATTTGGTAGTAATTTGAGACCTAAATCAACCCTTTCCAAACACTGATAATGTTCTTATTATGCAAGAATTTCTAGATGTATTTTTAGAAGAGTTACTGAAGTTACCACTTGATTGAGAAATCAAGTTTAACATTGGACTAATTGCTAGCACAAAATTGATTTCTACACTACCCTATAAAATAGCTCTAACCAAATTGAAAGAACTTAAAAAGCAATTAAAGAATTAATTAGCAAGGGATTGATTTGCCTTAGTCCATTACTATTAGGAGCTCTAGTGTTAATTGTTAAGAAGGATGGAATTTTGTAACTATGCATAAATTATCAATAGTTAAATGAGGTAACCATCAAGAATAAGTATCCCTTACCATGAATTAATGATTTGTTCGATCAATTGTAAGGGGTTAAATTTTTCTTAAAAATTAATTTATGATCTGGATGCCATCAATTGAAGATTCTAAGGGAAAATATACCTAAAATCGCATTCAAAGCCCATTATAGACATTATGAATTCTTAGTTATGTTTTCTAGGTTAACAAATGCCTCTACTACTTTTATAGACTTTACGAACATAGTTTTCAAGTTACTACTGTTAGGTTACGAATTAACATACACAGCAGAATTTTTTTATTTTTAATCCGAATATACCTAGGATCCATGCAAAAGGCATAAATCAAGGTTAGGGTTTTACCTTGTTCATGTTTGTATTCTTTCTTTTGAGAGATTGATTCATGAATCAAATGCCGTCCAAATGTACAGCATCTCTACGGTATCCACACAGAGTAAACAATGACCTTTCCCCTCGGCGAAGCTGCTAGGGTTCGTTTTTCTCACTAAGATTAGCTTGGACGTTTTGGAGTGATTTTAGGATTTGATGAAGCTTATGAGCATGCGTATTATGTGCTACCTTCAAATCCTTTTTATAGAACTAAGGCATGTCACAATCCTAATCCTACTAGGATAATGCTTTAAAAAATTCTAATTACACTAAATAACTATCATTTTATCTTTATCCTAGAAAGAGTGAAGAGAGATAGGACTTATCTATTATTATCTAATATTAGATAATTGCATTATCTCATAATATAATTATCTAATATTAAATTAGCATATAATTATCTTATATTAGATAATAATATTATCTCATAATATAATTATTTAATATCTAATAACGTAATTATCTGATATTACTTTAATATTAAATAATATCATATAATATTATATATATATTACGTGAGAAATTATTATTATCTTAATAATGATATATATGTATGAAAATAAGTCAAATTAATTGGATTTTAGTCCAACTAAAGCCCAATTAAAAATTATCTTATTCCTACTTTTTTTTGTGACCCTGTAGGTTCTTACTATATTGATAATGACTCATTTTAGATCATAAACAGTGAACGGTATCTAGCAATACATCACTGCCACTTAAGTAGCAAGAATATATGTGATTTGACATCTACTTAATATATAATCAACGCTTTGCAACATAATCCCTTTTGTAATAATATCTAAATCGAACTGGAGGCATGGAGTGTGTCATCCTCGTCAATGTTCAATTTGTATTTCTTGATACTAAGTAGACTAAAAACAAATAATCAATATTACATATTGATCTAATTGAGCATGGCTATGCATTTCTAAGTCTCACTCAATCAAGGGGCAAGGATATTTCTTTTTCATACAAGAGTAACAAAATCCCATCTACATCACTTACTTCCCTCTATATGATTTGTGATACATCCAATCAACATCCTGCTCATTATCCCGATTAAAGATGACGTAGGATAATATCAAAGTGAGTGACTCCTCATGTAGGGAACCGTAGTGAATTCAAGTCAAAGGACTATATGTATTTATGATCATAAGAGAATAATTAATGACACGTTTATCCATGTAGTATTCTCACAATAGATCAGTCAAGTACATTGTTTACTAACAATATACTCATATATTGACTTGATATCACATATCCATTATTTATAATCATCAGTCACTATACATGCTAGTCTCGATGTATTATCATTATCCTTTTCGTAATAATACTTAATTAAGAGCATTTTAGGAATAGCAAGGATAATTATTATATTTAAGTTATAATTTATGCAAAATAAAATAAAATAAAATACAATAATTATATTGCCAAAATAAAATGTAATACATTATATAATATTGCAATCATCTCTATGATTGGCTCCTAGGACACACACCAACAACTACTAGATAAGTTTATGATTGTGTTTATAGATAACATACTGATATACTCCAAAAATGAAGAAGAACACGTACAATATCTTAAAATTATTTTATAGATTCTAGGTGAGAACAGTTGTATGCTAAAATTTTTAAATGTGAAGTCTAATTAAGTGATGTAAAATTCTTGGTACATGTAATATCCTAGGATGGTATAAAAGTTAATCCTTGGAAGATTGAATTTATTAAAAGTTAGCCAAAGCCCACAATGGTCATAGAGATCTAAAGTTTCCTAGGTATGACAAGCTATAATAAGTGATTTACGAAAGACTTTTTCAAAATAGCAACTCCTGTAACTAAGATGACTTAAAAATAAGTCAAATTTTTATGGACTAATAATTGTGAAAATAGTTTCTAACAATTGAAAGCATGTTTGACATCTGTTTTGATTCTAGTTCTTCCATTTACTATAGTAGAGTTTACAGTTTATTATGATGCTTCCTATGTTGGGCTAGGTTATATGTTAATGCAAGATGGAAAAGTTATTACTTATGCATCCTAACATTTAATAAGCATAAGCTTAATCATCTAACCCATAATCTTGAGATTGCTAATATAGTATTCATTTTAAAAATATTGAGGCATTATTTATATAGAGGAACCTATGAATCTATACTAATAATAAAAGCTTGAAATACATCTTTAATCATAAAGATTTAAATTTGAAACAATGGAGGTAGATGGAACTTGTCAAGGATTATGATCACACTGTCCATTATCATATTGGCAAAGCAAATGTAGTGGTTGATGCATTAAGCAAGAAGCTCTTAAGTAATAACTAATATTCAAGTTGAAGGATAGGTAATATTAATTGCACAAATAGTTGTTCAATCAATGCTAATAGAAAGAATAAAAGAATCCTAGAAGAATAATTCCTAATACCTAGATTTGAAGGAAGAAACAATTTTAAATATATAAAAAATGACTTAACTATGGATGAGACAAGGATGATTAGATATCAAACGAGGACTTTAGGTTCCTTCTCATGAAAAGGATGAATTATTGCATCAATCCCATTATTTTTCATGCATCATGCATCTTGGTATGGTGGAGATGTACCATGATCTACAATTGGGTTTCTTATGGAGAAGAATGAAGAGAGATGTGCTTGATTATTTAATAAAGTGTCTTACTTGCTAAAAAGTGAAAGCAAAACATTAAAGGCCTATTGGTTTGCATCAACCTCTTCCCAATCCAAAATGGAAGGGAGAGAGTATAATCATAAATCTTTTCATAGGTTTAGCATGAACTCTGAAAGGATTTAATTTAATTTGAGTAATTGTTGATCGATTAATCAAGATAACTCACGGCCTACTAATCAAAATTATTTCTTTGCAACTCAAAATGCTCAAACTTACTTGGATAAAATGGTGTTATTACATGAAATTTCCCTCACTATTATTTCAGATTAGGGTAAATAACTTATAGCTCATTTTCTATAATCTTTCCAGTAAGCTTTAAGAGTTTCCCTCATCCTCATCCCCTTTACATGGAATTCTTCTTCTCTCTCATCCTCATCCGAAGATAGGCCATGTATCAGCCCACAACTCCTAAGCATGTGAGTTTCCCTTTAAGATCTTTTTTATTCACAATTATGCTCTCCACTCTCTTCTTCCATCCATTGTTGGGCATCCTCAACATCACATTAGAAAATCACAATGCTTCAAATTTTTATTTTTTTTAGCACTTTGCCATTGAATATTGGTGTCCTCCCATGACAACTTTTCGCTCTCGTTCACCACTATGACAATTTGCTTTTATAATTGTATTTTATATATTTGTTTCATTATAAGATTGATCAAATTTAACAAAGATTTTATTAAAATTAATTTTATTTAACTTAAAATACATATTATATAAAAAATATTCTTTTTAATATTATATTTACCATGATATTATCAAAATTTATTTTTTTAATTAAATTTTATATATTTTTAATATAGTTCAAAAATATTATTTACAAATCAATTAAAATAATTATTTTTAATATATTTCTTAAATAACAAAATTTATTCATAAATAAATTAAAATTATTTTTATTAAAATAAAATAAAATTAATTTCAAAATAATTTAATGTCAAACAGACCCCTGAGTTAACTGGCAGTGGACCTAGGGGTCTAGTAATGAATGGCATGAATAATAGACTGGAGGTCTTAATTTTAGGTTCAAAAGTTAATGTAAAAAAATAGAAATCCTTTCACATTTTTCTCTATACGTCCTCGTTTCATATTTTTATTATTTACTCTCTTCATTCTATTTTATTTGTCACGTTTTAAAAAAATTATTTTTTATTTATTATTTTAAAATTTTAATAAAATATCAAATATTTTTTAATTTTATTATTTTTTTATTAATAAATATTTTATTATTTTATACCTTCAATCTATTTATATTTATTTTATTCTATTTCTCTCTTTATTTTTAATTCTTTTAAACTTTATATATAAAGAATAATTTTTAAAAACTTATTAAAAATAAATAAATAAAATTATTTTTTTAATATCTATAAAATCAATTAATCATAACGTATAAAAATTAATAAAGGGATTGCCTCTTAATCAATCCTCGATTCTTTCATTGTTTTTAGCTTGACTCATACGCGTATGCAAGAGAGAGACTGAACTCTGACAACAAGGGAAGGCAAAATCCACTAGTTATTACACGCCGTTTGAGTGAAAGAAGATGCTTTCAGATTCAAGGGATATGGTACCGACAAAGGTTTTGTAATAATTTCAGCGTTCGGCTATTGACAAGGTTTATGGATTTAGCAATTATGGTTATTTGAACGAATATAATGATGATGTTGATCATTTGGTTTGAAATAATTATAGTTGTACGTAAAAGAATTCATTATTATGAAAATTGTGATAATTCAAATTTTAGCCGGAGATCTTTGGTTTTGAAATCAAGTTGTATGGCCAAAAAAAAATTTCAAGAAGTTGAACGTGCAGAAAATGGGGTAGTGTTTGATGGATTCTATATAAGAATTTGAATTTCGAAGATAATTCTTAGTGAGCAAGAAAAAATTTATTAATATTTTAATTTTTAAAATAATTTTTTACTTAAGTTCTTTTGATAGAAATAATTAATAAGTTAACTGGTTATAAATAAATTATTTAATAATTAATAAATTAATTATTTATATTTGAATTATTTGAAAAAAATAGTTTTCAAATTAATTGATAAATATATAATGATATATAAAGATATGATAATATAAATAGGTATATAAATTAAATTAGTTTACATTTATTTTAAAATTAAATTATATTAATGCAATCAAAATATTTAAAATAAGAATATGATTACTTAATAAAGTTTAATTTATTATATTTATGATATTACATATTTATTTATTATTCAAAATAATAATATAATAACCTAAAATTTAATTAATTATTTTTTATGACATCACATATTTATTTAGTTACTTATTTTTTGATTTATTTATATTAAATTAATGAGAATATAGCAAATATTTATTTATATGATGGAATATTGATTATCATTTAATTAAAATAAAATTAATATATTTGAAATTTTTTTAAGAAATTATTAGTTCATAAGTTATAAATTATTTTATAAAATTTATTAAATAAAAATTTACTTTTAAATAAATTAATATGTTGAATATTTATAAAAATTAATTTATAATTTATTAATTAAATTAATAAATTATATATTAACTTATTTGTTATGCTTCACGCACACTTAGTATCTCGCCAAACGTAGGTATCAAAGATTAATGGCAGCATTAGAAAAATATTTGCAATTGAAAGAATAAAGAATATTACATTAACTTTATTTTGTGCAAAAAATAAATTAGTTTATAACTTATCAAAAAAGTAAGTTTTGATTTAATAAATTACTTAAAATAACTTATAACTTACAATCTACTACTTCTTCAAATTCTTTTAAAATCTATTTTTATCCTTTTTATTAATTTATAATCTATACTTTTTATAACATAAATCTTAAATTCTTTCTATTAATTTATAATCTATGTTATAAACTACTATCTCTTTAAATTCCTTTAAAATTTATTCTTATTCTTTTTATTAATTTACAATCTATATTTTTTATAATATAAATCTAAATATTTTACATAAAATATAATTAACTTAATTTTAACATAATTATATCCTAATTTTAAATAAAATATAACTGCTTAAAATATAATTAATTATATTTTATTATATTATTTATTTATTTACATACATATTTTTATATATTTATAATTTAAAATTAACTACTTAAAATAAAATTTATGTAAATAAATAAATTTATAAGTTCATAAAATATAATTAATTAAATATTAAATATTATATTTTTATTTTAAACTTTTTAATTGTGTTAATATAATTTAATTTTTAGATAAATATTAATTATTTTAATTATATATTTATTTCATTTAATATGTTATTTATATCATTTTATAATTTCAACTAATTTAATATGTAATTTTGTAAAATACTTCTTTAATAATTAACTAATTTATCAGTTATTAGTTATCAATTATAAGATATCAGCTATCATTTAATTTATTAACTATTAATTAATTCATCAATTATCAATTATTTTATTAATTATTTATACAACCAAATAAAACTATTGTTAATTCTTTAAAAAGATCCAGGTTCATTGTTTAAATAGTTGAGAATGATAGCAATGCAGGTAGCTTTTAGTCTTGTTAAAGGAAAAAACGACTAATTACATATGTGTGTTCTTAAACTTTAGTATTTGATTCTTTACTTTTAAATTGGTTGAATTAAACTCTTAGTCCCTGTAGTTTATTTTGAATTGTAATTTCGTTGGTATGCTTTTTTTTTATAATTATAAATAGAGCTTAGAATTTAATTTATTTTTATTTGTAAGTAGCTCTTTATATTTTCTAATCTTGAGATTTTTGCCTATAATTATTTTACATACATTTGTGAATTTATGCAATTATATAACATAACAATGAAGAGTCATTTATTGAAATAATAAGTTATTGTAATTTAAATAAAATATTTTGAATAAATACGATAAAATTAAACTTTTAGAATTGCAAATATACATGATTGGTATTATGATTCTTAATTCTTTAGTAATCCTCATGACCGAGCTTCTACTTTCTTGATTTTTGCATCAAGAAACTGCAAAAATGAACAAACATTTATGATATTATACAATTGAATATAAAGTCTCTAAATTAATTATAGTAGAGAATTAATTATAAATTCAGGGTCCTTTGGTTTAGGAAAAAATGAAATTTTTAGAAAATGCTTTCCTAAGAAAATATATTTCTAGAAAATGAATTAATTTTTTGTTCTTTAGTGCATAAATAAAAAATATTTTCTGATGTTTGGTACATAAAGAAAAATTAATTCTATTTAAAGTAAATCAAAATTATTTACTTTAAAATTATTATAATTTTACTTACCTTTTAAAAAAGAAATTTTTTAATAAAATTTTTATTGTTCTTAGCGCCCAATAGTCCAATAATAATTGATTTCTAATAATAAAATATATATTAAAGATATTACAAAATCTTATACTATAAAATCACACAGTTAGTTTAATTAATTGTTACGAAATATTATATAATAGAGTATCCATCATAAGAAAAAAAGAAAGAATATTTTAGTAAATATTACATAAAAATGTGTACCTAAACTTTAATAAATAAAAATAAATTTTATAAAAATAAAAATAGAGTATCCATCATTAAATATTTAATAAATAAAAATAAATTTTATTTATGATTGCGATTACATAATAAGGTGAGAATGTAAAAAGTTTGAGTTAGGGTATGGATGTATTGAGTAACAAGAAAAATGAATTCCAATTTTTAAAATGGGAAGTTATTTTCTTTAAAAATAATATAACTTTTTGGTTGACTAGAATTAATCTTTCTGTTGGCGAAAATTTTTAAATGTCCAAATAAGGAAAAGTTGAAAAATTCATTTCACCCCCAATCAAACGGACTCTAAAATAAATTTTAGAAACCTAATTAATAGAAAAATAAATATGAAGGCAAAATTAATTGAAGCAAATTATATAAGAGTTAAAAGTTCAATTCAACTTTTAAATTTCGTTTTTCCTTAATTACTAAACCAACTTGACTTTGCTAAAAATATATATATAACAAATTTACTTAAATTGTGATTAAATAGTATAACCATATATCCTATTCATTGGGAATGCAATATAATAAAAATAAATAAATTATAAATATGCATTTCAATATTGTACCTGCATCAAAATTGGCCTTCTTTAAGAAATCATTAAACATTTTTGCCTTTTCTTTATTTTGAAAATGATTATTAATTTCTTCACTACTAAGTTGTCACATCAAACTTCCTCTACAAACATTATAAGGTGAAGGCTACGGTGTCTTTGAGAAAATCATGGGTTTAAAACCTTAGACAGGTGGCGAGTTTTGTTTTGGCCACATGGCAACAGCTACAATTGGAAATTGTATTTTAAGCTGTAAACTAATTTGGGTAATATTACAAAAATTTTTCAAGTTTTAGACTGTGAACATATCAAGCAGTTTATTCTAGGAATCATCGAGGGAGAGACTCATGTCCTTATTGCCTCCATGACGATAGAAGAAATTTTCAGAGGCACCAAAGAGTTTAAACAAGAAGTCTTTGAGAAAGTTCAACTCAAACTGTAACCAGATCGAGCTTCTGATTTATAATGTCAATGTTAAACAATTAGTTAATGTTTCTGGCCATGAATATTTCTCTTGCTTGGGTCCAGGTGTGGCTGAGGTGAAGGTGAAAGAAGAAATCGGGACAAAGTTAAAGGATGGGCAAACACTGCAAAATGCAGCAAGGATTGATGCAAAAACGAAAATCACGGCGACACAGAGGTTAAGAGAAGGGAAGAAGGAAGAGATCAAGGTGAGAATAGAGTTGAAGGTGTTTGGGAACGAGAGGGAAGTGGAAGTGGCATAGGCTAATTCTGAACTTGCTGAAAAGAAAGTTGCTTGGACGAGGCCACGCAGGTGGTGGAAGTTAAGGTAGCGAAGGTAATGGGGTTGAGAGAAGCAAAGTTGTAGAAGGAGGTGGAATTAGAAATTTCAATTAATTCTTGTACCTTTCTGTAAATTTTTCCTATTAGATAAAATTAAATTTTTTAATTAAAGGCTGTGATTACATGAAGAAAATCAAAGGATCCTTGTTATGCCATGTCACCCTGGGTACTAAACCTCCAGGGTGCCTTAGAATTCACCACATTATAACCTTCCTGATGATCAAAATACCTTCCATACGGAATGACCAACTCGATCACTATAACCAACGGAAGAAAAATAAACATATTCCTTCTTGTAAATGAATGAATAAATAAATAAATAAAATTATATTTATTTCTTATGAAATTTATTTTAACTATATTAAATATTTTTTAATAATGTACTCTTATTTTCATTGCATTCAATTTCTGTAAACCTTTTTATTAATTTCTTCTTAGTGTTTCAATTTCTTTACTTCTTAATTTCTTATTTTTTTAATCTAATGTTTTTTAAAATTTTAATTTATTTTATGCTCTTCTCCAAATTAAAATTTCCATTTTCGTAATTTTTACAAAATTTTATATTTCTATTATAATATATTCATAAATTTTCTTAATTCACGCAATTGAAATATAATAAATAAATATAAGATAAAACTTAAAGAAAATTTCTTAAATATTTGTTATAAAGCTTTCTATTCAATTACAATATGTATATTAATTATAATATACTCATAAATTTTCTTAATTCACACAAATGAAATATAATAAATAAATATAGGATAAAATTTAGGTAAGATTTCTTAGGTTCTTATCATAAAGTTCTTCATTCAAATTATGATATATTTACTAATTATTCTATAAATTATAATATTATCAATGTTCTAATTCTAATAAAATAATTAATATACATATCATAATCTAAATAAAAAATTTCACAATAAATATATAAAAAAATTTATCTAAATTTTATTCATAAATATATATATTCTTAAATTTTCTATCATTAAAAGTTAATATATTGATTACACACATTAAATAACTAAAATAATCTATCTATCTATTTATCTTCTTGAATAATTAAAATAATCTATCTATACCCGTGCCTTCCAATCCAGATGTTACCATCAAAATCCTTTACCATATGTTATTTTCATATTCTTTCTTCAATATTTTCATATTCTTTCTTCAAATATCACTTTTTCTTTTTCTTTTACCCAACCCAAGCCTAATTCTATTTATTTTTAATTTCTTCTTCTTCTTCCTCTTAGTTTATGTGAGACTCAATCCTTCTTCTATATATAATTTTCCTAACTTTTAACTCTTTATTTAAAAAATATACATTATTTTATAACTGATACATTATTTCCCTTTAGTTTATCTATTATTACCCTTTTTTTTCATCCGCTTATATTGTTTACATATAAATTCTCAGTATCTAAACATGGTTTTACATTTATTATATCAAACCCTTAACAGCAGCTTACCTTACCAGCATTTTTGTCTACTCCTTGTTCTCTTCTTTCACTTTTTCCTTTTATTTCCATTATATTAAAGAGTTATTTTCTATAATTTTTTGTTGTATTCAATTCCCTATTTTTATAAATAATCATTCTTTCCAATCATATTAAATATTTTACTCAACTTTTTTCTCTAATCACATGAAATATTTTATATATGTCTAATCACACAAATTAAAGATATTTCATTTTCATTCATAATTATTGTTTACTATTAATTTTGTGATTTTTTTTATTTTGTCAATAACTTCTCACCTTGATTTGTCTAAATCCCCAAAATTACTTAAATAATTTATTTTTATATTTGACTAATCATTTAAAATTCCTACATTATTATTTCAAATTAATATAAATTTGAGAAATTCACTACTAAATTATTGCATCCTTTTATTCATATTTTCATCTTAGATTTTACATATTTATTTACCTTAATCATCTAATTTTTTTCAAATTGATTGTAGATTCAATTTATACAAGTTTAATATTGATTAATTATGATTACAATTTATTTATTTATAACAACACTACTATAAAATTGCAATATAACATTGGCACATTAACATTAGATAAAGTAAAAACTAACATATATAATAATATGATGATTTTTTTTTTTAAAATACAAGTAACTTAACACATGAGCTCTAATTAAAATATTTGATATTGTAAAATCATAATATCTTTCTATATTGATTATTAGAAAATCAGTATCTAAAAGAAAACGAAGGGTTGGTTCAAAAAATAAGGATAAAATTACTATATCAATTTTTTTTATACAACCGATATCTAAAGTGATGCCTTAGAAATAGATAAACCTTAACACATTGGTTCCTTATTAATAACTAGCATGGTTAATGTACCAGAGGGCTTTTCAATTTGACACTCTACATTTTGACTCTTTATTTTTAATGAAACAATTTCAAATGAAATATCTTGTTAGAAATTTTGTCGAAAGAACTCATCCATTTTATATCTTTAAATGTCACATAATAGATAAGATGTTTTGACAAGATTCACATCAAAACTTAATGAAATTTTAATTTGAAATCCTCTTCCATTCTCTAGAGTCTTTAATGAGCTCACATAATAGGAAGAGTTTTTCCATAGAATTTGAAACTATAATTGTGTTTTGAAATCTCTTTATAGGATGTATCCGGTGAAATACATTCTCGATAGGAATCTAACTAAAGTATCCTATTCATTCTCCAATAGTTTTGATGATCTCACAAAATTGATAAGATGTTTCATTAGGATTTGCAATAAGATTTGTGATAAAAAATTGAAATTTATTATGATATATGACCTTTAATATTTTCATTTGCAACTTCTTTGATGATCTGTTGTAATTGTAGTATTTCTTTAATTTTTACTTTTAGTTGTGACTTTGTAAATATGTTTGATTTTTTCTTCTTATTATCTTTGATCTATACTATATAATGATACCATTATCGAAGGTTTTAAACATTTCATTTTGTAAAATTATTTTTGTAGTTTGTAACAAATCTTGTTAAAAAAACACACAAACCATGTTGATTATTTAATAAAAATCGATATGGATATCAGATTTTAACTTATTGCATCAGCTTTTTAATATATGATGTTAAAAGAAATACCAAATGCTATATTTGAAAATAGGTTTGAATATTAGACACCAATTGTATATAAGAATTGACATCTAAAGGTATATCTATAGTAAACTAATTATTGTATTTATAAGTTTATGAAAACCCTATAAAGACTTGCCATGTCAATTCATGTTGATAAGCAATGTAGTAAAGATATGCTAATAGCCAACTCATTGATTGCATTATGCTATTTGCAAGGTCATAAGAAACTGTGAAAACATACAATGTTAGTTGTGGAAATGACCAATAACTAAAGGAATTTTAGGCGCTACACTTTAAACTACAAACCTTTTACATGTCAATGTTTGACTTGACTAACATTTAAAGATGTACCAATTGTTGACCTAACGAAAAACAATCATATGTTAAATGTTAGTTGTGTTTTCATAATCAACATCAAATATTCTACATATTGTTTATAAATTTTACTCGCATTCTCTATTTTAAAGATCTCAATGATGTTTTTACCTCTATTATTTAATTCAAGGGTTTAGGTTAAATTTAAAGAAAACTTTCCTTCTATATCATCTAGCACATTAAGAAATATTATGAATCTTATCAAAAGACTTACCTTCTTCAATATCTCTAGTTTCATAATATGACAAAATTTCTTCAATAAACTAACGTTGACATACTAGAAAGCCAGAAGTATTAGAGGAGGTAAATCCTTTGATAAGAATCATAACATTTCTAAATATGGTAGATAAAATGGAAAGGGAACTATCCTTACATTTGATTTACACTCTCAAGTTGGTAATGGATCCTCCTTACACCCTTTCCTCTCCATAAGCAAAGTGTCCTTCTATAGTAATTAAATATAAGAGAGCCTAATTCTTCAATTTTTTTGTTATATATATGATATATAACAAGCATGATAATTTGAGTTACCTACACTTTCCAACTCAAAACCCCTCAAGCAATATAATCATAGTATAATTCTTGTTAACAAGGAGAATCGACAATGAGGATGGAACATGGTCTTTATCGATATTATAATGATGCAATGATATATATATATATATACAATAAAAGTCAGTTGCTTATTGTATTTGTTGACATAATAAGGTATATGTAAATAAATAAAATTATAGAATATATTTTTATAATTGTGTGTTGTCTTCTATCTTATATATTTTTTAATTTACTCTCTCTATTATTTATGTTCAATTTGCATTTAAATGACTCTTTTTCTATTATAAATAGAACATATAAAGATTTTATTCTATAACAAGATAAAAATAACCTTTTTTATTTAAAATATTTAAAAATAACTCTCTTTTCTAGCTATCATCTTTAAATTGAAATTTCAAAGATTTTGTTATGATTATTATTCTATAATAAAAAAAATATCCAAGAGAAACCATGTCTATTATTTGCTTAAAACCAATGTCTCTATGTTAATACATCAATCTTTTTACCCAAAACCAAGGTAGAAACCAAAAATGTTCATACTTATATACAATTTCAATTTTTTATAGGAAATAACATTAATTTGTCATAAAATTGATGTTGCAATTCTAATTTAATGCATCAATTTTTTGTTTATAATTGACATGAAAAGTTACTAAGATGGTAGTTGTTACAAAATCATTATTTTATATTTAGTCATTAATATATTAAAACATAATACATTAGAATTAGATGTTGATTTTTTTATACAATTAACATGGAAAATAAAATAATATCATTTTATCTTTTTCGGAGAATTTATAAAAATAAAGGTAAGAGTTGAAATAGAAAGCAAGTTTTATCTTGATGTCAAAGTGCAAAGTGCAAATGAAAGTATTTTCCTCATGAAATTCATTGTGCCATAAGGAAAAATTATCACCAAAGATTAGTAAAGCTTATGTTTGACCTCTTATTTGATCCTAACTCATTGAAGTCTTCTTCTAATCCTCAAGGTACATTTGAATGCTTTATTTTTCATTTTAAACCTAAAGAAAAACATTTTGATGTTATGATTGGGTAGCTCTATATTTGTTTAAATTTTATGTGTCAAGTTTCATTTTTTAGGATTTCAAATGGTGTGGATGTTTATATATTTGTAACAACTTTATTAAAAGCCTTATATTCTTTATATGTTAGTTTTCTTCTTTTATGTGTGGATATTTCTTATGTATTATTCAAATTAAATAATCATAAGTTGTGGATGAATGTTTGTTAATTAGATGGGCTTTGAAAATGCCAAAAGTGTTGAAAATTTTATTAGATTTATTGTAGACCAAAAAAGGAAATTGGTATAGTATCCTTGTGTGAAATGTTATTAAGATAGGATGCTTAAACCAGTAGAGATAAGAAAGCATCTATTTTTCCATAATGTTGACTAAGTATATATGTTATAACCCAACCCCAATCATAACTCGTATGGAACTCATTTTCTAGTTTCCATTAGCTTAACTCACATTTGATACTATCATATTAATACATGTAGAATAATTAATAATCATACTCTGCTTATTAAAAGAAAAGGCTAAAAACTCAATTAATAACTTAATTTATTTTCAAAACATTTAAGGCTTTGATGTTTATGACCAAATATCTAACACTATCCAAGCCATACTTGATAGTTTTTTGAGGACTTATTATTATGGTGGTGGTAAACAACACACATTCTAAAAATTTGTAAAGGAAACATATAGGAAGGTGAATCTAAAGTTTCATGAGCAAATATTCAAATGATATTGATAATAAAATTATAAAGAAAATTTTAACTTTTATTAACTAAATTTACCCTCTGTTGTTTACAATATACAACTTAGATAATACCATACTGAATTTAATTGTAGATATAACTTTATGTCATGAATACAAGGCTTACTAGATCTTTTGATTCTAAATGAACAATTCAACATACATTAATCTTATCAATTTGCAAATCTTTCAATTCAACAAGGATAATTTAATAGCATTTCAAGAATAATAAAATTAAAAAGTGATTAATTACAAACATATATCATGATATAATTACCCTTATTATACATATATTCATTCCTAATGACCTGCACCTATTAGTACTATCCTTCAAGTATGCACCTTTACAAGCACAATAACACATACATAGTCATAACATATATATAACACAAAATTTCTATAAGTGGAAAGGATTATAATGCTAAAAAAATTCTAATAGTCTAATAACTAAAATCTTACTTTATATATAAAGACAATAGGTAAGATGCTTAAGATTTAGTAAAATTTTATAATGATAGGCATATGAAACATTAAATAATACAATTCTCAATTAAGTTCATAATTCTTAATAAGTATCATAAGTTTCAATAACATTGCTATCACAACCATATAATTATGCAAATACAATTATGTTCTCATGTAAGTATATTCAAATCACCATCACTACACATGATTTATGCAAAAAATAAAGATAAGAGAGTAGATAAATTTCCTTAAAACTCCCGAGTTAACCTTTTTCCTTCATAAATTCTAGCCTTATCTTTCTAAAATCTATCTTATCTTTTCACAAATAGTTGCCAATCGACTGGATATAGTATTTCACATTTCCCCTATCACATTTCTCATTTCATAGTTTATAATTCATATTTCATTTCTTTCTTATTTCATAACTCAAGTCATAGTTATCATCTTTTTAATATCAATATCATGTCTTGAAGCATGGCTACACACATCTATTCATACTATCAACAATACATATACATATATAAGGTCACCATATAACATAGCATGAGTATCCCAATATCACCATAGCATTAGTATGGCCACACAAGTCACTAACAATGTTGTTTTACAATTCACAACTCAACTTGCACACTAAGACACTTCTATGCCCTATCTTATTGCCATTCACCTTGTATTATAAGCCTATTTTTCATATATTAACTTTACTTAACATTAGGAAATATTAGTTATGGCTTAATCCCTTACATGTAATGATATCTCAAATCAAATCTTCATTCATATCATATGTTAAACTCAATTAATACAACCTTATTCATAAAATATGTATTAATTATGTCATATTCTAAAACATAAGTACATTGCTCGATCATTATCGTTGAAATACTTAAATATACATAACACGATATCATGTCACAACACTATATACCTTTTTGCATAGCCCCACATGATGTATTTAATTATAAGCAAATAAATCATAATAATTATATTATCTTATTGAATACTTCAATTCTAATCCCATAGCAAAAACATTCATACACTACATACATACATACATACATGCGTGTAAGCGTGTATACACACATACACATGCGCAAGCGCGCGTACACACATACACACATAAAATCCATAAGTAACTTATCCAATCAAATATGAAATTGAGGTCTAACATTTTAGGTTTTACTTAGTATAGTAGGTTAAAAAGTATATCAAGTCTTTTCTTTACATAAACACAAGTATCTATAACATTATATATATATATATATATATATATATATGTATATATATATATATAAGTACAAGACAAAGGGCATAAATGCCTCACCCTTTTAAACAAAACCTAGAAACTAACATTTTAAGGTTTCATGACTTACTAGAACTTAATTACGTGGCTTTATTTCCTATTTTAACATAGAAACCATCTACTTGCTCACTTTATTTTCCATTATCCAATTTAAAGTTATCTACTCTCAACCCATATGAATAAGAAGGCAAAATACTATTTGATTGTCTAGAACACATAATGTTGTAATGAAACAATGTAATAATTAACTATATAATTAACTATGAGTGTCTAAAGAAGAACTCTGACACTAATAATTGATAATAGTTTGACTACAAAAGGTTCCATGGCACCCTCAAAGTTATTTTTAAAGTTTATTAGTTGACTTATTAGTTATTAAGTTAGTTCAAGGTAATGAAAATACTATTTTGAACATTTTACTTTTGGCCTTTGAATGATATTTTATGAATAAATAAAAAATTACAAGTTCATTTTGTTAGTGAGTGTCTTAGAAACTAATCATATAGATTATTGAAATAATATACAATGTATTATGTATTATATTTTATTTCAGGCAATGCAATTATTATATTTTATTTTTAATTTTTGTCAAATTAATAACTTAATATAATAATTATCCCTGGAATAATTTTACTATTCCTAAAATGCCCATAGTCAAGTATTATTACGAAAGGGATAGTAATAATACATTAAGACTAGTATGTATAGTGACTGATGATTATGAATCATGGATATGTGATATCAAGTTAATACATGAATACATTGTTAGTGAACAAATGTATTGGATTGACCCAATATGAGAATACTGCATGGATAAGACTTATGTCATTAGTAGTTCTCATATGGTCACAATTGCATATAGTCCTTTAACCTAATGTTACTATGGTTCCCTACATGAGGGTTACTCACTTTAATGTCATCCTATGTCACCTTTAATCAGGATGACAAGTAAGGCGTTGATTGGGTGTGTCACGAATCATACAGAGGGAAGTGAGTGATGTAGATGAAATTTTGTTACTTTTATAAAAGAGATATATCCTTGGGCCCCTTGATTGAGTGAGACTTAGAAATGCATGGCCATGCTCAAATGAATCAATATGTGATATTGATAACTTATTTTAAAGTTTACTCAGTATCAAGAAATATAAATTGAACATTGACGAGGATGACACACTCCATGCCTTCAGTTCAATTTGGATATTATTACAAAAGGGATTATGATACAAAATGTTAATAATATATTAGGTGGATGTCGAATCACAGACATTCTTACTATTTAAGTAGCAGTAATGTATTGCTAGATACCTCTCACTGTCTATGACTTAATAATAAGTTATTGTCAATGTAGTAAGAACCTACAAGGTCACATAAAAGGAGTAGGAATAAGATAATAATTAATTGGACTTATTTTTGTGTATATATATATATATATATATATATATATATATATATATATTATGTGATATTATTTAATATTAAAGTAATATCAAATAATTACGTTATCAGATATTAGATAAATATATTATGAGATAATATTATTTTGATATTTGATAACTATATGTAATTATCTAAATATTAAGATATTTATATTATGAGATAATATTATTATCTAATATTAAATAATTAATAAATAATTCCTATCTCTCCTCATTATCTCTAGGATAAGGATAAGATGAGTTGTTAAGTATGATTAAGATTTTAGAAGCATTATCATAATAGGATTAGGATTGTGGCTTGCCTAAGTTTTATAAAAAGGGACTTGAGGGTAGCACTTTTAATAGACGCTCATAAGCTTCCATAAAACCTAAATCACTCAGAAAACATCTAATCCTAAATCCTAGAAAGAAAAACGTATCTTAGCAGATTCATGGAGGGTGAGAGGTCGTTGTTAGCATATTCGTGGAAGGTGAGAGGTCGTTGTTCACTCCATGTGGATATCATAGAGACGTTGTGTTGGAAATCGCGCATCATACACGCACAGCGGAATAAAATTTTTGCATGACTTTCACCAAGGATCCATGCGAATTTAGAACGCCATAGATTAGGGATTAGGGTTTATACCTTTCAGCAAAAAATCTTCTGACCGCTACAGCAAATCCGATCTGCTTCCAAATCATGAACCGGAATGGAAACCAGTAAATCAGATCACCAGTACAACGTTTATGTGGCTGCACCTCTGTGGTATCCACACAAACCCGTGAATCACCGATGAATGTCCGCTACACACACCGGTTGGAATTGATCTCCTTACACCTCGTAGTGCTAGCTACGCCTCTTCAGAGATTTTGGTCAAGGAGAGGTGCTAGGGTTTTCTATGCTTTTGCTTGGGGTGCGTGAATAATAATAGTCATCCTATTATTACCCAATAAGCCTATTTAAATAGGTGCATAGAAAAACCTAACCTATTTGGGCCTTATTCCATGTATAATTATAGGCTTACTATTGGGCCTTATAATTATAACATGAATTCCTAAATATTAAGCCTAAACAATTTAGTCCATTAATTCCAAATTCACTAAGCTTTAAGTGTGCGACCCTACAGGCTCTCATTATGTTGGCAATGACCATTAATCATATTAATGATCATAAACAATGATTGGTGTCTAGCAACATATCATTGTTACCCAAGTAATGAGAAAGTCGGTGATTTGACTAAACCTTTACTCGTGATCATCACTTATGTCCTTTTGTCCTATACATCTAGATTGAGCACGAGACATGGACCGTGTCATTCCCGTATAGCCCAATCTTAAGCTTTCTTGACTCTTAAGTAAGCTAACTGAAATAAATATAATCGACATCTCATGTCAATTCATCTGAGCATGGCCATGCATTTTCTCAGCTTTACTTAATCAAGGGGCCTATAGATGTTACTCTTGTTATATAGGAGGGACAAATCCCATCTTGATCACACAAACCCTTCCGCATGATATGTGACATATCCAATATCTACCCTTGCATTCACTTAACCATTAGTGACATAGAATAATATCAAAATATGAAACTCACATGTAGAGAACTTTGGTGATCTCAGGTCAAAGGACTATATTAATAATGATCACTAAGAACCACTTATGACACTCATATAACGATCCATGTAGTGTTCTTAATATGGGTCGGTCTAGTATATAAGTTCTCTAACTTGTACTCATGTGTAAACTTAATATCCCATATAAGTCTTCACACATGCTAGTCTTAACATATCAAAGCAACCTAATCCACAATGATATATGACTAGGGACATTTAAGAATACAATTATTCTAAGGTTATTATTATAATTAAATATATTACGCAGACAATATATATAAATATAATAATTGAAATTGTCATTAAAATAACATGATTCAAAATTACAATCATCAATATGATTGGTTTTAGGGCATATACACTAACACGTTGTACCTTTCGACCGGCGTTTGATTCATTCGCTCTTAAGTTTTGATTAGTAGAAACACAAGTACCCAATAGGTAAAATCCTAATCATTGATTTATGCTTTTTGCATGGATCTTAGGTAGAATTCGGATCAAATTTTGAATTTCTGCTGCATGTGATAATCCAAATTCTCAACACATTTTTCATAAAACTTTTTCATGTGAAAATAAACCTAAATGTCTTTCCATAGACTAATTATTTACTTAAAATGGTGAAAATATGAAAAAGTTATGACTTTAACAAATTAGCCTAAAAATTTAATTTTTCATAATCCAAAATATCTAATCTACGTCCACTATTTTAATGATATCTCATATATATATATATATATATACATGAAATTAATTCTATTAGCTTTCCAATTATAGGTAATTTGCCAAAAATGGGTGTAAGACAAAAAAGTTATAACCTTTCAAAGTAATTTAATTAATCTATCCTAGCATAGTTGACTGTAAAGTTCCAAAGATAATTCATAACTTTTGCAATTGATTATATAATTGATTATGAATTTTCACAGGCCATATAGTTGATAGTCGACTATAACTTGAAAATTTGCATATTTTCTTTGAAATCAATGTTTGTCGACCATGAACTCTATCCAAACTCATTTATTCCTTAACCAATCCACACCCAATCTTCAATAAACTTTTTTAACATTTTATTGAAGTAATTTCCATCATCAAATCATACTAAAAATCACCTATAACACATTTCGTATTTATTATCATCAAAACCTAGAACATGTACTCAAGTAAATAAAAATCAATCAAATGTTCAAAATGGAGTGAGATTATTCATTCAACTAGTATAGGGAAGGTTTTAAAAGACCAAATTTGTTATTTATTGGTCTTGATCAACTAAAATTGTAAGATTCAAAGTTAAGGTTAGTTTTCCTTTTTTTTTAAGTTATGTTCTCAAATCTACCTAAATCCAAAGAAATGCATGAGAAATCTACTTAATATAAAGGTCTTACTACATTTAGGTGAAGAATTGGACTAGAAATTACTTCTAACTTCCTTGATTGCTAATGGTCTTAAAAAAGGAAGAAGGAAAAGATGAGAAGGAGTTAAGAGATAAAAAGATTAGCTTAAAAAATAAGGAATAATAGCTTTTGGGAGGCTAAAGTTTAGTTCATATAAAGGTAAGGACATTCTTATCCTTTCCCCTAAAATCTTTTCATTACTTACATACTCATATCTAATCACCTAACCTTTAACTCTTTTACTTAATATGTCATTCACATTTTTTCCTATCAAAATTTATTCACTTCATATAAAATCTCTATTTTAAATTTTTATTATAATAATTAAATAAATAAACCTTTTTTAATCTATTCCACTCTAACTTTTGGTTATATGTCATTTAAGTAATAAATTTTTCTTCCTCCTAATATCTCATGTATATTTTTTTAACCAAATTTATCATTCCTTATAAAATTTCCTTTTATCGCATCTATTTTACTAAATTAATTAGTAATTTTCCTTTTTCAACACATAATAAATTTTTAAAATTTTAAAGAGAGCATGATGGTATAGGCAAAGGATATAACATGAGGAAGGTGAGTTATCTAATTCATCTTGTACCTAGGGAGGAAAGGGAATCCATAAAAATGATGGCATTGATATAAGATTGGATGATAAATTAGAAAACATGATGCATAATATTAAAGATAATTTCACTTAATATCTATATATCCTTTGTAACTTGTTGAGTGATATAAAAAAGCTTTTATATTTAGGTTATACCAAATTAACATGGTTATTCAATGGCTTGAGATTGTTCAATTAAAGGTGAAGAATGGTTAGAATAATAAGAGTTTCATGATATTGCTATAATTATTGAAAAAAATACTTTCTAAAAGGAATGAGCTAATAAATCATACTTATGAAATCAAGAAAATTATATGCCCAATAAGTATGGCACACAAAAAGATACATGCATATCCTAATAATTGTATACTATATCAAAAGAAGCACAAAAGTTCACAAGAGTGTCCAAAATATAGGGTACTATGTTATAAATTAAGGAAGAATGGTGTCATTAACAATAAAAAAGTTTCAGACAAGGTGTTATGGTATCTTCTATAATATCAAGGTTTAAATAAATATTTGTTAATGCAAAGAATGCTAAGAACTTAATATGGTATACAAATCGAACACTATTTTGTGGCAAGTTTTGGCACTTAACTAATTCTTTTTAATGGCACACAATTAATATATTATTCCCTATATTTAATCATGAGCCAAGAAACTTTAGACGAGCACCTCGCACTAATGGAATAAACCCCTATGGTAACATAAGCAACAAATACAATACATGGCTTGTTATGTTAATGATCTACAATTTATCTCTTTAGTTATGTATGAAATGCAAACACATCATATTATCCTTGTTGATTTCAAGCCTTATACAATTAAAAAAAATGACATAAATGTCTTCTTAGCATTGTTTATTAAATACCTAAAAATAATGTGAGAAAAAGGTGTTTTTATCATGATCCAAACCCAATCTTGACTAGTGTGGATTTTGATACCTAGTTTCTACTAGTCTCAGCTCTATTGCCATAATTCTACTCAACAAAAATCTCTCTATTTTCAGGATGATTCAAAATTCATTTTAAATTATATGGAAATATGGATACAATTTCCTGGGGAATTTTTGAAGACCATACACCCTAAATCATAAAATTTGTATTCTGTATAGATATAATAGTAACACAAGATATGTGTAATATTACACAACCTTAAAATTTATACAAAGATAAATAATTCAACACATCTAGGGTCAAATTAATACAATATCTATCTCTATCCTGACCCTAATTCTAAAAGAATCCTAACTATTAAATCTTCCAATTAGGTAATCTTTTATTATCCATAAGTGTTAGCAAAACTCATTTACACTTATTTCAACCTGAGAACATTGAAAATAAAATAGAATAAATTATGAAAACTCAGTGTGCATATATCTACAACATCAAAACCTTAATTTAATTATATAAAAAAAGTCATATGTTGATTAAATATTTGATTAGAAAAAAGAATTACAATCCAAACTCTCTAAATTTCTAAAATATGTTAAACTAAACCTCAAAATGGATGTTCACTTGCACATAACTTAGATTTCATATTTTACATTAGAAGTCATAGTAATCTCAATTTTCCTTTAGTATATATAATAATATCATATCATACACAATACATTCTAGATGGTCATTACATTTTTAAATAGTTAATAAGACTTAATCACAATCAAGCTTTTTACAATCACATCAAGTAGAAGTATTCAAATTAGTCAAGATTCAAAATCACATCACAATGCATTACAATGTATAATGAATGCACATACATCTATCTTTTGACTCATAGGTCATTCTTATACCCTTCACAAACTATCTATCCTTATCCTTCCAAAGTTTGCCTTATACCCTCCATAAACTATTATTGAAAATTTTCTATTTAGCTTTTACATTATCGATCCTATCATATTTTTTATTTCAACTGCCATTCATAGTATAATTCATAATGTAATACGCACACTATAGCTCAGTTCTACAAATCATAAGATTTAATGCAATATCAACATAAAATAACTATTCTATTATCAAAGGGCAAAGCAAAGCACATAACACAATATATATAGCAACACCACATGCCCTCTTGCATGGTCATAACATTCATTTAATGTAGATCATACTATACTTTCTAACATACATATAATAATATAACCTTGATCATAATACAAATTATATCCTTTATCATTGTAATTTCATCACAATCAATTAACAACTAATAATGACACCATCATGCCTTCCAAACATAGTAAATCCACAATCACTTAAACAAATAACCATTACCTCATCACAGATATTATTTCCATATTATTCATGTATAACTTCAAGGATAAGTTAATACTAATTCATATCACATAATTATTCCTTTAAGGTTTCATAGTAGGTTTTATACATATTTCATGCCATTTCTAGGAAAGATTATATATAGGTCATGTGAATCCAATTATGTTAGAATATTTATTAGGGAAGATATATGTTCACCTGATGGTGTGCATCCATTGCAAGTCTTGGAATGGTCCATTTCCATTTCCTCCCTTTTTCCTATTTGAAAATTTATTAAGATAAACTATAAACACAAAGGCATCACTTGCGTTATTCCCAACTATCATAGTTCTATATTCGCATCATAGTATCTTTATACTCTGAATCGTCCACTTCTCATGTTTTATAGTGTTCACTTAAAATTATTATAAAGAATCCAAAAGTTCTTCATTAACAGAGATTCTTTTGTATTAAACATAAAACTATTAAAAAAATTAGAACTTCACACTCCAAGAATCTTACAATTATGTTATTCTATAATACCATATAGTTATTTTCTCATCTATTTATTCACACACACATACAAATACACATATATTTGTTCATTTGAACTTTAAACAAATTACCAAGTCACATTTCACACGTAAATGAATTTCTTAGATCATGCTTAAATCACTTCTAATTATTTGATATAACATTTCATAAATATTAATTATCTTATTATAAAATCATTTACCTTAAGAAAATCATACTTTTCCCTATATCATCTTATATATCAAGCTCATATAAAATATACTTTTCGAATCAAGTTTAAGCACTTAAAATATTAAAGTTAATAACATTAAAAACTTCAATTATCTCATTTAACCATCTCATTGCATAAAATATCTATTTTTCATAAATATTATCATATACCTAAAATACTTATAAATGAGTTTTTTGGATCATGTACATATAAACATAAATATTACAACTTTAGGACCTACGCATGTTCCAAAGATGTTATTCTAACACTCCATAATATAACATTTTTATATTTCTAAATTATTATAATATTTCTCAAAAGATAAATAAAAATGCATCTTCTTTAGCTTAAGTTCAAATCATTTAAAAATACTAAAGCTAATCACATACAAAGGCTTTAATAATTTGTTCAATCATCTTATAGCATAAATTTTATATTTTTTGAAGCCATTACCATGTATATTGAAGCATGCATAAATGGGTTTTCTAAATTAAACTTAGAACATCAAATATTATAACATTTCTATATAGGAAGACTCATTATCTCTTGAGGATGCCATTAATGCTAGTAAGGCATCGAAAAATATGAGGGGGAATCACTAAAAATTGAAAAAAGAAAAAGTACTATTCATAATTGAGCTTGTTGCATTTTCACAGCTCCTCCACATAATGGTAACTTGTGGCCACCAAACTAAGAACAAAAATACATACTAAATGCCATTGAAAGCTCACCAGAAACTCCTTGACAAGCTTGCCATTGGTCTTAATCTACTACTTGGTTGTTGGAAAAGCTTCCTCTCCTTTGCACCTAAAGGTTAGTTCCAACTAAAAGGGATCCATGATGATAGCAGCAACTCATTGTGATTGTTAGAACCATGAAAGTGGCAAGTAAAGAAACTCATGATAGTGAAGAAGAGAAAAGGAAACAAAAAAAGGAAAGAAAAAGGGTGAGAAAGAGAAAGGTGCCAGTGATGATAAGAGAGAGAAATAGGTGAGGAAAATATAAAAAGAGCTTCGAGCTTTTATTCTATGTATTGCAATGTATTATAAGCCCAAATTTCATTTGAGTCTCAACCATTTATTCCCTATCACAAATGATCCTAACCCTTCATTCATTTAAAATGAAATCCATCTTTACAAAACTCTTTTCTTATAAAATTTCCTTATTTTAATTAGATTTGAAATTTTAGCATAAATGTTCCGACAACAAATAGGTGTTAAGAGAATAATTTATTAAATTATGATTATATATATACACTCAATTAATACTTTCATCAAGTAAAATTATAACAATGCTTATTCAATAAGAATTAAAAAATGTTCTTATTTCACTTTAATAATAATGAATACTATTTAACTATCTTCACCACTTAAAATAATTATTTTAAGCATTAAAATAATTTTAAATATTATCTTGGGGTATTACAGTTTTAGTCTTTGATATATATCATTAAGAGTCTTTCATTTTGCATGCCATTCTCTTGTGCATAATTAATGACTTCTAGCATATGGTAACTCGTTTAATTACATTATCAAAAGGTATAAAGTATACTCTATTTATGAAAATGGTACTTATTTTTTTAACTAAAGTTTAGGAAGAAGATGATGTATGTCAATTACCAATGATTTTTCCTCTTTTCCACCAATATTATGGGCTAAAAAAGCCTTCCAATAAGTCATTAGAGGAAACAATGACTCCAATGCCCTTAACTAGAAAATAAGGTTTATGAATGAGTTAAAAATATTAATGTCATTTTTGGCAAATCCTATAAGCCTAAAGGTGAAGGTACTTCGTGGGAAAAAATGATCCATATTCTTTAATCTTTTATATTAGAAAAAGTTGCTTGTGAAATATAACATTAATAACATTATATGTGAAGAAAAATATTTATAATAATCTTATTGGAACATTGTTAAACATATTAAGGAAGAACAAGGATTGAGTCTAAGCCAGATTGGACTTAGTTGAAATGTCCATTTAGAAAGAACTACCATAAAAAAGAAAGGATAAATGCACCTTCCACTAACTTGAAAATACTCTATCTAAAGAAAAGAAGATAATTTTTTGCAAATGTTTACTTGATGTTAAGGCACCATAAGAATATTCTTCAAATATCAAAAGTCTTATCTTAATAAAAGGTTTGAAGCTAGTTAGTCTGAAATCTTATAATTATCATAATCTAATGCAGTAATTGTTATAGGTAGCTATTCAATCAATTTTACTAAAATATGTTAGACAAACTATTACTAGACTTTTTTTTTTATTAAGTGCAATATGTAGCAAAGCCACTAACTTTGAGAAGTCAGATGAGTTGGAAAGAAAAGTTATGGTTACACTATACTAGCTTGAGATGTACTTTTCACCTTCCTTCTTTAATATTATGGTCCATTTGTTTGTCCATTTAGTGAGAAAGATAAAACTATACAAGTTAACTTGAGGTAAATGTACACATGTAAGCGATATATAAAAATTCTAAAAAGATATGTAATGAATTGACATCGATCAAAAGGATGTATTATCAAAAGTTACATTATGAAGGAAATGATTGAATTCTATAGTGACTAACCAAATGTGAAGGCTATTAGACTTCAAAAGTCTTGTTATAAGGGAAGAATTGCATGTAAAGGTATATTAGGCACCTAGGTGGTGCATATGAATCATGAAATGTGCATGTAAGCCTACCTTTACATTATACATAATAGTAATGAAGTTCAGGTTTACGTGGATAAGCATATAACTCTTATAAAGGAATTTATTCATAAAAAAATGACCAATGGTTTGAAAAAAAAAATCAATCATTCTTCTATTGGTTTCAAATTCAAATTCATTTTTGGATGACACATGAATCGAATGGTGTTTTTGAGACCATAAAATGGTCAATGCATAAGTTACACATAAAGATTATCTCTTATTATGGATATGAATTTAATGAGTATTCTTTTTATACAAAGCATCAGGATAATAAGAATATTATGCATAAAAGTGAGGTTATTTTGATGGCCTAGGTCATGCATGTGAGTAGTTTCAAAGATAGGAACCTTATCTATGCTAATATATCATCTTATAAGGCCATTAAAAATATTTAGGAGCTTAATTGCCTTATATTCGAGGTGTTTGTGTCTTGATATAAATAAGATAAGAATAAAAATGGCATCCGAGTTAATAAGTTAGAATTTAGGCTAATGGACCCTAATAAGGAAGGTCATGAGGGGAAGTTATTCATAATGGCATTTTAGGCAAAATAAGTTTTTTATGTCATAGACCCTTCTAATAAGAAATGGTGAAGTGATATACAACTCTATTAGGAAAAAGATAATTATTGGTGATGAGGACAAAAAGGACAATAGGAATGATACTTAAAAAACTCCTCCTTTCTCTATAAAACTCCAATGGACAATAAATGTAATGTGGAGAAGTTCTATATGTGAGATGGTCATGTTGAAAAGATATGAGTTGAAAATCTTGCTAGAGATGTTAAGAAAAATTAAAGATAATTAGGTTCATATATCTCATGTCTATATTCTATGTATAATTGTTATCATTTTCTGAATTATTAGTTTCTAATACTTATTTATAAATCTTAATATTCTAATATGATATAAGTTTTACATACTAAGTTCTGACTCTTCTAATAACCATAATTATCTCTAGGTTAGTGGTAAGAATGGTGCTCTCCAACTTAACAAACAACATATAATACCATCAAAGTTTAAGAAATAAATTAAGTAATAAATTTTTCTTTAATAAAAGAATATAGTATTAATATTGCACTTACAATATCAATTGTGACTTGTTTGTACCTTTAGCTACGGTGGATTTCATAAAGGATTCTATCAATGGGTATGCTATTGAAAAATAATATAACTTCCTTATTTAGTATTTAGAGATATTATTGTCAATTTTTACACTATGTATATATTATTTATTACTTTAATGTCTTCAATTATATGAACCCAATTAAATATATGAAATTATTATCGTTAGGAATTTTTTATATTGGGATATTATTATTTACTATAAAAATATTAAAATAAGGTCCAAACATTGATGTATGTAATAATATCGCTTGTAATATTATTGGATGTTGATTATAATTTGGTTCGAGTCAATATTGTTTTAAGTGTAGTGAAGTTTAGGGAAAATAAAATATACATTAATTATTCTAAAAATTCAATGTCATATATTGAACATTGCACATCGGTTGTTCAATACAAACTGATGTACTATATGAAATGTATAATATAAAAAGACATTAATTTTTAAGAGCGATTTATGAACTAACATATGATATAAATATCACATTGGTTATTAAATTATAAAGCAACATCATAGCCTATTTTTTATGTCAATTCTTATTGTTTTTCATATCGATTATGAAACCAACATCTTATATTATTTATTTAACATTATACATGCACTTAACATGTCAATTTCTCTATAGAAAAAAAAGTAACATTATTATTATTTTTCATGTTGGTCTAAAAATCAATGTGGAATACATTAGACGTACAACATTGCTCATATATACATTGGTTCATAATTAATGTTGAACTTATTAAATAATTGATATTATTTAGCATTTTTGTAATAATACCATGTAGTCAATTAACTTTTAAATAATTATTTATTTAATATTTTTTAGTTTAAAATTAACAAAAATTATATATATATATATATATATATATATATATATATATATATATATATATATGTATATACACATATATATATATATATATATATATATATATATATATATATATATATATATATATATATATATATATACACACGCATAATTTTTAATACAGCCATATATAACACGAGCTTAAAATCTGATTAACGCACATAAATATATAAATAAATATATAAATCATTTTAAATATCCTTAAATTACCAATGAAAACCCTAACACATGGATGGAGTAAGTAGCATGTGAACCTTTTGATTGACCTTATTTTATCTCTGATATGACTGTCTTGATGCCACTCGACTTCTGTGTACATGATTGAAGTGGTAAAAAGGAGGAACGTTTTGAAACTATTAGACTTAAGCCTAATTGGATTTTCTTCTTTTCTTTTTTTTTGGGGGAGGGGGTGGAGGGCTTAAAAATAGAAACTACAAAACAATAACTAATCACGTAGATATTGAAAGGTTTTTGGGGAAGTTTTAGAAGCACACCTGAAGACCTATATATAGAATAATTATAGGTACGTTGAATTTTGGGTATTGAAATCGTTGATTTTTTTAATTATATTTATTTTTCTTGTATTATTAAAAATTAAAATAAGATGTAGGATAGTATATTTATTTTCACATATTAAATTTAATAAATTCACTGATAATTTTTAAGAATTAACAATTTCATTATATCATACACTCATATTAATAAAATATACAATCAGAAACTTATTCAAATAATAAGCTATACAAGAATTCACCATCCATCCCTTTCATATATTTCCATCTACGAATCTTTGGGATTTGTAAATATGACATATTTTTAATTAGATTGACACTATCCGGCATATTATATTATGTGTAGAGTTTGACAGTGGTTTCAACAATATAGACACAAATTTTATTGTACTCTTTCGCATTACACACATAGTATAACTATTTCTAATTAAATTGGTAACTTAATTTAGTAAACATTGTTAGTAACTCAAGCAGGGACGTTACTCACTATATTTTTCCCTTTTTTAATAGTAGAATTAGCAATTTATTTAATACACATGTAACATTTTAAAATCAAATTTATCTTCTTTTTAATACTAAGAAAAGAGAGTAGAATGATCAACGTTAATTATCCTTCCAGCATTATCACTTAAAATAACAATAATTAGTTATTGTAATTTTTTTCCTACAAAAACAAAAAGAGTAGGGACAACTAATATTAACTAACTTCCTGAGTGTTATCATAGAAGTACTTGCTCCATAAAATATCCAATTTATCATAATTATTATTTAAAGGGCGAGTTTATCAATACAATCCTAACAAAATGCTGGTGGTTTCATGAATCTTCTATCCTTTCATTGACCATAAATTAATACTCTCTTACATTAAAGTCATGACCTCTAAATTAAAATAATGACTCGGTATCACTAATTAGCCGTTGTAGTTAATATTATTAATTTAATCTTAAACTACGGCATGTTGGTAGCATGTGATGACACACAATGATTATAATAAAATTTTATTCCAACTTACGAGACATATATAAAATGAAAAGAAACTAATTTGTGTATATTATAACTTTTTAGTATTGGATTATCATTATGTCAGGTAAGTTATGGAACATTATTTTGATGTTGGAGAGTTAGTAGGAAGGAAAGGCAATAAAAGAAATGAATACATAGAAAATCTTCCTAAAAATCTTCAACTTAAAGTAGAACAATAATCCTCCATTCCCTTGATCATCTCCTTCATTAATGTTTTGTTTGGATAAGAAAAAATAGGAAGAGGAAAAAATGAAAAATATAGTTATAATTTCTTTCCAAAATTTTCAACTAAAGAGAAGAAGAAATTGATATTTATAAATTTATGATTAATATTTTAACATATCTACTATTGATTCTTTTTATCCCTCCATTTTAAAGGATTTTTGAAAATTTTTCAACATTCAAATAAAAGGAAGGAGAGTTTTCTTTTAACAAAGGTTTTTACCTCTTTCCCCGCCCTCAATTCTTTTATTTTTATTATCTTCCATTTTTTTCAAGTCTTAATTTTCATATCTATCAAAACCTTCAAACTTTTAAAATGCATTTTACATTATAAAGAATAAAATGAGCATCGTAATTCTTAATAAAAAATTAAAAGTGTTTGCAATTATAAAATTAAAAATTATTTTTCAAATTTATTATTATTGATTAAATTCTAAACCATTAATTTTACCATAAAAAATTGAAATATTACATCTTATTTTCTAAAGCCTTACCTCAAACTTTTAAAAGGCTCAATTCGAAAACTTTATCCAATTATCTTCCTTTTTATTTTCCATCTCCGCTCTCTTCCATTAAAAACTACCAAGCTAACAATATTTATTAACCTTTTTTTTTCTAACTCGAGGAAATTGACCAATTCTTATCCTCTTTTAACGGGAACAAAGAAACAGAAGTGAGTTGATTTGCGATTGGGTGTCTAACAAGAAGAATTGGAGTAACTTTAGTGATTTGATTTGATGGTCCATGTGAGCATGATTGAGCATGACGGAATGAACAGGTATCTGAAAATGAGGTTGAAAATTAAGTTCAGAATTTATTATATTTATTGTATTATTTTTTATAAATTTATTTTGTTATATATTTAATAATAATATTTAATTTATATTTAAAATTTAATTTTGATATATATAATATTATTGATATATACATATATTCAATTTTGATACACATAAAATTATTGCCGGAACGAATATTGAGCATAGAGCAACCGCAATAACAAAATGAGTGCCACAAACTTCGGACAGAGAAAGAGTGACGTAAATCCACCCAGCAGGACATACATCCGCGTGTCCAGCAACAGCAATTCTTTCTTCCTCGCACGTGCCTCTCCGGTCAAATGCCGGTGCCAATTCTTCGCACGTGTCAGCCTAACCCTCGCAAAGCCCCCTTCAGTTGGAATTTTTGACCGCTCTTTCTGACTTTTTATCATGTGAGATGGAGATGTGGGAAGGGATTTGCGCGGCAAAGGGCCCTCCCGTCTTTCTCTCCCAAACCAAATTTGGGTTCCCACAATCCCACACACATAATCTTTTTAAATTATTCGACGCGCTCATAATGTCATACTTATATTTTATTTTTACTTCTCTATCTACGTCCTTTTTGTATAAAAAGAATTTAAAATTTTAAATCTACTCACATGTGAGAAGGTGAGATAGTGTAGATGAAAAATAAAAATAATGATATAGAAAAAGATTTATTCTTTAAGTTCTGGGACTAAAATTAAAAATGCACTCATGGGTAGGAGCATGAGTCCATAAGATTGTCAAGTAAGATAATGACTCACCTTAATTTTTAATTGTCATTGTCAATAGCAATAAATAATAAGAGAGTGGCATCTTCAAACTAATAAAATACTAATTTAATGGAATTTTGAATAAATTTTATCTATTAATAGATAAAGATTTGAATTTGATTAAAAAATTTTTAATGCTTTAATTTTTTGAAAGATTGTCCTATTTAGTGATTCATCAAAAGAAAATAGTATCATAAACAAATACAGCAATGGTTTAATCTTAAAGCAGTTGAAATGTAAATGATTTTTACCCCAAGTATAGTTATATAATACCACCTCATTAAAAAATTATTAAATTTTTGTTACCATCTTAATAATTATTAATTATCTTGTGTATTTAATAAATGTATGCCCTGTAAATTGTTCTAGTTATGTGGAAGATCAAATTACTCTGGATGGTTACTAAGCTTGAGGTTAAACTTCATACGAAAAATCATCAACAAAGATATCACACGGTTATAATTAATATCGAGCAAAAAGACCCATATTATGATATTCAAATTGTTAATTATTTTCTTATAATTTTTTTATTACTATCAAGATCTATAAAAATGACGAACATAGTAAAGAAGGAGAGGAATAGAATTTTCTCGACAAGATCATAAGAAAAAAAATATTTAATAAGTCTTAATGAAAATCAAAGACAAGATTTAATAGTTAATCTAACCTGTCAGCATTCTATTAGGAGGAGTCCCTATCAGCAAAATAGTTAGTAAGTCCTTCAACCAATTGGTTCTTCTGGCTATGCACTGTGACCAAAAATATCAACAACTCACGCCACAAGCTACAAGTAGAGATCACAATTATTCCCACAATATTAATTAAAACTTGTAAGATAAAATATCAGAGATAGAGAGACACTGCACAATTACCTCCAAAGTGAGCGTAAAAGTTGGCAAAAAAATTAAAAAATAAAGAGAAAAACAAAATTTCAGACCAAAGCTCATTTTTCAAAAAAAAAATATTTTTAGTTCCATCGTAATATTAAAAAATTTTATTGATTTTGATAAATCAGATAATCAGCTCTTTAATTTTAGTATTTATACATGAATATTAATATTGTCAAAACATTTGAGTTGTCAAATAGTAGCAAAAAATCTAAGTATTTCTGTAAAAATAGAAATAGTCTCCCTTTCCCGTAAGAAGCAACCATATATAAAAGTCTTAGCCAAAATTTCTTTCATTCCCAAATCTCACTTTTTTCACACTCTTTTGCGCTGCTGCTGCTGCTTCCTTTTCTTCTTCTTCTCCTCCTACTCCCTCTTTTGCCATGGATCATGATAAAGATCATAACTTTCAGTATGATCCTTTCTACTACAACCACCAGGAAATCAACAATCCAAGCTTCCCATTCTTTAGGGATTTCCAAAATCATTCAATTCCCTCACAAAACCAAATTCGAGGGTTTGATTCTTCAAACACGAGCTTCACTGACTGCTTAAACAGTTCAATGGACTACAAAACTCTCTCAAGAGCATTTGACTTGTCTTGCTCATCATCTGAGGTGGTCTCCTCCATTGATGAAAACTCGAAGAAGTCCGGTGCCGGAGAATCAGTGGGGATGGCTGGCAATACTGCTCCGTCCATGGCAAATTCCTCAGTTTCTTCTTCGTCTAATGAGGCTGAAGCAGTGACAGAAGAAGACTCAGCTAAGAGCAAGAAAGATAAGCAGCCAAAAGGGTCTGAAGAAGATGCAGATGAAAAGTCTAAGAAAGAGTAGGTTTTTCTTCTTTCTTCCTGCTTCGTGGTTATCTTTTCTAGATCAATGGAGTGTTTATATTGTATCAAATTGCAACTGTGTTTGCCTTAATAACTGCAATTTTTGCTTATCATAGAAAATTTAGAAGTATGATAGGTTCATTGACTCTAAGATCAAGTCAGGATAGTCGAAAATAAAAAAATTTTACCAATTGAACTAATTCAAGAGTTTATAACTGCAATTCCAGAAAATTGAAAAACAATATTCCGCACAATAAAAATAATTTAAATCTATGTTGAAGGATAGATGATTTTTCTAAAAGAAATATTTAAAAAAATAAAAAAAGATAAAAGAATTGCTCCTCTCTTATTCTTTGTGTGATAGACAAGTAGGATCTGAACATCTTACTAGAGGTAGAATTTGAAAGTCTTTGAATGAAAAGTAATACGATTATAACTTAACTTTCATTTTTTGTGTGTGTGTGTGTTTTTTTCCAAATTTGTAGGAATTTAAGTGCTATAAATTGTGGTCAATCCTGTCCATATAAACAGTTCTGTATATGAATTACTTACTGATTTTGGGCATGATATATCAGAATGTTAAGCAATCACAAAAACCCTAATTCATCCGTCATGATTTTAATGAGCATTATATATGCTATGTCAACTAGATATTGCTGTGTGTTTTTGACTAACGTGTAAAACGGTTCAGAAGCAAGCCAAAAAAGAAAGAGAAGAAGGCAAGAGAGCCACGCTTTGCCTTCTTGACCAAAAGTGAGGTCGACCATCTCGAAGATGGATACAGATGGAGAAAATATGGCCAGAAAGCAGTCAAGAATAGCCCTTATCCAAGGTTAATTTTATTATTTTTCTTTTCAATTTTGAAAATTCCTTTCCATTTTACATACATATCATCATAGACTTAACCTTCAAAACGAAATGATAAAACTTAGGGGTCATTATATGCTACAATTATCGTATAGTATTCATTTCTATTATTTCATATCAGCTACTTGTAACTTGATGTATCATATTAAATAAAATTTATCCAGAATAAAAATATAAATGGTTTCAATTTTATTTTGTCAAAAATATTTTTAACTAAATATATTGTGGTTGCTGCGACTACAACTCACTCCCACACGTTTGATTTTCATTAGAAAAAAATTGCAATTGCCGTGTGATGCAATTGCAACACTTATTGCATTTGCAATATTGTAGTTAGATCACGTGTTGCAGTCTACAAATTGAATCCTGGAATCCTATACAATCATCGTTAACACTTCTTAACAATTTAAAGTGTTTTAATTTTCACTATATGTGCATAAATTGTTGAATAATAATAATTCTAGAAATTTCTTAGAATGTCTAAGCTCATGAATCTTTTAATTTTTCAATGTGTTTTAATTCTTTGTATAAATATATTCATTGAATATGTAAATTCATACATTTAAATTTAAGAGCTTTATTTATTATAACACTTATACACTACTCAAGAGTTTCCTAAGAGTATTATATATATATATCTTGTGCCTAGCATTTTTAATCAAGTATATTTGAGCTCTCTCTTAGATATTTCTCTTTCTCTTGACGTAAATAAATATGACATATGAATTAGCCCCTTTCAAATTTCAGGAGTTATTACAGATGCACCAGCCAAAAGTGCACCGTGAAGAAAAGGGTTGAGAGGTCATTCCAAGACCCTTCAATTGTGATCACCACATATGAAGGCCAACACAACCACCACTGTCCCGCGACGCTCCGCGGCAATGCCACCGCTGGCATGTTTTCCTCGCCTTCTTTTTTTGCATCCACATCTTTAGGACCAAGCTTGCCCCAAGATCTGCTTGCTCAATTCCTTCCAAGTTACAGCCCAAATGACCAAAACGCAATGTTTTACCAAAACCTCAACCTTCCCCAGCAGCAGCAGCCGCAGCAGCAACAATTCCAGACTCATGATTATGGTTTTTTGCAAGATCTTTTGCCCTCGTTCCCTGGCAAACAAAATCCATGAAACCCATGAAGAAGAATAGATCCATATCTTATTGCTAGTTAATAGTATGTATCATGAATCTATTATGAATTCACTCCTTTTTAGTTTTGGATCATGTTAATTTTGTTTTACTTTGGAGGTAGGTAAACATAATATTTATATTTATTAGGATTCGTAAAATATTCTGTAACTTTTTTTTTCCTCTTAACGTGAGATTAATATGACCAAAATTAAATGTAAATGATTTATATCCTATTGTGTGGCTTACATTGAAAAAATGCAAATTATGTGACAAGAATGATTTGCGACATGTCTTCATTTTGGGAGAGAAGATAGATCCCTGATACGTTGTGAAGTTCAATTCCTTTCGTAAATCAGTCAATCTCGTTGCATAGTTAGCAATATTTTTCAGTGTGCCACATTGTTATGCAGAAAAATATATGGCCAAAATTATCGCTCCCCCCCCCCCCCCCTTCTCTCTAATCATGTACTCATGCTAAATTCGGATTGAGGAGATTGAGAAGAAGGAAAGAGAGGGGAATATTATGGTTATAATTTTTTTTATGTGAGAGTTTTGATTAAAGAGAGAGAGAATTGAGAATATATAAATAATCCTCTGACTCTTAGTAATATCTTTCAATATCCTTTCTTTTTCTGTCTTCCTCCATATTGAAGGATTTTGGAGGTCTTTCAAACAAAATAAGGAGAGAACAAGTCATGACTCATAATATAGTTAGGAAGTAGAAGGAGAAGGAAATGAAAAATAATATTATATTCAAATGTGGGAGAACAAAGGGAAACAAGAGGAAGGGAGCAATAATATCATAATCTTTCCCTTTGGTTAGGAGTTTTGATTAAGAAATGGAAGATATTAAAGGTTTATCACCAACCCTTTAAAATTCTTAGACACCTTCCATTATTCTTAATTTTGTACTCATCTAATTTAAGGGATTTTAAATGATTTTTTAAATATCCAAACTGTTGAAAGGCAATTTCTTTCCTTGACCAACCATCCCCCTCTTTTTCCTTCGCTTCTATATTTCATGTTTATGTTTGAGAATTATGGAAGGATGGAATAATAGAGGGGAATGAAAGGGAGAGAAATAAATGATTAACTCATAATTTTTTCTCATTTTTGTTTTGTTGTTTATAAAATTATTCCAAAATTCTCTAAATTGGAAGAATACTAAATTAATGAGTAGTATAAAATTTTTCAAGGATTTTGAAGAATTAATGATAATTCTTCAATATCTCCTCCTTAATCAAACCTTCTAAACAAAGAGAATATTATGAAGTCAATTCCCTCCACTCACTCCCACTTTTTTCCATTCTTCATCATCCAATTACTAATATTATTATCTTTTCTTCTTTTTTTTAACTCTCAAATATTAGTATCCTAACAAGGGGAAGGAAAGTCATTCCTCAAACATTCATTCTTCTTCCTTTTCTTCTCTCTCATTTTCTCTCATTGTCTTCCTTTATTTTTCCCTCCTAACTTCTAAAATACAATAAGAGAGAATGGAAGAAAAAGAAATAGAGAAGAATGCGGATAATTAAAAGATGACTCCCCCTCTCCTTGTCTGGATGATTGATAATCCTCTAAAAGCCCCCAAATTGGAGAAGAACAATGCTAATATTAGAGGAAACTTTAACAAGAAAGTTTCAAATGACTAATCGTAATATTCATTACCTTCTCATTCTTCATTGAAATTCCCAAGCAAGGGACAGGCTATCCAATAATCTTTCCTTCTTGCGTCTTCCTCTCCATTCACATAAACATACCATTAACTATCCATTCTTTTCCATTTCCTTGCACATCATTCTCTTTTATATTAGTCCTCTCTTTTCCTTTTCGATATTCAAGCTATATTATTAAATTTTGTTATGGAAGACAAATAGCATCGAAGATCTTAAAGCATTATATGATATATCAGACTTACTGCAGCTAGATCATATACAAAATTCTAGTAGTTGATCACGAAATGTACATTTTGTGAATTATTTTCAAGAAAGTGAGAGATGCTATGTATGTTTTTCACATGCTCTTTGGGTAAGTTATCACAAGTTGCCGATGTGGGAAGTGAAGACTTTAAAATCATGGGTTGTTTGATAAGACATTTATAGAAAGGAATTGATAGGACTTTGACGGTTTCTGTGGATTATGCGAATAGCTAGCTGAGTGAGAGAATGAGGTTCATAGTATGCAGCTGGAAAATGGAGGTTTCAAGATGGCCCCATCACTCCTACTTTTACTCCCAAATAGGATTCGTTTTAATTTGGTTTGTGTGACTGTATTTTTAATGTGAAAATGACTGGATGAAAACTATCATCCACAATTATTTTACTTTACTTAATTATATACATACACGCATATATATATATATATATTTATATATATATACCCAATTTATTTTGAAACAAAGTCAATTTCACATTATATCATGTTGTAAACAAGAACAAATCTTGACCTAAAATTTTAGTAGATTAAATATTAGTGCAAATGTATTTGAAAAAAAATGGTTTTGCTATTAGGTGTTTATAAAATTTTATATCAAAATACAACTAATATTTTATCGAGTAGCATAATAAATATTTCATGACATCAATTACAAAACTATCGTAAAAAAAGAAAATAACATCAATTCCTATAAAAGAAAAAAATCATCACCATTTCTTATAAAATATAATGCCCAGTAACCAATACGAAGTGAAAGACATCGATTCTTAATAAGTAACTAACATAAAATATTTGTCAAATATATTTTTTAAATCAACTTTTAACTTCTTTGCAAAAATATTTATAATCAAAATTGAATAACTCAGCATACTGATAAAAAATATATTTTTTAAGTTAAAAATTTTGAAAGATCGTAACTTCATTCTCAATTGTTTGTTTAGAATAATGTTTATATTAATTTCACATAATTTTTTGATATTTATTCATCTTCACACTTAACTTATTGCTAAAAATCATAATTTTATGTTTGATTATTTATTTAAGGTAAATTTTATGTCAATTTCATATAATTTTTTGAGACTTATCCATGTTTATGCACAATTCCCCACCAAAGGTCATAATTTTGCATTCAATTATCCATTTAGAGTAAATTTTATATCAATTTCATGTAATTTTTTTAATATTTATCCATTTTCGGGCTTAATTCCCTACCAAAGATCATAATTTTGGCCTTGATTATCCATTTATGATACATTTTATGTCAATTTTATATATTTTTTTTAGATTTATCCATCTAGAGATGCAAAATCCCTTTAGTGTTTAGGGTTTTGTCTTTCCCAAGATCACGAAAAATGATTATTTTTATAAATTTTTTTCATTTTTTTCATCTTTTATCATTATTTGACCATTTCCATTTCAACTGTAATATTTTATCAAATATATAATATGTATCTAACACTTAAATATAACCTCAAAAATTATATAACGAAAACATAAATAAAAATTTCATAAAAAAGCTTACAAAAAAATTTACAAAAATTGAAAAGACAACGATTTAAGAGAAATAGAAGTAGGAAAAGACACCTCTTATACTTTGAACTAGTGTAAAATTTATTTCCTACTCAATGTTAGTTAAAGAAATATTAGTAATTTATTGATATGTCATAAATGATAGAGGAACATCTAGAGTTTTATAGATGAAGTTGGATAGAGATAGAGATTGAGTTTGAAAACAAATAAAAAGAAGAGTGAAAGTGAGAATAAGGAAAAGAATAAGATGTGCTTTATTTATAATCCAAAAATATCATGTGTCAAGGGTTTTTGTTAGAATTCAATACCTTTACATATTACTTATATCTAAAATTAATATCTTAAATTTCCTTGGTTTCCCATCAACCTTTAAATTCCATAGGTTTTAATGTCAATTACATAAAAAACTAACATCTTATATTTCCTAAAAATTTTAAAAATGTCACTATATTTAAATAGACATTAGTTAATCCTAAAATCAACATTTTAAGTTTTTTCATTTTTCTAGCAATATTTAAATATTTTATATTATGACATAAGTTAAATAAAAAATTAAAGTTTTAACTTTTCTCAAAATTTTAAAATGCAATTATATCCAAATAGATATTGGTTAATTCTAAAATCAATATCTTAATTTAGTTTCCTTATTTTCTCAACAACTTACAAATGTCATACATCATGAAGCTAGTTAAATTAAAAATTGTCATCTTAAATTTCAAAAAAATTACAAAAATGCCATTATATCTAAATAGATGTTAATTAATTCTAAAATTAACATATTAAGCTTTTCTTATTTTCTTAGCATTCCTTAAATGTTATATTTTATGACATTGGTTAAATGAAAAATTATCATCAGAAGTTTCTTAAAAATTATAAAAATTTTATTGCGTCAAAATAAACATCAATTATATTTATTAACCCTCATCTTGTTAGTATAAATAATGTAAAAAATGTTACAATATCAATAGAGACATTAGTTTTACCTTTCTACTATCGTCTTCCACCAATGTAGAATCATGATTCCATAATAGTAAAAATTAGCTTTTAAAAATTTAATTATATATATTTAGTTTTACAAATAGAAGGCAATATCTAAAAAAATAAATATAATAAATATAATATTTATAAAGGTAATATCTAAAAGAATAAATAGAATATTTAGTCTCTCATTCATAAAAGTAGTAACTATTATATTCCTTAAATTTTATAATTAGTACTATTAATTTCTTATTTTTACATTTGTTATAATTATTCATCCATCTCTTTACTAATAATGCTAAAATAAATAATTAAAATAAAGAATATAACTAAAAAGAAAGTATGTATTTAATATTATTAAGATGAAATTCATTAATCCACTTATTTTTATTTATTCTATCATTATAAATAAAAAATAAATAATTATAATAAATATAAAAATAAAAAAATAATACTAATTTTAACATTTAAAAAAATATAATAATCACCACATTTATAACCAAATAATGTTATGCCCACTCTAGATAAAAGAAACCAATAGATTTGCATTCCTTATCTGACAATCAACTACATGCTTTACTTTACTTTTTCTTATTTTTTTAGTAAGTTCCTTTTCACTTTTTAGTTGTAGACCTAAAAACGGGTTTTGGTCCGAAAGTCTTTTAGGCGTAAAATGTTGTAAATCCGTTTAAATTTATTGTATTGATGCGTTATATGTATTGAGCTTATCATGTATGATTGTGTTATATGTTTTACAAATTTTAAGTGGATAAAGAGAAAGTATTTGGGAAGGGTCAAATGGTTTATACAAATATTGTTAGTATATAATTACATATTACTAACATATGATTATTAAAAAAAAATTAGATCAATATGCAAATTATTTGTAAAAGAGATTTTGAATTATGAATGAAAAACATGAATTTTTAAATTATATTTGTAAACTAAACGTTCAAAAGAGAGGCATGGATGTACAAAATATACTGATGAAAATAAAATTTATAATATAAATAGTAATAATAAGGTTTGAATTGTCGAACCCCACATTACGTGTAATTGATAAAAATAAGTAAAATTTCCGATATGAATACATTTTGCATATAAAAGTCTCCTCATAAAGGTAGAAACTTTCTAGAGAATTAGCGGTTTGAAATTGGGGGAAGGGTTGAAGTTTGACCGTAGACCTTTATGTACGCCGAAACTGATTTGAATGAAGGAAACTAGAATTTGGCATTACAATTGTCTGTGTTTGTCTTTGCGTGTTTCTAACCTTTTATCCTTTTGGCACTAACTTTCTTCTTTGATTAGCCATATATATTATCCTATCTAATGTAATTCGAATATTTCAAAGAACTTGTTGATAAGTTTCAGACAGTTACTGATGAATCAATAGTTTTGCTTCAAAAAAGAAAAAAAATTCTAAGATGATGGAATTGGCCCTTCTGATATATGTGATGGATTCCCCTAGGGTTGGTAGGTCGAGATATCTAGGAACACAGGCGGCCAGCAAACAAGTGACAGGTGCACCGGCCGGCACGGCTGAGTTACAGAATAATGCCACTCTCATTTATACACTCACTCATTTTTTATTTTTTATTAGAGGAGAGGGATTGTATATTGCACTATTAAAAAGTATAATAAACATTTCTGGATTTTTTATTCGGAGATGAGGTATTAAAGTTCTTATATGACATATACAATTTTTTTAATTTTTTTAAAGAATTATCTAAAATTATTATATAAAAATCAAGAAGTCTGATCTTGCTTATCTCGGTACACCACTAAACTCCATAGACATGTGACTGCAATATTGCAATTGTGGTGGGCGCCTCAACTTCATCACACTAATAATTAATGTAATTTTGATAATTTCAGGCAATACAGCTGGAAGTTCTCTCTATCTCTTAGAGATATATTTTTGTACCGTACTAAAAAGTCTAGTTTTTTTTTGGGCATTTTAATAAGTTATAAAATCTTCTTTTTGCTTTTAGTATTTACTCATATCAAAATATTTAATGCGTTAAACTATAAAAAAAATAATATTGAAATCTTAAATGTCATCTAATAGATAAAAATATACATGAAAATTTCAGTTACTTATGAATATTCAATTTATTTTAATAGAAAATATTTTTCATAAAAATACAGTTATAAAATATTAAGATAATAAAAAATATTTATTTATTATTAAATATAAAAAATTTGTGAAAATAACTGCCTCATTTGGGAGAGAAATTTGTTTTCTTCCCACTAATATGGACTTAAGTATTATTTTTTTTAATTATAAAGACATATAATTTCTTTATCAATATACATATAAATAATATTATTTTATAAAAAATATTTTTCAACAATATAAAGATATGTTGTTTGATTGATTACAATGATAACCTTAAGTATTATATTTTTAATCATAAAAATATATCATTTTTATTAATATATATGTAGATAATATTTTTTAAAAAAAAATATTTTTCAACAAAATAAATGAAATTAAAGTAAAAAATGATGTGTTGTTTGATTGACCGCAAATTAACAAAATGGATAAAATTACTAACCTATATCTCTTTAAGTAAGAACTTCTCACAAGAACCTTTAATTTTTACTGTTAATGAAATAATTATAAAAAGTTTTCAAAAATTTCACAAAAGAATTTAATCATAAAAAAAATCAACTTTTAAAACAAAAAATTATGTGAACTAATAATACCTAAAATGGTCGACCGCCCATGTCCGAATTGCCTAATCCAAACCATTAGATCCTATGTAAAACATCTCCAAACAACTCCACCCTATTTCATTTCCACTCTAACAAGCAAACCAAGAGGTAATTGGACCACACCTAGTTGCCCCTATCTCATCTGATTTACACAACCGTTTATCCCCCGGTGCACGCCTCTTCAACGTCAACCTCATGGAAGGCTTGCAACGCCTTGCTATTTTAAGTATTACTTACGTTAAATTGAAATTTCCTAACTACCGATTTATATATACACTCCTCGTTAGCTTTTGCCCTCACTAAAGGAGCTTATGAACAAAAAAATATATATATTCAAAGTATGCTCATTTTTAAATTAATTAATTTTTTCTACTATTATTCGACCAAATTGTCCACTAATTTCAGCATCGAAGTGTACTTATCCGATTGAATCCTGCCTCCAAGCCACTCAAGACTTTTCAAGATTTATAATGAATCAAACAAACCTTTAGCATTATTGCAGCAGTAACTGCATATTTCCATCTTTTAAACGCAAGGAATAACCGAGTAGATAATGGTAAGTAATCTCGATTCCTTAGTAGTCCAAATAATAATCATGAGATTAAGAACCAATAAAAGATTATTACCTTAATCAACGGAACTGATAAACTATTAACAGATGATCCAAAAAGCTGTCTTAATTTCATGAATGAATCATTAAGTGCCTCATTGTTGGTTGCCCTGCCGCCAGACAAACTTTCCATGAATGAGTTTCACTTTTCTGACTAGAAAACTTTCAAACCTTGACTTCACCGCGTTTGCATTAATAATATTCTACTTTACCATCATTAGTTTCCGGTGGGAGCAATTAATTGATTCTGTTAAACACCGACTTTGGAAGTTCTATTATTTGCGCACCCTTTTTTTTTTTACTGAAATATTATATATATCAAAAATAAAATTTTAAATATAAATATAAAATTTAATTCAATAAATATAAAAGATATGAAAACTTAATTTTAAATTTTAATTTTGATGCATATAACATTTTTATTCTTTCTATCCCTTGTTATTTATTGCACTTAATTAATTTCATATATATTAAGAAAATAGTTTAACTTATTCATATTTACTAAACTTTTCAAAACTACCCCTCAATTCAAAATTAAAATTTTCTCTTTTTATTTCTATTTTTACTTAGAATTTGTGATTAAATTTAAAGACACACATAGGTCTCTCTCTTATTTCATGTATAAATTCCAACATGATTAAAAATGCAAAAAGAAAGATAAAATAGATTTGTTGAGACATTTTAAGATAAAAGTATAAAAAAATAAAATATATTATTAATAAAAAAGAATAAAATTAAAAAATATATTTAATACTTCATTAAATTTCTAAAATAACAAATAAAAAGAAATAAAAATTTTCTGAAAAATGCAATGAATAATAAAGGATAAAAGGAGTATTTTTCTTACACTCACATTCAATATTCATATTTATCATACTCCCTCCATCCCTTATTGTTTATTGCATTTCTCAGAAAATTTTTTACCCCTTTTTTATCTATAGTTTTAGAAATTTAATGAAGTATTAATTTTTTAATGTTATTTCTTTATTAATAAATATTTTATTATTTTACATTTTTATCTTAGAATATTTCAACAAATCTATTCAATCTTTCTCTCTCCATTTTCAATTGTGTTAGAACTTATGCATAAAATGAAAGAGATAGTCTTATTCATGTATTTAAATTTAATAACAAATCTTAAGTAAAGAGAAAAAAAAAGAATAAATTCTAATTTTGAATTAAATAATATTTTTTAATTACTTTTTTATTTTTTGTAAAATTAATTTAGTGCAACAGATAATGGAAGAAATGTTTTTTCTTAGATCTCGCCGGACAATTTACTTCTCAAATACTTAGTTGTAGGTATCCGCATCTGAAGTACAATGTGGTAAATCATTTGATAGTAATAGCCACACATCGTAATATATATTACAATGCACACATCACTTCGTTTATTTCCTACCTAAGAAAATTACTTACCTTTTTAAAAATTGTTACCATCACAGATTATTTGCCTATTTGCCATTTTATTAAGAAAATAACTATTAATTTATTATTAAACTTTTTAAAAAATTAAAAATAGACTTAAGCAAAGTAATTATCCATTGAAATATGATTTGTATGACGGTATATATTTAAGTGTATGATTATAACCATTCGTATTTTATTTTGTTAATCAGCATTTATTGCTAACTTTGAAAATGAATCTTTTATTAAAAAATAAATCTTAACCCACCTAAAAAAAGAATATGGGAATGTTACACTTTCTAATTAATAGAAGATAGGAAGTATATAATGAGATTTGATTTTTTTTAAAAGGAAATATGACAATAGAAATGAAATATAAAATATGAGAAATTTCGAATTATTTTCAAAATGTATACTCTTTGATTCCTAACATGAGTGTGCCCCTTTTTATGGGTTTCATCTTTGAACTCTTCCATTTTTTTCCCCTCGTCTAACAACCTTTTACATGTTTATTTATTGCTAACGCTGTTTAGTCATGATATGTCCTTTTCTCTACTTACCGGCTTGCTCGCTTTTCTTTCCTTGTGAAGTCTTGTTCTCAAGGGGAAAAAATGAGGCGATTTCTTACAATTTTTTATAAAATTTTAAATTTACATAAATTTTAGATATTTTTAGCTGACAAATATGATTGTTTATATTACAATTATGAAAAGTTTGTCACCATATATTTTAAATATTTATTGCATTTAATTTAAAAAATGTAAATTTTTTGTAAGACCCTCTTTACAAGGAAGCATGAAAGTAACTACTAAAAACTCATCACTTAGCAACAATTTTAACCTGTTACTAAATTAATTATCAATGGATTTAAAACTAATCAATAAACCACATGTTGCTAATTTAGTTAGTGATAAATTTTTGTATCCATCGCTAATTAAATCCGTCATTAAATGTACAATCATGATGTATTATAATCGATAATCATTCAGCAAAGTAACGACAAGTGATTCATTAATAATTCCATTACCAATTATTCTTATTTAGCAACAAAGTTCCATTGTAAATTTTTAATCCATCATGAAATCCATTGTTGATTTGAAAATTTCTAGCAAATTAAAATTATTATTATTCAAAAAATCTATCACTAATTTTGAATATATTATTAATATATTCTTTTAGCAAGCCAAGCAGCAAACACCTACATTAATCAAACTTAAGCCAAAACAAATATTCATTCAACAATCAATTTTTTTGAATTGAATTTCATTAAAAAAATAAATATCAATATTTTATTTATATAACTAAAAAACTAATGAAATTCAATATACAAAAAATAATGAAATTCAATGTATACATATATATATATAAACCCTAAACCTTGAAGGCTATCTCCCAACATCACACTACTGGTCATTAACCTTATTTAGTAATTAACTAATTACATTAGTAGTTAGTTAATTTAATTAACTATTTATTGATAGTTAATTATATTAGTTAATTTAATTAATTGTATTAGTTGATTTAACTAATTGCATTAGCTTTGAATAAGACTATTTACTAAAATTAACTATTTATAATTAGTTATTTATATATAAAATAACATATAAAAGTATATATATGTTTTATGAATTATTTAAGTATATTAATGTTTTAGATTTTATATATTATTTAGTAGATTATATTTTCTTGTAAATAATATATCATTATAAATTATTATATATTAAATATTTCTTCAAAATTAAATTAATATAATTTTATAGTTATTAAATTTTTTTAAGAAATTAATAATTATAATTATTTAATTTTTATATAAAAATAAATATTATAATTTTTATAAAAAGGACAAAACTACAAATACAAAAATTAAATAAAGGTAATAAATCATTTTATAAATTATTTATAAAATAACTTATTCAAAATATTGATGGTGGCAACATTTTTAAAATGGCTATTTTAAAGACAATCAACTGTTCAAATTAGTTGGTGATCACATATAAAAAATAGCTAATTTAACAAGTTAATTAGCTAATTTTAATCAAACTAGTCAAAGGTTACTTGAAAATTCATTTAGCAAATAGCCATCATCTTGGTGCTAGCCTCCTTGGTTAGCTGATAGCTTATCCTCCAATGGAGCATGATGTAGTATCTTCAGCTTTCGGAACAAATAGTTGAAATAATAGTTATGGCGATTAATGTAGCTCTACTAAATAGCAACCTATAACTATAGGCTTATCATCACTTGATTGTTTTGTGCGATTTCATCTTATGCCTTTGCAAGCTCTACATTTTACTGCTCAATCATGCTCTACACCTCCTATGATTCGGCATGTGAGGACAAAACAACCATGAAAAATGAAAGCTCAGCTAGTTTAAAATTTTTAATTAATTTGAATTTCTCTTCCCAAGAACCATTTATGTAATTAATTCAATTTATTAATATACAATTAAGAAAAATAGTTTTACCTCCTTCCTAGTTGTATGTGTTTAAATACTTAAATTGAGAGATCCAAATGAATCTCTTTTAACGTTAGCCCATACAATTAGCCTACATTCCATCACATCTTCATGCTAACATCAGTGAGTGGTAATTTTAAAGAGAAAAGGAGAAGAAAGGATAATTTTTCATGATTGCTCACCACATAAGCACACATATTTTGGTGGTTAATGGCTACAACTCTTGTACTTTTTTTTTTATTTTAATCAATCTTCTACAACTCTCATAAATATGCTTTTGTAGTCAACTCGTGACTTGCTTACCAAGTAAGTTCCTACTAGAATCCTAATAGGATTTTTAAAAATTATAATAAAAACAAATACCATATTAAAACTTTCCTAATAAATAAATAACTTATTTATTTGTAAATATTTCCTACTGAAATAAATGAATAAATAAACTCTTTATTTATTACTTATTTCTAGGAAGTATTTTTCTATTAAAATAAATAAATAAAATTTTTATTTATATTTATTTTTTCTCTAATCAACTATCTTATAGTTGAATTATTCTCTTATCTTATAATTGAATTAGTTCTTTCTAAATAAATAAATATGGATACATCCAATCTTGTATACATGACCCCTTAAGTTCATTATTAAACTAGTAATAGCATGTGATTAAATTAAAATCTTTTAATTTAATATTTAGAAATAATTTTATTAATTCTCAATCTCAAAATACATGCTTAACATTTAGCAACATATCATAAACTAGTTAACATAGATTTTAAAAATGAACTTTTTATTGCATCACACAATGTCCTAGCTAAATTTAGGATATGGTAATTAGTTAAAACCCTAATTATTCAATTACTATGCATCAAATTCTCAATTCATAATCTATTATGAAAACTTAAAAAACTCTTTTTTTAACTTCACCCCTCTTTAACTAAAGATTTTCAAGTCATGATTCATAAAATAACATTGAACATTCTTTTTTCTTTGTGAGAAGTGATAAATTTCTTAATTCATAAATTAAAAAATAATTTTTTATAAATTATAATTACCCACTAGATTTTTTTAATTTTTTATAATGAGTTAGTTAAGTAAAATTAAAAAAATATATATCAGATCACTAAATATTGGAGTGAATTAGATTAAAACTCTCTAAATACTTGAAAATTAAAAAAAAAGTTTGTAGGTACTTGTGGGTTTGCCTGCAAAAACTCATGACCACGCAAGTAGCCCATATAAGCTGCATGACAAAGAGGCTACACACAAGCTACTCGTAATCAGCCCATGACCACAAGTAGCTCACAAAACCTATAGGTTCCAAGCTTATTTTATATGTCTATCTATCACCTTAGAGTACTCACTCTACAAAATTAAATTTAAAACTTAAACACTTTTAATATATAGAGTACATACAATGTAATGCATATAAAAAAAATAATTAATTATTTTACCCAAGTGCTCTTTAATATTTGGTCAACAAATTTTTAGTGCTTTCCTTTCTCCTTATTCACATGAGTATAAGTACAAAATAACATCTCTAGATTAGTATGCATCTAATTGAGATTAGCTACCTAAAAATTTATATATAGAATAAAAGTAAGTTATAAAATAAAATAATTACATATTAAAAATAAACTATTATTTATGTCTCACCATCGTCCTTTTATGTTCAAATATAGAAATGGAATTGCTAGTATACAAGCTCCCTTCAATTGTAGATTTTTTTTTTGTGACCTCTTACTTTTTTTTAAGTAAATATCTTCATTCTACTTCTTCTTGAGGTCATAAACAATGTAGTCAAGTACCCATTTAGGTTTCTTTGACAAATCCTTCTTCATCCAATTCATTATGCCTCAAAGATTTGCTACAACCTTATGAGTGGAATTTTTCTTTGTTAAGTACATAACTTATAACTTGTATATGGCTTGCAAAAATTAAACAATTGAAATTAAATGAGTGTAAATTGTCATATTATAATATAAATATAAAGTTAACAATCAATGAACCTATATTTATATGCTTACCACTAAACCATTAATCTTTAAAGCCATAGGAAATGCTACCATAGGTGAGAGCTAGCCCTATGGAATGAACTTGGATCACCTTTGTTATGTCACTAATGGGACCATGCTAGGATGAAAAGACTAAGTTGCAACTAAATACATCAATGATACATCAATGGTGATTGCAAAAAATATCAATATATTCACAAGTTTTATCAAAAATTGACCGTTGATTAAATAATATTTACAAGTTACCCTCCAAATGTACCCAAACTCTACCATCATCCTAGTCTCTACCCAAGGCCAAGCCACCTCAAATGAGTTATTAATGTATGAGCGCTCTACAGGATGGGTTGCTCCTAACCAAGCTCCTAAGTGTGCTACTCCAAATCTAAAGCAAAAGGCTATGAAGCATGAGACTCTTACTCAAGTGATTAGTAGGGGGCACCTGGTAACCAATCAATGGTCCTAATGCAATGGGGATGGATGATGTGGCAAATGGTGTCACCTCTATTATAGAATTGCCAAACAACATTAGTTATTCATCAACATATATATAAACATTATTGTATGTTTGATGTATTCAATATCAATTCCCAAAGTCAACATAGAAAATGGTAACAATGTCAATTTTATTCACTGACTACAAATTGATGTTATCTTAGTGTCAAACACTCATAATTACTGCTCAAAGGTTAAACCTGTCACTATACCTTTACTAAAGTGTTAACAATCTTAAGAGTCTTTTACCTCTTTATTAGTCATAAATTAATATTTTCTTGTATCAAACCTATAACTTCTAAGATAAAGTAATGATCTACTATTTCTAGGCCAACTATCTTAATAGTGAATTGATATAAAGATCTTCTTGAATGATAAGATTTAAGTTAATTATTTTGGATGATTTATTGTTAATTAAGTAAAAAATTATTTTTAGGGATTTTTCTAACAACTTCAAATTTTGATATATTAATATTATAAGGAGTTCACCCTTTTAAGAAGTTGAGTATTTCATTATTGGGTTACCTTTTTTAAATTTAAAAATAAATAAATTAAAATTAAAAATATAATATCAATACATTAAATATAATTCAATAGTAAAAATAATCGAACTCTTAGAGATTGAGCTACCCATATTATTACACTTTCTAATATTAAATAACATTTCACAGGAAATATGTAACTCTTTGAATTAAAGGTCGTTTTAATTTTTTCCCACCTCTAATATGAAAAATATGTCCTTGAGAGGCCGCGTAAGTAACAAATTCATTAAATTAAACCATCTTCTAACAATTAAAATAATCATATTAAATATCTCATATTTGAGACAGCCCTACCTAAATTATAACCCTACTGTTGGCTTAAATGAATCACGATTATAATATCAATTCGAAAATGTAGTTATTAGTTATTTAAAAAATTAAATATATTTTTAATTATATTCAATTACATATAGTGTTTTAAAAATAAATTTTAATGTTATAAATATTTTACTATCTTTCGAAGACATCGTTGTCATGAGTACTTATACCCATTCCCTGATGCTGCGTTACCTTGTAATATAAACGGGATATGGTGGTCCAATGGAGAAAATCACTTTGAGAGTTATAGAATTAAAAGAGTTTCCTTTTCTAATAAAAAACATCTTCAAAATTTAAATTATTATTTATTTTTAATAGATAAAATTCGCACAGTGATGAACAAACTTAACTAATGAAATAATCATTTGTATTAATATTTTAATTTTTAAAATAGTTATTTATTCTACTTCATGATTAAAAAAAGAAAAGGAAAAGAATAACCATTTTTAATTCATTCTCATTTCCCCTCTTTCTTATCCCCTTCAATTATTTTTTTTTAATCCAGCCAAATACGCAACTTCGCAACTTCTCAAGTCATGATGCAACCCAAAGACCCGATAGACACCTTTATGTCTCATTGTTGGTGGTTGCACTACCACATCAGCAAATTTGACCAACAAATCATTCATAACTTAATAGATATCAAGAGACTGAGGGCTGTCTGGCTCAAGGGAAAGAAATTAACGTAGAGAAATCAGGAAGCGAATTAGGTTCTATTGATTCATTTTGCTAATGATTATTATACTAGAAAAAAATAATTTAATTTTAATTATTATTATCACTATTGTTTTTATTGGTATTATTATTACTATTATTAATATTTTATTATTTATTATTATTTTTTAATAATTATTTTTTATTATTTTATTATTATTTATTTTATCTTAATAATATTATTAATTAACTTATTATATTTATTGTTATTATTTTTATTTAATTATTTATTATTATTTAATTTAAATTATTATCACTATTAATATTTTATTTTCATCATTTATTAATATTATTATTTTCTATCATTGCTATTATTAATAATTATTTTTAATTTTATTATTTCATAATAATAAAAATTTATTATTATTGTGAAGATAATATATTCAAAGACCTAAACGAGGGAATCAAATTTCCTAATTTATTGGAGGGAATCATTATTCTCTCACTTAAGCTAACTCTATTAGAAAAATAAGAAAAAGAATGAATTTTTTTTCTTAATTAAACACATACTGAGAGAATAAAAATTCATCATCCTTTTTTCTATTTTTGATCACCTCTAACTAAACTGCTGTAAATTCTTATTTTCAAACTTTATAAAAAATTAGTGGAATGAAAACATAATTTCAAATTAAAATAAGTAATTTAATAATAATTTGAATTCGAGAGAATTACAATGAATTAAAAATAAAGTGTTTGTTTATTTATTTACTTATTAACTTTTACCAACGTCACTTTCATTTGTTCTTTCTTTAGCTGAATTGCAGGAATCATGGGCTTGATGGCCCATTCATAATTTTGGAGGCAAACTACAACAGCATCAATTGCACTTGACCAAAAAAGATCAAATTGTGAAAAGAAAAAACCCATGAAAGCAGAGTTATTCTGTTTCTCTTTTGGGCCGGTAAGATGGATTCAACAATAACACAGCCAAAGCACAAATAATCACCCTAAAATAAAGTTTAATGTCGCATAATTTCTCTAAAATTTCGGCTCCTACGTATAACAATGTTTTCATAAAACCTAGAATGTAAAATGGTAAATTTTACGGTGTTTCTAAAGTTTCAAAATCGAAAATGATGTAATAATTTTGAAAATTATTAAATTGAAATTATTTTATCATATTTGTCAAAAAATAAATAATTACAATTAAATAATTTTAATATAATAATTTCTAAATTTATCATGTCACCCTAAATTTTAAAATTCTAAAAATATCATAACAAGCACATGTTAAAATTCTAGTTAAAAAATAGAAAATGATTTACCATCCAACCATAACTCTAACTATTTTTAGCGTAAATTTCAATTAATTTGGGAGTGAATTTTCCTTTATATATATATATATATATATATCCGGATATTACATTAAACACCAACTAATCTAAATTTGAGTCAAGTAGGGCTAATTTAGATGGTAAATTTTGAGTGAGTTTTCTTTTGAATTATATCAATAAAAACTGAGTCTTTGATGTCTTTAGAGCATGATTGAAGCCAAACACTTTATGTAAATTATTGAATAAATTTTATGATATTTCAAAAGTTTTAAATCTTGAGATAATATGATAATTTCAAATTTTATTAGATTAAAATTTTTTTATTACACTAATTAAAAAATAAATATTAATAATTGAATCATTTCAATTTAATAACTTCAAAACTTATTACACCATTCCAAATTTTGAAATTCTAGGTGATACCATAATAAATACCAAATTATTCTTGAGATTTGATTTGACTACATTTAAGAAAATAAAGTATTCGTTTGTTAACGGCATGACTAAAGTTGAACACTTTCAGTAAATTATTGTTGAGATCTAACTTGACAACATTTGGCTACATCAATGTGTCTTACATTCTTCATGGAGGTGTCTCCCTTGTTGCAATTATGAGAAATGATCTCCTAATTTTACCCTTAAATTCAATCAGGTTATGGCTCTTACAAAAAGTTTACTGTAAATTTTGATCCCAAATTAAGGCTACATTTATTTTATCAGAAAATATTTTTTTATAAGAAAGTATCTCGTGTGTGTATATATATATATATATATATATATATATATATTATAGTAAAGAAGTTATATACATTGTATATACAAGAAATAATATCTAGCATTACTAATAATAATAGAAAATAAATTCTTTTCTAGAATAAAGAAATTTATTTTTCTTAAATTTTTTATATTTAAAATTAATTAAATAAAACATTTTTCTTATATTAAATATTTTATAATTATATTTGATAAAAAAAATTCATCAAAATGGACAGAACCTAATATGAGATCTCGCACTTTTCTTACTATAATTTATAAATAATTTAACTAAAAAAAAAGTGTGAGGACGTAACGTAGTATTATAAACATTTTTTTTTTTTTGTGAGAAGTATTATGAATAATCTTACTTGAATACGAAAGAGTTCTAATCCCCCCCCCCAAAAAAAAAAAAAAGGTGTGAGCATGTATCTCAGTATTATGAACATTTTTTCTTTTTTGTGAGAAGTATTATGAACAATCTTACTTGCATACGAAAGTGCTCACAATGGAGAATGCTCCGCTGTCTCTCTCATGAGTTTTCGATAGATAATCAAACTTTTACTTTAGTAATTGACAAATTAATTAATAACTAATTAATTGTATAAAAATATTTTATAAAATTATTATAAAATGAATTGAAATCATGAAATAATATAAAACTATATAATAATATAAATAAATATATAAATTAAAATGATTCATATCTATCTAAAAATTAAATTATATTAATCTAATTAAGATATTCAAAATAAAAATATAATACCTACTATTTAATTAATTATATTTTATAAACTTCTAGATTTATTTACTTATATAATTTTTATCATATTATTATTTATAGTTATAATTTTTTAAAATATAATTAATTATATATTATGACATTATAAATTTATTTATATATGTATTTTTTTATATTTATAATTTAAAATTAGAATATAATTACATTAAAATTAAATTAATTATATTTTATTACATCTATTTTTATTTATTTAGGTCTACATTATGAAGTGTATGAATTGTAAATTAATAAAAAATAATGATAAATTTAAAAAAATTGAAAAGATAGCAATTTATAAATTATAAACTATTTAAAGTAACTTATTAAATTATAATTTATTTTTCTAATAAATTAATGTACGAAATACTTTTAAAAATTAATTTATAATTTATTAATTAGGTTACTAAATTATAAAATAATTTATTTATTGTGCAAAATGAAACCCAAATTACAAGGTACTTCTTGCAAAATAAAAAGACAACCGAAAATCACTTCTGAGATTGCGGAGAATTAGTATTATTCAGTTGACATCATCATCTTTGGCATTATCATCATACAATAGAAGGGGTAGCCATTTATTTCACTGTGTGAAGGGAATGTGATCAACATAATGTGTAAAATTAGATATTGGAAAATGTTTAATACATTCTCTTTTTAAGAATAAATCATGCGCTCTTCTCTAGTAGACAATATTTAAAAATCTTACAATTGAAAAGAAGTGAAAGTAAAATGCGATCTTACTTAATATTATTTTTTAAACTTTTCCTCTTCATGTCTCAAATTTAAATTTAAAATATTGCGTACATTTAGATACTTTGTCACTTTTGTCATTAAAAGATACAAAATTAACAATTTTGTTTCATTAATTATAAAGTATTAGTAAAATTATCTCTAAATTATATAAAATTATAATTTTATTCTTAAATAATAATTTATATAAATAATTTCATCTTTTCAAACAATAATTCAAAGATGAAATTATTTATGTAAATCTGTACAAAATGATGAAGTTATTTATATAGATTATTAGATTATTATTTAATAATAAAATTATAACTTTACATAATTAAGGAATTATTTTATCAATATTTTATAATTCCAGAAATAAAATTATTAATTTTATTTTTAAAAAAGAGAAAAATGTTGAATTTAAACTTAAAATACAAATAACGAACTGTCAAAAGTCATTTTCTTCCAAAACGTTCATGGTTGAAAAAGTGACATATATAACTCGTCTGGGGAGCCGTTTTCCTCTGACCGGAGCCCACCAAATTCATAGGACGGCAACGTTGCCGTCCAGCCGCCGTTACATCGCCAAAATCACTTAAAAATACAATTATTGTATTAAAAAAAGGGAAAAAGAATGCAGCCTGTGACTCAAACAGTTCCTCTCAAGAAATTGTCAAAAATATGACCGTTATAATGAGTAAGAAAAGAACCAGAAGTCAAAAGCTGCAGAAATACTGGATCGAAACGTTGCTGGCCAACTTGCCCGTTTCCCATGAAGTTTGTACGGCAGCTGGCAGCAGCAGAAAGCAGGAGGCAGAATGCAGAGCACGGAGAAAGATTTGTCCGTGTTTTGATGCAAAGCAAAGCAAGAAGCCAAGAGAAAAAGGGCAAAAATCCCATAAATAAAGGACGGCTTCTATCATAGCAAGTTGAATTATTGTGCAAGCCACTGATCCAAGCTTTGAATCATTCCTTCGACCACATGCTTCAATCAAAAAAATTTTATGCATAATTTATGCTTTCCTTTTTAATTTGGATGAACAAAAGAGAAATGCAGGTACACGATAGGGTTTGATATAGTCGTTATAAAAATATAGAGAAGGTACAAATAATATTTCTCTGTATTTTTATAAAAAATGAAGTAATAATAATGTCACAGTAGCCAAAATGAATTTGTATTGAAATTGAAATTTAAGATCCTTATAAATTCAAATTCTATTTGGCTGCTATATTTCAGAGGAGTTTACAGAGAATTTGACATAATTATAAAATATCGTAGCCAAATTGAACTTGAATATGAAAAATTTATGGAAAACCTCCTCAAAAGAAAAAAAAAGTTCATATTGGTATTTTATACAAATTTTAATGACTCAGGTTGGCTCATCTAAATGTCTAAATTATTGTCTTTACATCATCAGCTTCTAGATATAAGAAGGTATCTGACTAATTTGCAAAAGGGCCTAAGTTTAAACTTTTTCACTGTCGAGGGAAAAAGAAAAATTCGTCCCAATCACTATGGGGTATGGATCGAGTGCTGTTGCAGGAGAGAACACAATCATATACCAGCAACCACTTTGGAAGTTTAAAGAAAACAACCAAAAGATATGACATCAATAATTTAGTACTCTTGAATCATAATTGATAAACTTAAAAACAAAATGGCAAGGGAAAATGAAGCCAAATTTAAGTCTTCACTATCTCCACTCTCCATCAGTTTGCAAAGGAAGGCTAAAAATGTAAAAGGAAAAAAATTAAGAATCATGTAATGAGAAGATAGACCCAACAGACATCTGTACAAAAAAACACTCTTATCCCTCTCTCACTCAGATACTGCCCTCTCTGGCTTTTGTGTTGAATGACCATATTGAACAAAAAAGACACTTCATTACCCAAATGGGCTATCTCTGACCTGATTCTTCACTGCGTTTCAGAAATTTTTTCTTCAATTTGGAGGTATATGATGTTGTGTGGTTACTGGAATAGGTGCAAAGGCAACAACTATACACCTGCCAAGTCATGTGGTTTTGTCAGTCTTATTATTTAGTTGCCTCTGATACACGGCTTTCAGAATCTCCAATTTTCCCGTCCACATCAGCCGGACCGGAAATATCCTTCATTGATTCAATTTCCATGCTGGTTGTTCGGCTCTTCCTGTTCCTTCGATCCTGAAAGCAATTATTAAATCAATAATTTTAAGTCTGAATTAACCTCAACACATAATTTGAAACTTGTATATAAAATCAGGGAATAATTCATGGTTACAGCAAAGGATTAGTCCTAAACAATTTGGAAAAGAGAAAAGCATATATTAGAATTGTTTGTTCAATTGAAACCACAGGCCAGCCAAAACTACAGCCACTTGACCTCAAGAATGATTCCATGTGGTCAGAAACTAAACAGAAAACCTGGACTTGCCCTTTTGAAAATACGTCAATTACATGATATCATCGTTCTCCTCAACAGTAAAATAGGATACTATTCATTGAAAGATACTCTGCCACAGCCATGCATCATTCAACTATTTATGTGAAAATGACAGAGTATCACAAAAGCACAATAGAGATACTCTCATGCAGCTATACTTGTCTTTAAGCTATACTAAAATGTGCAGAGAGCCCATATTAACTACTTTATTAGTGAAAGATGCGACATTTTTTCCCCATAGATGTCATGTAATATGCCAGTTATCCCAATTGATGGCATGCTGAGCAAACAACACATACGGAGAACTGGAGAAGTATTGAAAACAATACAGATGACTTCTAGAAATTTCAGAACCAGTGTGAAAACAGACCAATCATCAACCAAACCATACAAGTCATTTATGAGGATAAAATATCAATTGTTACCTCTCGGAATGGATACTCATCAGCTTCAAGCATCCTCACAACCTGACTCATTTTAGGTCTCTTGTCTCCTTCAGGATCAACACACCTAAGTGCAACCAGAAGAGCACGCTTTAAATCACGTGTTGATGGTTTAGTTTCAAGGCTAGGGTCAACAACTTCATCAGCTCTTCTTGTCCCCACCATCATCTTAAGCCATTCAACAAGATTAACCTATGAGGAAAAATAAATGCACATCAGCTATGTAAAAGGGAAAGCTGGCAAGCGAGTATTCATAAGGATTTGCTACCTCATTAGCAGGCCGTGCATAGTCTACAGGATCCCTTCCAGTAACTGCTTCTAGCAGAAGGACACCAAAGCTGTAAATGTCACTCTTCTCATTCAACATGCCAGTATTAGCATATTCTGGTGCCACATAACTGAAAATTTCAAAGATAAGTCTCTAAGTGCCTTATCATCCTTGATGATTCATAAGGAAAGATAAAATTATATATTTTAGTTACCCGAATGTTCCCATTACTCTCGTAGTTATGTGACTTTCTCCAGAATCCAAAAGTTTGGCCAGTCCAAAATCAGAAACCTTGGCATTAAACTCACTATCAATCAATATGTTGCTGGACTTTATGTCCCGATGAACAACTTTTGGTTCAATAGCTTCATGTAAGTAAGCAAGCCTGTCCACCAGTAAATAGTGTATTTCACATTATATCTCCAGCAAGAAATCACAAGTCCACTACCTTTAAATCATGACAAATTTGAGACTCAATTATAAGAAGTAAACTGCAAACAAGTGAATTTGGTAACCAATCAGCTGATCAAATCTTAATACCTTAGCAAAGCTTGGAATTAGATCTGTGTTCCATGCTAACTAAAATTAAGGGGCTTAGTGGATATCCCAATGAGAGAAAAAGCATAAGCCAGAAGGGCCTCAATGCTAACTAAAATTAAGGGGCTTAGTCGACATCCCAATGAGAGAAAAAGCATAAGCCAGAAGGGCCTCAAATGAATTGTTTTGAATATATACAAAGAGTCAAGACAATAATATAACTATCATGAAACAGAAACAATGTATCAATAACATAATATTGATGGGCAGAAAGTGGCAGGAGCAATTACTATAATGGAAAATGGAATAGAACAGGACGTGAAGTAATTTGGGAGAAGGTTAAATTTGATACTCATATTACTTGTTTTAAGTTTAGATTTCACTTACGCTTTGGCCGTGCCAACTATAACTTTCATCCGGGCCTCCCAGGTAAGTATCCCATGTTGGCGCAGAGCTCCATGTAACCATTGTTCTAAATTACCATTATTCACATATTCATATACCAGCAACCTGCATATCAAGTAGAAAGCGCACTGGTTATAAATAAGAGAAACATAAAACAAGGAAACAAAACTTCTGCTGTTGTCAAACTGCACACTACATAAGATACATAGAATAATTTTGACCAGAGAAAAAGGAAAATTCTTGCCTGTGCACTCCTTCTATGCAAAATCCAAGCAGGCGAACAAGATTTTTATGCCGAACATGGCCTATGGCCTCAACTTCAACTCTGAACTCTTTCTCTGCTTGTCCCCTGTGAACTCAATTAAGAATGCAATTGCAGACAAGATTCAACAAAGTCAATTTTAGTGCAATAGATAATGTCTACCAGTATCAGCATACCACAACTAAGTAAAGGAATTTACTGAAGATATTCTAAAATTTCCTTACAAGTTATTAAGAATTTTTTTCACTGCCACCTCAGTTCCGTTGACCAGTTTGCCCCTGTAAACAACCCCATACCCACCCTCACCAAGCACATTCTCTGCTGAGAAACGATTTGTTGCAAGTTCCAGGTCCCTTAGTGTAAACCAGTGGCCCCAACCAAGATGAGAAAATTCTGGCAAGCCAACTAGAGGAGAGGCTGTCACAAGCCCTCCATATGACACTGTTGTATGATGCTTTCTAGCAGCTCCAGAGCTGCCTTCTTCCCCTGAGACAGAACTACCACCTCGCTCATAATGATGAGCTGAGCTACACCGACTCATATTGTCCGGATCACCGGTTTTGCTCATGGCCAAATGAACCAACATCTTTTCAGAATTTTTATCACTAGTCTTGTCATGCACTGGAATAAATACACTTTCTGGGTGATCACGAGAACTTGGCACCCCTACCTTGTCAACACTGATATCTTTTGAGACATTTGGTATTTGAGTTGTAGAGTACTTGTCAAGAGATCTCCTAGACCTTCTTCGAAACATCACCCATACAGATAATATGCAAAGAATTAACACTATAAAAATGCCAACACCTAACCCAATCAAAACCCATAATTTCAAACCAAAAAATGATGTCTTCTTCGATAATTCCACATTCAAAGAACTATTGGATGACATAATTGGAGGCTAATAGTCAATTGATTTCACCCTCCAAGTTCTGCTAGTCTAGATTATGACATTCCAATCTCACCTGAGAACAAAAATTCAATTCAATAACTCCCTCTACACATGGCTTGAAGAAAAAAATGTGGACATTATAATTCGCATCCAACTTTCCAGTTGTTACAGTGAAACGCATAAACGAAAACCAAAAATTTTGCCCATCAAGTATGCCGCTTTATCATGGTTTAAGACAACTCCTGATCATGAATAGTTCATATCACTTAAAATGTTGAAGATCTCAGTTCTTCAGCTTAATTGGCATTCAATAAAAGAAGCAAACCATCAGAGGAAAGCGTATTCGAGACAATTAAGTTAGACTGTTAAGCAAACCATCATATCACTTAAAATGTTGAAGATCTCAGTTCTTCAGCTTAATTGGCATTCAATAAAAGAAGCAAACCATCAGAGGAAAGCGTATTCGAGACAATTAAGTTAGACTGTAAGAATTATGTTGCTTCAAAACTAAAGAGAGGAATACAATGTTTCAAACACTTAACAAATCAGAAAACCATCTGGATCTCTGTAACAAAAAAAAAAATGGATTTGCGTGTATGTCACCCTAATCAGAAAGGGCACATTAAATTTCAAAATTATCAGGAAAGTAACCACGTATCGATTAGCCCACCATCACTGATCAAAAACTCAAATATTTAATTCAAGGAAACTCAGAAAGTATCGCTTATGATCCAAGTAAAGCGAAATGCGAATTAGTCCAAAAAGTGGATTCAGGAAGACAGAGAATTTACCTTTGTATTGATCTAAGCTAGCCTCCTTGATCTTCTACCTTTAACACCCAAAGAAGAAGAAAAAACCCCTCTTTCTGAACCAACAGAGACCCAATGAGCATAGATAGATGTAACCTGAGAAAACAGAAACCCTACAAAACCCAGATGCTGCAAAAGAGAGAGAATTTGAAAAGTGGGGATTATAGCCTCAAGTGGGCCACAATCTTACTTGGGGGTTTGATATTAAAAATGGAGAGGAATGCCAGACAAAAATGGGATTTTGAAGGGAAAATGCAGAGAGAAAGAGAGAGAATATGAATATGGCTAGATTTTAGAGAACAGAAAAGCAAAGGTGGGTGAAATGGTTGGTGGGTATTGTGTTTGAGGAGGAGAATGGGACCTCAGCAAGCTGGAAAGGAAGCTTGGTTTGTAATGGAGGAAACCAGAGAGATGAGAGAGTTACAGTAAAAGAAAAGCAAACATGAAATGAACAATGGGGGCATTTATAGCTGGTAGCAAAAATGTATTGAATATAACAAAAGTAAAGTGGCGAGAGCGAGATGGGAAGAGAGAGAGAGAAGGGGAAGAAGGTCAACCTCAATCCAACAGAGAGCTCAAAATCTCGCTTGCTCTGATATCTACTCACCCAACTGTACCAATTTCAATAATAAATGGAAAAATCTTAATGGAAATCCTAAAAATTGTGACGTTTCCCCCAAAGATTGCATCACAGTAACAGCGTGCCAGCACCCAGGCTTTTTTATTTTTTTCCCCTCCCCAATTTGTCAGTCAAAACAACGATGTATTTGGCCGGATAGAATTAGATCAGAAAGAAAATGATCCAAATACTTATTTAGCATGTATTATAAGATGAAGGTGCTTATTGTGATTATAAATTTTAATATCATTAAATTTAAATTATTTAATTATAATTATTTATTTTTTAATAAATATAATGAATAATTTTAATTTAATAATTCTTGATATTGTTATTTTAAAATTCTTAAGATATTATAAAATTCATCTAAAATGAGAATGTTCATTTTCTAAGATAATAAAATTAGTCATTTCATTATTTATAGAATGACCCTTTCACAAATATATCCTTAATATTTTTATATATTTTAATATTATTTTTTATTAATATATAATAAAATTTTAATTTTTAAATATCACACTATTAAACGTTTCCATAGTTATAATAAAATTTAAAATAATATATTTTATATTCTTTAAAAAATATTTAATATATTAAAGTTTTTATGCTTTTATCAAAAAAAAATTTATTAATTATAATTTTGACAATAAAAACTAAATTATAATAATTTTTATTATTGATCATATTATGTATTTTAATAATATTAAATCATTTAATAAGATATTTATTATATTTATAATAAATATATTATTATTAATTATAGTTTTCCCATTCTATTTTATTTTTATATTATTTTGTTACATGAAATATAAAAGTAGAATGAAATCTCATTTTATTCTTTATTATATCAAATATAATCATTCTCTTTCACATTTTCAATATTATTTTATTTTATTTTATTTTATTTCATTCCATCCTATCAAATGGTAATATTAGGATTGTGATTATCAAATAAACTTTTTTTACTTTAATTTTTCTATTTTGTCATGGCCTATTCCAAATTATAGATGAAAAAATTTTATATAGTTTCAGAGCAAAGAATGCGAGGGAAAAGAGATTGGTCAGGCATAGGATTTGATGTATAATCACTAATCAATTGCTTAAACAAAATGGAAAATCTTTATGTATTAATAAAACTTAAAAATCCAAATATTGCTTTATTCACGATATCTCCTAACGAAGAATGTGAGGGAAAAGAGATTTGGCTGCCAAATTCGTGCTGTTTTTCATGATTTTTCACAATTTTCTTTTCTGGTCTACCACCTAAATAGATACAATAGTACATTTACATTTTAATGCCCTCGCACTTGTCCACCTTTCTTTGTCTTGTAGGCAGGCGGGCCTCAAAATTATACATTTCATTTACAGGGTGAAAGTATAAGGACGGGGTTATTCAAATGGATAGGGAAGGATGAGAAAATTTTTGGATATATTATATGTAGTCCTTTTGTACTTTTTTTTTAATATTTGACTTACTTTGCATGATATTAAAATGTATCAATTATTATTCTGTGTTTATTTAATGATGTATATGATGCATATGATCGTTAAAATTATGATTTATAAATTGTTAAACAATTATAAATTCTATTTTTACCCCTTTCTCATAAAATAAATATTACCTGAATTATTTCTTTGAAGAACTTTTAGTCCAAAGATGATCTTTTTCTTGTCTATCTTGATAATTATTTCAAAAATTATGACTCTATTTATTTATTAATTTTACAAATAGTTTTCTTTTTTATTTTTTAAATAAAAATTTTTATTGGGGAGTTTGCTTCTATAATTTATTTTTGAAAACTATAACTTTAAATATGTAATTTAAAAATAGAAAAAGAGAAATACTTTTTAAATTTTTTAACTTTTTTTCTTGATATTAATTTTGTAACTAAATAAATATTTCTTTATTTATAACATCAATCACCCTTTACTTTTTTTTATTTTTTTAATTCAAAGATAGTTTTTGAAAATAAAAAACATTTTTTTAGAATAGTTTCTCAAATCATAAAATTAAAAACATATCAAATCACATCTTATATCTCTATGATAAAATTATTATTCAACCTTTGCAAGCAACACCAATAGCAACAAAATAGAAAGAATTATATTATATCACAAAATATCATGTGAAAATGGTTCCTTTAACTTTTTATACATCAAAATTCTTCTTTCATATTTTATATAATCAACATGCATCTAATAAGAGAGGTTACAACCCATTTTCATCCATTATTACAACGAAGGTACTCCTTGACTCAATTTTATGTCTTAGTAATATGGATCTGCTCCCGCAGCCTATTTGTATTTCCTTTGAGATAAGATAAATTCACAGTAAAGAAAAACTTAGTCCTTACAATAGGAAAAGAGAAGGTAAATTATATTATTTAAAGACGAAAAACTCATAGTGACACTCTCTATTGTTAATTTCAAATGAAATAACTAAGTTAAACAAAAATTATTTCAACGAAGGTGAAGTTTTAAAATGGTAATTGAAATGGTGAATGAGTTAGCGTGGAAATGTGTAGATACTTTTTTAATTAAAATTAGAATCAATTTTTTTTAATTTTGAAGATATCATGAATCATATGAAAATCACATATTGATTCCATTAAGACATTAAAAGAAGAACTAATAAAGAAAAGTTATGTGCATTACTATATAAGTGTATGAAGATAAATAGTGCATTTTAATATTATAAGGGATAAATCACACATTAAAAAGTAGAAGAGAATTAAGTATAATTTATTCAAAAAAATTTACATGTCACGGAATTAAAAAAAAAGATAATAAAAATGAAGAATAATTGGAGATCAACAATGAATAATGAGTACTTCTAAATTAAATTAAATTTTCAATAAAATTAAACGATGCAAATAAATCTTTATCTGCCGGTTACAATTTCTTTATTCTAATTAAGATGTAATTTCTTTAATTGAAAAGCAATTTTTCATTCGAAAGCAATATAAAACAACTTTCGTAATTTAATTTAGGATTTATATTAACATCCATATTTATAATGATTAATATTATATACTAATAAGATGTAAGCTCTATTTAGTAATTAGTTGATTATATTAATGGTTAATTATTTATATTATATTAATAAATGATTTTATTAATTAATTTGGATTGTGTTTAATCTAAGTAGTTGATAATTAATAAGTTAACTAATTATATTAGAAATATTTGCTAAAATTAGTTTTGAACTAGCTAAAAAATATAAAGTAACAAGAAAAGTATTGATATAAATAAATATACAAAGTAAATTAATTCATATCAATTTTGAAGCCAAATTATATTAATACAATTAAAATGTTCAAATTAAAAATATAATTATCTATAATTTAATTAATTATATTCTATAATATTATATATTTATTTATCTCCTTACTTATTTTTCATTTATCTATTGTTTAAAATAATGATATCACAGCGTAAAATTTTATTAATTATATATTATAACATCACACATTTAGTTAGTTATTTACATATATTGAATTAATTAGCATAAAATAAACATTTATTTATATAATTAGAATACAGGTTCTCATTTAATTGAAAAAAGGGATAAATTCAGAGAAAAAGTTTGAAAAACTATTAGATACAAGCTACCTTATCAACTTATGAAATTATAATTTATTTTTTAAATAAAGTAGTGCACTACACCTCTATATTAGTTTATTTACTTCAACAAACGCATTATTGACTAACTAATAATATTAAATGCTTGTATAAAAATATTTTGTAAAATCAATTATTTATTTTAAAATGGTACATAAAGACATGCGTGTGTTTTATATTTTTTTAGTATTCTTTTAGTTTAATAATATTTTAGATTATACTATATCATTTATTAAATTAATTTTTATTTTAAAAATAGATTATTATAATTTATTATCCTTATTTTATTTTCCTTTAAGAAATAATTAATTGTATTTTTTTAGTTGAGGAACTCTTATAATATATTTATAGATGCATTTTCTGTTAAAATTTATTTTTTAACTATTTCTAAAATTGAATTTAAAATTCATATGTCCATTATTAAGAATATTGATGAATTATACATTCTAAATATAAAAACTTATTTTATGCAAATAATATTATCTTGTAGTTTTTTCCTTAATATATATTATTTTTATTTCAAAATATATCAGTAAAAGATTAATTATTTTGTTAATATAGTTCTATTATTCTCTATGAAATAAAACGTGTCTTCTTTACCTTTTTATACATTGTGACATAAGAGATATGATTATAATCACACAAATTTTTAGTATTATATACATATTTTAATATAATTTTATGCTTATTTAATTTTCATTTAAAAGTCATTTATAATTTATCCCATGCATTATATATTTCTTTAAGAAATAAATAATTTAAATTTAAATTTTTCAAAAATTATAAAAAGTTCTATAATTATGAATAAGAGTGTCTTTTTTCTTTATTATATAAATGCAAATTAATTATTTCAAAAAGTGTAGTTCCTCTTACTATTATCCAAAAAAAAAAAAGGAAAAGTTAAGATGCCTAATGTTTTTTCAAAATAGTTGTTTAAGGACTTAACTAATTAAAATAAATATTTACCAAATACTTAAATTAATTTGAACAGCTAAACCCAATCTAACCAGCTCTGGTTATCAAAGACCCTCCTATTCATTCTTAAGGGAATGTTTAATTGTAATGAGAGGGAGTCTAGCGCAATTTCTAGTGTTGCTTCTCGATGAAAATAGTTCATAGCCGATTACACTTAATACTTATTTATTGTGTGCACTATATCCGCCAAAAAAATTTAGGTGAAGGAGTTGTTTAGTTAAAATAAAAAATAAGTTTGCATTTAAACTTTTTAGAAAGGAAATTTTTTTACAAAATTATATTATTCCAGCTCAGACACTTTCTAAGAATTAATTTTCTGTATTTTATTTAATTTAATATTAAATTTTCTAAATTGTATTATCAAAATGATTATGATATCCTTCAAAATTATAATATAAAAAATATGAAATATCAATATATTTTAATTATATCTACTCGTCTTTTTTTAAAGGCATATTTTTAATTTTCTTCTCATCATAATTTTTCTTAATTGATAATTTTTTATTTTTTAATTTATTTTAAAATTTAAAATAATTTATATAAAAATATTAATATATCTTATTTATATATATTAAATTACATTAATATAATTAAAATAGAATATAATTTAAATATAATTTTTCTTAATTTTTTGTATTTTATTTAATTTAATATTAAAATTCTTAAGTAGTATTATCAAAATGATTATAATATCCTTTAAAATTATAATATAAAAAATATGAAATATTGATATATTTTAATTATCTGTACTCATCTTTTTTTAAAGGCATATTTTTAATTTTTCCTTTCATCATAATTTTTCTTAATTAATAATTTTTTATTTTTTAATTTATTGTAAAATTTAAAATAAGTTTATATAAAAATATTAATATATATTATTTATATATATATATATATATTAAATTATATTAATTTTATTAAAATATAATATGAGTTAAATGTAGAAAATATCTTAAATAATTAATATAATAAATAATTTTTACCAAAATTGTATAAAATAGATGAGAGATACATTTTTTTATTTTTATAATTGAATATTTAAATAATAAATAATAAATATAATATACTAGATTCATATAATAAATATAATTCTATTTAGAATTAAATTTCTATCATAATTATATTTATGGTTATATTTGGAATTTATCTTTATAATATAATATATAATGTTTATTTTGTATAATTTTATATGATACTTATTCTATTTATTATGTAATTAATAAAATAAATTTATTTTAAATAATTAATAATTATATTTAAATAATTATATTTATATTTATTATTAGTAAATTATATTTATCATTTAATAAGTTATATTTATTATAATTTTCAAATAATAATAATAAAAAGTTAAAGTGATTATTAATTAAATTAAGTGGATGTAGTTTTATATTTTTAACTATAAAAGACTTGAAAAGTTCTTCTTACTAAAGAAAGTATGAATAAGTAACTTATCATAACTTTTGGAAAGTAAAATTTTTTAGAAAGTTCTACTTTCTCCATTTTTGCCAGCTAGTTACGAATCAAACGATTCAAAATTTTCTAGCTTTTTGAGAAGTTATACCTCTACTTCTTTGAGTTAAATGACCTTTGAACATGTCTTTAATTCTTAACTAATTAATAATTATATTTATTAAATTATAATTATTAGTGGTGAGTTGAAAAGTAATATATATGTAAAATTATAATTGAGAATTTTACTGCAAAGACATATGAAATTTGACATTAATTTTTTAAAATATACTTTATTTCTTATCATATATTAATGCATTATTTTTTATTTAATGATGCATTCAATTTTTTTATTGGTTTAATGTAGATAAGATACTAGATACAACCAAAAAAAAATACACATTTGTAAAAAATGATATGTCCATATGTATATGCAATTTCGATTTTTTTAGCAAATGAAAAATGTAAAATGGTCATATTTCTAAATTCTAATAGAAGTTGGTATTTTTCTAACAAAAAATAATTATTTTCCCTATTTGAGGTTGTCATTATTTTAGAGTTGATTTACTCTTTTGATTACTTGCATAGGGTTAGCTAAGCAATGTGGAACTTATATTACCTTATTTTATTTTATTTTATTGTGATCTAATTTTTAGGGAAAGAATAGTGTTTTGTGATTTGTTTTTTGCATATTAATTTATTGTTGTTGGAGGAATTTTAATCTTATCTATGTCAAGTATCTCCCTATAAGAAAATTTAAAATTTTCTAAATCCAATTCATATCATGACTGCTAGGGTTTATATAAAGGTTTTTGGGCAAGAAAGGGAAATTTAGTTTTCAAAGATGTAACAATCTTGCATATGAAATAAATTCATAAAAAAACCTTTTATTTAGCCATTTATCAATGATGATAGTCTTGATTTATTAAAAGAAGATTTAGGCAAAGTTAATTGATTAAAAAAGGAAAAATAACTCAAGCAATTATGCCGATTGAAAAATCTACAAGGTAATTGTTTGGTTATGGAAGAGGTTTGATTCAATTTACTAAGCAGTTACAATAAATTGAGGAGTTTTATTTTGATGTTCTTAGTCAAATGACACCCAACCAAGTTCAAAAATATTCTTTGAATGGGTTGTTTGCTAACGTTCTGAGCACTTTTGTTCAAGAGAAGTATCATTACAAGATGATTATAGAATCAGAGTAGTCAAGACAAAGTAGTAATAGAAGAGGTTAGTATTTTGTCTAAGAACCAGAATTTGATGTCACAAATTGCGAAGTTACAACACAATGTAGTTGAATTAAACAATCAAACTTAAAAGTACTTCATCAGCAACATCAAGCATGTTCTAATGTTGTTCAATACAATGCATGTGGTAAGTACTTAAGGAAATTACTTCATGCACAATATTTTTAGAGTCTTTACTTTTTTTTATGCTAAACATCTAATATTAATCATTTTAGAAAAGGAAAGAATATGTTTAAAGTGTTAACAATTAAGACATAATGCCAAATTGCAATTTGGTGGAACTTTTTTTCTAAATTTCAACGGTCCTTTTTTGTTTTCTAGGTCCTCTAGGACCTCCTTCTCATGATAAGTTAGGACTCCAAATTGAAGGTAACACAGTGGTATCACCTATCATAAAACATTTGGTTTCTATAAGATTGCAACTTTCTTCTTAAAGTCATGAATTTTCAACAACAATTAAATTTGGGAGAAAGCATAATGAATAATGTATTAATTGTTACTGCCAAAGATCCTTCCCCTAAATGTGATTTCTATTAAAGAGACGCATAGACTCAAGAATCATCGCACTAAATCTCCCAAGGTTTTAGCGCCTCAGCTAGTAAAGCTCAAAATTGCATTTTAAGGACGTGGGTATTCAACAACAAATTTTAAGGAAACATGAGCTAAATTCAAGTTTGTTATTCCTCTTGCTTGGACAACAAGAAATACATGCATCGCACAAATTTGTTAAGCAGGGGATCAAGTTTCTTCTACATTTTAAGAATTATGGCCAACCTCCGAGACTCATTTCTCCTATTTAGGTGTAATTTATTGTTTGTTATTTAAATTTACTTTTAGTTGCATGTGTGTATGTAAGTTCTTCTTGGTTGTAATTTTCAAGTCTATATTCTTGAACTTTATGTACTATTGATTGAATAATAAAAAAATAATTTAATTTTTTTTAAAGATATATAGGTAAGGTACGATTACAAGCATTACTAGTAACCTTTTTATATATGACCAATAACTTTTAAGATAAAATAATAACAAAATGATATTAGGTTAATTTCTTTAATGATTAAAAAGTATAATTTATTCATTTGCTTGATAGTCTAACTAAATATTTACGTGTAATATAAAATGTCAGAATTGAATCATATATAATTTACTCCATTAACACCTTATATATTTAAAATAAATTTTGGTCAAAAAATTAAATTCACAATTTATGTTATATGATATTTTTTATCCATTAAAACCATAAAATTAAAATAAGCGCATAAAATTTCCATGGATAGATTATTTGGTGGCATGTGGTATAAATTTAAAGATATGTTATTGCACCTATATTTTACCTATTTTCTTCTAAGTTTTAGGAAATTTATCAGTTAACTCCTTTGTTTTGTATATTTAATAAAGGGAAAAAAATCATGTGATAAAAACGCACAAAATTTATCTATTTGTTTATAGAAAAATAGTTCAATAACAATTATCTCTATTCTATATGTATTAGATTTTGGCTTTTTTCATATAAATAACTGATAAATTAGTTAATAGTTAATAAACTAACTAATAACTAATAAATTAATTAATTATATGAGAAGTATTTCATAAAATTAACTATTAAATTAATTACAAATATAAAATAACATAAAAGTGTTGAAAATTTTATTTATGAACCTTGCATTAATTTATTAATAGTCATTAATATTAATATTATTTTTATATCCAAAATAAAATGACTATAATATGGTTGGTTTTATATGGTATTTAAGTTTAATGTGGATTAACTAGACATAGATCTTGTGATAGATAAGATCCATAACCAAGCCTAATTAGTTAATTAATTTAATTAGTCCCCTACCTCTAGAAATACTTGACGCTACATTTTTTTTTTCCTCATCATTAGAATGCAGAAAAAAGGTATTCTCTCTAAGAGAGAATGTATAGTGTACTTTTCATAAAGAGAATGTTTCTCCTTTAACTATCTTGCGTATATGTTGATTTCAAGTCATTAATAGGTATTTAAAACATTCAACTGAAGTCATAAATTAATTCATCTGGGAATTGATTAAGTAGTTAACATAAAATTGATTTGGGAAATGATAGCATATTAGGTTTTAATTTAATATTTAATTATTCTCTTCTATTTTCTTTCTACACTGTCAGATAAATCATGTTGTAACATATAATTGATGATTTGGATAATTTTGTTAATCCAAATATTTTCCTTGTAATTGGTATTAAAGCTTAGTTTAAATCATTTGTCATAACTGATTTAACTGGAGAAATTTTGGCAAATTTTTGTGGTTGCTTCTAGAGCAATTAAATGATGACATGAATAAACTGTTTTAAATGATTTCTTCAAATATGTCTTGTGTATACAAGCTGTTGCTTACCATGTTTTATGCACAAGCATGTATGCATTTTATGCATAGGTTGTACACTATTTTTCCTTTTAGCTGTTACAATTATTATTATTATAATGAATATGTATATAGTTGAAATTCTATGTCAATGTGCTTTTGAACAAAATTCCATCCCACTTAGCCTAGGAATTTTATATTTTCCCACAATATATGTTATTGTTTGTGAAAACTACACTTTCCACGTAAAATGCTTCCTTGAATGGTGCACGTGTGGATATATGGTTCACTATGAATTTACTAAAGTAGCATATGCTGGAAAACATTATGCATACTAAAGTAGCTATAAATGTGAATTTACATTTTCCTGGGAAAAAACATGGATAATTTTTTGCTCATATTTAATGGTGCATGATGCTAGATATATGTGTTTTCTTCTTTATTGTATCACCTTGAAATTGAATCATTATGACGCCCTTTGTTTCTTCCATTACTTGCACGCATTTAAACTATTGTCATACATGCTCTTAGTTTATAAAATGCTTCTTGTGAAAGTTTATTTTGGGCCCTAATATAAAAGGAATTGTAAAGTAAAACACTATGTTTTCAACTATGTTTTCAATAGGGTGTGACAGTAAGCATATTGGTGCAATGCAAAAGTTTTCCAGAATTTGAGTGTATATATCATTAGCAAGTTTCATTAGTTTATTTTTTTTATTTTTAATTTTTGACGTATTTTAGATAAAGATTAGTTCATGTTTGTTTAGGAACACATCTTGCGCTATATGTGAGCTATTTTTGAAAATTGAATAGCATGAAAATAGTGGGGAAATCCGGAATTGTTAGACAAGATGATTCAAATTTTTGGAAAAATTCCAATTTCAATTTCAGTGTGATTTTTGCAAAAATTTTGACTAGGATAGTTAGATTATGGTTCATAGAAAAAAAATATAGGTCAAAACGAAATAAAAAAATTGCAAGGATAAAGCTAGAAAATGCCTGGGTTTCAACTGGGTTAGAGATAGGTTTTTCTAACCCACTTTGCAGAGTTCTAAGTGAAAAAGAAAGTTAAACAGTAGCATCGTGCAAAACCCATGCGCATGAGTAACATGTGTGGCTCACGTGCCATTGTTTGGGTGGTTTTTTATGGTAGTGAGTACACTATTATGATTCATTCTTCAACCATGTAATTATCGATTTTTTTAGATTTTTTGGAATTAAAAAATTTTTTAGTAAATTTTTTGTCATTTTATTTAATTATGCATTTAAAATTATTTTCAGCAAAAAATTATTCTATATAATTCCTATTATTTAAGCTACCTCATCAAATTTTATAGCAATTTTTAGACATCATTTAGATGAAGTCATAATTTTATTGAATATTAAAGTGTTATACAGAGTTATTATTTGCTCATATTATGCCATGGGATTTTGTATAGCTATGTACTCATTTTTCATGAGACCAATTACATTAAAATTTTGTTCCAATGTTTTGGAAGGATTTTTTTAAAAAATATATAAGGGAAAGATCACATTAATAATATTAAATATTCTTTAGTAATATATTATTAATATAGTTTGTTAGCAATAATAAAAGTGTTGGGTTAAATGCTATATTCCTAGAGTTTTTAAATACCCTTTCAATATTAGGTTTTGAGAGTATAATTTTTTTACTTTTATGTTATACCCTTCGATGTTAGAGTTTATAATCTAATATTAAATGTGGTTGCATATTTTCTTTTGTGAGGAGAAATATTAACATGGTTAAGGTATAACATGCATTAGGTGATTGATATATTTTTTCTTAAATTTATGTCTATGCAATAAAATTATATAAATATGTTATAAAGGATGAATTATGATGAATAAGGTTAAATTTTAAAAATTGTATCTAGTGATCTTAGAAGTGGAACCCACTATTAGTACATATTCAAGTATGGGGCAAAAGAGGAATATGAAAATAGATGTAATTGAGTCAATCTAATAGTTATAAAGTACGTTATGGATCAAACCATCAGACGGAGCCCTAAGCTTCAAAAGGTTTTAACTCTTTTGGTTTCCATTATGAAAAATTTATTATATTTGATAAAGTGAGAAAAGGGTCATTATCTTTCATTGCTTGAGAAAATGACCTATAATGAGGTTCATGAAGTGTAAGAGCACATCCCAAAATTGATCAAGTATTATAAGCTTACAAAAGTGAAGATTGATCCAGAATATAATTTTCTAACTTGGCATGCACTAGAGTTATCTCCCTTAGAATTTTGATGTTCTACAGTTTTTTTATTATGCCAAAAAGTATGAGTTATCAATCAAACGGAGAAAGACATGAGAAAGAAAAAGGTTCAAATAGTTAATCTTGTTTCTTATGGGACAAAATAAAAAAGTTTCAAGAACAACCATAAAAGATTTTCATATGATAAGGACAAAAAAAAAAATAATCACTTCAAACTCAAGAGATATAGGAAAGTGTATTAGGGTTAGAGAAGGTTTTGTATTTTTATGATTTATTTATGCTAGAAACAATATCTTTCACTAAGAAAACTTATTTTTCCAGTTGTCATTTTTGACAAATAAAAGTTATCTTTAATGTGTTTGTTTTGGATGCACAATTTGATGGGTTATGTTGGCATTTTACAAAATCCATTTGAAACTAAAGCTTAAAACCATATTTAGCCCTTAGTCTAACAATCCATTTAAAGGATATTCTTGGATAGTAGGAGTTGTCAGATGTGATAAAAGGTAGGAGTCAGAAATAAAATATGATGACTTTGTTATATGCATGAATAGACAAATTTATTTCCAACATCCTATGGTCTACTCTAGTGCAATTAAGTAAATCAAAGAAATTTTGAAACTCCTTTTACTGATATCTCATAAAGTTTTCCTAACCTTTAAGAAAGGATTATAACGATAGGGTATGACTATATGATTAAGAAGAACTACTTGTGAACAACATGCTAGTTAGAAAAAAAGTGTAATTTTAAGTTTAAAAAAATATGCTAAAAAAATTATAGGTTCAAGATCAAGTTGATAGTTAAAGGATTACATCTAGAAGGAAAGCATAGATTGTAAAAAAATTTCTCTTTCTTGACATCTTAAAACTTACTACAAATTATTATGATATAAAGTAGTTTATTTTAGTGGTAGTTATATCTATTGAATATTAGAATAACCTTCTTATATTGTGATTTGATAGGAATAATATAAAATAACTAGATAATTTCAGAAAGAAGGATAAAGAATGTCTTATAAGTAAAATAAAGAGTTCTATCTAAATGGTTGTATCTCAATTTTGATGAGATTGGAAATTCTCTCAGAGTCAATGAAAGCAATATAAACCAAAGTATAATGATGAGTATGGACATTTGATAATTTTGATTCTATATAATGACAATATTTTCTTTACTAGTGATAATATGGATATGTTGACTAAGATAAAACAATATAAATGAAAGGCTTGGGAATGCATTCTTGTATAGATAAATACATATTTAGTTTTTTTTCTATGAATCCAACGATATTTAACCTATCTCAATAGTCACATGAGAAAGGGCTCAATATGTTTGGTGTGCTTTTATATTTATTCATTATTCTAAAAAAAGGGGTTTTAGGCCCAATGTTATTGTAAGTGATAAAAAAAATAAGTGATAATGTCCCATATACATCACTTATAAGTGGCTTGTTGTATGTTTAAGTCAATGATATTAGACTATTATTAGTATGATACTTGAGTGGTATAAAAAATTACATGTTAGCCTACGAAAGATCGAAAGATCTTATAGGTATAACCTAGTCAAAGTTGTTTAGTTAGCTATCCAGGTGATCATGAATTTATGTCTAACACATGGTAGAAGAAGCTATATCATGGAAAATGTTAAGTTATTATTTGCAGCAACCATTATTATAGGAGCAGGGAATGTCATGTATTATGAATATACTTATGAAGTTAATTAGCTAAGTTTTAACCAATTTTTATATTGCAATAATACTATTATCATGGTCTTCTCTTTAGATAATAAAGATTTTACATGTGTAAAGGACTTCAATTGAAAGCACCAATTTATGAAAAAAAGAAGACATACGAGTATATTTCTTGTTTTTTTTCTATAGATTGCATGCTTGCAAATTTACTAACAAAAGGCTTAGGATTTCACATAAAGCATGATCATGTAAATAATGTGAACTTGCCTAAATCTTTCAATATTCTAAATTAGTTGAGCTAATTATTATCTTAAGATATGTTTAAACGAAATTCTCATAATGACATATTCATATTATTGTAGTACGTTTTATGCAAATTTTGGGTTATGACAGTTAAAGACATTTAGATTATATTTAATTATTATATTAAGAATATTAATTTTTATTGGACATTTTGGACGAATGTTAGAATCATTGTGTGGGAATTTATATTTAATCATATTAAAGTTATATAAATTATATTATGCACATTTATATTTATATCCCTATCAAATATTAATTATTTAGTCAACAAAGTATAGACATTTAATATGTTTGATATTAATATTCCTTTAGATATAATATCTAATATTGTTAAATACTTATTATCTCAATTAAACTTATAGGTGAAATAATATCAATGGATATTAACATTAATTCTCAAATAATTATTATTTATAAATTAATGTGAGCTTAGATGGAAATTTGATGAAAATTTTATTTGTGGACCTCATGTTAATTTGTAAATAATCATTAACATTAATTTTGTTTTTATACCTAAAATAAAATTAACTATAATATGGTGGATTTTATATGGTATTTAGGCTCATTGTGGATCAATTAGGTATGAAATTAACTAATTTGAGCGATCATCTACCTCTAGAAACACACAAAGTTTACATTTTTTTCCTATCAGAATGCAGAAAAGGATGTTCTCTCCAGGAGAGAACATACGGTGTGCTTTCCATAAAAGGAGCGTTTCTTCTTTAACCATCTTTCATACATGTTGATTTTAGGTCATTAGTAGGTAATTAAAACATTCAATTGAAGTCTCAAATCGATTCATTTAAAAATTGATTGAGTAGTTGATACGAAATTGATTTGGGAGATGATAGTGTATCAAGTTTTAACTTAACATTTAATTTCTTCTCTTTTCCTTTATGAGTTTCCTTTTTTACTATTAGATAAATCACGTTGTGACATATGATAAATGATCTAGAAAATTTTATTAATCCAAATTTTTCGGTAAAAAGAATATATTAATATAAATAGATATATAAATTAAATTAATTTATATTTATTTTAACATTAAATTATATTAATATAATTAATATATTTAAAATAAAAATATAATAATCTAAAATTTAATTAATGATATTTTATAACCTTATATATTTATTTACTTATATAATTTTTATTTGATTATTGTCTATAATATAAATATAACTAATCATATTTTATGATATTAAATATTTATTTACGTGTGTATTTTTATATATTTATAATTTAAAATAAGAATATAATTGAAAAAATTGAATTAATTATATTTTATGACATGATATATTTATTTATTTACTTACTTATTTTTATTTATTTAGGATTTACTGCAAGAATATAATTACCTAAAATTTATTTAATTATAATTTATAACATCAAATATATATTTAATTATTTATTTACTTATTTTATTTGATTATTTATAATAAATTTGGAAATAGAAACACTTGATTAAAACAATATTTAGGTTTATATGATTAAGGCATGTATTGTCAATTAATTAAAGGAAGAATGATAAATTTAAAAATAATTGATAAGTTATAAGTTACTTAATATAACTTATTAAATTAAAGTTTATTATATGTTAATTTATTTTATTATTTTTTAAATATTTTTTGTGTAATTAATATGGATTACATTAAATATTTTATGTTTTAGTTAAATAATAAAAATAAGTTGCTAAGTTATATATTAAAAAATGATAAAATAAATTAATATTTTATAATATTATGATTTTTATTTAAAAAATTATATAATTAATAAAATATTTAATTAAGTTGACAATGAGCATTAAGCTCAAATTTTATGAAATTTCAAAGGAGTGATTTCAAATTTTTAAAATAAAAAAAAGATAAAATTCAACTATGTTAAAGTTGAAGGGATTATTTTACAATTTTTTTCATATATCATATTACAAAAATATCATAAGTAATAACGTAAATTTTAAAATTAATATTTAAATATTTTATATTTATTAAATTAAATTTTATAAATTTACTTTGTTATTTTAAATTTATTAACATTCCTTACTTTAGATTTAAAATTCAATTATAAATTGTATTTTTATCGCATATATCATTACTTATATTTTGCCGACTAGGGAAGAGGCGAGGGGGTTTAAATTCATAACGGCTCTAAGGGACATTTATGTCAATATGGATTGACCAAACCTAATCTTCAGAATTATGGAAAGAGAAAAGCGTAGATTAAAGAGAAAAAGTATAAATGGGAGTAGACAGTTGTGCCTTTCCTAATTCTAGGCGACAACGGCATCGTGGCTTTCGGGCCCCAAAAAAGCCACCAATAGAGGAACAAAAAGAAACTTTGATTTGAAGCGTAGCTTTTGATTAGACTATATATGACCCAAACCAATCTTCCTTCTATATTCCTTTAATTATTTAATATTAGAAATTTGGGACAATTGAATATAAGAAAATAATTTTACATTATTATTTATTTATATGTATTATTATATCATAAAAAAACTATTAAATTTTTTTTAATTTCTCATCTTTGATAAATTCTCTTGAGAGATTTTTAATTGTATTCAACATATTCACATTGTGTTATGGACAATATCAAGTGGCCAAATTTTATCTTTTGCGAGAATTTAGGAAATATTTTTTATAAAAATATAATTATAAAATATTAAAATTATAAAAATTAATTAATATATTTAATATTAAATTAAATTTAAATAGTTCGATAAAAATCTAAGTAATTATAATGAATGTATTTTACAATAAGATAATAAGATATAAAGATATGTAGTAATCACACACACACATATATATATATATATGAGAGATGAATTAACACTACCATTGTTTATTTTGACTTGATTTAATGGTTATAATATATACATATTAATTATTAAAATTGACTTTAATAGTAAGAGAGAATTAATATCTAAATATCTAATTCATTTAATTTCCATCTCATTCTTAGCATTTTTTTCTTTAATTTTGAAATTCTAATTTATTTTATAATAAAAGAATATATCAGCCCTTCATATTTTACAATAACATACTTATCTTTTACTTAGTCAATGAGAGGCTAATTTTCCTTCAACATCTAAGAACATTGTTCTTATATTTATTTTAAAATAGTTAAAGTTAAGATTTAATTTTAATTTTATAGAAAATAACAACTATATTGATAACACATGTGTAAAGATCTAAAGAGAAGATTAAAAAATATAAAATACTTCTTTCAATTTCAAAGTGGTTACATTTTATTTTTTTTAGTTTTAGAAATTTGCAATTCAAACTCTTTAAGTATAAAAATACTTAAATTTGCCACATATCATTTATTTAATATAATTAACTTCTTTATTAAATTATTTAATTTTTTATTAATCTTTTAAATAAGAATTATAATATTATTACATATTAATTTATCATGTCACTTTTTAATATAATTTCATAATTTATTTAAAAATATTTAATTAAAATTGTATATATCTAATTTAATTTCTATTAGTTATCTAAGGCAATATACAATGAGATTATGATTCTTATTTCAAAATTTCTTTGAAAATAATAAAATAATTAATTAAGTGAATAATGAATATTATTTTTAAGTTATTTTTATATCTAAAGGCTTTGATTTATAAGTTTTCAACAATAATGGAACAAAATGCAACCCCTTCAAAATTGGGAATATTTTACATTTTTTAAATGATATAATATTTTTCAAATTATTTTCTGGTGAGATTATTTAAATTTATTTTTATAATAATGAAAAAATATGATTTTATATGAATGTTTCACAATCATAAATAAATTCTTGGACCCATTATGATATGTGTGTGTGAATGACTAAACCAGAACAAGAATTTGACTGAATCTAACACTGATCTTATTCTTATATTTATTTATACAGACACAAAATTACTTGGTTTGTAATTTAAATATTTCTTAAAAATTTATATGGCGAGTGGGTACAGCCAATAATAGGGAAAGAAAACAGACCGAAAGCAAACGGCGTCGGGGAGGAAAAAATTTAAAATATTATTTAAACCAAATTGTCACGTGATTTAGCTAAAAATCAAAATGTGGCCTTTTAAGCCAAGTTATGTTTGTTGATTTCTCAAATTTAAGATCTAAATTAAATTCTTAGTATACAATAGATAATTATTATAGTTTTAGTTACTTAAAATTGAAAACATATAATAGTTTCTTTATTATTAATATAAAACAAATGAAATCTTATTCACATTTCATTTTTCTTGTAATTATAATTTCATTAGAATTGTTATTATGATTCCATTTTCAAAATACATAAATAAGACTTTTCCCTTCCAAAAATAATTATTAGATTCGCATATTATATCCATATTTATCATAGATTACGATTAAAAATATTTATTAATTAGACATGAGTTATATTGATTTCAATTGTAAATATCTATAACTTAAATAATTTTATATAATAAGAGAAATAGAAAATTGAATAAGGATAAATTAAAAAATGAAGTTCATAATTATTTTATATTCTAAAATAAATTAGAATTTTAAGATTAGAGAAAAACAATAATGTTAAGAGAGAAAGATAAATTAAATAAATTATATATAAATTCTCTCTCATCATTAAAATCAGTTGCCATAATTAATATGTATGCATTATAGCCATTAGATTAAATTAAAATAAGTGGTAGAGATTTGATGTAAACTTTATAGACTTAGGTTTGTTTTATAGAAGTAATTAATAAATTAGGTAATAATTAATAGATTAGCTAATAATTAATAAATTAGTTAAAAATTAATAATTTATATCTAATAATTGACAATTGATAAACTCACTTATTATATAAGAAATATTTTATAAAATTAATTATTGAATTAACTAAAATTATAAAATAACATAAAATGACATATTAATAAAAATAAATATATAAATTAAAATAATTTATATTTATCTAAAGATTAAATTATATTGACATAATTAATATGTTTGAAATAAAAATATAGTATTTGATATTTAATTAATTATATTTTATAAATTTACATATTTATGTACTTGTATAATTTTTATTTTTATTATTTATGATAAAATTATAATTATTTAAAATATAAGGATAGATTTAGGTTTTTGTTATAGAAAGCATAACTTGTAAATTAATAAAAAGAATGAAAACAAATTTAAAAAAACTTTGAAAAGATAATAACTTATAAAGTATAAATTATTTAAAGTAACTTATTAAATCAAATTTTTTTTAATAAGTTAGTACACAAAATACTTATAAATATTAGTTTATAACTTATTAATTATGTTAATAAGCTTAAGCCTATCAAATGGATTAAGGTCATAATGAATTAGTTTGTATTACCTATATTTAAAATAAATTTAATTTTAAAAGGTTCAAACCCATTGAAACCCTTTAACTAATGTAAGCTGTCCATAAACTTTATTTGAAAGTCTATGGACTCAGCAAAAATGGCTCAATTTGTCATGGGTCAGTTCGTATTATTCGCATTTGAAAATATATTCAATTTTTAGAGTCTAAACCTACAAAAACCTGTGATAGGTCACGGACTAATTCGTGAGTTACAACTCATTTTACAACCTTAAATAAATTATAAACTAATTTATTTATTATACAAAATGGAATCTTATACTAGTGTTAATTGATTCCCTTCCAACAAATAATATAGAAAGTTAATAAAAAGTACAATAATAATTAAATTTATAAATTGTTGAATTGGATATCATCTGATAGGATTTCTAATAAGTTGACTTAGTTTGGGAGTGGCTTATAATTTAATTCAAATTTTTGTTTGATAAGTTATGCTCATAAGATAAATAATTAATACATGAAACAAATTATCCTACTCATAAATTAAATAAATCAAGTTCCAGTTAATAGAAACTCAATTCATTTATGTCACAAGCTGATTTAGATATATAAAATAAGAAATAAAAAATAAAAATATATGTATAAATATAAATATATGCATATGTATAATAATATATATATATTTTTTAAATAAACTATTTAATAAAATTGTAATCTAAAAACTATAACAATAATAATATTTTTATAGCTAATATATTACTTCAATCTTTATACCTATTTTAAATATTTTTCAAGTAAAAATATAAAAAATCATAATACCAATGGTTGATAATCTAAACATTTAATCCTATCACAAAAGTGGCAATGTAAAAAAAATTAATAAATAATGTATATATTTTACTTTTATAAATCATATAAAATAACTTTGACTTCAAATTCCATTTTTTTAAGACGATTTAAAATCTCTATTCACAAAAAAAAAAAAAAACTTAACTAATTTCTCTTAACATCTCTACCTGTCCTCCTTATAGATATGAGTAACGGTGCAATAATAACAAATTTAGTCATTTTTATTTTTATTATTATTATATTTTAATAAATTTAGTGTATGATATTTAATTAATTGTATTTTATAAATTTACATATTTATTTACTTATATAATTTTTTATTATTTACAATAAAATTATAATCATTTAAAATATAAAGATAGATTTAGGTTTTCGTTATAGAGAGCATAAATTATAAATTAATAAAAAGAATGAAAATAGATTTAAAAATTTTTTGAAGAGACAATAACTTATAAGGTATAAGTTATTTAAGATAACTTAGTAAAGTAGAATTTTTTTTTTTAATAAGTTAAAGTGTGAAACACTTAGTAATATTAGTTTATAACTTATTAATTAAGTTAATAAGTTTAAACCTATCAAATGAATTGAGTCTGAAATGGATTGATCTATATTACTTATGTTCAAAATGAGTTTAATTTTAAAAAGTTCAAATCAATCGAAACTCTTGATTGATATGGGCTAATCCACAAACTTTAACTGAAAGTCTTTAAACCCAACAAAAATGGCTCAATTTGTCACGAGCTAGTTCGTATTACTTGTATTTGAAAATAGGCTCAGTTTTTAGAGTCTAAACCTACAATAACCCATGATAGGTGGCGAACTAGTTCATGAATTGTTACTTATTTTACAGCTTTAAATAAGTTATAAATTAACTTATTTATTGTAAAAAATAAAACCTTATTCTAGTAATAATTGATTCTCTTCTTACAAATAATATAGAAAGTTAATAAAAAATACAACAATAACTAAATTGATACATTTTTTAATTGGATATCATCCGGTAGGATTTGTACTAAGTTAAGTTAGTTTAAGAGTGGCTTATAATTTAATTCAAATTTTTGTTTGATAAGTTATGCTCATAAGATAAATAATTAATACATGAACCAAATTATCCTACTCATAAATTAAATAATTCAAGTTCCAGTTAATAGAAACTAATTCATTTATGTCACAAGCTGATTTAGATATATAAAATAAGAAATAAAAAATAAACATATATGTATAAATATAAATATATGCATATGTATAATAATATATATTATGTTTTTAAATAAACTATTTAATAAAATTGTATTCTAAAAACTATAATAATAATATTTTTATAGCTAATATATTACTTCAATTTTTATATCTATTTTAAATATTTTTCAAGTAAAAATATAAAAAATCATAATACCAATGGTCGATAATCTAAACATTTAATCCTATCACAAAAGTGGAAATGTAAAATATATATATATATATATATATATATATATAATGTATATATTTTACTTTTATAAATCATATAAAATAACGTTGACTTCAAATTCCATTTTTTTAAGACGATTTAAAATCTCTATTCACAAAGAAAAACCTAACTTATTTCTCTCAACATCTCTACCTGTTCTCCTTATAGATATGAGTAATGGTGTAATAATAACAAATTGAGCCGTTATTATTATTATTATTATTATTATTATTATTATTATTATTATTATTATTATTATATGTTGTCAAGTTAGTAAATACATTAGCCTTCCTAAGTTTTTTAAGTAATTAAATTAAAAAATTCTTCCATTCTTGCAATTGATTTGAAATAATGAATCCAATTGAACTTCTCATGTGCTTAATTTGAGTCAAAATTAAATGAAAGATTAGCTTAAATTCAGTTTGAGCTAAATTATGAATAAAAATTTTTAAAATAAACTGAACTTGAACCTTGAGGTAAGATCAGCTCAATTCAATTTAATTCATTGCTAGCCTTACACATACACACAAGACAATGTGATTCATAAGATTGAGAATCCAACATTATATGAAGGTGAAGTGAGTTTAAGGGAAGTGAAAGTAATATTATTTTTCTTAAAAAAAGTTTTAAAATAAAAGTTGTAATCTTTTATATTTTATAAAATATCTTATTTTTTTTTCAACTAAAACTTTGCACGATGTGTGCAATAAATGTATAAAAAATTATATTTTCATCTTATAATTTTGGACATGTTACAGTAACCTCACATGAATATGAAATGTTTTACATAGGATTTGATTCATAACTGAGTCAACCCACTTTTATTGATATATTGACTACTATAAGGTTTAAATTTAGAACTTCCAATAAGTTGATTTAAATTTTTTGATCCTAATAATAAATGAATTGAATTAGAAATTTGTTTAAGAATTTATATCAATATTTTAAAAAGATTATTTTAGAAATAATTAATATACTAATTATAAATGATTATATATAATAAAATAAATAAAATTTTAATAAAATAACAATAAAAATTTAATAAAATATTCAATCAATAATTATTAAGTATTTTTTTTAATGAAATAGAAATAATTTAACTTGATAAGTAAGTTTTTAATATAAATTTTGCCTCTTGAAGTTATTAAATGGGTTAACTTATGTCATTATGTCTAAAAAATAGTTTAACAAATGTACATATATTAACAATGAGATCCAAAATTGAATATTGAATGCAAATTAATGATCATAATTAAATATAAAATGATGGAGTAAATTTATAAAATTTAATTTGATAAATATAAAATATTCAAAACTAAATTTTGAAATATTTTTTGTGCATACAATATTTTTGGAAATAAATTCCCCCAACCTGACATTGAATCATTGATTATTATTTGGTTTGAATTTGGGTTGATCTTATATAAATTAGTACTATCGTTTTTGACACGATGCCAATGTCACATGTGAAGTTCCCTGATTCATCCACCGAAATTCCCATTTTTTTTCTTTTAAAAATTTGCAATAGTTTATATAAAAGCTACAAATTCGGGTGAAAAATTATATTTTCTTCTAGAAATTATAAAAATATATATCATATGTATTTTTTTTAAAAATACGTACCAACCTAGTATAACCCAAATATTCTGAAATATATAGTCTCATATTTTCTTGTATTTGAACTTAGGAAAATATTACCGATCCATTTCTTCGGTTGACCCAAACCTAAAAGTAGCATATCAATAGGCTAGAGAATTCAACCATAAAAACAAGATAGCATGAGCATAATTTGCGCAATGCATCCTACTACAAGATAATGTCCTTCACGTGCATCAAGTGCATGTCACGTGATTAAACAAGCTTTGTCCCATTCACTTGTAATTTGTTAGTGTATGATATATAACTCCGAGTTGTTCACAACCTAAACCTAAACCTAAACTTTTCCCCATTTTTAGGGTAATACCATAACTTTTTTGTTTTTATTTTCCGGAAATTGATTTGGGAGTAAACTATTGCTTTTTGGCCACGGAGCCAACTACTAATTCAATTTTTTTTAATTGCAATAAAATATGATCCAAATAGATTTATGAATAATGTAAATGTAATTGCAATTACTTACAATTCTAATGTTTTGGTTTAATTAGCATAATTACTTTTGTCAAGTGGTTCAATATATTTACAATAACTTGTCTTCAGTAAGAATTTTAATTTAATTAAGTATCTTATAAATTAATTTTATACTATTATATATTCATATGCCATTATATTAGAAAAATTATTAAAATATTTTTATTATAAATAAAAATTATAAATTTTTTAATAACATATTATTTTCTTATTTACTATAATATAAAAAGATTTACATTCATGGTGAATCAAATTTATATTTTTTGTATAATACGAAAGATGCTAACGTTTTTCTTTTATTTTCAAAGCTTTATATTTTATATTCATCTTATTTGAATCATACAAGTAATTGATGCAAATATATCTAACAGAAAGTTGAGGGTTATCTTCACCCAAAAAATAAAAACTTGAGGATTATCTTATCAAATAAATTATTCAAATATATAACATAACTTCAATGTCATATTCATGGAATGCTAATAAGGAATTCTTGAACTTTCTTGGTAGTTCGCCTTTAAGTTGTTTCAATCAGACAGAGAAATTTTATATGAAAATTTTGATATAAAAGATTATATAAAATTTTATAAGTTGTTTCAGTTAGACATAGAATTTTTTTTTTTTTAATTTAAAACTAGATTAAGCGTACATTTGTTTTATCAGAAAATGCTCCCTTTTTTTTTTGAAAATTTTTTTTCATTTACGTACTTCTGTACAGTGGTATAACGAGCGATTAACAAAATAATAATACGTAAATTTTTTTTTTCTATTTTGAATTAATGGGTGTTGTTTTTTACTATGTAACTTCAGGTGTAATATTAATTAGATAAAATATTATTTGTGTCCTTAATTTTTATAATTATTCACACAAACCACTGAAAAATTTTTCTTAAGAAAAATGCCTTTAGCAAAACAAAATCACCTCAAGACTCCATTTGTTTCGTAGATAGGCATTTTTTCTAAAAAAAATTATTTACTTTTATTAAAGTAAAGAATTTTTATGCATTTTATACAGCTTGTGTTAAAAAAAATAGTTCATAATACTATCATAATTAAAGAAAATAACTTTCTTTTTAAGGTAGAGGATCCTATTTTTCACTACACCCTTTATATTTATTATTGAACTGATAGAATAAAAAAATTTATAATATATTACTAATATAATAATGAATTGGTATATTATCAAATGTGGCCATTAATATGTTATTGTATAACAACATATCATAGAATATGTATGATTATATTTAGTGATATATTATGAACTCTCAATAAATTTTTTTAATTATTTTATAATTATAAATAGAAAAAATAATAATTTTTTTATAAAAATTATTTTTCAACAAAACAAAGGCAACATAAATTTTATTTAGCCAAGTCTACTATGTTTGATGGAAAGGGGCAAATTTGCCCCGACTGTGAAATTTATAAATAAAGTTATGAAATTTTATAAAAAATTAGAAAGTTACACTTTATGTAATGCGTAGTACATGAAAAAAATTGTAAAATCTTATAAGAAAGTTACGAATTTTATGAAACTTTTTTTTATAAAATTTGTAAAAAATTACTTAGATAAATTTATTATGAATAGTTACCAAGGTAGAAAAGTCCATTCCGTTGTGTTTCTCTCCTTTTTAGTGAAGAGGTAACAATGGTGCATTATTATAGATATAATCGTTGATATATTATTATATAATATATTAAATTAATTTTTTAAAAATATAAATTTAATATATAATTAAATTTAATTATATATTAATAGATTTCCCCTAGCAGCTTGGCTAATTTCTACATGTTTAGTTGGGAACCTGGATTGCTTGGCTGCAAGGTCATCGAACTTTGGCATGGTTCTAGAATTTGTAGCATATTTGACAAATACACATTAATTTGATGTGCCTTTGCTTCCATATGAAGACAAGCCCCCGTTTTGCCACCGAATTTGCTTTGAGTGAGTTACTAAGATAAGATGTCCGCATTTGACTATCAAAGCCCCCGTTTGTCATCGTGCTCTTAGGAAGGGGACACTCCTTATTTCCTTGCGTCAATTTTTTTATTAATTTTGTAAAAATAAAAAAGATATTTTATTTTAAAATTTGTTATTTTTATTAAAATTTATAATTTTAAAGGAAAGGGTTTTATTTATTATTTTTAAAATTTAACTCATTCATTTTCTAAAAAACGGAAAGGGTACATTCGCTTACTCGGACAATCCCTCCACTAAACTGCAATCTTCTAAATTAAAAGGACAAAAGAAAGAGAGAGAAAATGAAACTTGCTATTTGCAGACTATTAATTACAAGCCACTTCTGCACCCTTTTTTCCACCTTTTCTATCGTTGGGCTTAAGTTTTGGATAGACAAAAAAGTTATGTTTTTAAACAAAATATTTATATAATATAATCAGAGGAAAAAGTGTTGAGAAAATTATTGATGTAATTTTAGCTGTTTGGAAAAGCAACAATTGAGGAGTTTGCCGGGGGGGGAGGGGAATCTGATACGAAGTAACGTTGTGATGAAAGGCAACTGAAAAAGGGGAATTTATATTAACCTTCCTTTAAATTAAATTAAAATTATTGAATCATAATTATTTATATTTTAATAGATATAATCAAATAATTTTAATTTAATAATTTAAAAAATTATAGCATCATCTTAAATTTTAAAATTTTAAAACAAATCAAATTTGATATTTACGACAGATGGCAACCAGAGGATGCCCTCTTAGCAGCCAAAGATGGGGCTTGATATTTACAGCACAAAAATGGGTCATGTAAGATAATGACTTGGAAAACTATACTGATTTCAACAAGTTCAAATAGTATAGACACCCACCAAGATTGAGAGAGAGCATCTGGCTAATACAGTTCATCTTTTTAATTGATTATTATTGAATTATAATAGCTTCACACATAATGCAGAAATGAACTCGAGCAGAGAAATTGGAGGATTATAGTAACTTTATTAATTTTTTATTTCTGTAGTTTATTGCAAGGTAAAGTTTGTTTCGTCAGAAAAACTTTTACCCTCTAATGCCTTCTCTTCCCAACTAAACCCCGTTACCATTTTTTTTTTTTTTAAATCCTTGTCTTCCGACCTTTTTTCTCCATTTTTCTAATTTTTTTCCAATTTCCAATTCTTTCTTTCCTTTCTCTCAAATATATAATGTAAAAGAAATACTGATTAAATAATTATTATGTATTATAAATAATATTTTTTGCAAAAAAAATAAAACAGTATTCATTTATTTTAAAGTTTTAAATTTTTTTACTAATTTTTAAAATTTAATTTTATTAATGCAATTATTTAATTATATAACTCTATGTCTTATTATTAACTTCTATTACTTTATAACTCTCACATTGTTTTTTTAATTTGCACCATTATATGTTTTTATTTTTTAAAATTTTTCATGTTCATTCTTATTATCATAATTTAGATGTTAATACTGTTAAATAATATAATTATACTATGATATATTTTATTTTTATTATAAATACATTTCAAAAAATTAAAATTTTAATATATGAAGTATAAGTTGAGTTGATTAATTACTTTTTTTAATAAAAATATTTTAAAATATTGATCAAATTTATTTATTTAAATTTTATTATATATTTATATTAATTTTTAAATATTATATTTAAAATTAAATTGAATTTATAATAATTAAAGTTTTATCAAAGTTCTACGACTCATATACTATTTGTAGTTTTTTATATATTGCTACTCTCCTTTTTACATGTCCACACGTGTTATTTATAACATATACACTAACATAACAAAGCAGTACAAATATTATACAACATATTTTATTTTAATTATTATCTTAAATCAATTAAATATTTTATTTAATTTAATTATTTAACTATATATTCTATTTTAATCCTTATTACTTCATGATCATATGCTGTTTCTCTTCTTTGTATTTACTCTATAGCATGTTTTTATTTTTTTTCATATCCATTCATATTATTTATAATTCAAATACTAATATTACTAGATAGTATAAAATATATTTTATTTATATTACAAAATTATTTTAAATCATTTGAAATTTTAATTTAATTGCTTAATTACATATTTTATTTTTAACTATTATTATTATTTAACTCATGCATTGTTTCTCTTCTTTTTATTTATTCAATTATATGTATTTATTTTTCTCTTTTTTTTATGTCACTCTTGCTATTTACAGTTTTGACCATAATATTATTAAGTAGTATAAATACACTATAATGTACTTTATTTTTATTATAAAATATTTCTAATGAATTAAAATTTTAATATTAAAAATATTAATTAAATTAATTAATTTCACATTATTTTTTAAAAAATATTAAAAAACTTAAATCAAAGTTCTATCTAGATCATTGTTTCACACACTATTTTTATTTTTTATTTGCTCTATTGCACGTTTATTTTTGTTTTTTTTTTCATGTTCACATTTGTTAGTTACAACTCGTAGGAATATTTTACATTGACTATTTCTCTATCTCTTGATTGTTTCTTTATCTCATTTGCTAGGCATTGTTTGTTACTAAATTTATCATCTTTCACAATTGGAACATCCCCAGCTTTACCATTTTGCATTTTAAATCTTTTAAAAATCCTATCAATGTATGCTCTTTGAGACAATCCCAATGAGTTACAAGTTTTATCCTTGTGAATCTAAATATCCAAAACAAATTATACCTCACCAAGATTCTTCATATCAAAAGCTCTAGACAACATTTATTTGAAATCATGTAACAAAGCTATACTATTGCTCGCCAATAAAATGTCATCAATATATAAGAAGAGGAAAGCACTAATATTACCAAGTAATATAAAATATGATGCATTTTATTTATATTATAAAAGTCTTTTAAATACATTAAAATTTTAATTTAATTGAATTCTTTCCTACTTTTTAATTTTTATTACTTTTCAACTCAAGCATAATTTTGCTTCTTTTTATTTATTTTATTTTAAATTTTTTATTCACTTCTATTATTTATACTTCAAACATTAATATCACTCAATAATGTAAGATATAATATGATATATCTTATTTTTATTATAATTAAATAAGTTAAAAAAATTTAATATAGAAACTATTAATTAATTAATTAATTATTTTAATTTCTAATAATTTTTTTTAAATTTGAAATCAAATTGTTTTATTTATTTAAATTTTTTAAATATTTACTTAGTATTAATTTTCAAATATTATATTTTAAATAAAATATATAGCAATTGAAATTTGTCAAAACCTTACACCTCTCACTAAATGTATGATATGTTGAAAATTTGTTATATTATACATCTGAATATATTATTGTAAAATAAACATAATAAATTAGATCTTAGAATTTTTATATTTTTATTATATATTATTTTTATATTAATAATAAAAAATACACTCGTGTGAGTGCATGGGTTAAAATGCTAATATTGATATATTGGTAAATGAATGACATATTACTTGTGTATCTTGTGACTAACAAATAATATTTAGAAAAAGCAATTTTTTTTCAAAATAGAGGATATTATTTTTTCCAAATTCTATATTTAAAATCGAACAAATAAAATATCTTTTTTCATATTAATATTTTATAATTATAATTTTATAGAAAACTTTTGCTACCTAAAGTTGTGTTTGTTTTTTGAGAAATGTTTTTTACATGAAAATGTCATTTTTTATATACAAATAAAGGAGTACTATATGCTTTTATAGTTTATGATTAAAAAGAATATAATACATAGAGGTATAATAATAAAGAAAAATAACATCTTCCTTTTTAATTTCAAAGAAGAAGCTATCTTTTATCAAAATTTTTACATCTAATATTAAATATTTAATCATTTCTCACCATTTTAATATTTTATAATTATATTTTTATAAAATATATTTTCCGCTAAGCGGACCTGTACTTAGTTTTAATTGGAGTGAAGTAACTTGTCTTTATATTTGGTTTTTAGATTAATTTAAAAGTTTGACCAGACTGCAGTTTATATGCAGGATGAAACAACTGTAGCAATTTTCTACTTTTTTACGGTTTGTAAGTTAGTAATGGTCATATAAGCTTTCCTCAAGATGTCAAGAATTTAATATTTTCTTTTATAAGAACCTGAATATGCTTCCCTATTTGTTTTTAGTTCTTGAATTGTGTTATCAATATTATATGCCTTCAAAATCGGATCCAAATTGAAATTCAAATGTAAATTAAGTTATTATTAAATATAAAATAGTAAAATAAATTTATAAAATTAAATTTAATAAATATAAAATATTATTAAATTAATTTTGGATGGACTTATGACATTTTTGTAATGAATCGTCAATGTAGATAAGCCTTCCTTGATAGATCCGCAAGCAGGGGGCAGGAATTGAAGGGTCAGCTGTTGCGCAATTATAGCGGATACCTAGGCAGTCTCTCAAGTAGGAATTCATGGATTAGAGGTTGTATCCATCTGCTATCAGATCCTTTTCGTCGCCAACAGAGTATTTTTCACAAAGGTTAATAAATTTCATTATGATTATAAATTAAGTTATATTTTTTTAGGTATCAGGGATACAGAAGATATATATGCTTTGCATTTGTCATAAGACTGTTAAGTTTTGAATGGAAAAAAATTATAAATAAGCTAAATATAAGCAGTAGAAGCTACATGTCAATGAATGTTAACACTTAATATTCCTATGAATAAAATATAATTTTCCTAAAAAAAAAAGAGTCCATAAATATTTCTGAAACATTATACTTTGAGAGAGAGTGTACACAAGTGCGCAAAGCATATCTTAGACTTTATCATAATAAATAAAATATTGAAATTAAGTGAATTCTATAATAATCTAAGGATGTCAAAACTTAAAGAGATGTGATGATTTGAAAAATTATTAGATTAAATTATTTAATTGCATCCGTTAAAAAATAGATAATTGTAACTGAATAATTTAAATCTAACAATTTCATAACTTATTATTTTGAACTTCTAAAAATACCATAGCGAGCCCCTTGATATTAAAGTGAAAACTTACAAGTGTAGAGGTGTTAATTTTGGACTTTAGACCAAACGTGCGTTTTTAGTCCCAAAAAGAGGCTCGAGAGTCCCATGCCATCTCAGAATACGGTTGACTTGCATAATTGGAAATTCTAGAAAGAATAATGGTAGGTTCTCATCTTTCTTCCTCTCATTTAATTTATGTTCCCCCCTTAAAACTAATTATAAACATCAATAATTGATGAGAGAAATAAAACATCCTTGTTCTAAGAATATGAATAATTTTTTTCTTCACACACACATCTGGATTGGGATTGAACAAACTCCAGATGTTTATATAGATTTGTATCTTTATCAAGAAAAAACCTCCTAGCATATTCCAAATGTTTTTCTGTGGGCTAGTTTTAGTAAATTGACATGACATATCCCATCTTCATACGACATCCCCACCCCCTACGTACCATGTTTATGATAACAAGATCACAACAAATGCAATATTAAACTGTCAAGATAGTTAAGATTGAGCATTTCAATGTAGCAGTCCCACAATACTAAACTGTCCTTTACCAAATCAACCTGACCCCAGATTATGACTCACAAATCCATGACCTTGGCAAGGAAGATCTGAATATTTGGAGAAGCAAGATCTTCTCCCTCTTGCTTAGCTTGTTAACACCATAGCCTTTGAAAACACCGAGTTTAAGTGCTTCTCGTCCTTCTTCCACCGCTCTTTTTCTCACGGCTGTCAATAAATTTGTTCCTTGAGGACATACAATTTCATCATCATTTTCAGTTTCACGTATCTCTTTGTCAGCTTCTGTTGCCTTTTCTTCGAGTTGACTCTTGCTCTTATCACCAACCTCAGCTCCACCCTTGTTAGTGTTCACAGAATCATCAGGACCACTGCTTCCCCACCATTTGTTTGAAGAAGTTGATAAGCCCTCTGATGGAAACCCATACTTAAATTCGTCCAGAGTGGCCATTCCTTTAGTTAGGCTTGCGCTGAGCAGATTTTGAGGTCGCCCACTTTCAATATTCTTACTTCCCAGATGATGTGGATTGTGATGCGTTGTGATACCTTGCCCTTTGGACTTATCATCCTTTGGTTGTTGCAAAACACTGCAATCAAACATCAGAAAGATATAAGCTGGCCACAAAGATCAAAGAGATCGTGTAAAGTTCCACCTACATCTGTTTAGCAAGGGTGTCTAAAGCACTCTACTACCATCTGATGTAGACATGTGACGTAGCAAAGTTATCACATGCTTTTGGCTGCATCAAGATGTCAACATTTTGGGATAAACTTTTCTATTTTGCTCCTGACATATTTGTTATGCTTCTTGGAAACCAAGTGGAAACATACCAGAGACATCTGAACAATTATTTCATGGGCAAATTACATTTTAACCAGCTATAATTATACCTGACTTCACCTAATCCAACTGTGCTTTTATATGTCAGAATCTGCCCACCATTACACTATGTCTGCCTAAACAATTTTCCGTCCAATTTTTAATATAAGTGGACCTCCTCTTCTTCTGTCCTAGTTTTAGCAGATTGCAGTGCCGCGCTCTTCTTCCTCCTTTATTTTATCAGATTCTGTTATAGGATGTGGCTACTGAGAATGAATTTGAGAAAGAACTTCCCGCTGATGTTATTCCACCAAATTTTGAGATAATTTGCTCCATAAGTTTACCTTCTTATTTTAATCACTTTAGTAGCCATGCAAGGGAATATTGCTTTTTGGCCCCCCCCTCATTGGAATAGCAATGCTTGCAAAGGCTGCAGCAACTGAGACCGGAGCAAATTTCATCTGCATATCCATGTTGCGCATTACTGCAAAGGTTATGATTTTATGAATGGGTGTTTCTTTGGGCAGTTGTGTATTTCCTTTTAAGCATTTTGTGAGAGATTTTCTTTAGTTAATCACAGTTTTTTTGTGAAGGCAATAAGTATGCCAAGGCACTCTTTTCTCTGGCCAGCAAAATTGCTCCAAGAGTTATTTTTGTTGATGACTTTGGTGAATCTGAATGTTTTAATCTTCCTGGGAAAGCTTTGTTCCCTCTTCTTTTCTTCTTATGTGATGGGATAGGGAGTTATTATACAGATTTGTTCAAGAAGGTTAAATGGCCTCATTTTCTGTGTTTTATGTGTGTTCATCTTCTCCATTTCTTGTCTTTTATATGTTCATCAACTTGTGGTCTTTTTTGTGCAATTGTGCAGATTGAAAGTCAATTTGCTAGATGCTTTGAAAAGAAGAAAAAAATTCTCATTTCAGCAAAAGAAAATTGACACCTAATGTTGATTTGGAAGCAATAGCAAAAATGGCTAATGGGAGTGACTAGGTGGTGGTTTTATTTTTATTTTTTTTTCCCGTCCTCCATTCTTGGTTATTGGAGAACATAGCACCTGCTTGTGCCGAAATGGCTGATGGGTATTCTGCAAAATTGCGGAGAAATGCAATCACATGCTTTGCAAGTATGTATCCTATGAAAAATTGGACAAAAAATTACCTAGGTGGGCAAAGTGTTAATAGTAAAAAATACATGTGGGACGGTGAAATTACAAGTAGGTAAAGTGTAATTTATCCTTATTTTATTATCATATACCAACCTTAAACCATGATTCAGGAAGAGGGAATTTCAGCTAGGAATTCTAACCCTATAAATGGATATTACAAAAAAAAAAGAGGCCACAATTTCTTACTTACATAATATCTTGTCTATAAAAATTAAACATAGGAACAACCAATACATAAGAGGGAAAGCACAATAAATGTTCAAAAACAACAATTTATGTTATGCTTCCCCTGGAAGTACTGTTGAGAGACAACCATATTGTATATTGCTTGAACTGAAAATATTTCTTGCACACATACACACACAAGAATGAAGCAAAGGCATTGACAGTTGTTTAAAGCTGAAAGACAGAAAACATTAGGTTCATGATAGTATGATACTAAAATCTGAATTCCAAGCTTGTAATGATGAGTTTTAAGGGATCCCTTGTTAATCTAAATATCTACTTCCCCAGGAATCTTAATGATAAGGAAACTACAGTTTGGACCATCTTGAACAAGTTGTTGGCACTGCTGGATTACTTGTTCTATTTATAGCAGGATATGGTTCTATACACTTCTGGCTCTTTAACATCTAAATCTTTCGAACCATTGGCTGAGCTTCTCCCTTCTAGTCAGGATGTACTTCTCACTTCTCAGCAGCTCTCAGGAAGGTATAGGCTCGCTCCAAGGTTAAAAAGCTTTTCTTTGCAATGCAGTATCCAGTACGACTAACAGAAATGATATGCCTGGGCCATGTAAGGCTTTATCCCTTTTGAGCTTTATGGAAGCTTCTAGAAGACCACAGCGATGAATCTAATAGGCTTCATTTCTACCATTGTAAGGTGACTTGTGCAATTCTGGGATACAATGTTTTGCTATTTTCAAAAAACAAGGGGTTTGTGTAATTCTCCAACGGACTCCCTTGACACCCATATTTACAATTCTAAGGAGTGGTTTTAAAATAGAAATGCAAATATGTTATTATAATCAGGAAACCACAACAAGTTTCTTTGTGAGTAATTCAAGTTGGGATCACAGGAAGGTGCAGTCGTAAGCAAACTGGAGGACTAATAAAACATAATTTGAAGGATATATCTCATAAAAGAAAAAGTCAACTAAAAGATTAAGAATCGATTAATGAAAACACAAAGAGCCCAATGAACACATACAGATCCCCAGTTTCAAAAAACTAATGAATGCACGTGTTTTTGGGGGGCTTATAAACTTACCCTTTGTTGTTGCCGCTTATCAGGACCATTGTCACATAAATCTCTACAAATTTGAAATGCTTTGCACCTGCAACATGAAGATTTTTGAAATCATAAGATGTTAAAGGAAATTACGAAAAATTCATCAAATCTAGTCCTACTCTTCAAAAGGTTGTTGAATCAGCATAGCAATAGACTTCTAAGAAAGATTAATAAGAAAAACAAAAAAATGGATGCGACCCCCCCCCCCCTCAAAAAAAAAAAAAAAAGCACGCTCTATCAATAGAATGAAATCCCTTTTCTTTGTCAGCCTCGTTCAACTTATTTCTCATCTATTATTCTATTCACTTGCCAAAAACAAACAGCCCCAATGAAACATATACCATCATATTTTCAAGCACAACTGCACTTAAGATTCCAATTTTGAACTTCAACCCGCTTTCGAAAAACCCATAGCCAGACGATTGCAGCAATGAATCACAATTTTCCATTTTCACTCGGGATTCAAGGTACAGAAACATTGAGACAGAGACGACACCAACACAAAATTAGACAAATAAGAACAAAATGAAAAGGGGAAATAGGGAATTGTGGAATACCTTACGATTTAGCATTCATTTAGTGGTTGGAAGAATTCTTCAATCGGAACAGAGCGGTGGCATTCAAAATTGGCCAAAAGGCGAAGACAGCTCCCAGTCAGAACTGACGGCGCGAGGCTTGCCCAAAGCGACAGAGTTGAAGGGTGTGGCGGATACGTTGTTGTCTTCGTGAGTACGGAAACCGATTTTAGATTGGTTAGATTTAGATAAAAATGTTTAAGTATTTAGTCGAGTTTTTGTTCGGTCTATGATATACGTATTAATAGTTTTACTAACTATTAATAATTTTAACTTGATAATTATAATAATTATTAATATTATAATTATTATAAAATAATTAATATATATGGCCAAGAATAGAGAATTTTATAATTGTTATAATTTAACTTCTTGTTATCAACGTGAATTCTGCTATCGGTATCTAAACCTAATATAATGTCATCATACAATAACAACTATAAAAATATATTGCATTATGAAAAAAGTATTTACAATAGATGTTGATAAAATTTTCGAATCTATATATTTACACAATTTCCTTCTCGACAACCCATAAAACATGATTCTAATTTCTTAATTGTTAATAATGGCCTTTCAATTACTTCTATTTTTGAAGTATAGATAGTGGTTGAGAAGCTTCTATCTAAGCAACAATAGAACATGTAAAAATACAATGGTAAAACTTTAAGTTTCAATGAGTAGATAATTAATTTATTTGCTCTATTTGATACTAAATTCTCAATTTACATATTATCTTTTACAGGCATCACATAACATATGAACATAGTAAATAATAATCTCAATTCATACATAATTTACAAATAGAATCAAATAACGCACACACACACTAATGTCTCCCAATATATTATTTGTGACAAATCTAACATTATTCTTCTTAGTAAGTATGTAAATTATGACAAGTTAACTTTATTCTTCTCATCTCCCACACCATTCATGTTTATTTAATCTGGATTCTTGGACAATTATCATCATAACATTCGTCTTGTGACACATATAGGGAAAGAAATTAACAATTTATCACAAACATGTAAATATATGCAAATAATTATATGATCATGAGACAAGGGAGGTAATTGTTAATGAAATGCATAACTATCAATATTTAGGGTATTCTTTCACTATGAAACTAAATTATAGTGTTTAAAGCAATGATTCATAAAAGTAGGGCATTTTGAATCAATTGTACAATTGATTCACAATGGTCAATTTTGGTTTTAGACTTTAGGAATTAATTGTACAATCGATTCATGTGCTTGAGGTTTCTACTTAGCAAAGTGAATCAATTGCATAATTAATTTATTCAAGAATATATTCTGGGTTTACGAATTGTATATTTGGTTCTTTAGACCTAAAATTTATTTCTAGATACCTGGAATCAATTGCACAATCAATTTCAGCCCTATAATTTCTAGATTTTGCAAAAATTTCTTCTTTTTAAACCACCAAAATCCAACTAAACTTGCATAGCATATAAAAATCTCAACTCAACCATCAATATACTTATATAACTTCATTTTATACTTCTTTTCAAGTTCTATTATTCCTAATTAGCATCAAATCATTAGAATTTAAATACAATCACAAGATTTTTTTATGACCATATATATAAAACAAAAGAAGTAAGTAGATTATCTACTTACCTCAAATTAGGGAAAGATTAGAGGAGATTAAGTAAAGACTATGAAAGTAGGTTGAATATCCTTATCTTGATGATATAAAAGCAAGAAATTTCCAAAATTACTTAAGAATTGCTAAGATGAAGATGAAAAGAGGTTGGTTGCCTTAAGGAAAAAGAATACTTGGGAACTAGTAGAGAAAAAAAAGAATATAAAGGATAGGGAAGTTAGGAGTTTTGTAATTGTCAAGGGCAATTTAGGAAATAAAACTTATAAATCTTTTACAAGCATTTTATTTCAATTATAATTTCACATTATATTATATTTAACTTAATTATACCTATTTTTATATTACTACTCTATTTTCTATAATTAAATACTTATTTTAAATCTTTTCATAACTTTTTTAATTATTGGTAAATATATAAAATTACTAGTAAAAATAAATAAAATAAATTCTATAATGGTAAAGGTGTAATAGTTCTTCCCTATTTTAAAGTATTCATCATCAAATTTTAGGAATTAGCTATCATAAGGATACAAAACTTTAAACATCTAACTTATTGAAAAGGTATGGAAAATTCTTTCTCTTTTTAGCCTTAGATTCCTAGGTTGCTTCTTCAACCCCATATCTTTCCCAATGGTCCTTTACATAAGGAATTATTTTGAATCTCAAATTCCAATTTTGATGCTCCAAAATTTCCATAGGCTGCTCTTTAAATGAAAGTTTTACATCTAATGGGATTGATTCATTTTGAATAACACAAGACATATTAGGTACATATTTTTGCAATGTAGAAATGTGAAACACTAGATGTATAGAACACAATTCATTTGGTAAATTGAGGTGATAAGTAATAGATCCAATACATTGGATAATTAGGAATGGGCCAATAAAATGAGGAGTAAGTTTTCCTTTTTTTTCAAATTGCATAACTCCTTTCATATGAGACACCTTAGGAAACATTATATCTCTTTTTTGAAACTCTAATTCTTTTCTTCTTTTATTACTATACGACTTTTAATAATCCTAATAAGTTTTTAGCCTATCTTGAATAATCTTCACCTTTTTAAGTGCATTTGTGACAAAATCAGGTCCAAAGAGCTTGACTTCTCCTAATTTAAACTATCCTATTGGAATCTACATCTTCTACCATACAATATTTCATATAGAACCATTTTGATGGAAGACTGACAGTTATCATTATAGGAAAACTTAATTAGAGCTAATGTTTCTCCTAGTTTCTCTTAAACTCCAAAGTACATGCTTGCAATATATCTTCAAGAGTTTGAATTGTACATTTAGATTTGTAGTCTATTCGAAGATGGAAAGCAATACTAAAATGTAATTAAGTTCCAAGGGCTTGTTGAAATGATTATTAGAAATAAGCTATAAACTAAATGCTATGGTCTGAAGTGATGACAAAGGGAACTTTTGGTACGATCCAAATATAGTTGAGCATATTAGATAGCTAAGTAATTAGTTTTCACGGGAACAAAGTGAGTTAATTTGATTAACTATCCATTATCACCCAAATTGAATCAATTTTTTTTTAGGTTTTTAGAAGACTAACAAGAAAATCCATAGTTATACTTTCCTATTTCTATTTAGGAATTATAAGAGGTTGGTGTAAATTAAAAGGTTTTTAGTGTTCAACTTTGACTTGTTGAGAGGTGAGGCATTTTAACATAAAGTCAAGTATATCTCGTTTCATCCTTTTCCACTAAAAATTTTGTTGCAAATTGTAGTACATCTTAGACACACTTGGATGTATAATGTAGGAAGAATTGTGTGCTTAATGAAGTAATTTATTCTATTTACTCAAAGGAACCTAAAGTTGGTATTGGAATGGGATTACCCTATATTCATCCATCATCAAATTTACATTTTAATGTGTCATCATTACTTTTTTTAGCTTCAATACTAAGGGTTTTGCTTTTGCTACTCTTTAATTCTTTCTACCAAGATGGATTGGACTACCACTTAGGCAATAATTATTGTTTGATCATCGATTTGGATATTAGCTAGGATACTCAATAACTTTCTACTTAAAGCATTAACTATGACATATGCTTTACTTGGATGATAATGAATAGTGAAATCATAATCTTTTACTAATTTCACCCACATGCATTGCCTTAGGTTCAAATATTTTTAATTAAAGATTTATTTTAAACTTTTATGGTCAGTGCATATTTTGCAGGATTTACCATATAGGTAATGATACTAGATTTTCAAAGCAAAAATAATTATAGCCATATAAAGATCCTGAGTTAGGTAATTTAACTCATGTTTCTTTAATTGTTGAGATGTATACATAATTATCTTCCTATTTTGTATTAAAACATAACTAAGGCCAATTTTAAAAGCATCGTAATACATAAAAAAATCCATCAAACCTTGAAAGAAAAACTAAAATTGGAGCAGTGATCAAATAGCTTTTCAATTGTTGGAAGTTGTCTTCACATTTGTCAAATCATTTGAATTTCACTCTTTTTTAAGTAAGTCTTGTTAATGGAGAAGTTATTTTAGAGAAATCCTTGATGAATTGGCAATAATAACAAGCTATTCTAAGGAAATTATAGATTTTAAAGATAGAAAATTGTTAAGGCTATGTTTGAATTGCCTTAATTTTCTATAGATTAATTTGAATGCCATATTGAGAGATAACATGTCTTAGAAACTTTACACTAGAAAATAAAAATTCAAAATTTGAGAACTTTGCAAAGAATTTATGTTCATGAATTGTTTGTAGAATAACTTAAAAATATTGAGCATGTTTTTGTTCATTCTCGAAATAAACAAAAATGTTATCAATGAAAATAATCACAAATTTGTCAAGGAATAGCTTGAAGATTTTGTTTATGAGATATGTAAAAGTTATTAAGGTATTAGTGGGGTTAAAAGACATAACAAGAAACTCATAGTGGCCATAGTGAATTTTGAAAGCTATTTTAGATTTTCAATTGATAGTAACTAGAATAGAAATCAATCTTAGAAAAATATTTGGCATTGTGTAATTGATCAAACAATTCATTAATTTAGGGTAAAAGGTATTTATTTTTTATAGTAACTTTGTTTAGTTAATAGTAATCAATACAAAGGTGCAAGGTTCCAATTTTCTTTTTTACAAACAAAATTGGAGTACCCTAAAGAGATAAGTTAGGATGGATGAAACCTTTATCAATCAACTTTTGATATTGCTTATTTAACTCTTTTAACTCAGTAGGAGCCATTTGATAGGGTGGAATAGAGATAGGATTGGTACTAGGAGCAACTTCAATATTGAATATGATCTTACAATCTATAGCTAGACTAGGAAGATTTTCTAGGAACATATCCACAAATTCATAAACAATAGGAACATCTTTTATTTTAAGGGAAAAGTGGTTAAGATTTTGGATAATTACAAGATATATGAAGCATTCATTGCAAGTAAACTTTTGAACTTTAATGTTGGAAATGATTCTAGAGATATTAGTGCTTTTTTCTCCTTGAAAAATAATAGGAGAGATTCTTTTTACAACAAAAGAGACTATTTTATTAAACAATCATTTATGCTTGATATTTTAACAATCAATCCATATCTAAGATGACATTGTAATTTACTATTTATAAAAGAAATATAGGTAAAATTTGATCATGGATATGAATAAGATAGTTTTTTACATACTAGCTAGCAATTAAAGTCTTATATGTTGGTGTTGATACAAATAATAAATTTTGCAATCTACTAAGAGGTTTATCTAATAATACAATAAATTTCACAAAAATAAAGGAATGTGTAACTCTAGAATCTAGCAAAACACAAGCAGACAAATTTTCAATAGAAATAATACCTACAACGATAGCATTAGATGCTTATGCCTCTAGATGGGTTAAGGTGAAAACTCTTGCTTGATTAGTTTTTTCCTTTAACATTACTACTTTAACTAAGGCTTTAAGACATTTGGGGTTTATAGGGTACAAATAGATTTGTAGATGGGTTTTATTGTAAAGAAAAATAATTCACATTGTAGCTAGATGGATTTCTTGGACAATTTTTTTATGCTTATGGCCTAATTGACCACATTGGAAGTAGACTAGGTTGATTAAGTTACAAGGTCTAGTATGCTTGTTGCCACATTGAATGCATTGAGGCAATTCCTAAAGGAAATCATTTCTTGGTTAAGACATTCCTTTACTAAAATTAGTAAGAGCTTTAGGAAATGATGATGAAGATGAGGAGTAATGTTGGCTTAGTCTTTTAGGAGGTATGGTTGAGATACTTCTAGAATGCAAACTAAAAATGGATTGGCTTCATTAACTTGAGGTTTATAAGATGGGGGCATTCTTCTAACATTGGATAAGTGACTAGGTCATTTAAATATACTACACTTCTTACTAGATTATGCTTTTTTTTATTTTTTTCTATTAATCTTTGAGCCTATATTTTGTTTCTAGCACTTGATTAATAATATCTTGAAAAGTAGTGTCTTTCATAACATGAGTAACATTGAAGAAATGATCTCGAAGGCTGTAAGCAAACCTCTAAACTTTTTTCCTTTCACTAAGGATTAGATATCTTGTATAGTGAGATGGATGGATGAATTAAGCCATGTATTCATTCATAATTATAAAGCCTAGTTTCAAGTTTTTGAATTCATAAAGTTTAGCTTTATGAATGCTAGAGGGCAGAAACTGATCAATAAATAATTATTAGAAGGCCAGCTAAGTTACAAGAGGCAAAGAAAGATATCTATTTTCAATTGTTCTAATGAACTGGTAATAAGTAACATCTTCTAACCTATACTTAACAAGTTCAATCATTATAGAATCAGAATAAGAAATTGATGAGGGTCTATACCAAAATCAGGTCAAGTGAAATGAGAAAGCTTTAACTTATTGAATTCATGGAGAATAGAGAGTTTGTTAATAAAATTTTCTTAGGTAGAGCTAGTTCTTTCTTTTTCTTGGCGATCGGAGGCTAGATTTTCTTAATCTTGAGATTATTGCTGCTTTTTTTCTTAGTAGAGAATTTATGTCACATCAGTTAAAAGTTGTTAATGAATAGCAGTAGCCCACGAAGGTATATTTTGATTATTATTTCCACTTTGAGTATTGCTACGAGCTTATAGCTTTTTGGATGATTCAACATCCTCTAAATTTCTAGCTTTATGATTTTCAGAATTTGCCATAGCTTAAATTAAGAAAAAGTCCAATTGTTTAGTTTTATAACCACATATGCCTATATTTTAGCAATGATCCTATAAAAGCTTTGCCACCACCATCATATAACTTTAAGGTCCATTGAAATGATATTGGTGATATATGTTCCTAGGCATGCATGTATCATTGATAGAGTTTCAATTAACACCTAAAGAAGCAACCAAACTCATATCTTACTTATCCTATCCTAGCTTAATTTTTGCCTACTTAATTCTTAAATTATGCTCTGATACTAACTTTGTCACAACCTAATTGATCGTGATTGATATGGATCCTATTACTAGTATCCACTAGCTCGTTTAAACCTAGTATGGTATCATTATACAGTGATAACTATAAAAATATATTTCATTATCAAAAGAGTATTTATATGGATGCTGATTAAAAGTTCTAATCTATGTGTTTACACAATTTTCTTGACAACCTATAGAACTTGACTCTAGTTTCTTAACTACCAATAATAGTTAGTCAATTATTTTTATTCCTAAATTGTGGTTAGTGATTAAAAAGCTTTAGCTGAGTATTTGTAAAACATGCATAAATATAATAATAAGAATTTAAGTCTTGATATGTGGATAATTTACTTATCTATTCTATTTGATACTAATTCTTAATTTACATATTATCTTTTATGAGTATCACACAACATATGAACATAGTAAATAATAATCTTAATTCATACATAATTCACAAATAGAAATAGATAACACACCTTATGTCTCCTAATATATAAATCTTGACAAATCTAACCTTATTCTTCCTATTAAATATATAAGTTATGACAAACCCAACCTTATTCCTCCTATCCCCCATATTATTCATGTTCATTTAATTTGGATTCTCAGACAATTAATATCATAACATTCATCTTATGTCACACATAGGGAAAGAAATCCATAATTCATCACAAATATGTTAATTTATGCATACGGTTATATGATTATGAGATGAAGGAGGTAATTATTAATGAAGTGCATAACTATCAATATTTTAAGTATTTTTTTCACTATCAAACCAAATTATAGTGTTTAAAGCAATAATTCACAAAACGAGGAATTGTGAATCAATTACACATTGGCTAGTTTGGTTTTGAACCTTGGGAATTGTTTGTATAATTAATTCTTGTGCTCGAGGTTTCTCTTTAGCAAAGTGAATTGATTGCACAATCAATTCACTCAAGAATATAATCTGGATTTGTTATGAATTGATTGTGTATTTGGTTCTTTAGACATATAATTTGCTTCTAGACACTTAAAATCAATTGCATAATCAATTCCAACCTTCTAATTTCTAGATTTCATGAAAATTCCTTCTCTTTCATCTACTAAAACCTAACTGAACTTACATAGCATATAAAATTCTCAACTTAACCATCAATATATCATATAACTTCATTTTATACTTCTTCTCAAGTTCTATTATTTTTTATTAGCATCAAATCATTAGAATTTAAATATAATCACAGGAGTTCCTTATGAACATATATATAAAACTAAAGAAATAAGTAGATTATTTACTTACATTAAATTAGAGAAAGATTGAAGGAGATTGAGTAGATGACTATAAAGGTGGATTGAGTATTCTCGTTTTGACGATATGAAAGTAAGAAAATTTCAAAATTACTCAAAAATTGTTAAGATAAAAATGAAGAGAGGTTGGTTGTCTTCAAGAAGAAAAAGATTCAGGAATCAACAAAGAAAAGAATAAAAAGAATGTGGGAGTTAGGGGGATTGTAATTGCCAAGGACAATTTGGATATGCTATTTAAGCTCATAGGGGCATTTTAGGAAATAAAATATCTAAAACATTTTATTTCAATTTTAATTTTATATAGTATTATATTTAACTTAATTACACTTATTTTTATATTAAAAATTTTATTTTTTATAATTAAATATTTATTCTAAACCTTCTCATAACTTTTCTAATTAGTAAAAATAAATAAAATAAATTCTATAATTGTAGGAATGTAACAATAGCAAATATCTAAAAAATTTTATCTAAAATTTGTCCTTTTAAAAATTATTTTTTGTTAAAAATTATTTTCAAATTAAATAAAAATAAAAAATAAAAATAGTTGATGTTGTAAATAAAAAATATTTTATTTAATTATAAAATCAATATTAAGAATAAGAGAATAAATTGAAAAAAGTTTAAAAATGATTTCTATTTCTAAATTGTACATTTAAAATTATAATTTTAAAAATATTTTCAAAAAATAATTTTTAAACATTTTTTATTTTTATAAATAAAAATAAAATTATTTTAAAAATAATAGATAAACACACCATAATTATTCCATATTCAATTCCGGACGGGCCCATTGAGTACTTATTTCCTTCTCACCATACAGATGCCCTCCCCCACGTAAAGAGTGAGTTCACACGGGAGGAGATCTTACAGTTTATGAAAGAAGAACACTTTTCAAGCGCCATTTTTTATTAATCACCTTTTTTTTTCATTATTAATTGAAAAAAATGCACAAAATCTTCTTAAAGTTTGTAGGGGTGTCAAATTTGATACATAAAATTTAAAATTCTACAAATCACCGCTCTTAAGTTTCAAAAATAATGAAAAAAAATTTGTTCCGTTAAAAACTAACTGAGGATATGTGTCACTTATGATTTGGTTCTCTCCTTTCCCACACTTTGTCTCATATACAAAATGCCTACCGCAGAAAACATGCAGTCAAGTGTTTTAGTGAAATAAAATTTGCACCCAAAAAATTCTAACATTTGTATGTAATAAATTATAATTATTTATTTTGTAAATAAAAATTGAATTATATTAAATATATATATACATAAAACTAAAAAATAAAAATTTATGAATATGATTATATCTCTTTTAGCAAATTATACAAATAAAATAAAAATATATATTTCATTTCATAGATTAATAATAGGAAATAGATGAATAAAATCATTAATATTTTACCAAATTATATTTTTTGAATTAGAAAGTAGTACATATTAATAACATAAAAAATAGAACAATATTACTCATGAGAGGTAAGTTTTAATGTTTAAATTATGTAATTCAATAATATTTTTATTGGTGACATATGAAATTTAAATTTAATTTCAGAAATGGTTAAAAATAAATTTTAATAATTACCGCATCTATAAAAATATCATGAAAGTTCTTTGATTAAAAAATTATAATTATTTATTTTATAAATAATATTTAATTTGATAAAGAATGTATTATAACCTAAAATTTTAATTAACTAAAAGAATCGTTCCACTTTATATATATATATTCTTCAAAGCATTGGTATTTTATATTGAGCAACAACAAATGCGTCCCTATCTTAAGAAAGGTTCTATTCATACAAGTAAGGTTGGGTATGCAATTGAACCCGCTCTTAGGTTTACAAAATTTTATTGTAAATAAATTAAATGGAGGGTTTGTTTGTTTTGTTAAAAGATAATTTCTAGGAAAATAAAGGAATTACTTCTATATATTATGATAATAATTGAGAAAAATAATTTCTTATTTAAAAAAGAAGTTATTATCTTTTACCAAACACCTTTAATTAATATTAAGAGGTTGTTTAATTCATAGCAATAATATCAAAAGTTCAATTTTTTGGAAATTTGAAAGGAAGTGAGTTGTTTGATTGTCATTATTTAACAAATTGAAAGAAATAAATCTTCTTAATTTGCTAGAAAGTTCAATTTTTTATAAAGTATGTTTGGAAATTTGAAAGGAAGTGAGTTGTTTGATTGTCATTATTTAACAAATTGAAAGAAATAAGTCTTCTTAATTTGCTAGAAAGTTCAATTTTTTATAAAGTATATGAAGTTACTTATTCATCTCTCCCTTAAGAGGTTTTTAGTTCATAGAATATTTTTAATATTTTCAAAAATATTTTGGAGGAGTATTATATTTTCATATTTGGTTCAAAGTTAAAAAAAAAATAGCTTGAAATATCACATTTTAAGAATATTTTTAGTCTAATTTTTCTCTAAAATATTCTCTTGGGAGAGGTGAGTATCTCAAATTCATATGCGTTAGGAGTGTTGATGTTAAAATAAAAAGATAAAATTTTTCTCACATTTAATTTTCTCTCTTATTTATCACTTTCTTAAATAATTTTTAATTTAAATTTGAAAATAATTATCACTTTATTTTTAAAATATTTTTATTATTAAGAAATACAATGATATTAATTTTTAACTTCAATTCTTTTTTAATGTTATTCCTAATGTTTGGAAGATTATTTTTATATATTTATAAATATGTATAATTTCTTTCATTAAAGAATAATACAATACTTTTGAAGTTTCTTTTTTTAAAAGGTATATTTATACATAAAAATGTAAAACAATGATATTTTTATATTAGAGAAGAAGTTACAATGTAAAATTTAATACCAATAAGAAATATACTTGTGAAAATGATTTAGTGGTGAAAATTTATATTTTTGTAAAAGGATAAATATCAAATATATTTAATATTATGATAATAACTTAAATAAATTACACTTAATTCATTTTAAAAATTGACCTATTATTATTATTATTATTATTATTATTTTGATCAATGATGAATATATCTTATAAAGGTAAGGAACAAACAAATAGCCAACTCATACATAGCTTATTTTTAGGTAAGATTAAAGCATTTGATTGTTATTAGGAGTAGCAACCAAATTCTATTCTTAATAAAAAATATATTAGTTCTTAAAATATAATACATTAAATATTAAAAATAATAAAATATAAAATATTTATATATATATTTCAATGAATTTTTAGATGTTAAATATTAAAATTTAATTTATTAGGTGTTAATTTTTTTTAAATTATTTATGTAATTTTAAATATGATTTATTATATTATATTTTGTAATAAAAAATTGATTAGAATATTTTTGAAACAATTTTAAAAATTTTGAGAATATCAAATATGAATCAAATATAATAATATAACATATTTAGGAATTTAGTAAAACATTTGTAAGAAAATTTTAGTGAATCAAATATGACAATGTTACATTTCTATTAATTAAATTTTTAGAAATTACATTTTCAAAATGTGTAGTTTCCTAGGAATGTAGAATTCTGTGAATCAAATGGCACCTTAGGTAAGTTTTGCTTCTTATATTCTTTATAAATATAAAAATAAAATTATTTTTATTAATTTAATTAATGACAATTAAAATTTATTAATTTTTACTATAATAATATTGAATCATTTTGTTAGCACTTCCTTGAAAGTTAAAAATTGAATCAAACAAAATATAGGAAATTAACTTTTAGAAAGTGTCACTTTTTCAATATTAACTAAATAATTTCGAATAATTTTTAGGAAGTTTATATAGGAAATTATTTTTTAAAAAATTTAATTTTTTAATAAAAACTTACTTTTCATGTAAATCAAATGGTTCCTAAACTTATAAAATATTTTTCACTTTTTTAATAATTTATAATTATATTTTTATAAAATATATTTCTCACCAAAAGGCTTAAAAATTTTTAATTTATTTTTTCAGATACATGAACTAAAAAACCTGAGTTTCTTACACCATGCCTTTCCTTTTCTGCAACAGTCATTTTGTTTATTACATAAAACATCAGAAAGGACAAAATAGAGCATGGCGTGACCCACAAACTCTCTTGCTGGTAGCCTTTAAATGGAGGCAAACTTTTACATTATTTTTAGAAGTTGAGAGAGGTTATTCGTAGGATTTCAAATTTCATTTACCAAATTTCATACTCCTGCAAATTTTAAGGATGTTATATATATATATATATATATATATATATATATATATATTATTTTTAAAACATATTATATTAATTTTTATAAAATATTAATTTATTTAATCTTATCCTTAAAAGATGAAATTAAAAATGAGTTTTATACAAATATAAAAAATAAAATTAAATAATTTAATATTTCACTAAATAAAAATAATATAAAATATTTTATATGGATATAACAAAAAGGGTTTACTCACTTTAATATACGAGAAGTATAGGTAGCAAAACTATACGTATAAAAATGTATAGTAAGAACCACAAAAAAAAAATGTATAGTAGATAATCAGTATAGGAATTAAATAATAAATTGAAGATAATAGGGAAAAGATATTGATTTTTGATTTTTTTAAAAATAAAAATTGTATTAATTTTTTAAATTTAAAATAATGTATTTTAATCTTCTAATCCATGTGGTTTTTATTAAGAGAGGGGAGGGTTAGAGCATCTTATACTTCAGGTCTAAAAGTTTAACAAAATAATCAAAGATATACAAATTATCTGTTATAACATATTCTTTTTAAATTTAAAACTAAGAAATTAAAAATTTCATCATTCACACGTTATGCTATTTTTATTTTAAATTGCGATTTCTTTGCCCAAGAACTCCCGTCTCTTTGTACTGATGTTGGAAAACTATACTCATCTAATTTAAGTAGGTGATTGATCAAGATGATTGATTAATGTACAGTGGGTCGAATTGTTTACTTGGGTTACTCCTAGAGCCGTGGTTATTGACATATGGAGATGAATATGAAAGGCCATAAAATGATATATAGATATTTGATTGTTAATATATTAGTATATAATGTATAAAATTTAATTCTAAATAAGATAAATTTAATATGTAATTAAATATTAATACATTGTTATATTGATAATGTATTATAATTTTTTCCTTGATATATTCATCCCCTATTGATCCACAAACGTCCAAAAACCTTTCTACTACACTGTCTCATTATTATATTCTAAAATAAAAGGAAGGGGACATCTATACTTGCGCTGCAGATTGCACCTTCTGGATCATCCTAACATTGTGTCTCTCAAACGCTGCTTCCTTTCTACCACTAACAGATATGAACTAGCATATCTCGATTTGGTGCTTGAGTAATTGACAATGTATATCATGTAAATTTCAATTGTTTTTGAAGAAATCATCTTTTTTTTTTTTTAAGAATATAATTATAGATTATTAAAATAATAAAAAATAATTAATATATTCAATGTTAAATATGATGAGTTTGGTAAAAGATAACTTTTTTTTAAGAGAAAATTATTTTCCTCTGTCATCTACTATCAAGATTGTAGAGATCATTTTTTTAATATATAGGAATATAGTTATCCTTCATTTATATAAATTTTTTTCTTACAAAAATTATTTTTCAAAAATCAAATGGAGCTATGGTGAGACACTATAGCAAGGCCTAAGGAATATCCTGATTTCTTCGATTTCTTTTCATGCTGATGGCTCTCATATGGAAGTTTGACTTCCCACCTTTTATGGTGCCTATATCACTGCCATCCTTATTGTTTACCACTTGGAGATTATTAAGCTATCTTTAGACCTGAAATGTGTAGTTTTTTCATTATAATTGTACTAGAGTCAAAACTTTACTACTTTTCATTAACTTTAGCTAAATATTTGCCATTATTTTCATTTTTAACCGACTTGGTGGATTTGGATTTGTTGAGTAAGTTTGAGCTAAGTGAACTTAGTTCCCCTGCACCATCAACCTCAGCATCTGCAGAACTGCCTGAGCTTCTAATATTATCTGAAGAGTGATTAGCAACCCAAAGACACGAGCTTGATCCTCAAGCGCAAACGAGCAAAGCTCCAACTTACCATTCCTACCTTGCTGCATTCGACTATCCGAGAGCAATATTACTCTAGTAGTATTTTAAACAATAGTCGCAAAAGGAAAAACAGAGGGAATTAAATGCACCTCGATGGAATCTAATCCTGCCAAACCGTAAGGAAGTTGATGAATAATTGTAGCTTCGTATAATTGTTGCCCATATGGAATTCTCTTTAGAAGTAATGTTGTAGCTTTGCAGGATACAGTGGAGTCAAGGCTCAAGTAGTGTAACATTAGTAAGATAAATTCTTGCCTTAATGATAAAATGTCACTTGATGGACAATAACTTTGTGCAGGAAGAATCTCAAAAATGCCAACCAACCGAGAAATCCCCACTCAAATTACCAAGTTAGTACAATCTGAACTTCAGCCAAAGTTTCATGAACACCAAGCCCAATCAAATCGAATTATCTTGATATCCCAGTCACCAAGCTGGAAACAAAAGAAACAATAGAAGAAAATCTTTTCTCTTAAAATGGGAGAAGATGGTTATGATTAAAATACAGGGCTGTAAAAGTCTAGCGGATTATAAAGAAAATAAATTTGCTTAGAAGTGGCAACTATTAATGGTAGGAGATAAATGTACAGAGGTGAAAAGAATATATTATCTCTATGTCGTTTAGTTTAAATTCCTTTTCTCTATTGATCGTTTTTATCTAAAAATATAGCTTCTTTCGCATATATACAAGCAGGATGCTCATGAAGACATCTGCAACCTGTTAATAAAACCTCATAGCAGGGACAATTGCATGTACCAGAAAAATTGGCATGTAATTTTTCTAGAGTTGATTTTATTTTATTTTTATAGAAATGATTTCAATTCATTTATAAACGAATTATATTTCATCAAAAATAATAATTTCAATTCATTTGTAAATAAATTATTTTATTTAGAATATATTAAAAAATGCAAGGAATTCAATTACAAAATATATTTTAATAGTATTATAATAAATATAATGTTAGAAAGAAGTTAAATCTTTTATATAATATATTTTTTAAACCAAATAAAATAAAATTTAATAAATTTCTTATTAAATTAGATGAATTTTATAATGGTATGAATGTAATTAAAATAGAAATTAAAAATGAAATGAAATGAAATTCTTTTACTTAAAGCCAAATATCATTTTAAAAAAATTCATTTGAAAATAAAATAAAATTTTATTTTTAATTATAGTAAATAAGAAGTTAATATCTCCATGTCTTTGTCGATTCAACAACAATCTCAGCATCTAAGTAAACCTCTCAATGTACAGACTTACGATTAATTGGAATTTTTCAAAAATGCGAACAAATAAAGCATACAGCTTATAAAAAAGAGGGCGGGGCAGCAAGCGCTCAATGCGTAGATTGTCTTCAGACATACCTACTCATTCATGGGACGCCATTGATTACACACATACAAAACAAGAAATCCCCACTCAAAACACTTAGCTCACTCTCGATCCTGCTGGTCCTTGCATCGAGGCTGTGAACGTCCATCCTCTAGCTTGAAGGAGAAACATATAGGTGGAGCCGACAGTGTAAATCAAGTATAGAATTGTATAACGAATATCCTTATGGATTAATCGCCTTTATATTGTCATAGAGGAGCAGCCAGCATGGCCCCAGGATCCGTCAATGTTGTAGATTCACTGGCAGCTTGCGCTACTGGAGGTGTTGGAGGTGCTTGTGGAGGTAAAGATGCTGCCATGGGAATACTTGCCAGTTGTTACTCGGGGCCCCTGATGCAATTGTTACATGCAGATGGGTTCTGTTCACTGAATCTGTTGCAATTCTTATCAGTGTACTATTAGAGCGAATTGTTAAAACAAGTGCCTCCGACAAGTTTACTGTATGGATAATTGATAGCGCTTGTGTTATTTATATACAAAAGTTACAAGACAATCTTCAATCAATCAGAATCAATCTATAATCATCCTAATATTAATCTATGATCAACGTGTGTATTATTCTAATAAATGCAGATTATCTTCCTAACATAATTCTACACATTCCATTGTGGATATTAAATCAGTTATATCACGGAACAATATCCTTTGAAATCATTTGTCAAATAATCTTAAAAGCCATTATCCAGATCAATAACTTTGAATCACAAAATTGCAATATGGACCTTGGTAAATATGTACTTAAACAATAAGTAGCCTATACTGGCTGAGAATGCGTAGATAGGTTTTGTTGCAATTGCTGCTGATCGCTTTTTCAACTGTCCAGCTAAAACTGTACCTAGGGCTATTCACACATTAATACATGCATAACTGAGCACAACTGTCCAGTCGGCATCTTAATTCAAGTCGTCCAGTCCACGTGAATCTTTTCTCTTTAGACGTAGATTCAGCCAAGTAAGCAGTGGTGAAGAGTTGTTCGTTTGAGTGTCATGCAACTAGTTCTTCTCTTTTTCTAATCCCCTTCATCCCACGAGTTTTACCTTTTGCTAATTGATATCATTTCATCATTATCATAGATGTTATCTAAAATGAATGGCTGCCTTGCTCTGAAAGCATTAACAACAGCATCGTCATGTTCAATAGCCTGAGGTAAAAAATTAAAAAAAAAGAAAGAAAAGAAAAATGTCATTTCTGATTGACTATCTTCTTAAAAAGGCTTATAGCAAGAGGGTTAAGATGAAGTGATACATTATGTCAATAATTCTATCCAAATTATCCCATACATCAATTTAAACACAGTTGACAGGAAATTAAAAAGTTTAGATTAAACTTATGATGTTCAATAAAACTGACATGATAGGGAGAACCCCCTCTAACCTGCTTTTTTGCAATAACATCATCAAATGTTGGAGCTCAACGCGATTTTGAAGATTGGCTTCTTCAAGCTCAAACAGTGCCTTCTTCAAGTTTATTCTTTCTTGAATCACTGACTTCTTGGCTTAAAATATTCAACCATGACAACTCATCATCTGCAGCTCTATCAGCAGGCTCACACTAAGTTGTGATCATTTCCCAGCTAGTTCTTTTCTCAGTTTCCAAACTTCCACCTTTAAGATGAAATCAGTTGTGATCATTTCCCAGGTAGTTCTTTTCTCAGTTTCCAATCTTCCACCTCTAAGATGAAATCTGTCATGTTCCATTAACAAATTGCATGTAGATAGACAGAAGACACAAATCCATTTTTTTTTGTCCTTTTTTGCTGATGCAAAATTCAAATGATATAATTCAGTTCCAATAAAAAACATACCTGAAGACTGACAATCATTTTTTGGTAATCAAACACATGGTTCTCAATTGTACCTATATTTTTATGCAAAATTAGAAAAAAAAAAAAGGTATGATAAATGCAATGGTCTAATCATTCATCTACCTTTGTTGTATTTATACTCATAAAGTTTTCATTACATATTGTAAATTCGTAATCTAGTATTAGTTTTCTTTTAGTTTTGCTTGGCGATCATATATTCTCCATGAAGCTTTCTAGACTTTTGATTCTGTCTGTTGCCCGGTCTTTTTTTCTCTGCCTCTCGCTCTTAATTTTTCTTATAAAGATCTCATATAACTTGCATTGTAACAATTCTGTTGTCTGACATGTTTTCTGATGCATTGATTGGTAGAAGGTGTTTAATGAAGTACGATGTATACTTGTGTTGTGTTTTGGGGGATAATTTTATCATAGAGGAAATTACATGCATGCATGCAAAAGACGTATAATAACCATGTAGACAACATGAATATGAAAAGCAACTGATGAAAGGAAGGAGAACTTAGGCTGCACAAGCATCCAATCAAATCATAAATGTAATAAGCCTCTTAGTGCCTGACTGTATTAGAAGATTACGAACTTTCACCTTCCATTGGAAAAATGGTTATCAACTTTCTGTAACTTTCTACCTGTATGTTAGTCATAAACAATGGAGTGCAAGAAATCTACTGTGGATTAGTGAATAATGTAAGTTCTATTTTATGTATATCCTTAATTGGTTTTAAATTATGCAAGTATTTATTCCATTATTATAGAATTATTATATTGTTTAAAGACCAAAAAAAAAGAGCACGAATATGGAAGCCCTTTCTTGGGGAAACAACTAGCAGGAAGAGGTTCTCCAAAAGAAACAAGTTTGTATCAAGAAAACACATTAAGAGATGGCACGTTTGTGATTGATTTACTTTCGTTTCTTCATAAGATCAAACCTTCCTTTATAGATTGATTTTATCTTTGGCATTTAAGTTTGATTATCATCGCAAGTGGAAACACAGATTACCATTCAGACAGAGAACAACATCTATGGGGCTCTGTTTTCTCTTGAGAGTTGATTGTCTTAGTTGGTACCATCAATAATGGTAATCTTGTCATATGATAACTTATTAGACATTTTTCTCGAGTTATTATGTGTGTTTAGCAGACTGTTGGTTTTAAGCAGGAAAGATCTTGCTTTTTATAGCTGAACTGAGCAGGAAAATAACTAATAAACTAGACATCATACATGCTATCACTGCCAGTGAACTACTTATTAATTTTATTTTGTTTTACGTAATTCCTGACTATTTAAGTATGCTGAATCTTTTAAAGAAAAGTAATCATGGTGTTATTCGCAGTTAAGTAAACCGCGAATCCCGTTCCTTGTATTGGCGAGTCCAGAAGAACTGAAATGGGAAGAAAGCATCGCTCATATACTAGTTCTTTGGTCTTTTTCTTGGCTAGGATATTGAACATGAATATGTAATCTTCACCTTTTCATTTACGGTGCAGTCTAATTTAGTTGAAAAAGCATATGAACAAATGAAACTGCCTTTTTTTGTCAATGAGCTTGGGACTTGCTTCTTGTTCCCCTTCTTTCTATCCTTCTTCTCTTTTTCCTTTCCAATGTTGATAAAGTCTTTTCATAACATTATGGATGTCATTTACCATCAATGTTCAATTTTAATGGGAGCTTCTTGGAAAATATCCTAACAGAGGCTGGGATCATTATCAAGAGGAGCCAGGTAAAATTTGGAGGATTAGGGAGGAGTAAAAGGCGTGGAGTATGTGTGGATATAGAGGAAAATGAAGGATGGACTTTTATGGACTAACAAGAACTACTCTTGTTAACATTCATTCTTTTTGCCCTTTCGCAAAACAATTTTGTCCTTTCGCATGACAAAGACTTATCTTTGGTCATAACGTTCTTCATATTGATTGATTTGAAGCACATTATCATTTTCCTAAGATAAAAAGTTTAAATTTGAAATAGCATTTGCACAAATTTTAACTAGAAAGAAAATACGTGCAATTTTGTTAACCTTCATGAAAGATAAGAGTATTTTTCTCCAAAATTAAAAAAAAAAAACTGCAAATTTTTTTAACTAAAAGGAAAATACATGCAATTTCGTTAATTCTACAAAGCTACTTGAAGACACAAACACTTGTCATCATCGATTAATAAAATCCTTTCAAATAAAACATTCTCTTAAACGAGTCTCACAACTCATCTATACTTTTGCAAGAAGCATTTACTTGTTGTCAACAAAGAATTCAGCAGGATTTCTGAGGAAGAGAATAACAATAATGCCAAGAATAACACAAGTTCCATATCTTGTGCAAAAAAGCCAGAAAACTTAGGTTTCTGATCCCCCGCGTGCAAGAATTTCTGAAATCCGGATGCCTCTGCTAATTGCTTGATTGAAGAGAAGGCGAGCTTGGACCACTGACACAAATGAGAAAATTGACAAAATGGCTATCGGCAAGAAAATTATGGATCCCATCACGAAATCATATGCCTTTGCTAGATCTTTCACTGAACTCCATAATCTAACTCTCTTCAATAATCCCCTGCATAGTAGCCCAATCTTGGTGGCACCAGGGAAAAAGTCAGCAAATGCCAAAAATGGTATATTAGAATCCAGGATAAGTTGATATAGGAAAATATTACTTAGGTTATTGTCTGATAAATAATGGATAAAGAAAAGATCCAGCAACCATGGATATAGATAAAGGATTTTCATCTCGTGCTACTTATATATAACTTATTAATAACAAAAGATTTTAAAGGAAAAATAATTGACACTGGCTCTGCGTGTTTTGTCTAAAGATATTTTCCTACTGCAGTGCTGAGAACTTTTGCACTATTTATTGCCTTTGCCTTTGTATTTTGATAGATAAAGAAACTACCTTCTCAATTTTAATATCCTTCAGCCATGATATCAAAATATTTTGCTTGTCATATGGAAGACGAAGTAATATTGACAAATCGCTGTTATGATAAGACTAAAATATTTTTACATTAAAATATTTTATTAGAGATTTGTCTTTTGTAGTTAATTTTATTAAATTTTAGATGAAAAATAATTTATATTTATAAAATGTTAACTATCGAAAGCACATGGGATAAATTTCAATACTTAAAGCTACATATAGGATAACTTAAAAAAACCATTATATTATAAGTAGGTAAAGTATAATCCCTTTTTTTGGGGTATAATGATAGTAAGAAAAATAATTTTCTCCTTAAAATAGAGAATGATTTTCACCGCATTATTATATTTAATATTAAATCAATAGGATATTTTTAACTATTTTAATATTATTATATTTAATATTGAATAAATAGAATATTTTCAGCTATTTTAATATAATATAATTATATACAAATAAATGATATTACACCCACAAAACTTATTTTTCATTGAAACAAACAGCCGGTTAACTAAGGGAAAATTTCTAATATCTGTCCAAAACAAGAATTAATTGCTAAATGTGAGTGATTTACTTATATTTTTATTGAATAATTGAAAATTGCTAATATTTGGATAGTAAAAATACTACTTTCTCTAGGGGAGGTTAGAAGAGATCATATATAGGGTAATATCGATCAACCAACACTTGATAAAAAAACACAGAAGCAATACGAAGAACACAAAGCAATAATATCTTCCATTTATCAAGAAATATTGGCCTAAATTATGAGAAGTTTAAAACTCACCTGTACAAGACCCCATCCGGAGAGGATAAAAGCAACCACGGCAGCAAACAATTCTGACATAGTGAGCCCATAGAAGAAAACTAACAGAGTCATGGCAGCCACAGAGCCAACGAAGAGAACAGCCTTCAGTATGCGAATTCCGCATAGAACAAAGAAGGGAACAGCCTTCCGTATGCGAATTCTGCGTGGAAAGTTGGGGATGAACTTTCGAGGGGGCTCACGTACCATCTGATGCCAACAAATTTTTTTTCACAAACATAAGAAAAAGTGAACAACCACAGCTCCATTTATTTTATTATTGATGATACTTTTTGTTCAAAAATTTTATTTGTTTATATATTATAAAAGAACTTTGATTTCAATTATATATCTTGTAATTAGCAAAATAATGTATAATGCTGTCGAGAAAGACAATCCTTTTTAAAATAGTAGATGTTATGCCAGCATCTTAAATAGTACAATAGCACCCAATATAACTTTAACTGCTTTACTTCCCATCATATTTGGGGTTCAAACTCAAAACTATGTGTGTATATTTAGTAAATCACCATTTCTATCATTATAAAAAAAAATAAAAATAAATAATGGATGTTATTTTCTATCACAATTCTAATTTGTAATATTGAATGAATAGTTTATTTTCTACTACCTGAATATTTTATAACTATAAATGTAGGTAAATAACATTATTTATAAGTTAGATATTTTTCATCAAAACAATGGATTGAACAAAGGGAAATTATTAACAAAGAATAATGTTTTAAAATATATTAAAAATGATTTTTATCTTTGACACAGCAATTAACCAAAAAGGTAATTAGAAGACTTGATCTTTGAGTGTTTTTATTATTGAATTATTTTTTCCTAAATCTCAAAATAAATAAGTAAAAAAAAACACAAATCTAATGATGAAAAAAAAATCCAACATTAAAAATACTCAACCTCTGTTAAAACCCCCATAAAATTATCCCAACCGAAAACACTTCCTATGGAACGGGACCATCCCTCTGAGTAAGGGGATCTTGTAAGAAGGCAAAGTTAGTTTCCAAAACAAATCGACCTCAAAATATCAAATGGTGCGCCATTTGTTATGAAAATATTTGTAGTTGCTACATTAATTTTTCCTAATAATTTCCCAAAATTTGATTTGTTTTCTTTGTAGAAAATAGTTGATTGAGGGAATATATTCACTAGACGAATATCCAACTCAAATGAATTTCAGATAAGAATATTTTTGTAGAATATATTTTAAAAGTTGTGTTAGAGTAATAATAAAGTTAATCTTGCACTTTTTCTAACAGTTTAAACTTTTAAGAAAAATGGACTCTCAATATGATATCAGAGTTTCTTAAATAGAAGGGTTAAGGGTTCAAATCTATTGCCAATTTTCCTTTTGGGAACAATTGATGCTTGATAAGTTGAAAAAGTTTCACTATAATACATTACAGCTTCATTTTATTGTGATTGTGCTCTCAAACATATTTTCAGATAAAAATTTTCAGTTGATCCAGCTTCATTTTGCTGTGATTGATAGGCATTTAAAAAAAGCTTCGCCTCCCATTGTAAAAGGATCATTGATAAGGAAAATATTCCTCTGTAAAATATCTTTTCGTGGCATATTAGTAAATATAATTTTGAAGCATGAACAAAGAGTACTTTGTATCAAACATATGAGGATTAAATCGATCCTCAGCAGGTATACTTCTGCATGCTTCTTGAGTAGCATTATTCTATTAAAGAGGTCCGAAACTGCCCAAGAAAATCCATATACATGCAGTTTAAGAGAACAAGTAATAGTTTACCTTCAAGATAATAAGAACTAGTTACCAAAACTGCCCAAGAGAATCCAAATACCTACAAGGAAAATTGCATTGTGGTAAGATGGTAGCAAAGGACAGATATACGGCAACATAAATGGGACTAGAAAACTAGAAATTAGTTGATGTACCAAGGGACTCTTGTTATGATGGCATGACGTCCTAGGCGGTAGACAATTCCATATTGGTAGACAAAGAAGCGAAATGAGAGTATTGCTGCAAGTAGTTTCCCTCTCATATTTGAGGATCTTAGGTGTTCATTTTCTTCATTCCACCAAGATTCCCAACTTCTGTCAGCTCTGACTGTTAAAAGCCACCTGGTGTTCTAATCCACCGTTTCCAATGTATCCAATCCCCCACGGTTTTTTGCCAATCAAAACCAAATGGATCAAACAGAAAAGGAGCGAACAACCAGGAAAGAGCCAGAAAATACATTGATGATGTGATGAATAAATTGAGATATGAGCTGTGATATGATCCTCCATACACTCCATAAACAATCAATAGGATAAGCATCTCCAGACCTTTCACGAAATGGCTTTGTGAGTAGTAAATGTAATTTTCAACAAAACTTGCACGGTAGACAACCATTCCACGTCCAGGTGGTCTGAATTTAAAGCCTCCATGCAAAATTGTTCTTCCATAGTGATGTGCTTTAGTTCCAAGCTGGAATGTGAAGAACACGGAGGCCAGCTGCAATTGCATGACGATAAAATCCAGCAAAGCCGAACGAAATCCCTTTTCCAAGGTTATTTCCATAAACGTAGGCAGCAGTAGCACTAAGCCCAACTGAAAGACAGATTGGGCAGCCATGGTCTGTTCAAGGGCTTTGGTTTTATATAAGTTTGTTCTGTGAAGAATTCTCTCAACCCCAGTAAACACCATATATAAACGTCCATATAGGAATACATAAATAGTCAACACGGACACCTGGAAATATGTAAGGCCTTAGCACAATTGCATGTTTAATCTCATTTAAAACTTAAGAGCAGGGATGTTTAATTTCATAATTGCTAGGAGACATTCCTGATAATGTATATCAATTTTAGGTGCCTTGTAGACTTTAGATAGATTATAGTTGTCAACTGCCAACTCATCCAAAAAGCTCAAGATGTTAGGAAAAACGAAGGAATGAATTTTCTTTATTTGTAACATGCCCTTATGTGAAAGCCCTTTGGGCTTGAATCATGGAAATAGCAAAGGCTAACCTACCTTGTGCTAAAATCTAATCTAATTTTAGCTACAGGGCAATCTTTTCTTTGATTCTCTTACCAAATTGTTATTAAAAAGATTACAACGAAGCTAGATAATTGGCAAGTTGCTTTTTCTTCTTTAGGGGAAAGAGTTACTTTATTTAGGCTTATTTTTATTTTCTACCATTCCTTTGTATTATCTATACTTTTTCAAGATCTTTCTAGGGATGGTAGGAAAAATTAGAGCCAAAGAGGGTTCATGAGAGACATCTTATGGCATGGCACAAGTGATAATAGAAGGGACCATTTGTGAGATGGGATCAACGTTGTGAGCCGAAGAAAAATGGAGGTTTATGTACCAGCAATTTGATTTCCAAGAACTTTGCTCTACCTGAAAGAACTTTGTTCTTGCTGCTAGATGGTTGTGGGGGTTTCTTTTGGAACAGAATAATCAAGAATAAGTATGATCCGCAAACGAATGGAGGAGATGTGTTGGATAGGAATAGAGTGACTTATAAAAGCCCCTGCAAATTCATCTCTCAGGTTTATTCTTCTTGCATTAGCTCGATTCAAGTTTTATAGGGCATGGAAATCGTTTTCAGTTCTGGGAGGACGCTTGGATGGACGAGGCTGTCCTTTTTGTTCATTTTCCATGTTTTTTCTGTATTTCTTTACTAGATAATATTGTTTTTAGAATAATAATAAAACCAATCTCAAACCTTTTTCCAATAATTTAAGCTTTTAGGAATAATTGACACTCAATAATTGTCATTCTTTGCCCAAGAAGATACTAATTATTCTTGGAATTTTCATGTCACCCAAAATCTTAATGAAAGTGAGACATTGATTTATTGCTTTAATTGAATATGTTAGATTCTTCCCCTTTTCTCATAATCCAAATAAAGGCATTTGGTCCTAGATTCTTCTAACATGTTCACATGTTAATCTTTCTTTAACTTTCTTGATTTGCCTATTGTAGAACACACAAAGCTTTGTCCATGTTTGTTATGTTCTGAAAATTTAAGACTGACAGACATTTGTTTCTGCATTTTACGATGACCTGACAATTATGGAACAAGCTTCTCTCTTTTTTTAGGGTTTTGTGGGTTTATCTAGATACTTCCGATAGATTCATTTGCTGAGATATTGTGGTTTTGGAAAGTATAGGGAAAAATATGTCGCATTTTGGGAAGTTGCTGTTTGTCGCATATATGGTTGGAACAAGATGTTAGAAGTTTTCAACAGCAATATTAGCTTTACGTTCGGATTGTGGGACAAGATTATGTTCATTAGTTTATTTTGATTTAAAGCTCATTTTTTTCCTCTCTCGAGATACGTTGTGTGCAAAGCGATTAGAAGTCAGGTCTTTGACTGGATGGTTCTCCTTGGTTCTATTTTCCTGTAGTTTTTTTTAATCCTTTTTAGTTTAATTTTTCTATCTTTTGATGACTTCTTATCCTCTTCTGTACTCTTTTTCTTGTTTTAAAAGTATTTTCTTTTCCTTTTTATAAAAAAGGGTTGGAATGGTAGCTAGAATGAACCCTAAACTTCTGATCAAAGAGGTTTTGACACCTTGTCAAGTGTTGATAACTTGTGAAGCTGTTAAGAGTTGTTCAATGACACTGGTCTTACAACTAAGGGACTTGTTCCTATACTGAGTCCCATATTAAACAATACGACGTTGATTAATGCACATCTTTTTCTGTAAAAGGAGGAGAATTGCTATACATATAAACTTCGTCCGCATGAAGCCCTCATATGCCCAATCTAATTCATTTCAATTATTATGGGCCCTGCAACAATTATTATGTTAGAAATTCAATGTTTTATGTTAGAATTATAATAAAAACCATTTTTGAGCCTTCTCTTGAAAGCTTAACCTCTCAAGAACAATTGACATTTAATATGATATCTTAGTTTCTATCAAAAGGTTAAGGACTCAATTTCTATACTTCTACTCTTTTAATTAAATTTCAAGAAAAGATAAAGTGGGTCTTAGTTATGTCCATACTTCAAGTGCAAAGGGCTACTACATGAGGGAGCGTGTTGGAGTTATAATAAAAACTATTTCTGAGCGTTCTTTTAACAACTTAACTCTTTAAAAACAATTGATACTTAATATTAAAGAATGAGCATGTGAGGGCTTTGTGATTACACACTAGCATTTCTCTAAAAGAAGATATTATATTAGAGTATAAGAATAAATATAGAGATGATAGGATAAGATTTTTTTAACAAATATAAAGTAAAGGCCTACGTAGCATTGAGCACAACAAAAAGCCCTACAAAAACATTCAAGGCAATGATTGACAATACACATTTTATGTATTCCAATGTCTTTGGAGTCAGTAAGATGTTGCATTGAGCTAGACATTGCACCAAGTGAGCCATAGTCAATCTACGTATAAGAAACTTATTTGATGTGGTGGTTTTGCCTCGACAGCAAAGTGAAAGTGAATGGGTTGGCATCACCTAGGCTTAGACTGGTGTCGGTTTGGACCTAATTCATGTAATAGCCGGCACATCCCGTATTTCCCTTGATTGACCTTAAGAAGTGTATGTACATGTATTCTCTTATAGAAAAAAAATAAGATTTTTGTTGAAGGAAAGAACAAGAATATATTAGAAGATATCCTCAAAGAGAAAGACGAAAACATAAATGAAAAATAGAATTGAATTCCAATCCCTCTATAATGCTAAGGCAAATGAGAGGTTACAAAAATAATAATTTCCCACACCAACAAAATAGATTGAACTTATTGTCTAAAAATTCTACCATTTGGTTCCAACCAAATACACCATAAAATGACAAGTCTCACAACATCCCAAAGGACACATTTTTTCTTTATTCTTTCCAAATGCACAAATTCTAATGGATAAGAAAGTGTCCAAAGTTACCGGACAAACCCATCGAATGTATTTTTTTCCTTTGTTAGGATATGTATATGTATTAAGTGAATGTTTATGGGGAAGTATGCCCTACAAACACTTGACACTTGAGAAAATAATTAGGGTTCAGAAGAGGGAAAAAATAGGGAAAGACTAGAGAGAATTAAGAGAGAACTTTAATATATTATTGAATGAAATAAGCTGGCTGAATTCTATTCAAGATTTAACTTTAATGCTCTATTTATGTGAAGGTTCTAAGAAATCTAAAAATTCTGATGTCCTTAATTTTGAGTGTGGGATAAGCAAATGCATAATATAACCTAAGTCCACAGTATAACCTAATTACTAATATTAGTTTCTAACATAACCTGTTTTGTACACTTGTTTCTAAGAAATATAAACATTTTAATATCCTCAACTTTAGGTGCACAACAAACAAGCACCTAATATAACCTTAGTCCATAAAGTAATCTAATTACTAATATTACTTTCTAACACAAATTGTTTTCCACACTTGTTTATGACATAGATTAGATGCATAAACTAAGTTATACATGACTGGAGGTACTGATCTAACTCTTACACTCATCATAATCCTAATGGATGGGTTGCCGTAGTGTTTGAGTATCTGTGTTCAAAGCTATCACTTCAAGCAAAAGTATTGACACATAAGTTATTTTGTAGTAGCAGTGGGTCTGTTCGGCTTGAGTGGATCAATTCTTGTCCAATCTATTTTAGAGCTTTTGATAAAATGGATCATTTTCACACCCTTTGTAAGTTTGCATTGCAAAACATTATGGTGTTTATGGTAGGAAGTGTGCTAAACAAGGGATCATTTCCAATCTATTTCAGAGATTTCTTACCTCCATATTCTATGAGACGGATTTTTGTTTGCTTTTCTATAGGTACGTGTTCACATTCAAGTTATAATAAAATTAATCATTCATAGGTCTTCTTTTCAGCTTAAGCTTTTAGGAGAATTGGCACTTGACATAGTATTAGAGCCAGGTTTTAATGAAAGGTCAAAGATCCAATTCTTGTCGTCTCCACTCTTCGAATTAAATATTAAAATTTAGCATAAGATAAGGTGGCTATGTGCTATATATATATGTCTGCACTTCAGGTCTCAGAGGTTATCGCCAAAAGGGGTGCATTATAATTACTAAAAAAAAAAAAATCATTTCTAAACTTTTTCTTGATAGTTTAAATTTTTAGGATCAATTGATACTTGATAATTCATTATTTTTCTTCGTGGATTCTCTTGTAAAAGCTTGTTTTTTATTTGTCGTTTTTCTTACTAGGGATTTCAAGTCTTCCTTTTATGTAGTTGTATTTCTTACAATTTTCTTTTTTCTGTAAAAGAAAACCATCAACCATAGCAAGATGATTTTGAAGTCCAAATAAAAAAAAAAAAAAAGTTGGATTAATTACCATGACATTGAAATAGAAACCAACTGTAGTACAGTAGAATGATAGCATTCTGAAGAAGTCAAAATGTTGTCCAAGCCGATAAACATCACGGCTAAGTGTTTGTTCCCCATATCCATTTGCATTCTTAGTTTCAAAGAGTGATATTTGGTTCATGGACGCTTCGCGCCCCTTACCTACTTGTATGTATTCATGATGTGTGATAAATCCTCCACGTAAAGTTGAATTAAACCCTGAGCAGATCATCAAAGTTAGGCAATTCCATCCATCAATTGGTTATTTTCTATTGAAACTTATGGTACCTGCAAATATATCCTCGCTTGAGTTTATAACTTCTGAAGCTTTGCTTATGCCACCTCTTGTTAAATGGAAGATCCTATCAAATATATCAGGATGACCATAATGGAATCGCACCCTGCAATATTCAAAAGATGGACCACTTCACTGAAGATGACAGAATGAATTCAAATGTAAAAATAGAATTTTGGAAGTTCTCCAATAAAAGCAATTATTTTCAATGTTTCCCCAATTTGCCATCATTTTTTTTAAATTTTATAAAAATGATATATTATAAAAAGGAAATATAGGAGAATTTATTAAAATGGAGGACAGTAAATCCTTCCAAAAGAAAAGAGAAAAGCCATAGACAATAAAAAGAACACATTAATTGTGCAAGCATTACCAATATACCTAACATTAGTTAATGCTATTTAATCAAATCTTTGAAGAATCATCAAGTGCTTCAAGTGATTTTGTATATCTGGACCGTAAATCCTTCTTCTATTTCATTAGTTTGGTGTCGCATATTATGGTTGTTCTTTTTGGGCATTTGGATTGCAAATGTTTATATACGGTTGTACTCTTGCCCTATATAAAGGTTAGCTATATTGACAAGTCTTTGAAGAGCAAATCTACCTGTATATTTTATCTATACTTCTCTTTATAGAGTTGATTCCTGTTACGAGATATAGATAGAGTATATGATAGATAAATTATTAGGTTATCTAGTTAGACTATGTTACTAATGATATGTTCTAAGTGTGCGGGTATTACATCCTTCTACAAAATTTGAAATGTTTTTGTGTAGAAATAGTAACTTAATATAAAAAAAGATATGGAATAAAAACTTGTATAAGGAATAATTAATTATTTTAATAAAATCAAAATGCAAGATTTGTGTGGAAAGGTTGAGAAATAGGGGATGGAGTGAAGTATTTAAAGACTAAGTATGATTAGAGTGAAAAATGAGAGTGTGGAGGTTTGGGGCACTTTTCCAATTATATCACTAGCCCATTTCCTTCCTATTTTTCCCCTTTTCAGCCAATCCTTCATTTTTTTTTCGCCAACATCTTAAACCTTCTTCTGCATCTTCTCTTTCTTCTTCTTCACTTCTTTTCTACAACCAAATAAGGGTAGAAAGCTTTCTTTAATTCACTACACTCTTTAATCCAAGCAAGGTAAGGTTTTCTATGCCTTAATCTTTGAGGATTTTGTCCCTCATATTGCTTTAGGTTTGAAGAGATTAGAAAATTTTGGTTTAAAAATGGATTTTTAAACCCTAACTCTAAATTGTTGATTTTGAATAATAGAAACAAGCAACCTATTAACTTTTTCCTCCTAACATCTCTTTTACATAAGGTGAGTGAACATTGTGTAGAGGAATAAGGGATTTTAAAGCTCTAACTCTTATTTGTTGATTTTGAATGATTAGGAACAACTCACTGACAACCTTTTCTTCTTAACATCTCTTCTACACAAGGTAAGTGAAATTCTAAATAAATTTGGCATGTTTTAGATGATATGAATGGGTTGAAGTTAGGTTTTTCTTTTGTGTACTTGAATCATAGAAAAATTGTGATTAAAGGTTTTTAGACTTGAATTTCTTATTAAATCTAGCATGTCTAATAATATCAATGCAATATATGGTAATTTGATTGAGTATTGTAGTCTTAGAAATATTTTGGGAGTGATTATGTTTCAAATGAATAATGATTTCACTTTGGATTTTGTAGGAAACTAGGCTATAGTTGACTATGCCTTAGAAATATACTTTCTAGGCAAGTTTAGTTGACTACAAATATGGCCAATTATACATTTAAAAAAAATTTCTCTTTGGTTGTTCATTGTTGAGCTGATTATGCTCATGAGGATTGCTTTTTGGCAGGTTATAGTTAATTATATAGTTAACTATAACTTTTATATTTTTGCTATTGACCATTTTTAGGGTGTTATGGTGTGTGATTAGTTTCTACATTAGAATCATGATGGATGGATAAAGTGAAGCAATGCAAAAAGACATGGCGGTATTATGATTTATATATATAATTTTATATTGAGAATTGAAATAAGGGCAACATAATACTTTTGTGAATTGAATATTGAATCTAATAATGGCTTGTGAGAGATAAGGATGGTTTGTGTTAGTGAATTAAAACTAGTAGTTACTTAAGGGCTAAGTTTATTGGTTTCTTGTATGCTAAGATACACGGGCCTCTCTCTTATAACCATATTTTCTTATTATAAATAGACATTGCCTTCCTCAATTAAGGATATGGCCTTATTATTCTTTCCTCTATCTTAACATGGTTATAAAGCCATCTAGGTATCCTTTTTCTATCCAAATAAAAAGAAAACCAAAACCAAAACAATAATCCTAGCTTCTTTTTTCTCTTCCTTCCTTGTTCTTTTTTTTTTGTGTGACTAGGTCACGGTGATATTGGTGGCAACTTAGCGTCTCACTTTTTTAGAAAATCCAAATTGTATTATGTTTTTTAAGGATAAAGGTACTGTTTGGTTCTATGAAGGTGCTATTAGGTTCTGTTTGGCAATGGGTTAGGGTAGTTTTCATGGTTTAAGTTAAGGCACAATAGATTGGTACTTGAATAGTATGTTTGCAACATATACATTGTTCTCAAAGGCATGTAAACACCACATGCACACTCTTTCTAGTGCATGTAGGTGCATGGCATTTTCTCCAGTAATAATCTTTCTCTAACACCTTCCCTAGTGGCTTTTGCACCTTTCTATTAGCTAGGTTTGTGATTTAAATACTATTTAGTTGTAGTTCTCTCATTGTTTTGCATTTTGATTTGGTGTATTAAGTTATTTCTTTGCCATTATGGCTAAAATTGTAAGTTTGATTCTAGTTCAAGTGAAAACAAATTAAATTTTAACTTTTTCTTATTTAATTCCTATTATTGCAAAAGTAATTGATTGAAAATTGATGTTAATAGACTAGAATATCTTGCATGGAAAAAATTTTTAAGAATTTTTTTGAGGGTATTGATAGTTCTAATCACTTATTGATGACTTACCATCTGACAACATGAAAACTCAATGGGTTATGGAGTACCAACAATTATTTAGTCTAATAATAAATACCTTAGAAAAGGACGTAGAAAGCAATTGTGTATACTACAAGATAGTCAAAGACCTATGAACATTCCTCGAATCTCTTTTATAGGTAAAAATAATTTAAGTTGCATTTATGACTTATGTGTATCTTTATTTTTGCAAAATATACAAGGCGAGACTATGCCTCAAATTTATATCGAGTGGAATAATATCTATGTGTAATGAGAGAGTTTTCTTCTCATTAATGAAAATGTTAAGGCAATGAGTAATCAACGAGAATAATTAGTTATTTTGTCTTTTCTTATGAAATTACCTATCAAGCTTGTCCTATTCATTAGCAAATCTTATCTAGCTCTAAGCAATTAACTTGACAAGTTATTTTTTTTAATGTTTTTGAGTAGCCTAAGAGCTACCATCAATTTTCATAGCTACTTTTCTAGTTCTGCTTTAGTTAGTTATAGTACTTGAGGGTTTCGTGGTGGTGATAGAGGAGGTAGAGGTAGTAGTTGCAATACACCTAGTAGTGATGTTTGTTTTTATCATAAGGAACTAGGTCATATGAAAAAAGCTTGTCTTAAGTTATTTGGATGATATATACCACCATCTCAATCTACACATATTACTAGCATATTTGCATTAGAGTTTGAACACATAACCTTGATTAAGGATGAGTATAATCAGGTTCAATTCCGGCTTTCATATCAACCACTAATTCTATAGTAGCCACTTTTCATTCAATCTACTACTACTTTAATTCAGATAGATAATCCTACTACATGCCTTTTCTATTCTAAGTCGAGGTGGGTAATTAATTCTAGGGCTACTGATCATATGTTAAGAGATAAAGATATATTTTCTTCTATGACTTTAGCAAATGGGTTAATTACTTCTATTGTTAAGAGTGGCACAACCAATGTTAAACTTTAATATTTCTTTAACTAATATTTTGTGTCTTCTCAAATTTTCATTTAACTTATTTTTAGTTAGCCAAATTACATATGCTTATAACTATGGTATTCTCTTCTTCCATGATTACTTTATTTTTTAGGATCTTTTGACAAAAAAGATTCTTAGTAAAGGATATAAATATGATGGACTGTATATACTTGATAATGATTTCCCTCAATTTGCTCTTCCACTCGTTGTTACTCTACCATCATTACTCCACCTAGTTACATTACCAATTGGGTAATCCTTCATTTAAGTTCTATTTTGCATTTTAATTATGAGTCATACCAATTTGCTAAATAATATTATTAGTCTTATGTTTCTAGAGTCAATAAATAACTTGCATCCTCTTTGGAGTTAGTTCATTATGATGTTTAAGGTCCTTGTCTAGTTGTATCCAAACTTGATTATCATTATTTTATTATATTTTTTATGACTATTCAAGACCTATTTAACTTTACTTAATGAAAAATCATTCTATACTATTTGATATTTTTTTTGCCTTTCATGTTGAAATTATGAATCACTTTCATACTTATATTCAAAATTTACACAATGATAATGCTAAAAAATATTTTTTTATCCTATTTTCTTCATATTCATCTAAGCATGATATTATACATCAATCTTCTTATGTGGCTACTACACAACAAAATGGGGTAGCCAAACCAAAAAATCATCATTTAATGGAGGTTTTACGTATACTTTTACTTTAGTATGAAAGTCCTTAAGATAGTTTAGGTAAAAGCTATTTTTATAAGTTATTTTTTAATCAATAGAATGCCTTCTTTAATTCTTGATGGTGAAATACTTTATTCTATCCCTTTTCCTTCTTAACTATTGTTTTATCTTTCTTCATGCATCTTTAGTTGCACCTGTTTTGTTCATGATTATTGATCTTATGTTTCTAAACTAAATCCTTGAACTTTAAAGTGCATTTTTCTCAGGTATTCTCATAATAAAAAAGGTTATTATTGTTATTCTCTTGATTTGAGACATTATTTTGTGTCTTTTAATGTTATATATTTTGAGTTAGTTTCTTTCTTTGATTCTTCTAGAGTTACTAATCCTTTACTTAAGTTTGAATCTATTGACAATTTTTTCTTTATGTATATTACTTCTTCTTATGACTCCATTGCATAACAATAGCTCCCTCTTTAATTAAATTTGTTTATTCTTGTAAAAAATAGATTACTACAATAATACCATCACCATTAACTGTTGTGTTGGTTGTTGAATGCCTATTAGCTTCGTTTCCTCCACCAAAGGCTTTGTTTTTTAGAAGATCCATCTCTTCCACCCTCTAACCTTAATGTTTCTATTATCTATTGCAAAGGTGCTTATAGTTACACCAAGAATGGTAGCCTTGCTACATCTTTTTCTATCTTTAAGTTTATGTCATATTCCACCTTACATGTATTTTCCTAATCTTTTATTGCTTCTTTGAATTTTATTACTATTTCTAGAAATGTTTTAAAGGATTTTTCTTATGATGAGTGGAATGTTGCTATTAATAATACTTGGGATCTTGTGCTTTTGCCAAGTAGGATAAAACTTATTAGGTGCAAGTGAGTGTACACAATCAAGGTCAACTTGAATGGCTCTATTGCTCAATTGAAAGCTTGATTAGTGGCTAAGGGTTGTACACAAACTTATGATATTAATTACTTTAAGACTTCTTTTATTGCTAAAATAATATTTGTTCACCGATTTCTTTCTTTGGCTACCTTTCGGTGCTGACTTCTTCACTAACTTGATGTTAAAAATGCTTTTCTTCATGGTAATTTATATGAAGAAGTTTATATGAAGTAACCTCTTGGATATGGTGTTTAAAAGGAGAAAGGAAAAGTGTGTTAATTGAGAAAATCTATGTATGGTTTAAAGCAATTTCTTCAAGGATGGTTTGATAGATTTAATGATATTATAATAGAATTTGGTATAAAGAAAAGTTTTATGATTATTTTATATTCTACAAACATTCTAAATTTAGGTATATTCTTTTTATTGTTTATGTTGATGTCATTGTGATTATCGATAATGATCAAGTGGGAATTTCAGAATTAAAGACTTTTTTTAGTCTAAATTCTAGACTAAGGACTTAAGATCACTTTAGGATTTCCTAGGTGTTAAGATTTTTTGAAGTAAGAAGGGAACTATCATTTTACAAAAGAAATATGCTCTTAACCTTTTAAAGGATATTGGTTTGCTTGTTTTAAAACCATATGACACCCCATGATCATAAATGTTAAGCTTGGATTGGAAGAGAGAGAATCACTAGAAGATCTAGAATGTTATAGAAGGTTAGTGAACAAATTAAACTATCTTACTATTATAATACTTTTCATTGGAATGTAATTATACACATCTTAAATATCTAAAAAAAGCACTTGGGCATGGAATATTATACCAAGATTGTGGTTATTGTAGAATTAAAGGCTTTTGCAATGTTGATTAGGAAGGGTGTTCTATGGATAGAAGGCCTATTTTAGGATATATTATTTTTATCGATGGAAATCTCGTATCTGGAAAAAGTAAGAAATAAATAATTGTATCTCGATTTAGTGCAAAGTTTGAATATCAAGCTATGACTTATTTTGTTATTGAACTCATGTGGCTTTCTTATTTTCTTAGTTAACTCAAAATTACTTCATTTGAAGCCATGCACTTATAGTGTGATAATCGAATATTCACTCACATTGCAACAAATCTAGTATTTCATGAACGAACCAAGTATATATGGAGGTTGATTGTTACTTCATTAGGCAGAATCTTCATGAAGGTGTTATTGATTATAGATATATAAGAACTAGAGAACAACTTGCTAATTTCTTTACCAAGGTTCTTTCAAGAAAATGGCTTGATGATAGCATGTTTGACATCTATGCTTTAACTTGAGGGATTGTATTAGTGAATTAAGTCTAGTAGTTACATAAGGGTTAAGTCTTTTAGTTTTTTATATGTTAAGATACATAAGCCTATCTCTTATAACCTTATATTTTCTATTATAAATAGGCATTACCTTTTTCAATTGAGGATATGATTTTATAATTCTTTCTTTTCTCTTAACAGTTTGGAAGGACAAGAATACACTTATAAAGGATAAGGATAGACAAGAGTTACAAAAGATTTACTTACTTTCTGATTTAATTGTTTTTAAGATATTGTTAAATTGTTACCTTTGAGTTGAATGGATTATAGGATGTGCTTTTTATCATGCATTATGAGAAAGTTATACTTGCTAATGTTTTATTACTAATTATGTAATAACTATGATTAAAAAGAAGGGTAAATCTAGTTGGTAAGAGTTTACTTATTTTCTTATGTTGTGCTTCATTAGAATGTTTACTCACTAAGCCTTAGATCTTGCCCTACATGTTTAAATTGTAGATTCTTAACTTGCCTTATCCACTATACAATAAGGATAGGTCTCTCAAAAATTCTTTTACTAAAGCTATGAGTAATAGATAGATAGTTGCTTCATAGATAATGGAGTCTCTTGGGTCTTGGACATGGAGGAGTTAATAGATGGGGTAGTGATTCATTTATCCATTAAGATAACTTAGGCTAACTTATTTTTAGTTAAGTTAAGAATTATAAGTAGGTTTAACTTTCCTTATTTTGTAGAAACTAATTTATGAACCTTCTTGTTATCTAAATTATTAATGTAAATTTTGTTATTGGAAATGCACATATATATAGATTTATAGGAGTAAGATTGAGTATGACAATGAAAGGCTGTTGGAAATTGATAGTATAGGTTCCACATCGATCATAACTCATGACTTAGGGAAAGTTATGATAGTAGGTCTTATAGGGCATTGTCTCCAAATATATGTGATATGTTACTAGAATTCAGAGACCAACAATCATTTATTTTTACATTGTGATATGGGTTAGAAACTTTGGATCAAATTATTTTCCTTATTTGATATCATTTGGATGTGCCCCTCAAATTTAAGTTATTTGTTATCTATAAATTTTGAAAGTTTCAAAGGGAATAAGGATAAGAAGGCAGTTTAGGATTGTGCTTGTTTTGCAGTTATTTGGTGCATTTGGTTGGAAATGAATGCTACAATCTTTAGAATTAGGCTCATTTAAATGTTTTCTTGTGGGATAGGATTTTATTTGTTATTTCTCTTTAGTTAAAAGTTAATGATTTTTTCAAAGTGTTAAGTTTGTTTGTTTTGCAAAGAAATTGAAAAATAATTTTGTATTAATTATTTAGGATTCTTTATCCTCCATATTTATATTCTTTCTTCTTTCTATAAAATTTCCTTTTTTATCAGAAAAAGATTGTGATGCTACCTCTTGTATAGCCTCTATATAAATAGAGGAGTGGGGTTATGTCTTTATGTAATTCATCCAACATATTCCCTTCAATAATATTTTTTCTCTAATTCTCTTTATCATTTTCTTTTCCTAAACTCTAATTATTTTATCAACAATTACTTTAGCCATTAAAAATATTTTTAGCTTCTATTTTATTTGAATATAGGCTTTGATATAATATCTACAAGTGATATTTAACAAAGTTTGATTTGGCTTCCGTAAAACTAGTTGCAAACAATGCCACCTCATTATTCCTATTGGTAGTTTATGTATGTTGGTGACTTTTCTACTCTTATGTTATATAGAAAAATTGGTTTTGAAAGGTATATAAAAGAAAACCTAAGTGAGTTAATTTATAGTTTTTCATAATAATCTTATATACATTAAGAGTTAAAGATGAGCTTTTAGGTTTAAATTGATGAACAAATAATTTCTTTTTATAATTTTAGAATTTAAAGTTTTGAAAAAAAAATTGTTTGGAATGATTACATAATGAGAAGTTACATTTGCTCAATAATTATAAATAGAGCTTTCTACTAAATTATTTTCACTACTTTAGGTTAAAGAGTTTTGAGTTTTGTTGTCACCTAGAGGCATAAAACCTTCAAGAAAAATAAAGTATATAGTCTAAAATTATGTCCTTCTTGTTTTACCTTTCTTGTCACTATTTACATGTTGCATCATGTTTGTATTTTTCTAACAATTCCTTAGTAATTATAGTGGTCCACCAATGGATTCATTCCTTAAATAGGGGCAGAATGAGTTGATGAGGATTCATTTTGAATACTTGAATTTGGAGGACATATAATATGATGTTTATACTTTCTAATCCTTCCTAATTAATAAACAGTTAATTTGTTCAGCAAAAAAGGTGAATAAGTTTATTTTTCTTTTTCTTTTCTTTTTTTATGTTGGAAATGGTGTACTTTTTTAAATTATATTTTGTATTTTTATTGTTTATATTTCTTCTTATATAATGTTATTATTTCTCTGTTTTTTCCATCGAGAAGCTTTGGGTTTCACATGGAAGCTTCACTTTATGAGGGATTTGAATTTGAATCTACAGAGACCTTACTTTGATGAATTTGCTTCATTTTTTTTAACTTATCTTTGTTTCCTAATAGATGCGCATAATCTTTAGATTCCTCTAGATCTTACACTTACAAATCTTTCTTTGAATTTTTTGCTTAAAAATACTTCAAATCAATAATTTCTTCTCTATTTAGTCTTTCATTTAGCTTATATGCCTAATAGGGTCACCTATGTCTTATTTTATGATGTGGTCAAACTTTTGGAGAATGAAAATTTAGTTTAGATTAAGCTAGGTGATTTGCTGTAGTCTTAGACTTTTGACTATATTTAGAGCCCTAGACCATTGTTTTGAGTACTTTATATATCGTTGGAAAGTTAAGGCAAAGGCTAATGATTGTTTTATAGAGACCTAAACCTATTTTGATGTTTGATGGCTTGAAAATAGTTGAGAAGTTAAAGCAGAATTTTAGCCTTCTTATGAAGTTTGAAACCAATTACAATATTTTCCTAATAACTAGAGCTATGGACCTTCAATTGATGCAAATCTAAGCCGATTGGAAGGTGAAGAGTCATTTCTATAACTTTCATGAAAGACATAAGTTGAAACCATGCTATTTTAAAAGAGAAATTTAAGTTATAAAATCTAATACATCAGTCTCAATTTTTAGCCCATATCTTAAATTATGGACCTTTAATTAGTTTGAAAAAGTAAGGCTATAACTTTCTAACAGAGATTAAAAGCTAATTATACATGTATCCTATTTGGAATCATTCTCAAAGTTAAAGTAGAATATCAACTTAAGAAGAATTCTAGCTAATTTAAGGTTTCTTGAAATTAGGATAATTGAAATTTCTAGATAATTATGAAGATTTATACTAGGGATATTTCCTTTTATTTTTCAAGTATAAGATGTATAGAGACACACATGAATTTATCATTACTAGGAAATAATAGTTTTTCCATGACATTTCCTATGGTCTCAATGTTACGAGACTATAGGAAAAAATGACACCGTATATTCTGAATACAAAAAAGAATGTAAGGAAATTTAGAATATTATATTTCACCATGGGCAATGAAAATAATTACATTCTTGAGGTTTACCATGGGAAGCACAAACTATACTATTTTATTAAAGGTTCACATAGTATTTCCTATGGGAAATGCCATTAGAAACTTGCCCATATATGCCGAGTTTAGCAATAAGCCACTCATTTTCCATCATCTTCTTCTCTTCTCCATTGTTCCTTTACCTTATCACCATTATTCCAACCTTTGATCATATTTTCCTTACTTTCCATCAAAGGTAAATCTATTTTACTAATTATTTTCTTAATTTTTTGTCTAAAATTTGAGTCTTTCCATTTTTAATGTCTTGTGTATATTATTTTATATGATTTTGCTATTTTGCAGGGTGGACCAATGGTATATATGGTTTTGCTTTGCTACTTTTATGTGTGTATGTGTGCATGTACATGCATTATTTGGTGATATGATTTTATTGTTTGGAATGATTTTTTAGAAGATGCTTATATTTTAATTGTCTTGTATATTTTTGTAAAAGCTTAAATACAATTTTAGTCCTTTAAAATATAAGTTATGTGATTTTTGTCCTATAATTTAAAATAATCAATTTTGGTCTTTGAAATATTAAATTAGTGCAATTTTGATCCCATGTTTAATTAATGTCTATCAATTTTTATCAACTTTTATGAACTCATGTTTAATATCTAAGTATCCACTGCATTATTTTTCAAATAAATCACATTTTTTAATACCAACAATTAACCCTAAAATGGTTTAAATTTTTATATGCAATCCATTGATTTTGTTCAAAAATTTTCAAATCTAGACAAAATTTTCCTTTCATGCTTACATAAAACAATTCATACGAGGACTTTTGAGACTTAATAAGAATATCAATAAGTTAGTCATTAGAGTTGATATGGTTAGTGACAATGTAACCAAAGAACTTTCTTAGATAATTAATTTCAATGTGTTTGGTCTTTTAATGAAAAATCAAATTAAATGCAATATAAAGCATAACTTGATTATCCTACAATTACTCTATCCAAGATATCTCTATAAACTTCAGCTCTTAAATCAATGGTTTTATTCACATAAGATCACATGTTGCTAGAGCTATAACATAATACTAAGTTTCTGCCTTAATTTGGATACAACCTCCTACTTTTTACCTTTTTAAGATACAAGATTACCACCAGCAAAGACATAGTACCTTGAGGTAGAATATCCATTAAATATGGAACATGCCTATTCAGCATCAGAATATCCAATCACTTGGAGGTGACCCTTATTTTCATACAATAATCTTTGATTAGGTGATTCACCAATATACCTAGGAATCTGAACAGCTGCATACTAGTGGCTATTACATGGAGATTGATGGAATTAATTAACAACACTGACAATAGAAGAAATGTCTGGTCAAGTAATAGTAAGATAATTTTGCTTACTAATCAATCTTAGTATTTTCTTAGATTAATCAAAGGTTTCCTTTGTCTTAGAAGAAGTTTTGTATTAGGATCCATAAGAGAATAAATTAAATTGTAATCTAACATACTAGTTTCCTCCAAGATGTCTAAAGCTTGTCTTCTTTGAGAAATGACAATACTAGAACTTGACTGTGTAACTTCAATGTTAGGAAATCATTTTATAACTTCTAAATGATTAGTTTAAAAATGATTTAGCAAATGTGTCTTTAACTGATTAGACTAATTAATTTTATCTTGATCACTTCTAATAATGATATCATCAATATAGGCAATCACGTAAATGCACCATTTTAGAGATGTATGTAGAAAATATAGTGATTAGACTTATTAAATCATCCTAAACTCTTAGATAACATTCCTAAAATGTCCAAACCAAGCATGTGGAGATTGTTTTAAACTATACAATGAGTGATGGAGTTTGCAAACCATAGTAAACTCCTTTAAGTAATAAAGCTAGACAGTTAATCCATATAAATCTTTTCTTGGAGCTCATCATGAAGAAAGACATTCTTAATGTCCAGTTGATGCATTAGCTAATTGCATATAAGAGCTATAGATAGAAGCAAATGGATAGAAGACATCTTAACCATAGGAGAAAGAGTAACACCATAATCTAACTTATAAACTTATATGTTCCCCTTAGTATCTAAATAGGCCTTAAGCTGATTAACCTATCTATTAAAACTAACTTTAACAATATAAATGCAATGATACCTAACAAGAGATTTATCTAAAGGTAATGGAACCAAATCCTAAATGCCATTAGTTTGCAAAGCAGTCATCCTATTAACCATAGCATGTCATTATACTGGATGTGAAAGTGCCTCACAAGTGGTTTTAGGAACAAAAATAGATGACAATGACAAAAGGAAGGTCTAATATGGTAAAGACAAACAATGATAGTTGAGAAAATTACAAATAGGATGAAGTTACAAGTAGAATGTGTATCTTTTCTAATAACAATGGGAAACTGATCATTAGAAGATAGGCTTCAAACAAGTGGATATGTTGGAACAAAAGGTGAGTTAACAATAATCTTTGGAATAAAAGAAGAATCTAAAATAGTGGTAAGATTAGTTAGAATATATGGTGAATGACATCTATGATATACTTGCAGAGTCGTGTAAGATAAGGTAGAATCTAATAAAATCAGATAAAAAATAGATAGATTATAAGGAGTGGTAACACTTTAGATGCAAATAGATGCTAGGAAGGTATGGAGTAGAAAGGGGAAGATTTAAAAAATGTAACATCAGTGAGCAAATAGTACTGGTAAGTGTCCAAATAATAACACCTATAAACTTTTGGAGCATGAGAATAGCCAAGAAAGATGCACTTTATAAACTAAGCAAAAAATTTATCTTGATAAGGAATCATATTATAAATAAAGCATGAGCAACTAAGCACACAATGAAAGAGAGCATACAATAACTAGTAAGGAAATAAATTAGAATAAGTAACTTTATTTTGAAGAAGGGAATAAGACATCTTGTTAATAAGATAAGTAGTAATCATAACATCAGTAAGATAATAAATAGTAATCACAACCATTGTTATCGAATCGTGAATCGTATCGCAAATCAATAGGTCAAAATTTTGACTCGTGAATCGAAGCGAATCGTGAATCGATAAGATTCACAAAATATATAAAAATAATATATATTATCCTATGTATAACAAAATATAAGCATTGATAATGAAAAATCATAAATTCAAGTCAAAAAATATAAAATTTGTCTAATATCATAAGCTCAAAAAAATCAAAATTATAAATATGAAGTTTTAAAAGAGTTAGGATTTGTTTCTGAGTTGTTTTAAAACCTTTAAAACCATTTACGACACTGTAAAGGGTTACTGAACTGTAAAACCATTTCCAACCTTTTTCTAAAAAAATTTGGGCTTATTTTGAGTTGGGTCGCGCAGAATTGGGCTTACTTATGAGTTGGGTCGCGGCAACCCGCTTTGCTAGATTGCTCCAGCTTCCCTCCTTCGTGTCAGCCACCTTCACCAGAAAACAAAGACGCAACCAATTCAGTGCTTCGATTCGATTTTTCGATGCGATTCGTGCGGTTCATGCACGATTCATTACCGAATCGCACCGATTCAGAAGTCTTGGCGATTCATTTGAAGATTCGCATCATTTTCTTTCTGCATCGGATCGAATCGTGCGATTTGAATCGTGAATCGTACGATTCCGACTACACTGATCACAACACTAGTCCAAAAATGAAAGTGAAAAATTTGATGTTAAAGAAAGGTTTAAGAAGTTTTAATCTAATGTCTATTTTTACTTTTAACAACCCTATTTTGTTAAGAGGTATAAACGCAAGATGATTTAAGTAAAAATTCCTTGAGAAGACAAAAAATTATTGAAGGTCATAGAGAAGTATTCAAGAGCATTACCATGCAAGATTTGAATAAATATTTTAAACTAAATTTTGATTTCAACACAAAACGATTCAAAAATGGAAAATAACTTAAAATGAGTTTTCATTAAATATAATTAGGTGCAACATGAATAATCATCAATGAAGGTTACAAAGTACTAAATACCTAAAATAAAGATGAAATGATTAGGACCCCATATAACATAATAAATTAAAGCAAGTGAGGATATAACCTAATTATTGACCCTCTTAGAAAATGAAGTTCAAGATTATTTATCAAGCTAACAAAACTTGTAATGAAAAGAAAATAATAGAAATATTGGAAACTATCTTCTAAAGATTTGATAAATTAGGATGGCCCAAATAGTTATGAAGGAGAGTAAAAGACTTAATAGCAATGCAAGCCATATGTGGGGTGGAAAGGTTAAGCTAATAGAGACTTGTTGACTATTTCTTGTGTAAATCATTAGGTTCATACCTTGGTTTTGGATAAGAACAAAATCATTATTAAAGGTAATAGAATAATTTAAATCATGAGTAAGTTTACTAATAGATACAAGATTGAAAGGATGGTAAGGAGTATAAAAGGTATCGTTTAAAGCCATAAAAGGTAAAGGTTTTGCATGGCCTATAGCTATTACAAAAATTTTAGATCCATTAACTAAAGTTACAGAAGGAAAACAAGTAGATGCATGGAAATGAGAAAATAAAAGAGGATTACTAGATATATTGTTAGAGGCATTTGAATCAAGAACCATTGTCATAGAGAAGGAAATTAAGTAAGGCAAGCAATGGTAGGCACCCTTTTTTTTTTTAACTAGAAAGCATAGAGGAACCTAATAACTTTTCAATAGCAATGGCTAAAGATGCAATAAAAGAACTAGATGTTGTGGAGGAATTTTCAACAAACATGATTGAAGTGGAAGTGTTGTAAAAGGAATATCAAAACTGTGAGAATTAAACAAAAAGAAAAAAAAACAAAGAATAGATAGCATAGAATAGCTAAAAATTATAGTAGCACATGACATGTGTGGCAACACATGATGTTGGACTCTAGGTTTTGGCAAATCAGAGGTAGACAAATACAATGGAATTTGCAATGAGGACTTATGCATTGGAGAGATCAAATCTGCATTAGAAATTAGTAGAATAACCATGGACTGTAGCAGTGCATAGGTGGCTGATATTTGATGGTTCTTTAATGGTTAGTTGGCGAGATGTTGCAAAGCATAATGGTGCCAGCAGTGAGTTAAACAAATACATAGAAAAGGACTAATTAGAGATGGCAAACATAATAGTACAATAGCAAAGGCATAGGAGAAAAGCGGTGAAAAACCGGCGTCCTTTTTCTATACAATCTTGCTCTTGATCCCATATGAAAATAGAAGGCATATAAGAAATATTTCAACTTATATTATTCTAATTAGGACTAAAAATATATATATACATGTAGGAATAAGTCCTAGGCTAGCTATTCTAGAAAGCCTAAGTACAATATTATCTGTATTTTCATTATTATCTAACAATCATGACTTAATTGTCTATTCTTCTTCCTTTCCTTGCATTCCTTCCAATTATATTCCTATCCCTCCCCTTATAACTTCGAAATGATTTCATCTCAAAACTTATAATTTTGTAGTTTGTGTTCTTAAGGTTTTAATATATTAATCCTACTTAATGTAATTATGGAATGATCATATCCATTCCATTTCGTCATATACAAAGCAATGTAAGATTCCTATACCTTCTTCTCACTTAACTTCTTGTTTTATCTTACTCCATTCTTCATTTCTTTTATTATTTAATTTCTATCTTTCTCATCCCTTTTACTCACTCTTATCATTTCTTTCTTTCCTCTTTCTTAACCTCTCATTGTTACCCACTTGTCTTCAATTGCCCACTTATTCTTATTAACCTCTCACCTTTTATCTAACTTTCTCGAACACAACTCACTACCACTAACACTTTACTTTGTCATTTGTCTTTTATGAATATGTTTATAATAAATAACTCTAATAGAATTTTATCATAAAGAACTCTTTACATTATTTTATTGAATTAATTCTATTGGTTACTTAAGGACTAAGCTTATTGGTTTCTTATATGTTAAGATGCATAGGCTTAGGCCTATCTCTTGTAATCCTATATTTTTATTAAACATTGCCTTCCTTAATTGAGGATATGGGCTCACATATCTCTTCTTTCTTTTAACATGATATCTAGAGTTATTTAGGTATCCTCTTTTAACTTATATTAAATGAAAACCAAAACTATATAACTTTAACTTTCTTCTTCATTTTCTATTTTTTTCTCTATACATGACTAGGTCATGATAATATTGTGATAATTTAGTGTTATATTTTTAAAGGCATCAGATTATGAACACAAAATTATGAGACAAAGGCACTTTTATTTGGTTTTGTTTAAAGGGCAATACCTACTATTTATAGTGATTGGTGATTAGTTTTGGTGGCTTTTCACGATCTATGTTGACAACAGATTGGCATTCTCTGATAGTGACTAACTAGGGCGTGGACGATATGCACGACATTTTCTAGAGCACGTGAGCACCATGCATAACAAGATCTCTAATGCATAGTGGCATGTGAGATATCCTTTGGTGGTGATTTTTCTCCAACAAGTTTCTTAGTAGTTTTCACACCTTTTTATCAGTTGGATTTGTGATTCAAACATTATTTAGTTGCAGTTTTTGCCTTTTTCTATTTTTGATATGGTGTTTTAGTTTCTTTGTTTGTTATGATGGTAGAGACTTGCAAATCTGAGTTTGGTTCAAGTGGAAACAAGTCAAATTTTAAGTTCTTCTTCTCCAATTTGATACTACTGTTGCAAAAATAATTGATTGAAAATTTTATCCTAATAAGAATAAATACCTTCCATGAACAAAATTTATTGAGTGTTTTTTTAACGTTGTTAGTAAATCTGATCACTTGATTAATGACCCACTAATTGACAACATAAATACTTGATAGTTTAAGGAAGGCTGGCGATTATTTAGTTTGATAAGCAAAAACTTTGAGATAGAAGTTAAAAATAATTATATACATGACAAGACAATTGAATTTTTATAGACATTCCTTAAGGTCCTTTTTTTTTAGTAAAGATAATTTAAGTCACATTTATAACTTACAAATATCTATATTTTAACAAAATGTACAATGAAAGATTGTGTCTTAGATTTATATTGAGTGGAACAATATTTATAAATAATGAGACAATCTCTTTCCCATTACTAAAGATGCCAAGATAATGCATATTTAACAAGAACAATTAGCTTTTTTATCTTTTCTAACCTATTGAACTTAATCCTATTTATTAGCGAATCTTATCTAACTCTAAGTAATTAACTTAATAGTCTATTTTTTCTCATTCACATAACTTGAGAGCTATCGTTACCTCTCCCATCTATGTTTTTAGTTAATTCCTCTACTTTGGTCAGTTTTAATACTCGAGTGGGTCATATCTCCCCAACAATGATATTTATTTTTATTGTAACAAATGAAGTGATATAAAGAAAACTTATCTAAAGTTGGTTAGATGATATATACCACCATATTAATTTACACATACTACTTCTAGCATTTTTGTACTAGAATCTAAGTACATAACTTGGACTAAGGATAGGCATAATCATTTAATTTAGCTCTAGCTTTGACAGTAGCCACCAATCCTATAATAGCCACTTTCTCCTCAATCAACTACTACTTTGATTCAGTTAGATAATTCTATTGCATGTCTTTTCCATTCCAAGTCTATATGGGTAATTAATTCTAAGGGCCATTAATCATATGTCACTTTACCTAATGGGTTAATTGCTTTTGTCATTAGGAATGGTACAACTAATATTACCTTTGATATTTCTTTAATATTTTGCATCTTCCTAAAATTTCTATTCAATTTACTTTTGGTTAGCCAAATTATACATACTTATAAATGTGGTATTTTCTTTTTCCCAAGATATTGTATTTTCCAGGGTCTTTCGATAAAAAAGATTTTTAATAGAGGACATGAATATGATGGATTGTATATGCTTAACGGTAATTTTCCTTAACTTGCTCCTTCATTTCTTGCTACTATTGCCACCATTATTTCATACTAGTTACATTGTTGGTGGGTCATCCTTTATTGTCATCTTTAAAGAAATTATGTCCTTATTTAAGTTTTATTTTGCATTTTGATTATGAGTCATGTTAACTTGCTAAGCAATATCATTAGTCTTATGTTCTTAGAGTCAATAAACGGGTTGCATCCTTTTTTGAGTTAGTTTATTCTAATGTTTGGGGTCCTTATCCAATTGTGTTCAAACTTAGTTATCATTGTTTTGTTATATTTGTTGATGATTATTCAAGAATTACTTGGCTTTACTTAATGAAAATTTTTTTTGAGTTATTTGCCTTTCATGTTAAAATTATGAATTATTTTTATACTTCTATTCAAAATTTACATAGTGATAATGGTAAAGAATATTTTTTGCCATGTTTTCTTTATATTTATCCAAGCTTTATATAATAAATAAATCTTTTTATGTGGTTACTCTATAATAAAATAGGATAGCTAAACAAAAAAAATTATCATTTAATAGAGATTTCATATACACTTTTATTTTAGATGAAAGCCCCTAAGGTATTTTAGGCAAAAGCTATTTTTGTAGCTTGTTTTTTAATTAATAGAATGCCATTTTCAGTTCTTAATGGTGAGGTACTTGTTCTTTCTTGTTTCCTTTTCAACCATTATTTTATCTCACTTCATATGTCTTTGGTTGCACTTGTTTTGTTCATAATTATTAGTCTTAAGTTTCTAAATTAGATCCTCGATCTTTATTGTGGTTTTTCCTTGGGTATTCTCACACTTAAAAATATTATTGTTGTTATTCTCTTAATATGAGATGTAATTTTATGTCCTTTTATGTTATATTTTTTAAGTCAATTCCTTTCTTTAATACTTTTATAGTTCTTGATTCTTTACTTAGGTTTGAACTTATTGACAATTATTTTTTTTTTGTATATTACATCTTAGGACTTTACTTTTTAATAATAGCTCCCCTTCAATTAGGTTTGCTTATTCTTACAAAAAACCCTACAATAATAGTAGTACCATACCACTTGTTAAACTGCCATCAGTTTTATCTCCTTTACTAATGGCTTCTTCCTCAGAAGATCCACCTCCTCCACTTTTCTACTTTGATGTTCCTATTGCCTACTACAAAGGTACTCATAGTTGCATTTAGAAAGATATCCATCCTATATCTCATCCTATCTTTAATTTTATGTCATATTTTAGCTTACTTATGTCTTTCTAGTATTTTATTATTTCCTTGGATCCTATTATTATTCCTAGAACTATTTTAAAGGCTCTTTCTCATGATAGGGTGGTATGTTGCTATAAATAAATAGATTAAAGTCCTTGAAGATAATAATATTTAAGAGTTTGCAGCCTTACTAAGTGAGAAAAGGTTTAGTGGGTATAAGGAGGTATACATAGTCAAAGTCTACTATTGATGGTTCTATTGCTCGATTGAAAGCTCGATTAGTTGCTAAGGATTATGCACAAATTTATAATATTGATTACTCTTAGATTTTTTTTCTTATTACTAAAATAAAATTTGTTTGCCTATTTCTTTCTTTGGCTACCTCTCAGCATTAGCCTTTTTGCTAATTTGATGTTAAAAATGCTTTTCTTTATAAAGATTTACATGAATAAATCTATATGGAGCAACCTCTTAGCTATATTGCTCAAAGGGAGAAAGAAAGGTTTGTCATCTAAGAAAGCCTTTGTATGGTTTAAAGCAATCTTTTCGAGCATGGTTTGACAAATTCACTGATATTATAACAAAGTTTAGTATAAAGAAGTGATCATGATCATTTTGTATTCTATTGACATTCTAAATCTATGTGTATTCTTCTTGTTGTTTATGTTGATGAGTTTGTAATTACTAATAGTGATCAGGTAGGAATTTCAAAATTAAGGAACTTTCTTCAATCTAAGCTTTAAACTAAGGACTTAGGATCATTTCAATATTTCTTAGGTGTTAAGCTTAATCAAAGTAAGAGGGGAATTTTTATTTCACAGAGGAAATATGTTTTTAACCTTTTAAGGAAATTAGTTTGCTTAATTCAAAACCACATGACACCCTTATGATCCTAAATATTAAGCTTGGATTAGAAGGGAAAAATTGCTAGAATATCCAAAATATTATGAAATGTTAGTGGACAAATTGAACTATCTTACTATCACAAAACATTACTTTTTCAATAAGTGTATTAAGTCAGTTCATGAATTTTGCAAGAACCTCTTATTGGGATGTAATCTCGCATCTTGAAAAAGTAAGAAATAAGTAATGGTGTTTTGATCTAGTACAAAATCTGAGTATTAAGCCATGACTTATGTTATTGTTGAACCTTGTGGCTTTCTTGTCTTCTTAATCAGCTTAGAATTACTTCCTCTAAAGTCATACAATTATAGTGTGATAATCGAGTAGCTACTCACATTGCAATGAATCTATTATTTCATGAACAAACTAAGCATGTAGAGGTTAATTGTCACTTCATTAGATAGAAACATTCGTAATGTATTATTGATCTTAAACATATAAGAACAAGGGAATAACTTGTTAATTTATTTACTAAGGCTCTTCTAAGAAAATGGATTGATGATATTTGTAATAAGTTGGACATGTTTGGTATTTATGCTCTAACTTGAAAGGAAGCATTAGTGAATTAAGTTTATTAGTTACTTAGAGACTAACCCTATTAATTTCTTGTATGTTAAGATGCATGGCCCTAGGCCTATCTCTTATAACCTTATCTTTTTATTATAAATAGACATTACCTTCTTTAATTGAAGATATGTCTCACAAATCTCTTCTCTCTCTTAATATATTACATACTCAAATAAACTCTTTTATCTACAAACCAACTCTCCTTGCTCTTTAAAATTCCTCCTCTAAAAAATATTTATAACATACATTTTTACTTAAATAAAACAAATTTATAACTAAAAAAATAAAACATAACAAACAAATCTACTTGCAATGAATCTCATTTTTTAAAAATAGCATATTTTGCACTTGTATTTGTAGTATGTTTGTCTGCATACTATATTTTATTATTACTTTAATTCACCATTTCAATACAAAGAAGAATTCAATTTTTATATCTCTTTTAAAATTATGCCCTTAATTTCTCAAAGTGAATGAGGGGATCCAAATCCAAACTTAAGAAACAAGAGTTTAGCATGAGCTTCTCAATTTTATTATTACCATAGAATAAAGTGAGTAGGCTGAGAAAGGAAAAAATGCAAATTATCCCTTTAACTTTAGGTTGATTGGATATTATCTCTTTAATTTTGGAAACTTGAAAACTTTTCTCTTAAATACAAAACTCGAAATTTACACACATTGTTCACTTAATTGTCCATTTTAACAAATTATATGCTTTTTTAATGAAATTTTTAGAAAATAATCAAAATATTATAGAATATTAACTTTTTTAATTTTTTTCCATATGTAATTTTTGTGTTATATAATTAATATAAATTAAATTATATATAAAGAATTTTAATTAAATATTTGTATACAAGATGTGAAATTATTATCCAAAAATAACAAAATAAATTAATATTTTATAATATATTGATTTTGATTTAAAAACATCATAAAAACACATAATTTGATAAAATAATTAATCAAGTGAAAGATGAGTGTCATTTTCAAGTTTTATAAAATGTAAGAGGGTGATTTACGGTAGTGAAATCCAATCAATTCAAAGTTAAAGGAGATACCAAATTTGGACTAACCTTAGATTCGTTAAAACCCTTTGACCAATGGTCGCGAAGCTACTGTCCAGCTTCAGGTACCAAGTAAGCGATGATACACTACAATACAAGGACGTATGAATATACACTTCTAGAAAACCGATTTTTTATCAAATAATGTCCCCTTTATTCTAATCCATTCTATTTAGTTATACTAGCTTCGAGGTCACGAGGCTGACCTTGGGAAGAATGTGTGCTCCCTTAGACCCAATATAGTGGGTCTCGGGTCCCCCTTTTGACCTCGATGGAATTCTTCCAATACATTTCTCATCTTGAAAGCTTCTTCAAAGTAATTGTCCTAAAATCCAAGGTACAAATTAGCATAATAAAATTCATGGACAGAACAACTCAATCCATTCCGAATTAAATTTCGCACCGAATGTACCTGATTCATGTCTATGGTTTGCAAGGCTTCTCCACGAGTGAATATAATGGCATGATTTTGGTTTTCAGACTTTGCTTGCCCAATAGTTGGAGGACCTGGAAGCTTGATACGATATACTTCCTGTAGCAAAGAACCATGATGTTTAGAAACAAGAAAATCGGCATCACCAATTGGTCATAAATAAACAATGTAATTTATTAAATGAGTTAATTTGCTCAAGATAGATGTTTAATTTTGGCCATTATTTGGCTCTTATTTCATTGGAAAATATTTTTCAAAAGAAAGTGTCATTTTCATGTATATTAGTAAAAGAAGTGATATACAATTTATATCTTATGTTTAAAAAATATAATATTTAAAATCATAGTAACGGAGGAAAATAATTTTCTTTTTAAAATAAAGAAAGTGATTTCTCTAAATTCTTTATATTTAAAATTAAATAAATAGAATACTTTTTTATTTTAATATTTTATAACTATATTTTATGGAAAGCATTTTCCATTGAAACAAATGGAGCTTAAATTAAGAAGGGATGATTCTAATGGGTAAAGAGAACATTTTTCTTGGTGGGATATATATATATATATATATATATATATATAGGAAAAAAATATCAAAAGAAAGAGAAAGATACAAAGAAAAAGGACAGTTGTGGAACTTGATTTGTGATGAATTGCTTAAGAGAAAACTGAATCTCAGCATGATTATTTATATTCATAATTATACAAATTAAATCCCTTGATTTTAAGGATTAAGAATCAATAAAAACTAAATTATCCTAATCTAAGATATGTACAGCTAACCATATTAGGATATACATGGAAAGGATTAAATAAGAAAACTAGGATAGTTTTAACACTCCTCCTCAAGCAGGAGCATATATGTTATATGCTTCGAGCTTGTCACAAATATATTGTATTCTTGGACCCCGAAATCACTTTGTAAGTATGTTTGCTAACTGATTATTAGAATTTACAAATGATGTAACAACTTCTCTAGATAGAACCTTTTCCTAAATGAAATGATAATTAATCTCTATATGTTTAGTTTGTTCATGAAAAACTGGATTAGAGGCGATATGTAAAGCTACCTGATTATCACAAATAAGACTCATAGGTTCTACTTTATAGAATTTTAACTTAGAAAAAAGTTATTTTAACCATATGAGCTCGCATGTAGTGAGGGCTATAGTTCAGTATTCTGCTTCTGCACTTAATCTAGCAATAACATTTTGCTTCTTGCTTTTCCAAATAATGAGATTCCTTCCAATGAGGATACAATAACTTGAAGTTGATCACCTATCACTTGGACAACCAGCCTAGTTTGCATCTGTGTATGCAACAATATCAGTATGACCTCTATTATCATATATCAACCCTTTTCCAAGAGAACCTTTAATGTACTTTAAGATCTAAACCACTGCATCCCAATAACTATCACAAGGAGAATTAAGAAATTAGCTCACAATACTTACAACAAATGATATGTCAAGTCTGGTTATAGTAAGATAATTTAACTTCCCTACTAATATCTAATATCTTCCTGGATCTGAATAGGGCTCCCCTTGATCTAGCATAAGTTTGATGTTAGGATCCATAGGATTATCGATTGGTTTGTAATCTAGCATTCTTGTCTCTTCCAAAATATCGAGAGCATACTTCCTTTAAGATATAGCAACACCTATTCTTAATTGGGCTAATTCAATTCTAAGAAAGTATTGCAATCATCCCAAGTCCTTGGTTTGAAATTGTTGAAACAAGTGTTGTTTGAGACGTTTGATGCCATCATGATCATCTCCTATAATGACAATATCGTCTACATAGACAACAAGGTAAATGCATTGATTAGAGGAAGAATGTTTGTAAAATATAGAATGATTTGTTTCATTGCGAATCATGCCAAAACTTTTAAGGACTCTACTAAATTTACCAAACCATACTCGAGGACTCTATTTAAGACCATACAAAGCCTTATGCAACTTGCAAACAAAGTCACATGACTCCTCTTGAGCAATAAACCCAGGAGATTGTTTCATATAAATTTCCTCTTCTAAGTCACCATGAAGGAATGCATTTTTAATATCTAACTGATGGAGAAGCTAACGACACATGGTTGCCATAGATAAAAATAGACAAACTGATATCGTTTTTGCAATAGGAGAGAAGGTATCACCATAATCAAGCCCAAATATCTGAGTGTAACCTTTGGCTACTAAGTGATTTTTTAACCGATCAATTTGACCACTTAGGCCCACTTTGATGGTAAACACCAATCGATAACCAATTATAGATTTCCCAAGAGGAGATGGAACAATGGTCCAAGTATGGTTTGATTCCAAAGCTGCCATTTCATTAATCATAACCTATTGTTATCCTGGATGAGAGAGTGCTTCCTAGATAGTTTTTGGAATAGAAACAGAGGAAATAGTAGATACAAAAACATAATGGGAAGGAGAAAGACGATAATAACTTAAGAAATTATAGATAGAATAAGGGTTACGAGTAGAATGTGTACCTTTGAAAAGAGCTATAGGTAATTCAACAGAAGATGCAGGTGGATCTAGAGAAGGCAGAGTAATTAGGGTAGAAGCTGAATTACCAATCTCATCAATGTTAACTTCCTTTGATGTTGTTGGACATGAACAACTTTAATAAGTGATAAAAGGACGAGGAGGAGAAGACACAGGAGGTGGAGTAGACTCTGAAGAATTAATAACAAGTGGAATGTGTGGTATAAGTAATACCTAAGAAATAGAATTTGGTGATACTGATGAAGTAAAATAGGGAGTATCCTAAAAAAAAATGACATCAATAGACATGTAAAACCAATGAGTAGAAGGAGAATAGCATCTATATCCTTTCTGTGTCTGAGAGTAACCTAGGAAAATGCATTTAATGGCACGACCAGACAATTTATCAAGACCTAGTGTAAGATTACGCACAAAACAGGTGGAACCAAAGACATATGAAGGAACTTTGAAGAGTTGGTCCCTAAAAAACTAAAGAGAATGAGGGACTTTATTATTCAAAGCAGAGGATGGCATTTGGTTTATCAAGAAATTAGTAGTGAGTACATCATCACCCCAAAATTTTAAAGGTACATTGGCATGCAATAAAAGAGTATGAACAATTTCAATGATATGACGATATTTTCTTTCAACAATACCATTTTATTAGGGTTTGTGTGGGCAAGTAGATTGATGTATGATGCCATGAGAAGTCATAAAATGATGAAATGAGGTAGAGAAGTATTCTTTTGCATTATCACTACGTAAAATGCAAATAAAATGTCCGAATTGGGTTTGAATTTCATTGTAAAAACTCTAGAAAATAGTAAATAACTTTGAATGTTCTTTCATTAGAAAAATCCAAGTACATCTTGAGAAGTCATTAATGAAAGTAACAAAATATCTATACCCTAAGATAGAACTAATTTAACTTAGACCCCAAACATCTAAATGGATAAGATCAAAAGGAGAATTCACATGAGAGTTAACCATGCTTGGAAAAGAAGCTCAAACATGCTTACCAAGTTGACATGACTCATATTCCAAAGATTACATGTGAGAAAGATGAGAGACCATTTTCTTCAATTTATTAAGACTTGGATGACTTAGACAATAATGAAGAAGATTTGGTGACTCTAGAGTGGCGCAAATAATAGAAAATAGAGGCTGGAGATAATATAAACCATGTGATTCAGATCCTATGCTAATTGTCTATCCTATACTTCGGTCCAATATAAAGAAAGGATTTGGAAGTAAACGTTATGGAACAATTAAGATTGCGAGTGAGTTGACTAACAGAGACCAAATTAAAAGGACAACTAAGTATAAAAAGCACAGAATTTAAAGATAATGAAGGAAGAAGTGTGGCTTGACTAGTACTAATGACTTTAGCTTTGGAACCATCAGCCAGAGTGATATGGTGTGGTGTTTTGGGCTGTGATAAGTTTGAGAAAAGAGAGGGATTACTAGTTATGTGATTAGAAGCACTATAATCTAAAATCCAAGATCCAACAGACAAGGATTGAGAGAAAAATATCGTGGAATCACTGGTATGAGCTATGAAAATTGCCTTGAGCTATAAATACTTCTTGTATTCAATATCTGACAAAATATTCTGATTGTCATTTTGAGTTTTCAGATGCTGAAGATTGAGAGTATGTCACATTGGCTGGTTTCTCAGGAAATCCATTTAAGGAGTAACATTTATCTTGAATGTGACCTCTACATTTACAATAAGACCATTATGGGTGATTATGAGAGCCATGACCTCCTTGTCCACCACCTTGACCATGACCTCGGCCTCCACATCCTGCTAGATTAAAGAGAAATGCTGAGGATTCTGAACTCGGTTAGGAACTAGAATTAGTCATGGTATTTAGAGAAGGAACACGAAGTAAACGATCAACAAGATTTTATTTTGTAGTGATAATAGAGCTTGTCAAAATTTGATTCCGGACAAATTCAAGATCCTTGTGCAAGTCATGAAGAACAAACACCATGCATATATTATCAATCTTACTCAGCACCTTTTGAAGATTGTCACATATTAGAATTAACTTAACCTCATCAATGGTGGACTGTGCTTTATTCAAATATGATGGGAGATTATGGTCTATCATCTGAAGGGTAGTTAAATTATGTACCACATCATAAAGTCGTTGGACATCATTTGAGTATACACTCAGAGCCTTCTTCCATATGTCATAGCATGTTTTATAAGTACGAAAGTGGACCAATAGTTTCAAATTAATGGACTAGCATAGGAGAGAAACTAGCTAGTAATCAGTCTTCTTCCATTGACCTTATTCAATAACATTAATGTCTTCAGCCTTTTTAATTAAATGATTTGAGAGACCTTGTCCCAAAAACTATATTTCTACAGTAGCTTTCCAATCCATATAATTTTTTCCATTGAGTTTCTTTGATGTTATGGATGGATTACCAAAGAAAACAAAGGACATGGGAGTCTTGTTTGCAAAGGCAGAACTAGTGGAGGATGCACTGGAGTTTTTTGCAGCAGAAGCCATAAAAATGAAGCAAGGTAGGATGAGGGAGATTAAGCAAGGTGAGCAACCTGGATTGTAGACCTTTGAGATAGATAGAGGAGGCACCAACAAGATGATTAGTGGTGACTACAAGCTGAATGACGATCGGGAAAGTGACGCGTGGTCTTCATTCGCTAACGAATTCCTCTACTATTGAATGTGCATGACGGCATGTGACTAGATAGAATTGACCAGCAATCAGTGGGACGATTGATCAGACGATGAGACTTCTAGGCAGAGATGGTTCTTTGTTTTGAGGATTTTCCTCTATTTCTAACTTTTATTAGGCCCACTGAACATGAGCTCTGATACTGAGTTGTGGAACTTGATTTGTCATGAATTGCTTGAGAGAAAACTAACTCTCAGCATGATTATTTATATTCATAATTATACAAACTAAATCCCTTAATTTTCAAGATTAAGAATCAATAATAACTAAATTATCGTAATCTAAGATATGTATAGCTAACCATATCAGGATGTACATAGAAAGAACTAAATAAGGAAAATAGGAAAATGGGATAATCTCAATAAGGATAATAAGTCCTCAAATAGAAGGAGAAAAGCTAGAAGGAGGGGGGAAAATGATCCTATCAAAGATTTAAGATTGGCTTTCAAGTATATCAAATGCTCCTTTTACCAGAGATTATATCACCATGCATAGAAGGAAAAGAAACTACATATAAATGATTTAGGCAGAAGTTTTATTACTTGGCAATGGATCAGGAAAGTTGTGATTCATTCCCCAATCAATTACATATCCATGTCAAAATGTTGATATTACCAGGGACTCCTTCAGTCAGCTTCATTTTCAAACTTGCAACGAATTACCACAAGAATATTCATTGAATTCCTTAGTAGACATTTTTCTATAAAGGTAAGTGACCGACAAAAAGTTTGTGGAGAACTAATTTGGATATATTCTTCCCAGAAATTATGCGTGAAGCAGAATTATTAAGTAAATATCGAGCAAGAACGTTAAGTCCATACCTCATCATACTTTTCCCCTCCCTTGACAAGAACAGAATAATACACTATCTGATGTTTTCCATTCACCACTTCTTCTGTTTCATCTATATAAGCAACACGAAGGGCTGGATACCTGCATGAGATCTTAGGTTTTCATTGTAGATGCCATAGATATTTTACAGCAAAAAAAGAACTGTGGACATATAACAATTCAGCAAATGGTTACTCTGACTCACTCTATCAACAGATTAAGGATATTATTGTAGCAGTGTCTATCTCGATAATTCTGGGATCTTTTCATAGAACTATAGACATGACAAGAAACAACATAGGTGAACTTCAAATCAGGTAGAGCACGTGTAAGTGCAACGAGATTCCTAGCATTTAACTGATCAAAGCTGGTAGCTGCAAAGGAAACAATATAGGGTTCAGTTCATTGGTGACTGAACAAATGGCTTCTACCATATCCGGGGACTTGCATTTCGAACACAGCAAATAAAATATAAAACCAACCGTTTTCTACTGCATAATCTAGGAAGCATTGCAGGTCCAGAGCTTGCCTATAGTACATCATTCCTCTCACTATAATGGAAAATAAAAAAAGAAATGGAAAAGCAACATTTAAATCAAAATTTATACACAAATCGAGCAAAGAAATTTGATATTGACTTCTAGACCTGTTCGATAGAGAGTCTGTCCTCTAAATGATGCCCACTGACGGTATAATTCACTAGCGTCAATTTCAGGATAATCACGTTTTATTTCCTCAATGCGTTCACAGAAATTGATCCATTCATCTACAGTCCAATTATATGAAGCAGTATACCCAGCGCTTAGTAGTTAAGGGTGGAAAAAATGCAAAAGGAAGCATATAATATCAAAAAGACCACTCACCAGGATATATATTCCTTAGGTAGAAAAAAACTGATATCCCATCCTCATTTTCTTTATGGAGATCCTCATCAGAATAAAGAACATCTTCTTTGTAGTATGGTGTCAGAACACTAGAGGCGAACTCAAATACTTTCAATATCATGGGAGGAAGAGTGAAAATAAACAATGATTTATATCTTTGGGACGCTAAAAGTATGTAAGTGCATGCAATCATTTGAATGATATGGAAAGACAAGCACAAGAGCCATCATAGTAAAAAACTAATTTGATAGGTACAATTCTGGTCCTTCTCTTGTAACTGGGTACAAACATAAGATCAAAATGGCCCTGTACAGATCTTTGAGAAAGAATAACACTTTGTACGTAGAGTACTTGTCTTCCTTCTATTTTGGTACTATAAACTATGTAGTCACTATTTTCCTTTTCCTTTCAATGTATTATTCATATCACAAAGACTAATCAGAAGGACAGCCTGCCCAGGACTTTTAGGAGCCTTTAACATATTCATAGTAAGTGCCTTGCTTGGTGTGTTCACGTATCAGAAATGTTTGGTGTTTCATGTATAACACTGCTAAAATGTAAGGCAAACCTTCCAAGCACATTAACTATGTTTTTGTTCTTTTACCATATGTCTGTGTCCAAAAGTTAAAATGATATCATAATTCGCTTCTTTCAATATAGTTTGTATCAGCATCTTCCTTCTAATTTGATATCATAATCCTTTCTTTTCAATAAATTAGTCTATTGCAGTGCCTAACCTGAATGACAGCATGTCACGGACTTGGGGAGCTTTTGGCATATCCATAAATAAGGAGTTTGCGAAGAAAGTAATACGCCGCCGGGCATCCAGATTTTGGGGCACATTTGTAGCAGACTCCTTGGCATTTAAAATCAAATAAAGCCTATGAACCTAAAAATAAAATAAAAAGGAAAGGCAACCAAGAAAAAAACATGAAAGAAGGATAATTGGTGCAATGCAATTGTGTTATATAAGCTGGGGTTGTCATGATAACCTTCTCCCTCCATGATTTATCATATGTAACAAAAAGGTCAATGTTCTCAAATCTTTTTTGATTGTTGTCACTATACTGAGGTGTTTCTACAAACCTGCAAAAATGCCAGACAAAATCCAACACAAATCACTAACCGGGCTCATTACAAATGATAAAACAAATGGATGCCTCATTATCAAGTTCTCAAACTTACAGATGACCATTAATCATAACGTTCCGTATGATAATATCTACTATGTCCTGCAGGGAACTGACTATCTGGGGTTTCAAATTGTCATAATTCTGCCAATGGAACAAAAAGTGCATCCCAAAAAATGTTGATCAGCAAGAAGGAAGCAGAGAACTATTGAGAAACAAACTCTTGAGCAGCAAATTACCTTGTTTTCATGAGAATATGAGAAACGAGAAACGAACAGATATGCAAATTCCTCCAACTTGTCAACGAGTGAAGGCAAACCACTCATCTCAAATTCATTTACAAACCTGCTCTGATGTATGCTGCTCTCCACTTTGTAAAATATAGTACTTGCTAACCTGTTTCATACATGGAAGATGGGATAGTCTCATGGATTAAAAGGACAAAGAAAAACAAGTGACCAGAATTTAAGGGATGAAATCAGTTAGTTGTTCTACTGACATAGAAATGGAAAAAAAAATGCATAAAATTTCAGAAAAGCAAAAGAGTGCAATTATAGGAATTTTTTTCTCCTTACATCTCATCCCCTTCATCTTGCAGTAAGCTAGATATGATATGCTTGATTGTTTCATAGCAGTCAACCACAGCTGAATACATGTACTCATCATTCTTGACCATTTTATATAATTCAGCATCATCTTTCCCCCCATAATTTTTAGCCATCTCTAGTGCTATAGAAATCTACATATAATATAAGGGAACACAATTAGGAATCAAAGTGCAAACCACTAGATTGCAGTCAAAACTTCAAGAAACTATCTAAACCGCAAATACTTTGCCAGCAAGGAAGAATGGAGGCCACTGGATGGAAGAAACATTATTTGAATTATAGGGGACCAAGAGAAAATCTCTATCCCTGGACAATAAAGGTTAAAAAAAATTAATTCAATGAGAAGCTCAAAATCCATGTATTTGCATGGTCAAGATGCACTGTTTTGAGGGCAGTAGTTTGAACCTATTACTGATGAGGTCTTCCTCTCTCATAGAATAAATAAACTTATTCCAAACCAGAGAGAAGTATGCAAAATTCCTCTGATCAAATGATTCTTCCTGTCATGTAAGAAAAGTTTGCTTCAGATATGATTTATGATAAGGAATAAAACTCCCAATAAATAGGTAATATTAGTGTATGTTCTTATGATTGCATCATGAAATAGAACTTAAAAAATGTGGGGCATAATATGTACTACCGAGTTCCCTGTTTCAGGTTCTTTCTTTGGTTGAGGAGAGAAACACCGATTTAGGGCTGATGGTACAGATTCAAATCTTGAGTGTAGCATCCGAAGTGTTCTTATCTAAAAAGTGCGAAATTTCACAAAGCGGATTGAGAGCATATATAATTTCTCTTGTAAGATGTCATTGCCTTGAATAGTGAAATACTATCCTTCCAAATTGATGAGAATAAGATTGCTACTAACCTCCCCCAAACGGTAAAACGCTCCAAGAACACCGCCAAACAGGGTGGAGAAAACAGTATACCAAATTTGAATATCCATAAAATAAACCTTCAACTCAATCAAACATAAAAGTAGGATGAATTAGAGAGAGAAAGACTTGAAATTATAATCTAAACCCTAAACCCTAAACCCTAAATTATAATCTAAACTCTATAATCTAAACTCACCAGGATGATTGGGGCCCATAGTGCAATGATGATACCAATTCTTTGAATTCCTGTGCCACATGGAGAGTAAGATGATTCTAGATGAATCCCCAATATATAACAAAACACATAAATTAAAGGATAAAATATACGTAACGCTCAAAGTAAAAAATTTATTAATATTTAAAAGGTATAATTAAACACTTAATATGTATAATTGGAGTGTTTAATTGCACCTTTTTAAATATAAAAAATGTTGAATATGAGATATAATATGGAAACGTGTATTTCACCCGAAATTGAGCGGAAGTAAAATGTTACCGCTTTCTGAAGATAATTCTTGCCCTTGGTGGTTATATATAGGCATTCCCATGATTAACTTTGTAGGACCAACAAGCGGTGATATCTATGAAAACTTAATTTAGTAGCTTACAGATAATAAAAATAGCATTAAGGACATGATTGAAATGTAATTCCAAAGTTCAATGGTGCAAATTTCGGGGAAATGTTTCCCTGAACCTTTTGTTTGCAGCCTCAATTCACTAGTGCAACAGCACAACTCTACGCTACGGCGATCCTATAAATTTTAATAAAAAATCTGATAGAAACATGAAAGAATTGGGAATATAATTTGTTGAAACGTACACATACATATGTATGTTTAATATTTGTAAATTACAAAAGACGTGTGATCAACTATCCTTCTCACAGAAAAAAGTGGTACACCCAATTCATCCAGTATCATAAAAAAACAGTAATGTTATATAGATTAAAAATAAAATCCGAAATTAACTTTTGAATATAAATCAATAACTATTAATAAATACATGATGATCAGATAAATTTGTAAAATTTAATTTAATAAATATAACAAAGTTAAAATCAAATTTTCAATTTCATTTTTTGTATATATAGAATATTTTTTAATAAAAAATATGCCTATGTGGCCAGACCCTTAATTGCACACATGCAAGCCTCTAACTACGTATAATAATCAGAGATATCAAAAGACAACAAAGCCAAAATATTGACTTTACCTCGACATAATAGCTGAATGCCAGCTTGCTAGTTAATAGCAAGATCCAAAATAAAGTATACCTGCAATATAGATATATATAATGAGAAATTAAGAAGGAACTCCTATTTGAAGTTATGCATACACATAATATATATATATATATATATATATATATATATATATATATATATATATATATATATATATATATATATTACAAGGCATATAGAGAGAAAGGTGTACATAAAATTTATTGCAACAAAAATGTATTGCTCAAGCAGTATGCAAAAATAAATGGATTAAAATTTAATTTATTATTAATGTAAAACTTTTTATATTATCAATAAATAAAAATAATATTTTATTAAAAATAATATTAATTAAAAAAATTTATTAATAATAAAAGAATTTTAATAATTTTTTTAATAATATGATAATATGTGAATAAATGATAGTATAAAATTAATTTATATTGATAATGAATAAAATTTAAACTGGTCAAAAATTTAATCATGATTGATGCAGCCAGTATCTTGCATTAAAAAATAGAAGGCATTTTTGACATTGCCTACAACCATGTGTTTGGTTGAAGTAAATTGGGCATGAAAATTCAAGGGTCTGTTTGTCAACTTCATATGCCAAATTTGGCCAGAAAAAGTAAGCAAGGACGTTATTTGAATAGTCAAATCTAAAATTAATTTTGCCTCAAAATTAAATTTGAGAAGTGAAAGACAATGGAAGTAAGAAATTTTTACTTCTCTTCACAATTAATTTTGACGAAAAAAAGGCAATTTTAATTTTGGGTTTCCAAACACAATTCATTCATTGCCCACTTTATTTCACTTGTACTTGTTTTTTCTTCTTACTTTACATTTTTAATCTTACTTTTTATATTATACTAATATTTAATACAATATTTTATATCTTTTTAGTCATTTCACACTCAAATGTAATTTTTGCCCTCCATGATTCCCAAATATGAAACTTATTCTTTCAAAATTAATTTTCTCAAAAGTATTTTTGGGACATATTATTCAAACAAGTCTTGTGACAGCTTGATATATTGTTATATGTTTAATATAATTAAAATGGGAATGATGCATATAATTAATTATGTCCTAAAAATAAAATTTCCCTTTTTCTAATGAGGAAAACTAGCAGTTGGTATGAGTTATGTAATGAAACCATTCCTTTTCCTAATGCCTTAAAACTCTCAAGGAACAACAAGCACAACATAGTATTAGAGCTTCTTTACCTTCCTCAATTTGATGAGATTTTGGTAATTCTCATCTTATCTATTGTACGTTCGAAAGCCTAGAGGGCTATCGTCTATGTGTATATTACTGTTAAGTAATAAAAACATGTTCTTGGCCTTTACTCTCAATAGTATAAGGTTTTAGAAAAGGGCTTTACACAATACAAAAGGCAAGTTCACACTTTAGCCTATGGAACTGGTGGTAAAGGTCATTCCTAACCACCAACAAGATTGAGTATAAAGAAAGAAGATGCAGTCATCACATTTCACTTACTTCAATAGTGACAACATGTTCACATTCATGGCCCTCCCAACATATGATTTTGGCTGTAGTAGAGTCAGTGTTGGACAAAGAACATTCAAAATTAGATATCAATCAGATAGGCAATAAACATAGAATGCATCCAGATTAGGGTATTTGTAAATAAAGTACCAAACAATAGACTTCACCTGAGCCCACCACATTAAAACCAGGATGATTCGTGCATTTGAGTTGCCCAACTTTATCCTCAATGAAGGAAGCAAAAAAAGTGTTGCAGAAACCATGTTTGGCAATAAATATATTAGAATAACATAGCTATAGATTGATCGGTTTCTCCAATATCTAGGCCAATCAATGAAGAATTTTATATGTCTCGATGGAGATTGAAGATAACCAAAGTAAGTGACAGGCAAGACTATAGCCCATGTAGTTGCCACCATGAACTTCAGGAGATACCACAATTGGGCAAATTTCATACTCTTCGAGGCATTCAAGTTAAGAATAATGTCCAAGGTAACTACAAAATGAGAAATATGAGTCACAAATTTTAATAAAGTTATAGTATTTGTCAATAAAAATATTATACACTTTTCTTTTTTCTTTTTAATAAAAAGTATTCACAATTTTTTTTGAATGATAAAACTCAATAAACTCTTTATATATGCAATCTATTCTATGAATATGAGGTCACATCTTATGATGTAAGATGGAAAAAGGCAACTCACAAATAGTGACAAGAACACACTCAGAAAACCAATAATTAAACTTAATTATTAGGAGATGAAGACTTCAAGGCAAATAATAAGTTAAAAAATAAAATGACACATTCATTTCTTATCCTTGTATTTGTGTTATGTATTTCTTAGTATTAGTGTTGAACTAAAGTGGTTCAGTTCATTGAAGACTAAAATAGCAAATTTTCTCTATGCAAATTTTGTGAAGATGAGGATGCTGAATTCATTCAATACCAAGGTGCAGCATAGTCAAAACTTCTCACATTTGATGAATTCTCTTATCTCAAATATAACCTCACGCACACATCTTTTATCCCTTATTTGTGAGGAAATGAGAATGTCTAAGACTCTTCTGTTTCTTTCTTCTCTCCCCATCAACTCAAGAACTATTAACTTATGGCCATCCTTTTCTTTATATACATTTTTTCAATCCTTTTTCCTTCTAATGTAATGGCATGGCTTTTTGTTTATTTCTTTCGTGGTTCTTGTATCATTTAATGGCAATTTACTATTCTACTTTTACTTAAAATATCCCTTTTGAAATCAATTCATGGACTGATCTTTTTTTTTCTTTTTGGGGCTAAAAGGTGCAATACTGCATATGGCGACCCTCTATGAAGCAAGGTCAGCTTGACTTGGATGAAAAAAACTCAATAGGAGAAAAATATAGTTAGCACAATATAATCAAATCAAATTAGATCGAACTCAAGACCATAAGTATAAAACACTCTTTAACAACCACTAAGAAAACTTACTCTAAAAAAAATGTAGAAGCCATTTTTTACAGTTACTAACATGTTACCTCTAGCCTTGTTAAAAGAATTAACATCATTAAAACCTAAATCCTAACCTTGAAATCCAAAACCCTGAACCCACGTCTTCCGAACTATAAACTTTAATCACCAAGTCATTAAACTCAAACATGAAATTCTAACATCCACTCCTAACCTTTAACCATAACCCTCCAAAATTGGAAATCTAACCTAAAAAACATGAAACCTTAAAACACCAACCACCAAACCCTAAACTTGAAACATAAAACTACTTACTCCAAAATCTAGAGCCCTAATCCTCAAATGCTAAAACCCTAACCCCCAACCTAAACCAATAACTCCTAAAATCTTATCCAAAACCTTAACCTAAAACCATAAATTTGAAACCTAAAATTCTAAAAATAAAACTCTCAAAACCTTAAATCTTAACCTGTGAACCTTAAAACCTTAACCATAACCCCAAAACTCCTAAATCACAACTCCAAATCCTAAATTCTAACATCTAAATGCAAAACATTAAACTCCAACTCCCTTAAACCCTAAAATCATACCTCTAAATCTCAAACAATAAACCCCTAACTCATAACCCTAAAATCCTAAATTTAAAAAACTAAAACCTTCAAATCACAACTTTTAAATTTGCAACTCTAAACCCCAAATGCCAACACCTTAACCATAACCCAAAAACTTAATTAAACTTCAAATACAAACTCTAAACCTTCTATCCTAAGCCTAAAACATCCAAAATCTAAAATCCATAACACCCAAAACCTTAAACTTTAAACCAAAGCATAATTCCAAAACTTTAAAACACAAAACCCTAACACTCAATACTATAACCCCAAAACCTCAAAAATCTAAATCCTAAACCTATAACCCCAAAACTTAATATTTATAACCCTAAAACTAACCCCAAACAAAGAACCTCTAGCCTATGATCCTTAAACCTAAAACATTGGAACCTTAAACCCTAACAATAAACCCAACCCCAATACCTTAGATCCTAACCCCTAAAATAGTAACACAAAAATTTAACCCTTAAACCCCAAACCCAAATTCTAAACCTTCAATTCATAAACATTGAATCCTTGACCCCAAACCCATAATACTTGCTTTCTATATGTTAAATTTCTTATATTAAAAAGTGATAATTCCATGTAAAGTTTAGATGTATAAAAGTTATGTACCTTGTAGAAAATTAAGAAATGCATCTGTGATGAAAATTCCCATAACACTTTTGAAGACATCCTTATTGTAAAGCATAGAGAAAGGCCCCAAGGAACTCCATGAAATAGTGATTATAGCCTGAAAATCAGTATTTCATAAGCAATACAAAATTTATTTTGAAATTTCAAAAACCATAAAATTCCCTAACGTAAAAAGTTACCTGTAATGCTAATATTAAAAATATCCACATTCGATCAAAACTTCTATACAAATGCCAAAATGTACGAACTTCCACAAAATTCATTTTAGCCTTTTTCCCAGGTTTAGAGACATGATTAGGTGTCTGAAAAAAATTTAAGAAAAAAATAAGGAGGCATTAATTCCTTTTTAGTGAGATATAATTAGGATTCAATGAAAAAGCAAAAATAGATAGAAGCCATTAATATTTTTACACCTAATGTATGAAGGCACTATTTGGTTCAATAGGAGAAAGAAATAAAAAAAAGAGAAATATAGGAAAAGAAAATGAATCTTATTTATCAAGTATTCTTTTCTATTATCTTTCAATATCAAGAGAATTATATAAGATTCTTTATGGAGTGATTCTTATGGTGATAGAACCATATCATTTAGTTAATTGGGGGGAAATGTTGCAAGCTTAAAGAAAAAGTTAGTTTAAGTCTTCAAAACTTAGTCTCCAAAAACATTGCCTAGGTGGGAAAATGGTTATGAAGTTTTCCCTTAGAACTTGACTTTTTATAACATTAAGTGATAAAAGGTAAGTATGGTTTGCACCTTAATGGTCAAAACTTCATTTCATAGGTTTATTTTTATTTCTTTCCTCTAATATGTTGTAATGTAAAGTATGCTTTTTGCTTCCTGTTATAGGACCCGTGGTTGGGAGGGATTTCATTATTGAATTGTTTTCCACATCATTATCATTTGGTTACCTTTCATGATTATTTAACAAGAAGTTTCTAATATCTGTTGGAGTTTTCACTTCAAGGTATTTAAACAATACTAAAGCTTTTGAATTGATTGAATTGATAATTTTGCTAGATTTATTCAACTTTTCTCCTTTTTTAAACATATGTATATGGTCTTTAATTTTATAGAGTTCTTATAGGTGCAATCTTTTTTTACTTAAATACAATTTTAGTTTCTCTAAAATACAAATTGTGCAATTTTTGTCTCCTTAAGCACTTACTGCATTATTCCTCTAACAAATCACATTTTTAAGGACTTAGAAGATAAAAAATTTGTTGAACAATAATATAAACATCTATATTTGTTATGTTTACATTTTCATAGGTAGTCTAAAATAATTAGGCTAAGCCCATTACTACTTGTATATATGTAGTTTACTTGTATATGTATAGTTGTATCTTTAATTAATTTCATACAGGAAAATATTTTCCTATATATTCTCTTTACTTTTACATGGTATCAAAAGCTAGACTGTAGAAACACTATAGTTTTTCAAATTTTTTCTATTGATGTCATTGTGTTACCTCTAACACTGTTGTCATTTTTAGTTGCCTTGCTTCTTGGCCTTCAGTCATTACATCACTATCATTGCTTGAAATCATTTTGTGAGGCTACCATTGAAGCCTTGTCATTAATAAGCCTGTCACATGCTTATGTTCACCACTATCAAGTTTTGCATTTACAAAAGCTTGTGCACCTTTGATCTCCCTATCTATGGTGCATCTCACTTCACTTCTGGCACTATTATGCTTGATAACTCATCATTAACTTATTGTCGAAGATCCATCCTTATTTGGCCAGACATGTTCCTCCTAAGTCAATACCCAATTATGTATCCCTGGCCCAAAATCATTATCTCTACTATGTATGGGTTTATATTACTAGCATTACATGATTAGATAGCTTTGATTACCAGACCTAGTTATCCACTACCACACATCATCGCATGTGCCATTACGTCACTATTACTCTTAGGTTCCTTTCTTTTGTTTTTTTTATTAATCTTTTTTAATCATTTTCCACTAGTTTCTAGGTTGGTTCTCATCCTTTTGATATTCTTTGTAATATTTTTGCTTTAATCTTATCTAGTGTAGATTTTTCTTCAAACTTTATTTTTTTTCCTAGAACTTTTACTCCATCTCTAACCATTGCTAAAAAAGAAACTATTAGGCTCTTCTAATTATGTTTCTTGGTTAAAGGCTATTAAGAAATGGTGTTAAGTTAAGGTTTGAAAGATCATTTGACCATTAAATTTGCTAATATGAAGACTAATAAGGCTATTTGGGATAAAGTTAATGCACTATAATGTACCCTTTTATGGTAATCCATTGATCCTTTTTTTTATCCTATTCATATTGTTTTTAACACTTTTTATGATTTGTTGACACAAGCAAAAACTCTATACTAATAACATTTGGCATCTTTATTTGATTATTGATAAGCTAATAACTCTAACATAGTAAGTTAGGAAAGGTATATGGTTCAAGGCCTTGTTAGGTAAATGTTTTCTATCAAGGCTAAGTATAATATACTACTAATTATTAGTAAAAAAAAAAGAACTATTAAGGATCTCAACTAACAAGGAAAATTTTTTATGGTTTGCACTCTTATTGCTTTGGGTCTACCTATGTTTCTATTTAGGATAAGATTCTTTCCAGTCCCATTATTCCTAGATAGTTTGATGTTTTCTTTTATCTCCTTCATGCTACTTTTATGATTACAATACTAGTACTAGGCCTCTATGCTATTGAAAATTTTGCCCTAGTTTCATAAATTTAGCATAGTCTTAAAGCATAGGGAGTTAATTATGGAAGAAATTGATGGAATCATCCTAAATGTACTTTTTGTTAAAAAGAAGGCCACACTAAAGAGGAATGTTTTAAACTACATGGCCAATCTTTTTATGCTAATATTATTGATGTTGGTGATTCTTAGTTTGAACAATTTGAGAGATAGCCCCAATATTCTATTACATTCATTGATTCTAACTATGATGATTATCTTAGGCATCAGGCATTTAATAGTTATCCTCTTCAATTGCTTATGTTGCCTACATTGGTAATTTTGTTATCTATATTACTTAGTCTGCTTTTCTAAGATCATGGGTTCTTGAGGTGCCTCTAACCTTATATATGACAACCTTTTTAATTTTCTTACTTTCATGCATTTACTCATATATTCATTTACGTTCTGTAACTTTGACTAATGGATCCAAAAATGTTATGATAGTTATAGGCCATGCTAAACCTTTACCTTCAATGCCTTTAGACTCCTTATTATTCTTATATTCTTATATTTGTTAGTAAACTTACTTGAAATTTAAATTATTCTATCATTTTTAATATAATTTCATTCTTATCTAGGATCAAGGTATGATCCAAATGATTAGTGCAAAACATGAGTTAACAAGTTTTTATCATCTTAGCCTTCTTATCTTCCATGTGGCTTACATTGTTATTAAGTCTCCTATTCTCCTTCATAATTTTTTGGGTCGACCTAATTTATCAAAGGTTCAAAAAATGGTTTCCGATGTCTCTACTTTGTCTTTTTTCATTATGAGTTATGTTAATTTAGTAAACATTCTCAGACTTCATTTTTTTAAGAAGGTTAATAATTAGGCCGTGTCCCTATTTGTTTTAAGTCATCTTAATATTTAGGGTCCTAGTCATGTTGCATTTGTGCTAGGTTTTTACCACTTTGTAACTTTTATTGATGATTATTCATGTTGCATTTGATTATGTTTAATGAAAATTTATTTTTAATTATTTTCTATTTTTGAATCTTTTTGTGTTGAAATCAAAACCTAATTTAATATGTCTATTCAAACTTTGCATGGTGATAATGTTCCAAAATATTTCTCTATATATTTTTATAATTTTTTTATCTTTATAAGAAAATTTACATCATTCATCATGTGCTTATATTCCTCGACAAAATAAGGTTGCTAAACATAAAAATAAATATTTAATTGAAATTACTTGTACACTTTTTTTATATAAAAATATTCCCTTTCATTTCTAGATTGATGTTGTTCTTATTACTTTTTATCTTATTAAAAGAATGCCTTTTTCCACTCCTTAGCATAAGGTTCCTTATTATAATTTATTTCTTGACCAGCCTTATATGATCTCTCCCCTTATGTTTTTTTGTTATATATGCTTTGTTTATAATATGATTCTTGATTAAGATAAATTTTTTGCTAAATATATCAAGTGCATCTTTTTTGGATATAAAAGGTCATGGTGTTATTCTTTGGACACTAATTGGTATTATTTGTTTGATAATGTTATATTCTTTGAATCTTGTCCTTTCTACTATACATTTCCTAAAGTTTGTCTATATCCGAAGTATTACCATTACTCATTATCCTATTGTTTTTGCTCTAGTTGTATCTGAGTCTATCTTATCATCCATGCATTTACAAGTATATCATAGACTTTCTTCATTATAGATTTTGACTGCTTCTACCATTATTCCAAATACTCCCATTGCTCTAGAGGCTCTTTTGAGTCACCCCTATTCCACCATCTCCACCTGCCTTAAGTTTATCCCTAGATAATCAATTTTCCATTACCATTAAAAAAGGTACACATTATACTTACAACCCTCATCCTATTTATAACTTTCTCAATTATCATCATTTGTCTTCATCATATTATGCCTTTCTTTCATCATTATCCTTTATTTTTGTTCTTGAAATCACTAATAAGGCACTTTCACATTCAAGATGGCAATAAGCTATTCTTAATGAGATAACTGCTTTGCATATTAATTGTACTTAAGATTTAGTTCCATTGCCTCTATGTTAATCTCTTGTTAGTTATGGTTGGATTTATATTGTTAAAGTTATCCATGATGGATAGGTTAATTAGCGTGAGACCTGTTTGGTTGCTAAAGGATACATATACATTTATGAATAGGATTATAATGACATTTTTTCTGCTATGAGTAAGATGTCATCTACCTATGTCTTTTTATCTATGATTACTATGCATAGTTAGGCGCATCAATTAGACATTAAAAATACCTTTCTTCATGGTAAGCTTTAAGAGGAAATCTATATGGAGGAATCATTTATCTTTTTTGCTCAAAAGGACTCTAGTATATTTACAAACTTCATCATCCATTTTATAGTTTGAAGTAATCTCTATATGCTTGGTTCAGACATTTTAACAATGTTATATAGAAGTTTGGCATGGTTCAATGTGAATTTGATCACTCTATCTTCTACAAACATACATCCTGATGGCAGTCCATTTACCTAGTTATTTATATTGATGATATTGCTATTACTAGGAGTGATCAAGATGGATTTAATCAATTAAAGATATATTTGTTTGATCATTTTTAGACTAAACATTTAGGGCTTCTAAAATACTTATTTAGTATTAAAGTTGTATAGTCCAAGTCTAATATTATCATTTCTAAGATAAATACACCTTAGACATCTTAAAGGAAACTATATGTTAGATTTCTCATCAATAGAATCTTATATGGATCCTAATATAGAACTTCTTCCAAGATAAGGGGAGCTTTTAACTAATCTTATAAGATACTGAAGATTAGTTACTAAACTAAATTATCTATCTATTATTTGGCCATGCATTTCTTTTGCTATTAGTGTCGTTAACCAATTCCTTTAGTCCCTATGTAATAAGCCTTAGGATGCAATTGTCCAAATCCTAAGTTATATTAAAAAATCATGTTGTTAAGGATTATTGTATGGAAACAAGGGATAGTTGATCGTAGATTTTGATGCTAACTAGGGAGTTCTTCATTTGACAAAAAGGTATTATATCTTTGTTGGTGGTAATGTTCTATCTTGAAAGAATAAAAAGCAAGAAGTCATAGTCAAATCAACTATCAAAATTGAGTATTATGCTATGGCTTTGACAACATTTGAGCTTATATGGATAAAACAATTTATTTAAGAAATGAAGTTTGTTGAGTTGTATTAGATTAAGTTATTGTGTGATAATCAAGTTGCACTTTATATTGCATCTAATCCAGTTTTTCATGAGGAATAAACACATTGAAATTAATTATCATTTTATTCCAAAGGTGTTATTGGCTTTCATCGTCACTAAATCCTATAGAGGTCCTTGCATTGAGTTCATTTATAACAAGCTTGGTGCATATAATTTACATGTTCTAACTTGAAAAAGAGTATTGGACAATAATGTAAATATCTATATTTGTTGTATCTAGGTTTTCTTTAATATTTTAGAATAGCTAGCTTATGGCCCATTACTACTTGAATATATAATTTTATCTTTAATTAGTTTAGTACAAGAAAATATTCTCCTCTATATGTTTTCTTTTTTTTCATAAAACTCCTAAAAAATTCAAGCTTTTATATAAAATCCTTTAATTTTATTTAATTTTATTTAATATCCAAACAAATTTTCTTTTATACTTATAGAGAAGGTATTACAGGTTAATATGGATGAAGCATTGAGTAGGAATAGTCTTGTAAGATCAAAAAGTAGATGAAAATCAAATAGACAAGCCAAAATTGAATTGATTATATATTTAAAGGGACTAAAATATGTTACTTTAAATTAAAGGGGCCAAATTTGTACATTTTATATTTTAGTAAACCAAAATTGCATTTAAACCTTTTTTTTTCCTAAGTTTTGGTCAAAAGGCCTTCTAGCAAATTTTTAACTTTTCTAAGTCTTTTTCTTTTTTGGAAGATTAATTAAAGCCCCTTTTAAGATTAAAGTCCTTATTTTGGTTACTATTCTAGATAGGATCGATATTAATAATATGATTTAGGTATGCAAGCCTCATAAAGCATTATTTTCAAATATATGTGTAATGTGTTATCAAAACTCAAACACCAACAACCATTTGTTTTTGCATTGTGATAAGGCTTGGGAGCTTTGGACTAAATTATTTTCGTTATTTGATATTGCCAGGGTGTGCCCTGTCAATTTAAGTTTTTCTTCCCTAATGAAAAATTAATAAAAGAAGGAGAAAGATAGGAAAGAAAGAGGACAACAAATTCCTAAGCAGGTAGAGAAAGGCTAAGAGAAGGCAATATCTATTAATTTCAAGAATTTTGAGCAAAATAAGGGGAAAAAAGCCTTTGGTATTGTGTTCATTTTGTAGTTATCCACTACATTCAATTGAAAAGAAATGTTGCTTAAAAATTAGACTTAGTCCAATGTTCTCCTATGGGATATGATTTTGTTAATTGTTTTCATTTTTTTGAAAGGTAATGATTCCTTTAGAAGGTTGAGCTTGTTTGATAGCAATTTTGTATTAATATTTTACGATTATTTTCCCTCCCCTATTGTATTCTTTCTACTTTCTATTAAATTTTAATTTTTCATAAATATATATTATTAGATAGGGGATCAATTAATACCAGTGTAAGTTTAAAAGATTTATGCCAAATCTCTACCATTGATTTTAACTCATCTAGTGGTTATAAAAAAAGTAATTTAAAAGTGAAAAGTCATTTTAATGATGAGAGTGAATAAGTGAAATAAGAACTAATTATTTTCCCTCTCTTCCAATAAATATTTTCTTTTTATTTTTAGTCTTTACCATAACAGTTCTATTTTAATTTTAATTTTTAATTATTTTCTTTCTCTTATTTAAACTCATTTTTAGTTTTTTTAACTATACATAAGAATAAAATACACAAAAAATATAAATATTTACTGAGATGAAAAACAATTCACTGTTACTTTAAGTTCTATGTAAATACATGCTTCCAAAAATATAAAGTAGCAAAAGATAATAATGTAAACAATCAGTAAACATTAGCAAAACAATCTAAGGAAAAAAAAATTAGCAAAGTAACGCATTGACGTGATAGTCCAAACTAAAAAGCGTAAAAATATTCAAACTTTAAGCACGTTTTCATTAAAATCTTTAAAAATTGTATTCTATACATTTTATTTTTATGTTCAGTTAAAAAAATAAAAATACGAAATTTTGTAAGAAAGAAAAAGCAATTAGAAAAAAAATCAAAATAGTACTTTTATGCTAAAGATTAAAAATAAAAAGAAAAAAAATTATTGAAATCAATTGATGTCCTCCCATATCGTTGTACCTACATTAGGTAAGATTTAACCCAACTCCACTGTTTATAAAGAAATATTAAGCAAAAGGTAATATCACAATCTAACAAAATAACCTTATGACTTGTCTCTTGTATACTCTATCTCCTAACACTCCCATCCAAGCTGAAGCTTACAAAACTTGAAATTGTTGTATAAACTTCTAAAATTAAAATTAAAACATAATAAAACATAACTAAAAAGAAACTGATAATTCATAATAAGCTTGCAAGACAACGCAATCACACAAAAAGTTGCATAAATCTTCACATATACGATTTTTATGACCATATTTGTGACAATAGCATTTGACAGTGGGAAATCACGCATTTAAATGGAAGGAAGAGAAAGAGAGAGACCTCATTTGCTGAATATTTCTCATCTAAATGCCTGAAAAATCCTTCCTTACAGTCCATTGGCCATCCTAGCCTAAAACATCTGTCAAACCTAGAAAAAGGAACGCATATTTAGCTTCTTGTTATGCTAATGAATACAAAAATATTTTTAACAACCATTTTCGGCCCTCGAATGGGTTAAAATGTATTAGTTTGACAGAGACATGTTTACCAGAAGTATTCATTCAAATCATCGTAATTTCTCCAGTTGGAATGGCTAGCCTTGCCTCTTTGGTTTCTCTTAGCTTCCTATCTCACCAAATATAGAAAGAGGTTGAGACACATATATTTATAAAATGTCACAAAATTGGTTAGTTTATTGCAATTATCATACTCACATCGCATAAAACATTATAAAGAGGAGTTACTACTTCCGTCAGAAAGTCTTCTTCCTCACGTGCTTCTATTTGGTATCTGTCCCCGCTCAGAGGATTGACATTGCCAAATAAAAGACTATGGACATCATAGCACATCTTTGGAAAAGAAAATTATGAAGGGTTAGTGCTAGTCCTGAAGTTCCATATGCGATGAGAAGAAAATTGCAAGGCCTTTTTTTTTTTTTTCAATAATTTGCATGCGGTGAGTAAACCAATCGAAGAGACCAAAGATAATGAAACGAAGACAGTGAATGATGGAGTCAATAAAATTAATAAATATGATAGAGGTTGTGGCAATGACAACATAAAAGAACGGACACAATAAAGCATTTTTTAACATACTTAAATATAATTTCACTAGTACAATTAGGGCATGTGTTTAAGGTTCTAAATCACCATATAAGAATGAAGGCTAAGTCGCTAGTATTGCCTACCAGACAATGGGAGAAAGCTTACATTATGGAAAATGTAGCAAAGACATTCAGGCATGAAACGGATATTTGAAGCTTCACCCCATATAAGAAGATACAGTGCAATGCAAATAAGCTCTAACTGTTGTTTGTCATAACCCTCTGGAAACCTGGACACAAAACCATTGTTAATCAAAGTGGTCTTGTTATTAAGCAAACATTATGAATTTTAATTCAAAAAGCACCTCCAGGGCTTCAAGTTATTATTTTACAGCAATAAATTCACTTACTTAATATTGGATTTACAATGCACATAATTACACCATGAATTATAATTCTTGAAAGTTTTGGTCATCAACTGCTGCACTGTATGTTCATGGAGCTGCAACAAGTTTTTTATGAGTCTTGAATATGTTCATGCTGAAGTGATGTGCGTTAAAAATGAAGGAAACTACTAAAAACAGAAGCTGATTGCCGGAATAATAGTTCACCTCATGATCAGAATTAGCACAATCCTTATTCCTCATATCAATATTGGCGAGTAACAGTATAAGATGCTCCCTTTGATTAGCCACATTTCCTTTCTTCATACCCCAAATGAGACAAGAGGATAAGATGTTAGATATCATCAGGAATCTAAAAGAGGGAAAAAATGTTACAGAACTGTGTCCCCTGTTGACACAATAAAATGTCTAAACAATGATACAAATATTGATTCATATTAAGGTCTCAAGCATACAAAAAATAGAAATGGAAATAAAAATAAGATTCTGATTATGGATTATTGGATACAATTGGTGTTTGTGCCCAACACATCCATCTCATGGATATTTGTCCCATTGGTTAGGATAATTTTGGGGTGGGTGGATTTTTTGTTAGTTAGGTCTCATTAGTTTTTTTTTTCCTTTGGTGAATAAGACCCATTAGGTTTTATTTTGATGTTAATATATAATCTATTGCTTTATGGGAAATTGCAAGGCTTGATGTTTTATGGTATTTGTTAAGAGAGAATAATTCTTAAAGTTATACTTCAACTAGAAGTAAGCACATCTATTTATAGTAAAGATATAGAGTTATAAGAGATAGGTCCATGGCCCATGTATCTTAATACACAAGAAACTAATAAACTTAACCCTTAAGTAATTAATACACTCAATTCTCTTATACTTCCCCTCAAGTTGGATCATTCATATCAAGCATACCCAACTTATTATAAATAACATTAACTTGTTTTCCTAGAAAGGCCTTAGTAAATAATTCAGGAAATTATTCCCCAATTTTAACATGTCTAAGACCAATAATCCTTTTCTAAAGTTGTTCTCTAATAAAATGATAATCAATTTTTACATATTTTATTTGTTCATAAAAAACTAGATTTGTAGCAATATGAATAGTAGTCTGATTATTACACCACAGCTGCATATTTTTAAAAGTCTCAACTCCAAGTTAATAAAGAAGGTAAGAAATACACATAAATTCAAATGTAGCATGAGCCATGACTTGATACTTGGACTCTGTGCTTGAACACAACACCATTATTTGTTTCTTACTTTTTTAAGATATAAGATTTCTATTAACAAATACACAATACCTATAGGTAGATCTTCTATTTATAAGATAACCTGCCCTATCTGCATCAAAGAAACCTTTGATTTTGTAATGACCATTTTTTTTATACAAGACCTCATGTTTAGAAGCTTTTTTATGATATTTTAGGATATGCATAAATGCATCCCAATATGATGTTCTTGAACAATTCACAAAATGACTTACCACACTTACTGAAAAGGTAATATTTGGTCTTTGTTATGGTAATGTTGTTTAATTTTCCCACTAGTTATCTATATTGCTTTGGATCATCTAGCAACTCCTCATATTCTAAGTCATACTTAACATTTGAAATCATAGGAGTATCACAAAGTCTAGATTTAAGCATTCCTATTTCACTTAAGAGATCAAAAACATATTTCATCAAATACAAGAAAATTTCTTCCTTCCTTAAACAATTTAAGTCCCTAAGAAATATCGTAAGGTTTCAAGGTCTTTGGTCTAAAACTTGGTTTGAAAAAAATCTTTTAACTTTGTAATAATCAGTTTATCACTATCTGTGATCACAATATCATCCACGTACACAGTCGAATGCAATCAGGATCTCATTATTTGTAAAATATCAAGTGGTCATGGTCACTTTTCTTCATCCAAAATTCTATCATTACCACACTAAATCTCTCAAACTAAGCCTAAGGAGATTGCTTTAGGCTATATAAAGATTTCTTTAATTGATAAATCTTATTACACTCCCTCTGAGCAACAAATCTAGGTAGTTGCTCTATATATCTCTTCAAGTAAATTACTATATAAAAAAGCATTTTTAACATCAAGTTGATAGAGCGGTTAGCTATGAGAGGCTGTAAAGGAGATAATTAATTAAATAGAGGTAATTTTGGCAACGAGAAAGAAAATTTTTAAATAATTGATACCATAAGTTTACCCATTCCCTTTTGCTACTAAATAGGCTTTTAGACAAGCAACAATACCATCAAGAATTACTTTCATAATATACACCCATTTGCACTCAATAGCTTGTTTTCTTCTGATAATGAGATAATATCTCATGTCTAATTTGTAGTAAGAGAATACTTTCTTCCTTTATAGTAGCATGCCACTTAGAGTGTGAGAATGCCTTTACATTAGACCAAAGAATAATAATGGAATCAAGGCATACAAAAAATGATTGAGAGGACATAGGAAAGAAAGTGTAAGATACATACTTAGAACTAGAGTAAGGGTAATTAGTGTTACCTCACTAAGTGCAACTATATGTATGTTTCTAATGGGCAATAGGGATGTTAAAATCAAATGGTAAAGGAGAAGTATCTAATAAAGAAGAAACTAGTAGAGAAAACGAAATTGGTGGTGCATTAATGATTGGTGTAGCTTCAAGTTTATTAGCATTGCTAGGAAAGGGAGATACTACTGTTAATACTTAGTTCCTGTGAGAATAAATATTTTTAATAGAGGGATGAACCTAATTATTTTCTAGAGGGACATAAGCTTCTTGAGGAATAGAATGCACAAGGAAATATTCATCAAAAAGAATTAAACTTAGGTATAAAGGAAAAAGAATTAGCAAAATTAAAAAAAGAAATGAACTCAAAGAATGTAACATTAGACAAGACAATATAATAATGTAAGTTGGGAGAGTAACATTAATACTTTTTTTATGTACAAGAATAACTAAGAAAAACACACATTAAAGATCATGGATCAAGTTTGGATACCTAAGGATAATGATCTTGAACAAAATAAGTATATTAAAAAATACATAGAGAGAAAGGAAACAAACACTAAGAAGAAAATTAAATGAAGAAAGGTATTTGATCATTAAGAATTGAAGAAAACATTTGATTAATAAAAAAAAAGCTTTGGAAACTACATCTGCCTTAAAAATCTTGGACTTTCATTTGAAACAATAAAGCATATAAGACTTCTATTAAGTGACAATTTTTTCATTTAATAACCTCATTTTGCAGTGGAGCAATTGCATAAGAAGATTAATTAATTATTTTATGTTGAGACAAATAAGATGTAAATAGAGCAGAAAAATATTCTTTAGCATTATTACTACAAAAACAATAAATAAATGTGTTAAATTGATTTAGAATTTTAGCATGAAAAGTATGAAAGATCTTAAATAGCTCTAAATGATTCTTCATTAAATAAAAGCCAATAACCCTTGAATAATCATCTATAAAAGTAATAAAATAATAGAAACTAAACTTACATATTACTGGGCAAGGGACCCAAACATCTAAATGTACTAGCTTAAGTATGAATGCAATATGTTTATTGACTTTAGAAGCATAAGATTGATGATGTTATTTAATAAATGACATAACTCATAACCTAAACTAGACAAAGAATTTAAACTAGGAAATAATTTTTGTAAAGCTAACAAGGATGGATAACCTAAGCCACAATGAAGCTAGTGTGAAATGATAGTAGTAGCAACAACTAGTTAAGGAACTTTCTCTTCAAGAATATACAAACCATCGAATCCATACCCCTATTGAAAATTTTCTTCATCAAAAGATTTTGAAAAACATAACACTAATGAAAAAGAAGACACTATAGTTATAGATACATGTGATTTGACTGATTGAAAGTAAATTATTTCTCAAAATTTCCATAAAAATAATGGAAATAAGAGATTTCCAACATGCTCTTTCAAGTTATGGAATAAATACCTAGTTTGCAAACTATTTGAAATCTTAGATTTGAAACCACTTTAATTAATATATCTGCTAGTTGATTGCATGATTGCAAGTATTAATGAGACCACTATCAAGCTTTTCTTTAACAAAATGTCTATCAACTTCAATGTGTTTAGTTTGATCATGTTGCATTAAATTATGTGCTATGTTTATAACAAATTTATTGTCAAAGTGTAGATTTATAGCTCCTTCCTATTTGATCTTAAGGTCTTCTAGAATGATCTTTAACCAAAGTAATTCACGTACCTTATAAGTTATAGCTTTAAACTTAGTTTCAACACTTAGTCTTGCTATAATCAAATTTCCTCTCAAGAAAATGTAATAACCAGTAGGTGACTTATGGTCAATTAATGGCCCAACATAGTTAGCATCTATGCAAGCCTCTAGTTTAAATGCATTGCCTCTTTTAAACAAGATTCCCTATTTCAATGCACCCTTTAAGCAATGGACAATTCTTTGTACAACCTATAAGTGTCATCCCTTTGGGTTATGCATATATTCATTAATAATGCTAATTGCATATGCAATGTCAAGCCATGTATGGGATAGGTAAGTAAGTTTACTAACCATCCTTTGTTATTTTTCTTTTTCTACAGGATTATTATTTTCCTTTTCTCCAAGTTTATGGTTTACTTCCATTGAAGTACTTGCATGTTTACACCTTAGGTTCCTAGTTTCTAAGAGAAGATCTAAGATATACTTTTTTAATATAAATATATCTTTTTTGGAGTATGCTATCTCAATTCCTAGGAAATATCTTAATTTTCTCAAATTCTCTAGCTAGATGATTTTTAAGGCTCTCTATGTCTTTTGTATCGCCTCTAATAATGATAATGTCATCAACATAAAACAAAAGAACTAGTTTCTCTTTTAGCCTTTGAATGCTTGATGAACAAGATGTGTTTTCCTTAACTTTTTTTTATATCCTATAATAAGCATTGCTTGGTAAATTTTCCAAACCATGTTTAAACCATTAAAAGCCTTTTTTAATTGGTAGACTTTGTCATAATTGAATAAATTGCTTAACCCAATAGAAGATTTCATAAATATCTCCTTTTTCAAGTTATCATGTGAAACGGCATTTTTAATATCATATTGATGCAAACACCAATTAAAAATTGCTATTAAAGACAAAAGAATCCTAACAGTATTTATTTTTACCACAAGAGCAAAAGTTTTATGGTAACTCACCCCATAGGTTTGGGTATATCTATTAGCTACTAACCTAGCCTTATATATTTTTAAGGTTCCATTAACTTTTTATTTCAAAGTAAACATCCGTTTACATCTTTTAGAATGTTTTCTTTTAGATAAATTGATAATTTCCTATGTATTATTCTTTTCTAAAGCCTTTATTTCCTTTTCCATAGCATATTTCTAGTTTTTAGGAATACTTATAGAATTTAAAGAAGTGAGAAAGACCTTATGTTATGAAGAAATTTTGTCAAAACTTTCATAATGCAAGATATAGTGTTATGTGCATTGTCTCTTTCCTTTCCTAAAGGCAACAAGAACCTTTTAATTTGAAGAATCATGAATAACATCAAGTGTATAAATAATAGGTCAGAGCATATCATCTTGTTGTTTAGAGTCTTCAATTGTTTAAATAGGTATAAGGTTAAGGGTTAGCCTTCTTCTAGTATATACTTTTAAAGGAGTATTTTGCACAAAATTTTGGTTAGGTGCTAATGTAGTGTATCCATTAGGTGTTTAGATAACAATTTGATAAAAGAAAATAAGTTTTCATTATCTTCCCTAAATTTATCACTGTTAAGGTTCATGTGAGGAAGAACAAAAAGTTTCATGATTTAAAAAAAATTATATCTATAGTGTGTAAGACTTTCTAGTCTTAGGATCACAACACTACTACTTTTTTTGTTTTCTTAAGTATCCAAGGAATATGCACCTTTTCAATTTAGGATCTAGTTTGCTTTTTTCATGTATGTGTATATGAACATAAGACATAGCCATAAACTTTAGAAGTAACTTTTGAAAAGTTCTTAAACTTGGATAAAATTCTGACAAGGCTTCTAGAAGACTTTCATTATCAAAAGTCTTAGATGGCACTCTATTTATTAAGAAGGCAATTATTTACATAACTTCTCCTTAATAATGTTTAGGAATGCTTGTTTGAAAAAGAAGTGCACGTGTGACATATAAGAAGTGCTTGTTCTTCCTTTTAGCCACCCCATTCTAGTATGGAGCATAAGCATAAGATGACTCGTGCAAAATTCTTTATTTTTGAAATAATTCCTTGCCATTACTAGTTCTAAAGGTTTTTATAGAAATACCAAATTGATTTTTATCAAGTTGTAAAAAAATGGAAGAATTTAATCAAGTTCATATTTTTCTTTTAAAAGGAAATGCCAGGTTATTTTTATACAATCATCAATGAATGAAACATACCACTTAGCTCCTAAAATATAAGCTACCCTAAAAGGTCCTTATATATTCGAGTGTTTAAGAGAGAAAGGTGCAAAAGTCTTTCTATTGCTTAAAGAATAAGATGTGTGATGGTGCTTAACAAGTTCACAAGTCTAATAGTGTAAATTATTTATATTAACATTTTCAAATTAAGTAAAAAAAACATAGTTCTTAAAAGTGTAAAAATAGGATAACCTAATTTATATTGATATAGCAAAATATAATTTCTAGTATTGTGTGTAGCCTTAGAAGTGTGATACATAAACTTATTTCTAGTATTTTTCATCTTTTGCTTCTTCTAGATAGTAAAGGCCATTTCTCTCCCTAACACACCTAATCACCTTCCCTGAAGTCCAATCCTAAAAAACACAATGTGTATAGTAAAACTTTATTAAAAATTTAGGTTTTTGGTGGCCTAATAAACAATCATTAGAATAGATGATAATTTCAAAACATATAACACATTTTTAAGGTTTAAAGAATTAAGGTTAAACTAGTCATCCCTTGACCAACAATGGTTATAGGAGAACCATCATTCACAATAATCTTTTTATCCCCCTAAGTCTATAATCCATGTATTAGGACTATCAAAAGTTTGTAAGGCCTAGGATATACCTAACTATACCATGGAGCACTTACCAATAATGGATTTGATTAGGGAATTAAGCAAATTTCTTAGTGTTTCTATATTTTCTTTTCTGTATTCTCCAATTGTAGCTCCACTAGCACATTTTTCTTCATCATAATCATCTACACTTGATAGATTGGCTTGCCTTTGTCCCTTAAACCCACCATTTTAAGTAAAAACTTAGGCTTTTCATGTAATTTGAAATAGTTCTTTCTAGTATGCCTTGGTTCTTTGCAGTAGATGCACCATATCTCATCCTTTCCTTTCTTTAATCTATGTTTTACTAAGTTGTTGATCTTTTTTAGCATATTTAGTTTTGATCTTTTTTCTATATCTGTTTATGACCATGGCCAATCCATCACACTTCTACTTTCTTCAATAAATGATCTAAAAAATTCTCATTAAATGATGGAAAATTCTCCTTACCTAAAACTTGAACTCTTACTTGATTAAAGTCCTTGTTCAACCTTATAAGAAATTTAAAAATCCTTTCCTTTTTCAAAAATTTATTAAGAAATGCAGTGTCACCATTGTAACTTATTTTTATACTTTGGCAGTGGTCAAGTTTAAGCTAAAGGCTTTTCATCATATTAAAATACTTTGTGCTAGAGAAATTACCTTGTTTAGTAGATGGGATTTATCTATATCTTATAGATCAAGGTAGTATCCTTTACCTTAAAGTAAATTTGACAAATGGTTTCCTAAACCTCCTTAGCATTTGATAAAAACATAAAATTTGTACTTCTCTAGGGTTGTATTAAGTTTCATAACCATGACATAATCATGGAGTCTTCCTCATCTCATACTTTGAACTTTGGATCATCCTCTTTGGATTTGTTCTAGTTAGATGACTTAATTTGCCCTTACCTTTCAAGAAGGTCTTCGCTATTTATGACTATTGGAGGTAATTTCTTCCATTTAGCCTATAGGATAGGTTAATAATCTAAAGTTCCTCACTTGACAACATTGTTATGATTGCAAGTTTAGGGTTGGTCACCTTGATTTGGCTTCTTGTTCACCTCCAATAGATATATTTGAAGCCACGATTATTTTCAATAATGAAGGATGTCAACAAAGTGGTTTTGAAGAAATAAAAATTGACTATGGAGGCCAATAGTGAGGATATTGAAAACAAGAAAAAATGGTTGGCTGTGAATGCCAAAAGCACTAGCAATGAAGACTAGACAAAAAATGAGACATAAAGCTAGAAACACCAACAATGAAGGCTAAATAGAAAGGTGTTACATCCTTAGATATCATTTGTTAGGGCTTTTGACATAAGTGTTAGGTTCACAAGTAGAAGTTTCCCGCTCTTATACCAAATGAGAAAATTTGAAATTTTCTTTTAGCACTGATTGCCATACAACAAATATATGCAAAAAATTACAAGAGATTTTCTAAAATTATGGAAGATATTGCCCACTAAAAGAATCCTTAAAATAAAGTAACTCTTAAAATTAAGGATTTGACCATTTTTGAAAAAAAAACAGATATACAAAGAGAAGCAAGCTAATTAGCTAGCTAATAGCTATACAAAGTTGATTGTTAGCTAGTTAATAACTACACAAAAACAGGAAAATGATTGTTAGCCAACTACTATTTCTTAAAAATATAGCAAGAACAATGGAAATCAGGGATTTCCAGAAGTGTCTTCTGTATCTTTCTACTTCTTTTAACAAATAGAATTTTTAAACACTTGTGTAGATAAAATTTTATTTATTACCTTACGTCGCCTTGACTTAAAGCAGATGATTTAATTCAAGGGATAAGTTTAACTAATTTGCAAAGAAATTGGAAGTCTTAGTTCTTTGATAAGATAGCTTCAGTTTTATTTTTTATTTTTAATGTATCTTTTAACTTTCCCCATTCCGTTTGATGATATCTTGTCCTTATGTTTTGATCTTCCTTTCTTCTAATAATATTTCCTTTTCTATAAAAAAAATTCAAATTAATCTTCATCCTACCTGAGCTGTATAAGTAACCAGCGCAAGTTCCAGTTTCAGTGAAGCTAGGAAAGAGAGAATTAAAAATTATTCATTACCTGAAACCCAAAAATAGCAGAAAGCCAATCAAATAGGTCATTCACTTTTTTAACCCTCCCCATTGGCATACTATAACCATCATATGAAGCCGCAAATCTTGAAGGAATTATAGGAATTGGAAGATTTGCAACATTACGCAGGACATTAAGCACCGCTTTGATCTATAATATATGAAGAAAGAAAATACAGACAGAGATTAGAATAAAGGTGAAACTCTGCGAAGACTATCTCATGTAAAGAAGCAAAGCTGCCATTAGATGTCGACATACAAACCTCAGGAAGTTCCATGATTGCTGGTTTAACGCCAACAACATACAGTGGAAGGATGTTATAGTGTTCATATTCTCCTCTCTTCTTCTCAACATCCATTGCATATTCCATCGTCTGGTGATAGAAGATCATCCTTATCTCAGGTCCTTACTATGTCTAAGAACTACTTATTAATTCCAAAGTAATATGAACCTAATCAAGCATATCAAACCTTTTCATCAATACTTTGTGAAAGAACCATAGACTTGAGCACATCATATAGTACAGTGGCAATATGAAGAATCTTAGCCATATCCTCCCTTCAAGAGTAACGTTAGAATAATAAGACATCGTAAATATTAGGATTGACAGAACTTGCATGCAACCAAGTTGAAGCCTCACGGTTTCTTTGTGAATTCTCCATCCCGGACTTTTTCCTCATAGAATCTTTGGTAGTACGACTGTAGCTCCTTATGATCACTTCGTTTAACTAATTGTTCGGTAAGTTCTTCCATCTGTAATCAAGAACATTTTCAATTTTTTTTTCAATTTCGATATTAAATTGTAAATATCTAAAGCTTATTTTTTTAGATAATCAACAAAAGACCCAACATAAGTTGATAATATTTCATTACTAAATCATAGACACCAACTAGAATTAATAATTATCAAATTCAACAGAGAATAATAATAATGTAGAAGGAACAGTTAGTTACTCTTTCAAGTTTCTGCAACAGATAGGTCTTGAACTGACGAATACCTCGCCCGCTTGACCACGGATCTATGTTATGAGCCTTCTCAAATGCATAGAAACAGCCTAATTAAGCAAAGCGAAGTCATTAATACGTTATATTCTCGCATGCCAAGAATACCTTTGACACCCTCAAACAAATATAAGACACTACTAGATAGAACAGTTTTTCTGCATTTATGTATTTTCAGCCTTAGTTATTAAAGTTTCAGCCATGTTCTCAGAAATAAATCATGAAATTTCTATACAAAACAAAAGCCAGATGCTATATAAATGAGAGAAATTAATTTTGGTTGAAAGCATGCATCAGGACATATTACAGTAACGTATGTCATGTAAAGACAAATTGTTTGTCTTTATATTTCTGTCTATGAATCTGATAGACTTGAGAGTAATCATCGTTTCTTTTGTTTGATACCTAGTGAATTAAATTGGGATGACGAGTAAAAGCTGACTCTAGAAAACATGGTTAAAACCCCTAATCAGAGAAGAGCCATTGTCATGCACTTGACAGTTATTGGTCATATGGGTGAGGGTAAGGAATGACAACGGAAGGTACATCCACTTGACTGTCACCATTCAAAAATAATCTACACATCCCCTTCTCATATCTGGACCGGTATATTACTACCCATCCTTATTTTTATATCTCCATTTTATCTAAATGATGCATGTTTATCTTTATCATGGTTTACATATAATAATAAAATAATAATTATTCAAAAATGCTGATAATATTAAAATAATGAAGGATAACATAAAGTTCAAGTAGAAGTTTATTTTAAAATATTTTTATATTCAAATCAAATGATGAATTACATAATCTTAGCTTTTCTTAATATCATGTAACTAAATTTATTTATAAATATATAATATTATATTATATAATATGAATATTAGTATGGAAATGATTGGGTAGTGTAATCCCATACTTTCATCCAATAAAATTTCTATGAAAATTCCTTTATTCATCTTCACATCCATTTTTTAAAACATATACTCATATCTGAATGAACAAAAGAGTTGCAGATACCAATTTAGTATAGGCAAAATTGTCACCCTAGTGAAGCAATAACACACCTAGCCCATAAACTTCCACCATACAGGGTTTCATGAGTAGACTGTATTTTCAAAGTGGAAAATTATACTTTACTTGTATGTAGTTTCATAAATTTTCACTTAACTCATTTATGAGTATCAAAATTTGCCTATTGTTAACACTTTACGCATCTAACATTTTTTCATCTAATTTTAATGGAATATTCCATAGCAAGTTATGTGAATATTCAAATCAAATTATAAGTGAAGAAAGTATAATTTTTTTATATATTTTTGAATTAAGTGAATAATTCTCAATCAAGACTAAAAGAATATTAATCATATTTTCTTGTTTTAAATATACAAATTATATATATGTTTATCTTCTTTACAAAATTATCAATGATACAATATAAGAATTTTTGTTACTTACAAATATTGAAAGTTTTAGTTCATTATTTTTAACTCATGCTATGTATTGCAATAATTTTAGTTGTTGTTAAAAGTGAATACACAAGAGGAAAAGTTTTTAAAACAAGGAGACATTGAGAAAAATATTCTTGATATTAATTTATATAAATATAAAATTATTACACTTTAATCATTTGTAATTTTGCCTAATTTCACTTTACTTACTTATTATGGAGTTTTTTTTTTTTTTGAAAAAGTGAGAAAAAGTTTCAGTAAGGGAAGTATTAATGATAAAAAGCGCAAGTAAATGAATTTGAACACTTAAAAATATATGTGAATTAAATAAAAATTGATGAAATCACAAATAAATAAAATGTAATTTTTTTCTTTTTAAAATAAAGAGTTAAGTCTTATATAAAGAATTTTGGTAGAGTCACAATAAGAGAATTACTTTGAAATGAACATGCCCCGTTCACGTCTCTAAAATTAGTTATTAATTGGGTTTTAGTTACTACATTGATTTTGAAATGTTACGACCAGCATGTACTTTTCCCAATATAAAATCCAATAAAAGAATTATTTCTACATTGTGCCCCAAGGCAACAGTGGACTTACAACCATGTAATGCTTACATGATAGATTCCTAGCTTTCAATATTTAAACCGGATGATAATGATGATATAAACTAATTACACAACACAAAATAGAGATTTTGTCTGGAACACAAACATAATGAATTAATGAAATCTACTCGAACTACTCACAAAGATAGGCAACTCTGGGATTCTCAGCCTCTATTTCATTGGCAGCGCGAAGAATGGGACCAATTACAGCAAGAGACTGAGGCACATTCTCACTATCAACAGTACTCAAATCATCAGGCAACTCCACAGTCCTTGCTGGCATCCTTGTCATAAGCCTGGATGGTGGTATGCTGACATGGCCACTCGTGCTGGCCATCCTGCCAGGCTTCACCGCAGCCTCCACCAACAAAGAGCAAAGTTGGTTTCGTTTCTCAAATTTCACCCTCAAAATTTTAGAGACAACCAAATGCTTAGAGTTTGAAGGTTTTCTGGTAGAGTGGATGAAGTGAAAGTGGAAGTTTTTATTGGTAATTGGAAAGTCAAAAGAAATACTTTGATTGTGGGGCAAGGCAAAACTTTGAAGCCTTTGGGGTATGGAATTGCTCCGATTGCAAGAAAAGAAGAAAGCAATTGAGGAACGGCGTGGGCTGCGCTCTTCTTTACTGTTGCTGAGTGCTTTTTGCCTTGGAAGAAATGACTTTAATGTCGCGTGTAACTTTTGGCTTTTGAATTCAAAGTATACCAAATCGGCCTTACCCGAATGATTAAATTCGAGATCGGTCAGTTATGAATAGTTAGTTTGTTAATATTCGTTGAAATTGATAAAAAGATTTTGCAAAATTCGAATTATCAGCTAATGCCGGTTGAGAAGTTCTTGATCACATTAAATTAATACTAACCAAAAAAATGTAAATTTTGATTAATTGGTTAGAGGTTTTAAATTTTTTTTTCATTTTTTTCATTATCTTTATTGTTTAAACTTCATATAAGAATATTTAAATATTAATATCAAACTGTGTTTAAATGAAGATTCATATTTTATATTCATATATCATGTTTCTATTTAATATTAAAATTGCTTCTTATTATAGTTATTTGTTCATGAAATCATAGTTAGTAAATATTTTTAGGTCAAATTTAACCATTAAATTGATAAAAAAAAAATCCAACATTGTAGTACCTTCATTTTTTTTTTATTTTAGCCTGTTGGTAATTGACCAAAATCAAAATAATTGATTAAATTTAATAAAGGTTTAGTGGTCGGTCTGTTTTATTTGAAGAAAAATATAATAAAAATTAAAGTTGATTGGTTGAAAAGAAATGGTCTTAATTGTTCTTAACCGATGATCACCTCCTTTGATAGTTGGACATGGAAAATGTTTCTTACCATTTTTGAAATGGACCAAATTATTCACTGTTCTTTAATAGAAAGAGGTGTAAATTCCGTAATTAATGATGAGGGTATGAGCACAGGAAAATGAGTGTTTTATTTATTGAATATATCACGTTATATTTTAACCGAGAGTTTTTTTTTTTATTTTGTTAATAAATGACAGGTTAAAATTACTTGCGGTAGCAAGTTTCTAAACAAAATTGTGGGCTTTTTGGTTCAAATTGAGAAAAAGCAAAGCAATCAACAGAAAAAAATAAGAGAGAAAGGAAAGTTTTGTGGCGGACACTATTATGCCCTAGTTAAAAATTAGGATAAGTTTGGCCCATGTGGCAAATTATTAACCTGTCAAGTCCTATAAAAACAGAGTTGATTAAAATAAACGGTCAAGATAAATGATGTAGAACTAATTGATTATGTTTATGGTTATTTCAATTTTACCAATTTAGTAATTGGAGAATGGCCACTAAAATTTAAAATTAATTCATCTTAAAATAATTTTTACACTACACATAATCACTCTCAATTAATGCATCTAATAAAAATCCTTTATACATTTAGATATTGCAAATCTATTTTAGTAAAAAAATATTTTAAATTAAAATATAAAGATTTTTTAAGATTAAAACTATTAATTAAAATCATTAACATACTTGTGGTAAAATAAATATTAAATGACATTTACTTTACCTTTAAATTAAGGATTTTGTTTAAAAATATACTTATAGTACATTAATTTTTTAATTAATAATTTTTAATAAAAATTCCTAATTGAAATCGTTATTTTTAGGTTATAATTGAAATCTTCAAATTTTAATTTAATATTTTTTAATAAGATAAAGTAACAAAAAGATGAAACAAACCATCTAACAGATTAAGGAGAAATTGGTTTACATTCCAAAGTAATAATCAATAATACTAATAATAAAAATCAAGTCGATGAAAAACTTTTATTTAATATATTATAATCAGTATTATTATTACAGACTTTTTTTTTTACCTTTTAATGTAATATTTTGTTTATTCAAATATCCTTGTTGTATATTAGTGATTTTAGTCAACATTTTTAATCACTTTTTTTTCTAAAATAGATTTAAGGTATCTTGATGAATTGAGAATTTTTATTTGATACATTAAGGAGAGTAGATTATATACAATATAAAATTGATTTAAAATGAATTGGTCTCATCTATTAAAATTTAATAAAATTAATAGCTTAAATTTAGTATAAGTTATTTAAGTTTACACTACTATTAATATTGATTCAAATGGCAAGGAGCTCAATACCTCTTAAGTAAGGTTTCGAATTCGAGCTTTGTGGATGAAGCAAACAATCTTGAGAGAGCTTGCCCCCACATTGAGTCTGACCCAGCTCAAATCTGAATTAGTGAGTGGTGCAATGAGACTTACTAGATATCAGATGGTTAAACAAAAAAAATACTACTATTAACACATCCTTAATTAATTTTAAAATGTAATAGAACAATTATGAACATTCAATTAAATTTAATGGAAAATTTTTAATTTAAAATATTTAAATAAATTTTACTCATTTTGTTATTTCCATAATACATACACAAATTAATTTATAAAGTTATTAACGATAATAATTGTCTTCAATATTCTTTATTATTATATTATCATTAATCTAGTAGAATAATTTTGTTCATGTAACTTAAGGAGCATAAACTATTATCATATTTATTCGAAAAAGTTGAAATAATATAAAAAGTATACATTCGAAAAGAAAAAAAACTTTTCATGATTTTATACTAAATATTTGCATATTGATTATTAAATCCATATCCATCATCAAATCTGAAACAATTATGAATATCAAAAGACATTTCTATATTAAAATTGGAAATACTTGCATGTTAAAAAAAGTTTTGTTTCTATTGAAACTATGTTCTATTATTTTTTATTATAATTTTTTAATTTATAATTTTTATAAAAGTTAAAAATATTTTATGTGAAAAATTAAAATGACTTTATAAATGATAAGGATAAAAGAACAGCACAATCATTATTTAAATTGAGAAATAGATAACTAAAAATATGTATAAAATTATATATGGAGCAATATAAGCAATCCAATGAAAACATTTAATGTCACATAGACTAATTAATATTTATATAAAAATATTTATATGTAAGATCAAATGAGATAAGATGCTTGCTCAAAAATAAGAATTATATATATATATATAAATTTGATAAAAATAGATAAAAGTGACTTTGAAAATATATTAAAAATTTACCCAAAAAATATATTAAAAAACATGATAAAATAAAATATAATTATATATGATTCTTCTTTCAACAAGTTTATGAAGAAAATTATAAAATTTTGAAAATAAATAATTATTGAAATTATGGATATTAATTCTAAATTTATATATAAATTAAGGCTTTTTATGACTTTTTTATGTTAGAATTAGAAAATAATTGTAAAGTAAATAACAAGTCAAAAGTAAAATTGATTGTTAATTTTGTAACTTATTTATTTATTTAAGTAATCAATCATTAGAATAAGAGAAAATTACTCTAACCTCCTTTCTGATTTTCAAAACTTACATAAACTTTTCCTCTATTTTCAAAACCTATACAAACCCCCTCTGTTTCAAAATAAATAAATAAAAATACACATACTTCCTTCAAAGTTTTAAAAACTTACACAAAGTTCCTCTCTAGTTTTGAAAATAGAAGGGAGATTTGTGTAAATTTTTAAAACTTTGACGGAGGTTTGTATATTTTTATTTATTTGTTTTAAAAATAAAGATGAGGTTTGTGTAAGTTTTAAAAATAGAAGGGAGGTCTATATAAATTTTTAATACTTTATGGAAGTTTAGAGTATTTTTCTCTTAGAATAAATAAGTGATTAAAAAAGTGATATTAATTTAACTAAAACCTTATTTTAGTCCTTCAAGTTTTTAGTTCATATCAATTTAGTTCTCAAAGTAAGATTTGTACCAATTTGACTTTTGAAATTTTAAACTTAAATAAAGTTATAATCTCTCACAAGGACTAAGTTATTACAAATTTTTTTTACAAGGACTAAAATTTTACTTAAACTGAAAATTTAAAAAATCAAATTAATAAAAATCATACTTCATAGATTAAATGGACACAAATTGAATACTTGAAGGATTAAAATAGAGTTTTAATTTATTAATTTTATTGGAAGAATTGTAATACATATTAATTTTAATAAAAAATAAAGAAATTATTACTAAAAATTAATTAGTAATGATGATTAATTTTTATTTTATAGTAATTATTAATTTTTAGTATATTATTTATATTACTTATTACCACTTGAAGGTTTTACCTTTCTCTACATCTTAGATTTAGTTTTAGTATTTTATGTATATGTATTTAATGATTTAATCACTCATACCATTAAAAAAATAATATATATAATAAATATAAAATAATAATAAGAATGACAAACTAACAAATACAATATCCAAAGTCAAACTGATAATAATGAAGGAGAAAACGCTAAAGATAAATTAATTATATGCATTATACTACTAAAAATATAGACATTAAATCAAATTAATAAATACTTATGCAATTAAAAATTAATTTTAATAATTATTACCCTATATTAATAATTACTCTCTCATTTTTGTACAATTTAATTTATAATAAATTTAAATTTATAATTACTTTTTATTAATGAAATTAATTCATATTAATGTAAAATTGTAGATAGTGAAAGAAAGGCCAATAATTCTCAAATGAAAGAAAAAATTATAAAATTGCATGTGTTTAGGGCCAAAATAATAAATTGGTGAGAGTTAATTCAAGAACGTGGGCTAGTTGAAGTGTACACATATCACAAAATCCATGAATCCAAAATATAAGGACAAATTTAACCCAGAGACAGTGTTAGAGCTTGGAAGTCCAAACCAAAGCAATAGTTTATAATTATCTACTTTAAATTGTTCAAATAATAAAAGGAATCAAGTTATCTTTTATTCACTTATTCTTTTAATTGACATTTGAAGCAAATTAACTTATTTTTTTATTATTATTAAAATAATTGTCATCTTTATTATTTTATTATTTTGATTGTTTTCAATTTTGGAAGGATGGATGAAGTGAAAGTGAACATTTTTATTTGAAATTGAAAAATCAAAAGAGATTGCTTTGAGGCTTTCGGGTTTTGAAATTGCTTTGATTTTAAGAAAAAAAAAGGAAGCAATTAAAGAAAAGTGTGCACTGTGCTCTGCTTAATGATTCAGCTCTTGTGTCCTCTCAATTTTGTAGTCATAACAATTAACCCTTTATTTCATAGTAAAAAAAGAGGGAAAATACATTTTACTTATAGTATAGTTGTATTTGTAATTTATTTATGTGTAGTATAAAATATTAATAAAAATCTACTTGTAGTTTGAATAATTGATATTTTATCAACTTGTATTTTGATTTGTCCAAATCCAAGAAAAAAATTATTATGAACAAGTCACATACTAATTTATTATCTTTAATTTGATACAATTTCATCCTAATTTATCTCTAATTCTAATCATTATTCCTAATTTACTTTTATGAGATTAAGGGGTTATTGTTTAAGATTGAGAAACAATAAAGGAAAAGATGACATAAATTGATTTCTACTTTTTTTTTGTGAAATAAATAGATAAAGCCTAACATTGCATATGGAGCAATCCCTCTAAATCAAAAAGGAAAAAAACTAAGACAAACATTAGGAGGATTATGCAAATAATATGTAGTAGCTTGGGGCCTTAAAGCCAATTTAACCAATATATTAGCAACTTCATTTTATTCTCGAAAAATTGAGGAAAATTGCACTGATCAATCTAGAGACAACAAATTCTAGATTTGCAACACCAAGTCGAAACAAAGATGTGTAAAGAATAGCTATATTTCACTAAATATATAGCCTTTGCATAGTTAGACTCAAGAATGAGCTTCCTAACTCCCCTATCATATGCCAACCTTAAACTAATGAGAATAGCTTGAAGTTTAGCTAAAAGAGCACAACTAGCCCTATTAAAATGAGAAAAAAAAACCCCTAAACCATTGGTTAGCAGTATCCTAGGTAACACCCCTATATATAGTCTTGTTACCCCTTTCGAGACATGTCTTATCTATATTCAACTTAAACTAGTCTAACTTAGGAACTTTCCACTTATCATCATATCTTTTAGTCTCTTCTTGCATTAGTCTAATTCTTCTCAAAAACTCTAAATCTTGTCTGATCTCTCGGACTCTCCTTTGGATTTTCATCATGCATATCCTAGCTATTTATTTGGATTAAAGATAGCTACATTCCTCCTCTACCAAAACACCTAGCAAATCACACCAAACCATAACTTATAGTTACACAGATGGTCTTAACATTACTGAAATTAATCTTATTTTAGATCACACTAAAAGAATGTGGACTAGTATTGGGACTTTACTAGTCTCAACCAAACATCAGATATAGCAGGGCAATCTTAAACTGAATAAATGCTGGTTTCAATGCCTTGTCTACATCTCAAACATATAATTGAGTTAGTCATGCTATGAACTACCTTATGATCATTAGTTAGCAACTTCTTTGAAAAAGCAACTAGAGAAAGACTTTCATTCTCTCAAGGCCTCTTCATGTTTAGAATCTCTTCCATTTTTTTTGTATCATCCTAATTCAAGCCACCAATAATTGAGTTATATGCTAATTTCACTAAGAAGGATCCATCATTAGCATGATTTCATCATACCATATCCTCACCATTTTCATTCTTCATTGTAGTTCCTATATAGACCTAAAGCTAAACCTTACAAATACCCCTTTCATAAATTTAAAGCTATATTCTTTTTCTGGATTTTAAGAATAGTATCATTACCACTGCCATCTTGTATCTTACCTCTTCAACCTAAAGTGAATCTTTATCTTGCATTAGGTTGAAGCTAACTTTCATTAAAAGCTTCATCACTATCCTTCATTCTCCTTAATCCTAAGCCTCCTTTTTCCTTACATGTACAAATTTGATCCTATGCTATTAGCTAAGGTTTTTAACTCCTAGAATTAGAGCTCCACAAGAAGTTTTGAATTAAAGTGTCTAAATCACTGCAAGTAAAGATAAGCAATAAACTAATCTACACTGTATATAAAGGGATGCTTGACAAAACTATCCATGATAAAGTGATTCTTCCTACTAAGGACAAAATTTTTGCACTCAAAGACGATAACTTTTTTTGGACTTTATCCATAATATCTTGATAAGTAATCTTAAAAACTCTACTATGGCCAAGAGTCATGCCTAGATACATTCCTAAATATGTAGTCAATTGGAAACCAAAACTTTTAGTAAGTTGACTAGTCTTATTATGATTCACATCACTAAAGAAATAAACTCTTTTTTTTTTTAAAGTCTACTTTTTAGCTTGAAGCAACACAAAAGATTTCCAAGCAATGGTTAATTGTCTCCACCTAATTCATGGAAGCCTTAACAAACAACATTAAATCATCTATAAAGAACAAATGGTAAATAAAAGGTCCATATTTGCTATGTTTCACTTGTTTCCAATGACCTACGGAAATTAAATAGTTTATACAATAGGCTAGAATTTCAATACATAATATAAATAGATAAGGAGATAATAAATCCTCTTGACAAATTCCTCTTATAGGATTAAAGTTGTTTAAAAGTTCACCATTCCTTGAAACTTTCATAGAACAAGTAGATACACAAGCCATGATGATAAGAGAAATGTTCATGGGAATGCTAATCTCTTTTAGTGTATCCTCAAGGAATCTCTAGTAAATTCAGTCATACACCTTCTTTAAATCAACTTTGATGGCCATTTAACTTTTTTCACCTTTCTTTTAATACATGGAATGGATAATCTCTTGATCCACAATGATATTATCAGAATTAAGTCTACTTAGAATAAAGCTACTTTGGTTGGGGGAAATTAAATGGCCTAAGTATGGTTTCAATCTATTAGCTATTAGGTTGGTGATAATTTTATAGACTACATTGTATAAGTTGATGGGCTTAAATTGTTTTAAGGATTCGAGATTGTTCACTTTGGGAATTATGATAAGGGTAGTTTCATTAATATTTTGACTAGCTCAAGTCTCTTAAAGATGCCAAAAATAATATTATAAATTAATTTTTTCACTATTTCCCACTGACTTTGAAAGAAAACTATATGAATACCATCTGGTTTGGGAGCTTTAGGAAGGGCCATATTAAAAAGAGCACATTTGATTTCCTCTATAATAATTGGAGCCTAATCTCTATCAAGGCAGCTTCTAAAAGAGATGAAAAATAGTTTTACAAAGGAAAGCCCTAAAAAAGGAAAATTATCACTTGTATAAAGATTCTAGTAAAAAGATTCTTTAACCCAACCTCCATTATTAGTCTTGAGCTTTTCTATATAATTTATTTTTCGAGAAGTAATATTGGAGGCATGAAAAAAATTTGTATTTTTGTCCCTTAACATCAACCATTTACTTTAAGATTTTTGGTACCATGTTATCTCCTTATGGATAAGGATTTACTTATAATCCCTCCAAAGTTTTCTCTGAAGTTCTTCCAAATGATGATTAGGACCAAGGCTAAGCTAATAGTTAATGCCTTTTGTTCAATTCATAATTTTATTTTTACATTTAGAGAGATTCTACAAAAAAAAATCTTTATTCCATTTAATGGCTTTCTCCTTAAACATTGCATACCCTTCAAGCCATCCTTCACCTTGCTACTAACATTCTTTTACAACTTTAAGAAATGAGCTATGAGTGAGCCAAGCAACCAAAAATTTAAAATTAAAGGGCTTTCTTCATCTAGAATTGGCAATCATTTGCAATAAAATTGGCCTATGGTCTAATTTGAATGGAGGAAGATATAAAACCAAAGTTGATTGATATTTTGTTCTCCATGCCTCATTACATAAACTTTTATCTAATCGTTCCTTAACTAGACCTTTTTCCCACATATATTTTGAACCTAAAAACGCTAAATCTATTAAGCTGCAATTAGAAATGCATTCATTAAATTGCCTTATACTCCTCTAATTAGGCTGGTTACGTCCTTACTTTTCATCAAAACTATTATAAGCATTAAAATCACCTAAAATATTCCATTGCTAATCCATAGAAAATGTTATTTTCTTAAGCCTTATCTAGAGCACCTATCTATCAGAAATTTGAGGGCTCGCATAAATGAACGTCATGAAAGTAGTATAATCACTATAAAGTATTAGCACAAAATAATGAACACACTAGTTAGAATAACTATGAATAGAGGTGTTCACCACATCTAAGTTCTACATCACTCGAATGCCTCTAGAATACGCCTTAGAATCCATATAAATTGAAGCTTTAAAATCCCTTTTTTTTTTAATTCTTTTGGCTATCTGAGTTCCACTAACTTTGGCTCAAGAATAGCAAAAGCATGAAGATTATGTTTTTTTTTTCACCATATTCTTAGCAACAACAAGATTTAAGTGTTGTTCCATTGCGAAAAAATCATCATGTTGATTTGGGTGGGGACTACAAAGACAATAGAATCCCATCAATATTAGTGAATTCTATGATATCAAGAATTATAAAATATGGGGTAATGCAATAATTATGTAAAATATTAAATTATAATTATTTGATAATATTTATTAAAAAATAAATAATTATAATGAAATAATCTTAATATTGTAATTTTAAAATTTATCCATGTAAATGAATTCCAAAACCCTAAGCTAACGTGGCAAGCATCGGGAAATTCTTATGACAATTTGGAATTCTATTTTATTTGCTACATTCACTTTCTCCTATACACCACTTTTATAGCATATTAATTATGCCCCTGCACTTTAACAACATCGAAGCAATCCTTTGTTTAAACTCACATTATTTTACTCTCCCTTTTTCCCTACTTCTCCCTTTTCAGGATTGAATCTCAGGCCAATACAACTCATCTTCTGTTATCAGTTTCCTGTTCTTTTCTTCTCCTGCCGCTGCTACTGCACTGCCGCTTACTTTCTCTCTGTTATTTTCCTTAAGCCAAACACTTAAAAAGGCAACTCAATAGTAGTTCACATTCTTTAATTTCAGCCGCAAAACTACAGAGTGAAATGCACCCAAATGTGGAGCCACCGTCGCCGCAAGTGGCGAAGCCGAGTCGTTACACGCATAGATCCTTCAAAACTCAACAAGTGTCATTTCTAGTTCATTAATAAGTAAAATGTGTTACAATTAGCATGTTCTCAATTCAACCAAAATCTTGTTGATGCTGACTTAGAATTTCTAATTTGAAGAGGGCAAGTCTCATTGCTTAGATGTATATGTCATATATATATATAACGAATTAATGTTAGAGATCTTTTAATTAATACAAATAAATATGAAAATAGTGTCACCTTTGTTAAATTGTTTGATATAATTCGCAATATATTAAACTAAATGTGTTCAAGTTAATTTGGAAGAGTTTAAATAATAACTACAAATATTTTTGAGCTTATAAAGGTAACTACCTAATAATATGTAATAACCACTTTCTAATCACTTTATTCAGGAAATTCCCATATAGTTATTATTTAATATTAATTTAAGTATTGAAGGGGCATTGACGGGCTCCCCTCCTATGCCCTCCATCAGTGGGTTTTGCTTTGCAAATACCCCAAAGAGAAAAGAATTTAACATTAACATCGTTTGTGGCTTTTCCATAATTTTCTCGAAAAACTAGTAATTTTCTCAAAAGAATTCAGCACAGTTTGTGTGGAAAGGATTCAACATTAACATTATGGCCTTTCCATAACTTTCTCGAAAAAATTAGCAATTTTTTGGGCTTTTTTCTCAAAATTTTTCCGAGAAAATACAAATTTAGAAGGGTGTATTTGACTTTATTTTTATTTTTATAATTTAAAAATTATTTTAAAAAATTATTTTTCAATTAAAGAAAAATTAAGATTAAAAATAGTTAATATTGCAAATAAAAATATTTTATTTAATTATAAATTGATATTTAAAATAAAAAATAAATTTAAAAAATAATTAAAATTTATTTTTGTTTTAGAAAATAGATTTTAAAAATAAACTCTGAAAGTAAATCGATAAACAAATTTGATTGTTTAAAAAAATATAAAATTATTTTTAAAAACAGAAAACAAACGGATCCGAAATTTTCTCGGCTCTTTCTTGCATTTTCCCGCAAGATCTATGCAAAAAGGAAAATAGAATAACCTGGAAATCAATCCCCGGACCTTGGGACAAAACCACCTTCGGACCAAACCATTGGGACCGTCAGCTTCGCGGTTTCGTCATCGCCATTTACTATTTTCTTTTCGGAGAAAAAAAGGCAGAAAATCTTCGTCCCCGTTTCATTGTTTCGACAATGAAATTTCTTGGTGAAATCCCAAAGTTTCGTTGCCCGGTCAAAATTTCTTTGCGCTATGAGAATTTGTTGGCCAGATTTCAATCAAGGAGGGAATGCCTGCGTTTTGGTGAGCTTCGTTACATCTAGATCTGTTACATCTAAGCCTCTGTGAAAAGTAATAGCGGTGCTGCGTTCTTGACCGTTATACGACAAGCAAATTTCAGCAGGTGGAAATTCAAGAAAGAATTGACACCAATATCTCTCGAGGAGTTTGATGAGCGTTCCTCAGTGAGCACCGGAAAACTATTTTCATTTTGAAAGCTGGAAGGCGAACATCACTTTCGTCAAAAGGTGAATTAGTGTCTGGCATCGAGTAATTCTCCATCAAAGATATCGAAGCCAACTGGTATCTAAGAAGGTTTAAGGAGCCAACAGCATGCATAAACCCCATGCATAGAACTCAAGAGGAATTTGCGCCTTCGCTAATCCTCCACGATTGCGAACAATCACACCTTCGGCTAACGCATTGGAAGTATACATCCATTAGAGCTCGTAAAGGCAAGAAACCTTCAGAGAGCCAGGGAAATGGCAAGAAAAGCTTTAGGGATGAAACTACATCACAGGGATCTCTACAATTTTCCCGATTAAAAGGAACGACTCTGTAAACACCAAGTGTTCTGTCCACAAAGGTACTGTTTCCTGATGATTAGATTAAAGCAACTTTGGTAAAAATTTAGATTAATTCATTTACGTTTACACCTAATGTGAGCATCTGGTCTGTTGATGTTGCTGACATGAAATTATGTTGTCAGTTTACTGCCAGAGAATTTTGATTTGAAGTACACAAATTGTTTGTGACAATGCCTGAGTAGGCCAGGCACCATAATTTGTCCGTTGACTCAGTACTTAGCTATAGAAATCATATATAGTTTAACTGTGATAATTGATTTGTTCACAAAATCACACTGTTCATGAATATAATAGTGTAATTAAGGGAGAGGGAGAAGTAAGCCAAATATAATATATATGGCATTTTATGAAAATGGAGCTCTGCCTGCTTGATAAGTATAGGTTACTGGAATCTAGTTCTAACAAATTAATAACTGAAATTTTTTTATTTTACAAATGATGGAAAGATCTAGTGACTGTTCATTTTACTTAAGCCTTTATTTTCAGTGTAAATTCATCAAGAAGCATAGGTTTTCTCTCACAAAGCTTTCTCTGCCCATAACCATGTCCATGATAAAAAGAGGTTGTTCTATGCCAATTAATGTTTCTTTTAGAATTGGGAAGGACCACATTTAGGTTTATGCTTCGATATGTAAAGTTGGCTTTGGACCATATATTATGACAGTAGTTGCATATCTCCTCTTAACATGTCATGAACCTCGATATGTTCTAAATTTCTGCCTGTTCTGTTGAGTTCTAATATGCTGGGAAGTTGATGAGTCCATGTTGCTGCATAAATGTGAATTCAAGTTTTGGTTATGTTACCCTTTTGTTTTTTGAGTGCCTAGGGGTGGATAGATAATTTGCTATTTAGCTTTCAGTTCCCGATAAGCTTGAAATATCTATATTGCACATCATATTACATGTATAATTTAAGAATATGAACTTCTCTTCCTGTATGTGCTATTTAGCTTTCAGTTCCTGATAAGTTTGAAATGTCTATATTGCACATTATATTACATACGTAATAATTTAAGAATATGAACTTCTCTTCCTGTATGAGTTCCTTCAAGCTAGGTTTATAAGCATCAGTTTTCATTGTTCATTCCTGACTCTCTATAATGTCCTGAAACAGTCGTGATTATGGTACCATTTATGTTTTATCTGATGCTGGAAACATAGACATGTTCTATTGAAAAATCAAGAGAGCTAATTGGTACAGAGCTAGCTGGTACTTTCTGTAACTTAAATTTCAAAACACTAGCTGATATAACCTCTATCTGTGATATTGCTATGTGTTACATATTGTTTAGCTTCCTTATTAGTTACATGTTATATGAGTTGCTATCTTTCTTAAAGGCATGATGCAGATTCATAAATCATTTTAAAAATGAAGGCCAATCCAAATTAGTATTGATTCACTTATTATAATTAGACAGGAATGCTCATTATGTTTCAGTTTTGTTTGTAAAACAACTTATGCAAATGGGAATTCCGGTTAAATTATCATAAAATAGCTGGTGCTACAATACCTATCTATTGACATATTTATTCTAGAGCTTTTAACAAGCTCTTTCATTGAAAAATTACTTGTGCTGTCTAATAGCCGTTAAAATTATAAGCATTTAGTTTAGCACTGCATCTTAAATTGTATATAATATTATCACTTTCATTACGTCTGCACTATGGTGGATTTGTTGCTAAAAGAGCCCAATATAGAAATCACTCGTGCCTCATTCAAATTCATGGATTCTGGAATTACAAAAGTAAGCGATAATCTTGCTATCCTTATTGCTTTCTCTATATGACTGCATATATATTTAAATTAAGAACCTGACTTTTTGATATTCGAACATATCCCTCCACTTTTAAATTTTGCAATATCCTTGCCCTGCAATTCTGGCAGAATATAAGCTTGCAACTGAACTTGCGAACTTCTAAACTTTATCTATGCAAATGAATTTCTTTAGCTCACAGTGTGAGAAGAAGCCCTTCCTGGCTTCCCAAGATGTTTGAATAATATAATGTATCTCCTGTCTTCATGCATATCAGTATATTGTTATATTTAAAAGATGATAATATCATTATTTTTATAGATTTTCTGCCTCTGCTTAAGATAGAATTTGCTTATCATCTCTACATCAAGGGACTATTGGACCATCTAGATATCTCATAGAATAAACAGAATCACATTATGATTGTTAAGTTCACTACACACCTGTCATACCATTCAAAGAAATATGCCATTGTGCCTAATACTATGATGTGAGTATATTGCAGGTCCCAATGTTGAGAAAGGGTATTTACGGAACTGTAGTGTCCGCCTGCGCAATCCAACCAGCAAGCCTGGTAGATTTTGTTCCCAGGAACAAAACCTGAAAATCTCCAAAATCACAGAGATACCGTGAGCATAAATGTAATCACCGTGAAATAACCAAATTGGCCCCATTAACCGTTGGAAATGAACCACCACCATCAGATTGTATGGCTCAATAATATTTTATATAAAGTAGAAACAAAACAGCAAGGAAGAAAGGACATGCAAAACGTTCTATTTCGGTAACATTTTATTGTAATATTGTTCACTGTTCAGTAATATTTAGTAACCTTGGGAAGCAGATCAGTATATGATTCTTGTAAGTCAATGTTAGATTATATAGTTGTGATCTTGTGACTAAAAAACTGGATAATCTGGTGATGAAAAATTATATAATTTTCCATTGCTTAATGATTGGAGAAACCCTGTTTACCATTTGATTTTCCCCTTGACGGACATGAATGATATTGCTGTTTTCACTTAAAGCAAAGATAACAAGTATATAAGATATATGAGATGTATATTATCTACACTATCTTGTGTAATACTAACTCACCGTTATTCTTTATATGCAAGGAAAAATTTGTAGGATACACCACTTAATGCAAAAGCATCTACAAGGGAGGACAATTCATGACCCAAATGGTCATTGACAATTTGAAAATTGCTACAATTTCGATAACTCAGTTTCATTCTCTGCCGACTCATTACCTTTTTTGCACAAGGCTTGCACAGTCTCTCATGATGCTGTTTATACATACGCATAGTAACCTCTTGAATTTGATAAGTTCAATGACTTGTGCAGAGATAAATTTTTATCCGCACCCCTGCATATGGAAGAAAATTGTTTAGATACATTTCCAACTTGATGAGTTGTTGACCCTGTTATTTTCACATGTTTTTGGCATTATGAATTTGACTTCACATATGCACGCTCATGATTATCATTCTTAGGGGAGGAGTAAGACACTCCTAAAAGTAAAAAATATTATTATCTTGCTTGTGATATCTTGCTTGCGATGTTTGGAAAATCTATACTCTCACGTATATGCATCACGCTTGACTTCAAATTATAATTCAAAAAACTAATTCATTTACAATTTATTCTATATAAGAAAACACCAATGTTTAGAGTGCACAACTCATCTTGAAAGCTGTCCTACAAGAAAAATAGGGTAGACCATCATCTATTTTTTAAAAAAGGAGTAGCGTATTCCTAAAATCTTATAAATATCATGAGTATATGCTTTTATAGCTTAAAGATGTTTATTTTTTATATAATTTCATACTAGTTCACTATCATTTTTTGCTCAAATAATTTTTTACTCATTATTATAATATGCTTATTGTTACATTTGTAACTTGTTAAAATATTTCGATTATAGCTAACCTTAACTTATGTCAATTGTATTTATGTTATTGCAAGTATCGATTTATATCGGTCAAACTTATCTTGCAGCTAGCCTTAAATTGGGTTGGTCAAAAGTGGCCTCGACTTACTTTCAATTGCACATTCATTATAGTGGCCTGGACTTGCATCAATTACATATTACCATCTCATATTATCAACCTGAATAATTTATTTAGATGATTAAGGAGACTGATTAGGATTATCAATTCGAATGGTTAAAGAATAGCAATCAGAAGATTTGAGAAGGGAAGCTAATTAGTTACTTAAACTGATTAGTTTATCATATACTCAAGCCAATTAGATTATCAAATGTTCAGTAGACAGATTTAAATTTTTAGAGTCATATCTTCAAATTTAAATTCTCAAATGTTTAAAGTCATATCTTCATATTCAAATCTACAAATCATCAAATTGAGGTTAAATCCTTACATGATTAGATTGAGGCCAGATCTTCAAATCATCAAATTGGGTTTAGATCTTTAGATCACTAGATTGATCATTAGATCGAGATCAAATCTTCAAATCATTAGATTGAGTTTAGATATATAGATAGATGGGATTTGGATGACTTAGATCATCAGATTTTAATGTCAAATTGTAAGATTCAACTACTAATCGAAGGTAAATCAATTGGTTTCGAATTTCAACTAATTAGTTTTAGAGTTTTAGAGTTTAACCAACCGTGTTCAGAGTTTCAGATGTTCAACTAACTAGTTTTGAATTTTCAAGAATCTTCATTATGTCCAACCAGCTTTAAGGTTTTAGTATCAATTCATTGATTTCAAGGTCTTAAACTATTCAAATCATTACAACTTATAGGTATCAAAACATGTTGGCAACTTTCAAATTTGAGTCATAATTAAGAATTTATAGGTAATTATTTTGTGCTAGATTATGATTGGCCTCTGCAAATATTAAATTAAACCTCATTTACCAATTTAGAAAGGGGCTAATGATAAATACAAATCTTTTTGGAATAATAAATTTAATTACTTAATAATTATTTAACTACCTAACAACCACCCTATTTAGGGAACTTCTATCTACTACTTAGTTTTTTTCTCTCTTTACTACTCAATATTGACTTAAGTATAGGAAAGAGTTGATGGATCCCATATGCCACCCTTTGATGGCATGTTCTATCTTGTAAGTATACTAAAGATAAAAGAATTCAACATAAACTAAACATGTGCATTAAATATTTAACTTTGACATCAGTTATCTAATTAATAATAAAGAATAGTGCAATTTTATAATACTAAATGCAAAAAGCATATATTATTGGCAAGATCCTATGTAATATGAGATTAAAGAGATAATCACAACCATGCTTTTTAACTAATAAAATAAATCATTTTTTTATTAATCGTCAAATGACAAATATCAAAATATGAACCCTTTATTGACATAATATAAGGGAAAATGACGGCCATGAATGGCTAGTTTAAATACAACTAAATCAAAGAATATATAAATTTTGCTTATTTCATTGGAAAGTACTTTGCATAGGAAAATGTTATTTATATATAAATTGAAAAAAAGGTGAAATGTTATTTATATTTGTGATTGAAAAAAATGATTGCTAGAGTAATAGTATTAATTTTGCTTTCCCCAAACTTTCATATTTAACATTAAGTAAATAAAATATTTTTCATAATATTTTATAATTATATTTAAAAAAAGTATTTTCCTTCAATTTGCCTCTCTCTTGCAATAATAATGCACCTCTTTCTTGCAAAAATGATGTAACTTTAAAAATTAATCTAAGGAGAAATCCAATATAATGATTATATTTTGATTTTTTTATTGCATAAAGATTATATTTTGATTTGGGATAATGAACTTGATGAAATTTGTCTAAAAGTTCAATTACATAATTAGAAAATATTTCTAATTTTACTTGATTTAAGAAGGCACTAACATAAAGAGTTATGGTTATTAATTATTGATATCAATTTTTTAAATTTAAAATGGTGTAAATTTCTAAATTGGTTTATTAAAAATGTCGGTTATCGTAGATATTTTTCAAAAAATTATTTAACATCAACTAATTATAATTTTGCAAGAAATTAGATGTAACATTTATTTTTCAAGGATGAATTTGATATAAAAATTAAAAAGTTTTATACTTGTATAAAACTTCATGACCAAAATATTCAGTTGGATTGGTTGAACATTGCTACTCCAAATTAACACATGCATAGATAAGGGCCATTTACAATAAATAACCCATAATCAGACTTAATATTCAACCAGTCTAGTTAAAGTTAACTTATAAGCTTATCCTATTAGTTAGGATCAAATCTAAATATTAGCCATTAGTATAACTAAAGGTAAGGAACATCATAATATGTTGAGACAATTTCTACGATGATAAGTCCTAAGTTTGTTGAAACTATAACATACTCATAAATGTCAATACCATACAAAAAGGTCTAAGGTACACAATTAATACCTAAGACACAATTTTATATTACTACTCTACTCAAACCATTATTAACTTAATTATTAAAATGTGTTTGGCAGACCGTTTCTACCTTATATAATTGATCTTTTTTCTTTCTGCATAAAGTTTAGTTTGTTGAACCTTTATAGAACTAATTAAACCATCTTGAAATTTTCATTGGGCATTTTCTATGGCTTTCCTGACTACCATGTGGCACATTGCTTAATGCACATCGTCTTGGTCTTATTGGTAGTAAACATTTTCCTATTTTCATTATTGTGATATGCTTGACCTATCCCAACCTCAAGAACTAATTTCTAATGATTGCATAGCTTACCTTATAGAAAGAAATTGATAAAGCATTAATAAACTAAATGAGATGCCTTAGTGGACCTAGTTTACTACCTTTGAATAGAAATTGAAACCAACCTTATAGCTAGTGTCAATTCTTGTTGCTACCATTAACCCACCTCCAACTCTCTCTTTTGGTTACCTTTAGCATAATGTTGCCATCACCACCAGTCCTTCTAAGTAATCCCCTACAAAACATGACCACATCATCTATAGTGGTTGAACCTTTCATATTTCAACCACAATGACCATTAGCACTACCACTATTCTTAATTCCAAATACCTAATTACTTTTACTTGTTAAGGCTAGTAAGCTTCCATTTCACTATTACTAAGATAGTCCCATCACTATTTCCTATTCCTTACCCAAATATAGATGTATTTAATCATAAAATTTTACTATTAGACTAATTGTTCCATCACAAGAAGTATGACCTTTTTTTCCCATCAATCAATCATAACAATTCTCAAACTATAACCTTTAAATAATTTCTATTACTAGAAAGCGATGATCATTTGTTCACTATTGAAACCATAGCCACACTACTTCCTACCCACTTTAAATTCCCTATATACTTATAGGCATACAATAGTATTACTAATTCATTAAAACATTTGGAGGCATTTCGGGCATTTGTACTCTTTTTTAGTGCTCCCGATGCTATCATGTGTTATGTATTTTCTATAACATAAGTAGGACTTTGATGGTTTATTTTTATCTTTAGTTGAACTACTTGAACTTCAAACAATTAATTGAAGCCTTCCAACCCCATTTAATGACTAGTAAACCGCCCTAGAAAACTTCAATGGCTTTGGTTAATTTCCAATAAGGATGTTGAGAAACCCTACAAGAATACCTTACCTAGTTTGTTGTATTAGAAATAGTAACAAAAGATCTTAATTAAGGAATAGCCATTGATAAAATAATGATAGGGTAATGATTAGGACATCTCGCTTTATCCTTGGCCAAAAAAAAAAAAAAACTAACTTCAACTTTAAAAAATTACTATCTCAAGAGAAAAGGATCATAAACCTTAAAGAACAAGACCTAAACTAGCGATAGAATGATCTAATTGAAATGGAGGTAGGGAAAGGCATAAGATTAAGAGATCAAAATTAACCATTATCCCAAAGTCACTTAAACAACTATGAACCATTAAACACACCTCTAAGTAGGGTTATCCATGATGTAAAGGCAATCGATCTAATGAAATTTCTTACTTTAAAGAAAATAAAACACCTATTAACCAATCAAATAGAGTATTGGAATGTTCATAAGGATTATAACCACAACATAAATGACTATGTTACACTAAAAGATGAAATATAATATTTAATTTGAATGAGGTACCTCTTAAAATATAGAAAGCATAAACTTGATGCTTAAGGTAATAAAGAGCATAAGATGATAGGTCCCTAAAGGAAACGTGATTGAAATAGGGACATTCAAACAAATTCAAAGTTATTTAGGTTAATGAAAATATCACCAGTGGATTCATCGGGAGAGGCAGTTTAAATCGCCTTAGGAAGAAGCATGCTAGGTAGATTCTTACCCTTGGATTTGCTAGAAAGAAGAATTCAAACCTATATGCTTTATAAAGAAAGATTTTTAGTGACATTGATCGAGATTATGATGACTTTATAGTTATCGTCATGTTAATACATAATTATTTTATCAAGTATATTCTGATCAACCAATGAAGTTTGGCAAACATCTTATACTCTAAAGATATGTACAAACCCTACAATGGTATGCTCATTGGATTTGCAAGAAGTCGGGTAGAGGTAAGAGGCATTGTAACATTGAGAGTTATACTTAACTCTAACCATAGGGTGAAGGTAATTAACATTGACTTTTTAGTTATATCAATGTTAAGTGTTACATACAATACCACTCTAGGTTAACTTTACTACACTAAGCAATAGCTATCGTGTCTACATTACACTTATTGATGAAATCTAACTTTCCAAATGAAGTTAGCCATGTGAAGGAAGATTAAAAGATGGCATTTAAGAGTTATATGATTAGTTTAAAAGGAAAGAAGCTCGATACTAGCTTGAACATGGAACAATCGATCCACCTCTTAGCATTATCAACTAGTAAATGTAGCTTTGCTAATAATTTGAGTGGATAATTTACAAAGACCAAATCCTATATTAGAATTTGAAAAGATCCAAGTATTTGAAGGAGATAATGTAAGAACCATAAGGATAGGGGTAAACTTAGAAATGGAAGATAAATAGATTTTAATGTAGCTATTAAAGGATAATAGTGTCATCCTTGCATAGTTCTTAACAAATATGCTTGGTATTGACATAAAAGTTTCCTACTATAAATTTTCCATTGATATAACCATTAGGCCAATGCAACAAGAAAAAAAAATGAGAAACATAGGAGCAAAGAGACAAGAAGTAATCAATGAGAAATTGAATAAGTTACTTAAAGTAATTTTCATTTAAGAAATCCTCCATACCATATAGTTAGCAAATGTGGTTCTAGTAAAAAAAAGTTAATGGAATATGGAAAATGTGTTTTGGACATATAAATTTGAATAGATCTTTCCCTAAAGACATTGATCAATTGGTTGATAGTTCATCAAGTTTCAAAATCCTTAACTTCAATGACATATACTTAGGGTATAATCAAATGAAGATGCACTCGAACAATGAAGAAAAAATGATTTTCATAATTGATTAAGGAGTATTTAGTTATAAGGTGATGCTATTTGGTTTGAAGAATGTGGGTGTATTCTACCAATGCATGATGAATAAGGTTTTCACTGCATAAATTAACAAAAAGTATAGATGTTTATGTTGATGACATGATGATTATCAAATTCACTAGTAAAGAATAACATTGGAAATGCTGAGGTGTTCAAGGTCCTAAAAAAATACTAAATGTAGCTTAATTTTAAGAAATGCCCATTTATAGTAAAAGCGGTGAAATTCTTAGGCCTCATGCTTACCAAACAAAGGATAAAAATAAACCTAACGAAGTGCCAAGTAATCATCCAAATGAGAATCCTTTCAAATATCAAAGAAATATAAACACTTAGTGGTAAGCTAGCAATCTTTTCTAAATTCCTATCCAAGTTAGGTGATAAATGCTTTTAGTTCTATAATTTTCTTAAAAATTTTAGAAATTTTTTATGGGATGATGGATATAAGGAAGCTTTCTTAAAACTAAAAAAGTATCTAGCCATACCACTAATATTAAGTTGATTAGAACTAGTAGAGAGACTATACTTGTGCCTAATTATTTCAGATGTAGCTGTGAGCTTTGTATTAGTTAGAAAAGATGAAAGGGGTACAAAAGTTGATCTATTTCACTAGTAAAACCTTGCATGGATTAGAAACTAGATATTAAAAGATTGAAAAATTGGCATTTGCCTTACTAATCTACTCCATAAAAACTCAAACCTTATTTTTAAAGCCATTAGATAATGGTTTAAACATATGCATCAAAAAGGTAAATTTTACATAAATTTGGCTAGCTAATTGGTAGCTTAGTCAATTAAGCTTTTAGAATTTGGCAATGCCTATTAACTAAGAAAAACTGTCAAGTCATAAGTATTAACTAATGCTATAATAGAGATGACTTGAGAAGAACAAACAAACTAACCACTTGAATGGATCATGTACGTTGAAGGCTTGTCTAATAAAAATGAAAGTGGAAGAGGGATAATTTTAAAAGGTATGAATAAGATTATTTTGGAATATTTGATTAAATTTGAATTCAAAGCCAATAATAATGAAGTTGAATATGAAGTTCTTATTTTTAGGCTTAAGTTGGCAATAGAAATTGAAGTTAAATGGATACAGATTTACAATGATTCAAATTTGGTCATCAGCTAACTAAAGCAACATTATAAAGTAAAAGAACTAAATTTGGTCAAGTATATAGAAAAAATGAAGATCCTCTTAGCAAAGTTTAAGTGCAAACTTTTAAAGATACCCTAAAGAAAAAAATAAAAAAATGAAAATGTAGATACTCTAGCAAAACTAGCTAGTGTGAAAGTGGTAATCAATAATTAAAAAGTTATATAGGAGTTAGTCAATACATCTAGCATAGAGGAGCTTAAAGTCTTGTAGATCGACCATATGAATTCTTGGATCACTTCTCTTTGTATGTACTTAGAAAAAGGAGAACTTTCAATCAATAAAAGTGATGCAAGAAGACAAGTGACCTATGACTTTATGGATAATGATTGATTGTATAAATGCAGCTTCAATTTACTAACCTTCACATGCCTTCATTCAGAGGAGGTTGAATACATCTTAAATGAATTACATAAAAGAACTTGAGATAATCACTTGGTCAGAGATGCTTTAGTCTTGAAAGCCACCTATTCGAGTTACTATTGGCCAAAGATGAAGAAGGAAGCCATTGAACTAGTTTGAAACAATGATAAATTCCAAAAATCTAGTAAAGTACAATGGTAACCATTAACATTAATGGAACTTATTTTCTCCCATAGCTATTTGCAAAATACAGAATAAACCTCTCGAAGTCTTTGTCGATTGCTATTAGTCATGGAAAGTATTTAATAGTGGCAGTTAACTACTTCACAAAGTAGATTAAGGCCAAAACCCTTGTATACATCTCGTCAAAGACCATATAAAAGTTCTTTGGGAAATCCATTATATGTAGATTAAACTGCAAATGATAGTTTGATCAAATACATTCACATCACAATACTTATCTTTTTATGTAGGCTTGGCCTGCTAGAGATGTTAGTTTCTAACAATGAAACATAATTCATGGCTAAGAAATTCACAATCTTTTTGCCAAATGTAATCATGCTTACTTTAAAAAAGTTTATTAATAAGATTAGGTAATATCTTACACATTTTCTTGATTTTTCAAAAAAAGCTAAGGAACTAGGAAAAAGTTAATATTAGTTGAACAACCCTCAATTCATTGGCTAAATAGAATTGGCAAACAAAATTATACTTGAAGGTTTAAGGTGAAGATTGGATAAAGTAAAAGGCAAATGGGCAAAAGAGCTTCTGAGTGTCTTACAGTCATATGAACTACCCTATAATTTTCCACAAGTGAAATTCTTTCCATGTTAACCTATAACTCAAAAGCCATGTTACTAGTCAAACAAAGAGAACTAAGTGAATGACGAGAGCATTACTAAGAAGAAATGAATTAGCACTAAAAGAAAGAAGAAATAGAATTGCTCTTTGAAATCTAAGATACGGCATAAATTAAGGCTAAACAATATAAAAGGAATATGCAAACTATTACAACAAAACAATCAAGAAAAAGAGTTTTGTGAAGAAAGTTAATGTGCCCTTTAAGAATTCAAATGAAAGAAAGCTAGCTTTAAATCAAGAAAGGCCATTCAATGTCAAAGGACAAAAGGGGTGAAACATTTAGGCTCAAAACATTAAAAGGTGTGCTGATTCCTCAAACATGGAATGTGACCCATCTCAAGCAATATTATGTAAGCATTTGAATAAATAAAAGAAGTATTTCAACAAATTATATTTTAAAAAGCCTAAGTAGACTACTTCAACACCTAAAAGTCCAAGCAAGTTCCTTTAACACCAAAAGGCCCAAGCAAAACCCTTTAGCACTTAAAAGTCCAAGGAAACTCCATTGACACCTAAAAGTCCAAGCAAATCCTCCAAAATATAGAAAATAAAAAAGGCCATTCCATGTTATATCCCTTAGTAAAATAAAGAATCATTAAAATATCTAAGAAGCAAAATGTAATTAGTTGAATGACTTCACAAATGTGAAAATCCATTAGAGGAATGACTTTTGTAAGTTATTATGGTTTGACTCTTTAAAGCCTAATTTTAATAAATTACTTTGAGTGGCCACATTAGAAATAGAGAAAAGGTTTCATATGACCCTAGAAATCAAGAAAGACTAATTGGAACGTAAAAACATAAAAACTTAAGCAATCAAAAGTTCATAATTCTGAATGACCTTAAAGAATGTGAAAGCTTATTGGAAGCTAAACATTGAAAAAATAGTTTGAAAGACCTTAAAAAATGAAAAGGTTCATTAAAAGCCAAGAATGTTTCAAGTGACCTATAAAAATGTTAGAAATCAAGTTTGAAGGAATGGTCTGAATGACCTATAAAAATGTTAAGGCTTGTTAGAAGATAAGTTATGAAACAAGCAACCCAAATGCCTTCAAAACCACTAATGTAGAGAATGATCTGAGCAAAGAATTATCTAAACTAAGTTACAATAAAACCCAAAAATCTATTCATTAAAATTACAATTGAATTCAAGGGGCATTCTCCTCCTTGATCAAATCTTCTAAAAATAGATCCTTGTTTGTCTTGGATATGTAAATCATGAGGGAAGGATTGAAATGCTAGATTTGATGCATAACCTTTTCAAAACCATATTGGTAAGAAGACTAACATTCTATTTGAGCATTCAAAAACTTAGCATTAGATTCCATGATTTGGTGCTTTAGTTTTTTTTTTTTCATCCTTAGCTAAATTTTTCCCCATTCTGGCTTTTTTTGATAATTGTTCAATAGAGGCTCAGCCTTAGCCTTCTTTGCTTCAATAGTTAAGTGAGGTCATTTCTCCTTCAGATCTATTCCCTTCTTCTTAGAATCAATTTACTTAAAGGCTTTCTCCTCTAAAGTTTACGAGTGGCAATTATCTCTTTTTTAGTTGTATCTAATTTATATCGAAGAGTGATATTATTCTTTTAATTTTCAGGAATATCATTTGAAAGGGTTCTTAACACCTAACCGAGCTCTATAATAGTAAAGCAAATAGCTTGCTCTTCCTTATGTTTTGTGAAGTAAGCACAATTCTTCTATTAGTTGACATTGGTCAGAAAATGCTTTCACATCCATAACATGGAATCCACATTCCTATACCATTGACTTTGATGAATATCAACTTAAAGAAAGCTGTCGATTGATGCCATCTCAAAGCAAGAATTATTGGTCAATTCGCTTATGTCTTCACTCTTGCCCACGACTTCAGTGTGTCATTTCCCTTTTCCCTTATTGTTCTTTTGAACAAATTTGTCTAATTTGGAGTGGGAACATCTACCACAACATGTATTTCAAGGGCCTCATTAATTATAAAATTAACAATATTATCAACCGATATTTCCTTAGTTAAACTTGGCTTCAAAGCTAGAGCAGCTACAATAGAATTCACACATTTTTCTCTTTCTAAAAAAAATATTTTGAATAATAACAAGCCTAGTAGGGTCCATTGTAAAAGACAAAAATTCAAAATCTCTTACTCTTAACCAACATTCTATAATAAAAAGTAAATTGTTAAGTACGAAGATGCAAAGAAATACAAGCAACATCAAGATCATGCTATGAACTTAGTGAATGTCAAAGGGCTTTTCTTAAGCACATGCCAAAAGCTAAACAATGATGTCTTGGTTATTTTTGTTAAAATCTTGGAGCCTAGAAGGATGAGTGTGCTTATTATCCTTAACTTATTTTAAAAGGTATAATTATCGGTTACCTATTATCTAACATAAGTCTATCTCATTCATTAGTTGGATCTTAAGAAAATTATTCTTCCTAACCTTTCATTCCAATATATAAGTGATCAAAGAGCATCCAATCGGTCCTTTGCATGATCTGAGTCCAAGATTTGTTTCTTTAATAAGAGTAAGTGTAGAAATAAGAAAACACATGGGGATTGCAAGACTTAGGCTTCACCTTATCGTATATTGGCTTGAAGCAAACCATAAGTACCAAGCATTCCAAATTAGTTAGGTTGGATAAACATCCAAATGTTTCATTACACACTATTCGAAGGTGGAAAAAAGGGGAGAGATTTCGACCTGTAGGATGATGTTACCATAAAATATAAAGAATGAGGATGTATCATAACTACAAGCTCATTCATCCCTAACTCATTTTAAAGGTTATCTGATCTTTTAAAAAAAAATCACACGACTTTACATTTTAATTTTATCTCTTCAATGTAAAATCTAATTGTTATAATTCACTCTTATTACTCTCATGTAAAACACCACTTTTCACAGTTTCACTTGATATATCATCAATCAAATTTTATATTTGATTGCTAGGATTAAAACAAAATTGAAGTCACATAATTACTTAAAAAGATTATATGATTTCTTAAAAAAGTAAGATAACTTTGCATTTTAATCTTATATCTTCAATGCAAAATCTAATTATCATGATTTACTCTTCTTTCTCTCACATAAAAGACCACTTTCATAATTTCACTTGATATGTCTTCAATCTTAATCTATGACAAACTTAGAATTTATTTAAAGATAGATTCATTCAATATTTTAAATAGCAACTTAGAAATGTTTTTAAAAGATTATCAACAATTTTGGAAATGATAATTTCTATTATTAATTTTTACATAATAATATTTTTAATTAATAATAATGTCATTTTTTATAAGTAGTTATTAATAATTTTTGTTAATTATTTTTTATCATATTTTTTGAATAATAATATTTCCAAATAACCATTTCTTTTAATGATTAAACAATTAATAGGAATTAAAAATGATATAAATAAATTTTCCTTTTTAAAGAGAGATGATTGAAGTTGGCTGAATGACAAGAAATGTTCCTAATATTTTAACACCTTATAAGGTAAGGCCCCTTCATTCTTTTATGACGGCAAAATTGTCCAAAAAAATTAATCCCAGTCTTCTTTTTCACCATGTGGAGTTACGTGAATTACATAAATAGGTGGAATCATTCTTTCGAACAAAAACTTTATAGCAAGCGAATTGGGTGAAAATTTTCTGTTAAAATGTGAGAAGAAATTGTGTATAATCAATCCTAAGTGTTAAAGTAATTTACCCTATTTTGAAAGATACATGCAAGTGCACATAGCATAGGCCTCTTTAAAAAATAAAACAAATCCTGAAACCAAAGATGTCTGCCCAAACTTAAGAACAATATATTCAAGGAAAACCTAGTTACATTCGCATGGGAAAATAAGAAGGAAAGCAATGCTTTCTTGGAAAGTTAAACATTCTTAGCAACGGCAAATTTTGAAATTTTTTTAAGTTGGGGAAACAATATTTATATAATAAAAAAAATAAAATTATTATAAAATTTAAATATGTAAATTAAATTTAAAATATAATTTATTTTAATGTATTTTTTATGTGCATCCTTATGTGTAAGTAATAAATTTCAAATATTCTTATATTTATTTAAAATAAATTTTCCTTTCCCAATTGATATAAAAATAAATTGTGGAAGACAATTTTACTTAATCTTATGGGGGGCAATATATCATTAGCTAATAAACATGTGTGTAAAAATAAATTGTGGAAGACAATTTTACTTAATCTTATGGGGGGCAATATATCATTAGCTAATAAACATGTGTGTGTGTGTGTGTGTGGGAAGGGGGGGGGAATTGTCCGCTTAACTTGTGTGCAGATCCGCTGTGTGTGTGTGTGGGAAGGGGGGGGGGGGGAATTGTCCGCTTAACTTGTGTGCAGATCCGCTGTGTGTGTGTGTGTGTGTGTGGGTGGGAAGGGGGGGGGGGGGGGAATTGTCCGCTTAACTTGTGTGCAGATCCGCCTCCTCTGATTCTCAGTTGCTAATAAACATGTGTGTGTGTGTGTGTGTGTGTGTGTGGGAGGGGGGGGGGGGGCAATTGTCCGCTTAACTTGTGTGCAGATCCGCCTCTGATTCTCAGTAACGCAGCTCTGAGTTGCATGACATCATAGGATTCTAATCCAAAAAATTACATATTCTAAGCACAAAAACACAAACTTGGATCAAGCTAGGCTAACTTGTCGAGTGTCTTCTGCTTGGGAAGAATCGGGGAAATCGAAATCCCTCTACTAAAGGCTTGATTGAAGAGCAGGCGTGTGTGAATATCTGATACAAATGGGAATAATGACAAAATGGCAATTGGCATAAAAATTATTAACCCCATCATGTATTCATAAGCTTTGGCTAAGTCTTTGACCGAATCCCAAGCTCCAATTCTCTTCCAGAATCCAATGCTGGCCTGTGCAATCTTGATACATATTCACAAATGGAAGTATTAATATTTGTGAGACGGGGTGATGCTCATGTAATGAGATTAAATTAGCCTCGACGTTAGAAAGGGATGAGCTCCACACATAGTTGTGGGACCTGCTTCTCTCACAGCAAGGTCACTTTGAATTAGTTTCTTTGGCTCCGTTTGTTTTGATGGAATACATATTTTATAAGAATAATATCATTTGTTTATATTTATAGTTATAAAATATTAAAATAATAGGAAATATTTCAGTTGTTCAATATTAAATATAAGTGTGGTGGAAGAAATTTTTATCTACTACCATGACACTAAACATTATTTTATTAATCACAAGACATATAATAAGTATGAAACTCCTCTACTTATAACAAAAGCAAATGAGATTTTATTATTAAAAGATATTTTCCAACAAAACAAATAAAGCTTTTGTGTAAATACCATTTTCGTTTTGAGACAGTATTTTGAATATGCACAAGTTTTAACCTACCAAAATAAGAGCCCATCCAGAGGGCACTAAGGCAAGGATGCAAGCAAACAAATCTGACATGCTGAGCCTGCACAGTACAAATAGTGCAGTCATGATTGCGATGAATCCGAGGAAGAGTAGTGCCTTCAGAATACGCATCACAAGCTGAAACTGGCTGCCAAATTTCCGTCTACCCATGGATGCCAGCTGACAGCAACAAAGAATATATACAGAAAGCTTAAATGCATTAGAAATTAAAATAATTTTAACAGTTAAACGGATATTATGATGGTCCAACTTGTCCTCCTGACTTACGGGAGATAAATTAATCGAGAGGTTTATTGGTTTTACAGAAACTAACTCGTCTTGGAAAAATATTCTTGCTAAATAATGGCTAGTTAGAAAGTATTTGATGGCAGGGTTTTTTTTTTTAAATATTGTTGTAATTTAAAATATTCTTCTTAAAACATAATAGATATGACTTCTAAAAAATGACTTACCAATCCCCTCATCGAAATGCCACTACTATTGATTAGAAAATATTTCTTGTTTTGAAATCAGGGCTTGGAAAAGATGACACAAGAGTAGAAGATACTAGACAGAAAGGTAGGAGAGACCATTCATATACTATAGAATAAAATATGACGCTTCAATTAATATAAAGTCTCTAAAATACAGAGGGTCTAAAATTATTTACTTTGGTTGTACTACAAGTAAACCCATAATACTTTCCTAAATAGTAAACATGTATTTTTTATTATAATTTATAATTATAATTTCATCAATCAAGCTTTAATCCTAATTAATCACAATTCTCAACACTCCCCCCAAGTTGAACCTTATATAAGCTTTAACTTGGTATCTAAATTGAATTATGAAAATAGAAAAAATGCGACATACTAATATAAACCAAGAAAACTCATGGATTTCAGTACTCAAGTACACGAACAACTTGATGGATTTTACCTTCGAAAGACATGCAATGACAAACAAAAATGTGAGTACTCCCTTTGAACACTAGACCACGAAACCATCTTAGGTCAACAAAAGACCCAGAAGTTTTAGCTATCTACTTTCGAGCTGCTCTTCGATCTTCTCTTAATCAATTAGAAAAATATTTGATAGAAATATAAAAATGACAGAATTGGCACATAGCGCTAGGACAGCTTCTGGAGTGACCATCAGCACCGGAAAGGACAAAACTAGGCCAGAATTGACTCTTGACAAAAATGAGACAAATGGAGTGACACTTAAACTAAGAAAACATAGAAGTACTGAGTTTAGAACAAAAACTGACATCTCTATTAGATGATTAGTATGAGACATGGAATTATGGGTCTAGATAAGTTTAGTCCTATAATAATTTATATTCTATTATAAATAAATGTGCCTACTTCATTATTAAGCATGGCTTCAAAAATTATCTTCTCTTAATCACCCTTATCCCATCTCTACATATGTGTCCTATTCCTCACTACTTGTCTCCTCATAATCATTTATTACCTTGTTGGATTTTGTTACTGTTCCTAAGTATGTTGCAGAGGCACTCTCTCATCCTAGGTGGTGTGTTGCTATGGAGGAAGAAATGATGACCCTTGAGGTAAATCATACATAGGATATTACATCCTCATCAAATGGAAAAAATTCTATTGTGTGCAAGTGGGTATTCACTATGAAAGTTAACCAGATGGCACTATTGCTTAATTGGAAGCTTGTTTAGTAGCAAAAAGCATGCACAGACCTGTGGCATAGATTATTTAGACACATTCTCTCTAATTGTGAAACTCACTTTTATTCAATTATTTATCTCTCTTATTGCATCTTATGATTGCCCCTTTATTAGCTTGATGTTAAAAAAAATACATTTTTACATAGTGATTTACTTGAAGAGATATATATGGAATAACCACCCAAGTTTGTTGTTTAAGGGGAATATGACAAGATTTGTCAATTAAAAAAAATTGTATGGCCTAAAGTAGCCTCCTTGAGCTTGATTTGGGAGATTTAATAATGTGTGATAAAGTTTGGAATGAAGAAAAGTGGTCATGACTATTCAATATTTTATAAACAATCAAATTCTAACTGTATTATTCTAATTATCTATGTGGATGACATTGTGATTATCGGTAATGATAAATTTGATATTTCAAAATAGAAATATTTTCGTCAAATTAATTTTCAAACCAAAGATCTAAGAGTACTCTAGTATTCTTTAGGGATTGAAATTGCTTGAGGAAGGAAAGAAATCCTTTTATCTTAGAAGAAATATATTCTTGATCTTTTGAAGGAAACAAGAATGCCTGGCTTTAAACCCTATGATACTTCTATGGTTTTAATTGTTAAACTTGACTTGGAAGATGGTGAGTTGTTAGAAGATCTAGAGTGGTATAGATGTTTAGTAGGTAAATTGAACTATCTTAGTATAACTAAACTTGATAATACCTTTTGACAAGTGTATTAAGTCAATTTATGAACTTTTCAAGAACTTCTTATTGAGATGCAATTATGGATATTCTAAGATATCTTAAGAAGGCACCTAATTATGGAATTTTGTATAAAAAATTATTGTCATTACAAAATAAAAAGTTTCTTTGATGCAAATTAAGCTGAATGTTTTATAAATAGAAGGTTCACTTCTAAGTAATGTATATTTGTTGGTGGGAATCTTATATCTTGGAAAAGTAAAAAACAAGCAATGATGTTTTGTTTAAGTGTAGAGTTTGAGTTTTGAGTCATGGCCCATGTTACATTAGAGTTTGTTTGGATTTCTTACCTTCTTCATTAACTTGGAATTAAGTCTTATGAAATTATGTAATTATAGTATGATAATTGGGCAGTTACTTATATTGTTATAAATATGTTTTTTCATGAACATACAAAATATTTAGAAATTGATTATCATTTTATTAGAAAGAAACTTCAAGAGGGGGTTATTGGACATAGGCATATTAGAATCAAGGAACAATTAATTGATTTATTTACTAAAAATTTCCTAGAAAAATAGGTTGATCATATTTATAACAAGTTGAACAAATATGATATCTATACTCCAACTTGAGAAGGAGTGTTAGTAAATTAATATAAGATATGGGCTTATAGGCCTATGGGCCTAGATAAACTTAGTCCAATTGTAATTTATATTCTATTATAAATAGATGTGCCTACTTCATTTTTTAGCATGACTTTAAGAATTATTCTTTTTTAACAATCTCTAATCTAACTCAATCCACTAAGTCACTCTCCTAATCATCAATAGTTGCAATAACACAGAAGCAACCAAACTAACACATGTAAATTCTGCTAGACACTAGTGCTCACATTAGAGCTAAATAAAGAAGAAATTAGATTTGTTTTTTATCCTTTGCTAAAGTTCTGGACAAACCCAACACTAATTACTTTCTGTGGTCACCACCCTTATCGGAAAGAAGCACTAGCTGAGATGAATGGTGCTGGACAACACACAACACATTGAACAAAAGAAGGCCCAATATTGTGAAGCTTGATGGATGAGACCAAGTTTAACCAAAAAATTTTTTTTAAAGAAAAGTTAATTTGATTATAATGACAACTCAACCTTTTTCAAGTTTGTAATAGCATGATACACCTACAAGCCTTAAGAAAGACAATACCACTTTGATACTATTAGTGTATAAGTAGCAGTATGATCCACATCACTTACATTTTATGATATATATTATATATTATATTATATATAGTGATTGTTTAATTCAATTGAGAACATGACATTACAAATTTCTTTCTAATTAATACGATATCTAAAGCTTTCTAGGTATTCTTCTCCCATCTTAATTAACAAAAAGATATAAATAACCCACTCTTCTTCTCCCTTTCTTTTTTTAATTTTATGCATGACTAAGGTCATAATAGGGCTAGCAGCAATCTAAGCCTTATATTGGTGGAAGCCCAGACCTCAAAACCACTAGTTGGTGGTAGTGTATGATAACGGAGGAGAGCAATAGTGTTGTTTGGCATTGTAGGAGCAAGATCTAGTCACTGAAAAGAAAGTGTAAGTACATTGAATGACAGACTCCAATGAGGTGGTCTAGAAGAAGTGACACATAATGTCACATGTGTCTATCTACAGCAGTGTGTGAAGTCCACACACAGAGGAGATTAATGACTCGTGGAGGCACATAGAGGATTAGTTGGCAATGAGCTCTAGTGAGGCACTATTTCAGAGGATTTTGAGTCATACTATAAGGTTAGTTTTGCAATTTTATGACTCCAAGCAATGTTTTTTTATTTTCTAGGTAATTTTTTTTAATTTACTAGTTGGATAAGTTTATTTATTATAGATGTTGGTTTTAGTTTGATGAGCAAGTTTAAGGGTCCTAATAGTCCAAAAAAATCATAAAATAATGGTAAATTACTATCTGATAATGAATATATTGAGTATTTGTAATTAAAGGCCTCTTTACAATTGCCACCATAATAGTTCAAATAAGTAATCCCATTACATGTCTCTCTAATTCCAATTATAGATAAGTTATTGATTCTGAGGCTGTTGATCATATAATAAGTCAAACAAGTGCTGTGTCGTCCTTTAATATCTCTCATCCTTCTCACGTTACTTAACTAATGGGTCTAATGCTTTATTATTAGAAGTGATATGGTTAAAATCAAAAGAAACAAAACTGAATATTATTTCTTAATACCTTCTGTACAATAGGAATTTACAATATATAAACCTATGCTCATAACTACTTGCCTCAAAAGGAGCTATACTATAGGTAACAAATTTGACCTAATAAAAGAAAAATAAATCATAAGATATCTATATAAATCTATACAGAATAAAAAAGAATAACAAGCAATAATTAGCAAATTCTAACAAATCTATACATAATAAACATAATAAATAATAATTAATAATTCTTAATATCCCCCTTAAGCCGGTTAATAGATATCTATCATTTTCAACTTGCTAGTAAGATCCTGAAATTTCTTTGTAGGAAGTCCCTTAGCTAATACATCTGCTAATTAATGTCCTAAAGGAATATAAATTATGGTGATAAGTCCACTGCTTAGTTTTTCTTTGATAAAGTGTTGACCTATCTCTATGTGTTTCATTATCTCATGTTAGACTCAATTATGAGCAATGCTAATGGCTGATTTATTTTCAAAAAACAATTTCATAGGGACTTCATACTTTATTCTAAGATTATTTAGTATAATCTTCATCCATAACAACTTACAAATCCCTTAAGATATGGCTCAAAATTCAACCTCTACATTTGACCGTGCAATCACATTCTATTTCTTACTCCTTTATATTATAAGGTTTCCACCCAGAAACATATAATAGCCAAATGTTGATCTCCTGTTAATGACTAATTCGACATGATCAACATCTGTGTACCTTTTAATGAACAAATTTACACCCTTTTCAAATAGTACTTCTCTTCTATGTGTGATTTTAAGAGTGTAAAATTATATTCATAGCTTGCAAGTGTTGCACCCTTGGATTATGCATAAATTGATTAACAACATTAACAACATATGCTATATCTAGTTTGGTATGTGCTAGATATCTCAATTTTCCTACTAATTTTTTATATTGAGTTTTATTAACCTTAGGACTTTCTTTATCGTTTCCTATTATATGATTCTATTCAATTGGCACATTAGTAGTTTTACACCCCAGCTTTCTAGTCTTTTTAAGAAAATTAAGGACATATTTCCTTTGAGAAATAAAGATTCCCTACTTAGAGTAAGCAACTCCAATTCCAAGGAAGTACTTTAATCTTCTAAAATCTTTCATTTCAAATTAAGTTGCTAATTTCTCTTTTAGAAGTTGCTTTTCAATTGCATCATCACTCGATATGATTATGTCATTTACATACACAAGTAGAATTGTGACCTTACCTACTTGTGAATGTTTGAAGAAGAGAGAATGATCACCTTGACTCTGTTTGTATCCTATAGATACCATTTCCTTTGTAAACTTTCCAAACCAAGCATGGGGAGATTGCTTCAATCTATACAGTGCCTTTTTCAACCTACCTACCTTATTCTTTCCATTAGTGTTATCTAGATGGAATCTCTATATAGACTTCTTCTTCCAAATCTCCATTAAGAAATACATTTTTAACATCAAACTCATGTAATTCCCACTAATAGTGAGCAACAAAAGAAAGTAGTATTTTGATAGTATTCATTTTTGCTATTGGAGCAAATGTTTCCTCATGTTTGGGTGTATCCTTTTGTAACTAGCTTTGCCTTGTACGTATCTCGTGTGCCATCAGACTAATATTTCAAGATATATATCCACCTATATCCCACTGATCTTCTATCTCTTAATCTTTTAATGATCTCCCATGTTTTATTCTTCTCCAATGCACTCATCTACTAATTCATAGCTTAAACTTAATTTTTATCTTTTAAGGCTTCTTGTATTGATGTTGGAATTTTGATAAAATCAATAGTTGAAATGAAGCTTTCATGCTATAAGAAAAAGTGCTTAGAAGAAACAAACTAAGATTTAGGGTACTTGGTATAAGACCTTTTTCCTTTTCTCAAAGTAATCAGTAAGCAATCTAGGTTAGGTTCACTATTATTCAGCGAAGTATTTAATTTAGAAGTTTAAGTATCTAAAGTGTCATTAGTAATTACCATAGGTGCAGGTGATTGGAGTTGCTATTGGATCAATTTAGCTTTTCACTATCTTTGGTAAACTAATATTGGTGAACTAGTTTTGGCCTTTGCTAGTTTAGAAGGCATTAATTCTTGTGCGTTAGAAGGAAATAAGGGAAATGTATTTAAGAGACTTAAGAAAAAGAAGCTTAGTTCCTAAAATCCTTTCTTATTGAGACTAAGGACAATTGAAAAAAGACCTAGATTCATGGAAGGTGATGTATATAGAAACAGAGAAACAATGACTTGGAAGGTGATAACATTTGTATCCTTTTTTGTTAGAGGCATACTCTATAAAGACAAATTTGACAACATGAGGCTCAAGTTTATCATGATGCTGCCTATGTATATAGATAAAGACAACACAACCAAATACACATAACTATAGCCTTTTCATAATATGAGCAAAAGGAAAGAAAGTAGTCATGTATTATATAGGATTAACACCACCTAAAAAATAAAAAGGTAATTTGTTTATCAAATAAGCATCAGTTAAGACTGCTTACCCTCAGTAAGATCTAGGAATAGAAATTTGAAATAGTAGAGCTCTAGTGATTTTAAGCAAATGATGGTTTTTTAATTTTAATAATCTCATTCTGTTAAGGAGTATCTACATATATAATCTTATAAACAATACCATATTTTTTGAAGAATTTAGAAAAATTTTAGTTGACATACTTCTTACCATTATTTGAATATAAATGTTTAATTGATTTTCAAAATTAAGTTTGAACCATATGGTAAAATTGGATAAACAATTGGAATACCTCAAATTTATCTTTCATCTTTAAGCCTTCTTCATCTTCCTCCATCTTACTAGATTCAAAACATGTTAATAAATACTTCCTTGTACCTTCTCCTTCATAAGATTTATAAGTTCCTCCATAATATAATTAGATTTGACCTTCCATTAAATATGTTTATTCTCATAAAGTGTAGGTACCACTAGTAGCTTTTCCATTAGATAAAGAACAAACATTCGATCCAGACTCCATTTCAAATAATTTGTTAGCTTCATTTCCTTTATCGACTCTTTCCTCATTAGATTCTCTTCCTGTGTCTTCTGATTTGGATCTACCTATTACTTATTGAAAAGATACCTGTACTTGTACTTAGAAAGTTAACTCTAGCCACCCTTATTCCATTTTCAACTATGTATCTTATTTTTCTTTACTTGCTTCTTCTCGATCATTTATTACTTTTTTAGATATTATTATTGTTCCTAAGTCGTATTTCAAAACTCTTTCTCATAACAGGTGGCATGCTATTATGGGAAAAGAAATGATAGCTCTTGAAGTAAATCCCTAAGCCTTAGACATTATTGTTCCTAAACCCTAAGTCATATTCCTTAGATATTATTATTGTTCCTAAGTCATATTCTGAAACTCTTTCTCATTGTTAGTGATTTAAGAATTAAGTTATTAATTTCTTATTTATTAAAATATGTATGAGCCGTGGGCCTATCTTTTGTAACCCTATATTTTATTATAAATAAACATGCCAGCCTCTTGTGAGAGTATGACTTCAAGAATTATTCTCTCTTAACTACACGTAGAGGTGTTTTTCAGTGCATGCAAGCACATGTGAGGTTTTTCAGTAATTGGATTTTGACTGACAACTTTCTGACTCTTTCTGCATCCATCTCTGTGATTCTTCAAGCAATCTAGCAACTCGGGTGTGGTTTTTCTAATTTTTTAACTATTTTCTAGATATTTCTTTGATTCTTTCTAAAGTTTACTCTCATAGTTGGTGAAATTCTTAATTCTAATACATACAGCTTACTTAGAAATAATAATGGTGAAAGAATAATTTTTGATTTGCTTCTGGTTAGTGGCCAAATAACTGAATGAAAATTGGATTTGGAAGGTCTACAATACATAGGGTGGAAGAGTGCTATTCAGTGTTATCTTGATGAAGTTCGTATGACTGATCATCTTACTAAAGATCCACCCACAAATAATATAAATGAAAGATGAATTGTGGAAGATCGACAATTACTTCGGTTAATTTGTAATACTTTAACTCTTAAGGTTAATGATAATATTTTACATTATGAAATAGTCAAAGAATTATGAGACACTCTTGGCTCACTTTATTCTAGAAAGGACAATATGCACTAAATTTATGATTTAATTGAATTCGATCATCGATTCATCCTGATGTAACTAGTAAGACCCTATCTCAAATCTATACTGATCTTTATCGCACCTTTCAACAATGCAAGTCTCACGTGCTTTATTATTTCAAATGAAAGTCCCTAAGATTTTTTGAGTAGATGCAATTTCCACACCTTGTTTCTTGATTAATTGAATGCCTTCTTCACTTCTTGATGCTTAGGTACCTTACTGCATTTTATTTCCTTCTAGATATTTATTTTCTTTATCTCCACATATTTTTAGGTGTACTTGTTTTGTTTAAGATCTTCATCCTCAAGTATCTAAACTTGATCCCCATTCTTTGAAGTGTGTTTTCCTTCATTATTCTCATACACAAAAGGGTATCGATGTTACTGTCCTAATCTGCATCGTTATATTATTTTGTCTGATGTTACATTTTTTGAGCCTATTCCCTTTTTTGGCTTTCCTAAGTCTTCATCCTCCTTAATTGAAATTGATTCTCTTAATGACCATTTCCTTGTGTATTCTGCTCTTTAGACATCTCCGATTCCTTCATATAATAATTGGGTTCACCCTGCTATTACAAATGTTTACTCTTGCAGGAAGCAAGTACCAGTAGCAGCACCTTTCCCACTTGACAATTCCAACAATACTAGAGCTACACCAATTATTGATAAATCACTGGCTTCGTCCTCTCTACTAGCTTCTTCCTCATTAGATCCTCCTTCATTGTCATCTAATCTTAATATTCCCATTGCCTATCGGAAGGGTATACGTACTTACATTCAACGAGGTAACACTAATCACTCTTACTTTATTTCTAACTATGTATCCTACACTTCCTTGCCTTATCCTCTTAATCCTTTATTGCCTCACTTAATTTCATTACTGTTCCTAAGTCTGATATGTAAGCACTATCTGATTTTGGGTGGCATGCTGCTATAGAAGAAGAAATGCAGGCTCTTGCTACAAATCAAATATGGGATATTGTCTTTTTATCAGAAGGTAAACAATTCATTAGGTGTAAATGAGTGTATACTGTGAAAGTTAATCCTGATGGTACTATTGCTCGATTAAAAGCCTAGCTAGTGGTTAAAAGATATGCGCAAATTTATGGTGTTGATTATTCAAAAACTTTCTCCCCTATTGCCAAAATTACATGTGTTTAATTAATTATCTCTCTTGATGTATCCTATAATTGGCCCATTTACTAGCTTGTTGTTAAAAATATTTTTTTTGCATTGTGATTTATATGAAGAGGTATATATGAAGCAACCGTTCGAGTTTATTGCTCAGGGAGAGTATGGCAAGGTTTATAGACTAAAAAAATCTTTCTATGGCTTGAAACAACCTTTTTAAGCTTGGTTTGGAAGATTTAGTGATGTGGTAACAGAATTTGTAATGAAAAAAAAGTGACCATGATCATTCAATTTTTTATAAATAATTAAATTCTGGTTGTATTGTTTTAGCTGTTTATGTGGATGATATTGTGATCATCGATAGTGATCAATTGGGTATTTCAAAATTAAAATTTTTTCTTAAAACTAAGTTTTAGACTAAAGACTTGAGAACAGTCTAGTATTTTTTAGGGATTGAAATTATTCAAGGGAGGAAAGGGATCTTCTTATCTCAAAGGGAATATATTCTTGATCTCTTGAAAGAAACAGATGCTTAGCTCTAAGCCCTATGATACTCCTATGATTCTGAATATTAAACTTAACTTGGAAGATGGGGCATTGTTAGAAGATTCAAAACAGTATAGATGACTAGTGGGTAAATTGAACTATCTTACCATAATTAGACCTGATATTACCTTTCCGGTAAGCGTAGTAAGTCAATTTATGAACTCTCCAAGAACTTCTCATTATGATGCAATCATGCAAATTTTGAAATATCTTAAAAAGGCCCCTGATCATGAAATTTTGTATAAAAATTATGATCATTATAGAATAAAAGATTTCTTTAATGTAGATTGGGCTAGATGTCTTGTAGACAAAAGGTCCACTTCTGGGTATTGTGTCTTTGTGGGTGAAAATCTTGTGTCTTGAAAAAGTAAGAAACAAGTCGTGATATCACGTTCAAGTGTAGAGTCTGAATATCAGGCTATGGCTCATGCCACATCAGTGCTTATATGAATTTTCTATCTTCTACATCAACTTTTAATTAAGGCTTATAAAACTATGCAGCTATAATGTGATAATCGAATAGCTACCTATATTGCTACCAATTCAGTTTTTCATGAATGTACAAAACATATAGAAGTTTATTGTTATTGTATTAGAGAGAAACTTCAGGAAGAGGTTATTGATCTCAGATACATTAGAACTGGGGATCAATTAGCTGACCTGTTTACTAAAGGCCTTCCAAGAAAGCGGGTCAATGATATTTATAACAAGTTAGGCATGTTTGATATTTAAGCCCCAATTTGAGGGGGAGTGTTAGTGATTTAAGAGTTAAGTTATTAGTTTCTTATTTACTAAGATATGTATGGGTTATGAGCCTATCTTTTGTAACCCTATATTTTATTATAAATAGACATACTAACCTCTTGTGAGAGTATGACTTAAAAAATTATTTTCTCTTAACACTTATGATGAGTGGCATGCTATTGTAGGAGAGAAATGACAGCTCTTGAAGAAAATCAAACATAGAATCTTGTGCCTTTACTTGATGGTAAACAATCTATTAGCTGTAAAAGGGTATTTACTATGAAAGTGAATTCATATGATTCTGTTGCTCCTTTAAAAGCATATTTAGTAACTAAAGGGTATGCTTAAACCTATGGTATAGGTAATTAAGAGACCTTTTGCCCCTTGGCCAAAATTATTTCATTTGATTACTTATCTCTCTTATTGTTGCTAATAACTAGTCTTTTTAGCAGTTGGATATTAAAAATCTTTTTTACATGGAGATTTGCATGAAAAAGTGTATATGGAGCAACCACCTAACTTTATTACTTAAAGGAAGTTTGGAAAGGTTTTATATTTGAAGAAATCATTATATGGATTGAAACAATCTTCTTGAAATTAGTTTGGAAGATTCAATAAAGTGGTGATAAAATTCGAAATGAAAAAAAGTGATCATGATCACTCTATATTTTATAGACAATCTGATTCAAGATATATTCTTCTAGTTGTGGATGTTGACAATATTGTGATTACAAGGAGTGATAAATTGAGTATTTCATAATTGAAAACTTTCTTTCAAGTTGGATTTCAGACTAAAGACCTAAGAGCACTTTGACATTTCTTAAGTATTAAGATTACTTAAGAAAAGAAAGAGATTTTCTTATCTCAAAGAAAATATATGCTTAACTTCTTGAATGAAATAAGGATGATTAGTGCTAAATCATGTGAAACCCCTTTGATTACAAATGTTAAGCTTAATCCGAAAGATTGGAAGTTATTTAAAGATCCTAAATGGTACAGGAAATTGGTAGAAAAATTAAACTACTTTATTATAACTAGGTCTGACATCGCTTTTCCAGTAAGTGTGATTAACTAGTTTATAAACTCCTTAAGGATCTCTCACTAGGATGCTCTCATATACATTTTGAAGTATTTGAAGAAGGCACTTGGTTAAGAAGTTTTATACAAAAATCATGATCATTATAGAGTTGATGTAGAGTAGGCAAGATGTCCAATAGATCGAAGATCTATTTTTAGACATTATATGTTTCTTAGGGGAAACCTTGTGTCATGAAAAAGTAAAAAACAAATAGTTATATCTTGTTCCAGCATAGAGTCTACATACCAAGCTATAACTCATGTTACATCTGAACTTGTATGGGTTGCTTATCTTTTTTAGCAACTTAGCATCAAGACTTATAGATTAAACAATTGTGGTGTGATAATTGAGCTACTACTCATATTACTTCAAACCGGTTTTTTATGAATGAATTAAGCATGTAGAGGTTGACTATCATTTTGTTAGACAGAAGTTACAAGAAGGGGTTATTAGTCTTAAGTATATTAGAATTGAAGAACAATTAGTTAATCTATTTACTAAAGCTTTTCCAAGGAAATAGGTTAATGAAATTTGTAATAAGCTAGGCATGATTGATACTTATAGCCCAGCTTGAGGGAAAGTATTAGTAGATAAGTAGTATTATGTCCCACATCACTTATATCTTACGATATATACTTTATATTATATTATATATAGTGATTGCCTGACTCGATTGAACACATGACATTATAAATTCCCCTCTAATTAACAAATATCATCTTGAAATAAGGGTTTGGATAAATAGGGGCTCTTAGATGCACCAACACTAATACCTTTTACTTTGGATGCACTATGCACTACAACTAAACTTATAATAACTTCCTAAATAGAAAATCATATATTATTGATTATAGTTTTGCCAATCAAGCTTTAATCCTAGCCAATCATGCTTTAGAATTCTCAACGATTATATGAAATAGATGAGATTGTTTCTAACACTTTTTTTTCTCACTTCAATCAAAAGAAAATACCTATATATAACATGTTTTGGGACCAAACATGTCAGAGAAATTACTTCAAAGAAAACATTTTCCACAATACAAACAACTAAATTATTTGGCTTATATTCTTGCAAATAAATATTATTATATATGGACCAAGTCTTGAGTGGCAATGACATACCTTCAAGACAATAAGAGCAGTTACCAAAATTGCCCAAGAAAGCCCAAATACCTGTAAAGATAATCAAAGCTAGTAAGATGGTGTCATGAGGCTGGCATCCATAAACAGGATTAGAGAACACATCAATGAATTTTACCAGAAAACTACTTTGACGAGCTATATCCAATTGGTAAACAATTCCATATTGATACAAAAAGAAGCGACACAGAGACATTATCTCAAATATTTTTCCTCTTAAATTTGAGTATCTGAGGTATTCATTTTCTATATCCCACCAAGATTCCCAACTCATGTCAGGCTGGATTCCAATACCACCAGAATTTCCCATCCACCTTTTCCAATCTACCCAATCATCCACTGTAATTTGCCAATCAAAACCAGATGGGTTAAATAAGAAAGGGGCAATTAACCAAGTAATGGTCAGAAACCACATTGACAATCTAATAAAAAATGATACTCCAAAGCCATGATACGATGACCCATAGACTTCACAAGTAACCAATAGTATAACGATTTCCAGGGCTTTCACAAAGTGGCTTCGTGAGTACATTCTGTAGTTTTCAGCAAACTGTGCACGGAACACAAAAAACCCAAGATCTTTTTCTTTGTATAATTTGGGGATGCCATGCATGATTGTTCTTCCATAATAATGTGCTTTTGTTCCAATCTGGAAACTGAAGAACACAGAGGCTAGTAGTAGTTCAGTGACAATAAAATCAACCCTGGCAATGTGAAATCCCTTTTCCAAGCCAATTTCCACGACAATAGGCAATAGCATAACTAAGCCCATCTGAAAGACAGATTGAGTTGCCAAAGCCTGATCAAGGGCATTTCTCTGATGCATGCTAGTTCTTTGAAAAATTTCCTTCTGAACTCCACTTAAAACCATATAACAGCGTCCATACAAGAACATGTACACAATCAGCACATTTACCTGGCAAACAAATAACATCCCAGCATTATGAATACATACTGTATTAAGTTTAAATTGATGACTTCCTTTTAAAGAAAATTAGATGGTGTACCAAGTTACAGAAATAGAAACCAACGGTTGTGAAGTAGAGTGACAACATTCTGTAAAAGTCAAACCATTGTCCAAGCCTATAAACATCACGACTAAGTGACTGTTCTCCGTTTCCTATTGCAACTTTAGCATCCTGGAGTGTTATTCGATTCATTGTCGCATCATATCCTTTACCTACTTGGATGTACTCATGATGAGTGATAAATCCACCACGCAGAATTGAATTGAACCCTATCCAAGGAGATCAGAAAGTTAGTCAACAAATTCTATACATCCTTTATTTTCTTGAACTTTGAAGTACCTGCAAATATTTCTTTGCTGGAGTTTATAACTTTTGAACCTTTGCCTATGCCACCTCGTGTCATGTGGAAGATTCTATCCAATATATCAGGATGACCATAATGGAATCTTACCCTGCAAAGTCATGAATATCAATATGGAACACTTATCTGAAGGTGAGAAGAAAAATTACCATGCATAGGAGTAACCCCAAGATAGAAATCAATTTTTTTCAACAATATTTCAGATTATTTTCTGTTTTTGTTCTTACTTCCTCATGCTTTGCAACTCTAAAAGCATGTCTCGATAAGTGAAGAGGCTCTACAACTATAAGGGATAGAGGAAAGGAGATAGAGTGAGAAAGAGAGGACGGGAGGGGGACCTATAGAACGTATTTTTTAAAGAATATATTATTAGGAAGGTAAAAGAAAGAAATACAAAACGAGGCATGGGCATCCTAAGAGAATAAAAAAAACAGGAAAAAAGGAAGAAAATGCACAACATGCCACCCGGTTTTCTTCAATATGGTTGCTTTTCAACTTGATTCACCTTTTTAACCTGGTTTTCTTCAATGACCCATTAAGTTGTCTGCTTAGGGGTCACGATGGCTGAGGAGACCCATGGTCCTAGTCTAGGGAAAACAGAATTCCTCCTCACCAATGGCTTAACAATGTTCAAGTTACCCTCCGTCTTATTACCCTAAACAACTTACCATTTGGAAAAAGAGTGACCTTTAAAGTTCTATTGGTAAACATCAACATCTTGCTTAGACACAATATAGGGTGTGAAAGAGAGACACTTTTTGCCTAATGAAGCCCTCCAAAGAAACCTTATTGAAATTTCCGCTGACATCACCCATTCGCACAGCCTCAGCAAAACTATTCCCAGATGAAGAGAGATCTAAACAAGAGCTACCCTTCTGATCTGTTGTTGAGAATAAGTACTAGAATATTTCCAACCACCTGGCAACAGTTCCATAATTTACAAAAACATACCATAACAATTCTCTCCTTTGTCAACCAAAAAGGTCCTATTCAGCTCTCTGTATCTTCTAAAAAATTTTTGATGACTTGGAGAATCACCAAGTTCACAAAAAATCAGCTTAAAACACTTTGCAGAAAACATCTTCCTCTTTCTATAATGGTTAACTCAAGATTCTGACCCTCTTTTATTACTAAAATATCAAAGTATTGGTTTAATGGACAAACACCTCAAAACCACCCAATGGAATAGAAAGCAACACAAAGGAAGAAAAGCAAACCAAACTTCTATTGCTCATGTTCCTGAGTGAGAACCGAAAAATGAAACTCTTAAGAAACCAGTACTGAAAACAATCAGAACTACAAAATCCAGCATTGGAGGTCACCGACAAAAACTCTCCGGCAAAATCCAGATGAAGCTCGATCACAAAAACAATTGAGAGAGAAGGGAAAAAAAAGGAAAAGCCACGCAAGACACGGAACATCAAAGATGACACAATCACCAGAGCTGAAGGAATCTTTGCAGGTACTGGCCATGAATGATGATGGTGACAAGAGACCCTTCAGACTAAAGATGAAGACCAGAAACTGAAAACAGAATACAGAACTCCATACCGGGGAGCATCGACTTCTCCAGCAACACTCGACAGGTCAGACTTTAAACTCTGGCAGACAGGCTCCATATGTATCGGGAGTCATTTAAAAAAAAAAACAAGTCTAAACCCTAGCAGAGCAGTCAAAGTTCAGTCACCAAATTAGTTAAACCTAAACCTCCAGCCTTCTTAGGATTGAACTAAATTATCCTTCTTGGAATCACCAAAGGAAGTACAATCACTACTACAGTAGTATGACGTCAGAATCCAGCTGCAGTAAAACAAATTTGATCTAACCTGAGAGGATTTGCTAAACAAATTTGGTCTAACCTTAGAGGATTTGCTAGAATTCTTTGACCAATGGTCACCAAGCTGGCCTCGTGGTTTGACCTGAGTCCAGCAATTAATGAAACACTGCAACATAAAAACATCTAATCATCCACTGCCAGTTCCCTTTAATCATGGCAAATATTATAATCCATTGTATGAATTTCGTATCACTGCAAGGCTGACCTTCCTGTGAATATATGCTCCCTCAGACCCAATATGGTGGGTCTCCGTTGCCCAGCATGAGTTTTTTTAAATTCCTCCAATACATTTCTCATTTTGAAAGCTTCTTCAAAGTAGTTCTCCTAAAAAGTAAAGGTACAAGCAAAGCTTAGAATGTTACTTTGCTAGAACCATTTAATGCGTTCCTAATTACAGTCAGCAGCAAATCTACCTGATTAACGTCAATGGTTTGTAGGGCTTCTCCACGTGTAAATATAATTGCATGATTTTTGTTTTCTGAATTCACTTCACCAATTTGGCTGGGAGAACCAGGAAGCTTGATGCGATATATTTCCTTAATGAAGCAATAGAGACATTAAATTGGCAAAGCCCATTAGCCATTGTCAGAAAATACTAGAGTTAAGGGTATACAAATTTGTGTTTAAGTGCTGCAAAAATCATTCAATAGAATTTATGCTGTCCCCAATCTCTCTCTAACGTTTTCCGCACTGAAATCCTGATTTAGGCAATATGAGAGATAATTAAGGATTTGTTTTCTGATATTCTGAAATATATTTGGTTGGTAAAAAAAGTAAGGAAAATTTTTTTTGACGTGTTGGACAATGTTTCTGTTGTTAAAACGTGAGAGAGTTGTTAATTTTCAGCAGCAAACAACCAAGAATTGGGGTCCTACGCGGATGCAGTTTCACTAATACTTTACATCTGGAGAGTTTGAAGCCCAATTTTGGGCTGTGCAGTCCTTAGATAAGCTCCAGCTGCTCTTGTCTGTGATTTACAGCATGTTTTCTTAGGTGTTTGTCTGTTATGTGTTCTAGAGTCTTTCCAATCTTGTGATTTGAAGTGCTTTACGCATTTTCTAAGGGGAGACCAGTTAAAGTGGTATGATTTGTGTGACATGGTAGGGCTTGTTTTTCGTCTGATGAACCTGGTAAGGTGCTACTGGTAGTAGCTTTTCAGCTAAGTTCATTAAAAACCTGATTTTTAATTTCAAACACATTGAAAACCACAAAAGTTGACGATTGACCTTTAATTATTGGATGAAGCAAGAATATGTATTACAGTTGAAGCATATAAGAATCTATCTAGAGGCAAATTACACTCACCCCCCTGAGTTTTAGATAATTACACTCATATCTTTTTTACACTCATATCTTTTCATATACACTCATATCCCTCTATTTTTATTATAAACGTTCATTTTCCTTACTTTTCAAAAAGAAGGGTGGTGAGTATATATTTCTAAAAATAGAAGGGGTGTATGTATAATTAAGTTGAACGTCAGGGAAGACGAGTTTAATTTTCCTTTATCTAAATACAAAGTATCCAATCAATTATATATATACAAGAAAGGAAGAAACCACAACAAATGAAAGTGCCAGAAAAGAAAGGCACAAACTAGACATGCTTGTCCTTACCACATCTGACTTGTCCTCCCCCTTGACAAGAACCGAGTAATAAACTTTATGAGATTTTCCACCAATTGTCTCCTCTTTTTCATCTATGTAAGCAACACGAAGGGCTGGATACCTGCATGGAATTTTTTTTTCTCTTTTTCTTTTGTCACTATCACGGAAACCATGGCTAGTTTACATTTTTAAGGAACTCTGTTTAGCAAATGACAAATAATTATATGAACTCACATTGACATCAGATTAAGAATATCTTTGTAGCATTTTTGCTCCTGGGTTTTCTTAGATTTCTTCAGAGAACCATACATCTCACAAGAAATGACAAAGGTGAACTTCAAATCGGCCAGAGCCTTTGCATGCCCCAAATAGATACCATTATCTTCTCTGGAATCCATAGGCTGGCAGCCACCACCAAAGATATCTGCAAAAAGAGGGGGAAAAAGTTCCAAGTAATTTAATAAAAGAACAGTTTCACTTTACCACAGGTTTTGGATTTATAACGCATCATGTAAATATAAAGCTAACCCTTGTCTCCTGCATATTCTAGAAAGCATTGAAGGTCCAGGGCTTGCCTATAGTACATCATTCCTCTCACTACGAAAACAACAATTAAAACCAATACACAAATCAGGAGAAGGTAATATTTGCCATGATCTAGACTAGACCTGTTCGATAGAGTGTGTGAGCCCTGCATGATGCCCACTGACTTATTGACTCAGTCTCATCAGTGCTACCACGATCCATTTTTAGTTTTCCATAGCGTTCAAGCCAATTGGCCCATTCATCTACAATGCAAGTATATGAGGCATTATATAATTATACAATTTATATAATGGGCACAAGATGTTAAGAGTGGGTTGAAGCATAGGAAGGTAGACAAAAACGAACACTCACCAGGATAAATCTCCTTTAGGTAGGACAAATTTGATATCCCATTTTCATTTTCCGCTTCGAGTTCCTTCTTAGAATAAAGAACAACTTCTTTATGGTACGAAATCAGAACACTAAAGAACAACACAAATAAGTCCCGCATCATGGTTTCAAAAGGTGAAATATATAATCATCTATATTTGGGATAGACAAGCACAAAAACCATTACTAGCTATATTACAAAACTGAATTACACAAATTAAAACTGGGTTTTATCTTCAAATGTATTTCTATTTTGTAATTGTTTTTATACACTTTTTTATAAAGAGATTGTGTCATAACCTATCCTCACCACATATTAGTTTTATATTGTAACAAGATGTATTACAATTGAATTTTACAAAAGTATAAAATAAAATCAAGGGGAAAATGTGAAAAACACTCTTCAATTTTGAAATGGTCAGATTTTACCTACACAAACTATGATAACATAAAATTGGAACCTTAAATTCTCCCTCCCCAATGTCATTGGATGTTGATATGTTACATCATATTTTCCCATATTTTTTATATTATATGATTAATAAAAATAAAATTAGATATACAAAAATTTCATTAAATAAATGAAAATGAGTTTGAAATTATGAGAGAAAAAAATGAAATGGTAAACCATCATAAAATAATAATGAGATTCTTGTTTAAAAAGTTCATGAAAAAGTCACGTAACTAAAATGGTTAATTAAGTGAATGATGATTGCCAGTTCCAAGGTTTTGCATAGTTTAAGGATTTATTTCCAAAATTCCAAAACCTGTGAGGGCAAATTCCAACCACTACAACTTGAGGGTTTTTTTTTCTTTTTTCCTAAAATTAATGATTAAGTAATAATATGATATAAAATATGAACTGTTAAAATACAAAAATATTAGAAATTAGTGGATGCTTTGAAATTATGTATGGGAAGAAATAAAATAATATAAAATAGATATCTATGTAATAATTAGGTATTCACCTTGCCTATCGTAGCAAACAGACTTAACCATCCAAAGTAACAGTCGGCTTTTAGCTTTAAGTCATGGAGGGGCTACAAACAAAATTTTTCTCCATAATAGAACGCCTGACTAAATCTGACTTCAAAAGATTTTACCACGTCTTTCCGACCAAAAGTACCTAAACCCTAAATCCTAGCAAAATATATTTGTCAAGCACTAATATGCCTATCATTCATTAACTATTTTAATTTTAAAAATCTTATACAAATGAAATAATTTCAAGTTTAAATTTATTTTCCGTACAAATTCAAAAAACTAAGTGAATATGATTTAGATTCAACCATTATTGAAAACCACATAACTCATTGCATTAATTTTTTTTTAGGGAAAGTACAGTTTTTTGAGCTGTGATTTGCCTTGATTTCACTTTGTCCACATGTGGTTTCAAATTTCTCACGTCACCCACCTAAGGTTTAATTGTCACATTTCTAACGAAATGATCACAGGAAAGGCACATGATCACTTAGAAACCTAATTCCCTACGTTTCCCAATTTCCTCCCGGATAGCTACCTCAAACGGCCAAAGGAACTGAAGTTTCTACACTTGATTTTGTTGCTATTTACATGTATTAATGTATATTTGGCTTATCAAATCATTTTCAGGGTACAATCTATTCCTTTTCCTCCCAATGTAACTTAATTGAGATTGATTCATCATTTTTCTTCAATGTTATCTTGAGCTTTTCTTAGGAATTCAACAAGCAATCCAACTCCTTCCACACGACATTGCACAGTAGCAGACTTACTGGGAGTCACCAGGCTCCATTTTCTGAGCTGTTTTCTTTGGTGGTTAAATTTTAATCCCTTTCTGAGCCAACGAGACTGATCCCTAGTTTTACCCCTTCGGCCATTTTTAAAATTTGGCTGTTATTTTAGGATTTTGATTTATTTTCCCAATTTTGGCAGTGCCATATGTTTGAAAATGGAAGCAGTTGGAAATTTCTGAAGGAGATTAGGGTCTCAACTAGTCATGTACGTTTAAAACGAATGGAAATATCAGAGGAGATTAGGGTTTTAAAGGCCACTGTATGACAGAAACATTCAAACAATAGGAGATTTTATGTTGCATTGCATTTATTAATTTATGTTTTGGATAAGAGAATTGCATTTTTTATTTTTAGGTTATCTTATGTTGAATTGCCGTAGTTATTTTCAACAACTCTAAAAGAAGGGTATATATATATTTTTAAATACAAAAAGAATTTTATTAAAAGAAGCAGAAAAATACAAAAGAAAGAGGACAAGAAGTCCTTAAACAGAAAGAGAGCTGAAAGATGCAAAAGAAACCATCCTATCATCAATCCGAGATTGACTTCCAATTCCCTCCCATATGTGTCAAACTTATCCTTGAAATTAACTGAGCTTTAAGTTAAAGTGAGGCAACAAACAAAATCTTATCCCACACTAATAACCAAATATAACTGTTTAAAAATTTTATCATTCCTTCCCAATCATAAACAACATAAAACAGCAAGTCTTGCAACATCTCAAAGAGCTCTCTTTTCTTTATTGCTCCCAAAAACGCAGTATCTACTAATTAAGAAGCCATCCAAGGTAGCTCGACAAACACGACATCCCAAACGAGGAAAAATGCTTATTTCATTACTGCCAAGCCATCTCACAATTCCAAAACAAATGGCTATTACTACGTAATCTATAATTTCATAACCAACGTTTGCTACGTAACAGTACAGCAGATTAATAAAATCTAGCTTTATTACTTATTTATCCAAATGTAACATTTGAATATAATTACAATAATAGTACCATTATTTTTTGGTAATCCTACTCCTTATTTACTATGTTTTATGTTTTTTCTTTAAATATTGTATACATTAGTTTCATGGGAAAGGATATTGCAATGACCATCTCATTATTATAACTAATAGACTTGGCAACGATTTTTTTTAATATAGAAAAAGAAATTTTATTAGAAGGAGAAAAATTACAAAAGAAAGAGGACAAGAAGTCATTAAAAAAAAGAGAGAGAAAAGCTAAAGGATATAAAAGAAACCATCCGAACACAAATCCAAGACTTCATTTGTTTTGGTGGAAATATCTTCCGTGAAAATGTAATTATAAAATATCAAAATAACAGAGAATGACTTAGATGTTCTATATTAAAGGTAAGGAATTTAACAGAAGATAACTTCCTTTTTAAAAAGTAAATTATTTTTCTTCATCATTATACCTTTAAGTATCATATTTTTTTAATCGCAAACTATAAAAATATATGGTACTCTTTCATGTATATATAAGAAAAATGAGATTTTCTTTCGAAAAGCATCTTCTAAAAAATGAATGGAGGCTAAGATTGACTTTTAATTCCTTTACAAATCTATCAAACTTACTCCTTGAAATAAACCATAAGCTATAAGCCAAAGTAAGGTAACAAACAAGATCTTATCCCACACCAACACTATCAGCAACAAAATATTATTACGAATAAATAAACATTAAAACAAAATGGTTCTCAAGCTTTTGTAAAAGAATTAACTTGGTACATAAATTACCATTCCTCCTATTTTGAGATTGCAAGTCATACTTCGCCATTCCTTTGAATAGGCTACTCTATAACAATGAGCCAATGACTAACCTGAAGGACAGCATGTCCGGTGCACTTGGGGCCTTTGGCATATTCATAAATAAGGAGTTTGCAAAAAATGTGATACGGCGCCTAGCTTCAAGGTTTGGCACAATATTGGCATTCTCGTTGATAGTTAAAAGCAAATGAAGCCTAATAACCTAAATTAAAGGAGACTATGAACAAAACATTAAAAATTAATGGATTATGAAATGTGATGAGCAGAGCATTACTTTTTCCTTCCACGATTTGTCAAGTGTGAGAGACGCGTTAATCCCAGAAGATAGCCTCTTGGAATCATCCACAGGGGCATTTTCTAACACTCTAGAGCACAAGTCATTTCAAAAAGGAGTGAGCAGCTAGAAACATTTTAAAAGGAAACCAAACACGCACACCATTAACCCATTATAGAGTTTAAAACTTACAAATGACCGCAAGTTAAAACGTCCAGAATGATAGTTTCTAATATATCTTGCAGGACGTTAACGATCCGGGTCTCCAAATACTTATCTTGATCACCTCTCTTTCAATCAAACAAATGATCAGAAAGGTGGCCACCACTAAGAAAGCAGAACATAGGCATGATGGAAACAAGTTACCAATAGAGTTAAAAATATATCCACTTTTGCAATGAGTGAAGACAGGGAGATCACGTTGAATTCTCTGACAAATCTTCGCTGCTGTATGCTTATTTTCACTTTTTTACATATCTGGCTCCATAAACTGCATCATTCATGGACAAGGCCAGACAAACAGAAAAATTAGTACAAGAAGAAAAGTAAATAGGATAGCAGATGAAAATGATGAACGTAACACAGACTTAGAAGGATGAAATAAATAGGATTATACAATGCTTATTTCTTACAGCTTATCTTCTCCGTCCAGCAGAAGGTTATCTATGACCTCTCGTAGTGTCTCGTAGCATTCAACGACTGTTGAATACATGAGCTCATCACTCTCGATCTTTTCAAACAAATCTGCATCATCCTTAAAATATTTTGCCAATTCTAGCGCACCGGAAATCTATCATGCAAGGAAGGAACAAAGAAGGCATACGAAACAAAAAATCAATGACAATTAACATTTTAACATGAAATTATTTTAAGAAAAGTTCAATCTTTTTAATTAGTTTCAAACAACACACCTTACCAACAAGGTAAAATGGAGGCCACAGGATGACAGAAACATCAGAGGAACAGTAGGGGATGACAAGCAGATCTTTATCCCTGAACAATGAGTAGCATAAGTAATAATCAGTAAGCTTGAAATCCATCATTTGATTCAAGATTGACAAGTAGCAGACAGAACCAATTGCTGATCAGGTCTTCCTTTCTCATAGTAGTTATAAACTCATTCCACATACAAGAAAAGTATGAAAATGTTCGCATATCCTGCCACATAAAGGAAAACAGGGGAGATTAGGTGATCTTCAACAGGGATGATTAGTAGTAAATCTTTCTTTAATTTATTGGTTAAGTGTAGAACTTTTTCATGTTTCAAAAGAGGTTTGAATAGGCTTTTAAGCAGGAGGAGTCCGCGTAATTTCGTCAAACCTCAAGGGAAACCTTTGTCCACCTCAATAAGTTCCCTAACCCATTGACTTTCTAACTAAATCTTCATGAGACGAATGCCTGACCCTTTTTTATCATCATCATACAACTAATATGGCAATTTACATAGTGAGGCCTTCTATGCCAAGATACTAGTTTGAGCAAAATACAAAGACCTCTCTTAGATTTACCCAAAATTACACAGACCCCCCTTTAGTTTCAAAATATACACGAACCTCTCCTTAATTTAAAAAAAAAGCAACTATTAAACCCATTATAAAAATTCCATTAAGAAAATGATAATTTTAATTATTAAAATATAGTTAAAGATCAAAATAATTATCTCGTGACCAAATTACCATTTATTTATATATGTTCGTATGTTCTCATATTCATTTTATTCTAAATTTTGAAGCCTTTCTCATACAAAAGATCTTGTTTTGCATTTTTGCATTTTTTTTTTTCTCACACAAAGATGTCTTTACCAAAATTTTTATTTTACATATTTTATCTCACATATCCTTATTTTAATATTTAAAGTGTATGTTAGTAGTTAGTATGTTGTATATTGTATAGTTTAGGGGCTATTTATAATTTTCCTTTTTTTTTCTTTTCTTTAGCTATAATACATTGTGCGATGACCAGATAAGGTCTCGTAGTTTTTCCTTTATAAAGAGTCCTGCACCCTAGTGCCACCGCCGGTGAGAATCCCAGGAAATGTTTGAACCTTTATTTTCTCTCTCTCCTTCACTAAAGTCATTGATGCCATCTCTCCAACCAGCACATCTTCAGTGCCGTCAATCTGTTCTGATCATTCGTTGCTTCTGGCAACTGCTGGTCAAGTGCTGCTTGCCTTTCTCATGGCCATTGTTCTTTTGTTGTGCTCTTTCTCCATTGCTGTGTCTGTTTCCAGCATTGTGTAAAGGTTATTATCTCATCAGAGCCCCATTCGAACCCAATATATATATATATGTCATCTATAGAAGGTGCCCGTATGTCTGCCCCTAATGCAAAAGCCGGTGGGTCCATTGTTTCCCCTGTTATCACAGCTACACCTATTATTGTTGCTGAAAAATTTGCGAGGTTCTCCCATTATTTTGATTAGGTAGATTCTTTGAAGTTATGATTCATAGGACCAGGCTATGAGGACGATCTTACAAAGGATTTGGATAAAATATCCACTGAGGACCAGCCTCGTTGGAAGAAAATTGATGCTCAATTATGCAATATGTTGTGGCAATCACTTGACCCTAAGCTGATATTGTAAAAAATAATTTTTGGATTACCACTAATTATATTTTTTATTTTATTTTATTTAAAATAGGTTGATTTTGATTCTAAAGTTATAATTTTGAATCTAGTTTTTTGTGATCACTTTTATGGACTTAAAATACTTGGTAGGCTGATATATTCTGTAGCAAGTGTGGACTAATAACTAACTGAACTTTTGATGGGTGAGTCTAATAGGATTTTCTACTTAAACAAGTTAGGTTTCTTTAACCACTCTATGCTCTATTGATAACCATAAAATATTTTGTGAATCTTGGTGCCTCATCAATTACAAACTCATAGAGAAAGCAAAGAAGGTCAAACCTTTGTTCGTTAATTAATTGATATTTTATTATGGCGAATACAAGTACACTATCTATTTTCTAAAATTATGTATTTTATATTTTTTATCTATGTAAGTTTGTATCATATATGAATAATTTTTGCTTACATTTGGTATCAGAACTGCTTACAATAGATTTAGAATTAAAATGCATGTTTTGATTTATATGATAGTTATCATCTATTTTAATTTAATAATTTTTTCTCAAATTGATTGAAATTATCATGTATTTTATTGAATAGTTTAATCTATTATTTGCTAGTTATTTTTTTTTTGGATCATTATTTTATGAAAATCATGATCTTCAATTCTCACAAAATTATTACGGGAATATAAAAAAAATTGAATGATTTTGAGTATTATGGCTTTCGATTTGATTTTGCTGGATATAATATAATGTGATTTGTGTTTATTTGTTACTGTTCTTGTACAAGATATAATATCAATTTTTTTCTGGCTGAAATTTCGTTACAGTATATATCTTGTTACAGTAAGAATTTGGGTACAGTATATATAAGAAACAAAGGCCAAATTCTTATCATATATATAAACTGTTTCATATATATGCTGTACCCAAATTTATAATTTGTTTTGCCCTAACGCATATATGTCCAATTTCTTAACGCATTATTATATATATAATTTGTTTCATATATATACTATACCGAAATTTATGGATATATATATATCTTGTTACACCCAAATTCTTTTCTCACGGTTTGTACCCAAATTTATTGTTTGTCAGAAGATGCTTTGCGTCTTCAAATATTTACGGTTTTGTATATGTAAAATATTACCTTTGTTTCATATATATGCAGAGCGTTCAGGCTTTATATATGCGTGAACTGTGCACGCATCTTTTTTATTATTTTTTGTTTTTTTTATTGCAATAAATATTTATTATTTATATTTATATTTCTTTTTAAAATATAAAAAAATCTGAAAAATTAACATATTTTTTCCATATTTATATTAGTGTATTTTGCTCTCCTAAAATTACAACCCTAAAATTTATACTCTCTTAAAGAAGTTAGGAGGAAATCAAGAAAATTCAATTTTTTTTTAATTTGTACCAAATTTGATTGACATTGTGATGTGATACAATATAATTTTTATGATCAATATTAGTGCATATTGTTTAACATCCCTTAATGGACTGGTCATATTTTATTTTAATTTATAGTTTTGGGTTTAATTTAAATATCCTGAATCTTTGGGGAAACTTATGGGTTGAAATGGATAGTTATGACCAAAGTGAAATTATTTATTTTAATTTGTAAGTCTTTGAACTATTGATAAATATATATGAGATTAATTTTTAATTATTTCACATAATTACCTGCCCAAAGTGGGTAAGTATGTGTTGTAATTAAAAATGAGCTTATTAATATTTTTAATTATTTCATATAATGACCTACCTAAAAGGGGTTATTGTATGGTATGATTAGAAATTAGTTTATTGAAGCAAAATATTATTTATGGATTTATTTTTTTATTATAAATTTTACTTGTTCAAAGAAGGTAATTTTATAATAATAATAATATATTATCTTGGTTGCTTCAAATTTTAGGAGGGCCTTTTATACATTGCATTCTTTACCTAAAGGAAAGAATGTAATGATATTTTGTATACTCCTAAATGTGGTTATGGATAAATTTAAAATGCCTAGAACTAACATATTGCATCTCTAATTGTTCTCTTACAATCTTTTTTGCAGTGAACAATAATACTACAACTATTGAATTATTAAATGATACAAATTATAAGAGGTGGAAGCAGGATATAGAATTTGCTCTTGGTATTATAGATCTTGATTTAGCCTTACGTGAGTCAGAACCATTAGCACTCACTCCTGAAAGTATTCAAGAGCAAAAGGATTACTATACAAAATGGGAGAGATCTAATAAGCTCAGTCTCATTGCAATTAAAAGATTTGTACTTGAACATCTACTAGGTAGATAACCAAGGCAAAAGAATTTATGAATGCTGTAGGGCAAAGGTATCAAGTATCTGATAATATTGAATCTGGATGCCTGATGAAGGAACTGATGACTATGAAGTATGATAACATTAGTGGTGTAAGAGAGTTTATTATCAAGACAGTTCACCTCTAAACTCAATTGAAGAACTTAAAAATTGAATTGCCGGATACCTTTTTTATCATACATGCCTTGAATTCTTTACCTCTAGAATTCAGTGAAATCAAGACAGCCTATAATACCTTGAACACGCCGTAGACTATTAATGAACTCATCACCAAGTGTGTTGCTAAGGAAGAAAAATTGAGGAAAGAAAAGAAAGAAATAAGTTTTTTGACCAAACCAAAATCCTTACCCAACAAAAGCCCAATCTATAAGAAAAAGAAACCTAAATCTCATACTCCAAGGAACAATTTTTCTAAATCTTAGGAGGCCTACAAGCATGGTAATAATAATAATACTGGTCATAAATCATAAGTGGAAGGCCCTACAGGTTCCATTCATAAGAATGTAAAGTGTTATCATTATCATAAGGTCATAAGAGGAATGATTGCTATAGATTCAAGTGTTGGTTAGAAAAGAAAAAGGGAAATGAGAATGGTAAACTCTTATCCTTAGCTTGCTTTGAATCGAATTTAGTTAATATCCCTATAGATTCTTGGTGGTTGCAATTACCTTGCAGGGGTTCATAAGCAAGAGGAAACCAAGTGAGAGAGAGTCCAAGCTTAGAATAGGAAATAATTTTGAAGTTGCAGTTAAATGTATAGGAGATGTTATTTTACATTTAAAAAACTTTATTGAGGTTACATTGAATAATATCTTTTATGTTCCTAGTTTTAAACGTAATTTAATTTCAATTTCTCTTTTGGATAGGCTTGGATACAAATTTATTTTTGAAAATGGAAAAGTTGATATTTTATTGCATTCGAGTCCATTGGTTTTGGAGTTTTTGATAATGGTTTATATAGGTTACTTTTAGCCTCTAATAGTCCTTATGCTTCTTTGAATGTTGAAAATATAGTTTCAAAAAGGCCTAAAATTAAGGAAACATCATCAGTCTTGTGGCATAAGAGATTGGGACATATATCTAGGGAACTGGTAGGGATGTTCATTAAAGAGAATATTCTTTCTTCCCTAGATTTTGATGATATGGACATATATGTGAACTGTATTAGGGGCAAGTTAACCAAGACTAAAAAGAAGGGTGCTACTCGTAGTTCAGATCTTTTAGAGATAATTCATACTGATATATCTGGACCATACTCTTCCACCATTTGTGGTTATCGTTATTTTGTTACATTCATTGATGAATTTTCTTGATATGGTTATCTTTATTTCATAAAAGAAAATTTTGATGTACTTAAGAACTTTAAAAATTTCAAAATTAAAATTGAAAAACAATTAGAAAAAGTCATCAAGATTGTAAAATCTGATCGAGGAGGTGAATATTATGGCAAACAAGATGTGTCTGGGCAACACATAGGACTGTTAGCCAGGTTTTTACAAGATTATGGAATTGTTCCACAATATACCATGCTTGGTAGTCTTAAGCAAAATGGCGTTTTTGAAAGGTGCAATCAAACTCTTAAAGACATGATGAGGAGCATGATGAGTGGAATAAATTTACCTGAATTACTTTAGGGTGAGGCCATTAAAACTGCTTTGTATATCCTTAACCGTGTTCCTAGCAAGTTAGTACCTAAAACACCCTTTGAGCTTTGAACCGAAAAAAAACCTAGCTTTAATTATTTTCGAGTTTGGGGTTGTCCTTTTGAAGTGAAAATTTATAATCCATTAGTAAAGAAACTTGATCTAAGATCTATTCGTTGTTACTTCATAGGATATTCAGATCGTGTAAAAGGATACAAGTTCTATTACTCTACAGGAGGTACAAAAATAGTTAAGTTCATGACTATTCGTCAATCAATTCATATTTTATTATAGTGAACACATGTACGCTATCTATTTTCTAAAATTATGACTTTTATATTTTTTATTTATATAAGTTTGTATCCTATATAAATAATTTTTGCTTACAATTATGACTCTTTCACGTATACCGAATGTGGAAGAAGTTATGGAACTGAGCAAAAACCTATTATACTATTGACATTCAACAGTTTTATAATGTCATAAAAAAGTTAACAAACTTGGAATTACATGGTATGGATATGCAGAATATGGAAAATTATGTATCTTGTATCCGATCAATGATGTAAGAGTATCAAATGTTACTTAGGTATGCCAAAAGTTCCAATGAGCATAATGCTTAACAAGAGAAATTGTTTTTTATTAAGACATTGTTGGGCCTTCCACCAAGATTGGAACCTTTCCATCAATAAGTTTTGGGCAGTTCATCAATTCCATCTATAGAAGAATTGTTTGCTAGATTGTTGAGTTAAACCATCCGTTCTACTACACTCATCTGATCATTCTACTTAAACAAATTTGAGGAGGATGTCGAGTTGGTCATGGTCGTGGTTGTTGGGGTTCAGGAAAGTCCTTAATGTTCCGATCATCACTAAATTGGAGACACTTAAGATCAATGCCATACCCTTCATTGTCTTCCCCCATGAGCAACCAATATTTCTCCAGCTAGAGCTTTAGATGGAACTTTTGACAACTTTTTCTGTTCCTACTAATCCATTAGAGGTGCAAACATCTTTTTCAAGAGTATATCTATTTAGGACAAACTCTCATGAATTTCTCCAGTATCAGGCCTCTAAGCAAACACAAACTCCTATAGGTTCAATTACCTACACCAGTAATAGTTGCATTACTTGTGTCTTTTACTCAACATCTCTAGGTCCTGTCCCTAGATTGTTAATTTAGGTGCCTTTGAGCCCTTGTTTGGTATAAGCTCACTTTTTTCCACTCTTGATCATTATAATTTTTCTCTTTCTATCACTTTAGCTAATGATTCTAAGATATGTGCTAAAGGGCTAGGCAAAGCTAAGCCCTTTCTTTCCATGCCTTTTTCATCTATCCTTTATGTACTTAATTGTCTATTTAATTTGATTTTTGTTATTCAATTTATTCATAAACTTAATTGTTCTATTACCTTCAAAGTTAACTTAAAAATTATGCAGTTGAGTACCAAATGGATGATTGGTATAAAGTGTAAGTCTCGAGGTCTTTACTAACTTAGCTTGCCTTCATCTTTAGTTGCTTTCATATCTACTGAAGGCCTAGAAATAATCCATAACTATTTAGGACATTCAAACCTTTCTAAACTTGAGAAAATAGTACCAAGTAGATCTTTGGAATGTGAGTATGTCAGTTAGGAAAATATGTTCTTTCTTCTTTTAGAGTCATATCAATAAGCAAGCTATGTTTCCTTCTACTATCATAAACTCAAATGTATAGGTCCTAGTTGTGGCAACCGATTTTTTTTGTTATTTTGTTACTTTCATTAATGATTTCTCTTGATGTACTTTATTATTTTTACTGAGAGATAGGTTTCGATTATTTACAATCTTTCAATCTTTTTATAATGAAATTCACACTCAATTTGGCATATCCTTTAGGGTTCTACATAATGATAATGCTCGTGAATATTTCTATGCTTCTTTTTCAACTTTTATGGCTTCTCATGATATTATTCAGCAATATTCATGTTCTTACATACCACAACAAAATGAAGTGGCTAAGTGCAAAAATAAACATTCAATTAAGACTACTTACACTTTACTCTTTCATGCTTATATGCCATTCTCCTTCTAAGGAGATGCTATTCTTACTGCATGTTAATTAGTCACATGCCATCATTTATTTAAGATAATCAAGTTCTGCATTTTATTTTATTTCCTTGTGATCCTTTATATTCTCTCCCTTCTCACATTTTTGGATTTATTTGTTTTATTTATGACTTATCAAGTGTTAGTTGTTCTTAAAAGCTCAAGCAACATAGACCCATCTTATCTTGTATAAATATTTAATATTTAGAATGGAGGTAGTGGGAATCGAACCTTTAACCTTTAAGTCTAAAAGGTATTGATACCATACCAAGCGTTAGTTATTCTTACGAGCTTAAGCTATTTAGGAGAAGACTTTTGATTAGTTACATTATTACTCTTACAATGACCTTACTCCAAGGTAGGATAAGATCTATCAAATGTGTTTTCTTAGGATATTTGCATCTCCAAAAAGTTTATAAATGCTATTCTTCAAAGTTGAATTGATATTTCATTTTAGCAGATATTATCTTCTTTTAAGCTACTCCTTTGTTTAATTTAGCTCTTGTCTCTAATTCATCTTTGTATGAGCTTTTGCTAGTCACTTACCTTAAGAGTTCTCGTCTTCAATTTATCCTTCACCCAATATTCAAACCCAACCTAAGAAGCAACCTTTTTAAACTTATTGTCCTTACCCCCACCAACCTTTAGACTAACCTATATCAGCACATGTGAAATCAATTTTTATACCACTAAACTCATTTACTTCATCTATCTTAGATTCTTAATAAGTCATAGATGACCTTTGTAGCTCACATAGGTAACCGTTCTACTCATGAGCCTCATCTTGTTTACACATTTTTAGTTACCATCAAGTATCTCCTTTATATTATGCCTTTATCTTTTCTTTATTGTCTATTTCTATTCTAAGACTCCTATAAATGCTCTTGCATATTCGGGGTGGCATCAAGTTATATGGCTAATGAAATGCTTGCTCTAGAATCTAATAATACCTAGGAACTTGTTCCTTTTCCCCTTAGTAAATTTATTGGTTTTTAGTGGATTTTCAAGGTAAAAGTAGGACTTGATGGTAATGTGCACAATCTCAAAGCTTGCCTTGTTGCCAAAGGTTATATCCAAATTTTTAGGCTTAATTATAATGATGCTTTCTCTCCTCTAGCTAAGATGGCTTCTATTCGTCTTTTTATTTCTATGGCCATTATTCATCAATAGCCTCTATACTAACTTAACATCAAGAATACTTTTTTAAATGATGATTTTCAAGAAATTTATATAAAGCAACCACTTAATTTTTTTACTTAAGGGGAGTTTGGGTTAGTATGTTGCTTACATAAATCCTTATATAGCTTAAAGTAATCTTCATGTGTGAGGTTTGGAAGATTCAATATTGTCATACAACAGTCTAGAATAATTAGAAGGCAAGTTGATCATTCAGTATTTTATAGCATTTCTTTTGACTCGTGCATTGATGTAGCATATGTGGATAATATTGCCATTATTAGACATGATCATAAAGGCATTGCTCTACTTAGGAAACATCATTTCAATCATATGCAAGGATTTATATCCCTTAAAGGAAATATGCCCTAGATATGCTAGAGGAGATAGGAACGTTGGGTTGTAAACCTATTAATAAGCCTAATGGACCTAAATGTTAAACTTCTACTTAGGTAAGGTGGGTTGTTGTGAGAACTAGAAAGGTATCAAAGACTAGTTGGAAATTTAAACTACCTCACTATCATTGGATCAGATATTCCTTTTGTTATATGTGTGGTAAGCCAATTTCTAAGTTCTCCTCATGATAGCCATTAAGATGCAATTATTCAGATCCTTAGATACATCAAAGGAGCATGAGGAAAAGGTTTATTTTATGAAGATAGAGGACATACATAAATTTTAGTGTATAATAATGATGATTGGGGGAGCTCACTTTCTGATAGGCATTCCAAATCATGGTATCATGTTTTGATAAGGGAAGCCTAATCTCATGGAAAAGTAAAAAGTAAAATGTTATGGCTAGATCAAGTGCCAAAGTTAAATATAAGGCTATGACTTTGGCTACACGTGAGCTCATATGGTTGAAACAATTATTGAAAGAGCTTGATTTTTGTGAAATTGATCAAATGGAGTTGTTATGTGATAATAAGAATGCCTTGCATCTGGCTTCTAATCTAGTTTTTCATGAAAAAACAAAATATATAGAAATTCATTGTCATTTTATGAAAGAAAAGATAACAAGTGGAGACATTATGACCACTTATGTGAAGTCAAATGATTAGCTAATAGATGTATTCACCAAGCTTTAGGTTCTCAAGTTTGTTTTATTAGTAACAAGCTCAATACATAAGATTTATATGCTCTAGCTTGAAAGGAAATGTTAATAGTTAGTATTGTGTATATATTGAATAGTTCAATGACCAATTTATAATTTTCTCCCTTATAATACATTTTGCATTGCCTAGATAAGGTCATCCTCTAATCTAAATAGCATAGTATAAAAGCACTAGAAATGGTGGACCACATTAAATGGTTTCAAAAAAATAATAACAACGTAAGATAAGTTCATTAAATAAATTGTAGAATTATAGATATTAAAAATTAATAAATTATAGAATTATAGGTATTAAAACTTGAAAACTAAATCTTTCGTTTAGTGATAAGTTAAAAGATCTAAGAAAGTCATTACACTTGAAATATTAAAATCAATGCACATGAGGAAAAAGTATGCAAACAAAAACTTTTGGTAAAGCCATAATTGAACAAGACTTTAAAATTTGGACTAAAATTAGTATAGGAACATATATAAATAAAGGAAGGGTAGTTTAGTCATAAAATAATTCTTTTGACTTTTGACTATGTTCTAATAGTTAAAATTAACACTTTCTTAACAGAATTTCTAAAATGGGCTTAGTAGTAGCCTTTTCATAAAATTGAGAGAAGGTCTACGTATATTTTGAAATTAAAGAGCAAGTCTATGTAATTTCTTCTAAATTCAAGAAAGGTTTGTGTATTATACTATTCTAGTTTTCAAGTTCAAAGCACAAAATTCAATACCAACTCTTCCTTTGGTTTGTGTTTCTTTCTTTCTGGTAGAAGGCGGCAACTGAAAGCTGATGGTATAGATTTAAATCTGGAGTTTAGCATCACAAGTGTCCTTATCTGAAAAAAAAAATCAAAATGTTGAAGGAAAAGTAGAAAACCATTGTATCGCTGACTACTACAAATTATGTAGTATGATTAGGAACAAAATGTCAAAAGCGATTTCCCAAAGAAGATTAATAGATTTGATTAATTTGATAAGATAATGTTGTGCTAATTAAATAAAGAATTATTGCTACCACCCTTCCAAATAATGGCAATGAGATTGCTACAAACCTCGCCCAAGTGGCTGAAGGCTCCAACAATTCCACCTAGTAGAGTCGAGAATATGGCATACCATATTTGGGTGTCCATAAAATAAACCTATAGCTCAATGAAACATAATAGTAAGACAAGAAAAAAATGATAATGCCAACAGGGTGGCATTCTGTTGGTAAGGTTACCAATCGATTATCTTGAGGGAAGAGTTCAAGTCCTCTCCCTGAAGTGAGTACGGCTCTCCCTGGGTTTGGGATTTTGATCGAGCCTAGTTTATGCCCCCCAAAGATGGTTGAGGGACCTAATTGAGGGGCCATCAGCCCCAAAAAAAATGATAATATATAAAATTGTTTTTCGGCTTAACTCACCAGAATAACTGGAGCCCACATTGCAATGACGACACTAATATTGTGGAATTCTGTATACCCTTTAGAGTGTGAGCTGATGCAAGCATTATTAACAGAATTTATCATGGAGAAAATGGAAAAGGAGCATATAATCTTTACCCTTTTTGGGAAATATTTCATGCCACTGGTAGTCAACAACAGTCATATTCATGATTAACTTTGTGGGTCTAACCAGCGGAGATATCTGTTGAAAGTTTGAAGAGAGCCTTTAATAAGTTAAATTAAGGAAGTAAAAGATAGACATACAGAAAAGCCAATAAAACAAAATTCATAAATATTATATAATCAGAATATCATGTAAATTCAACAGTAAATATAATAAGAATATATTCTACAATCCTTTTTCTTGCTGCTTGTTGTTTTTATTTAAATTCTTTTAGAAGAAAATATAATCAATGAACTAATTACTAGTTTAGAAACCCTTTAATTGGATGCAAAGACAAAAAGAAGGGAAAGAAAATGAGAAGAAAGAAAAAAAAGAAGGAAACATCCTTCTCACAGTACACAAAGCTATTAATGAGAAAGGGCGTATGCATGTTTACAAGAGTTTAACTCATATTTCATAATCAATATATATAAAGATAACAAAGCCAGATTATTGACTACAAAATTACCACCTCAACATAGTAGCTGAATGCTAGCTTGCTCATTAGCAACACGATCCAGAACATCATATACCTGCCATATGAAAAGCATTTTTATGCAAAATCAGAGACAAACCTTGTATTAGAGGCAGTATATGAATCAAATTCAAGAACTCAATCTCTTTTTATATAGAAAAAGAAAATTCATCAAGAGAAGGAAGAAGACTACATGACAAAGAGGATGAGCCATCCTTGAAGAATAAAGAAAACATAAGATTAAAATTTACATGAAAATAAAACCACAAGACCGCTCAATCAAAGTTGTAAACATACACATAAATGTTATATGTGTAATATATATGTGTGTATGCATATTAATATTTGTGCATCTATTATATGTACACATACATATAATGCTATACATATATTACATACATACATTATATTATATATATTATATATGTAAGTATGCATATGTATAAAGAATTCTTTTTTGACAGAAAAAGAAAATTTGTATATGAAATATAAAATGTCATCCTTTCCAAGCCGATCAAAATTTGAAATCATATTAACTACTAATTTTCTATCAAAAGTAGTTGGACAAATTTTGCATAGTCCTGCCCAATACTTCCTGACGCAACAAAAATAAAATATATGCAACGGGAATTTTTAACTTACTTCATGAGTGATAACACATCCTCGTGAGTGTCCCAACCTAGATACAATTTTGGCTGCAATATGGTTAATATCAAAACAAAAAAGAAGTTAGAATAAATTATGCAAGAATATAATAAGTATTTTTTATAAATAAATATTGTTGTGAAGATACAAGTTATAATTTAGACCCCTAAAATTGATAAATGGTTTTCTAGTTTATCATAAATAATAAAATGTTGATATGATATCTAATGATAATAAATTGCAATATGTAAGTATACAATTGTAAAATATATAAAAACAAGAAAAAGAAAAGGAGTTAATGAATCAACTCCCTTAAAGACTCTGAAAAATAGACAAATTCTTCTCTTAGGAATACATACAAGATTAGTCACCATAAAAGGGATATGGTAACCCCACCATCAACAGATAACATTATTTGAAGACAAATTGTGCAGAAAATGAGAAGTAATATTAATATTAATTATTAACCATTTTAGGGTAATATACTTCCTAAAATGTATTTTGCAAATTCCAAGGTTCAGATCCATGAAATAGTACATATATAGACTTCTCACCTGAGCCCACCACATTAAATGGATTATTATTTGGCTATTTGAGCGCTCCAGCTTGTTCCGCAACGGTGGAAGGAAAAACAGTATAGCAGCCACTATATTTGGCAATAGATACAAAGCAACGAGGTAGCTATAAATTGACTGATTCCTCTTCTTATCCCCAGCCCAGTTGGAGTAACTGACAAGCAAAACTACAACCCAAGCAGCTGCTACAAAGAATTTTAGAATATAACGTAGCAATTGGGTAAATTTCATACTCTTCCAAGCATTCCAAGTAAGGATAATATCCAACGCCACTACAAATGGGAGAGAAGCAAAAGGTAAATAAATAATTATAATAAAATATCCAAAGCTACAGAAATTGAGAAACGATAGTGCACCCTTTATTTTAGGGGGGAAAAACACAATTTATTTTTTATAGCAAAAGAAAATAATATTAAGAGCAGGACTAGATTTCAATATCCAGGGATGAGCCATCCCTCAAAAAAAAATCTAAAAGACCAAATATTACAAAGAAAACAACCAATCAAAGTTCTAAACAGATTCTCTTTTTGATTGCAAATAAGTCATACTTGCCCCTCTAAGAAAAACAATGATAATATGTACACTGCAAGATAGTCAAAGATCTATGAACATTCCTTGAGATTCTTTTCTTAGGTATAGATAATTTAAGTTGCTTTTTATGACTTATATGTGTTTATGTTTTAGCAAAATATGCAAGAAAAGTCTATATCTCATATTTATATTAGATGAAACAATATCTATGAACAATGGGATAGTCTTTTCCTATTATTGAAGATGTCAAGGCAATGCATACTCAATGAGAACAATTAATTTCTTTGTCTTTTGTTACAAATTTATTTGCTAAACTTAGTCCTGCTCGTTAACAGATCTTATCTAGCTTTAAGTAGTTAACTAGATAGTCTATTTTTTCTCATGTTCATTAAGTAGCCTAAGAGTTACCATCAGTTTCTCCATCTACTTCTCTAGTTGAATCCATTGCTTTGATCAATTCTAGAATTTGAGGGGGCTATAGTGGCAATAGAGGAGGTAAAGGTAAAGGTCATAATTTGCACAATAGTGATATTTGTTTTTTTGTAAAGAGCTAGTTCATATAAAAATAACTTATCTGAAATTAGTTGGATGATATATATCACCATCTTGGTTTGCACATACTACTTTTAACACTTTTATGTCAAAATCTAATTACAAAACCTTAATTAAGGATGAATATAATTATTTAATTTAACTTCAACTTTCAAAGTAACCACCATCTTAGTTTGCACATGCTACTTTTAACACTTTTATGTCAAAATCTAATTACATAACCTTAATTAAGGATGAATACAATCATTTGATTTAACTTCAACTTTCAAAGTAACCACCAATCCTACAAAAACCACTCTTCATTTAATCCATTACTACTTTAATTTAAATAATTAATCCTACTACATATCTTTCCTATTCCAAGTTTAGATGGGTAATTAATTTTGGGGCTACTAATCATATGTCGGGAGATACAAGTATTTGCTTTCTTTTTTTACATTCTTATCTTTTTTTGTCACTTTAGCTAATGGGTCAACTACTTCTGTTGTTAGGAGTGGTATAATTAATGTCACCTTTGATATTTCTTTAACTAATGTTTTTTATCTTCTTAAATTTCCATTTAGCTTACTTTTTGTTAGCTAAATTACATGTACTTATAACTATGATATTTTTTTCTTCTCTGGTTACTATATTTTTTAGGATCTTTCAATGAAAAGGATTTTTGGTAAAGGACACAAATTGAATAGACTGCATATGCTTGATGGTGATTTTTCTCAACTTACTATCTATTGCTATTGTTGCTACCATTACCCTACACCAATTACACTACCCCTTAGGTCATCTTTCATTATTATCCTTAAAGAAGTTGTGTTCTCATTTAAGTTATATTTCACATTTTGATTGTGAGTTACATCAATTTGCTAAACAACATTATCAGTCATATGTTCCTATAGTTAATAAATAGGTTCTATATGCTTTTAGGTTAATTCATTCTGATGTTTGGGGTCCTTATCCAATTATGTCAAAACTTAGTTATTGTTATTTTGTTACATTTGTTAATGATTATTCAAGAACTACTTGACTTTACTTAATAAGAAATTGCTCGAGTTATTTGATATTTTTTGTTCCTTTCATACTAAAATTATGAATCACTTTCATAATTCTATTCAAAATTTACACAGTGATAATTCTAAATAATATTTTTCTAACTAATTTTTTTATATTAATCTAGACATAGTATTATACATCAATCCTCTTGCGTAGTTACTCCATAAAAATTGGAGTAGCTGAATGAAAAAATCATCATTTAATGGAGCTCTCATGCATATTTATATTTTAAATGAAAGTCCCTATGGTATTTTAGGTAGAAGCTATTGTTATGCCTTTTTTAGCTTTTAATGGTGAGGTACCTTATTCTCTCTTGTGTGCTTTATGATTTTTTGTTTTTTTTCTCAACTATTATTTCATCTCACTCTACGCATTTTTTATTATACTTGTTTTGTTCATGATTATTGATCCTAGATTTATAAACTAGATCCTTAGTCTCTAAAGCATGTTTTTCTTAGGTATTCCCATACTAAAAAAGGTTATTATTGTTATTTTCCTAATTTGAGACATTATTTTATATTATTTGATGTTATATTTTTTGGGTCATTTCCTTTCTTAGATTCTCCTATAGTTACTAATTCTTTACTTGAATTTGAATCTGTTGATAATTATTTCTTTGTGTTTACTTCACTCCCTAATAACAACTCCTCCCTCCCATTAATTTTGTTTACTCATAGAAAATAAGTCTCCATAATAACAACATTACCATTAAGTACCCTGCCAATTGTTAAATAACCATTAATTTCATCTTCTCCACTAATGACTTCTTTCTTAGAAGATCCATGTCTTCCACCTTTCGACCTTGATGTTCCTATTACCTATTGCAAAGGTACTCTTAATTGCACCTAAAAAGGTAACCATCCTACATTTCATCATATCTCTAATTTTATGTCATATTCCACCTTACTTGTGTTTTCCCAATCTTTCATTGCTTCCTTAGATTTTATTGTTATTCTTAGAACTATTTTAAAGGAATTTTCTTATGAAGGGTGGCATGCTATTATAAATGAAAAGATGTAAGCTCTTAACAATGACAATACTCGAGAGCTTATACCCTTGCCATGTGGTAAAAACCTTATTGAATGTAAGTAGGTATACATAATTAAAGTTAACCTAAATGATTCTTTTGTTCGACTGAAAGCTTAATTGGTGGCGAAGGGTTATGCACAAACTTATGGTATTAATTACTATAACACTTTTTCTCAAATTGCTAAAATAACATCTGTTCACCTATTTCTTTCTCTAACTACCTCTCAATATTGGCCTCTTTACTAACTTGATATTAGAAATACTTTTCTTCATGAAGATTTACATGAAGAAGTCTATTTGAAGTAACATCCTGGTTATATTACTTAAAAGGAAAAAGAAAAAGTATGTCAACTGATAAAGTCTTTGTATAGTTTAAAGCAATCTCCTTAAGCATGGTTTGGCTTATTTGGTAATGTTATAATAGAATTTGGTATGAAAAAGAGTGATCATGATCATTTTATGCTCTATAGACATTCTAAATCAAGGTGTATTCTTCTTATTGTTTATGTTAACAATATTGTGATTACCTACAATGATCATGTAGGAATTTTAAAATTAAAGAACTTTCTTTAGTCACATTTTAGATCAAGGACTTAAGACCACTTTGGTATTTCCTAGGTGTTAAGATTGTCTAAAGTAAGAAAGGAATTTTTATTTCATAGGGAAAATATGTTCTTGACCTTTTAAAGGAAATTGATTTGCTAGATTCAAAGCCACGTGACACCTTTATAGTCCCAAATGTTAAGCTTAGATTGGAAGAGAAAGAATTACTAGAAGATATAAAATTTTATAGAAGGTTAGTAGGCAAATTAAGCTAACTCACTATCACAAGACTTGACATTGCTTTTTCAGTGAGTGTAGTAAGTCAGTTCATGAATTCTCTAAGGACTTTTTATTAGGATGCAATTGTACACATTTTAAAATATCTAAAAAAAAGCACTTAGGTATATAATATTATATTATAATTATATCATTAAGAATTGAAGGCTTTTCTAATGCTAATTAGGCAAAATGTCCTATGGCTAGAAGATTTACCTCAGGATATTGTGTGTTTATCAATGAAAATCTTATATTTTGAAAAAATAAGAAACAAGTAGTGGTATATCAATTTAGTGTTGAGTTTGAGTATCGAACCATGGCTCATGTTACTACTACACTTGTGTAACTTCTTATCTTCTTAGTTAACTTAGAATTACTTCATCTAGAGTCATACAATTATGGTATGATAATCAAGCAAACACTCATATTGTAATAAACCCAATGTTTCATGAACAAACCAAGCATGTAGAGGTTAATTGTCACTTCATTGGGCAAAAATTTCAAGAAAGTGTTATTAATCTTAAACATATAAGAACTGCGGAATAATTGTTGATTTATTTACTAAAGCTCTTATAGAAAAATGAGTTGATGATATTTGTAATAAGTTGGATATATTTGATATCTATGCTTTAACTTAAGGGGGAGCATCAATGAACTAAGCCTATTAGTTTCTTATATGCTAATATATATAGGCCAAGGCCTATCTTTTTTAACCTTATATTTTTATTATGAATGAATATTGCCTTTCTTAATTAAGGACATGACCTTATAAATCTCTTCTCTCTTTTAACATCATTAAAAGGGTTTAAAAGGGAATGCAAAAGGTGAAATTGTTTAAGTTTTAGTTATAAGGCAAAATTGGGAAGTTTTCTAGTCCTAAAAACTAGAAATCAGCTTGCAAAAGATACTAATAAATTTTCAAAACCTAGTCCAAGTGAATTACCAAAAGGATTACCTCTTATGAAAGATATACAACATGCAATCAACCTTAATGAGCTTAACTGAACAAGAAGAGCCTTGAAGATCAATACAAGACCTTTTATTTGAAGGTTTTATTTATGAAAGCCTTAGCCTATGTGCTATTTTGACATTATTGATAGTAAAAAAAAGATAGTAGCTGGAGAATGTCTTTTTATAGTTAATTAATCAATAAAATAACCATTAAGTATCAATTTCCTATACCAAGACTTGATGATATGCTTCACTTAATTACAACAACAAAGGTGTTCTTTAAAATTGGCCTACAGAACAGCTATCATCAAATTAGAATTCATTTAGAAGATGAGTGGAAGATTACATTAAAGATAAATGATAGGCTTTATGAATAGTTAGTGATGTTTTTTAGGCTTACTAATGCTCCAAGCACCTTTATATAAGTAATGGACTATGTTTTGTAGCCATTTATTAGGAAATTTGTTACTATTTATTTTGACAATATACTCATTTATACCTATAATAAAAAAGAACATTTGTCTCCCCTAATACAGGTTTTAAAGACTTTAAGGCCAAAGAACTTTACATCAATTTAAATAAATGTGAGTTTTTAAGCAAACAATTTGATAAATTTGCTAAGAAAATTAGACCATCCAATGTTGTTCAAGTCATTACTAATAGTGTTTCAAACAATGTTTATGTTGGCAACAATTTTGTTTTTATCTTTTTGAATAATTTTTTCTTCCTTTAACAAAAATATAAGATTTTAACTTGCTTTCCTACTTTACCTTTAATAGGAAAATTGTTAAGAGCAACTTATCCAATTTTACATTGGACTTCATGTACTACTCATTACTTGGACTTAATTTTAAAGGACAAATGAAATATTCCACTTCTTACTTCAACATTGAAAAAAATAATGGTAGTTGGCTATTAGCTGTTATATTTATAACTATGCTAAGATATTGAATATAATGAGAAAATTCACTAAAGGAAAAGAGTTATTTAGGTAAGTAAAAGCTAGATTTGTTATTGCGATGATCACACTCTCTAGCACACATAACCAATAAGGCAATTTGAGAAAGATGTTTGGTTTTGATAAATAGAGCAATAACAAATAGGCAAAGGAGGAAAATAGTAAAAGAATAATTCTAACTATGTAAAGTACTTTATTTTAAAACAATATTTATTATCCTATTAAAGTAGGTGATTCAATAGTAGAAGTACTTAGGTTAGTTAACCTCTAATAAGATACATCTATAAAACTATGTATAAGACAAAAAAAGCCATTGCCAAGGCTTTTGATAACAATGAAGATAAATATAAAGAGATTTTCAAAATTATAGATAGATGATAGTAAGTGCAACTTCACTAACCTTTACATGCCCCTGGCTACTTCTTGAACCTAAAGTTCCTTTATGACAATCCTAATATTGATAAACATGAAGAGATAAATCTTCATTTAATTCATTACATCTAGAGATTAATTCCCGATATTGCTATTCAAGACAAAATTTTTGAGGAGTTATCATAATGTAGAGATGTTTTAGGTACTCTTAAGACTCATTTAGCTATTAGGAATAGAAAATTGAGGGCACTAGCTGATTGGTGGGCCATTAATGGTTATTTGACTACTAATTTAAGACTATTTCTATTAAAGTTCTTAAGCTCATTATAATGCTTTTAAATGTGAAAGAAATTGAAGTGTTTGAAAATCTCTTTACTTAGAGAAAGAATAGGATTGCTCAATTAAAATCAAATCACTTAGTTTATATCAAGTATAATAAGGCCTTAAAATGAATATTCAATGAATGTGATTCCATTAATCTAATATGATAGAAGGAGATTAATGATTGCAATGAGTAGGATGAAGAATTTAATGTAATAAATGATCTTGTATTTGAAAATGATAATTTGACATGGGGTGACATGGCTTTAGCTTACGAAGATAAAGAACCTACTTATATCACTAAAGCATCCACTTTAACTAAAACCACTCTAACTCCAACAATGACAAAAAGGAAAAAGAAAGTTGTGATGCATGTCATTCAAGAATAAGAAAAGGAGAAAGACATTGAATTAAGGAAATAAATGAAAAAAAGGAGGACATTGAAGGATTGGAAAATGGTGTTAGTTCGGATGAAACATATCTTGATAAGGGAGATGATGAAGCAAATATTGACGAGGAAGATGAAGAAGAATTTCCTAATGCTAGTCCTTAAACATTTTATATTTGATACTTCCTTTACAAACTATTTGATGACATAGATTTATTTTAAATGTTATGTTGCTTATTTCTTTATGAAATTGATTTTTACGTAGATATAACCCCTTTATGATAATATAATTGTTGTTGTTTAGCATAATTTCAATGTTATATTGTATTTTATGTTTCAGTTTGATGTTTTATTGCTATGGTCCAAAAATGAAAATATCATGCACAATGTAGTGCACTATAGTACCAATAACCTTTATTGCCATTGTGCACCATACATTGTTAATAACTTTGCCAGGGATCCTAATAACCATATGCACACTTACCTAATTATCACACCCTAGTCTTAACCATGTTTTAAGCTTTGAGTTGTTAAATAATTTCATGACATAGTCTATTTTATTTTATTTTTTCAATTAAATAGGTGATTTTAATGTCTATTGCCAAGAATGTATAGTTTACATTTTGCATATGCATAACATCACATTATAGGAATAAAACTTAGGATTGGTTCTTTAATTAATCCCTAAAATCTTCAAAACTAGGGCTCTATCCTTGAAATTTTAGCAAAAATAATATTACATGTTGCTAAAGGAAAAGGGAAAAAATTGGAGATTGTACTTTTTTTCCCTCATCATATCCTTTTTATCATCTTTTCTAACTATAAGTTTCATAACCAACAATATGGAAGGAAGTTCATACAAATGGAATCAAGTACCTTGGAGGAAATTGAGCAAAGTATATGTAATGAATACACTCAGTACACTTTGGAAGACATCCTTATCAAAAAACATTGAAAATGGTCCTGAGCAATTCCAAGCGATAATAATCATAGCCTGAAAATCAATACAATCACCTAATATAAAACTTATGCAATGAAACTCAACCCAAATAAAAGGCCCAATCATTAATGTTACCTGTAAAGATAATACAAAAAAAATCCACATTCGATTAAAACTTCTATATAAATGCCAAAATGTCTGAACTTCGACAAAATTTATTTTATTCTTCTTTTTCCTCCTTTCGAAGATAGCCTGGTTAGGTCCCTGCAATATATACATGTATTTTAAAAAAATAACATTTAATACACTAACGGGTGTTCATTTTGAATCAATTCATTATTTAAAACCTGCCAAGAAGTGAAAGAAAAAGAGGTAGCATGAATTTTCAAAAGATCTTAAGATGTTAACTAAAAGCTCAAGGTTAAAAACAAACAAGATGCTTTAATATCTTTAAAATTCTTAGGTTAGGCAAGGTTTCTCCTAGCCTAAAGCAAATCATGGACAACACAATGGTCGTAAGCTTAAAACTTCTATACAAATTTAGCACAAAAAAAAATGTTGAAAGACATAATATAAACAATTTAGCATGTGCAATGTGAGTGTGATATAAAAGTTATAACAAATCATATGAAGCATCCATTTTGTAGTTATTTTTAGTTTTGTGAATAGAATTTGACAGATGCCAATCTTATTATTGGCCAAAAGGAATAAATAAATGATATAATTATAATTTGGTCTTCTAAATATTTTTTATCCCTTAAATAATAGAATGTGCCTAACTTTTTACAAATATCATCAACCTGTTATCCAAGAAAAACTTTAGTAAATAAATCAACAAGTTAATCTCCAATTTTTACATGGTGAAGATCAATAACTCTTCTAAATTTTTAGGTTAATATAGTGACAATCAACCTCTATATATTTGGTTTGTTCATAAAACACTATATTTATGGCAATATGAGTCTAGCTTGATTATTACACCACAATTACATAGCTCTAGATGATGAAATAGATAAGAAAGCCATGCAAGTTCAACAGTAACGTGAGTTGTAGCTTAATATTCAAGTTTTGCACAAGACCAAGATACCATTATTTGTTTCTTGCATTTCTAAGATACAAGATTCCCAGTTACAAACACATAATATCTTGAGGTAGACCTTCTATCCATAAGACATCCCACCTAATTAATTTCAAAGAGACCTTTAATTCTATAATGACTATAATCCTTGTATAATATTACATGCCTAAGTGCCTTTTTTTCAAATATTCTAAGATTTGTATAATTGCATCCGAAAAAGAGGTTCTCAAAGAATTCATGAACAACTAACAACACTTACTAGAAAGACAATACTAGATCTTATAATAGTAAGAGTTCAAATTGCCCACTAACCATTTATACTATTTTGAATCTTCTAATAACTCATCGTCTTCCAATTCAAGCTTAACATTTAGAATCTTAGGGATGTTACATGATTTTAAGCCAAGCAAACTAATTTCCTTCAAAAAGATAAAAACATGTTTCCTTTGTAGTTGAAAAATCCTTTTCTTACCTAAAGTAATATAAATGCTTAGAAAATATCAAAGTGGTCCCAGATCCTTAATTTAAAACTTGGACTAAAGAAAAGAACTTCTTTATTTTTGAAATTCCTAACTAATCACTATTAGTGATTGCAATATCATCCCTATAGACAATAAGAAGAATACACCTAAATTTTAATTGTTTATGGAATATAAAGTGACTATGACCACTTTTCTTGATATCTAATTTTGTTATCACATCACTAAATCTACCAAAAATGCCCAAGGTGATGGCTTTAATTTATACAAAGAATTTTTTAGTTAGCACACCATTCCTTTCTATAAGAATAAACAAATTTAATGGAAGGAGGAGCTATTAAGAAAAGAAGTTTTAAGAAATAGAAGGAGTAAAGTACATAAAGAAATAATTGTAAATAGACTCAAACTCAAGTAAGGAACCAATCATTGTAAAAGAATCAAAGAAAGGGATTGTCTTAAAAAATATAATATCAACAAACACGAAATAACAACCCAAATTAGGAGAACAACAATACCTTTTTTACGTGTAAGAATATGCAAGAAAAACATACTGTAAAGATCAAGGGTCCAATTTAGAAACTTAAGACTAATAATTCTAAACAAAACAAGTATTGCCAAATATATATGGAACGAGAGAAAATAATGATTGAAAAGAGAACAAGAGAAAAAGGTATTTAACTATCAAGAAATGAAAAATACATTTAGTTGATTAGAAAATAACAGACAAGAAGGAAACAAGAAAGAATAAGGTAACTGACCATCAAGAATTGAAAAAGACATTCAATTGATTAGAAACAAGCTATGCAAATTGCTTCAACCAAAAACACATTAGGTAATTTCATTTGGAACAAAAAAGTGCATAAAACTTCCATTAAATAGTGATTTTTTCACTTAGTTATCCCATTCTAGTATGGAGTAACATGATAGAAAGTTTGATGTATAATACCATGACTAGATAAATACCAAAAAAATTAGGTAGAAAAATATTCTTTAATATTATCAGTTCACAAGTTTTGGACAAAAAGTATGAAAATGATTCATAGTCTCAATAACAATAGATTTCAAAAAAATTAAAATGGTTTTTCATTAAATAAAGCCAAGTAGTTCTTGAATAATCATCAATAAATTTAACAAAGTATCAAAAATCAAGCTTAGAAACAACAAGATAAAAACCCCAAACATCATAATAAACTAACTCAAAAAGGGATGCAACCTATTTATTAACTCTAGGAGCATAAGACTAATAATCCTGTTTAGCAAACTAATACGACTCATAATTAAAATGCAAAATAGAACTTATACTAGGAAACAATTTCTTAAGGGATGATAAGGAAAGACCTAAATGGCAATATAACTAGTATATGTGACGATAATAACAATAATAATAGGCTAAGGAAAGTTCCCATTAACCACATACAATCCACCAAATTCTATCCTCTACTAAAGATTATCTTTGTTAAAAGATCTTGAAAAACATAATAACTAAGAAAAAAGAAAGTACCATAATTATAATTATATGTAATTTGGCTAATACAAAGTAAGTTGAATGAGAATTTAGGAATACATAAAACATCCGTTAGAAGAATATCAAAGGTAATATTGATTATATCATCCCTAACAACAAAAGTAGTAAACCTATTATCTATAGTGACAAAGGAAGATAAGGATTTAAAAAAAGAAAGGATACCTATGTCACTTAACATGTGATGAGTAACCCCAAAATTAATTACCTATATAAACTTGGAATGGCAAAGGCATGTAATAGGATTACCTATCTAAATCAGAGTAACAATGGATTAAATAGAAGGCAGCTTCTAAAAAGATAAGGATTTAGTCAAGGTTATGTGTTTAAACTTTAGTGCATGAATATTAGTAATAGTATATGCAAACCAATATAGTGGTATATGTCATCCAACTAGCTTAGAATAGGTCTTTTTCATATGGCTAGGCTCCTTACAATAATAACAAATGTTAGTTGAATCATAGCCTCCACCTCTACCTCTCCCACCATAATCCCTATAGAGTACTAGAACTAATCAAAGTAGAGGATTCAATCAGAGAAGTAATTGGAGAAGCAAATAGTGTCTCTTTAGTTGCTTGAAGAACACAAGAAAGTAAAATGTAAAGTTAATTAGTCAAAATTAGATAAGATCTACTAATGAATAAGATTGAGCTCTAGTGGTAAAGCCATAAGAAAAGATAAAGCACTTAACTATTCTTTGAGTTCATATTGTCTTAACATGATCAGTAATGGGGCGAAAGCTATCTCACTACTTAAAGATACAGTTAAACTCAGTATAAATTTGAGCTATAGTCTTTCCTCTCCCATTTTGCTAAAATAGAGATACTTATGAATCATAGATGCAATTTAAATTATCTTTTACCAAAATAAAGTGAGCTAAGGAATGTCCACAATTATTTTATAGTGTACATGATTATTCTTAAAGTCTTCTTCTAAGGTATTGCTTATCATAACCAATAGTCGTAGTCCTTTATAACCCATTAAGTTTTTATGTTGTTAGTTAATAAATCATTAATCAATTAATAAGATTTGCCATCACCATTAATAAAAAATTCCATAGCCTTTTTCCATGTAAGACATTGTTAACCTTTTGCAGTGTGTTTTTTATCACTAATTTTCCTAATAATAGGAATCAAATTCAAGAAGAGGGATTTGAAGTCTAACTTGTTGTCATTATTTAATGTACTTTTCACACTCGAATCACCAGTTTTTGCTATTATAACAAAAAATTAACACTTAGGGAGGTGTAAAGACTACTAAGAATGTTAGAAAATGAGGCACGTCGCTAAAAAGTGTCGCACATGCTATCATGCATTCACTGAATGCTCTAGGAGTGGTCCTCACATGTCATTAAAAAAGGAAGGCATGGTGTACAAATGCATTTAGACAAGTTTACTAGCTACTGATCTTCATCCTAAACCACCTTAATCTTGAAATAGACCATTATTTCTCTATTAATCGTTCCAATCAATCATTAAATGCTATCATGTTATGTTTTTCTCATAATGACAACAAACAAAGATTTAGATGCTTTAATTTTTCACCAAATATGTAACTCTAAGGTGCTACTAAATTTATTATGACCTAATGGAGCACAGAAAAAAGAAAAAAGAATATAAGAGGAAAATAGTTTGCTAGGTTTAGAGAATGTGTTTAGGTTCTATAGTTTTATGTTAAGAGACTCTAAATACCATGTTAAGAGAAACGAGAGAATTATGAAGCAATACCTTTAACTAAGGGAGGTAATATTTATTTATAATAAAATATGTATATCAAATAGGGTTACAATGAGTAAGCTCAAAATCCATAGTTCACTAGCCTACCTCAGCTCATAATTAACTTATCTACTAATAGCCATATATGTCATGCCAAGTTAGACTATAACTCCCCATATTAGATGCATATTAATAATTATTAAGATTATATACCTTTTTAGGAAGTCATTGCAGAATGATTCTAAATTAATTATATATATATTAGAAAGTTATTTTAGATTGATATTTTCCTTTCTAGCTTAATTAGGATTAGAATTAGTATAACAGATTTGATCGTAATATCTTTGATTGATTATAACTTTTGTATATAAATAGATTTCGTGACTGTAGCTACTTGCTAAAGCCATTTTCAGCAATTCAAGTGAGTATTAAAACTTTCACATTAAGGAATTCTACTTCTACTTCAATTATCTTTTATTGAATTTCAAGCTCTCTTCTTCTACCTAAAAACATAAACCCAAACACATCTAAGCCTTTAAACACAAACCCTACAAACTCGAACATAGAATTCCTTTTTTTAAAAAACTATTTCTCACAAAAGCGATGCCCAATCTGATTGCTTTGATTTATGGAGCAATAGCATGGGTTTTGAACAATGACCCCTAGAATGATCATTGTTGGAAAATTTTGAACCTCTTTAATTGGTGTGTGACATCAATGCATCACCATTGTAAACACGCATGAAACCCACCTACTGCTGCTCCAAATACATGTGAACAACATGTACCACCCAACAACAACTATGCCTCATCACCAAATATGTCCATAGCCTCAATTCTGAAATTCAAACATCAAATCCCCTTATTTTAGATCTAAATAGTAATATTTTTTTATTTTATTTTTTGGTTACTACCTTTCTGGTTTCTTTTTTTTTTGGGTTTTATTTTCTAGTTATTACCTTTCTGGTTATTTCTTTAACAAGGAAGAAAATTCAAAGATTACAAAAAAACTTTCCTCCTTATCTAGTGTAATCCTACCATCATATCAGTTAAATTAAATGAAAATAATTATGCTTCATGGTTTGTTATTGTTCAAACTTGGTTAAAAAGGCAGGAAGTGCAAGATCACTTGAGAAAAAAACTTATAGATATCCCTACACTTAATTAAACAACATGGAAAATTTTGGATACTTAATTGTTATTTATTTTATAGCAGTCTATTGAACCTAGTTTACTTATCTATTTCTGCTTCTTTACAAGTTATTATGATATATGGGAAAACACTAAACAACTACAATCAAATGACATGTAGTAACTTTATAATCTTGTGTATAATCTGGTCAATTTAAAGTAATAGGATTCTAGCATCTTTTCTTATATTAAGAGAGTCCAAATTTCTAATAACTATTGCCTATCATAACTAATATCATTAAGTAGGAGACATATCAAAATTAATTTTTTATGGCCTTTACTTTTGTAGTGTTAACTAAGAATTTTTTATAGTTTGTAATGAATTATTAGCTTTTACTCAAATTCTAATTTTGAATTATACTTTCTCAATCCTAATGTGATATAAACTTTTAACACTTTTCACCGTAGAAAATGATAAACCTCTAACACCTTTCATCATAAGAAATGATATTTCTACCTTAGTATCTCATTCTAATGACACAGGTCAAGGTGGTTATGAAAATCAAGGAGGTGAAAGAGGATGTGGAGGATAAAGAAACTTTTGTTACTATTGTAATTATTGCAAAAAACTTAAGTATTCACAAGAATATTGTTAGGTCTTGCATGGATATCTTGCACAATCTGCCACCTTAGCTAATATTAAAAATGGCATGGAAGCAACTAGTAATGAAACAAGTAATCATTCAATCCCATCTTATCAAAAGCTTTAGGGGCTCCTTTAGAATCTATTCACTCAGCATAAATAAGGAAAAAGTCTTACCTCCACAGCATATTCTAGTAATTTTACAACTTATCTATCTCATTTAACATTCTTAAGACCTCTGGTGCTTAATTTAGGAGTTTTTGATCATATAGCTAGTCACAAATATTTATTTACTCATTTTGACACCAATAAATCTCTTGTTGTTGTCACTTTAGTTGATGGAATAAAAATTAGTGCATAAGCTATTGGTCAAATAAATCCTTTCTCATCTTTACCTTTGAAATCAGTCCTTTATATTCCTAACTGTACACTCAATTTAATATCCGTTAGCTACTTTACACACACTCTTGTCTATTTTATAACCTTTTTTGCTAATTCCTTTTCCATACAAGACCAAAGTATAGGGATGACAATTGGCACTAAGCAAGAGTCATAAGAAATTTATTACATCCAACTAATTTCTCTAATAATTTATGTTATTACTAAGTCACTTAAGTTCTTTCACTATTACTTAGGTCATCTTAGTATCAAAAACCTCTGCAAAATGATTCCTTATCTTTTAACTTTAGAGTTTTTAGAGTATGTGTTATGTCAACTTGGTAAGCATATATCAAGCTCATTCCTTAGTAGAACTCACAATAAAGCTGAGTCATTAATTTCTATCATTCATTTTGATATTTGGGGTTTAAGTCATGTTATTCAACATTAGGTTTTTGATATTTTGTTACATTTATTAATAACTACTCTCGATGTACATAGTTTATATTTGGGGTTCAATTTTTAATCTTTTTATTTCAAAATTTATAATTAATTTGGTGTTAAAATTTTGCATCATTCATCTATCCACATGCCCACACACATACCTCAACAAAATGGCATTGTTAAAAGAAAGAATTAACATTTAATTGAAACTACTCGAACTCTTTTGATACATGCAAAAGTTTCTTTTCATTTTTGGGCAAATACTATTTGAGTTGCATGTTATTCAATTAATCATATGCCGTCTTTTACTTTAAATAATCAAATTCCTCACTCTCTAGTTTTTCCAAAAGAACTCATGTATAAATTTTCTCTTCATGTTTTTAGATATATTTCTTTTGTTTATGATATTTCTCTAAGAAAAGATAAATTATTCCTTAAATCCATCAAATGTATTTTTCTAAGGTATTTAAGTTTGCAAAAAGGCTACAGTTGTTATTCACTAACCTTGTATAAAGTTTTTACTTCAGTGATGTCACAATCTTTAAGTTTTCTCCATTTTTCTCCTCTTTCATAGAATCCACTCATATAATTGAGGTTTTACTTATTCTTTTTTATGATCCTACACTTGTAACATCTTCATAGGATAAGCCCCTAATTACCAATTAGCAATGACCTTGTCTAGCTCAGATTATTAAAAATTCAATTAATTCAACACCAGCTCAAATTATTGTAAAAGCTTCTCCAAACCCATGTCCTGTGCCAACATCATCTTTGGAATCCAATCCACCGAAAGGTCTTGACAACCTTCCCATTACCCTTCAAAAAGGTAATCATTCTACATAAAATGTATACTTTGTTTATAATTTTCTAAATTACCATCATCTTTCTACATCCCACCATGCTTTTATTTATACTTTATCCTCTATCTCTATACCTAAAATTGTGCAGGAAGCTCTCTCTTATCCACGGTAGCATCAAGCAATGTTAGATGAGATAATAGCATTACATATTAGTGATACATTGGAATTGCTACCTTTGCCTGGTGGCAAGTCTTTAATTAGATGTCACTTAGTCTTTACTATTAAAAGTTAGTCTTGATGGAAAGATTGGCCAATTAAAAGCTCAATTGGTGGCAAAAGGCTATACTCAAATTTTTTGCCTAAGCTACAAGGATATATTTTCACCTATTGCAAAGATTACCTTAGTTCACCTTTTTTTTTCTTTGGCCATCATTCATCATTGGTCTTCACATTAGTTAGACATTAAAAATCCTTTCTTGTATGATAATATTGAGGAAAAAGTGTACATGAAGCAACCACTAAAGTTTATTGCTTAAAAGGAAACTCATTTAGTATGTAAATTAAAGAAGTATACATGAGCTTGGTTTAGGAGATTTAATAAAGTCATTTAGGATTTTAGCATGCAAAAGAGTGAATTTAGCCACTCCATTTTTTATTATTCTTCTATTTCTAGTCAAACATACCTAATTATTTATGTTAATGACATAGTGATTATAGGAGATGATTACAAGGGTATTAACTAACTTAAACAACATTTTTTATCACTTCTAAATCAAAATCTTAGGAAATTTTGTTACTTTCTTGGCATTGAGGTAGCACAATCTTAATCCAATATCTCTATTTGTCAAAAGAAATGTTCTCTTGATATAGTAGATGAGATAAGTATGATGGAATGCAAGTTAGTTAACACACTTATGGATCCAAATGTAGGACTTCTGCAAAATCAGAGGGAAACTTTTTTAGATCCAAGAAGATATCAGAGGTTTTTTGAAAAATTGAATTATCTTACAATCACTCAACTTGATATCTCATTTACTGTAAGTGCAATGAGTCAATTCCTCAACTCATCTTGTGAAGTTCATTAGGATGTTGTTACAAATTCTTAGATACATTAAAGGAATTCTAGGAAAATGATTATTATAAAAGTTAAAGTTACACTCAAATTGTTGAGTATTCTAATGCAGATTGAGATAAGCCTCTAAGTGATTAATGATCCACTTTCAGATATTATGTCTCTTTAGAGAAAATCTCATTTCATGAAAGAGTAAAAAGAAAAATATGGTGGAAATATTAAGTGTAAAAGCACAGTATCGAACTATAACATTAGTCATATGTGAAATCATATGGTTGAAACAATTATTATAAGAACTCAAATTATATCAATTAGGTCTTATGAAAATTATATGTGATAATCAGGTTGCATTGCACATTGTCTTAAACCTAATCTTTCATGAGATGATTAAGCACATTGAACTTAACCACCACTTCATTCGAGAAAAGATTACTTTGAAAGAAATTAGTACTATTTTTGTAAACTCTAATGATTAACTAGTTAATATTTTTACAAAGTCTCTCTAAGGACCAATAATTGATCATATATGTAACAAACTAGGTTCACTTGATATATATGCTCTAACTTGAGATAGAGTATTGAGATTGCATGCCTTTTTAGGAAATTATTCCAAAATGTTTCTAGATTCATTATGTACATATTAGGAAGTTATTTTAGATTGATATTTTTCTTTCTAACTTGATTAGGATTAAAATAAGTATAACAAGTTTAATTGTAATATCTTTGATTAGTTATAACTTTTTTGTATATACTTCCTAACTGTAGCTAATTGCTTAAGCCATTTTCAATAATTCAAGTATAATTTGATAGAAAATTGACAAATTAGGTTCGTTCCAATTGTTTAATAAAAGAGACCAAAATTGTATGTTAAATTTAGGGGGATTGAATGCAGTCCAAGTGTATATTAAGGAAACCAAAATTATAATGAAGCATTAATAATATATATATGTGTGTGTGTGAGTGTAGGTGTGTTTATACATACATACATACATACATACATACATACATACATACATACATATACATATACATATACATATATATATATATATATATATAAACATGGTTAGGATTCTAAAAGAAGGAAGTAGAGAGACTTGAGATATTATATAATGAAACAAGATGGTCAAATTGTTATATAAGACTTAACCTTAGTGCTCTATTTATTTAGAGCTCTTAAGAAACATAGAGATTCTAATAGTCTTAACTTTGATTGCAAGATAAGCAAGTTCCTAACATAACTTAAGCACATAATATTATGAACTTAATTACTAATATTACTTTCTAACAATAATATATATATAACAAAGAGAGAGAGAACAAAGACCTGATTTGCTCGTTGAATCTCATCTACATGCCCAAAAAAATCTTCTTTGGGGTTCATTGGCCACCCTAGCTTAAAGCACTGGTCAGACCTAAATAAATGAAGCAAGCTCAAAGATTAGAAACATTCTTTGCAGTGGTATTGTGTTCATCATATAAATCTTGCAAAAAGTTATTTTGGTTAGGACCAATGTCCAAAATAGTGATTGGTAGTTCAACTAGTTTGTCTAACTATTGCATGTGGTTAAAATGATATTGACTACCCTTGATATTGAAACTCTGCCTATAATTTTCCTTTAGAATTGAGTAAGAGGAGATATGAACATTGATGCAACACAGTGGTATCAAATGATTCATGTAACCAACCCCATCTAATCAAATATAGCTTCGTTGTTGTTGTTGAGTTTAATTAATGAATGTGTTTGGTATTTCTTTTTATAACTTCAATTCTATAACAATTCTAAATAAGTATGGTGTTTGATTCGTGGAATCATTTCTAAATTCCTCTTTGTAACTTCATTTGTGTTGCAACTAGGGTGAGGAAAAGAGTAGAAAATGCAATATCTCTAAGATTTTTTTTAGTGATATCATAGGGGGAAATTTGGTCTCATCACATAGTTCCTTTGGGTTGGGGAGGTTTCTCTATCAAAGCAAAGGAGGGTTGAGAGGATCCTCGGGGATAAGGTCTTATGTTGTTTAATTTTAAACCGTTCTGAAGATTCTTGTTTTTCTAATTCTCTTCTTTCTCCTAATAAATTTATGGTCAATATGAAACCAAAAGCACAATAAATACATTTACCAAAAGTATTCATTCAGATCATCGTAATTTCTCCATCCAGAATTGCCCACCTTGTCATTATTTCTATTGGTTTCCTGTTTCACCAAATAGCGGAAAAATTCAGGTGCATAATTTTATGGGCACAAATTAGATTTTATCCAATAATTGCCACATTATCCTAACCTTCGCTAACACTCCATAAATTGGAGTTATTACTTCTCTCAAAAACGATTCCTCTTCAGTTGTTGCTGTTTGAATTGTGTCCCCGGTCACAGGATGGACTTTGCTTTGTAAAATCCCATAAACATCATTGCACATCTTTTTGCCCATGGAAAATAACAAGGATTCCAATCATAAATTCACAACGTCTAAACAAGTCCCAAATACACATTATTGAGGATCTAATTAGGATATGTTACTTGTATATCAAAGATTATTCTATTTCTTACAATTTGTAAAAGAACGAAAAGCTAAGTGTATTTCTAGATTAATGCTATTAATTAACCATGTCTAGTCAGGTTTACCCTAGCGGCCATCTATTTTTCTTCTATTAATAGATTCACCAAGAGAGAAGAGTAGTACAAAACAATCGGATAAAAAGATTCTAATAAAAACAAAGAAAATGCTAAAAAGGAGTAGAGAAAAAGCATCAGCTCAAGAGAAGTTTCCCCCCCTCTGGATTTGTAGCAAAATATACCACTTAAAGAAAACATGTGCAGAAATCCAAAGGGGCAAGAAAAACAATTCTATCCCAAAGTACAAATAACTGAAAACTCCAGTATTTTTCTCTAACTTGCATTAGCCTGACCAAAACTCCCAACACCCAGACCTAAAACTCCACATATAACGAAAGAAGAAACAGAGGACAAATGTGATGGTCCTCTAGCAACCCAAACAGCTTACCCCACTACTGCCTTGCCTTCATAATGCAAAAGCAAGTGATTGACAATTTCTGAACTTCTGTAATACATAACACAAAAGCAGGGAAGGGCAACCAAAATCATACATTTGAATGTATGTTATTCAAATATTTTTCAGGGTATGATGCTACTTTGACAGTATTTCAAATCTTTTCAAAATATTTTAATAATTTGGAGACACAAGACTTAAGTTTGCTTACTAGAGTAATGCTACCAACACAATGAGTAAGGACATTATGAGATGCACTCATCATGCTAGGAGAATTTTCCTAATTATTTAAAACAGTTCATGTAGCCAAAGGGGTTGTTTGATCGAGCACAATGATATTTGACAGAGTACAATGGTGTCATCTGGTCCATATAGCCAATCCCATCCAATGGGATAAGGCTCAGTGGTTGTTGTTATTGTTGTATTACATTGATCACGTTTCAAACATCAGACAGATTAAGGTACTTTCTAGCTGCCTGGAAAGATTTTCTGTTTCTAGATCAACAAGCAAACAATCCCTCATTGCACATCACCATTCCACCAAAATTAGAGAGCATGGAAAAAAACCAATCCCATCCATTTCCACAATATGCTTATGTCATAAGTTTATTTCAGTCACCAAATATATTGAAAGCCCTAGTGGGTTGTAACCGTTTATTTGAAGACCTTTGACTGACTCTATCCTTGATCTTTGGTTATCTTTAACCTAATCTCCCATAAAAGACGGTGTCAAAAATGTTTGCCTCAACGGCCAAAAATATAATGTCCAAATACTAAAAACAAAAGGGACAATCAGACAAAAAAATAGGAGAGTCAAAATGATGTTTGCAGAGATGAAATGATGACAGTGCAAACACAAGGATACGAAGAAGAATTTGCTTTAGTATTACAAACTATCCTTAAAATGGTTTAATAATAAAAACGCCATCTCACATGCTTAAAAGAGTATAAGTGATGACTATGGAGATGAAATGATAATAGTGCAAATAAGGAGAATACAAAGGAGAATTTCCTTAAGTATTACAAACTATGCTTAATATGGTTCAATAATAAAAACACCATCTCATGTGCTTTGTAGATAATTAAAGAAAACATACATGATGGAAAATGTAGCAAATGCATTCGGGCATAAAACGTATATTTGAAGCTTCACCCCATATAAGAAGATAAAGTGCAATGTAAATCAGCTCTAATTGTTGTCTGTCACAATCTTTTGTAAACCTGTATAATGTGAAGAGAATCGGAAAAAAAATGCAAAAAAAGAATAAGCTAAGGCCATTAACGAACAAAGTGTTGTGTCGGTGTTGCTATAATTTAATAAACACTGCATGATGTTTAAGAAAAGAAACACTTCCTAGGCTTTAAGCAAAGATCTAAGAAATTTAAATTCACTTACTTAAGATTGGATTTGCAATGCACAGAACCACACCATGAATTATAATTGCTGAAAACTTTAGCCTTCAACTGAGGTACAGTGTCTTTATGAAGCTACAAAAAAACATTTATGAATGCTTCATCATTGGCATATAGTTTCTATTTAAGCTGCCTTCTGTGTGAAGAAACTATGAAAACAGAAACTCATTACACAATGTATAGTTCACCTTATCAGATTCAGAAATTTTTTTCCGTATATCCATATTTGCAAGCAATAGTGCAAGGTGCTCCCATTGATTTGCCACATTTCCCTTCTTCATAAGCCAAAAGCCACAACATCTAGTTAGACAATTTTGGTTAACTGAAATTCATTTAATAGAAATGTATAGCAGCAGTTGTTGTTCACAAATAACAATAAAATTAAATAAGTATACTTTCGTACACAAGATGAATGTGAATTCACAGTATTTAAGTATAGAAATAGGAAGTACCAATAGTGATAATTAAAAATTAAAAAAATATGTAAGTTGTAATCTACATAGAGCTACCAGGATTGCTGCATGCACCTTAGAATCGAGAACTACAGGCTCTATTTAAACCACAGAGAAGATGAAGATGAGGAAAGTTCACAAACCGAACAAAGAACCTGTATTGCACTGAAAGCTGTCGATTGATAGAAGTGAAGGCATGGCTGAGTGTTTTCAGCAGCTCTGATGGGATGCGGAAGACGAAGGACAAGTATATTTGACGTCTACGGGCAAACCAAGAGTGACAGCAACCTGTCTTTCCCACTACTGCATAACCCACCCTTATGTTTTTAGGCGCCGAAATTTGTTCACTAATATTTTTCATCGTTAATATTTTTAAAAATATTTAATAAATGATTTTTTATCGATTTTTAATTAATTAAAAATATTTTAATTTTTTGATGAATTAATTTTAAATATTTTTGAAACAGTTAATTCAATTAATTTATTAATTTTAAGTAAATTAATATAAAAATTAAAAATTTCAATATTTTTAAATAATTAATTTTTTAAACATAAAAAAGTTAAAAATGCTCTTAAATTATATAATAATAATTATTTTCACTCATAATTTTATCAAAAATAATAAATGAAAAGAATTGAATTCATCTTATATGATTAGTTAATAAGTTAACTAAAAGTCGATAATTTATAACTAATAAATTAACTAATTATGTAAAAAGTATTTTATAAAATTAATTATTGAACTAGTTAAAATTATAAAATGACATAAAAAGATATATTATTAAAAATAGATATATAAATCTAATAATTTATATTTATTTAAAAATTATACTATATTAATACAATTACAATATTTAAAATAAAAATATAGTGTCTAACATTTAATTAATTATAATTTATGAAATTATGTATATATTTATTTACATAATTTTTATTTTATTATTTTTTATAATAAAAATATAATTATTTAATTTTTAATTAATTACATTTTATAATATTATATATTTACTTACATACATATTTTTATATAATTATAATTTAAAATAAGGATATAATTATGTCAAAATTAAATTAACTATATTTTATAACATTATAAATTAATAAAAATAGATTTAAAAAATTTTAAAAAGAAAGTAACTTATAAGCTATAAAATACTCAAAGTAACTTATTAAATCATAATTAATTTTTTCAATAAAGTAAAAAGAAAAATATCTAAATATTGACTTATAATTTATTGACTAATTATTGATTAAATCAATAAATTATAAGTTAAGTAACTCATTACACAAAATAAAATTCATATTCATTTACATATGAATATACTTAATACTCAATCACTGTCACTATATCATCATATATTTTTAGTCATACACATACTAATTTAATATATATTAATATAAAATAGGTATTTTTAAATATTAAATAATTATTTAATATTTTATTACTTAAATTTATATAATAAAATTAATATTTTAGTAATTGTTATAATATGTAAAAAATTTTGTTGTATAATTATTTAATGAATTTTTATTCTTTTCATATTAAAAATAAAAATTAATCAAATTAATTTATATACATGTATAATACATATATACATACACATAAATAAATTATAAAATATTCTTATGCTCTTATTTTGCAACTTTATATGCAGATAGCTAACATTACATAATTAATAATAAATAGTTAATTTTATCAAATACCTTTCTTTAAAGAATTAATATTATCAATTGATTAAATTAACTATTGACTAATAGTTAATTGAATTAATTAATAATTAATATGATTAGTTAATGGATAAATAGGACCTCAATTTCTATCAAATTTGATCTTGATTTGAGCTCAAATTAATATTTTTTTAATTGATTAAACATTGATAAATGTATATTTTTTAAAAAATAACATTTTATGTGATTATAAATAGTATTAAATGATATAAAATTTAAATTTTAAAAATAAATTAGATTTATAATTACATATTATATTATATTATATATCAATATATAATAAAAAATTATAATTAATTTGTTCACCAGTTAAATGAGTGAAACAAGAACCTAATCAAATTGAGTTAAGCAAGTGATTGAACTCCTAGGATCAAATGCCAAGACTTGGTTGTTCGAGATAGCGGTGTCTGTAGATGGTGAACAAATTATATTATATTATAATTACATATTATATTATATTATACATAAACATATAACAAAAAATTATAACTAATTTGTTTATCAGTTAAACAAGCCAAATAAAAATCTAATCAGATCGAGTCAAGCAAGTGATTGAACTTTTACGATCAAATGCCACTCCTAAACAAATTGATCATTTTTTACTTGTCAATAGATATATGTCATCCATTCACTTTGTGTTTTTTTAGTCTATAATTAAAATAAATATTTAACAAAATATAATTAAAAATTCACTGATACTTTGTATTGCAAAATAAATATATTATAGATTTTTTAATTTTTTAGGTTTTTCTCAATTTTATGTTGTAATATAGAATTGAGGGATGGTGTATTTAATTTTGAAATAACATTAATTAATTTATTTTTATATAACAAAATAAGTTTTAGAATATCAAATATAAAATATTACTTAAAAAGATATTCCTCTCAAATACAATGGAAATAAACCATCAGGTCTTTTCGGCCAAACATGTTTTTAGCTTATTTACAAAATAGAATAGGTGGAAGTCCAACTTTTGATGTATTTTATAAAATAAGTTAGTTAATATTAATTAAAATGTAATTTATTAGCTTATGAGACCTATATAATTTATAGGCTGAAATAAATTAATAGGTAAAATCAAACATTAAAAAATTTATAAATAAATTAGGCAGCTACAATAATCTTTTAAATTAGATCAGACTAAATAATTTTTACCTATATCTAATTTAATTTAGGTAAAATTTAACTTGACTTAACTAACATCTACTCCTATTTTAAAAAAAAAAGTTTACTCATATTCGTAAGTGATAAAAATATATGAAAATTTTAAATTAGGAATAAAATATAAATTTAATTTTTTAATAATAAAAATTATTTTTTAATACTAAGAGATAATAATAATAAAAATTATAATGATAAAAATAATATAAAATAATAATAATTAAATGGATAAATAAATGGATAAAAATAATTCAATTTAAATCCATCAAACTCATTTATTTTCAAAGCAGGAGGAAGAGCCGGTGCCTAGCAAGATTAGAGGTGGGGGATGGTGTCCGGAGATACAAAAGAAAAAGCAGAAAAAAATTGGGGGTATAGTGTCGGGAGATACAAAAGAAAAAGAGAAAAAATGGGGGAAAAACGGATAAGGAAATCTGTGACCGAGAAAGTTGGGAAAAACTATGATACAATAAGTTTAGAAAAAGGACTAGATTATGGCCCACTATCTTATGATGTCTTAATAATCTTAAATTATTAAATTTTATTTAACTTGTGTAGTATTATAAAAATTAATAGATCTAAATTATTAAATTTAATGGTGCACTATTAAAATGATGCACCGTAGTCTAATCCTTAAAAAATATGTTAGGTATACATGATTCAAATATAATATATAAATAAATAAATATATTTTAGATTTCAAATCATTAAAATTGACATATGTTTAGTTCACATTAAATATATATAGCCAATTTTACCGTACTTAAATTGAAAATTTGAATATGGATACTTTAATTCCTTAATTTTTACACTTGCTCATTTTATGTCATTCCATTTCCTGCTCAATCCCCTTTCCATTCCTTTTTTTTATCCTGTTCATTAATTTATTTTTTTAATTATATATATTATATTAATTTATAATTAATTATTATATTATACTAATATTAATTTATAATTTACATATTATTTTTTCCTTTATCTAGTGTATTACATTTTTTATCTACTTCTCTATTTTTTTATAACTGAAATGTAAACATTAATATATATCATAGATATAATAGAAAATATTTTTTACTGTAAAAATATTTTAAATAAATTGAGAATTTAATTTAATTAATTAGTTACATATTTTATTTTTAACCCTTAGACTTTATGACTCACATATCGTCTTTTCTTTCTCCATTGCATGTTCTTCCTTTTTATTTCTTTTTTGTTAATGTTTACTCCTATTATATTTTTATATAAATATTTTATTTTTAACTCATATCATTTTATAATCTGGACACTATTTCTTTTCGTTTTGATTTGATGTATTACATATTTTTTCATTTTTGTGTCCACTTTTCTTTTTGTTTATAATTCAAATTCTAACATCACTTTTTCAAATAAGAAAAATATTTAATTTAATTACATTATTTAATACATATTTTATTTTTAGTTTTATTACTTTATGACTTATGCACCAATTCTCTTCTCTTTACTTACTATATTCCATATTTTTTTTATAATGGTAGAATAATAATTTATTTAACGTGAATCACTAAATTCTTCTCTTTTTTTTTTTTTTTTGACTTCCTCTATTCCGTGTTTTTCCTTTTTTAGTCCATAACTATTATTTATAATCCATAAACTAATATCACTAAATTATATAAATATAATATGATATATTTTATTTTAATATAAAAATATTTAAATGATTTAAAATTTTAATATAGAAAATATTAATATAATTAATTACTTGCTCTATTTTTAATAAAATATTAAAAATTGAAATAAATCTTATTTATTTAAATTTTTTATTTTTTATTATTTTTCAGTACTCTATTTTAAATTAAATATATATTATTGTAGATTTTGTCGAAACTTTATAACTTATACATTATTTCTCTTCCTTTTGTCTATTCTATTACATGTTCTTTCTTTTTCCCATTTTTCGGCCTTTTTGTTATATTATACAAACCAATAAATATTATTATTATGCTATATTGTATAATATTATAGTTACATCTTATGAGTCAAAACATCATTTAATTAGATATAAGTTAAGAATAAGTTTATAAATTTTAATTTTTTAGAAAATAAATATGTTTAATCATCTGCTATTTTACAAAAACATATATTAAGTAACTAAAATCATTTTAATAAAAATGAACACAATGAATTAAAAGAATGAATATAGATAAATAATAAGGCTAAATTGATTGAATTGATTTTACAAATTAAAAGATTAAACAAATATTTAACACCAGTTTTAATAAAAACTTATTTTTCAAATTCAATTAAACAATAAAATAAAATTTATGAATCTGTAGTTACCACAACTAATGTTACAACAATTCATGTACGCTGATTAAATGATAATTTACAAACCATTTACATATATCAATGATTAAATTTTCAAATATGTATAAGATGTATTTTGTATTTGGAGTTGAACAAATTAAATATAAACAAACAACATATTTTAATTCTATGTGTACACTTAAAATGCCTACTAAAAAATTGAACTTAACTTTAGTTGCCATACAAGAGTTGTGTTTTTTCCCTTATTTATTCTCTATACTCCCTCTATACATATACATAATGGATAAAAAAAAATCCTCATGAAATTATCAATTCCCGTAAGTAAAAATATGATTTTAAAAGTCATATTTGATTAACCATAAAAAATTAATCACACTAAAGAAACTGAAAATTTTGAGCCATTGTAAACCTCTAATATAAAAATAAACAAAACATAAAAATATTTATACTAACGTGTCATTGCAAATCTTTAAAAGATTAAATTCTAATGATTATGTCAAATTTGACCTTTCTCTTTAACAATCTCAATTACTTTTAAGTTTACAAGTTTAATTTGTTATTTAAATTATACAGTTTTCTTTCTTCTTTTCATCCTAAAAACATAATGCAACTTAAATTTTAAATCTCATATCAATTGATTAATATACTTTATGTTTTTCCTCCTTATAAACTTTTCATTTGGATTTCATAGAGTTAAATTTTATATTTAACAAACAACTGCAATTGTACTTAATAATTTAAATTTTTTCTTAAAAATTTAATAAAATTTCCTTTTATTTATTACAACACATAAATACAAATCTGTTGAGAATTAAAAATTTTAAAATCATACTAATTATAATTTATTGAATATTTTTAATAAATTCATCTAAATGTAAAATATATGTTTCAAAATCAAATTTTATCTTCTAGCCCGTGCGTAGCATGGGACAAAACTAGCAACAAGAAAAAAGATTGGGAGGTTGATATGTGTTGTTGTGCTACTTACTAGAAAGGTACAAGTTGCTTTGGTGACATTATTTTTCTCACCCCCACTTTCTATACTCCTCACAAAATAACCACACGTACAATAGGATAGTAAATAGACTCGTTGTTACAATTCTAATACGTTATAAAGGGTATTTTTGTAAGACTTGCAAACAAAAAATAGATTAACTGAGTTTTAGTAAAATTTGGGCTAAATTATTATTTTTTCTTGTGGAAAATGGACATTTAATAAAAAATACATTTTATCAATAAATTATAAATTACTTTAAATGATTAAAATGATGAGTTGAATTAATATTTTTTAGAACAAATGAAAATAAAAAAAGAAAAATTGGTAATGATGTACCTATATGTGTGATCACAAAATTTGTATTGATATGAGTATATAAACATCGTCGGGCTTTCAATTTAATCTATCTATTTATGTTATCAAAATAGGTTTTGATCCATGCTGTATGTCATCTTAAAATGCTTTATCTGGGCACATGACGTTACAAAATGCAATATTTTCCTACCTATTTTAACTTTACAATACTAAAAAGCGATTTACATCCTTCTCTACTAACTCAAACTCATAACTATAACCACAAAATCGTTGTTTAACATCATTAGACTAATCACTTTGCTGATTAGTACATTTTCTAAGTTAATTTGACTAACATGCCAACCTATTTGAATGTTATTTAAATTATAGTTTTGTGACCTTTTGCAATAATAAATAATATATAATCATTATCAACTTTATAAATATAATTATTTTTATAAATTTAAATTTGATACATCATCAATATAAAATATTTTATACTATTAGTGAATAATAAAAAATACATCATTAAAAATAATAGTAATCAAAATTTTTTAACTATAATAAATGAGTTTTTAATGTTTTTATTAATATGGCAACACGTGAATAAATAATAAAACAAAGTTAATTTATATTGATAATGAATTAAATTTAAATTCTATTTTTATAGATACATGTTAGATTATTAATTAATATTAATAAGCAATATTTTAAATTTAAATATTTTTTAATCAATAAGAAATTCAATCTTCACGTTTGCATTATTTTATTCCTTAACAATATTAAAATAAATAAATTATTGTCATCTTGAGTCAAATTCATAATCTCAGGAACGAGATCATAATTTGATATCATTTAACTAATTACTTTAGTAGTTATTTTATGGATAAAATTTGAATAATTTTTTTTATGTTTTTATCCATTTAAAATATGTTATATATATATATATATATATATATATATATATATATATATATTAATTATTTTATTATAATTATAACATTGATAATTATTATATTTATCAAATTAAAGTTATTAATAGTTAAAAAAGTAATTAATACATATGTTGTATTTTAAATAGTAAGTTAATAAAACAACTAATACATATGTCATAATTTAAATAGTAAGTTTTACAGAAAATATTTAAAAAATTTAAAAAAAATTTACTTAACTTGACATGATTAATTATTTAAATTGCAGTTGTACAATTTTTTATTATAATAAATAATATATAAAATTATTAAAAAGGGGGAAAATGTTATCATTCGGGTCTGCATAGGTTTGAAACTAGCCACCATGGGAAGAAAGGCAAATTAAAGAGAAAAATGTTACCTGAAACCCAAAAATAGACGAAAGCCATTCGAGTATGTCATTCACGTGTTTCCGCTCGGGCATCGTAGCAGTCTCGTTAGAGACTCCAAGCTTTGAACGAATTTTGGGCATCGGAAGGTTATCCACCTTACATAGAGTACTAATTGCAGCTTTCACCTATGATGATTTTCAAAGACCAAAACGGAAAGCAATAAAGAAAATGAAATTGTAAGCAACTCTTGCCGGTTTAAATTTGATTTATTATCTATATAAAATTTTACATATTACTAATAAATAAAAATAAAATAAATTTTATGGTATTGATGAGGTTTAAGAATTTAAAGTAATGTGATTATTTTAAAAATTATTAAATTGAGATTATTTGATTATATTTGTTAAAAAATAAATTATTATAATTAAATAATTTTAATTTAATAATTTCAAATTTTAATATAACTTTGAATTTTAAAACATAAAAGATAGTGTAACAATTATTATAAAAAATCAATACTTCAATAGTAATTAATTTTTTTCTAGTAATGGATAAGTAGTTGAACAACTAAATATATGCATACAAAGATCCATTGATCAAACCTCGAATGCAATGAAAAGTAAAAAAACTTTCGAGGAATATTAAATATTGTTTAAGACAAAGAATCTTAAAAATAATATAACAATTATTATAAAAATTAAATAGTAACCTTTTTTTTTTTTGGTAATGAATGAGTGAGACATGCATACAAATATTAAGAATTAAATCTTAAATATAGTAAAAAGTATAAAACTTTAAAATAAGATTACATGATATTTCAGTCAAAGGATATCATAATAACTAAAAATTTTATCAAAAGTAAAAGAGTTTCAACTTAAAAGCCAAATTATGGATACAATTACAAACCTCAGGAAGTTCCATTATTGGCAGTTCAATATCAGAGCCATAATTTGGAATAATGTTATAGTTTTCGCAGAGTCCCCTTTTCCTGTCAACCTCTGCGGCATATGATCTCACCTGATTACAAGATATCATTCTTAATCCTGGTCACAGCTTTCTCGGTGATTGAAAGAAGTATTCTACAAGGAGTATAATTTGGCCTCTTTTTTCCTCTATGAGCATGTTTTTATTAATTTTGGGCTAATGCCATGATAAGTAGTAAGAAATTGTACTGAGATTTTATGAAAATTTAACATAAAAGTTCATATATGTGCATGAATTTCATGTACGAAAAATTATAGTTTCATCATTTAAAGTTGTATTAAAAAAATTTCTATCTTTGTATAAATTAAAACTTTCAATAAAAAAAAACTGAAAATTAAAAAAATGGATAACCTCTTCGGATTCCGGTGATCTATCCCGCGGCCGTTCCCGGCCATCTTCATCCTTTATGCCACTGGTGCTAGCCATTTCATCACAAGTTCTTTTTCCTTTGTCTGCGTCTAACTTAGCAGCTAAAATGCTTGTGAAGATTAGCAACGGATGTAAAGGGGTATTTTATATTGGGGAAAAGTGGGAGGGGGAGGGGTAGGATTCAAATTGAAAATTGGAATTGCTGGGATGTCAAGCAAAGAAGAAAAATAAAGAGCGAGATTTTTGAGATTTTGGAATTGCCGCGATTTCGAGTAAAGAATAAACCGTCTTTATTGACTGAGGACTCGGAAAGAAAGTACGAGTGCGTTTAGTAACATACATCGGAGTATTTTAAAAATAACCTGAAATATTATAACGTTTTCAATGACAAAATTAAGAGATGTGTAAATATAAATTAAAATTTTACATTTTTAATTAACTATTACATATTTAATTTTAAATTATTAATTTTTTTCATACTGATATTTTATTTTATTTTCTAAAATAGAACTAGAAACAAATCAAACCAACTTGTGAATTAATGATAATTTGATTCAAAAATTGGTTTGATAAATTGATTCATAAATAAAATAATTTAAACTTGAACTTAAAATATTAACTTAACTGCTAAATGAATCAAATTTGATATATAATTAGTTTGACTCGCTTGATTCATAAATCAATTTGATAAATTAATTATATATATACAAATATATCCTAATAATATTTACAAAATAAATTATAATGTTAAATATAATAGTATATAGGAGAATGCTAATATCTACATTCATTTGTGAATGTTAGCAACATCCACTTTTTTACTTGGATGAAAAACCATATTATTAGTTTAATAATAATGAAATAATAAAATATATATAAATAATTTTAATATAAAGATATTAATTTAAAATATTTTAGGTAGCTATAATAGATACTGTCATTAATCAAAATAGTTAGTGGTAGTAGTAAATTAATTATAATACTCCTGATTATCTTATTATTATTAAATTAGTAATATAATTTTTTTTATTCAAATGAAAGAATAAAGGTTGTTAACCTCCACATTCATATGTAGAGGTTAGCAATCCTTTATTATATATTATATAATATATTTAAATGAAACTAAATAACATTTTTAAATAATTTTGGACTAAATAAATCAAATGAGTTAAGCTAATGAACTACTAATATAAATCGATTTGATTCTTTCCTATTTAAGATTTGTTTGCTTGATATTTTGATTCATTTGATTATATTAAATGAATTATCGAGTCGAAACAAATTGTTCATGAACTTAATTCAAATCAATTTCAAATTAAAATTTTTGATTTATTTGAATATGAATCAAGTTTATTTGGATTGAATTATGTTGATTTACAATTCAACTCATTTTATGTTAACTCAGCTCAACTCATATCCACCTTAACTTTGAAGCACATTTTACACTTTGAAAGAGTTGAATTCATACACATTAAAGCTAATTAAAAGATTGACATATGATTTTTATTATGAAATTAATATATTTTTATTAAATAAGATTTTTAAATAGATTTATTATACGTATAGAGCATAAATAAATTTAGTATAAATAAGAATTATATGCGAAAAGCTTATGCTAAAGTCATGATGAACACTACAATCTTTGAAAAATTTTTAATATTAATAATAAATAAATGAAAGTTTTTATTCTGAAAGAATCATATAAATTCCTTTTATAAAATCTATGCCTTTGAATCTATTATTCTCTCTGTTTTCTAACAACACATGTCAAATTCTACCACAATCCCCCCAACTTTTTGATTATATAGAAGGAACCACGTTCATTGGTACTTTTGCAAAACAATGCATTAAAATCCAGTTTGGCCCTAATAATTAATTTTTTTTCCCTGAACATATAACTCGATAAATTGGCCCCACACTATTTTTTTTATCTTTTTCAATTATTTTTATCCCAAAAAATATGAGTTAAATAATGTAATTTATGATATTTATAAATAATCTAATTATGTCACTAAAAAGTTATAATTAATATATAATTTCTTAAAAAAATTATTAATTTCATCTTTAAAATTATTAAGTATTGGTAAAATGAACCATGAATTATATAAGATTGAAATTTTTTTCTTTCATCCTTATAGACAATTTCATTCTTAAATAATTATATGGAGAAATAAATTCATAAGTACAAATGATTATTCAAGAATGAAAATGTAAAAGATTATTTTACCAATACTTTATAATTTTAACAATAAAATTGATAATTTTGTCAATTTATTATTTCCAAAATAATAAAACAGTTATTTTAATTTTTCTGTTTTTTACACTCAAGGTATCCCCATACTATCTTTACCATATCTAAAATATTTTCTTTGAATTAGTCTTATCTCGAATGTATGAATTAAATAATATAATCCATGATATATAAATAATCTAATTATGTGAAAAAAATATAACTAATATATAATTTATTATTTCAAAAATAATAAAAAAAGATTTTTAAAATTTTTTTAAACATAGGGTATCCATAATCTTTTTACCATGTATGAAACATTTTTTTTGAATTAGATTTATCTTGAAAAATGTATGAGTTAAATAATATAATTTATGAAATATAAATAATCAAATTATGTGATATGAAAATTATAATTAATATATAATTTATTATTTCAATAATAATACAAAAAACTTATTTTAGATTTTTCTTGTTTATTTACATCCAAACATCTCATACCATTTTTATCAAATATAAGACTAAGGATAGGAGTAGTAGATAGTAAGCCAACCTTAATAAAGATGCCTCCAAAAATTAAATTTAGGACCTTTTATTAGTTTTGGAATTGTCACAATCCATTTTATAGTATGTGATTAGTGCCGAAAGTTGTTATAAGGAATTACTTACAAGCCTCACTTCTAGGTAATCAATATAGTATCTTACATGCAATTATGCAAACTAAATTAAAATATTGTAATCAAATTTACATACAAAGGAGTTTCAATTATGCAATAACTAGCATTTGTGAACATCTATTCTAATTGTCTCATGACTTTCCTTAACACCAAAATTCTTGAACAAATTCACTTTTAACCTATCCAACAATAACTAAGCATCTAAAGGAAAAAATCTCTAAAAAGAAGAAAAGAAAAAGATAATAAAATGTGAGTCTCAAGGAACTTAGTAAATGACTAAACAAAAGAAAGATAACAATTGAAGTCATATTTATATATACCTTATAATTTAAGTTTAGGAATTCTAACCATGTTGCAGCAAAGAGATAAGACGTATTCACATACCTTAAGGGGGAGGAAATTGAAACATACGAAAGAGTTCTCAATGTCTCATTGACAAAAATTAGTTAGCATATTTGAATTGATATCCCATTGAAGTTCCTTAACTCATTAACTCATAATTTCATCATAAGAATTTCACTTAATAAGCCATTATGAGCAAATAAACAAATAACAGGAAGTAAATTTCCTTATAACTTTTATCCTATCATGGCCTACTATGTCATGACTAAAATAGGATTATTCTTCAATAAACCTATCAGCCTTATTTGCATTGATCAATCACCACAACAAGGAAATCATCTATAATATATGCTCAATCATTGGGGGAAACTAACATATATTATTTTTAAGAATATTCATTACAGTTTGAATTGTATTTCAAAAGCATAAGTAAGCCAACTTATAGGCCTCATAGTATATTGGCGTAAGTTATCCAAACTATGAAATGCACATCCTAATGTTTGACTCCTAGCCTAAACAAAATACATTTTTCCCCCTAGTTCTTCTTAATCTTTATAATTTGAATGTACAAAAGTACTGTTACATTTGCTAACAAATCTACCAAAAAATGGATAAAAAAACCTTTGAAAGAGGGCATCCTACTTATCATAATGGAAGTGGTGGCTAATTTTGCTATGTTGGTGTATGCTTTAGTAGTCAATCATAGGATGATTGTATTTGTATATATTGTACTGTATTTTCTTTATAAAGGCATTTTAACTATTATTTTTAATGTTATACTTGCATAATATAAGTAAATATAATAATTGTTCTTGAAATAACTTATATTATTTTTAAAATGTCCTTAATCAAGTATTATTACAAACTAGGATAACAATAATGAATTAACACTAGTATATATGTTGAATAATGACCATGATCATGAATATGAGATATCAAGTTAACTCATAGGTACATATTAGAGAACAAGTGTACTAGACTAACCTTCCATAAGAATATTACATAGAACACTATATGAATGTTATAAGCAATTCTTATATTAATAATGATATATATGGTCCTTTAACTTGAAGTCACTACAATTTCCTATATAACGAGTCGTGTACTTAGACACCATGAAATGTCACATGTAATAGGATTGACCTAAAAGATAGTAATTAGGTATACCATGAATCATGTAGGAGGATATGACTGATTTAAATGAGATTTTATCCCTCTTATGTAGGAGGAATAATATACATAGGTCCTTTGTTTGAGTAAAACTATGAAATACATGATCATACTCAAATGAATTAATATATGATATTGATCCATTTATTTTAGTAGTTTACTCAAAAATTAAAAAATACAAAGTTGAATTATGAAGAGTGTGACATACTTCATGCCTTAAGTTCAATCTAAATATCTAAGACAAAAGGTACTAAACTATATAGAACATAAGTCATAAAAAGGTTATGTCAAATAACTAACATTTTCACTACTTAGGTAGGAATAATGTATTGATAAATATTACTCATTATTTGTAATACTAAAATATAATTTTAGGATTACTACCAATATAATGAAAACCTATAGTGCCACATGTAAAAAGTGTGTTAAATATTAGGGTCATACTATAATTAGAAACTTGAGTCAAACTAAAGCTCCTAGTTAGAATAGGCCCAATATAATTAGGCTTTACTAAGTAATAGCACAATATGTTGGTCTATGCTTAGAAGACACTAAATATAGGCTTGTTATTAACTAAAGTTATGTTTAGGTCTAGTCAATAATCAAAGCCTAATTATCTTATTTCTTAAAATAGTTCTAGTTCAAGATCAATTTAACATTAGAAAATCTTACAAATATCATCTATTAGATAGAGAGAGTTCCATAAGGTTCTTGAGATATTAATCCATAACTAGAAAAATTCTTGTAGCAAGCATTATGTTAAGAAATAGAGTAATCCTATTTGACCAAATTAGAGTATTTGATCACTCGTATAGATACCATAGAGATGCTACCATTTTGGACGACATTTGTGATTTATGATAATCTGGTTCATATGTTCATGACAAGATATGATAATGATTGATCATTGTACGAGATTAATTATTCGCACATTCATGATCATTTAGGCATTAGTGATTGGAATTAAGGTAAAACACTAATACTATTTTTTTATTAGATCCTTGATGGGTTTCAAAATAATTTCCAATTTCTCCTCTATTTTTTATCCAAAACCTAACATGCTGAGTATTTGAAAACTTAACCTATAAGAGAGTAAGTATGAAACTTAGTAAGAAATATGATACCTAAATAAATAGCTTAAAGGAAAGACATAAATATGTAGGTGTACAAAGGAACATTTAAGATTTCATCCAAGCCTTCATGAGACAAAATCTTTGGATATAGAACTTTACTATCATTATAACATTTATTCAATCATTCAAGTGACTAACCACTTATAAGGGTGTAATTACCTTAGCTCTAAAAGACGAAAAGCCTAGGTTGGCCCACAAAATATGGTAAAGCCCAGCACTAAAGTATATCCAAAAAAAAAAAAACCAAAAGTCAACCAAAGCTTAAAGAGGCCTAATTTATAGCATCGCAAAAAGTGGGTTAAGAAGTGACTAAAGGCATCATGGCCACATAATTTATTATAGAGGTCTAAATGAATAGGGACATATAAAGACTTAAAGTCATCTAATAATCATCTAACTTAGGATAAAAGTCATTTTCGCTATGGAAAATGGAGATCTCCCTCTTTATCTTATTAGGAATTCTTTTAAGGATAGGTTAATTAGATTAAAATAAAGGTCTTATCCATGGTAAAAAGGAGCATCAAGTATGTCATCCCTATGGCTCCTTACCATAAGTCCTTTATGCTAAAGCGACAAGAGAGACTATGATGATTTTTATCTCTTTATCCAAATAATCCTAACTAATTGTGGCCCTACAAAATTTCATATATCCATCCATATCCATTACCATAACTCCATTATAATTATCTAATATCATCCATATGTATTATCATCCCATTATGATTATCTTATCTTAATTCCATCAATTAGTAATAGAATTAGAGGATTGTTATTTTGTGCCTGTTATCAGTAGGAATATTATTTTTGTTTCTTGTTTGGACAAGAAAGGTTTTTCATTTATAATAAAGGACAAAAGTTATTCAGTTTATTTAAATGAAATGTTTTACTGCAGTGCACAAATGTTCAATGGGCTCTATATTCTTGATCTTGAAATGCCTATCTATAACATAAACACTGACCGATTTAAATCAAATGATTTAAATCCAACCTATCTCTGGCATTGTCGTTTGGGTCATATAAATGAGAAGCGCATATCCAAGCTTCATAAGGATGGATTCTTGGATTCATTTGATTTTGAATCATATGAAATATGCGAATCTTGTTTGCTAGGAAAAATGACTAAAACACCATTCACCGGACACAGTGAAAAGGCTAATGATCTATTAAGTCTCATACATACTGATGTATGTAGGCCTATTAGTTCACCTGCTAGAGGAGGTTTCCAGTACTTCATTACATTTACTAATGATTTTAGTAGATATGGATATGTGTATCTTATTAAATACAAATTATAAACCTTTAAAAAGTTCAAGGAATTCAAGAATAAAGTGCAAAACTAACTTGGTAAAAGTATTAAAATACTTCGATCAGATCGAGGTGGAGAATACTTAAACTAAGAATTTGATGACTATCTAAAAGAGTGTGGTATAGTATCACAACTTACTCCACCTGGAACGCCACAATGGAATGGTGTTTCAGAAAGGAGGAATCGTACCTTGTTAGATACGGTACGATCTATAATGAGTCATATAGATCTTCCAATTTCCTTTTGGGGGCATTCTCTAGATACAGCTACTTTTATACTCAACTGTGTTCCCTCTAAAACGATTCAAAAGACTCCATATGAGATATGGACTAGGAAACGTCCCAGCTTGTCTTTTATGAAGATTTGGGGTTGCGAGCTTTATGTAAAACGTCAAGTTTCTAATAAGCTTGGACCTAAATCGGATAAATGCTACTTTGTAGGGTATCCTAAGGAAACTAAGGGATACTATTTCTATAATCCTAGTGAAGGCAAAGTGTTTGTCACATGAACTGGTGTTTTTCTGAAAAGAAAATTTATCTATAAGAAAAATTGTGGGAGAAAAGTAGAAATCGAAGAAGTGCGAGACTCACAAAGTAACACTAAACCTATAATAGAGCTTGAAAAAAGATCACAAGATGTTATAGGTCAGAAACTAGCTCAAGTTACACAAGGCATATGTAAGTTTGGTAGGATACGCCATGAGCCCGAGAGATATGGATTTCTTGTAACTCAAAATGATGATATTTTGCTCATGAATCAAGATGAGCTTACGACTTACCAAGAAGCTATAAAAGGGCTAGACTCTGAGAAGTGGCTTGAGGTTATGAAATTTGAGATGGATTCCATGTATACTAACTAAGTATGGACTTTGGTTGATCCACCTAAAGGGGTAAAATCCATTAGGTACAAATGGGTTTTCAAGAAGAAAACTGACATGGATGGTAACGTGCAAACCTTTAAGGGACGATTAGTCACAAAAGGTTATAGGCTAGTTCATGGTATAGACTATGATAAGACTTATTCTCCAGTTGCCATGCTTAAATCCATTCGGATTTTGCTTGCTATTACAACTTTTTATGATTATGAAATTTGGCAGATGGATGTCAAAACTGCTTTTCTTAATGAAAAGCTCCTCGAGGATGTGTACATGACACAGCCTGAGGGTTTTGTCATTCTTGAAACCGCAGGAAAGGTATGTAAGCTACAACAATCCATTTATGAATTAAAGCAAGTTTCACGGATTTGGAATCTTTGTTTTGATGAGGCAATCAAAGAATTTGGTTTCATAAAAAATGAAGATGAATCTTGTGTTTACAAAAGGGTTAGTGGGAGCACAATTATTTTCCTTGTATTGTATGTGGATGACATACTACTTATCGAAAATGATATCCCTACATTACAAACAGTAAAGACTTGGTTAGGGAATTGTTTCTCGATGAAAGATTTAGGTGAAGCTGCCTATATACTAGGTATTAAGATCTATAGAGATAGATCAAGAAAATTGTTTAGCCTAAGTCAGAGTAGATACATAGATAAAGTGTTAAAACGGTTTAACATGCAAGAATCTAAAAGAGAATTTTTTCCTATGTCGCATGGCATAAATTTATCCAAAGCTCAGTGTCCTTCGACACAAGATGAGAAGGACCGTATGAATAAGATATCATATGCATCAACAATTGGATCTATCATGTATGCCATGATATGTACTTGTCCTAATGTCTCGTATGCTTTAAGCATAACGAGCAGGTACTAATCAAATCCAGGAGAACCTCACTGGACTGCCGTTAAGAATATCCTTAAGTACTTAAGAAGGACTAAGGATTCATTCTTAATATATAGAGGAGAGGAAAAACTTGTTGTAAAAGGTTACACTGATGCCAGTTTCCAATCTGACAAGGATGACTTTAGATCGCAGTCAAGTTATGTATTTAGCCTAAATGGTGGTGCTGTGTGCTAGAAGAGTTCAAAGCAGGAAATAGTGGCTGACTCTACTATAGAGGCTGAGTATATTACTGCATCTGATGCATCAAAAGAGGTTGTTTGGATCAAAAAGTTCATTACTAAACTTGGCATTGTTCCTAGCATTGCAAACCTAGTGGATCTCTATTGTGACAACAATGGAGCCATTGCATAAGCCAAGGAACCCAGATCTCACCAGCGATCCAAACATATACTTAGGCACTTCCATCTCATTCGAGAAATTATCGATAGAGGAGATGTGAAGATATGCAAAGTACCAACTGATGATAATATCGTCGACCCACTGATAAAGCCTTTAGCGTAGAAAAAACATGATGGTCATACTATGTCACTTGGTATTAGATACATGAGTGATTGGCTCTAGTCCAAGTGGGAGATTATTGGTGTGCGTCCTAGAACCAATCATATAGATAATTGAAGTTATACACAATGTATTATGTTTTATTTTAGGTAAATTAATTATTATATTTTATTTTTATAATTTTATTATTATTATGCTCAATTTATAACTTAATATAATAATTATCCTTGGAATAACTTTGCTATTCCTAAAATGCCCCTAATCAAGTATTATTACGAAAATTATAGTAATAATACATCGAGACTAGCATGTATAGTGACTGATGATTACGAATCATGGATATGTGATATCAAGTCAATACATGAGTATATTGCTAGTGAACAATGTACTGGACTGACCCACTATGAGAATATTGCATGGATAGACGTGTCATAAGTTATTTTCATATGATCACAAATACACATAAACCTTTGACCTGAAGTCACTACGATTCCCTACATGAGGAATTACTCACTTTAATATTGTCATATGTCACCTTTAATCAGGATAACAAGTAGGGCATTGATTGGGTGTGTCATAAATCGTACAGAGGGAAGTGAGTGATGTAAATGGGATTTTGTTACTCTTGTATAAAAGAGAAATATCCTTGGGCCCCTTGATTGAGTGAGACTTAGAAATGCATGGCCATGCTCAATTAAATTAATATGTGATATTAATTATTTATTTTAAGTTTACTCAATATTAAGAAATATAAATTGACATTGACGAGGATGACACATTTCATGCCTCCAGTTCAATTTGGATATTATTACAAAAGGGTTATGATGCAAAATGTTAATTATGTATTAGGTGGATGTCGAATCACAGACATTCTTACTACTTGAGTGGCAGTGATGTATTGTTAGATACGGCTTACTATCTATGGCTCAATAATAAGTTATTGTTAACGTAGTAAGAACCTATAGGATCACACAAAAGGAGTAGAAATAAGAAAATAATTAATTGGACTTATTTTCATGTATATATATATATATATATATATATATATTATGTGATATTATTTGATATTAAAGTAATATCAAATAATTATCTTATTAGATATTAGATAAATATATTATGAGATAATATTATTTTGATATTTGATAACTATATGCAATTATCTAATATTAAGATATTTATATTATGAGATAATATTATTATCTAATATTAGATAATTAATAGATAAATCCTATCTTTTCTCATTATCTCTAGGATAAGGATAGGATGAGTTGTTAAGTGTGATTAGGATTTTGGAAGCATTATCCTAGTAGGACTAGGATTATAGCTTGCTTAAGTTCTATAAAAAGGGACTTGAGGGCAGCACTTTAACAACACGCTCAAAGCTTCCATACAAACCCTAAATCACTTAGAAAACATCCAATCCTAATTCCTAGAAGGAAAAACGCATCCTAACAGATTCTTGGAGGGTAAGAGGTCATTATTCAGTCCGTGTGGATACTATAGAGACGCTGTACCTTCTGGCCGATGTTTAATTCATCTACTCTCAAGTTTTGATTAGTAGAAACACGAGTGCCTAATAGGTAAAACCCTAATCATTGATTTATGCTTTTTGCATGGATCCTAGGTAGAATTCAAATCAAAATTTTGAAATTTCGCTGCATGTGATAATCCGAATTTCCAACAGTAAAAACTAAATGTCTTTTTTAAGGGAATTTTTTAAGCTCTTTTTGCATTATTTAAAATCCAAAAGTAATCATTTTACAAATGTAGTGGATTATTTTCAATTCAAGAAGAGTAAATGTACAAACATATGACAAATATAGTATAAATTAAGTAAATGTGGAAACTTATTTCTAGTAAATAATTTTGTAAATTATCTGGCAGTTAAAAAGAATAAGTGTACAAATAGATGACAGTGTATAAATTTATTTATTTCCTAATCATTATAGCAACAAATACATTAAAAGCACCATGTACATACAAATAGATAAAGCTAAATCTATACTATAATTTATTATAAACATTTTAGCTGCACTTAATTTATAAGAGGCAAGGATAGACATATATATTAAATCCTTTTATTAGTCTAGTGCAAATATAGCCAATCCTCACGTAAGTTCTTGTTTGTTTCTTAATTTGTTGAATTTTTCTTTGTTTCACTCTCATTGTACATTTTTTAACTCAAAGTCTTGATGATACCTTAATTGGCCTCCATTTTCATCATAAGAATTTGGTTAAAAGATCAAGATAACTTACATTTAGAAATGTAGCAAATCTCATTAAAGCATTTTCATTCATTCTTTGGTATCTTATGCTTTCAAATATTAGCACATTTGGAAATGATGCGAATCTTGAATCTTGTTGAAGCATTTCCAATTATTGGAAATGAGTAAGTTGTCCTTATCTTCCATCCAAATTCTTCTAATGAAAATAAAAGCTAAGGTATTGCTAAGACTTTTCAAATGAAGAGTAAGAGCAAAATCTAAAGGTAAGCAAACATACAAGATTAATTACTAACAAAAAATTAATGTATTAATATTTCTTACTTTCCTAACAACCAACAATTATAATACCTTTTGATGTTATTTTATCCAAAAATTGATGTATAATATTTTTGTGGGCTTTCCTAATGGATGTGCGACATACCTTTATATATTAATGAAATATATAATTGATGTCTTAAGTTTCTCGTTAGTTTCAGTGTTCAACAATTGTCATACTTCCTTAAAAAATTGATGTTTAAAATTTTGTAGAAATAAAATGTTTATTTTTAAAAAATTAACATCTTAGAGCTTCTTATAATTTGTAAAATGCTAAGGTCCTAAAACACATATTACTTCAATCTTACTTTAGTAGATGTCTATCATAACAAGCCTAACCATGATCATGGTGGATTCTATTATTAGTATTAACAAGCTTTTCTTATTTTAATTTAGTATCGTCACAAAAAAAATTAATAGGCTAATTAATTCTAATTACTTCATTTTATTGTCAAAATAAATATTTACATAATAGTTATAGTGTCAAGCATTCAAGGTGTTTATAGACCAAAGCATATTCCCATAATTTTTCTAATTTAACTACTTATTTAATATTTATCACTAATTATAACACAACTATACTCCTAAACTATTGGTTGTGGCTATAGAGCTTTAACCTAGAGATTTGTAAAATAATATAAAAAAGAATAGTAAGTTTTAAGATTCTAGTAAGCAGATAATTTACTTATCTAATTTATTCATAAATTATACTATAACATATATTATATATTTCTAACCAACAATGTAAGATATCGTATTAACCACAATTAAATATCACAATTAAACATAGTTAAAATTCTTCATACTTAAAATAAATGGAAATAAATAATAATAATAATAATAATAATAATAATAATATTGGTAATAGTTAGCTTGCCTTGTGCTTCCCTATCTACCTTTTCTATCACAATCCTAACTTTATTCCTCCTAGTATTTATCAATCACATTTGGTAATCCGAATCTGATATATTCATTTCAATTTAGTTTTTCAATATCATACTTCATCATCATCATATTTCAAGAATTCATAATTCATCAACTATCATCATCACATAACAAATCATATTCCATCCATTCATTTTCTATTAACAATAACCAATCAATCAAGGGAAATATATGGTCACAAATTAGCAATCTACACATTTTTCTCAATTTTTAATTCACGTGTTAGATTGACATTAATCAACAAAGGATATTTGAGTACAAGATTCAAGTATTCTCTTCCTATTTAGGGCCATACTTAAGTACCTTACTCGAATATTTGAAAGCAAAGACGTAAAGCTTTTTCAACATTTGAGTATAGTACTCAAATACAAGGCCCCAAGTTAACAAGGCTAGTATTCAAGTATTATACTTGACTATTAGAAGGCAAAGAGTAAGGATAGTTTCAATACTACAATAGGGTAATAGAGTACTAGCCTAAGATAGGTAGTACTCAAATATTGTATTCAACTATTGAGTTCTAGGTTTTCTAAAAGGTTTCTTAAAAGTGCGGAAAGCCTAGTCAAGCATTTTTTAACTCAACATGCAATCTCATAGCTTGGTCAAATGTTATTCTATTGAATAACCCATAACACTTCCAATCATAATTAACATAATTTTATACTAACCAGTAACTTTTCAACATTAAATCCTTAATAAAATAAGACTCAGTAACAATTCAGCTAAATAAACGCTTTACTCGTTAAATATTGTTGTAAGTAAATCATTTACTTACCTTAAATCTAGAGAAGTGAAGGAGATGAGTAATTGAATAGGAAATTTGATCTTATATAAACATATGCATCTAATTACTTTAGATCCCTAAATTCTCTACTTTACCAAATTTAACAAGACTTTTATCAAGTTCTAGTTTTAAGAGAAGAATAGCTCACAAGATGAAGAAGTAACAAATTTTTGTCTTCTTCTCATTTAGTCCTATAGAAAGCTTAATGGATTGAGATTTATAAGATATGTAGATTGTAAAGTGAAATATAGCTAATGGTGAAAGGAAATAAACATGTTGAAAAAAATATGTTTTTTTCTAATATTTTTAGTGAGTTAAAGGCATTTTAGGAATTTTGGGATTTTACTAAAGGCATTTTGGGTAATTGTATCCTTAAATTTTCTCTATACATCTTATTCCAATTCTAATTTTACACAACTATATAACTTAAATTATATTGATTTTCACATCAAAATCCCATTCTCTCGTTATAAATATTTTTATCTCATTCACAAATAATATTAACTTAATTATAAAATTTATCCTAAATCAATGCATAACTTTTTTTAATTATTGGTATGTATATGATAATTAGCAAAAAAATAATTAAAATAAAATGTTATAATTTTAGGGGTGTAATAGCTCTTTTCCCTTTCAACGAATGCATCCCTGAATTCTTAGAATTAATTATTAAAAAGAAACAAGATAATCTATATTCTAGACTAACCAAATAGATATGAATATTTCTTTCCTATTTCAACTTTAGATTTCTAAGTAACTTCTTCAATCTTGTGTTCCTCCTAGGGAAGTTTTGTTGAAGAAATTATTTTGGATCTTAACTTGTAAATTTGACGATTTAAGATTTCTACTTGCTATTCTTTAAATAAGAGTTTTGGATCTATCTAAAGTGATTTGTATTGAATAACACGAGAAGTATCAGATCAATATTTACATAGCATTAACATGTGAAACACCAGATAAATAAAATGTAGTTCATCTAATAAATTAAGAAGGTAAGCAACAAATCCAACTGACTATGTAATTAGAAATGGACCAATATAATATGGCACGAGCTTACCTTCTTTACCAAATTGCATTATTTTTTTTTAAAGAAGAAACTTTTAAAAAAATGTTATCTTTTTCTTAAAACTCTAATTCATCCTTCATATGATCTTTGATAATGCTGAATAACTTTCAATCTATCTCAAATAATCTTTACTTTCTCATATGTATCAAAAACAAGCTTAGGGCTAAAAAGTTTAGCTTCTCCTAGTTTGAACCATCCTATAGGGGGTTTATACGTCTCTATACAAAACTTTATATGAATCTATTTTAATAAAAGATTGGTAGTTGTTGTTATAGGCAAAATTAATTAAAGGCAAGTATTTCTCTTAATTGCTTTTGAATTTGAGAGTATATGTACAAAACATATCTTCAAGAATTTGAATTGTACGCTTAGATTGATCATCTACTTGAGGATGGAAAGTAGTGTTAGATTGCAACTGCATACTAAGAGCTTGCTAAAAAAATTGCTAGAAATGGGAAATGAATTAAATGTCACTATTAGAGATGATAACAAAAGGAATTCCTTTAGGTGAACTATCTTATCAAGATATAATTATGCATATTGAACTATGGAATAATTAGTTTTGACAAGAAGAAAATAGGCTATCTTAATCAACCTATCAATGTTCGCCCATATTGAATTAAATCTTTTATGAATTTTGAAAAGGCTAATAAGGAATTTATGATTACACTCTCTCAATTCCATTTTGGGATTGGAAAGGGTTGATGTAAATTGAAGAGCTTTTCATATTTAGCTTTAACTTGCTAATAGGTAAGACATTTCAACATAAAATCAAGCATGTCTTATTTCATTCCTTTCTATTAGAAGTTCCATTACAAATCATGATGCATTTTGGACACACTTAAATGCATGGTATGAGAAGAATTATGAGCTTGATGAAGTAATTTATTTCATTCACATACAAGAACTAAAAGTTGATGCTGAAACTAAATTATTCCTTATTATCAATTAAGAAAATCAATTTTTTTCTACCATCACTTCATCTTTCAACACTAGATATTGAAAGTCTTTCTTTTTTAACTTTTTTTATTCTTTTTATTAATACAAATTGAATTACCACATGAGCAATAACCATTATTTGATCCTTAACTTGAATACTAGCCAGAGTTTTTAATGATTTTCTACTTAAAGCATCCACTATGACATTTACCTTGCCTGGAGGATAATGAATAGTGTAATTGTAATCCTTCTCCAGTTTTATCCATCTACATTACCTTAAACTCAAATCTTTCTGAATGAAGATATATTTGAAGCTTTTATGATTAGTATAAATCTCACAAACTTCAGCATATAGGTAATAACACTAGATTTTTAATGTAAATATAACCATAGACATTTTAAGATCATGCATTGGATAATTCAATTTATGTTTCTTTAGTTACTAAGATGCATATGTAATTGCTTTTCCATTTTACATTAACACATAACCTAAGTTGGTTCAAGAAAAATCATAGTACATTAAGAAATTGCCAAATCCAGAAAAAATGAACTAAAATTAATGTAGTGGTTAGATAGGTTTTCAATAATTCGAAACTATTCTAGCATTTTTTGGATCATTTGAATTTTACTCTTTTCTAAGTAAGCTTTGTCAATAAAGAAACTATTTTGAAAAATTCTTTAACAAATCGACGATAATAATCAACCATTCTAAGAAAAACTTTAGATTTTAAAAATGGTGGAGGTCCTAAGCTAACTTCAAATTATTTCAATTTTCTATGGATTAACTCAAATGGCATCCTCAAAGATCACATGCCTTAGAAATTTCACACTAGTAAGCTAGAATTTAGATTTAGAGAATTTTGCAAAGAGTTCATGTTCATAAAGAGTTTGTAAGATAATTTAAAGATGTTAAGCATGTTTTAATTCATTCTTGGAATAAATAAAGATATCATCAATAAAAATAATTACAAGTTTATTAAGGATTAGTTTGAAGATCCTATTCATATGATCTATGAAAGCTATTAGAGCATTAGTGAGGCCAAAAAGCATAACAAGAAATTAATAATGTCTATATTAAGTTTTAAAAAGCTATCTTAGGAATATTTTCCTTTGAGATTCTCAATTAATGGTAATAAAAATCAATCTTAGAAAAATACTTAGCACCTTACAATTGGTCAAACAAGTCATTAATTCAAGGTAAAGGTTTTTTATTTTTTATTGCAATCTTGTTCAATTGACAATAATCAATACAAAGGCACAAGATTCCATCTTTCTTTTTTACAAATAAAACTAGACTAACCCATGGAGATGAATTGGATCAAATGAAGCTTTTATCAATTATCTCTCACAATTACTCCTTTAACTCTTTAAATTCAATGGGAGCCATTTGATAAGAAGAAATAGAAATTAGATTAGTATCAAGAGTAACTTTGATATTAAATTTGATTTCACATTTTAGAGGCAAATTAAGTATATCTTCTAGAAACATATCTAAGAATTCATAAATAATAAGGATGATTTTAATTTTAAGGAAAGGCTATTTAAGATCTTAATAATGACAAGACATATAGAATATCCATTGTGGATGAACTTTTGCACTTTAATATCAGAGATGATTCCAATAATTCTAGGATTTTTTTCCCTAAAAAAAATAGGGGAGGTCCTTTTTACAATAAAAGAGAGTATTTTATTCAAACAATCCATATAAGTTTGATATTTTGATAACTAGTCCATACCTAAAATGATATCATAATTTACCATTTCCAAAAGAATCAAATTTATAGGCACAATTTAATCATTAATACAAATAAGACAATTATCTACAAACTGAGTAGTAACTAAAGTCCTATCTGCTTATGTTAATATAAATAATGAGTTTGGTAGTTTATTAAGTGATTTGTTCAACAATGAAGAAAATTTCATACAAATAAAAGAATGACAGCTCTAAGATTTAGCAAAGCATAAGCTAACAATTTTTTTAATGAAAATCATACCTGTGATAATTAAAGGTTTGTGCCTTTTGACCTGTCAAAGTAAAAACTCTTGCTTGATTTCCTATTTAGTTTCTCTCTCTAACATTGTTATTACTAATAGGGTTTTGTGACGTTTGAGATCTGAGAGGTATTGACTAATTTATAGATAGATTTTGTTAAGGAGTGGGATAATTTACAATGTAGCTTACAAGATTTCTTAGAGAATCCCTATGTTTATGGCCTAACTAACCACCTTGAAAATAAATTGTATTCACCTTATTACATGATCTAGAATGTTTATTACTACATTGAACACATCGAGGTAGCTTTTTGTGGAAATTCTTTCTATTTTGAGAGGTTCTCTTAGATGTTTTCCTATTAAAGTTGGTAGCAACACTAGAAAATGATGAATAAGGTGAAGGATTATTATGACCTCTTCTCCAAAAACGTAAATTAAAAACACTTTTAGAATGAAAAATTGAAACAAATTGACTTCTATCACTATAAGGAATATTAAATAGAGGCATTCCTTTAGCATTAGATGGATGACTAGGCTTTTTAGATTGACTATGCTTTTTACTAGATTGTACTATTCTCTCTTTCCGATCTTTAATTCAATATTTTACCTCAAATGCTTGTTTAATGAATTCTTAGAAAGTGATATCTATGGTGACATGAGTGACATTGAAAAATTAATCATGAAGGCCATAAGCAAACCTTTGAGCCTTAGCTTTTTATATAAGAATCAAGCATATGACATAGTGAGATAAACTAGTAAACTAAGAAATGTATTCATTGATAGAAATGTGTTCATTAGCCCTTATTTCAAATGTTTAAATTCATAAATTTTTGACTTTATAAACACTGGAAAGTGGAAATTGATTAATGAATAATTGTTAAAAAGTAAGTTATGTCAAAGGTGGCGAGGAAGGACTTTTGTTAAATAGTTGTAGAAAGCAACTATAATTATTTTGTTACTTGTAAATAGAAATACTTGTTAAGCCTTGTAAGGTATAACTAGATAAGAAATAATATGAATATTTCTATTGTAAATATTTTGATAATATTTATAAAATATATTTGAAATTTAGTAGTTATATAATGATATCAAATTTTAGGATTAAGATAGGCTAATGAAAACTAGGAACCAAATTTTGCACTAGTCATAACTTAAGTGGGTCATGACAAAGTTAATATTATTGTCTAAGGTTTTAATAGGAAAATAAGGCCTTATGATAGGTTGAGTATGGTATTATCATGGCTATTTAATTAGATGTTGGTTGAAATTGTGTCACTGGTATGTGCACACTTTGGATCACATACCACCAATACTATTTTGGTAGACCTTAGATTACTTATGAGTGTGGTAGAAAAGCTTCTTTCTTAGGGGATGCTAATGCTAATTTATGTTTTAACTAAGATAAAAAAAATTCTATAAACCAAGAAATATAGCAAAATCCAATTTTTATTAAGCCAGTAGTGATAGAATGTCATGTAAGAGTTCTCGGGCTTAGAATGGTCGGTGTAAGAGAAATTATGATCAAAATATATTTTCTTGGGTTACTATTTTTAGGTAATAAATTATGATAGATATAATGCAAGTCCTTTGTTAATAATAAGAATGGCATTGATATAAGGATTAGGATGATCAAGCATTTAATCAAAAAAGAGGAAGAAAGAAGGGAAAAAAAACCATCTTAAGGAGAATATGGACAAGAAATTACAAATTATCCTTGAATTCAACAAACTAAAGCCACCTTATTTTACTAAATTGGATCTAATTATTAATCCATATCAGTTCCTTGCCTAAATTAAAAGGTATAGGTAAAAGCTCTCATGCTTAGAACAATTAATTATTGAATTGGTGGGATACAGGCTAGAAAATATGGCACATTACTAGTTCTTTAACACTATAAAGAAGAGGGATGCAAATTTACCACTTTTAACTTAAGCAACTTTTTATGAACTCTTTATTTAATCACTTCTTACAACCTTGCGTGAGAAAAGTCAGAATGAAAGAATTTTAACATTTGAAGTAGATCGGTAAATATGATGCATAGTTTGCTCGTTAGTTTTGTTATATAGGTTGTCTAATTTTAATCAAATTAGCTAAAGTGCAAAGATCTATACATGGGTTATGAGATCACTATTTCAATGTTACTCATTTCACCCGAACCACTACCTATTAGGAAGTTATTAATTGGGCATTTTGAGTAGAATTTAAAAAAATAAAGGAAAGAAAAAGAAGCACAATTTACAAGTAGAAAGTGAAGTGGGTTTGAAAGACCTAGTTTTTAGCCAATATAAATGGAATGCCTCTTCTTAGTGTTTCTTTTAATGAAGGAAGTAGATCCTTATCAAACCTAACATATCTCAAAAGCATATTTAATGGTCTTCGAAGAAGAAAAGGTTAGGAAAACTAACCATTCCATCCTAACACCGTTGTAAGCTTTAGAAAGAGACAATCTCAAAGTAAAAGTAGTTTTCAAGTAAATTAAATTTCAAACTTTTAATGCATCTCACAACATACTAAAATTAATTCAAATTCACAAAATAGTAATAAGGGTGAATTGGATCGATCCTATGAAAACTAAACAATAATTTACTTCTAATTTAATTATGAAACAAAGGGGATTTTTTTAAATATAGGAAAAACATAATTAAAAAGCATAAAATATGAATTGAAAATAGGAAAAATAAAAGTAGAATTTACTCAAAGTAAGAAGAATTCCAATTCAAAAGATTGTATATCAATCTATTGATTTATCATCAAACACAAAATATAAGCAATATTTAATTAATCATTTAGTTAATGAAAATAACCTAGAAGCCTACAATTATTCCTAAATTTACTCCTTAATGTGATTAAAATTAAAAAATTTAGGTTAATTAGTTAAACCTTATCTTTATTAAGACCTAATTAAAGTTGACTGGAATTAAAATAGAATAAAGATAAGTGAAATTTAATTAAAAATAAATAAATAATCCCATAAGCGCATAAATTACAAAATTTACCTTTTGAGTCATCTACCATATAGTAGCTAATTAAACCAAATTCATAAAGAGCAAGTATAAATTCAATTAACCATTTCAAAGTTTAATCACATAGATAATCATTTAAAGGATTTTTTTTCGGAAAATCATATGTGCAATCATCAATACAAGAAACAAATGAATAGAGATAATTAATTAAGCAAAAAAATGGATGAGAAAGAAGGTATTAAAATCAATTAAAAAGAATATACCAAGTTCTTTGAATAGAAGAAGAGAATTTAGTTATTCATGGCTTGAAAAGCTTAAAATACCGAAAAGAAAAAAATATTGAATGTTGAATTTTGAATTACTTCTCTAATGCTACATTTTTGCCTTTATATATCCTTCTAATTTAGTTCCACTAGGTTACAAACACTTAAGTCTGATTCTTAAGTAACTAATGGATTAGATTTTTTATAATTTGGAGCCTCATAACCTAAGTTATGACCCAAACATTAAAATAGGTCCAATATTTTTTTATTTTCATCATTTTAACTAGGACTGGTTTTACACCTTCAAAATGACATCATTTTTACTTCAAAGGCTTAGAAACATGTTACTTTGGATCTTAGATAATTTTTTGTACCAAAATTTTGCAATTTAGGCTCCTAGAACTTGAGTTTGGGGAAAAATAGTGAGGAAAGGCTAGTTCCATTATATTAGGATAGAATTATTAGATTAATTTTAAGGCTACATTTGACATACCAAACATTTGAATAACTTTTTTACAAAATACGAAAAGTTTAGAGAATTCTCTTAGATTTTCATTCATGTAAAAATCAATTTGATTAAAGGTCTAGAGCTTAAGTTATAGCAAAAAAATTTGAAATAGTATCGAATTCCTACAATTAGTAATTGTTTTCCATGTGATTTATTAATTAATATAAAATATTATGTATATCAAATAGCTACTAATCTAACACAAAAAATAATGCTCTATAAAGCTTTATATTATTAAAGATGTAGGTCTCATGTGGGATGGTTTGAACTAGGGAGGGAAAACTCCTTAAATCAGATCTAGTTACTAATCTATTAGAGAAAGTCTAAATCATTCAAGATTGATTGAAAACAACACAAGATTATTAAAAATTATATGCAAATAAAAGGATGAAAAAGCTAGAGTTCAAAAAAGGAGACATAATTTTCCTTGAAGTTTCTTCCATGAAAGGAATTATATGTTTTTTGTAAGAAAGAAAAGTTAGCACCTTATTTTATTAGACCTTTTCCAATCCTCAAGTGAGTTAGAGTGGTAGCATATTAGCTAAAATTATTTGATAGTTGGTATACCATACATTCGATATTTCATATGTTTATGCTTTGGAAGTACATCCTTGATGCATCCCACATAATCCAACATGAATTGTTGCACTTGGATCCAAAATTATCCTATAAAAAGTGACTATTAGAAATCATGGATAGCTAGATTTAAAAGTTAAGATCTAAAGAACTACCTTTAGTAAAAGATTGATAGGAGCAACATGGAATGGAAGAGGTAACATGGAAACCCAAATTGGAAATACAATAAAACTACTAATATCTATTTAGTAAGCCATTAAAGTTAATGGATTCTTTAGTTGTATAGTTTGATTCTTAAGAATTTAAGGATAAATTCTTTAAAAGGAGAAGAACTATTACAACCCCCATGGTATTAGGATATTTAAAAATATCTTTGTATATGAAAATTTGTTTAAGTATTATAGTTATGTTTAGAATAATAATTTATTAGAAATAATTAAATTTAATGGCTAAATCTAGAGTACATTAATGAGGAATAAGGGAAATAAAATTAAGTATAAGCTAATATATAATTGGAATTAAGCAAGAGTGTGTAAAAGAGATTAGGGATTACTTTTCCTATTTTACCCTTAAATTTCCTTAAAATTATCAAATTACCTTTGGTCCTTATAACTTTAACTATGACTAAATTTAACCTGTTTTTCTTCCTTTGTTTGATCTCTCTTCCTTTTCTTTTTCAACTTTATCTTCATCAAAACTCACTAAGATTTAGCTAAAGAAATCAAAGAAATTATCATCCACCTCAAGCTAATTCAAGGTAATCTTGTTGAATCAAAGTTTTTGTAACATCTTTCCTTAAAATTTGAGTTACAAATTAGTAAGATAGGGATTTGGTAAAATTACTAATTTTGCTTGAATTAGTGTTGATTAGGGTAACTTAATCATCCTTCTAAAATTTTCCTATTTTCTCTTTACACAAGTAAATAAACAATTTTCTTAAAACTAGATGATTTTCTATGAATTTATGTCTAAAGAATTTATAGTATGCTAAATGTTGGAATTTGATGGATTAATGTGTAAATTTAAGTCATGTTATAAGTTATAGATAGTAGATGGTTCATACATGTATAGGAATGCTAAATTATGGAGAAATTCTAAATTTGATGTGATTTATGTTGAGAAATAGGTGGAACTTGACCAAATATACAATATAAATCTAGAAAATTTGCAACCTCAAATTGATAATCAAGTGTATAAGCGAGTATGGTTTCCAAAGTTGCTTCTAAATGCCTATAATCAATTATATACTCAATTATCCTAGAAATAGCACTCTCTCAATGCTTATAATCAAGTGTATAATTAAATATGGCATTTGGAGTTGCTCTTGAATTGCATACAATTAACTATATAATTGATTATGAGAGCCAAAGTTAGTTTTTGGACCCCTATAATTGATTACATACTTAAGTATTCTTCTATTTTACCTTATTTTATGAATTTTATGGAACATTAATAGATTGCATTTATATATGGATGTTATTATTACATATTTAGCTTATGAACATTATACTAAGCATATATGGATGTGATATTGACATGACAAGTTTATAAATATTATAGTAATCATATATGAATGTTGTATTTTTATATTGAGCTTATGGATGTTATTATTTTTTATGTTAAATCTTGGCATAAAATGTGTTTATGCACTAAATATGATTAGGGGAGATGAAATAATGAAAATATGATATAGTACTAGATTTAGAAAACTATATATGAAGGGATAAGGTTAGCCCTGGAGAAATAAGATTTAGTTTATGAAGGGATAAGATTGACCGAAAGTCATAAGAAAACTTAAATGCTTTCTTACCTTATTTTCTCTTTGATGATTATTTCTAATAAGTTTATTATTGTTGGATAGAAGAATAGTTATGTATAATGACGATCTAGATATGTAATGTACCATGAACACCTAATTTTATTATTATATGGGTTATCTATTTATTAAGTTTTAAACTCACTTTTTAAAATGTTTTCTTTTCCAAATGCTATAGAAAAAGCTCTTTTTCCACTAGCACAATGAGAATAAATACTACAAGGCATAATTTGTTTAGCCCAGCCATGATTATTTTGTTGCTTGTAAATAGAAATATTCATTAGGCCTTAGAGGGTATAACCATAGTGTGAATGTTTATGTTGTAAATATTTTGATAATGCTTATAAAATATATTTGCAATATTAGTAGTTATGTGATGATACCAAATTTTAAGATTAAGATAGGTTGGTGAAAATCAAGAAATAGATTCCACATCAATGATGGCTTGGGTAGGTTATGACAAGGTAAGAAAATTAATCTTATTCATCTTCTTTAGTATTCTATAGCATTATATATTATTTATTCATATGAAAATGCATATTATCATACATTAATTTTTCATGAATGCTTATTACATCTATAGATAGTGTATCTAAGAGGCCTTTCTAAAGAGTGCATGCCTCACATATTAAGTAATAAGTTTCAAGGCAAATTTAGTGAATCTTGTTAGGTTATTATATGTAATCTTTTATCATTTTCAATCTTTTGTTATTTAGTTTATTCTTTGAAATCATTGAAATCGAATTCTATAAAGTCATAGGAGATGTTGGTTTCTATTTCTAGTTAGCAATATATAAGAAATAAGGATAATGAGAGAGTGGGGAACAAAAGGATAGGGTTAGCGTTTAAAATAAGGGGACGAGAAACAAAAGGATGGACTAGTTAGTTTGGTTAGGGATAAGCCTAGTGTTTCAAGAAGAAGGAGTGATGAAAAGGGGGACTAGTTTGTTAGGTTAAGGGCAAAGTATACTACATCGATTATTAAAATAAACTGACGTGGAATTATGAGAATTTAATATTGATTGTTTAAAAATAAATGACATTTAATGTCATTTGTCACAATGATAAGAAATTAAATGATGTTCCCTATTTTTGATATTACAACTAACATAATTGTTATATTTTTTGATAGTTTCAAAGTCGATGTTCAACAATGCTCAATTAAACATCGATGACTTTTGACATGTAAACCCTTGAACAATTGGTGTCAATTAGTTATTCTGTAATAGTGTGTATATGATATGCATAGTTAAATCAATTTTACTATGATATACATGTTTGTTATATTCGGCTATTCTAGAATGATTCTAAAAAGATTCTAGAATTGTTTTGGGATAGCTAAGGTAAAAGTTGCACAAGTAAAAGAAATAAGTTCTTTTTAATATTATGAATCATTTTTTGTTTAGTAACAAATGTTAAACATCATTTAATGGGATGATGTATTGTATTAAAGATGACAATGTTTTCAACATTACTAACATGCAATATAAACTTAGACATCAATTTTTTGCATTAACTAATATGGAAACTTGGACTTTGGGTTCGAATTGAAAAATGAAAAGATTAAAACATGGCATAGGTTAAAAATAAAAAGAGTAAATCACAATGCCATTTGCAAATTTCATTCAAAGCTTTTTCAACCCCAAAATCTTCTGTCAAATGATTTATGTTCTCTTTCTAACATTAAAATACTTACCCTTATTTTTGGGTTTTTACTCATTAAATATTTTCTAGGACTGAAGCTCCATTAGCTTATTGCTAAATATATGTAGTCATGCATTCCCCAAAAAAAGGAAAAATATAAAAGTAATGATTTGTTGAGATTTTGCATTTGTTCTTGCAATTTATTTTTGTTTTTCATAATTAACCATATCTTGTTACCTATATATCATTTCGATATAACTTTTATAAGTTTGTGCAAGTAAGAAATTTGATTTCATTCACCTTCTTTAACATTTTTTGATATTATTACTATTTATTCATATGAAAATATATAATCTCATACACTAATATTTTTATGAATGCTTATTACATCTGCAGATATTGTATTAAAGAGGTTTTTCTATGGCATGCACATCTTACATATTAAACAAAAGGTATCAAACAAGTTTAATGAAGCACCTACCCTAAATTGGGGTATTGTATATAAGCTTTTATCATTTTCAATATTATGTTATTTAATTTATTATTTAAAATCATTGAAATTAGAATTTTGTATAGTCATAAAAAATGTTTATTTCTATTTTTGGTTAGGAATAAAAGAAAACTAGGGGTGACAAGGAGCGAGGAATAGTGGGATAGGATTAAGAATTTGAGAGGAAAGAGTGAGGAAAAGGGGGATGGGCATCAAGGTGGAGGGAAGGACATACCACATCAGTTGATTTAAACAACCAACATAGTATTATAAAAATTAAATGTTGGTTATTAGATAAGAAATGAAATTTAATGTTATTTTCTTCCTACCATAATAGGAAAATAAATGATGTCTATTGTTTTTGATGTAAAAATTGATATTATTATTATATTTTATGACACTTTCAAAACGAATGTTAAAATTGCATATATAACAATACTCAATTAAATGTCGATTAACTTCTAATGTTAATCTCTTAAATATCTAATATTAACTAGTTGTTCTATAGCAGTGGATTCACTACACGGATATGGTAATACAAGAATAATCTAACTAATTGAAACAAATATGTTTGTTCAACTAACTAAATTATATCAAACTGAAATACTATACAAAAAAAATATGTCAATAGAATATGTGTCTATTTGTATCCAATGTAAAAGGGAAAAAAAATTCACTAGCTAGTAAACTTTGCTTCCTCCGATCTTGAAAAGGTTCTTAGACCAGTAGTAGGAGCGAATAAAATCAGCCCAAAGCTTATAGTGAACCACAAGATACAAAACCACAGGAATACAAGACAATGAAGCAATGAGATATGCAACCCAAGCTTTTTTGATGTCAAAGATCAGAAACGACGCTGCAGTAAAGGCTATCACCATGCTTGTTATGGATATGAAAAGTGTCGTAAATGCAAACATCAAACTCGTCTGTAGGGACCCAAAGATATCGTTTTCTGTAATCCTTGAGGAAATAATGGACAGTAAAAGGATTATAGCTGCAGAAGAGAAGCATAATGCAATTGCATTCGAGAGCATATATATGATATACCAACAGTTTCTTGAAAAGATTGGGGTTTTGCTTTGGGGGCTGCCGGTGTTGCTCGCGCCGGGAATGACCAAGGCGGCTGCGAACACCACGGTGGTGATGAGGGTTGCTACCACCATGGCTTGATTTGCGGTCTCTTTCACTGCGCTCTCACATTCTTTGAATAAATCTTTGTGGTCTTTATAAAATAAATCTCTTGGTGTCATGTCTTTGCTGTTCCTCATAGCTTTGCATGAAGTTGGCACTACTTTTTCCACCTCCTTTAAGTCATAAAAGACAACTTAACAAGAATCAAGGGTAGAGAGGAATAGGAGAAATTCTAATATGCATGTGAAGTGAGGAGATTTTGTTTTAAAAAAAAAAAAAAGAAGAGAGCGAGAGAGAGAGAGAGAGACTTTATAAAGAAGAATGGCATATTTTATGAAATTCTAGTAAAGTGGCTAAACAATTATTGCACATATGGAGATCCTAGAATCAACTTAGGATCTAAACTGTTTCAACCAATCAAAGGATGAAGAAAAATGTCCATTGATCTCATCCAATGCTGAAATATATATGAAATATAAAAATAACAAAAAAAAAAAAAGGGAAAGAATGCAACCAAGATTAATTACCTTGAACCATAGTAGCTCTCTTTGCATTAGAACGTTTGGTGGCAATGTCATAGACTTTTCTGGACGTTCTCCCAACATCCCAGCAAAATGCAGAATATTGTTTTTATCAACATCATGAGCATTCACTATTAGATCCTTCACGACTCCAAGGTTGTTTAATATATTAAATATCCTTTCTTTGCGGTATAAAACTGCAATGTGCAATACGTTTCGCTTCTGAGAATCCACTTCCAAAATCAAATATGGATTAAATTGAAGAACCAAACTTAAGAAATTAACGTTTCCAGATTTTGCAGCATCAATCAGAATCCCTGAAGGTGTCATTATCAGAGTTTTCACTTCGTCGTCTTCTAGAAGTACAACTTTGTCCCATAGACTTTGAACTAATTGATGGCCTGTTATTTCTTCCCTATGCACCATTTCTAGCACAAAGGACAATTAGGAGATAAATAATAATAATAATAATAATAATAATAATAATAATAATAATAATAATAATAATAATTTCACAGAATGAGTACATTATGGTTTAGTAATGTCTTCTTTACTACCTCACCGAATAATTAGAGAGGTTTAACAAAATATTTTTAGTAAATTAATTAACCTGTCTTAAATACGATGAATTAACAATAACCCATCCAAATTCTATTTATAGTGATGAAACAAGCTGCACACTACTAAATTGTCGCGCAGACATACAGATTGTCTCGTTTTCACGTGCGGGTCCCCTCAATTTCTTTCAGAAACGGAGGGTATGAAACAGGAAAGAGAGAAATCTAGAAATCTTTTTAAACAGTAAAAAAATTATAGGTTTTAAAATAGAATATTATGTGTTCATTTCTTCTTCCATTTTTTTTTTAATTATACAAGTGCTAATTCACTTAATATGCAGACAAGATTGAGGGGTTTGAATCTGCGGCATGAAGAGAATAAAGCTCTTAAATCAATATTGAGTGCACCAATAAGAGTACCGACATGTTATTATTATTATTATTATTATTATTATTATTATTATTATTATTATTATTATTACTGGAAATAGTAAGAAATCAAGAGATCCAAAACTGCATATAGGATATACAAAGTGATATAAATATTTTTATGTAAGAGATATGAATTGTGATTATCAAATCTTACATATATAATTAAAATTAAAAAAATATGAAAGTCACACAATCACTAAAAAAATATCATAATATTATTTTTTAATTCTAATTCATAAATACAAAATTTACTTTCTTTACTTTCACATAAAAAAATATTTCTTACCTAATATTCATTGCATTCATTTAATGGCTAAAAAGTACTTTATTAGAGAAAGAGAAATTGTGTCTAAATTATTTAATTACTAGCTCTTTCCTTTGATAATCTCACCTTCAAATTTCATTTTTTATTCTATTTATTTTATCAGAAAGTATTTTTCATATTATATATATATATATATATATATATATATATATATATAAAGGAGTAATTTGCCACTTGTAATTATATATTAAAAAATTATGCTTAGAACCATAATAAAAGAAGAAAGTAAATTTCTCTTTAAAAAAGAAATTTACCTTTTCTCAACTTTTCATATTTAATATTAAGAAAATAAAATATTTTCTTTTATTTTAATATTTTGTAATTATATCTTAAAAAAATGTTTTCCATTGAATCAAATGGAATTAAATTCTTATTTTCCATTTGTGGTCCGTATATAACTAAAATTGAAGGATGCCTATATTTATAACTTCAGAGGAAAGTAATGAATGTTGTTTGATGTTTGAATTCAAATTAAGAAAGGAAAAATGTCTATAATTTCGAAACGAGGGAACAATTTAGTCAGAAACTAATCAAATCTTCAAGCAGATGATCAGTGTAATTAACCTACAATATTCTCTAACTTATTAGGGAGGGAAATTACCCAACTCTTCGGAAGACTTTCGAGCCAACAAGTGCAGAGGTGAAAGGCCATCAGGGCCTTCACGATCTCGCGCAAAAGCCAATGTTGGGTTTCTCCTTAATAAATCCAATGAAATATCTGCAAGTGGACAAATATGAACAACCGTACAATAATTAAAGCACTGAATCCTAATTACGATGTCAATGTTGTACTTAGATATTTACATTAAGGGAAACATTGCTAGTAGAGTTATGTTACACTCACAATCTTTTCTTAACCAACAAGCTTGTATAAGTACTAGTGCATTTTAAGTTGTGTGCATAAAGTAAATTAGAAAAAGTAGTACATCTTTAGTTAAAAAAAAGATAATGCATTAACCTATAATTTAAAAAATAATAATGCATTATTCACATGTACATCTTTGATTAGAGGAATTCTATAATAATAGCCATCATTAATTTTAGGAAGAGAGATATATACAAGGAAATAGGCACATTTCACCTTATAATATATACTTTCTCTATTCCTTTTTATTTGTCTCATTTTAAAATTTTATTTCTTTTTGTCAATCGCTTTAGAATTCCAATGAAGTATTAAACATTTTTTTTAAATTCTACCTTTCTTTTTCATTAATAAATACTTTATTATTCTATACTATTAATTAACTTGCAATTATTCATTTATATTTCTCTCTCTATTTTCAACTATCTTAATTTTTTTGTATGAAAGGTAATCTTATAAAGCTCACTAAAGATAAATAAATTAAACTATTTTTTTAATATGTGTGAAATTAATTAATAACAACAGATAAATAGGAATGGAAGGAGTAATATAATACTCTCTTCATCTCTTACAGTATATAATAATAATGCATTATAGTATATACTATAATACTTTATTTTCTTCATCTCTTATTATTTGTTGTATCTTTCTAAAAATTTTTATTCATTTTTATTTATTGTTTTAGAAATTCAATGAAACATTAAATAATTTTTTTTCAATTTTAGTATTTTTTTTCATTAATAGATACTTTATTATTCTATGTTTTCATTTTAAAATGTCTTAATAAATTTATTCCATTTTTATCTCTCTATTTTCAACTATAAAACAATTTGTGTGTGAAATGAGAGAAAAAAAGTTTATATGTGCATTTAAGTCTAATTACAAATTTAAAAAAAAAGAAATAAGAATGGGATAATTTTTTATTTTGAATTAAAGGGTATTTTTAAAAAGTTCATCAGAAATAAACAAACTAAATTATTCTTTCCATTTCATTTTTATCTATTACAGTTAATTGATTTTAGAAATATTGAGAAAGTGATTTAATTTGTTTATTTTTAATAGGCTTTCAGTACTACCCTTTATCCATAAAGCTCAAAACAATTGAAAATAAAAATAAAAATATGATGAAATAAATATAAGTGAGTTGAGAATATAGAATAATAAAATATTTAATAATAAAAAAGAAGGATAAAATTAAAAAATATATGTAATACTTTATTAAAATTGTAAAGCAATAGATAAAAAAGAAATAAAAAATTTCTTTAAAATATAATGATAAAAAGAAATAGAAGGAGTATTTTCTTAATCTCTATAAAATGAGATAAATACAATAGACCACAAGAAACAGATGGAGTAATATAATGTAAATTCTCATTCCTTTATCATATTTGTCTTTAGGATAGCATTTGATTTTCACGGAATTTCTCATCTGTAGGAAATTTTTGAGGGATTTGTCTCATACCCAATTAAAAATTGAGAAATTATATTTTTAGATTATTTTTATTCAATGTTTTTTAAAATATTTTTATAAAAAGTGCATATTCTACATTTCTATAATATGAGAATATTTAATTAATATAAGAAATTATTTTGTCCACTCTCTCATTTACTATTGTTATCACCTCAACCTACCACTATAGATTATTGTCTATTATCACATATCATCATTAACTATTACCTACCACCATCCATATTTGTTGACTATTATTCACTTTCTCCTATTATTATTGAGCATTGTTTATCATAACCTATCATTTTTTACCATTATTCATGTTCACTCAGTATTGTTAACTATTACTTATCATTACCTACTATTCTTGATTACTGTATGCCATTACTCACTATTTTTGAGCATCATCTATGCTTATTACCATCCATTATCATTATTTATTATTAGTTACCACCTATTACTGTTTAACTATCATTTATTACCATCTGTCATTGTTGACTATCATTTACTATCATAAATTACTATCCATTATTATTAATTATTGTCCACTACTATCTACACTATTACTCGTTATTATGGACCATAATTGATCATTGCTTGCCAAATTGGTCAATTAACTTCCTAGTGTTGAAACTTAATATTTGATAAAAATATTTTTAGTAATATAATAATATTTTAAAAATATATAAATTAATTAAAATATAATATTACAACATTCTTATAAACCTTTTTAAATGAATAAAAAACATAGTAATATAATATTCTTAAAGATTACATTCTTGGAATCATTTTTTTTAAAATATTAAGATTTTTAGAACCTAATAGTTCTAGGTAGCATTTGGTTTGCAAAATTTTTTTCACATTCTCAATAATATTTTAAGCGAATGTAAGATTTCCATATTCAATTCAAATTTTAGAAAAATATTTCCAAAAATACATTTACATTCTCGAGAATGTTTTTAGTTCAATATTTCCCCAAGATATTCCCATGCAGGAAGAGGTATCATACATTCTCATGATATGAAAATATTTAATTAATATAAATAGACTATTTTGCCTACCTTACCACTTATTGCAATCAACCATCACCTTTCATAGCCTACCATTCACCAGCACCTATTACCAATAACTACAGTCCACCGCCACTCATCGCTAGTAATTATCATTAACCACCACTCATTGTTGATAATTGTTATTGGCCACTACTCATCATTGTAACCACTATTTACCACTACCTACCATCAATGAGTACCCACCACTGTGACCTATCAATCATCATTGGTGACCACCATCAGCCATTACTTATTTGACTAACCACCTCTAATGACCACTACTTACTACCACTCTCATTACAGGTGACTGTCATTTATCATCACCTATTTTTAATGGTCACTACCCATTCTTGGTAATCACTATCAGTCATCATCCATAATCTATTTTCATGACATCATCAGCCACCACTCACTACTAGTAATTACTCAATTTTTAATGAAGACTTTTTGATAATCGAATAATATTCTTAAAAATATTTAAAATAATTAAAACATCATATTAATACTTCTAGGAATATTTCTAATCAAACCAAACATGATAATGCCATATTTCAAAAATATTAAGATTTTAAAAAATGTTTAAGTCCATAAATCAAACCTCACCCAAAGGATTTCCCTTCAACAAAGAAATTATAATAGAATTTCTCTCGTGAGAAAGTTATGCACCAAAAATTTTAAGTACTACGGAATAGATTGGGCATACCATACATGCTGCTCGAAATGGTCATAAAGAACAGATTGACCTGATCTTGATAATCTAGCTTATTAAAGTCCATCACTCTGAAAAGGTAAAGCACCATTTCGCTTTGCCCGGTGGAGGTAGCCATGTGAATTGGTAGCATCTTATTTTGACCATGAATATAAGGCAGCTTCTTGTTCTTTGCCAACATCATGTGAGCAAATCTTACGTTACCAGAAATGGCCGCCAAACAAAACGCCGTGTTTCTGTCACGGTTGCGGATCTCCAAGTCCTCCGAGTTGAGAATCCTCAACATTTCAGTCACAAAAGCAATACCCTTCACGCTGGTGGCTACATGGAGGGCAGTGTCTTCTCGGTAGGTTAGGGGAAGACTGGACAGTTTAGGGTTGTAACTCAGCACCAATTTGGCAAGCTCCCAATCACCAGTTAGGGCAGCTACCGATAGATCGTGCCTTTCAGTATTTTTCAGCCCTGCAAAATTTTGGAGCATGTTCTTGAGATATCACTATGGCATATGCACACCAAAGATAAAATTAGCTAAAGTGAAGAAATACTTCCATAATTTCTTTATTTGCAGGTGGAAGAAGAAAAATTGGATGGAAGGATGGATAGTCATGAGATGAGTTTTCCTTCAATTATTTGAACGTTTAAATTTTATTTTATTTTTTTTCAAAATCTCCCAAATTTGAGGAGCATGAAAATGTTAATATTTAAGATTTTGAAACAGAAATGATAATCCTCAGAACCAAGTGAAATTTAACAAGTGAAAATGTAAAGTAAGGAAAAATGAAAAACAAAATGAGTAAGAGAAGATTTATCGTTATCTTCGCATTTAAAAATTCTTCTAAAAATCCTTAAATTAAAAGAACATGAACAAAAAGTATATTGGAGATTAATGAATGACATTGATTGACGAATTAATCATATACCTCTAGAGCTCGTTTGATTAACAAAAAGTTTTAAAGAAATTGACACTTTCCAAGACACCTAAGATTAATAAATTATTTGATTAGTCATTAATTAAAAAAAAGATGGAGTTGAATATTTCAAAAATTTATACTTCCTACAAAATTGAAGAAGTTCCTTATCCATTCTTAAGTTAGAAGGATTTTTTTTTAAGAACTTTTAATTCTCATTGATTAATCAAATGATTTTAAACAATTTTTAAAAAATTTAGTTTTAAAAAGTTTTACTTCTAGTAGAAACTTACTTTATATATGAGTTAAATGACTCTTCATTCCCTTCTTCTCCTAAAACAGATGATCCCAACAAGATGAAAGTAATGAGATTATTTTCTTTTTCCTTCTCCTTTAATCTATTTTATCTAAATATTAAGAAATAGTTGTTTTACTTGTTTTATTGTTGTATTAAGGTATGTCCCCCACTTTTATGAAAGTTTCCGATGTTACTTGTAAATAGATTGCGGCTTAAACTTAAAATATAGTAGTAATCAGCTTAATAAACTGAATCGATTTAAGAAATTTTCTTTTGAGATCACTAAAATGTGTAATATTGCTGTCTCATATATTTCTTTTCGTTTATCTTGAACTCGTCGAAGAATACACTTCCTGCCTTGCAAAATAAAAACGAAGAGATAAAAATATTTTAGGTATAAATGGCTTTCTTTCTCACTAAGGATGTACAAACCAATCAATTTCAGAATAACGGTGCCAAGGTATTATCCTATATAACTATGAATTTAAAATGTAATCACAAGCATGTTCCAATCATGGTTGCATTGGAAAAATTCATGGACAATGCAATATATATTCGAATTGTGTTAGAATTGTAGTTGTCGTGTCCACGGTAAACAAGTATTTCATAATATTATAAATTTTACAAATGTAAAATTTCATTCACTTCCAAATCTATCAAGGAGAGATGCGTTTTTTATTCTTACTCTTGAATTTATCCTGGGGCTCGTTTGAACTTTGAGTCCTTGGGTTCTGAAATTCGTCTACTTTTGTTTCTTGTTCTGGTGAGATTGAAGATTGTTCTCTACCCTCATTTGTCGGAAGAGATATGGAATAATAATCTTCGGTTGCTTCTTCTTCCACCTTTTCTTTCCCTTTGGTTGTGGAAGACATTGCTGTTGAAGACAACAATAGAATTGAATATTAATTACGACAACAAAATCAAAAGCTACATAATAATCTCAGATCAATTATTTAAATTCATTTTCAGCTAATAAACTACATATACCTGACAAGAAATCTATTCTCGTATTTTATTTCTCATTCCTACTATTACTTTTTCTTACATCTCAATTGAAAGATAACGGCCTTTTTTAAAATTTGCAGTGATGTGCACATATCTTTTAATTTTTTAAAATTCTTGACAACAGAATTCAAACTCATGATACGGTAGTTAAGGATAACGAATTTGATTAATTGAGTCGGGCAAATATTATTAAAAGAATCATCTCTATACCTACTTATTCAATCAAATAATTTTCATCTCCATCGATACTGTAATGGCATAGAAGAAAGAAGACAAGACTGCAAAGCTAAGAACGTAGTAACAATATTACCTTGTCTTTAAGTGGCGATCTTCTTCTCAACTGCTTGATAAGTTTTACTACTTTGATCAGTTTGATTCGAAGCAATAGACTATACAACGGCGAAGAGTTCACGAAGATCATATAAAGCTTTGTTAAGGATTATCGTTACATACATACTTTACTGTTGACGAAGCATTTTCCTTTGCTTGCATTAGTTGCCTTAACTTTTCCTTCCCCCCCCCCTTTTTTTCCTTTATTGTTCTGCCCTCTTCTTTGAGAAATTCTTGTTTAAACTTGCCGATCTACATTAATTATGTAAACTAAATCAATTATAAAATAACACATCCTTAGAGTAAATGGAAATGCATGTTAATTAATGTGTTTTTATCCGAATTATTCAATGAAGTGTTATTTTTAAAATTGATTTAGTCTAAATTACCAGAAAAAATTTCATTTAGTCTGTACAAATAATGTGAACTCTTGTGAGCAAGAATATTTCCTGGGCTTTGATCTCTTGCATGGAAAAATCTCTAGTACTACATTAATGCTAATAAAACTCAATGCTATTCTCAAATAATTTTTTATAGGTGTATTTTTTTTCAATTTAATGTACAATATTATTTTATCAAATCAAATTTTTAAGTTTAAAAAAATAATATATTTAACAAAAAATTTACGGGAGTATCAATTTTCAATACTAATATAACATTGGAAAATTTTTCCTCATGATCCCCTTTGCAAGTTTCTATGAAACTTGTAATTTTCGTCAAAATGTTTTATTGTAAATAATAAACACACAAAAGATTGCAACTTCATCAATAAAGCTCCAGCATAACATTTTTCAAGAGCTTGTAATTTTTTATGAAAAATTACAATCTAACTATTAAAAATATTAAATTTTTCATAAAATTGACTAGTGTCATAAGCATAAATTTTTTTTCAATTGAGCATGAAGACAAAACCCATATTTGTTTTCACTTTTAATGTTAATAGCGGCAAAATGGAGAATAGTGGCAAAACCCATATTTGGAGTGACGGCATTTTATCTCATTCTATTTTTGAATCTTAAAAATCACTACCATAAACTTTACAAGACTTGGAATTAATTTAAACAAGAATATTATAATATGTTAGTTTATTTTGTAATTTTTCACATATAATTTCATAAATTATTTTTATTATTTAATTAAAACTCTATATATCTAATTAAATTCTTATTAATTATATAATATAGAAATTATTTACTAAAAAATAATAAGATAAACTAACATATTATAATATTGTGATTCCTTTTTAAAAAAATAGGTAATTTAACAAAATAGTAAATTAAATTAATAATAAGTGTTAATTTCAAATTTTGTAAAGCTTAAGAGAATAATTTTTAAGTAGATGGAGCAAAATTTGACCACTCCAAAATAGATGGGGTATTTTACATTTTTTTCTGAATTGATTAGAGTAACATCATCAATTTTACTTAGGTTAAACAGATGGAAACAAATTTTTTATTGATCAATAAAAAGTAATATATACATATATATTATTTTTATAATAATTATTAGATTAAAATAATTACATAAGTATCGCCTCCCCTGACTTTAGGGTCCAAGGTTTACCACTACATTAAAATGAATCTTAATTTTATAAAACCATTTACATTCCACAAGTGCCTTGTTAGGCGGAAGATTAATCACATCCCAAGTATCAATGCTCTCCAAAGTTTGTAATTCTTCTTGCATAGCTTATTGTCAAAGAGGAACAATAGATGCCTTTTGATAAGACCGAGGATCATGAAGGTGGAGCATGGTAGAAAAATAATGATAAATACGAAGATGGGTGCGGAAAGTTCTTACTTGAGAGGGACACAGAAAGGAGGAAAAAGGAGTGCTAATTGCAAAATCAACCAATAGGATAGTGTAAATGGAATTGCTCAAAATCTCGGAGGTTATTGAGAGCTTACTTGGAGAGTTAAAAGATGAGCTTAAATATGGAGCACTTGTGTTTGAGGTAGAAGTGGAGGGAATTAATTTTTGATTTGATTATCTCTTATTTTTCTATACTTATTGTAAATGATTATACAGATTGTTCGCTAAATATGATCAGTTAGTTGATTATCTATTATAATCTATAACTAAGCAATTAATTCTTGTTTGTAAATTAGTTATAATAGATTATAGTCAATAACAATTAAGCTTTGCTAATTTGATGTTTGAATAAATCACTAATTGCTTAAAAAAGCAAAGGATAAATTAGTTGTTTTCACTTGTAAAATTATTAATTCAATCTTTACCTTATTCTAATTACTTAATGCTATTATTGATTAGATTCATGATGCTTATTCTAGATTGAATCACCAGAGATTAGTATAGCACTTATCTAAATTAGTGAGCCTTAGGAACTTAATTATTGATAGCTTAAGAGTAATTTTCAATTAATTAATTGAATCAATAGTAAAATTTGTTAGGTATTTATGATAAATTAAAAAATTAGTGTATGAATTCCTCAGGACTAGATTTTTATATTTTTGGTATTTGTATTTTAATTCTACTCTTATTTGTTCCATTTTGATTTTAGTAAATCTCCCTATTCTTACATTATGCATCTATAGATGGACTTCTATTTCTTTGGGTTCATCCTAAACTCACATTAACTAGATATTAGATTAGGTTCAATGATAATTTTTATGTGAAATGCGCATAGTGGACTATAGAATATCTATTGTATTTATCAAATTAAAATCAATTTTAAACTATTGGTGGTGTTTTCCTATTATATATATGGACTAACTATAGAAGTAAATGCAAATCTCCTTCACATGCAAAACATCAACTACATCATCAAACCTACTTACCATAATGTATATTTTGGACAACAAAAGTCAGTATAATGAATTTAACACACAATCAAATAGTAGTATAGGAGCAATATGATTGCATGATTAACAATCAAGAACAGCTTTCAAAGAAAAGGGTAATGTTATAGGGAACTTGACTTTTTAATTAATTTTTATTATTGAATTATCATTTTTATAATCTTAAAGCAAGGGAAGTAAAATTAGAAAGTACAAATATTAATGCATTAAATGCAATCCAATAGTAGAAATATACAATTTTTTGAGAAGTTAAACCTCCCATAACATTATCCTAAACAAAAATGAACATACACTTAACACATCGAACAAATTTACTTGTAAGCACTTTATATTATTCCACTTATATAAAGATTAGTAATAATCTACACAAATTCAAACTAAATAAATTTAGTTTTAATTGTAAGCTTCACCTTATAACAGTAAATAAAAAATTAATATCTAAGTCCAATAATCAAATTCAATTTAGCTTGTGTATAGTGCAACTTTATCCGATAAATCACAACTTTCCAAGGAGCAACCATTAAAAAGTAATCATCTTCAATAACCTTATATCCTTAAATAGAAAAAGACATTTGCTATGTAATTATTATTTATAAAATCATAACAGCTCACTTAAACAATTAAGAGTATGAGAGAGATAATTAACATGCAAAATATTTAGGCAAAACTAAAACAACTTGTATGTACCTTTTCTTCCTTTCCAAAGAAGAATGGTTGTAGAAAATTTTATGCTGAGGAAAAAGGAGAAGAAGATGGATAAAAGAGGGAAGGGAGGATATGAATATACTTTACATCTGCAATCAACAAATACAATGAGAATTCTTCAAGAATAGATTAGATGCAACCACTATCCAAGAATGATGCCAATGATCCATCTAGATGGAGTAGAAGGCAATGATTATGAAATTGATTTTCACAGCATGTAACTAAGAATGCTTTAATTTCTTTTTTTTAATCTTTTTAATAGTAAAAATAATTAATTCATTGGACAACATATATAAGTATCTATCAAATATTATTTAAGTCAAAAGTTCTTATCTTTCTTATTATCTTTAACAAATTCTCAATTACTCTACACATTAATTGACTTTTATTAAAATAATAACTTAGTAAAATACTTTTTTTACTTATAATAACATTTTTAATACAATTACTTTATACAACAAATAAAAATATATTTGAATTTATGGATATATAACCAGATGGAGTCAAATTTAGCAAACAATTTACATCAGAACCTGTAAAGCATGAGTATTCATAGAACCTTGTGGCATGCTTTTTTTAGTATATTTGAAAGTTTAAAAAAAATTCGAACTGAAGATTTTTAATGTAATACTCAACCAACTTGTCACCTAAACCACCGCTCAATGACTTCATTCTAGTTCCAGTGGCATGTGTTTTAATGCCGAAAGTAAAAAAACAATCTTGCTCCTAAACTTGATAATTTTTCACACCTGCATGCATAATTTAGTGCATTTATACTATAATATATATAGATTTAAATTATGATTATATGGTTATGTTGTAATTAATAAAGTTATAAACAAATACAAAAGAAAAATACTCTCTCCATATTATAAAATTACAAAGTAGTTAATTATAAGGGGAGATTATAATATATTATTAATATAATAGTGTATTAATGCATTACTAATTTTGATCGTACATCAAACTTTTTTTAATAATAAAATTTAATATATTATATGATAACATATCAACAATTAAATTGAGGATGTACTGCTATATTATTTCATTAGTGATATACCATAATTATTTTCTTAATAATATTATGCACAATATTCCTAATCCTATTGCAAGATGCAATTTTAGAACCCTGCCTGCAAGGAAGCATTTTTATCGGTTCAAGCAAAGACAATAACTCAAAGCTATACAATCAGCTTCTATGCTTCAGCTGAAAGGGAAGCAGTCTCACATAGAACGGAAAAAGAACGATTATCAACTAATACTTTAGGATACTTTTGCCCCTTTTTCTCTGCTTGCAAATATTCTTCCTTTTTCAATATCAATCTAGCAAACTTGTGGAGCCCCTCACAAAACTACAATTAAATACCATCGTCTCTTTTTGTATACAGTGAATTTCAGCTGGAAACCAATTTGAAGAGAATATATTTTCCCTTTCTTTTTTCGGGATTCTTTTTCTCTTTTTTGGTAGGAACACTGACGAAATGATTTCCGGCTCAAATCCAAAGAAATAAAAGATATAGAAAGAGACCGAGGAATTTGCATAAACTAATCAGCTAACAGATTCAAAAGAAGAAAAATAACCAAATTATTATCGATATGCAAAGAAAAAGCTTTGAATGAATCAAATTAAATCCCAGAAAAAGGATGATGCACTCGGAACTGCTTTTTCTTTGTGGGATAAAGTTGAACACGACGGAAAAATGTCTAAATTCCAAAAGATTTGTTCTAAAATAAGAAAATTACCTTAGAAGAATATATAAGTAATGATTATAGAGTGGGTAAGTGCATTCGTGGAAACTGCCTTTTATATTACAAATTGGTCTATTTAATTCACAACCACAAATGCTATACCAGTAGTATTTAAAAAAAAAACTGAGCAAATTATATTACAATTATTAATATTAATTGCTTATGAAATACAATACTTTACAATATTTTTGTTTTTTTAAATTATAGTCCATCTTTACAATTTATAGAGTAATTAAGAGATGTACCGTTGTTCTGTTTCTTTTATTTTTTAACAGAGTTTACATGGGCTCAATTTGAATTGCAAGATGAGATCTAAACAAGTCCGATTAACACACACACACACACACACACACACACACACACACACACACACACACACACACACACACACACACACACACACACACACACACACACACACACACACACACACACACACACACACAGAAAGACACTTTAATTTTTCTTAAGTTTTAGTGAGAAAAATGCTTGCTTCAATTTCAAAATCTATTACTCCTCCTTGAAATATGAAAAAAAAAATATTATATTTAAATTCAAATTTAAATTTTTCATTGGGAAATAGTGAAAAAAAAATATGACTATACAATTCAAATATTTCAATATGAGATATTCTAAGAATTCTATAATAAAAAAATACTTTGCTTAAGTTTAAACGATTAAATGTAATTGATAAAAAAGTTAAATTTTAATATATGCGTAATAATTTTTAGTTGTTTGAACTTAATTATTAAATTATCTTATATTATTTGGCTTGAATAGATAATTATCTTTTTCCATCATTGATGGAAATTTCAAATTTGAATTTAAGTATAATATTTTTTATATTTTAAAGGATGTCTGAGTAAGTTTTAGAATTAAAAAGGAAGACATGTATATTTTCAATGAAATTAAGAGAAATCAAAGTAATAGTTTTAAAAAATACAAAAATATATACATTTCAATTTTGCATTAACATTTAAATAAAGAGTAAAATCTTATTTTAGTTCCTCTAAAATTGAGCTTGTATCAAATGAGCTTCTCACTAAAAATTTGTATTAATTTAGTCTTTGTGAGATTAGTTCCTCTTAAATTTTAATCTCTTTATACATAAATTGGAGTTATCAAATTACCATACAGAAAGACTAAAATATACATGGAGTTAATTCTATGATCAAATTAATTCAAATTTTTAGTGAAGGATAAAGTTGATATAAGATTAACTTACCAAAAATAGGATTTGACTCTTAAATTAAAGTGAGTGAAATATTTATAAGATGTCAATATAATACAATCCTAAAAATTGACCTTTCTTGTTATATAAAAAATATCGTTCCTTATTCTTTCTAATCATATTCTTTTCTAAAGGCACATAGTGTAATTGAATTTGCTGTGTCCACATATTGGCCAAATATTAGAGATCCAGCTATATGTATGCAATTAGAAAGAAAAATAATGAACAGGTCTAGGGTAAAACTTTATTGTCATATTTTAATTGTAAAGTTATTTATTTATATCTTTTATTGGTCCACTGGCCGTTTGGCAATGCAGGGGAAAGCCTTGATATTAACTAAAGTCTAAGGCACCGATGGACATTGGAGGGACCACCTAACCCAGCCAAAGTGAAGCCAAGAACCCATGTCAATTTTTTTTCAAGTGGCAACAAAATAAAATGAAGAAAAACAAAAAAGATGAAAACTCAATCCACCAAATTGTGATGGAAGGGAGCATAAATACAACACACACACCCTCAATGCACCAAATTGTGATGGAAGGGAGCGCGCACACACGTGTGTGTATATATATATATATGTATGTATGTATGTATATAACATCCATTTCATTTGATGTTGTTTCCCTGAAATTAATGCATTAAGGAACAAAAATCTTTTAAACTTAATCCAATCTCAATCTCAGCATAGAATAACGTTTTATATTATAAATAATTAAAAAGTACTTATAGTAATATGACAACAAATTATTAAATAATAACAATAATCTAAAACAAATTGGTATAGATAATTTCTTAATATAAATTACTTTATAAATTATTGGTATGAATTTGATTTAATAATCTATTTAAAAAGTCACGGCCAAAAAAAAATATATTTAAAAAGTTTAACCTGACCAATTAAGTTATTTCAAAGCTTATTTATATAAATAAAATTTTAAACAAGTTAACAGTCAAAGAGTTTCAAAATGAAAAACAAGCTAATAATTAAATTAACTTTATATATAATTGTATATATATATATATATATATATATATATATATATATATATATATATATATATATATATATATGTATATATATATTAAATTTTTATTAAAATTAATTAAAGAATATACCAGATATATGTGCGTTATGCATATATTGGTTATGTTTCCGCATGTGTTAAAAATTTTTTATAAATACATATTTTTATAAAAGTGTTTAATTTCCATAATTTTTTATTAAAATTTTAATTTTTTCAAAAATAAATTATTAAAGAAAATTTTATTCATAACTTCAAATGATGAAATTACAAATTTTATGAATTTGTTACACAAAAAATTCATATAAAATTTAACCTTGACAAGGAAAATTACAGGATTCTATATAAAAAATTATATTTTTTATTTTTATATAAATTCTCGCAATAATTAAAAAATTATTACGTATTATAAATTTATCCTGTGGATATTTATTCATATTTCTGAAAAGTGATGGGGCCATGAAAATGATATCTCTTCAAACGCATTGTTATTTGGTCGTCAAAACATGGAGACTTGAACACCATGCCTGTAGTTTCACCGGGTGATTGGTCATAGAATTATTCATACTTAGAGAAATAGAATAACTCTGACTTTGAAAACAAATAGATCTGAAATATAGAGTTAATTTATGACTAGATATTGTATTAAATTTATTATTAGGGATATCATATTAATATTTAGGTATGATTTTTATCTTAACATATTTTTGGATAAACTAATTTGCTCAAACTTATATACCATATAATAGGATGAATGTCATCATATAACTGACTTTCGAATTCATGAACTAATTTTCCAATACAAACTTACCATCCCTATGCATGGTTTATAAAAGACTTAATTAATTATGATTTTGATTTTTAATATATAGATTAGCCGTGTCTGGCCTCTCAAATACAAATTTTATTTTAGTTCATCCAATATACAAATTGAAAAAATTAAGCCTAAGTTAGTAACATCCATGAAGGACAGAAAATCTTAACGAGCTTTACATTGATAATTACTGAGAGGTAAAATTAGGGAAAAACACATTGTCACATTAGAAAATGCAAATCATTTAACCCATTGAAGATGTGAATACATGTCAATGTGGCTGTTAGCATCACTACTCCTTAAGTTTCTTTCCAATTATTGCCCATGTAAAAATCCGTAGATGCCAATTATAATTTTCGACCCACAATTTAACAAAGGTTATTATAACTGAATCCAATTTCGTTTGATTTCTCCAAAACTAGATATTAATTTTAAAATGTACTGAATGTAAGAGGCGACCAAAACTATAGTTAATTCTTCATCAGAACTGAACAAGTTCACTTTTTTAACATTAAGAGACCATATAACCACTGTGAACTGTTAAAAAATTGCCTGCAATTTATCCCTAGATTTAAACTTTACTGTCTTTAACATTTTTATACTTCACTCATAAAAAATAATTTAATCAATAACATACTTCATTCATTTTTTATTTTTTGTTTTTGATAATTTTTTTAATTTTCTATATAACCTTAGAGAATTAAGAATGCTTTAAATTCTTATTTTTTAAAATTCTTTTAGCAATATAGGAATAACTAATCATTGGAAACATGTATATAAGTATATATAAAATATCATTTGAGTAAAAAACTCTTATCTTTCAATTTCCAAATTTTCAATTACTCTACACATTAATTGATTTTTATTAAAATAACTAACTAAATAACCAGTTCCTAGGGCAATTTTTTACCACTGTATATGTTTTATATTAGATAAATAAATATATCAAAAAAACCATGTACAATAAAAAATTAACGAAATTGATTTGAATTTAAAAAGATTGAGATAGAGGTATTATCCGAACAAAACAAACACAACATAAAGATTTTTTTTAATGGAAAGAAATAGTTAATGCATTGATAAAGTTACACCTAAAAAAAAATATGCAAGCACTAACCTTGCATTAGTAATGTACAAATAACTTGATCTTCCTTTGTTCTTTAACTCCTAAAATATAAACAAAGTAGTTGGCAATAAAAGAATAAGACAAGTATTATTTTTCTTTACCACAAAGGATCATTAGGTTGAGGAAAATATGAATAACAGGAGGAGCATGTAAACTTATTTATATATCAAAGAAATTAATAAATCATATTGTATCATCATCAAGTTTGTTTTACTCATCATATGCATTTGCAATTTGAAAATACTAATCACCCATTTGAATGCTTGGAAATATTCATTTTCTCATTTGCTAAAAGGACTAATGACAACAAAACAACATCATAGGAACTTGTTAAATACAATTTTAGAACTTTACATCTCTTGATGTGTTTCAAGATTTATGAAATTTAAAATAAGGGTAATATTATAGAGGGTTCAACTTCCTAAAAAGTTGAATATTTTTACTATTGTATTAAATTTTATTAAATCTCAAAGTAAGTGAATTAAATTAAAAAATATATAAATTTTAATGCAACAAAGGCAATCTAATGATAGGAACATTCAACTTCTTAGGAGATAAAGTTTTTCATGGCATCACCCTTAAAGCAACATAACAATCTTTTTCAATTTTATTTCTTTTACCAAATTTCCGATTATAGAATTAAGAAGCGGAAGCTACAATACAACTGAGGAGTATGTTTAGCCTTTTTTTCCCATTAGGGAAAAGCTATCAAGGAAAATAAAATAGACATGTTACCATGCACCATTTCTCTTGTAGTAGTGGTTTTTATAATATATCTCTTTACTATTTTTGCACAAAAAATGAACATACACTTGACACATCAATCAAATTTACCTTTAAGTACTTTATATTTTTCCACTTTTATAAAGATTAGTGTCCCAGGAAATAATCTGCACAAAGCCAAACTAAAGAAATTTAGTTTTAATAGTAAGCTTCGCCTCACAAAAATAAATAAAAAATTAATATCTAAGATAATACAATTGAATTCAATTTAGTTTGTGCGTAATGTAACTTTATCCAATAAACCACAAAACTATTCAAGTAATAACCATTAAAAATTATTCATCTTGTGTAACCTTTATCCTTAAATAGAAAAATACATTTGTTATGTAATTATTATTTATAAAATCATAAGAGCCAATTTAAACAATTGAGAATAAGAGAGAGACATGCAAGCAAAACTAATGCATTTTGTATGTATTTCCCCCTTCTTCCCTTCTAGAAAAGAATGGTTGTAGAAAAGTTTATTGTGAAGAAAATGGAGAAGATAGATAAAAAAAGGGAAGAAAGGAAATGCATAATTTGCATCTTCAATCAACTAATACAATGAGAATATCCTTCAAGCATAGATTAAATGCAACTACTACCCAAGAATGATTTTAATGATCCATCTAGATGGAACGAAAGACAATGACTGGGAAAATGATTTCAGTGACGCATAATTAAGACTGCTTTATTTTCTTATTTTTTTAATTTTTTAGTAATAGTAAGATTAACCAATTTAGTGGACTCACATACATAAGTAATCACCAAATATTACTTGAATCAAACACTATAAAAATTTATGTATTTAGTGCTAGATTGTTAGTATGGTATTATTGTTGGTGACATAACCTGCAATTAGCAATAAAAATTTCAACATCCATGGCTAATTTTGTTTCAAAAAAAATTTAAAAATGTTACATGCTAAATCCATCAGTAAAGTTTTATTGATAGATTTGGCAACAAAATAAAAAAAAATACTTTTAGATCAATGACGTATTTAGCAATGGGGTGTGCATAAAATTTTGATATTTTATTTAACAATGCAATGGAATTTTGTGAAAATTAGTGACAAATGTTATCGAAAATTTTTAAATCCATCACTAAGTAGAACATAGCATTTCATTAAAATAAGTTAGTATTGGTAATTTTAATCTTATATTAGAGCTCAATACTAAACCCCACTTTTCCTTTTTTCCTGCCATCTCCTCCCTACACCATTATCACATTTCTATCTCCTATAAGCTCCTTTACCACTATCTGCCATACTCGTTTGCTTTGTTGCTAGTTACTATTCATTTTAATCACTAAGTTTTCCTAAATAGCTAACATTTTAGTGTTTTCCATTTTTTATAATTTTAGTGTTTAAGGTTGTTGATTCGTTAAATTTCCTAGTTATTTTGACCTTTATTTTGTATGATTTAGGCTTAATTGTCTTTTGTTTATTTGATTTTAGTGATTTTGACCTTAAATTCAATGTTGTATTTAGTATTTTTGTTGAAGATTGTTAAGGTATCTGTGTTTATTTATTGAAGATTATTTGTTTATTTGTGTTTATTTGCTTGAGTTTATTGTATTTCTATTGAAAATTGTTTTTGTTGAAGGTAGTTTTTGTGTTAGTGTTTCAAAGTTAAATTTGGTATTACCATGATATCCAATCCTCCTTTAAGCAATTTTCATGAATTTTTTTATATAGAAATGATTATAAGAGCATATTTAATTTTTTTCATATTAAACTATTCACCTAATGCATATTTATTATATCTTAATTTTAGGTAAGTTAGCACTTATTAACTTAAAAAATTAATATTTATTATATCCTAATTTTAGGTAAGTTAGCATTTGTTAACTTAAAAAATTAGAAAATTGAAATTAGTCTTAGTTTTAATACTAATGTTAGTTTTTAGTTAAGTCAATATTTATTAAGTTAGAAAATTGAAATTACTTTATAGTTAAGTTAGAAATTAGTTATTTAAATGATTATAGCTAAATTTATATTATCATAATCAAATTGTTTCATTTGTAAAATATTATAATGTATTATGTTGTCATCACACAGAAGTGGATTCACTTCCACTAGGGTGGATGTAGGCTTAGAGTCTACGGTACAAGTTTGTGAATGACTTCATCCATGTCGGCCACTCTAAGCATCACTCCATTGACACTTATAGCATCAACTAGTTCATAGATACCATTACCATCACTTAAGTAGGAGTTTTAAGCTTTCTAACTTGCTCATTAAAGTGTTACAACACAAGGTTATAATGGACTAGAAGATAAAGGGCCTACAAAGGAAGCTCAAGTGTATACTTGAATATGTGTTTAAGGGCCTTATGAAGATGTGAGCTAAAAATATTATTGATTTCAAGAAAAAACAAGAGGTTAACCAAGAAAAGACATTTATCATTGGAAGGAGCCTACATATTGGCGAATCCATCTCTATATTTGTGCATAAAAAGAAGATAATGAGTTTAGTTTTAAGTTAGACTTAGTGTTATTTCATTCCATAACTTTTAATGTATACATAATGTCACATTCTTAATATTATTAGAAAATAGTAATTGTGAGAATTTATTGATAAACTAGGAAAGTTGTGGATAAGTTTAAGGTAATAATTACATTAAGGAAAATAGAGAATTGTATTGTAAATAAGTAAAATTTTGAATAAGTATAAGGCCCAGTGAAATTAGATTCAAAAAAGGATGCATAGAAAGATTTAGGATCAAGATTTTCAATTTTTACCCTTACTTAATTTCAAAATGACTATAATACCCTTGTTACATTAAAAATCACAAACCTTCTCTTTTCTCCCTCATTTTTGTTGTTGCTAGCCAAGCTCTTCCTTCCTCTCTCTATTTGCAATTGCTTTAGGCTATAATAAAAATTGGGTGAAAGATGTAAGAAACTATTCCTTTAATCATCTTTAAATGAGTAATTGCATTTAATTTAAGAGATTTAATTTAAGAGTTTATTGCCCTTTGAAGATTTAATGAGGAAATTCTAATGTCATGTCATCTTAAACCTATCTAGGAATTAAATAATCCCTCTGCTAGTTTCTTCATGCTTTCTTCACATTATCTTCAAGAATTAGGTAAGCAAATAAACTACTTAAAATGATAATTTTTAGGACTATTGTTAGATTTCTTCCTGTGATTGTTAGATAATAAATTTGATGATTTGATCTTGTTCTTTGATGATGGAATGGGTTTTATGTGTACCATATGATGAGAAAATGATATACCACTCTAAACATGAGTTGGATGTTGTATTGTAAATGTGCATGAGAGAATTTTAGGTTGAAATATGAGTTTTGTGTGATAAATTCGATGATTTTTTTTTTGGAAATTCTAGATTTGTATTCTAATAAAGTATTTGAGTAATATCTTATAAATTAATTCAAAAAGCTTGTATTCAAGTACTGTATTTGAGTACTTGAAGGCACTTTTTCTTTTAACTTGAACTACTTGAATAGAATACTCAAATACCTTAAAAAAAGCTTGTACTCAAGTGTTGTACTTAGGTACCTAAAGGAATTTTAGCCTCTGCCTCAAAGTACTCAGGTACAATACTCAAGTACTACCTTGGAAATTGCATTAAAAAGGCTTGTACTAAAATATTGCACTTGGATACTTGAATACTACTGGGTTATCTTATATGGTTGCATGCTAATTTGATTCATGATATATATATATGTATATAAGTTGTAGATTATTTATCTAAGATTGTATTAGCTAGTGAATTCCTTCCTATCCTAATGATATAAATAAATATATGAATGCAAGCTAGTTAAATTATATGATATGAATAAATGTGGTTGATTATTTGAAATGAGTTTTGTTAAGGAAATGACATGGCAAAAGAGAAATATATATAAATATGAGAATGTGATATTAGTATCAGATCCAAGAAATTATTTGTGATATTAGTATTAGATAAAGTAGACTTTGGAAGAACAAAGATGGAGTTTGTGAGGGGATAAAAATGATCCAAGAGATACAAGGTAGATTATCTGATTATTTGCTCAATTGATTTTTTAATACACTTTGAAATAAATGTAGTTAGGTTAAGGATTGTTGTATATTTGTGTTTAATTTTAAGTAGGTTATTTGCTTATTGAGACTTTATCTCATTCTATGCGATTTAAATGTTTTATAGATGATTTTGTGGAAGCTCCTCAGTCACCACTTATAACTTTTCAATAAGAGACTTCCTTAATATCACTTAAAGTACCCTTAGGAATAAGTTCTTTTGAATTAGAAAAAGGTAGTAAACATTAGTATTTTCTATAATTATATAAATGAACCATGTTATATATATATATATATTGAATATGTAATTATAAATGGTTCAATGGAACTAGCTAAGTTAGAATTAAATTATTTATTAGCAAAGATGCAATATATTGGATTTAATTGGCTCATGGTGACCAGGAAATAGGAGCCATGCTAGTCATAATTAGGTGGGTCATAACACATATGTTTTTAAGTAGCTAGCTTCAGCTAGATGCATATTAATTTAGAGGCATTCCTATGCATTCACATTTATATGGGGGGAGGAGAGCACCTAAGAGTTTATAAACAATAGAGCATAAAGGACTTAGGTAAAATTTAGTTGTTATTTGTGAGATGCATTATATTATATATTTTTACTATAAAAAATATTTAACCTTCAAATTTAATTTTTTAAGTTAAGTACTTTAAGATGCTAAAGGCACAATCTTCTCAAGCATCAACTAAGAGTGGGGAGGATAGCTTTGCAAGGGTCAACGAGACCTTGCTATGGATGGATGTGGCTAGCAATTGGAACAAAAAAGACACATTTTTGGCATAGGATTGGATGCGTGCAAGGTTGCTAGGTCATTATCTATCATGGCTGCTTCATCCTTACAACTTGAGTTATAAAACACCACCAAGCAACAACATGCAGAGCTTAAGGCAACACAAAAAAGAATGACAAGATAAGAATAGTAACTTGCTTTTGATAGATGATAAGTTAGTAATATGAGTGTAACTTTAAAGCATTGTTTAAGAGATTAAAGACAACATCTGTTTCTTTGCCACTAGCTAATAAAAAAGGTAAGCATCATAAGGACAAACAACAATAAAATGCTAAAAGGTAGCCTCGTAGTGTTTAGGGTTTTGTTTTTATATGTATAATTATTATATATGATTATTCTTGTACATATAATGAATTTCATTGATTTTAATTTTTTTTGCATTATATAAATAAAATAGTTAAATTGAATTTTGTTTCATACATGAAATTCGATTACAAAATTTTCTTGTTGAATAGATATTTGCTTTAAAAAAAATTTAGATTAACATATCACATTTGTTTTTTAGCTTGCTATAAAAATGCAGTATATTAATAAATATTTCTTATATTAGCAATAGATCTTAAATAATAATACTACTGATTTTGTTGAAATTTCTTAATTTAGCAATGAATTTACTGATAAATTAAAAAACTAGCAATATATTAGTCCGTTACTATATAGTGATGGATGAAGGCATTGCTAATTTCATCCATTATTCATTTTTGTTTATCATAGGCTTACAAAATTAGCGATGAAAATAGTAATAGATATAAAAATTATATTATTAATTAAATTATTGACACACTATTTACTCATATCCTAATTCCATCACTAATTTTCAATCATGTGTTTTCAAAAAATTAGCAATATATTTTTTCATCATTAATTAATATTTTTCTCCTAGTGGAAGGCTCTTATCTTTCCTTTTATATTTTTATCAAATTCTTAATTACTCTATCCATTAATTGACTTTTATTAAAATAATAGCTTAGTATAAAATACAATTTTTTACGCAAAATTGAGACTATTTAATAACATTTTAATGCAGTTACTTTTAAACTAAAAATATATTTGAAATTATTGATATATAAACCAGATTCAAATTGAGGAAACAATTTACATGAGAATCTGTAAAGCATACCTGGAATTCTTCACAGAACCTAATGTCGTGCTTTTTTTTAGTACATTTGTAATTAACACTGCAATTGTGTTTACGTATTAGATTTATACCATTTCAAATAATAATAATAATAATTAAAATAAGCCTATCTTGAATTTGACTAAAATAATAATCGCATCAAATTAAATCAATTTATTTATTAAATGTGTTAAAATATATCAATCTTTTTAATCTATTTAATATTTTTAATTAACAAAATTTATATTATAAATTCATTTATCAAATTTAGTTACTTATTAATTGTTACTAAATTTTTTTAATTATTGATTAGATATTTCATTGAGATTTTATTATTATTTTATTATAATATAAAATTTATCTATTCAATATATAGAATAATTTATAAATTAGTTATTAATTATTTTTAAAATTTTAATATAAATTATTAAATAAATTAACATATCAACACGTCAAATTTTAAGCAATTCTAATTTGACATATTTACTATTCATATTATTTAACTTAACCAGTTTACAATATAAATCTATATGAACTCAATTCGAACTCGAATGAAATGTTTTGTGTTTATGTTGGATAATTATATTGCATTAAGAATTGCCGCCCTTAAAAGGAAAAGAATTCAAACTTAAACATCTTTTGGGAAATTCTTAGGTACAGTCTCTTCCGATACTCAACGGTACCCATAACAAACAATCATACAATGAGCGCAACACATGGAAAAATTATGGCCGTTAGTAGCTTATTATGTTTGAGATGTTGTGTTCTATTTTGTTCTGGGCCTTTTTTTATTCTGTCTCTCCAAAATTATGGCCGCAACACATTTTTCCTTTCATCTTTTTTTTTATTCTGTCTCTCCAATTTTCAGTTTAATGTGTAAATATAATGTTTACTTGACAATTTTTTGTTAATGGTAAAAGTGTTTTTCTCTTCAAATTTTATTTTGGTTAAAATATATATAGTATTCTATATTATATTATATGTACAAAAAATTCATGATATTTTAATATTGTGGAGAAAATGTGCTCAAGATGCAGCAAATAAAATAAAAAATAAAAAATTTAAATTATTCACTAGAAGAATTTATTTTAAATATAATAAAATATAAATAATTAATTTAGACAATTTGATTATAACTTAATATTTTATATTTGATAATATTTGAATATCAACCTCAAAAGTAAATTATTACTTTCGATTCTTAATTTAAAATCAATTTTAGATATAAAATTAATTTTAAAAAATTAGTTTTGCACAATCAAGCACATTAAAAAAATAGTAGCAAAAATTTCCTTTGTTGTTAGGAATTTGAAATGAGAGATAATAAAGAGAATTTTCTACGGAATATGTATTTTTTAAATGTTTAATTACACCTTTTATAATATTATCTTTTTTTTATGAGATATAATATGGAAAATTATGTGTATTAACCAAAATAATAAGGGAAAATGCCTCAAGAAAAAGAAAAAAATTCACTTTACTTATGACTTGATTCTTTTACACTTAATTAACTTGTGATTTTAAATATTAGAATTTAGCCAATTGTATTTTTAGTTGTTAACATAGTATCCACCTAAATTATTTTTTATTGAAAATTTGGTAGAAAATTCATATAAACTATATATAATTTATATTTTCTCAAATTTTGATTTAATTTGATGTTCACTCAGAATTAATTTAATCCTAAAAAATTTTATTCGATATATTCTATTTAGTAACTATTGTTAACTTTATTATAATAGACAAATCTTCAATAAAATTAAAACTTTATTTTGGTAATTTAATTTTAAGTGAGCATTTAATTGAATTAAAATTTGAAGAAGTCAATATCAGATTCAATATCCGTGGCTTGCATTTATATTTTGAATGCAAAATAGTATATATGAACCAAATATTAACAAATGAAAATATAAATAAATTACAATACTTAAAATTACAAGTAGATTAAAAAAAGGATGAAATTGTAAGCAAAGTGTAATTTTTCATAAAATAATTTTATGATTATTAAAAAAGGCCTTAAAAATAGATAGTACGTTTATACATAAAATTAGAAGACCAAATTGGAGAGAGAAAGTATGAAAAGAGATGATAAAAAAATTTGAAAAAATAAATTAAGAAAACCAATCAAAATGAATAAATAACAAATCATATCTTAAATGAGATAATCTATCGACATTAATACTCTTGCCATGTGCGAGCCACTCCATAATTATTATCCACGAGTATGGTTGAGTATTGTAAGATGCTGTACCCAAGAATTCCCATATTTTTAATGTACTACTCAAGGAACTTGTCACCAAAGCCATCACTTATGATTTCATTTTCGGTGGGCATGTTTTAATGCCGAAAGTGAACGTACGACAATCGTGCTCGTAAAGTTGATAATTTTTAACACCTACATACATGTTTTATAAATTTAATTTTAAACTGTGGTTGTAAGGTTACAATGTGATTAATAAATTTAGGAACAAATAGGACAAAATGTGACTGTTGGTATCACAAAATAATAAAAAAATTTACGGTACAATTAATTGATATTTTTTGTAGTATAGTAGCATCTAATGTTATTTTAAAATTTTTATTTTTTTTTACTTGTGAATTTGAATTCTTGGCCTTATATATATATATATATATATTAACTAAACTATCACTACTTCAATTAAAAAAAAAAAAAAGTTACAGTACGATTAACAACATTCTACACAATTGCAGTATACAGATTTAAAACCCTACCTCCAAGCAAAGCATCATTATCGGTTCAAACAGGGACAATTACTTAACGGTATATAATCAACTTCTATGACCGATAGAACAACTACAGTTTATATATAAATGTTGTCTTTTTTAATAATTTTCAAAAAAAATTATATTTGGTTTTGTATTTAATTCACAGTATGCAAAAGATTAGTACTATTTATTAAGAAAATATTGTTAAAGATGAATTTCATGAGAGTGATGACTGTGGTATATTAGTTGAACCAATATATTAATAGTCTAAACCATTAAATTTTATTCATTTAGGCGGTACTGAACAGTATAAGTAAAATATAACAGCGAGATTAAGTGGTGTACCACCGAGACAACTAGTTCACCATAATTTCTCCCTTTCACGAGACCTCTCTTTTGGAAACTTCTACTTTTTAAAGATTTTGATTTGTGTACGTTTTGTTTTCCTTTGCAAGAGGGAATGGATAAAGATAAATCGACTTAAAAGTACTATGATAAGTAATTGAAATATGCATAATTAATAATTAGGAGTTCGCATAAAAAATCAAGAGTGATTATAAATAATTTGGAGGATGAATAGACATTGAAATCATGCATGTAACAAATTTGACAAAAAGATAAAAATATAAAAAATACATTAAGATAATTACTTTGACTTTTCCTAAATTCTAATGAAATTACATTATCTCGGCTTTCCCTCTAAATTTAAAAATCTACATAGATTTCTCTTGAAACAAAGAAAAGTACTACTTTAAACCTTTTTTTTTTTTTTGTGAAATAGCGAGAAAACATGACTGTTAAAAGCAAATTTAATGATATAAGATTTTAAGTATTTTGTGCTAAAAATATGTGCTAATTGAATTCAAATGACTAAAATATGACTAATAAAAAAAATAAAACTTTAATATATGTGTAATAATTTTTTAGCCATTTGAAATAAATCAAAACATATGTTAATTGATTGCAAAATACTTAAAATGTCATCTATGATTTAATTTGAATCAATGATAATCTTTGTCATCACTTTATTGATGAAGGATTTAAATTTGAATTTAATGATTCATCTATTTTAGTAGAAAATATTTTCCATATGAATATATTTATAAAATGTGAAAATGGTAAAAAATGTTTCAAATTTTCAATGTTAAATATAAGAAGTTTAGTAGAAAACAACCTTTTCCTTTTTAAAGAGGAGATTATTTTCCTCAACTACCATGCCATTAGGTATCATATTTTTATATCATAAATGTTACACTTTCTTTAAAATATAATAATTTTAGAATTTATTTTGTGAGAAGAATAATGAAAATAACTGATATGATTAGTTAAGTTGAAAATTTTGTGTATTAATAATAAAATAAAATAAAGTTGATAATTTAATGAATATAGGAATATGAATTTTATGAGAAATGGATAAGTTAAATAGAGTAATAAAGTATAAAGTTTTAAGTTTATATAAGTGAGTATGAAAGAGAATTAGAAAATATTTTTAAAATTATTTTTAGTTACTATTCCCCATTTTAAACCCTAAATCAACTTTCTCCTTCATTTTACACTAACTTATTCAAACTCCCACGTCACATTCTCCCTTCTTCTTCCTCCTCCTCTTCTCATCCTTAAATTAAGGCAAAGGAACACTAATCCTATTCAAATCCTATATCTAAGCTAAGTAAGCATTTCATTCTTATTGGAGTGACTCTTCATTTTCCTTGAGGATTGGTGGTATTTTGGATATCAAAAGGGGAAATGGAATCCTAACCAAAAATCTTGTAATTTTAGTGCGAGTAGGGTTGTAAGACATCAAAATTAGCTTTTTAACATTCTTCTCCATATAAGACAAATGGATACTTAATCCATTCTTATTAAATTTTGAGAAACTTGAGTTGATTTACTTATTTTCAGTTTTTATGGTCACTTGAATAGAATGTTTGATTTGGTGGTGGTAAAGGAAATTAGTTTGGTTGAATAATGCAAATAGCTTTAATGGCTTGTAATTAATGCTTATTTATGAACTCATGATGATTAGTTAGATTGATGCATTAAATGCAAGTTTTAGAATGAACGAATAGTGAAAAATTCAAAGTTCTACAAAATTTTCAAGTAGTAATTGACGATGCCACTAACTATATATAGTAAGCTTTCACTTTATCAACAATTCAAAAGAATTTTTCATATTCACAGTAAAGAAAGGGATGAAACAATACATGTGGGTTGGTGGTGTAGTGCTACTCATTATTATCTATACAATTTGGTGATGAATATTGTGGATTTATTGCACCGATACATCACTAAATCTAATGATTGAATTTCATTTATTCTATAGCAAAATTTCTTTCTTATTATTTTTTTCCTTTGCGTAGATTTAAACTAGAATCTTACATATATGTGCTAGGATTTTGTTCATTTTGATGAAAAATATGCTTTGTAAGAATATTATACTTCATTTTTTTAAGAGAAAGCTATTTTTCTCTATAATCATGATTCTAATTGTCATTTTTTTTAATAATAAAGCCAATAAGTTGTAAATGGATCTTTAAAGAGAAATATTTTCCTAACAAATCAATTGAAAAATTGAAAGCTCATTTAATTGCAAAAGGTTTTTTTTAAAAAAATAGAATATTAACTACTTTGATACTTTGGTTCCAGTAACATGAATTTCTTCAATTTGCATCTTATTTGCATTAGCTTTTATTTACAAATTATTTGTTCACCAAATGGATTTAGAAATACTATCTTAAATGGTGACTTAGAAGAAGAAATTTTTATAGTACAACTTAAGGGCTGTGAGGTCACAAGAAGTTTATAAATTAAGAAAATTTTTGTATAGTCTAAAACATGCCTTTAAATAATGGCATAAGAAATTTGATCAAACTCTTTTATATAATAATTTTTCTAATGTTGAAATGGATAAATGTGTATATACAAAATGTAAAAATAATGAGTGTGCAATCGTTAGCATATATGTGGATGATAATCTTATTTTTGGCACTAGTCTTCTTATTGTGCATGAAACTAAATCTTTCTTAACTTCAAAATTTGATATGAAAGATATGGGTAAAGGTAGTGTTATTTTGGGTATTAAAAGCATATAGAAAAATAATGGTATTATGTTAACTCAACAATATTATGTACAAAAACTTCTTAGGAAATTTTGTATTTAGAGGAAAAACCTATTAGTACTCCTTATGATGCTTATACTTGACTAAAGAAAAATATAGAGAACTTAATAAATCAATATGAGTATGTTCAAATTATTAGGAGTCTAATACATTTAATAATTTTTTCTAGGCTTGACATAGCATATGTTATGTGCAGACCAAGTAGGTACACCTATAGTCCCAACCAAGATCATTAGAATGCACTAGTAAGAGTAATAAAATATCTAAAAGGTACTATAAATTATGGTATTCTATACAATGGATTTCCCTCTGTATTAAAAGTTTATAATGATGTTAATTGGATCTCTAATTTAGATGCAACTAAATGCATAATTAGTTTTGTATTCACCCTTGGTAGTGTTGCAGTGGCTTGGAAATTATCTAAGTAAAATATTATAGCTAGTTCCTCTATAAAGTCAAAAATTGTGCCTCTAGAGATGGCTAGAAGTGAAACTAAATGGATAATAAATTTCTTATTTGATATACCAATGGATACAAATCTGAAACCTTCAATATTAATGTATTGTGATTGCTGATTAGCAATAGCCATTGCTATAAATAAAGTTTTCAATGGAAAATGTCGACATATAAAATTAAGACATAATATTGTGAAGTAATTGCTCAAAGATGGAATAATTTTCATAGGTTATGTGAAGTAAGAAAGAAATCTAGCTAATCCTTTAATGAAACCATTGGATAGAAAACAAATAATTGATATATCGAAGGGAGTAGGACTAAAGCTATTTTAAGAAATTAGCATTGATAGTAACCTAACCTATGTGATTGGTGATCCAATAAAGTAAATTCATATGATTAATAACAAGTTAATTTTAGTTCTGAAAATACAAGAATTAATTGTGTCCCTTTTATGGTGTACATGATTAATGCTTTAAAATTGCAAATTATATATGAGGAAAAACTTCACTTTTAATGAATTCCATAGCCTTTATGGATGGTATATTTAATTGAACTATACATATAATGGATTTATCTATATAAGTATGGAATAGGGCCCCTCTTATGAAATATTAGCAAGATCTTTAGAGCACTCATGAACTATTAGGCATGCATATGGCTATTAACACAAAACTGTGTTGTACAAGAAAATGTTTTACAAATGTAAATTGATTAGTGAGAGATAAAAGATTATAGGTTCATAAAAACTAAATATTTTACTGGTAACTTTATAAATTATGTCCCTTTCTTTATGAGTTTGCTTTATAGTCCATAAGACACTAAATCAATTATTTAAATTTATTCAAGAATCCAATGAAAATTCTTTATCTATTTCTTAGTTTTCTTTTTATAAGTCTTTTAAAATATGCAAAGGATTATTACATATTATGTTGTATTTCAAAAGACCAAATCCCACATTAGGCAAGTTAAGACTTAAGAAAAGGTTTATATATGAGACCTCTCTTTTATATAAAGTGACAAGAAAAGAAAATGACAAGCTTACATGGGCTAAAGCATGTATAAAATGGTGGATTTATCCCCTTACACTCAAATATTACATAAGGCTTGGCCCAAGCCATCTTTTGTAAAATAAAATTAAAATAAATTTTCTTTTACAAAATCTAATGCTTATATGTGAAATCAGGTTTTATCTCTGTTAAAATTCAAACTACTTTCGGATAATTTCTAATGAATTTATTTCAATAGATTTATTTTCATCATTTATTTCCAATAGATTTATTTCAACAAACTTATTTCTAATAGATTTTTTTATAATATATAAATAATATATCATTTCTCTCATTTTTATAACAACACAACTCCAATAGCTTTTTGATAAACACTTTTTTCACCCTAGTCATTGCTTCTTCTTACTAGGTTACATTCCTAGTTGTATACTACCTGTTCGGATCATGCATTTACAGAATAAACGAGTCTATTGAATTCTAGGAGAATTATCAATTTAAGCTTGACATGAGAAACTTAAATAATGTCTTAAGAATAATAACCTATATCATGTCTCAGATTACACAACCATTTTTTATTAATACACCACTGGTGTAACTAATGCACCATAGTTTCTCCCTTTCATGAGACTTCTCTTTTGGAACCTTTTATTTTTTAAAGATTTTGATTTGTGTATGTTTTTTTTTTCATTTGCAAGAAGGAATGGAAAAGGATAAATTAACTTAAAAGTATTGTAATAAGCAATTGAAATATGGATAATTAATAATTAAGGGTATGCATAAAAAATTAAAACTAGTTATAAATAATTTGGAGAATAAGTAGACATTGAAATTTTGCATGTAATAATTTTAGAAAAGATAAAAATATAAAAAATACAATAAGATAAACTACTTTGACTTTTCCTAAATTTTAATGAAATTACATAATCTTGAACTTAAAAATCTACATAGATTTCTTTTGAAACACAAAAAAGTACTACTTTAAAGTTAAAATTTTTTTTCTTTGTGAAATAGTGAGAAAAGATGACTATCAAAATCAAATTTAATGATATGAGATTCTAAGTATTTTATGCTAAAAAAATGTGTTAATTAAATTCAAACACTAAAATATGAGTAATGAAAAAGTAAAACTTTAATGCATGTGTTATAGTTTTTCAACCATTTGAAATAAATTAAAACATATTCTAATTGATTGTAAAATATTTAAAATATCACAAATTATTTAATTTGAATCAATAATTATCTTTTCATCATTTTATTGATGAAGGATTTAAGTTTTAATTTAATGATTCATTTGTTTTAGCAAAAAATATTTTTCATATGCATATATTTATAATATATGAAAATGGTGGAAAATGGCTTAGATGTTTAATATTAAATGTAAGGAGTTTAGTAAAAGACAAATTTTTTTTTTTCAAAGAGGAGGTTGTTTTCCTTTATTGCTATGTATTTAAATATTATATTTTTTAACTATAAATTTTACACCTTCTTTAAATATATAATAATTTTACAATTTATTTTGTGAGAGGAATAATGAAAATAATCGATATGATCATTTAAGTTGGAAAATTTGCGTATTAATTATGAAATAAAATAAAGTCAATAATTTAATAAATATAGAAATATGAATTTTGTAAGAAATGGATGAGAGAAGTTAAATAAAGTAATAAAGTATAAATTTTTAAGTTAATATAAGTGAGTATGAAGGAAAATTAAAAAATATTTTCAAAATTATTCCTAGTCATTATTCCCCACTTCAAGTCCCAAATTAGCCTTCCACATCATTTTACACAAATTCATTCAAACTCCCACTCCCCTTCTCTCTTCTTCCTCCTCATCTTCCTATGCTTAAATTAAGGCAAAAGAACACTAATCTTGTTCAAATCCTTCATCTAAGCTAGGTGAGCACTTCATTCTTATTAGATTGAATCTTCAATTTCCTTGAGAATTGGTGGTATTTTGGATATCAAAGGGTAAATGAAACCCTAACCAAATACCTTGTAATTTTGGTGTGACTAGGGTTTCAAGACATCAAAACCAACTTCTGAACATTTTCTTCCATACAAGGCAAATGAATATTTTATCCATTCTTATAAATTTTAAAAAACTTGAGTTAATTTACTTGTTTTGAGTTTTTATGGAAATTTGAATACAAATGTTTGATTTGGTGGTGGTTGAGGAAAGTAGTTTAGTTTAATGATGCAAATAGCATTAATGGCTTGTGATTGATGTTTGGTTGGTTGATTGATGCATTAAATGCAAATTTTAAAATGAATGAATAGTGAAAAATTCAAAATTCTATAAAATTTTCAAGTAGTATTAGACTATGCCCCAAAAAATGCATTATGGAGGGGTATAACTAATTATATAGTTAACTATTTGATAATGAGTTGTTCTCTAGAGGCTAATAGTCAATCATGGACCCTCAAAATGCTCTTTTGGGACTTAGTATTCAATTATTTGATCAACTATTAAGTCTTAAATTTGCCTCCAAACCCTACTACTCAATCATATAATCAGCCATGGTCCCCAAAGTTATTTTTAGGGATCCCATAATCAAGTATATAATTCACTAGATCTGATTTTTTTCTTAAATAATTATGACAGCTAAGGGATATATGTTTTCTAAACATCAAGTTATGATGAAGTGTGATACATAGTGATAAGAAATATGAAGTAAGGTGCAAACTATTATGCCCTAGTTATAAATTGGGGTGAGTTTGCCTGCACATGTGGCACAATATTAATCCTTTAGATCTTATAAAAATGGCGTTAACCAAATTCAACAGTCAAGATAAATGATGTGGAATTTATTGGTTAGATACTTTGGTTATCTCAATATTAGCTCCCAAGAATTAGGTAATTGGAGAATGATCACTTGACCAAAATACTTTTCTTCGACCAAAACGCTAAGCGTTTACATCAAGGATGCTAATCTCGTTAATTTAAAAAAATTAGGATTAATTTATTTTAAAAAATTAGGATTAATATATTAAATAAAAATTTCTTATTCATTTAAATACTTGGAAATCGATTTTAGTAAAAAAAGTGTTTTAAATTAAAATCAAAAGATTTATTTTGAGATTAAAACTATTAATTGAAATCATTAATATACTTGTAATTAAAAAATTCAATGAGATTTACATTATGCTTTAATTTAATATTTAAAAAAACTTAATGGTATATCAATCATTTTTAATTAATACTTTTAATTATAATTTTTTTAATTTTAATCAATATTTTTATTAAAAATAAACTAAAAAAATTAAAAGCACTCGTCGAACGTATAAAAATGAAATTGGTTTACTTTCCTTAGCAATAATCAATAATATTAATGATAAAAACCAAGGGAAAGGAAAACTCTTGTTTAATGTATTATTGTTAAAATAGACTTGTTTTACTTTTAAATGTGACATTTTATTTATGAAAATAGACTTGCTGTATGTTAATGATTTTAATAAACATTTTTAATCATAAAATAAATCTTTTGGTTCTAATCTAATACTTTTTTTCTAAGATATACTTATAGTGCCTTAATGGATTGAGAATTTTTATTTAGTACATAAATTAAGGGGGAGAGCAGATCAAATATAATGTAATAATTGTTTTAAAATAAATTAATCTTAACTTTTAAAATTTAATGAGATTAATGACCCTAATATAGTATAAGTCATTTAAACTTACACTTATATCAACGACAGATGAATTAAGTTCTTCTAAAGGGTGAGATTGCATTTTTTAAGTGTTAAATCATAACCATGATGCTAGATCAAGGGATGAGAATTTGATAAATAAAAATAAATTAAAAATAATTTTAAAATTTATAATTATTCATTCACTTAATTTTTTCATTAAGAAACATGATACTCACTTTACTTTTTAAAGTGCATTTAACACTCTAGGAGATCTAGATCTATCAAAGGGCCCTTGCTAATTTTAAAATATAATACAATAATTATGAGCATTTAAATAATTTTAATGGAGAAAAATTAATTTAAAATATTTAAGTAAAATCTATTCTTTTTTATCTTCACATTAAATACACTAATTAATTTAAAAAATCATTGGCAGCAATAAATTAATTTTAATAGCTTTTGTGTTCTACTGTTATTAATTATTAATTTAGTAGAATAATTTTTTCTCGTAATGTAGAGGTTGCTATCATATTTATTCAAAAAAAAATGTAACCCAAAAAGTATAAATTAAAAAAAACTTCAAATGCAAAATAAAATTCACAATTTTATACTAAATGCTTGCATATTAAATCTGTATCCATCTTTCAAACCTGAAACATAATATTATCAATATATTACAATTTTTAAATTTTTGATTTTTTAAAATTAATTTCTATATAAAACTAAGAGAGTTCCTCTAACTCATAATGAAGATAAAATGGTAGCACGATCATTAATCAAAATATGAAATGAACAAGTAGAAAAGGCAATATAATAAAAACATTCAATGAGATATAGAGCAATTAATATTTATATAGCAGATCAAATGAGATAAGATAATAGCCCAAAAATTAGAATCAAATTATGTATATAGAAATTTTATTAAATACATAGAAATGGGTTTTTGATGATTGGTCATTTGCTTGGACACCATATGATTTAGAGTTTAACTTTTCCCTATAAAATTTTATCAAAAAGATGTTACCCGAGTGAAAGGTATGTAAATCCTGAGGAGATATTTTTTTTAATCATTGATAAGGATTTAAATCTCATAAATAATCCATTTTAGGAGAGAAGAAATTCATTAATATTTTCTCTACATGATGTCTCACAACAGAAAAAAAATAGAGTTTGAAATTATATTAGAAAAATAACATATTAAACTAAAACATAATAATATATGATTCTTGTTTAAATAAGTTTACAAAGATAGTGACATAATTTAAAAAACAAATAATTATTAAAATTGTAGATATAATATTATGTATAAATTAAGGCTTTTTTGAGTAATTTTTATGTCAAAATTTAATGAATAATTAGAAAATATTCACAAGGTAAGTAGCAAGACAAAAGTAAAAACAGATCGTTATTTAGTAACTAATTTATTCGATTATGCAATCAATCGTTAGACTAAATAAGTGATATGAAAATTAGATGATATTAATTTTATTGAAAGAATTGTAATACATATTAACTTTAATTTAATAACAAATGAAAGAATTATTCCTGAAAATTAAATTGTAGTGATAATTAATTGATATTTTATAATAATTTTTAATTTTTAATATTTTATTTATATTACATATTACTTATTTATAACAATATTGAACAATGATTATATAAATAATATATATTTATATTATATTTTTTAATAATAGTATGCTCGACAAGCTATCAAATACAATATGAAAGGTCAAATCCATAATAATGAATGGGAGAAATGGTAAAGATAATATTTATTAAGGTTCTATTATATACAATAAATAAGTTAATTTATAATTTATTAATCCAATTAATAAGTTATAAATTAATTTTTATAGGTGTTTTGCTCACTAATTTATTCAAAAATAAGTTCTAATTTGATGAATTATCTTGAGTAACTTATAACTTATAAACTATTTTTATTCTTTTTATTAATTTATAATCAATGTCCTTCATAATATAAAACTAAATATTATTTTTATAAAATATAATTAATTTAATTTTAACATAATTATATCCTAATTTTAAACTATAAATATATAAAAATATATAAGTAAATGAATATAAAATGTCATAAAATATAATTAAGTAATTATAATTATAAGTGATTATATATTAATGAATTATAGTTTTATTATAAATAATAAAATAAAATTTACTTAAGTAAACAAATATATAAATTCATAAAATATAATTAATTAAATATTATATATTATATATTTATTTTTAAACATATCAATAGTATTAATATAATTTAATATTTAGATAAATATTAATTATTTTAATTATATATTTATTTTTATTAATATATCCTTTTATTTTATTTTGCATGTTTAGTTAAAAACTAATTTTTTAAAATATTTCTTTCTTAATTAGCTAATTTATTAACTATCAATTATAAGTTACTAGTTATCAACTAATTTCTCAACTACTTGCATAAAATAGAATCTAAGTATTGTTGCTCTACTGAAAATTTAGAGAAATCAAATCAATAAAAACTTAAGCAATTAGAAATTAATATTGACAATTTACCCTATGTTAATAGGTACTTTATTATTTTTATACAATTTAATTTACATTCAATTTAGATATATAATTTCTTTATATTAGTAAAATTAATTCATATTAATTTTAAATTCAAAATTATAGTAAATGGAAGAAAGAAGTCGATAATAATCAGAAGGAAGAAAAAATTGTAAAACTATATGACCTTGGAACCAAAATAATAAATCGATGAGAGACAATTCAAAAGTGTAGGATCAATTAAAATGCATGCTTGTCATAAGATTCATAAAAGATTACCGAGGCAGATTTGCCCTACTATTGTATTAGGGTGTGGAAGTCCACACCATGACACAATGATCATGAATTGTGAAATTAAGCTAGTATATCATATGATGCATATTGTGATATTGTATTATTAATATGATAAATATGACTTATAACTTATGATGAGAAATGAAAGCTTTGAACAAGTACAAATTGAGAAATGTGATAGGAATGTTTTGAACACTGAATGATTAATTATCAGTAACATATTTGTAGAAGGTATAAAACAAATCCTATAAAAATAAAATTGAAAAGTTTTTGAAGGATATAAGAATGATCTAGGAGTTGCAAAGGTGAATTATGTATTTATGTATTCCTTATTACCTTGCATTGTGTTATGGATCAAAAATCCAATTGTTTTTAAGAAATCATAGGTGATATATCATGATAAACTAATTATGTTTGAGCCTTTTGAAACTACTTGAAATTTGGATTTATGATGTGATTAACTAAGTGTTAAGTTGTGGATAAGTTATTGTATTGTATTGTTTATTTTAATGGAACCATTACTTACTAAGTTTCAAACTCATTTATCTATGATTTATTTTGTAAATTTTTAGATTGAGCCTCCATTACTACTTCCTTAGTGCTAGACTAGCTGGAAGCTTATTATTTTGGTTCTAGCTAGCACTAGGTAAATGTATGTAAATTATCTTTTAGGTCCTTACTCTATATATAGACTGAGGTAGAGGATTTGAATATTAAATCCTCTTTTGGGTTAATTAAACTGGCCTTTCCTCATCTTGAGATAGTTATAAATAACTTTAATTTCTTGATTTTTTTTAAAATCTCATTGACGAATGAAATGCTTTTTGTTGTCAAATGTTGCCTTCATTTCTACTTATTCTCTAGTAATTATTTAGGATTATAATATGTAAACCGGATTACATTAGTAAAAACTAAAAAATAAGTTTCACATCAATCATGATAAAATAACAGATGATAGAAGTACATAGTATTCCTTCATTTATATTATATAAATAAATGGAATTTTTTCAATGAAAAACATCTTTGGCAAAACAAATAGAACCTGTGTAAAAAAATTTTTGTGCATTAAAAGAGGTTTGTGTAAATTTTAAAAATTAAAAAAATAGTCACATAATTTTATTAAAACTCAAAGGAGGTCAAAATATTTTTCTCAACTACTATATTGTAAAATAAAAAAATTGCAATTAAGAAGCAGTCCACGACAACAACATTACAGTTTCAACTCGTAATTTAAAAACCCACCTATAGGCAAGCATTATTATCTCTTCAAATAGAGACCATAGTTCTACATTGTGGTCGCAATTTTGTTATAATTAATAAAATTATAAATAAATATTAAAAAATGCGATTGCTATGACATAATATTGTAAAAAATTATGGATACAATGCGATTTACAATCCTAATATTAATTACAACTGCAGTCCGTAATTTAAAAAAAAAAAAAAAAGAGTAACTTATTGCTTCAGCTGAACGGGACAAGCAGCCCCACATAGAACAGAAAAAGAAGGATTATCAACTAATACTTTAAGATACTTTTTCCACTTTTTCTCTACTTGCAAATATTCTTCCTTTTTCAATATCAATCTTCTTAACTTGCGGAACCCCCCCCCCCTCCCATCCCGCAATTAAATACTATCGCTTCTTTTTGTATACAGTGAATTTCAGCTGGAAAATAATTGGAAGAGAATATATTTTCCCTTCCTTTTTTTGGGGATTCTTTTTTCTCTTTTTTTGGCATGAACACTGACAAAATGATTTCCAGCTCAAATCCAAAGAAATAAAAGATATAGAAAGAGACTGAAGGAATTTGCATAAACCAATCGGCTAACAATTTCAAAAGAAGAAAAATAACCAAATTATTATCGACGCTAAGTAAAAGCTTTGAATGAAACAAATTAAATCTCAGAAAAAGATGATGCACTCGGAACTACTTTTTCTTCACGGAATAAAGTTGAAGACGCGGGAACAATGTCTAAATTCCGAAAGACATGCTCTAAATGAGGAAATTACCTTAGAAGAGTATATAAGTAAAGATTATAGATTGGGTAGGTACGTTCGTGGAAGCCCTCTTTTATATTTCAAATTGGTTTATTTAATTCACAATCCACAAATGCTATACTAGGAATATTAAAAAAAAAAAAGGAGCAAATTATATTACAATTATTAATTTCTTATGAAACCCAATATTTTACAATATTTTATTTTTTTTTAATTATAATCCTACGTTTACAACTTATAAAGTAATTAAGGGACACATGTGTTTTGTTTCTTTTATTTTTTTTTAACAGAATTTACATGGGCTCAGTTTGATTTGGGAGTGGGATTTAAACAAGCCATCTTAGAATTTGATTCCAAAGTTTTACTAGAATCAATCCTAACTAAGAAAATTAAGAATTTAAAATGTAGAATACTGCATTCTATTATATAAAGCTTCTCTCACAAAAAGGGATGGTGTTCGTGACACATGTTTTTAAGAAAGAATAAATACGCCGATTGTTTAACGTCCTACAATTTATTTCATGATTTAGGGTACTGTACCATCTAGACCTGTCCAACAGATTTATCCAGCCTTCTGTTGGGTGATGTTTCTGAAGCTTCTATCCAAATATAATTAAGATGTAACTCTTATTATTTCTCAGCTCATTTATCCCCAAAAAAATAAGTACAACCCTTCAAACTTTGAATGGATGATCACTAGATTTGAAAACTCTGACTATGTTACATTTAATATAAACATATACATAAATAACATGAGAAAAATACTTCAATCCTCCTTGAGTTTTAGTGAAAATACACTTCCTCCAATTTCAAAATCTATTTAGTTCTCCTTAAAATATAAAAAAAAATTGTATTTAAATTTAAATTTGAATCTTTCATTTGGAAATAGTAAAAAAAATATGACTATACAATTCAAATATATCAATATGAGATATTCTAAGAATTTTATAATAAAAAATATTTTTTTATTAAGTTTAAACAATTAAAATATGATCGATGAAAAAAATTAAATTTTAGTATATGTGCAACAGTTTTTAGTTGTTTGAACTTGATTATTAAAATACAATTTTGAATACAAAGCATTTAAAATATCTTATATTATTTGACTTGAATATAGTCATTTTTTCCCATCATTATATTGATGTTTGAGTAAGTTTTAGAATTAGAAGATTTGCATACTTTCTGTAAAAGTCAGAGAAATCAAAATACGTAAAAATATATATGTTACAATTTTGCATTAACATTTAAATTAAGACCAAAATCTTATTTTTGGTTCCTCTAACATTAAATTTGTATTAATTCGACCGTTCACTCAAAGTTTATATTAATTTGATCTATGATTAACTCTACTTTAAATTTTAATTTCTTTATATATGAAATGAAATTATTAAATCATTATACGAAGAAATTAAAATTTAGTATAAAATTAATCTTACAAAAATCAATTGATATAACTTTTTAATAAGAGGTCAAATTGATATAAAATCAATCTTATAAAATGAAGTTTTACTCTTAAATTGAAGTGAGTGTAACATTTATAAGATGTCAATATAATACAACCCTAGAAATTGACCTTGTTATATAAAAAATATCATTTCTTATTCTTTGTAATCATATTCTTTTCTAAAGGCACATAGCGTAGCTGATTTGCTGTGTCCACGTCTTGGCCAAATGGTGGGCATCCAGCTATATATACCTTTGCAATTGAAAAAAATAACGAACCAGCCTTTGGAAAAAGTTTTCTCTGTCATATTTTAATTGTAAAGTTATTTATTTATATCTTTGATTTGTTCAATGGCCGTTATGTAAATTGGCAATTTAGGAGAAAATCATGACATTAACTAAAGTCTAAGGCACTAACGGACATTAGAGGGACCACTTAACCCAACCAAAGTGAAGCCAAGAACCCATGTCAATTTTGTCATTTCAAGTGGCAAAAAATTAAAATGAGGAGAAAAAAAAAAGCTGAAAACTCAATCCACCAAATTGTGATGGAAGGTGGCATGAATACAACGTATATATAAAACATCTATTTCATTTGATGTAGTTTCCCTGAAAATAATGTATTAAGGACTAAAGATCTTCTAAATTTAATCCAATCTTAATATAGAATAACGTTTTGTAATACCAATAATATGGAAAATATCATATCATTATTAAAAAAATGAATAAATAAGAATTTTATTGACGATTTTTTTAATAATTTATTATAGTATTATGACAAAAAAATTGATAGATAATAATATACAACTAATTTACACTAGCAATAATTCAAAATAAATTGATATAGAAAATTTTAGTAAAATATTTTTGGAGAAAAATCTTGAAAAAAGGCAAGAAAAATCTTAGAAAAGGAAAGAGATATTCTAAAGATATTTTTCAGAACTTTATTTTACAGAGCTCATCAAAATTTGAAACAGGTATTTAAACCTTATTGGATAGAAAGATGAAGATCGAACTCATGCATGTATGCAACATAAATGGGTTATAAGTAAAGTCATGTTCACTCGACCTGTGATATCATTTTCGAAGTTTTTCTTTTGGTCATATTTTAAATTTAAATATATATTAAATAACTTTTCATTTCTATTATTAAATAAAACCTTAAAAACATTAATTTGTGTGCAAATATTATTTATATATAAACTTTTCAGCTTGAATAAAGTGATATCATGCATCATAAGTAAAAACATTGATTGTAAAATGAAATGATAAATTGTATTTCAATATTTTTATAACATTAAACTTAAAATTTTGTTTATAAAAGTAAAATTTTAATCCATGCATGATAACTACGGATATAAATAAGCTAGGTCCAATTACTTTATGTTAAATAGATCAAAAAAAATTTATAAATTATTAAGTTGAACTTGATCATATAAGGCCAAATTTCAAATCTAACTTAATTCATTAATATGTTTAAAAATTTATTCACATAAATAAAATCTTAAATAAATTAGCAGACCAAAACTTTCAAAATAAAAAATAAATTAATAATTAATTAAATTTATATGTAATTGTATGTATTAAATTTTTATTAAAATTAAAATATATACCACATATACGTACATTATGCATGTATCAGTTTTGGTCCCACACGTATTAAAAATTTTGTATAAATGCATATTTTCATAAAAAAAAATTCTAATTCTTATAATTTTTATTAAAATTTTAAGATCTGCAAAAATAAATTTATTTCATAACCTCAAATGATGAAATTATAAATTTTATGAATTTGTTACAGAAAAAATTCATATAAAATTGTAACCTTGACAAAGAAAATTACAAGATTTTATATTAAAAACTTATAAATTTTTTTACTATCATGCTAAATTATCACAATAATTTTAAAAAAATTATTACGTAATAAAAATTTCCCTGTGGATATTTATTCATATTTCTAAAAAGTGACGGATCCATGAAAATGATATCTCTTTAAATGCATTGTTATTTGGTCATCAAAACATGGCGACATGAAGCCCATGCCACTAGTTTCACAGAGTGATTGGTCATAGAATTATGCTTCTCCTGCACTCACTTTCCAGGGACCATCCTCCATGCTCCACTCACATTGTTATTTTATTTCAAAAATTACGAGTTTTATTTAAAAAAAGTGTCCATTATGACCGTTACGAAAAATATCTCTTCTTTCCAAACACATAGATATCATGGATTAAAATTAAAATCAAAGAACAGCATAATAAAATATATAAATAATTTCATCTGTAAATTTTTAAATTTTATGAGAAAAATTATGAATAAAAAAATTATTATATTATTAAATATTATAAGATAATATATATAAAGATTTTCAATTATAATTCTATAATTTTTTGTCACCGTACCTTTATTTCTCTCAAATTGCAATGAAAGCTTTACATAATTCTTATAAGCATTTACTTTATATCTTTCTTACACATCAAATCTATAATCAATATAAATATTTATAATTTCAGAATACTTATTTGATAAAAAATTTAATCATACTCTAACATAAAAATTTTAACTTAAATAAAAAGGCAAATCATAATAAAAAATAATTAATAATTAATAATAATTTAAATTTAAATTAAATTCAAAATTAATTAAAAAAATCTAAACATCCTTTTCATCATTACAATAATGAATTCGTTTCGATCACCAACGTGATTGGCTTAGTACAAGATCATTTCCTTTATTTTAGAGCACAGGATTTAACGTAAGAGTTACAAGTTTTGGCCAGTAGCGATGGACGGAGTTTTTTTTTTTTTTTAAGGTGAATTTTATCTTGCATTCAATAAAATTTAATATATAGATAAATTAATTTTATTAGTCAATTGTGAATCATTAATTAAATATTTTTATCTAAAAATATAAAATTTAATATAAATTATTAAATGTTTAATATATATAGCTAAATTTAATGTATGAAAGAATTTATTTTTTAAAAATACTAGTACTTTATTAACAATATAGTAACAGGTTCTTCCTATAAACAATAAGCGTGCTTAAGCAGAACATTTTAAGGGATGTAATATGTCTTATAAGGGCCATGACCCCTTGTATACAACTCTATACTCTCAGGTCCCGATGAAGTAATCTTATATTACAATAGTAAAATAAATATATTATGGTGCTTTTAAAATTTTAAATTTGAAGTGATGTTATAATTTTTAAAATTATTATATTAAAATTATTTGATCATACTTATTAAAATGAGTAATTATAATTAAATAATTTTTCAAATTTATTATGTATATCATTCTAAATTTTAAAATTTTTAGAACACCTTAACAAACACCAAATAGTAGACATTGATTATCTTTATTATCTCTTTTCTTTTTAAAAACGAGAAACTGAACTTATTTTTTTAATAAAAATTATAAATTACTTAATATATATATTTATAATGTTTTGAATTTGAATTCAATGTATAAAAGAAATTGTTGTAAAAATAACATTATTATTATTATTATTATTATTATTATTATTATTATTATATGAAAGATAAGAGATACTATATCACCCAAAATACAACACCCGAATCGAGCACAGAAAGAAAGAAGATGGAAGGTATCACGCCGCAATTATGATTGGGTGGGGTGCTTTTACATTCTATATCTGACGGTAGAAAGACTTTTGTAATTTCAATTCAGCTCACTCAGTGGAAGTTTTAGTATTTTTCTTGTTATATCCACTTTCTGAGTAGCTGTCACGACAACATTCAATATTAATGTATGTGCACCATGTTAACAATTTGGAGTTGCTTGATTTACAGAAATAATAAGTATAATTTTTTGAAATATAAAAAATTATGAATTATTTAATTAATTATTAATTATTAAAATAGAGAAACTAAAATTTTATAATAAATTTTATTTTTTATAAAGTATGGAATATTTTTTATACCCACATTCTTTTCAATAAGAAAAAAAATTTTACATTATTTATAAATAAAAGTAGAAAATTATTCTCTCTTAATTCAATTAATAAGCACTTTAACATTTTATTCTCATCATTTGAAAATTATGATAAATATAATTTATTAATGATAAATATAATTTATCAACTATAAAATATAAATACAATTATTTAGATATTTTTATTAATTATATAATAAGGAAACTAAGTATTATATATAAAATTATATAAAATAAATATTAAGTATTATATCATAAATATTAATTATAATATAAATTTAATTATAATTATATATGTCTATTATAGTACTTAATTATTATTTTGTATTTATTATTTTAATATTCAATTATAAACATAAAAATTATGTATTTTTATCTATATCATATGAATTGAATTGAATTAATTATTTATTATACAATTTATTAAATTAATATTTTCTTCATTTAAATTATATTTTATTTTAATTATATTAAGGTAATTTGAAATATGTTAAAAATATTAATTTTTATATAAATTTATGTTAATTTTTGTAGTAAATTAATAAAATAAAAAATTATTAATTTAAAAAATTATAATAGAAAGATAGAATCAAAATATGATTTAGAAAAGATAAATAAAAATAAGTAAAATTTATTGATATGTTTTATTTTTTATATTATAATTTTAAAGAATATATTAATTATTTTTAATATTTTTTAAAAATTTAGTATTAAATCAAATAAAATACTAAAATTAATTCTTTAAAAATATTTATTATTTAATATTTTCAACTAAATGATTTTATAAATTTTTGAAAAAATTCAGAAAAAGTTTACTTTCTTGAAAAAAAAAATTTAACTTCTAAATGAAACCTTATTCAAACGAATCTTAAGATAATGCCTGAAGAAGAAAAGGCTGCAGGGTTCCGTTATACCGCCCTGTCTTTTCCATCTGCCTTATGCCACAGCATGAACTCTGGATTCTTGACAGGAAGTAGGAAAAGTGAACGGTACACCGCCCTCGTTCATCCTCACAACCCGACAAAAACGCGGAAAAACTGGTTCCATTTGAAAAGACCAAACTGCCCTTATACAAGAAAACTAGAATATTATTTCTTTATTGCTTATAAAATGACAAAAGTACCCTTGAGTGACAGAAAGAGCCAGCAAATACTCTTTTCTTTATGAAGCATCCAAAGAATCTATTCCCTCACTTGCATTTATATAAAGCACAGCTCACTCTCCCCATTTTCTCTCTACGCAAACACCAAATTTCCCAAAACGACAGCAACAACCAGATAGAGAGAGAGAGAGAGAGAGGGAGAGTACCATTGAAGAGAGCTCTCAATTTCCTTGTCGTATATCTATGGGGATCAGGAAGGCGCTGTCGTTGAAGAAGGTGAGCAAGGAGCTGTTTCCATGGAGGTTCTCTGCGTTTCGATGGAAGCGACTGCAACTCAATCTTCAGACGAACATCATGGACACCGTCGTTTTCAAGATACTCTCCGTCGTTGAGGTCGTCGTCCTCGTCTCCACCCTCTGCTTCTTCTTCCTCTGCTGCGGTTGCCACTTCTGAGCCTTTCTTCTTGCTGCTGCTCCTTCTGATGAACGCAATAAATCTTATTCATTATTTTCTAATTTCTAATAATGTAAGGTTCTGAATTTCCTGATAATATATTTCCGTTTAGAAGCCATGGATAGATGGGTATGGAAGTTTTCGTGTTGTAACAATGTAACTTGCAAATGTCAATGAAAATTTGCTTTTTAATTATATATTCTGTGTCATTTAATTAAATTAACTAGTCTTAGTGGCCGTTTTAATTATCATTATTTTTTGCATGCCTTTTACGTTATAATTATGGTTGTAGTCATGAGTGTAATTTACATATATAACCGTTTCAGTGATTACAAATTAATACAAAAATGATTAAATTCGTGACGTATATCAATTTTACATTTTCACTAATTCATATGTTATAATGTTTTAAAAAATATTAAAAAATTTTATTAAGATAAAAATTCTTAGTTTTTCTCACTTTATTTAATGAAATGACTTTTTTATTATTTGATAGTATAAAATTTTAATATATTATAAAGAAATTTTAGAAAAAATTTAGCCAAATTAATTATAATTAAAATCAACCATTAAATTGACCTTTATATGATATAAATTATATTAAATTTCTTCTAAGATTTTATTTTATATTGACTAATTGTCATTTTTAAAAAAATATAATGTAAATTTTATCTTTTTAACGTTGATTTAATAGTTTACATAAAAATATAAGTTATGATGTAAATGAAATCAATTGAATATGATGGTTTATATCTTTTCTAAAGAAACAAATAAAATAAGAGTGATCGACGGGCGTAGTGATACTATTATGTGAATATTATTTTATTAAAAAATATTCAGTTTAAATTATAATTATTATTTAAAAGATAAATATGTCATTACATTACTATTAAAATGCTGGATTTGATGATCTGTATTAATTCTTTTGATGTTTATTAATTGCATAATCGAAAGTTTGGCAAGATATAGTGTATTCCATTAATTAAATGACCAAATTATTATATCAATAACTATATGCCGAAACTCCAATCATAATACAAAGTTAACCTAGTAAATGGGGATTGAGTATTGACCATCTCAACATCTCAAGTTCTAAACATATGCTCAGTTTGAGATTTGCTTTTTGGTACATGGTTCAAGTGGTTGGGATCTGTGAAATATTAGGTAAACGTCTTCGTTGGATTTCTTGTATGAATAAGCAACGACCACGACGGATAATCTTAACGAAATTCCTAGAAACTATGAAAAGAAAAAGAAACTTCAGAAACTTGATTGTGATTGCTGCCTCATACGTGGGCAATGCAACACCCTAACGCTAATTATTAATATTTGCAATTATTAATATTTTTTGCAAATAATTATTAATATTTTTCTTTGCCTTCTTTTAACAGTTTAGATAAGTTGCATATTGATTGAGACAAATCTACTTATGGAACAGTTTCAATAGGGCGTTTTATTGATGGACTTGATGCATTCAAAATTTTACCTTGACCTCATGCTCAGTGAGGTGAAAAAATAGAAGAAAGGAATAGAAAATTCCGAAATTTAATTACGGAAAAAATTGAAGAGAAGGAAAATTTTATAATTTAGAAAAGTGCAAATAATGCGAACTATAAATTATACCATTCTTTTTTTTTCATTTTTCCTTTTTTTTAAACAAGTAAGTGTAAATTTTAAAATTCACAATTTTCTTTTTATTCCTTCGATTTTCCATTTCACCAAATATAGGGTTAGAAATTTACCTATGAAATTTAAATTTAAAACAATTAAATAAGAAATAATTTTGAAGGGAAGGATTCAAATTTTCTCCTTATTATTTTTACCCTTCCAATTAAGCGTTTCTCTATTAGTGATAATAGACATTTTAATAGGGAGATTTATAAAACAGGATTAACTTTTCTCGAATTAGTGGCTAACTTGTGTCTGGTTTTGGTCTGTATTAATCAAAGACTATTGAAAAGCCAATTAATCCTCAAGTTTCAAAAAAAAAAAAAGCACCATTCAAAATTTTATTTTTAGAGAATTATTATCTATGAAATTCATATTTAAAACAAATAAATGAGAAATAAGCTCATTTGACCATTGTACTGTAATAAATTCTATACGTGCATATGTAATGTTATAGGGTATAGCACCATTCAAATATAATTTTAATGAATTTTCGTCATATATATTTTCCTTAGAGACCTTGACATTTTGCTACCTTTTAAATTGAAGGTGAGCTGAATGGAATAATTGCAATTGACACAGAAGGAAAAAAAATTAGAATTCATTGAGTTAGTTTAATTAGCTTGTAAAATTCATTGTCATCAACCACATATATTTTAGGTTTAGATTTTATTATTAAAAATTTGAAGTAATTAAACTATCCGTAAATAATGTGATAAATTTTCAAATAGGTTGATGACATTATTTGATTTTAAATGTAATTTCTAAATTAAAAAAGGGAAGGAGAAGAGTAAAAATCTCACGCAACCAGATTCCTTTGAAAAGGAGTCTTGGGGACTTGTTTTGGTCAAGAATGAAGAATTTCAAGACGCTTTGTGAGATTTTATTTATTCTCTCTTTTTTTTTTCGGGCGGGGGGGGGGGGGGGGGGGGGCGGGCGGGCGCTATAAAATGGATTGTGAGAACTGAGCAGTAACCCGTTCTTAATTGGATTCCTTCCTAAAATTAAAATAAATTTAAAAAATAAAGTGAGGTATCATAAATTTTAAAAACAAAATTAAAGATTTAAATAGTTATAAATTTTAAAAATTTTAATTAATTATTATTTATTAATTTTTTATTTTTTATTTTTATTAAAAATTATGATATCTTAAATCTTATTTAATTTTAAAAATATATTTTACATAGAGTTTGATCCGTTTTTATTTTCATTTGGATGACTACAAAAAACATTATTGGATAAAATAAATTAAGAAAACCTTAAATATAAGTCAACAAAAAGATTTCGAAGTGCATATAATTTACTAGACTACAAAAATATGAGTCAACAAATCAGCCTTCTCCTTCATTTTACATAAACTCATTCAAACTCCCAAGTCCCATTCTCCTTTCTTCTGTAAAAATATTTTGGACTACCATTAATTGGGTCTTTTATTTTATTTAAAATGGGCTGAGTCTGATCCTAGAGTTATATTTTTAAGTCCAGCTTTTGTGATCACTTTTATGGATTATAAATGCTTGGTGGGCTGATGTGTTTTGCAGCAAGTGTAGACCTTTAATCAACTGGCCTTTTGATGGGTGAGCCCAGTAGGGCTTTCTATTTAAGCAGGTTAGGTCCCCCTAACCACTCTACGCGCTCTATCATTAACCACAAAATACTTTGTGAATCCTAGTGCCCCATCGGCTGCAAAATTCGTAGAGAAGGCAGGGAAGACCAAACCTTTGTTCATCAATTTATTATGACGAACACAGGTACGCTATCTATTTTCTTAAATCATGTATTTTATATTCTTAATCTATATAAGTTTATATCCTGTTTGAATAATTATTGCTTACATTTGGTATCAGAGGCACTTACAATAGATTGAGAATTAAGATACATATTTTTGGTATGATCTATATATATTTTTTTTTAATGATTGATATCATTTTTTTTATATGATCATTATTTTTAGATCATTTAAAATTATCATATATATGTTTTGATGTAATTTCTTTTAATCTAAAAATTTATATATTTTTCGGATGATTTCATTATCATGAAATTAAAATCAGATTACAGTGAGGCGTATAAGGAATTGCATCATTGTTAATTTCAAATATTTGTAATATTTTTTATTTTTTGATCTCACAATTGTACTGAATGTTGTCCGAAATTGTTTATATATATATATCTTCTCTGGAACATGATTTCAACCTTACAGCGTGATTTATTTATTTATTTATTTATATATATATATTAAATCTTCAATCTGAAGATTGAAGATGCAAGGCGTCCGTATGTGTAGAACCATGAGATATAAAGCATTCAGTAAACAGTAAACTAAAAGCAACATGCCTAACTCGACGTCGTTATAAACTTATATATATATATATATATATATATATATATATATATATATATATATATATATATATATATATATATATATATATATATATATATATATATATCGATTGTGATATATATTCATGTATTCATATTTCCTTAAAAGAAAATTAGGAAAATTTAAAATCTTTTTAATTTGTACCAAATATATATATTGAGATTGTATTTTTGATGCAATATGATTTATTTTATGATCAGGATTGGTGCATATTGTTTAGCATCCCTTAATGGACTGATCATATTTTATTTTAATTTATAGTTTTGGACTTCATTTAAATATCCCGATTCTTTTGGGAGACTTATAGGTTGAAATGGGTAATTATCACCAAAGTGAAATTATTTATTTTGATTTATAAGTCTTCGAGCTATTAAAATTATTTTTTAATTATTTCACATAATTATCTGCCCAAAGGGGGTAACTATGTGTTGTAATTAAAAATGAGCTAATTAATTATTTTATATAATGACCTGCCCAAAGGGGGTTATTGTATGATATAATTAAAAATTGAATTATTGAAGTAAAATATTATTTCTGGATTTATTTTATTATTATAAATTTTACCTGTCCAAAGGGGGTAATTTTATAATAATAATATATTATCCTGGTTGGCTTCAATTTTTAGGAGGGTCTTCCATACATTGCATTCTTTGCCCAAAAGGGAGAATGTAGTGATATTTTATATACTCCTAATTGTGGTTATGAATAAATTTAAAATGCTCAGAACTAACATATTGCATCTCTAATTATTCTTTCACAGTCTCTTTTGCAGTAAACAATAACACTGCAACTATTGAATTGTTAAATGGTACAAATTATAAGAGGTGGAAGCAGGATATAGAGTTTGCTCTTGGTATTATAGATCTTGATTTAGGCTTGCGTGAGCCAGAACCGCCAGCATTTACTCCTGAAAGCACTCAAGAGCAAAAAGATTACTATGCAAAATGGGAGAGATCTAATAGGCTTAGCCTTATTGCAATTAAGAGATCTGTACCTGAACATCTACTGGGTGGATTGGTAGATGCAACCAAGGCCAAAGAATTTATGGATGCTATTGGGCAAAGGTATCAAGTATCTGATAATGCTGAATCTGGATGCCTAATGAAGGAACTGACGACTATGAAGTATGATAATACTGATGGTGTAAGAAAGTTTATTATCAAGATGGTTCACCTCCAAACTCAATTGAAGAACTTAAAAATTGAATTGTCAGATACCTTTCTTGTCCCACATGCATTGAATTCCTTACCTCCAGAATTCAGTCAAATCAAGACAGCCTATAATACCTTGAACACACCCTGGACCATTAATGAACTTATCACTAAGTGTGTTGCTGAGGAAGAAAAATTGAGGAAAGAAAAGAAAGAAATAAGTTTTTTGACCTAACTAAAATCCTTACCCAGCAAAAGCCTAACCCACAAGAAAAAGAAATCTAAATCTCATGCTCCAAGGAACAATTTTTCTAAATCTCAGGAGGCCCACAGGCATGGTAATAATAATAATAATAACGGTCATAAACCACAAGTGGGAGGCCCTACAGGTTCCATCCATAAGAATGTAGAGTGTTATCATTGTCATAAGAAAGGTCATAAGAGGACTGATTGCTATAGATTCAAGTCTTGGTTAGAAAAGAAAAAGGGAAATGAGAATGGTAAACTCTTATCCTTAGCTTGCTTTGAATCAAATTTAATTGATGTCCCTATAGATTCTTGGTGGTTTGATAGTGGTTCTACAACTCATGTTGCAATTACCTTGCAGGGATTCGTAAGTAAGAGGAAACCAAGTGAAAGAGAGTCCAAGCTTAGAGTAGGAAATGATCTTGAAGTTGTAGTTGAATGCATTGGAGATGTTATTTTACGTTTAGAAAACTTTATTGAGATTACATTGAATAATGTTTTTTATGTTCCTAGTTTTAGACGTAATTTAATTTCAATTTCTCTTTTGGATAGGCTTGGATACACATTTATTTTTGGAAATGGAAAAGTTGACATTTTATTGCATTCTGAGACCATTGGTTTTGGTGTTCTTGATAATGGTTTATATAGGTTACTTTTAGCCTCTGATAGTCCTTATGCTTCTTTCAATGTTGAAAATGTGATTTCAAAAAGGCCTAGAATTAAGGAAACATCATCAGTCTTATGGCATAGAAGATTGGGACATATATCTAGGGAACGGGTGGGGAGGTTAATTAAAGAGAATATTCTTCCTTCCTTAGATTTTGATGATATGGACATATGTGTCAGCTGTATTAGGGGCAAGTTAACTAAGACTAAAAGGAAAGGCGCTACTCATAGTTCAAATCTTTTAGAAATAATTCATACTAATATATCTGGACCATACTCTTCCACCATTTGTGGTTGTCATTATTTTGTTACATTCATTGATGACTTTTCTCGATATGGTTATCTTTATTTGATAAAAGAAAAATCTGATGTACTTGAGAAATTCAAAATTTTCAAAATTGAAGTTGAAAAATAATTGGGAAAAGTCATCAAGATTGTAAGATCTGACCGAGGAGGTGAATATTATGGCAAACAAGATGTGTTTGGGCAACACATGGGACCGTTTGCTATATTTTTACAAGATTGTGGAATTGTTCCACAATATACCATGCCTGGTAGTCCTGAACAAAATGGCATTGCTGAAAGGCGCAATCGAACTCTTAAAGACATGATGAGGAGCATGATGAATGGAACAAATTTACCTGAATTTCTTTAGGGTGAGGCCATTAAAACTACTTTGTACATCCTTAACCGTGTTCCTAGCAAGTCAGTACTTAAAACACCCTTTGAGCTTTGGACCGGCAGAAAACCTAGCCTTAATCATTTTCGAGTTTGGGGTTGTCCTTCTGAAGTAAAAATTTATGATCCATCAATAAAGAAACTTGATCCAAGATCTGTTCGTTATTACTTCATTGGGTATCCAGATCGTGCAAAAAGATACAAGTTCTATTGCCCTACAAGAGGTACAAAAATAGTTGAGTCCATGACTGCAAAATTTCTTGAGCTTGATGTTGCTGATTTGTCACCAAATCCAGGGCACCTTGAAACACATGATGATCCAGCCTCCATTACCATTCCACTAGTTTTACCTAGTCAGACTTTTGTACCTCCATCTGTTCATGTTGAGATGCAAAATGATCAAAATGTAGAGCGTGACCAAATTGTAGAACCTGTTGCAGCTGTTCCCATTGAAAATCACCAACCTGTTCAACCAGTAGAGCAAATCCCTATTAGAAGGTCAGTCAGACAAAGGAGGGCAGCAATTTCAAATGATTATTATGTTTATCTTAGTGAGAGTGAATATAATATTGGGGATGTTGTTGATCCAACAACGTACAGTCAAGCAATGAATAGTCAACAATCTGATATGTGGTTAAATGCTATGAATGAGGAAATTCAGTCTATGATAAAAAATGAAGTATAGGAACTTGTTGAGCTTCTGCAAAATTATAAGGCAATTGGCTGTAAATGGGTGTACAAGACTAAGAAGGATTCAACTGGCAGAATTGAACGATTTAAAGCAAGATTGGTAGCTAAAGGTTTCACTCAAAGAGAAGGAATTGACTACTTTGAGACCTTCTCGCCAGTATCTTCTAAAGACTCATTCAGAATTATTATGGCCTTGGTTGCACACTTTAATTTAGAGCTTCATCAGATGGATGTCAAAACAGCCTTTTTGAATGGTGAACTTATGGAAGATGTCTACATGAAACAACCTGAAGGTTTTCAGACAAATGAATTTGAGCATCTGGTATGCAAGTTACGAAAATCGATATATGGTTTGAAACAAGCATCTCGGCAATGGTATTTAAAGTTTGATGAGTTGATTACATCTATAGGCTTCACAGAAAATAAAGTTGACCAGTGTATTTATCTCAAGATCAGTAGGAGCAACTTTATTTTTCTCATCTTGTATGTTGATGATATTCTATTGGCAAGCAATAGTCTAGCTTTGCTACATGATACCAAATAAATGTTGTCTAGAGCTTTTGATATGAAGGATCTTGGTGAGGCATCATTTGTTTTGGGTATTCAAATTCATAAAGACAGAACTCGAAATTTATTGGGATTATCTCGAAAGGCATATATTGACAGAATTCTTGAAAGATTTGAAATGCAGAATTGTAGACCTGGGGATACTCCAGTTGTGAAAGGTGATAAATTCAGCAACATGCAGTGCCCAGCAAATGAGATAGAGAAACAGTCAATGCAAAATGTTCCCTATGCAAGTGCCGTTGGAAGTTTAATGTATGCTCAAGTTTGCACCAGACCAGATTTAGCTTTTGTGGTTAGTGTTCTTGGCAGGTATTTGTCTAACCCTGGTAGAGATCATTGGTGTGCTGCTAAGAAGGTTATGAGATACTTGCAGAAAACCAAAGGTTATATGCTCATTTATAGGAATGTTGATAACCTTGAAGTAATTGGGTATTCAGACTCAGATTTTGCTGGATGTTCCGATGATATGAAATTTACTTCAGGTTACATTTTCATGATGGCTGGAGGTACTATATCCTGGAAAAGTGCTAAGCAGACATTGACAGCTTCTTCCACTATGCAAGCAGAATTTGTTGCTTGTTATGGTGCTGCTTCACAAGCTATTTGGTTCAAAATTTTCATTTCAGGATTACATATTGTTGACTCTATTGCTAGACCACTGAAAATTTATTATGATAATAGTGCTGCAGTTTTCTTCACCAAAAATAATAAAAGTTCTAGTGGATCTAAACATTTAGAGTTAAAATACCTCACAGTCAGAGATCTTGTGAAGAAAGGGGACATAGTGGTAGAGCACATTCATACTGATGCTATGCTAGCGGATCCCATGACTAAAGGACTTAAACCTATAATTTTTCAAAAGCATGTTGAGAATATGGGAATTGTAGGCTCTTTTGATATCTTTGGTTAGTAGGAGTTGTTTTCTTTTATGTAATTTTGATGCGTTGTTTTCTTATATCTTTACATATACTTGTTGGTACATTGATTATGAATTTATCGATGCATGCATCATTTGATTATAATTTGCCAATGTTGTTATAATTTTTTAAGAGGGCTAAGACTTGGTGTCAGTCGTTAGTTCCTGAGCTTAATTATTTGTCTCAAAATCGACACATTTTGGGATTTGTGAGACAATCTGGCTTTGTATATTGCCAGTTGATTTCTTGTACTATGTGAATATTTTTAGAGAAATCATTGAGGACTGACATGAAAGATAAGCATGATTGATCACAATTTGAATGCCATCTTTCATGCTACACTATCACATCAGTGACTAAGTATATATAGTTCATGATATTTTGTAACCATGGAAGGTCCTACATTATTAAAGAATGTAACTATCGCCATGATTCGGTATCATTGGCTATATAAGTTTAGTCAAATTTTAAGGCATTTATCTCTAGGGTGGTGTATTTTTAAAATTGTGGCCACATATATTTACAAAAATAGTCCTCAGCCTAAGAGTCATTTTTCAAAATAAAATATTTTATAAAATAAAATTAATTACAATTAATGTTGTCCAAGTGGGAGAATGTAAAAATATTTTGGACTACCATTAATTGGGTCTTTTATTTTATTTAAAATGGGCTGAGTCTGATCCTAGAGTTATATTTTTAAGTCCAGCTTTTGTGATCACTTTTATGGATTATAAATGCCTGGTGGGCTGATGTGTTTTGCAGCAAGTGTAAACCTTTAACCAACTGGGCTTTTGATGGGTGAGCCCAGTAGGACTTTCTATTTAAGCAGGTTAGGTCCCCCTAACCACTCTACGCGCTCTATCATTAACCACAAAATACTTTGTGAATCCTAATGCCCCATCGGCTGACAAAATTCGTAGAGAAGGCAGGGAAGACCAAACCTTTGTTCATCAATTTATTATGACGAACACAGGTACGCTATCTATTTTCTTAAATCATGTATTTTATATTCTTAATCTATGTAAGTTTATATCCTGTTTGAATAATTATTGCTTACATCTTCTTCCTCCTCATCTTTCTCATCCTTAAATTAAGACAAAGGAACACTAATCTTATTCAAATCCTTCATCTAAGCTAAGTGAGTCGCTTCATTCTTTTTAGATTGATTCCTCATTTTCCTTGAGGATTGGTGATATTTTGAATATCAAAAGAGGAAATGGAATTGTTACAAAAACTTTTGTAATTTTGGTACAACTAGGGTTGCAAGACATCAAAACTAGCTTCCTAGCACTTTCCTCATATAAGACAAGTGGATACTTCATCCATTCTTATTAAATTTTGAGAAACTTGAGTTGATTTGCTTATTTTGAGTTTTTATGGCCACTTGTACACAAATGATTAATTAGGTGTTGGTTTAGGAAATTATTTTGTTTTAATGATACAAGTATTAATGGCTTGTGATTGATGCATATTAATGAATCCATGATGATTGGTTGGTTGATTGATACATTAAATGCAAGTTTTGAAATGAATGAATAGTGAAAAATTCAAATTCTACAAATTTTTTAAGTAGTAGTTAATTATGCTCAAGAAAATACATCAAGGGAGATATAGTTAATTATATAGTTAATTATTTAACATTGAGTTATTCCTTAGTGATTAATAGTTGATCATGAACCTTTCATATGCTCTCTAAATCATAGTACTAATCAATTATTGAATCTCAAATTTGCTTTTAGATCCTACTCTTTAACTATATAGTGAACTATGTTTCCAAAATTATTTTTGGAGATCCTATAGTGAAATGTATAATATGTTGTATTCAATTTTTTTCTTAATAATCATGACACCTACGGGGTCTAATATAGGATATGTGTTTCCAAACATCAACTTGTGATGAAGTGTGTTACATAGTGATAAGAAATATGAAGGTGCAAATCACCACACCCGAGTTAAAAATTGGGGTAAGTTTGCCCGGCACATTTGGCACAATATTGATCCTTTAGATCTTATAAAAGTAGAGTTAACCAAATTCAACATTCAAGATAAATGATATGGAATTTATTGGTTAGATACTTTGGTTATCTCAATATTAGCTCCCAAGAATTAGATAATTGGAGATTGATCACTTGACCAAAATACTTTTCTTCGAGCAAAATGCAAAGCATTTATATCAAGGATGCTAATATAGTTAATTTTAAAAATTAAGATCAATTTATTTTAAAATAATTTTTACGCCACATTTAATGTGTTATTCCTTTCGATTAATATATTAAATAAAAATTCCTTATTCATTTAGATTCTTGCAAATCTATTTTAGTAAAAAAAATGTTTTAAACTAAAATCAAAAGATTTATTTTAAGATTAAAACTATTAATTAAAATCATTAACATACTTGTAATAAAAAAATTCAATGAGATTTACATTATCCTCTAATTTAATATTTTAAAAAATACTTATAGTATATTAATTATTTTTAATTAATACTTTTAATCATTTTTTGTAATCTCAATCAATATTTTTATTAAAATAAACTAAAAAAATTAAAAGTTCTCATCTAAGGGATAAAAATGAAATTGGTTTACATTCCTTAGCAATAATCAATAATATTAATGATAAAAACTAAGGGGAAGAAAAACTCTTGTTTAATGTACACTTGTTTTAATTTTAAATTTGTTTTATTTATGAAAATAGACCTGCTGCACGCTAATGATTTTAATAAAAAATTTTAATCATACAATAAATCTTTTGATTTAATATAATATTTTTTTTCTAAAATAGATTTACAGTATCTTAATGGATTGAGAATTTTTATTTAATACATAAATTAAGAGGGAAAGCAATTCCCATACAGTGTAAGAATTGTTTTAAAATAAATTAATCTTAACTTTTAAAATTTAATAAGATTAATGACCTAAATGTAGTATAAGTCATTTAAACTTATATCAACAGATGAATTAAATTCTTCTAAAGGGTAAGACTATATTTTAGAAAGTAATGTACTAAATCATAACTATGATGCCAAAATCAAAGAATAAGAATTTGATAAATAAAAATAAATTAAAAAATAATTTTAGAATTTATAATTATTCACTTACTTAATTTTTTTATTAAGAAATATGATATTCACTTTATTCTTTAAAGTGCATTTAACACTTTTGTGGATCTAGATCCATCAAAGGGTCCCTTGCTAATTTTAAAATGTAACACAATAATTATGACATTTAAATAATTTTAATAAAAAAATTAATTTAAAATATTTAAGTAAATCTGCTTATTTTTTATTTTCACATTAAATGCACTAATTAATTTTAAAAATCATTGGTAGCAACAAATTAATTTTAATACCCTATATATTCTACTATTATTAATTATTAATTTAGCAGAATAATTTTTTCTTGTAATGTAGAGGTTGCTATCATATTTATTCAAAAAATGTAATACAAAAAGTATACTTTAAAAAATTTTCAAATGCAAAATAAAATTCCTAATATTATTCTAAACACTTGCATATTAAATCTGTATCCATCTTCAAATCTCAACATAATATTATGAATATCATAAGATACCTACGTGTTAAAAAAAGAAAATACTTGCATATTAAAAATAAAGTTTTGCATATATTGAAATTTTGTCTCTATTTTCCTCTTTTATTATAATTTTTTAAAATTAATTTATATAAAAAATTAAGGTAGTTCCTCTAACTCATAATGAAATAAATGGTGGCACGATCATTAATCAAAATATGAAATGAACAATTAGAAATATGTAGCAGGGCAATATAATAAAAACATTTAATTAGATATAGACTAATTAATATTTATATAGCACATCAAATGAGATAAGATAATAGCCCAAAAATTAGAATTAAATTATATATATAGAAATTTTATTAAATACATAAAAATGGGTTTTTGATGGTCGGTCATAATCTTGTACACCATATGGTTTGGAGTTTAACATTTCCCTATAAAATTTTATCAACAAGATGTTAACCGAGTGAAAAGTATGTAAGCCCTAAACTGATTTTAGTTGTCATAGATAGGGGGTTTGAATCATATGAATAATTTTTTTTGGGAGAGAAGACCTTCATTAGTATTTTCTCCACATGGTGTCTTAAAAAAAAGTTTGAAATTACATTAAAAAAATAACGTGTTAAACTAAAATATAATAATATATGATTGTTGTTTAAATAAGTTTATGAAGATAGTGACATAATTTAAAAAATAAATAATTATTGACATTGTAGATATCATTTTATGCATAAATTAAGGCTTTTTATTGACAAATTTTTATTTCAGAATTTAATGAATAATTAGAAAGTATTCACAAGGTAAGTAGCAAGTCAAAAGTAGAAACAGAGCGTTATTTTGTAACTAATTCATTTGATTATGTAATCAATCATTAGATTAAATAAGTGATATGAAAAATAAATAATATTAATTTTATTGAAAGAATTATAATACATATTAACTTTATGTTAGTAAAATATAAAAGAATTATTGCTGGAAATTAAATTGTAATGATAATTAATTGATATTTTATAATAATTATTAATTTTTAGTATTTTATTTATATCACATATTACTTATTTATAACAACGTAGAGCAATGATTATATAAATAATATATATTATATTTTTTAATAATAGTAAGAATGATAGGCTATTAGACACAATATGGAAGGTCAAACGCAAGGGAGAACAGTAAAGATAACATTTCATATAACAAATAAGTTAATTTATAATTTATTAATTTGATCAATAAATTATAAATTAATTTTTTAAAGGTATTTTACCCATTAACTTATTAAAAAATATAAGCTATAATTTGATAAACTATCTCCAATAATTTATAATTTATAAACTAATATTTTTTCAAATTTTTTTAAATTTATCTTTATTTTTTTATTAATTTACAACTAATATCTTTTATAATATAAACCTAAATATTATTTTTATAGAATATAATTAATTTAATTTTAACATAATTATATCCTAATTTTGAACTATAAATATATAAAAATATATATGTAAATAAATATATAATGTCATAAAAATATAATTAAGTAATTTTAATTATAAGTAATTATATTTAATTAATTATAATTCTATTATAAATAATAAAATAAAATTTATATAATTAAATAAATATATAAATTTATAAAATATAATTAATTAAATATTAGATATTATATTTTATTTTTAAACATATCAATTTTATTAATATAATTTAATATTTAGATAAATATAAATTATTTTAATTATATATTTATTTTTATTAATATATCCTTTTATTTTATAAATTCAATTAATTCAATAATTAATTTTATAAAATACTTCTTATATAATCAGTTAATTTATTAGTTATTGATTATCAACTACTAGTTATTAACTAACTTCTTAACTACTTGTGTAAAGTGGAGTCCAAATATTGTTACTCTACTAAAAATTTAGACATATCAAATTAATAAAGACTTAAGCAATTAAAAATTAATATTAACAATTTACCCTATATTAATAGTTACTTTATTATTTCTACACAATTTAATTTACATTCAATTTAAATTTATAATTTCTTTATATTTGTAAAATTAATTCATATGAATTTAAAATTTAAAATTATAGTTAGTGGAAGAAAGAAGTCGATAACAATCAGAAGGAAGAAAAAAATTGTAAAACTATATGAGTTTGGAACCAAAATAATAAATCGATAAGAGTCGATCTAAAAGTGTAGGATCAGTTAAAATGCATGCTTGTCGTAGAATTCATAAATCAAGATTAGCAAGGTAGATTTGCCCTACGATTGTACTGGGGTGTGGAAGTCCACACCATGAAATAATGATCATGAATTGTGAGATTAAGCTAGTACGTCATGTGATGCATATTGTGAACAAGTGTGTTGTTGTTTATAAAATGAAATATGATGTGTGACTCTGCATGAAAGCATGATATTATATTATTAATACGATGAATATGGCTCATAACTTATGATGACAAATGAAAGCTTTGAGCAACTATGAATTAAGAAATGTGATATGGAAGTTATGAACACTAAATGATTAATTATTAGTAATATATTTATGAAAGGCATAAAGCATATCTTATAAAAATAAAAATAGAAAGCTTGTGAAAAATATAAAATTGATGTGGTAGTTACAGACATGAATTATGTATTTATGTATTGCTTATTACCTTGCATTGTGTTATGGATAAAAAATCTAATTGTTTTTAAGAAATCATGGTTGATATATCATGATAAATTGATTACATTTGAACCTTTTGAGACTACTTGAAATTTGGATTGATGATGTGATTAATTATGTGTTAAGCCATGGATAAGTTATTGTATCGTATTATTTATTTTAATGGAGTAATTACTTATTAAGTTTCAAACTCACCTATCCATTATTTATTTTGTAAATTTTAGGTTAAGCCTCCACTGCTACTTCATTAGAACTAAGCTCATTGTTTTAATTGTTGATAGCATTGGATATTTATATATAGATTATCTTTTAAGGCCTTACTCTATATATAATCTAAGGTAGAGGATTTGAATATTAAATCCTCTTTTAGGTTAATTAAACTGGCTTTTTCTCACCTTATAGTGGTTATAAATAACTTTAATTTCCTCATTTTTTGTAAATTTTATTGATTAATGAAATGCTTTTTATTGTCAAATGTTGCCTTCCTTTCTACTTATTCTCTAGTAATTATTTAGGATTGTGATATATGAACTGAATTATGCTTGTGAAAATTAGATAATAGGTTTTACATTAATCATGACAAGATAGTAAATTATGGAAATATATAGTATTCCTTTATTTATATTATATAAATAAAAAAAATTTACAAAAATATCTTTTAAAAAACAAATAGAGCTCATGTAATTTTATTTTTTTTTTGTGTTTCAAAAGAGGTTTGTGTAAATTTTAAAAATTAGAAAAATAGTTGATAATTTTATTAAAACTCAATCAAGGTCAAAATATTTTTCTCAACTACTATACTGTGAAAAAAGAAAAAAATTATGATTAAGAAGGACTCCACAACAACAACATTACAGCTTCAACTTGTAATTTAAAAACCCACCTATAGGCAAGCATTCTTATCTCTTCAAATGGAGATCATAGTTCTACATTGTGGTTGCAATTTTGTTATAATTAATAAAATTATAAATAAATATTAAAAAAATGTGATTGTTATGACATAATATTGTAAAAAGATATGGATTCAATGCGATTTACAATCATAATATTAATTACAATTGCAGTCCGTGTGTGTGTGTATATATATATATATAAGAAGGAAAATTCTAAGGTGCCTTCAGAGTTTCTAAATTCTGAATGGTGTGATACAATTTTATCAATTAGATGAGATTACTTAAATTTTTGGTAATTTCATCCAATGGATGAGATTGTGCCACATACCCAAAGTTTAGAAACCCCTTGGAGCACTGTAGTCTTCCAAGAAGGGTAACTTAACGCCATACGCTCAACTCCTATGCTTCAGCTGAACGGGACAAGCAGCCCCATATAGAACAGACAAAGAACGATTATCAACCAATACTTTAAGATCCTTTCTCCATTTTTTTCTCTACTTGCAAATATTCTTCCTTTTTCAATATTAATCTTCCTAACTTGCGGACCCCCCCCCCCATCCTGCAATTAAATACCATCGCTTCTTTTCGTATACAGTGAATTTCAGCTGGAAAATAATTGGAAGAGAATATATTTTCCCTTCCTTTTTTTCGTGATTCTTTTTCTCTATTTTTGGCATGAACACTGACAAAATGATTTCCAGCTCAAATCCAAAGAAATAAAAGATATAGAAAGAGACTGAGGAATTTGCATAAACCAATCAGCTAACAATTTCAAAAGAGAAAAATAACCAAATTTATCGATGCTAAGAAAGTGCGTTGAATGAATCAAATTAAATCTCAGAAAAAAAGATGATGCACTTGGAACTACTTTTTCTTCATGGAATAAAGTTGAAGACGAGGGAACAACGTCTAAATCCAAAAGACATGCTCTAAAATAAACCATTAAATTGACCTTTATATGATAGAAACTATATTAAATTTCTTCTAAGAATTTATTTTATATCGACTAATTATAATTTCTAAAAAAATATAATGTAAATTTTATCCTTTAAATGTTGATTTAATAGTTTACTCTTAATCGTACAAATATAAATTATGATGTAAATGAAATCAATTGAATATCATGGTTTATATCTTTAAAGAAACAAATAAAAGAAGAGTGATCGACAGGCGTCAACTAACTTTATTAGATATTATTATATGAATATTATTTTATTATATAATATTCAATTTAAATTATAATTATTATTTAAAAGATAAATATATCATTACATTACTATTAAAATACTGGATTTGATGATCTGTATTAATTCTTTTGATGTTTATTAATTGCATAATCGAAAGTTTGGCAAGATATAGTGTATTCCATTAATTAAATGACCAAATTATTATATGAATAACTATATGCCGAAACGCCAATCATAATACAAAGTTAACCTAGTAAATGGGGATTAAGTATTGACCATCTCAACATCTCAGGTTCTAAACATATGCTTAGGTAGAGATGCGCTTTTTGGTACATAGTTCAAGTAGTTGGGATTTGTGAAAGATTAGGTAAACGTCTTCGTTGGATTTCTTGTATGAATTTGGATTTCTTGTATGAATAAGCAACGACCACAACAGATAATCTTAACGAAATTCCTAGAAACTATGAAAAGAAAAAGAAACTTTAGAAACCTGATTGTGATTGCTGCCTCATACGTGGGCAATGCAACACCCTGACGCTAATTATTAATATTTTTTTACAAATGATCAACTACGTTAGCTGTTAATTTTTTTTTTTTTACAAATAACTTGCAACAATTGATCTGAATAATTGAAAATTCAATTTTTTAAAATAAAATTTTGGATTCAAATTTTATGAATGAAAAAAATTATTATTAAGAGATTTTTACTCTCATTTAAAGTTAATTTGATTCAATTTCAGATTAATTAGAATCTAACGTAACTATTGAATATCGGGGTCTTTTAATTTTTTTTTACAAATAATTATTGATTTTTTTTGCCTTCTTTTAACAATCTAAATAAGTTGCATATCGATTGAGACTAATCTACTTATGGAACAGTTTCAATAGGGCGTTTTATTTATGAATTTGATGCATTCAGAATTTTACCTTGACCCCATGCTCAGTGAGGTGAAAAAAATGGAAGAAAGGAATAGAAAATTTCGAAATTTAATGAGGGGAAAAATCGAACAGAAGGAAATTTTTGAAATATAGAAAGGAAATGCTGCATCATCCGAAATTAGGAGCCGAAAAGTTGGTACGAATCTATTGTAGCAGTTGGATTTAATATGATTGTGATTAAAATTGAACAATGGATGCATGATTATTTAGAATTCAGAATTGAATTTGGGTCTGTTTTTTCGGTACCCATAGGGTTAGAAATTATACCGTTCTTTTTTTTTCATTTTTCCTTTTTTTTTAAACAAGTGTAAATTTTAAAATTCAGAATTTTCTTTTATTCCTTCGAATCCATTTCACCAAATATAGGGTTAGAAATTTACCTATGAAATTTAAATTTAAAACAATTGAATAAGAAATAATTTTGAAGGGAAGGATTCAAATTTTCTCCTTATTATTTTTACCCTTCCAATTAAGCGTTTCTCTATTAGTGATAATAGACATTTTAATGGGGAGATTTTTTAAAACAGGATTAACTTTTCTCGAATTGGTGGCTAACTTGTGTCTGGTCTGTATTAATCAAAGACTTTTGAAAAGCCAATTAATCCTCAAGCTCAAAAGAAAAAAAAAAGAGCACCATTCAAAATTTTATTTTTAGAGAATTATTATCTATGAAATTCATATTTAAAACAATTAAATGAGAAAAAAGCACATTTGACCATTGTATTGTAATAAATTCTATACGTGGATATTATAGGGTATAGCACCATTCAAATATAATTTTAATGAATTTTCGTCATATATATTTTCCTTAGAGACCCTAGCATGTTGCTTCCTTTTAAATTGAAGGTGAGCAGAATGGAATAATTGCAATTGACACAGAAGAAAAAAAAATAGAATTCATCGAGTTAGTTTAATTAGCTTAATTAGCTTGCAAAATTCATTGTCGTCAACCACATATATTTTAGGTTTAGATTTTATTATTAAAAATTTTAAGTAATTAAACTATCCGTAAATAATGTGATAAATTTTCAAATAGGTTGATGACATTATTTGATTTTAAATGTAATTTCTAAATTAAAATAGGGAAGGAGAAGAGTAAAAATCTCACGCAACGAGATTCCTTTGAAGAGGAGTCTTAGGGACTTGTTTTGCGGAACTCCAGAATGAAGAATCGCACGTCGCTTTGTTAGATTTTATTGATTTTCCCTTCTTTTTTTTTTTTTTTTTTGGGGGGGGGGGGGCGCTATAAAATGGATTTTGAGAACTATAACTGAGCAGTAGCCCCTTCTTAATTGGACTCCTTCCTAAAATTAAAATAAATTTTAAAAAATAAAGTGAGGTATCATAAATTTTAAAAACAAAATAAAGATTTAAATAGTTATAATTAAAAAAATTAATTAATTATTATTTATTAAATTTTTAATTTTTATTTTAATTAAAAATCATGCTATTTTATTTAGTTTTAAAAATATATTTTACATGGAGTCTGATCCGTTTTTATTTTTATTTGGATGAGTACAAAAAACATTAGTGGATAAAATAAATTATGGGACCCTTAAATATGAGTCAACAAAATGATTTCGAAGTGCAAGTAATTCACTAGACTATAAAACTAGTTGATGTGACTTCGATTAAATCAAATTCCAAATTGCAAGCCCCTCTTACGATGTGACATTCGTTTTTATTTTTATTAATTTAAAATTTGATAATATTTTATATTAAGTTTTAAATGATACATTTTGATTTAAATATATATTAATTAAAATTTTAAGAAAATATTACAATACAATAATTATTTCACTTTCTTTTATACATACATACATACATACACACACATGTTATTACATACTACTTTTTTATATTTTTCACTTTAATTACTTACAATTTTTTATATTTTTTATTAAATAGTATAAATATAATAGAATGTATTTTATTTTTAATATAAAAATATTTTTGAGGAAGTTAATATTTTAATATAAAAACTACATGTTGAATGTATTGTTTACATATGTTATTTTCAATAAAAATATATTAAAATTAAAATTAGATTTTTTTAAAATTTTAACAACAATTGTATGACATTCAAGTACTATATTTCATATCAAATAACTAAGACTTTAGAATTTAAATATTATTTATCTTCATTTTATTATTTAATTATATATTTTTTTCATTTTAAATTTTTTTATAATTTATATATTAATATTACAAAATAATATAAATATGTTATGATATATTTTAATTTTATTATAAAAATATTTTAAATAATCTAAATTTTTATGAAAAAAGTATTAATTTAATGAATTAATTAGATGCTTTAATTTTAATAAAAATTTTAAAAATAAAAATTAAATTTATTTATTTAAAATTTATAAATATTTTTATATAATTTTTAGGTGATATATTTAAAATTAAATATAAATTAATTAAGATTTTATAATACATAATCTTTTTATTTATTTTATTATTTTTTATGTATACTCCTATTATTTACTGTTTAAATGCAAATAATACTAAATAATATAAATATAATATGATATATTTTTTTTATAAATAATTTAAATTATTTTAAATTTTATTATATAAATTATAAATTAAATCAATTAATTTTGTATTCTATTTTTAATAAAATTTTGAAAAATAAAATAATATAAAATTTATTTATTTAAAATTAATAAATATTTTCTTCTAATCAATTTCACATTTATATTTCATATTAAATTTACTATAATCAATTTGAAATTTTCAAAATCTCATATATTAATTTATTTTTATTAATATATCTTTAAAAATAAATCAAACATAAATCTTCCAATAAAATTTTTTAAATCGATTGAGAGTAAAGCTCCGTTTCGCACAAATAACTGATAAGTTAACTGATAGCTGATAAATTACTTGATAATTAATAGCTTATAACTGATAGCTGATAGTTGATAAGCTAACTAAAGTGTTTCGTAAAATTAGTTATTGAACTAGCTGAAATTACAAAATGACATAAAAAATATATTAATATAAATATATATATAGTTAAAATAATTTATATTTATTTAAAAATTAAATTATATTAATGTAATTAAAATTTTTAAAATAAAAGTATAATTTTTAATATTTAATTAATTATATTTTATAAACTTATATATTTATTTACTTATATAATTTTTATTTTATTATTCATTATAAAATTATAATTACTTTATATTTTATAAAAATTATTTAAATTTATATTACAAAAGATATAAGTTGTAAATTAATGAAAAAAATAAGGATAAATTTGAAAATAGTTTAAAAAAATAATAGCTTATAAACTATGAACTACTTTGAATAATTTATTAAATCAGAACTTATAAACTACTTATAAGTTAGTGCGAGAAACGCCTCTAGAGGCCAGCTTATAGCTTATTAACCAAATTAATAAATTATAAGCTAATTTATTTGTTGTGGGAAATAGAGCCTAAGTTTCATTTTTTTCATGTTGTAGTTTTTTTAAATATAATATTTCAATTTTAATATTTTTTTGAGGTTCACTAAAATGAAATGCTCTGTTATATTTTTTTAAATTAAATTTATTTAATTATAGCTTATAAGCTTGCTTGGACATGATGATGATGAGTCACTAAAATGAATTTGAATCCTCTCTCTCTCTCTCTCTCTCTCTCTCTCTCTGTTATATTTGGAAAGATAAAAAATGTAATTTTCATTTTGAAAGTCATCATGATCTTAGTAAGATTCATCATTTCGGGCACGTAAATTAATTGGTCTGTGTGTGTTATATTTGGAAAGATAAAAAATGAAACACTTTGTTATATTTGGAAAGATAAAAAATGTAATTTTCATTTTGAAAGTCATTATGATCTTGGTAAGATCCATCATTTTTACCACCGAGATTGGTATAAGATTATTTTAATTTAATCAAAGATTTTGAATTCAAATTTCTGGCAGTACAGTTGCGTTAAAATTCGATTAAAAGAGTTTTGATGTCTAATATAATCCTATCTAACTTGAATCTATATTAGTTAACATCTAATATAGTATTCCGATACCACGTGATTTATATATATATATATATATATATATATATATATATAAAAGATCCACCGTTTCTATTAAGTCTGCGGAGTTGGAAGTTCACCCAGAAGGTGATAAATGAGCCATAGGCTCTCAAAACGGTGAATGGGAGGGTTTTTTTATTTTTTTAGGTTGAGATGACATGCTAAAGGGTGTAAAAACGTGGAGCCCATTTGTGAACAGGGGGCGAAATTAGATTAAAATTTCCCAGAGAATTGAAATAAAATTTATCAAAGATATACGCGAAGAACCATTGCCCTCTGTTTGATTGCAAAGAATATGAAGGGAAAAGAAAATAGGCAGGAAAAATTAAGATAAAAATTTTGATTTTCTGCTGTTTGGATAAAAGAAAAAATCGAGGGAATAAAAAATTGAGTGGAACTTTTTTTGTACGGCCCACTTAAAACTTTTTCTCTTCCCAAACGAAAAAAAAACATGGGAGAGAAGAACTGTCATCCAACCAATTTCGGTTTCTATTTCTAGTTTTGACTTTCTATTTTTTAGTTTCTTATGATATGTTGGTCTGATTTTAAATTTTTACTTTTCGATTGCTATTTTTTTTTTATTTTGCTGGTTTTCTATAGTCCAATTTCTAATTTTCTGTTTTTTTTATTTTGCTGATTTTTTTTCTTATTTTTTATTTTTCTATTTCTTTTTACTTGCATATAAATTTTTCAGAATAAAGAGAACGGAGGGAGTAAATTTTTTTCATTTTTTTCCAATGTCGCCTTTGTTTGTGAAATTTGAAGCGGGCATGATTTCTATGTGACCCATGTCTAACAAGAGTGGATCACGTGATCTAGTAGTTTTGTTGCTAAAGGTAACATATTTTATCCGTGCAGACAATATTACGCAAATCAATGCAGATGAGATTACATGAATTCGTGTCAATAGGGGAAATTGAAGACGTAATGTGATGACAAGGTTATATGATCCAAACAGCTCTTTTATTTGTTCTGGTATATATATTGTCCATTTCAAATATTGTCGTCATTTTTAATTTAAAAAGTTATATTCATTTTTCTTTTAATTAAAAAAATTACCCTCTCTTTTTCTTAAAAAAATTGGAGAGAGTCCCCCTCTTTCGCTTAAACAACGACGTTTTATAAAACGTGGTCTTGAGGTGGTAGAACGGATTATGAACTAATTGTGCTTACGAAGTGAGATTCTGTGGGTATTCTCACTGGGCTTGTGATATGGTTTGGCCCTTGTGTATAGTGGCCAAGCCCTAGATGCCAAACAATCTTGCAAAACCAGCAAATGCTGTATGACCATAAAAAAAAATGACCCAGCAGGCTTCTTCTAATATCTGATGTATTGTTAGTTTGGACTTCCCTTTTTGTTTTATTCTCAGCCCACTTTTGCAATATTAAAAAAAATGCTTAATTAATTGATTGAACAAGTCCAACTTTTAACCCAAAAAAAAAAACTACTTTTATTATTAGCCAAGAAAAAAAAAAGAAAACTTTTTTTGTACAATGACCAATTCACTTCCTTGCCTTGCAAGTGGCATTTTGCTTCTTGCAGCCAAAGATTCTTTGCTCCTTTTTATCTTTAGATTAAATGTGGTATAGTATAAAATACGGTAGACTTTTCAAATAGATCGCAATTCAAGCCAGTTCAATTTGCAGATTTAAACAAATCAAATCATTTAAAATTTGATTCATTTTAATTCTGAGTTTATATGAATTGATTTATACAAATAACAAATTAGATGGATTGATTAAAATTAGATTGATTCACAAACTTATAGTTAAAATTCACATGTTTACAAACCGATTTTTGAATATAGACTAAACTAAACCACCTAGAATTTAATTCATTTTTTAAGCAAATCTATATAGAACGGTTTATACAAACTTTGGTTTAGTTTATTTTACACTCTTAGAATGAGGTACTTCTTTGTTGAAGTGTTTGGCTTCCTCATTTTTAAGGTTATTTGGATTGTAGTTTCCTCCTTTGTGAGGCTACTTTTTTTTAATTTATGATAGTTAGAATCATTAAAATGAGCTGAATTCTATGGCTTAACTTGTTAACCTAATTTTAAAGGAGTCGGACTATCATTTTGGCAATTCATATAAATATCAATTGAACTTGTTTTGACCTCGTATATTTTTTTAATTTTTAAATTTTTATATAAATCTAAATTTTTTATCTATACAAAAAATACTCTCCTTTTTCACTTTTAGTTATATAAAGTTGTATTATGAATAATCTATATAAGATTTTTTATATTTTGTTAGTATTTTATAATTTATATTTTATATATATATAACACTTTTTTAAGATTATATATAAATTTAAAATATATTATAATTTATTTATAAATGGATATGCAATACTTTGGAATGATTTTAAAAAATTTTATTATTTAAAAATTTAAAATTTTAAAAAAATGATATGTAAGGATTAAGCTAAGACTATCATATTAAAAATTCACAAATGGAACAGGTTAGGCCAAGCAAAATCAACCTAATTCATCTAACAACTAATTCATAAGACTAGTATGCCTCATTGGCTCCCAACTCCTATGATAATAGTTATTGTTGTTATTATTATTGTTGTTGTTGTTATTGTTTTTCTTAGAGATTGATTTAGATCTCGTCCTAAAAGCTACAATAACAGGGGATGTTGGTTGGACTTGGAAGCAATACAATGTGATTATTTATGGTTATTCTTTGTTTATTAGTACTAGTTATGGTGAGAACTAGAGATTTATATGGACCAAGTCATCAAGCTTTTCATGCATAATTGCATGAAATGTTTAACCTAAGTCTGAGCTTAGCCCACTTAATTTTTAAAAAACTTAGCTCGAACCAACTCAATTAACTAGAGATTTATATGGATTAGGCCATCAAGTTTTAGGCTAAACTTTTCATAAATAATTGCATAGAATATTTAGTCCAAGCCTAAGCCTAACCTACTTAATTTTTAAAAAATTTAGTTTGGCTTGACTAAATTAATTTTATATATGGCTCAAGATCCAACTTGAAAGTTCGATTGCTTTTATTTTTATTATTATTTTAAATAAAAATAATTTTTTATAAAAATGCATATTTAAAATTAAAAATTAACTATTTAAATATATAAAATATTTAATTATATCAAATTAAGTTTTTTCTATAAAAATAATTAGATACGACTATTTTTTTAATTTATAATTATATTATTAAAAATAAATTTACATAATCTAGTCAAGTCATGCTAATTTGTTTGTTATTATTATGATCCAATCTTAATTCAAATATTAATCAAATTATCAAAAAAAGTTTAATAAATACTTAAATTATAAAAAAATTTATATTTTATATTTTATATTTTAATATTAGATTTTATGGATCAACCAATCCACACAAATCTAGTGAGGACTGAAGATCCATCGTCCTCTGCTCTAGCTTCTTTTTTAGAAGGACCAAGTCCTTAGAATTAGTTGTATTTTGCTAAAAGGCTTCGTAATGCTCTTCTGTATGCTCATGATGAGTCAACTCTTGAAAATGTGTGGTTATTACATCCTAATTCTCTTAAATTTAGTCTAACTATTATTACACATCTCTATTTCAAAAAATATATTACCCATTTTCCTTATTCGTTTTTCTATTATAGGTAGCGTCGGGAAAACAAGATAGCCTAGCTGTTTGAGCTAACTATTTTGGACTCAAAATTAAATTGATTTCTAATCCTACCCAAGGGTTAGATTAATCTTTTTACATATAAAGATATAAAAATTAAAAATAAAAAATAAAAAAATTATTGATATAAAAATAAAAGTATTATAATATATTATGTTGTTAACAAATATCACATATATAATATTATGTTTTTGTAAAATCATACAAAAAGTTTTCTTTCACTTATTTAACTTTTAATAAATTTTTTTTACAAATATTTAAAAAGTGTTTTTTTGTAAAAAAAAAAAAGGCAGACTAGTCTACAAAATTCATAGGTTAGCTCAATGGTATTTTTTTATTATATATATTAAATATAAATATATTTTATATATTTACAAATTTTAATTATAATATATATATATTAAAATTTTTAAATTGGATCTAAACTAAATTGAGCTTGGACATTCATATTTTAAATAAAATCGAAGTTGGACATAAAAAATATGGAAAATATTTGGGTTGAGCTGAATTTGTGCTCTTATGTAATATACCCTAACCACATCTCTCTAAAATGATGAGTGTGTACATTTGCAGAGGACTTAAGGTTAGTATGCTAAATATAAAAGAGGTAACTTAAGTAAAATTTGATAAGTATTTGATGTAAAATTTTTAATCAAGTTTTATACGTATATTTACTTTTAGTAATTAATTAATAATTTGAAGCTAGTTTAACTCAACTCTCAAAGGAGTTAACTCCAACAAAGAGGAATGAAAACTTATTTGATTAGTATAATCTACTATCTCTCTATGCTTAATATGCTTTATATCTCTCTTAACTATGAATAGTTAAGGACTAAAAATATAATTATTATTGGCTTTATTGTTCAAAATGATATGTGTTTTTTGTACCAACTAAAGGTTGTTCATTCTATCAAGGCATATATGTGACCAATATATCTTGAAATCTTTTTATGCAAATTTTTTAATTTGGAAAGATATTGGCTTCATATTTTCCAATGGTTTAACTTATAAAACTTTAAAAAGAGCTTATTTCATTAAAATTACTTGTCATTGGTGATTTTATACATTCTTGATGGTTAGATATTTCCTTTTGCTCTTACATGCTTATTCCTTCAAGATGTTTTTGTAATTTTTAATGATCTCATGTATTTTCTCAAATCATAGATCTCTATTTTTTTAAAGAAAATCTTTATTAGTTTGAAAATGATTTCATTTGGACTTTCCCTTATTTTCTTAAAAATTCAAGTTACATAGTTAATGATTGCTAAATATTTAATTTTTATCAATCATATACATATTCCAAGAAAAGCTTAAATGATTCTTAAGCTACCCTTTCCTTGAAATGTCTTTAGAATTTAATTTGTATAATTCTAATCTCCAATATTGAGTTTTATCCTTAAAAGTTTGCTAAAATCTTTAATATTTGTGAGATAATTCGAAAGATCAACTTCAAAAGTGTGAAAATTGAAATAGATAGATGGTCACATGGTGATTGATGTCTTCCAATCCTCTTCCAGAGTCAAGCATAACAAAGAGAACTTATTTTTTTATCAAGATCAATAATGTTAACCTCATAATTGATAAGAAAGAAAATGACTACAACCAAGAAGCACCATATATTACTACAAATGAGTATCTTTATCTTTATTCTTTTCTTATGAATACTTTTTATTTACTTATTCTTGGTTAGTTAAGATAAGATTATGAAAAAAAATGCTTAGTTATGATGGCATAGTACTCAATTATTATTGTTACATGCTTCTTGTCATTACATATGAGGAAAGGTTAATAGTTTTAATCTCCTTTCAATCCTTATTGCATATTCTTTCATGATGTGCTTGAGTTAAGGCTCTTGATTGCTTTAAACTTGCGCTAATTATGCTTTTTCATAAAAAAAAACTTATTAAGCAGATATAGATGCATTAAATTATTTCAAATGATTTCTTTTTAATCTTTTTCTAAATTAGTTTGAAAACAAAATTTCATTAGTTTCAAATTACTTAAATCTTTTAGCATCATGTTATTTTCAAATGAACATGTTTGAAAGATTTAGCTTTAATGAAGTGTTTTGAAAAGGGAAGAATTTCAAATGTATTTCATTGGACTAAGAAATGTTTAAGTTTATGATGTTCTAACTATGTGTGTGTGTGTGTGTGTGTGTGTGTGTGTGTATGTGTGTGTGTATTGATTCCTCATGCTTTTTGTATTTTCAACGAGAGGGAGCTTATGAAAAATGGACAACATGATTTGAGAAAGAACTTTGCTTATTTTTTTATCTATACTTTGGCTCACATATCTTTTGACATGAAGGGCTTTCAATGCTTATTATGTTAACATGACAAAAATATACCTCAAGCTTACCTAAAAGATAAAGATAAAATGCCATATCTTTTTATTCTTTTATTTGATGAATATTTTTCATGATCATGATATGAAATACTTAATGACCCTGTTAAATCATATGGCATAAATATGCCTTTACTTACAAAAGATGAATAGCATTGCTTCTAATAATGTTTATCTTTTAACATACTTTCATCTTTTAAAGAGAGAAGAAAAGAAAAAGAAATGAAAAATAGAGAAAGAAGATAATGATATCACTTGTTCCAATATGCTTATTTATCCTTTTTGTTGTTATCAAATAGGGAGAAAAGAAATGGAAAGAAAAACATCCTATATGCTAAGTAGTTTTAATCTTTTTATGCTTATTAGATTGAATATATATTAAACATATTTTTCATAAGTAATTTGTCATCATAAAAAAGAGGGAGATTGTTAAACCTATAATTTTATATGATGAGTTTTGATTATGACAAATGAGTGAAATAATAGCATTAAATTTCTTTGTACTAAAGTGTTATAAAATCTTCAATAGACATGTTGCATGATAATTACAATAGCAATGCTTAATTATGTGTTAAAAGAGTTATATCTTATATAGGTATCATTAGGCATATAATTAATGAGTATACATGATATGATGATGATATATATTCTTATGATAACTTATTATACTTGCTATGTATAAATTATGTATATCATATCTTTAAATTTAAGATTCAACTAACTATATAGTTTGTAAAGTTTATAAACTTTTATATAAGAAACCTCAATATGAAAAATAAAAGTTAACATCAAAGTAAAGAAATGGAAGATCTTGTCATGTCTAATTCAAGAATGAACATGGAAAAAATGTAGAGAAATAAGATGAAATTTAAGTATTGAAGCATGAGAAGATTCAAGTTTTAATAGTTTTAAGGCATCAAGAAAAGCCTAAAAACCTTTTTTGGGGCTTAAACTTTCTTGCAGAATAAAATTTTTCATAATATAGAGTTCAAATATATTTTAAAATATTAGCATTGAGAAAAATATTTTAAAAAGACATCTTAAAATCATGTTTTTATAGGATAGTTTATAGAATACTTCAAAAATTAATAAGAGATGAGTTTAGCCTTTTCAATTTTAACCTTTGATCACTCTTTTAATCATATCTCAAAAAATACTTATGATCTAATTGTAAAATATTTTCCTTGTGAAGGTAGACTTAAATATTTTTTTAATATTTTTCTATAGATGTGTCATTTGCTTAAAATGATTAATATATGAAAGAGTTTTGAATTTTATAAATTAAGTCTTAGAATTAGATTTTTTACAATCCATTCTTTCTAACCTTTTCTCTTTTTTAATAATATCTCAAAAATTACATAAGATATGACAATAAAGTAGTTCTATTTAGAAGTATACTCAAATATCTTTCCAATGACAAGTTATCTGCTTAAAATGAAGAAGTTATGATCTTTTAAAATTAAGTATATAATTTTATCTTCAAGAATTAAGTGCATAATCAATTTTGGTTAGACAAAAGCCAAAAATTTCATCATAATTAATTTTACAATTGATTCTTCATGTTCTAGCACACAAATAACAGTTAAAAAAGCTAGTTTTCATTCTTAAGTGATCTAAATGGCTATAATGCCCTATAGGCTTCTTATGCAAGCTAAGAAATATCAAATACAATATATAGAAAGTCTAAACATCATCTTTCAACACCATTTTACTTTTTAAGCTCTTCTTTATGAAATTTTTCAATTTTAGGAGTTTTATCCACTCTATAAAAAAGTTCATTTAAGTTATTCTTTGTCTTTTATTAATTTTTATTTTATTTTAGGTGAGGAATTCCAAGGAAACCAAGAGTAAAGTATCTCTTAGAGATTAAAAACTTAGAGTAAGGAATCTTAAAGAAAGTTAATTATATTGAAAAAAAAGAGATTACAAGACTTTTTTAAATGCCAATTGAAACTTGAAGGAGTAGTGAACTGAAACACAAGTTTAGAAAGTAGATATACACCTTTAAAAGGATATTTAAGGGGGGAACTACTATAAATTTTTATGTTTGATCTCTTTACCCTCCCTTTATTTATATTTGATTACATGCTCTATTTTTATTGATTAAATTCATTAGATATATTGCACCTTAATGTTTATCTTGATGCTTAGATTATTGAATAGTTAAAAAAGATATTTATCTATGTATGAGCTTCTTGATAATTTATCTATGCATGATTGATGAAATTGTTAAATATATTGTATTACAGTGATTATCTTAGTGCTTGTGTAATCAAATGTCTAAAAGAAATATATATTTATGCATGAGCTTCTTAATGATTTATTTATGCATAATTGAATAAGTTAATTTATACAAATTTATTAAAATGATATATCTCGAGCACAAGCATTTTCATAAAACTTTATTGGATTTACTTGAATTGAAATTATCCCCATAATTTTTCAAAATTAAAAGGTTTTTAAAGAGAATTTTAACAATGGTAAAAAAATTTAAAACACTCAATCTATCCTCTCTTGAGTATTAGTTGCCTTGGCCAGCAATATTGCGTCAAAATTCAAAACAAACATGAAAAGGAAACATACGGTTTGTTTATATATTTTTTATTTTTAAAAAATTAATCTAAAAAATTATTTTTAAATTTAAAGAAAACATAGAATAAATGATGTTTAGATAAGTAAATAAAAAAATATTTTATTTAATTATAAACTAATGTTAATAATAAAAATAATAAGTTAAGAAAAACATAAAAAATGTGTTTCTATTTTTTTACTTTTAAGTTATACATTTGGAGTTACAATTTTTAAAAATAAATTTTCAAAACATTACTAAATGAGAACTTCTATTTTTAAAAAATAAATAAATAATAAATAAATAAATAAATAGACCTATAGTTTCCGTCCATTATAAGAAATTTAATTTTTAATGACAATAATTTAGTGACAACTAATAGTCTTGTCACTGAAGACAATACTTAATTGATAAAAAAAATTTTGTCACAAAACCATTAGTATTAGTGAATAGGAGGATTTTTCTCATAAAACTTTTTATTTATTTTTTGTGACAACTTTTATTTTTGCTCATTATAATAGTTACAATTTTTTTTAAATTTGAAAAAAAATAAAATTATAACTTATAATGATAAGAAAAAAATATTGACATTATATATTTTTTGCGATAAGTAAATCTGGTCATAGATGAATGATTTGGTTACAACAATTATTTGGTTGTCACTAACAATAGAAATTAAAAACCAATGCAACAAAAAAAAATTGAAATAGGGATTTTGTTGAACAAATCTTCCCTCCTCCCGTTTTCACTTACAAATTCACTTGCAAATCTTTATTTGTAGTCACTTACCTCAGTAGCTCATTCATTTTATATTGGAAGCAATATAATAATGCACAATCATGTCTAAAGTACAAATTATCTTAGTGGAAATTGAAGGGACCTAATCAAAATGAAGTACCACATAAATTATTGTATTGTTTTCCAATAAAATCTTGTCTTCGAAGGTTATTTATGGAAAAAAAATACTGTTAAGGAAATAAGGTGGCATAAAAAAATCAAATTGATAATAATCTTATAAGTCATCGTAGTGACTCAATAGTTTGGAAATATTTTGATAGGAAATATATAACCTTTTCTTTTAATCTTAGAAATGATAGGTGAAGATTAGCAAGTGATGAATTTCAGTCTTATGGAAATATGAGTGCTTTTTATAGTATTGAGTTAGTGGTTCTTGCACCATACAATTTATCCACATGGTTATGCTTTGAAAGAAATTAATGTTTATTTGGAACATTGATTGAAGAATTGAAAGAACTATGATATGTTGGTATGGGACATATAATTCTTTCCAACAAATTAATTTTATGATGCATGCTGCCATCTTATGGACAATTAATGATATTTTTTAATATGAAAACTTATTTAGGTGGATATCTAAAGATAAGCTAGCATGTCTGGCTCGTTACAAAGATATATCCTTCCTTTCTTTAAGAAGTAAATTATGCTATATGGATCATCATTGCTTCTTAAATGTGACTCATCCATGGTAAAAAGGCATTTAATGAAAAAGTTGAAAATAGAACTACACTTAAGATATTAATAAGTGATGAAATAATAAAATAAATGGGAAGTTTAAGAAACATTACATTTGAGAAAAGTCACAAAAGAAAGTGTGACAATTGTGATGTTTACAATTGGAAGAAGAAAAGTATTTTCTTCCAACTACCCTATTAAAGAACCCTTATATTGAGACACAGTCTTGATGTTATGCACATAAAAAGAAATATTTTGGAGAATGTGTTAGGAACAATGATGAATATGATTGGAAAGACAAGAGACACATTGAAAAGTTATTATGATTTAGTAGATCTAAATATTAGGCAAAGTTTGCATCCCATTGAAAATGAAAACAAATTGTTGATACTAATTGCAAATTATGCTTTATCCATATAAGAAAACTTGAAATTATGCAGCTTCTTAGCTAACTTAAAGGTACTTGATACTTTCTTCTTAAATACTTCATGTTGTGTGAACATGAATAAAGAAAAAAAAACCTTTTGGGGTAAGTATCATGATCATCATATCTTATCATAATAAATTCTCCCAATTGCATAAAAATTATTATAAAAAATGTATATGGACTTATAACATAGTTAAGTCATTTTTTTCAGAATTTGTGTTTGAAATACTTGACAGTTGAAAAGTTGGATCATCTTAAACAACAAATTGTGCTAACTTTGTGCAAGTTGGAGACCATATGTCAATTTTTTTATTTATATTATGATTTACTTACTAGTACACTTAACATGTGAAGTAAAAGTTTTTAGTTCTATCCATAATCAATGGATGTATCCTATTAAAAGATATTCTTTTTAAATTTAGCTCAAATAAACAAACCTTACATGAGATGAAAATGTTTATTATTAACTAACTTGTATTATATATGCAAGTATTTATAAATATTAAAATGTTATGTTTGTAATAAGGCTAGTCCCAAAGGTTCAATCTTGCAAATAAGTGTTTTATATTTTATTCCCAATATTTAAACAATATTCTAACTAAATTTAATAAAACTCCCAAGAATAATGATAGAGGAGTGACACAAAGTGGCATATTAGATTTTAGAAAAAAATAAGAGAGAAAAAGAAGTTTGTAAGTTAACTAATCTTTCAAATGGAAAGTTCAATTGAACTTATATATATATATATGTGCTTCAAAATTATGAAAAGATTTGGCCATTTATTGATTAAGTTTAATCTCATTCCCTTACATAAAGAATCTTATAGAATTTTAATTACAAGGCATAAAACAAGATTGAGAGAGATTAACCAATAAATGCCTTAGAAGGCATAACAAAGAGTTTCATAACTAGTTCTTTGGACATGTAAGTATAATTTAAGTGATTCTTTAATTATTTTCATTTCATTGTATCCTCTTTTGATTTATTTATTTTCCTTTGTTTATTAGATTTCAGTGTTACTTATGAAAAGGCTAGCAAATGAGGACCTCTTGATCTTAGCAATAAGTCCATTAAAAATGGCACACCATTATGCAACATATATAGTAATTAATGGATTCAGGTTTTCATACAAAAGATCATGCTTTATAAAATAAAAGTCAAAATAGTAGAGTTCTTGTAAATGGAGATGATATGGATTCTAAGAAAGAGTATTATGGTATAATAAAAGAGATATTTTAGTTATCCTCTATGGGAAATAATGAGGTATACCTTTTCACATATCATTAGTGGGATGTGGCTTATTTAGAAAAAGGTTTAGATAGATCAAAACTACTCCAATTTTGACTCAAAATTGAAAGTTCCTACAACATAATATAATATCAGTAACTTTTGGAAAAAGAAAAGGGAAAACCTTTTTCTTTTTTATATTTGCTATCATGTATAGGAAAGTACTTATCTTAAGGCAAGCTTACTATTTAAATGCTTTCAATAGTTATCTGTGAGACATTTTTGTTAACATTTCAAGCAAAACAAGTGTTTTATGTAGAAGAAATTGTGGATAAAGATTAGTTAGTTGTTGTAAATACAAATTTATATGATCTCCATAATATGCCTTTATTCAAAGAAGAAGAAGATGACAATATTGATGATGACATGTTTCACAAATGAAAAGGATACTTACTAGTAATTAGAAATGGAAAATGAATTTTGTAATATAGCCATTTGAATAAAATTATACTGATATTACATAGAGATGATGTTCATTAAGAAAGCATTAGTGCTAAAAGACAATAAGAAAATGTTATAAAAGATGATTTTATTAATGACAATATCATGGATGATGTGGATTTTATTAACAATATAGATCCATCTGAGGAAGATATCATACTTGAAAGATTAAAGGTTTATATACTATTTTAGTTAACATGATCTTCATATTTAAATTGAAATTTGTATTGTTTTCCTTTTAAAATTTGAACTGTAGTATTATATTTTATTACAATATCTAATTATTTCAACTTACAAATTTATATATAGTAATAAATTAATTTTATGATTTTTTTAAGATATGGCAAGGCTGAACAAGGTAAAACTAAAGGAAAAACTACTAGTCCTCATGTATAAAAAATTAATAGAAGAAAATGATAAGGCTACAAGTCATTTGCATTTGCAACCATCACATATGGATTAAAAATCAAAATTTTCAAATTCAACAGCAATAAGATATGTCACTAGCACTTAATGACGGAGAACAAGTTATAAATCCACAACAATTGAGATCAACTACTAGTGCAAGTATCATAATTGAATGATAAATTTTTTCTTATGCATTATTTTATAGTTTTCTAATATACATGCACTTTATAGCTTCTTCTAACTCAATTAAAAATGGAAAGAGAAATACAAATGCATTAATGCTAACATGAAATCTAGAATGAAAAATTTGAGGTTGATATTCCAGATAATGTTCTTAGAGTTGTGGGTAAGAATTCTAGAGACATTATTAACTATTGCAAATGGATTGTTCAAACCACTGCTCACTTGAAAGATAATAATTGGAAAAAAGTGGTAACTAAAGTAGGACCACAAGTGTGATTAAAGGTCAAAGTGAGAACAAATTTGATAAATTTCAATGAGATTACTTATCTAACATAATTAATAATCCAAGGACTTATTTGTTTCAAGAAAAGTTTAAGATGTAAGGTTCAAATGAGTGATGTTTAAGGGCATTTGCAATGGCCACAATGCAATATTGTTTATGATTAGAAGTACTTAATTAATTACTTTGGTGATAAGAAATTTCAAGTGTACATTTTCATTCTCATGACTATTTATATAAAATATTTTTAAGTTTAAAGAATTTAACTAATTTATTTAGTTAAATTTATAGATTGTGAGTAAGAGAAATGCTGAAAATAAAGCAAAATTAACAACTACACATACACGTAAAATGAATTCCCTTGCAAAATTTGAAGAATCCACGATAAGATCCTTTATTTATTTGCAAAGGTTTAATGTATAGATTGTGAGTATGCTTGTGACTTATTTAATGTGTTTAAATTTCATCATGGAGAAATCCCATTATTGAAAGGAAAGCATTACTTAATCAACTATGATTGTTGCAACATACTAAGAGGACTCTTGTGGTCTAATCCAAACTACCAAAATGTCCATGTAACATTTGTATCCAATGCATTTTTTGTAATTTTTTCATATTTACTACTTATTAATTATTTATCTTTCTTTGTAGGACCAATTTCATGAAACTATCATTAACAAACATAAGAAGATCAACTTTAAATGACTAGCAATGAAATGCTATTGCAAGTGCTTAGTAAAACATCTAGATATTTTCATGGAAAAGGATATGGGAAGAAAGTACCATCAAAAAGGAGAAGGGAAGATAAAGTTGTTAGTGCTACTGTCTAGTAAGCATTGACAAAAGCTAGAGTTTCAATGGAAAAGAGTGTTAAAGCAAAGCTTAAGAAGGAAATGGAAGAGAAACTCAATAATATAATGGATTTCAAGTATGGATGGTGTCTATGCTAGCCATTTTGTCACAGGTAATGAAAATGCATTATTATTTTTATCATAGCTTGTTAAAAGAATGAGATTAATTTTTAGGTTCTATTTATCAAGATATTTTACTATTTAATTGATGATACAGTGAATATATTTACTTATAATATTGTTGGTGTTATGGTATTTAGAGTTGCAATTATATGTTTCATATTATCGAATACTTAATATTGAATTATTGTTTTGTTTTTGTTTAATTTATGTTAAAGAACTATGCTCCCCTATCGTCTAAAGCTAAAGATCCAAGTATTCTCATGTTGTTTTTGCACAAGTCATTAGATAAATGAGTGACTAATATTGTTGTTGTATTGTACAAGTATATGAGCAAGAGTGAAAGAACTATAAGGTATGTAAATCTATGTTCAAGGCTTGATAGGTATTATTTAAGTATTTGGAAATTGCAATATTAATATTTATTTAGGCATTTTAACAATGATTTTTTAGATTCTTAAATATTTTAGAATGAGGCTACAATATTGTATATTCTTAAAAGAAGCCAAGGTCTATCTTACATACAAGTCTATGCTTGTTAGTTACTGCTACAAATTTAACGAGGTTAAGTTCTCTAGTTCCTTTTTTTTAAGTAATTTTTATAACATATTAATATGACAATAGGAAATAAACCCATTTGGTAGTGTGTCTTATGTCTTACTTCTCAAAGCTAATTTTTAATCAAATATATAGTTTTATTGTAGCTTATTTATATTATTAGTTGACTATTTCTAAAAGAAAAAAAAATATAAATTACTCCCTATGGTTGGATTTTTCCCTTTCAATTTTGAAAATTTAAAAATTACTCCCTTATACTTTACAAAACTTAAAATTAATATCATTCACTTAATTAATCATTTTTATCAATTTATGTTATTTTTTCATGAAGTTTTTAAATAAAAATTATAATATTATGAAATATTATTTTTTTTGCATACAATTCGTACTTTAGTTATAAGTATTAATTGAAATTTTTTATATATAATGTAATTTCTATTAATTGTATAACATAAAAAATTATATTAAAAAATGTTCAAAAAATTTATTATATTATAATATTATGATTATTACTTAAAAATTTCATGAAAAAATTATATAATTTAATAAATTGATTAATTAAGTGGATGGTGGGTGTTAATTTTAAGTTTTTTAATTAGGGGGATGATTTCTATGTTTTCAAAGTTAGAGAGAATAAAATTCAACTACTCCAAAATTGAAGAAGGTAATTTACATTTTTTTAAAAAATAATATTGCTTTGGATCCTTAAGCCAAAAATGTGTCCCTTATCTTTGAAAATTCCAAAGCTTGCTAATGGATTCATAGTCGATTCTTCACCTTTCATTATTGCTTATATGTCATCTATTACATTATTTTTTTAAACTTTTTAAAATGAGATATGTAAAAATAATAGTTGTTGTTACGAATTCTGATAGGATCTCTTATTGATGTTTGGTAACCATTTATGTCGTAGATTTTCATAGAATATCTCTTTCATTTTTTTTATAGGTGGCTTTGACTATAATATTTAGGTTATATTTTAAGAATAATAGTTGTTTTCTCCATTTATAATAATGATATTTGCTAGTCTCTAAGCTTTTGAATATTTAGCAACATTTGATTATAGTAAATTATGATGAAACTTTTATTGTTAGTTATTGTAGGTTGATCATCAAAATGCCACAAGAACACAATTCCACATTTTTCATGTTGATCTATTTGATAACTAATATTCTATTTTGTATTATTGATAAATGTTAAGACCTAACTATGACTTTAACATTACTACTATAAATGGGAAGTGATTAATTATATACTTTGGCTCAAATTTTATTTTAAATGTTATATTAAAATTTTATTAAGTAAATTCTCTTTCTATCATTACCGTTTAATATATATATTGATATGTCAAAAACATTATGAACATGGCACATTTATAAAAATGAAAGTAAAAGTGAATTTTAATGAAAATAATTAATTTTAGTAACAACATAAATATGTTGATATCGAAAAGAGTTTCAGTTATGAAAATGATTGTCATAAATATTAAGTGTTTGGTGACCATATAAATATATTGACACAAGAAATGCTTTAGTGACAATATTAGTTATCACAAATATTATGTTTTTAATTAGTAACAATATAAATATGTTGTCATTAAAAAAGTTTTTATAACAAAAATAATTGTCACCGAAATCATTAATTACTGGCAACTATTTTTTTTTATGTTACTAAATATTAAATCTGTAATGACAAGAAAATTCATTGCTATTATGATTTTAATAGCAACTTAATTTAATTTTCACAAAAAGTGTTAATTTATAATAACAACAAAGTTTGTAATATAAATTTTTAGTAACAAGCATCATTTGTTATCACAAAAATTTTTAGTGATGAGATCTTTTTGTATAAAAATTTTGTTGTCACTAAAAATTTTTAATGATAAAATATCAATTTTTTATAAAAACTTTTATTATCTCTCAAAAGCAATTTTTTTTTAATGATCTCTCTTAATATTAATCACCTTCTGCAAATGCTCAGAGACTAGTCCGATTATTGAGCAATTCATAACACTTTTATGGTTAAAAGAGATGACAAGACACATATATAACTTGTGAGGCATTTGTGAGATTATGTCATGTTCAATTGGCATTATTCTTCAATTTGCCACTCTAGATTTGGTGTTTTCATGTTAGTCTATTTCCAAATGAATGTCAAATGATCGCATGGTCATGATCATACATAGGACACCATTTATTTGATTGTCTGTGTATGTCTTTTAACTGTTTGTTAACTGAAGTTACTTTGATTGGTTAAAATGACATGTGAAATATGCTTATAGACTCAGGCAGTTATATTCTATTAGTGATCATCTCCGTCGACTAGAAAAAAGTTTAAGATACAGAATGAACCAATCATAAATATTGAATGGTGACTTTTATGAATCCTCCACCACGACCTTATCACTAAATTAGTAATCTTATGAATCATTCACTTATTCATTAATTATAAATTGATTTCTTATTATATTGAATTAGATAAAGTAATGATTCGTTATCATTAGATTAATTATGTTAATGATAATTAATCACTATTTTTACACTTATGAACCTGATTAATTGATGGATGGTTGTCGCAATCGTACTACTAGTCAGGGCCAGTGTCACAAGCTGGTAGTTGTGACAATTCAACAGGCAAACATGCTTGGATTAAGACGAGACTTAGTAGAAAAATTCAACATGTTATGAAGGTCTTGTGGCTGAAATTTGAGATCAATCCAGCTTGCGTACGATTTTTCCTGATTTTCCCAAGTTTGGGGGTATTTTGATCATTTCGGAAGGTTCATGAATCCGGTGGGGTTCAACGAGACCATATTTGGAATCCTTGCATTTTTATCTTCGTGTCGGCTGGTTTTCGTGATGAACGGACACCCGTAGCATTCCGAAAAGGGCTTATGACAACTCGAAAAAAGTATGTCATCTTCTTGCGGGAGGGCTTTTGCTCAAAATGCTCTTTAAGGGGGTGGAGTGCTCTACGGGCCTGCGGGGCACCGAGACACTGAGCTAGGGACGGAGTGTGTTGGCTTGTGGCCATCCCTCTGCACACTCAAAGCTATGGAATGAGGCATAAACTAAGCGAACGGAGTGTCCCTCTCCCTATTCATTTGTCCCTTACGGTCCGTAATGCACGGAGGCTTCCTGTGTGGAAGGATTCTGCAGTCCGGTATGCGCGGGTGCTTCGGCGACATACGATATTGGCGTGCAGACATGTTGTACATGGACTTGTTGTATGGGTGATAAGTCTTCGATGTCCCGCTATCTTTACCCAAGCGTGCCAAATGAGGGTTTAAAGTTGGAAGGCTGGCATGTTGGCTAAGAGTGACAAGCATGCGCCGCACGATTTCGGCTGGAGAGTCGCTGGCCCGTGACATTAGGTATTAGAGCTCGGTTTGTGCCAGAGGGCCAAGATCGGGTAGGCACAATTGGTTAGATGCAGCTTGTCCCTCAATATACGGTATGTGCGAAGCTATCATTCTCTCAAACTCGGTGGTGTCGTTGCCAAAGACTTGACCATAGGGTGCAAAAGATTGGATCGTCCCGAGAAGCCAGTGGGCCAGGGAATGGTACATACTGGTGATCGAGGATTTGTACGAAGGGCCCAAGCATTTGTGCCAAGTAGGCTATTTTGCTTGTCGGTTGTGCGTGGGACATTGGTTATGCGCTCATTCATAGTAGTGGCATTGAGGGATGCAAACCACCATCTAGTAGGACGAGGGAATGGACGGCTAATCCGGTGGGAAAAGCCTTGGTCTTACCAGAGGGCTTGACTGCCTGAAGGATCGGTGGAACCGGAGGGTGAAGCCATTGGTCGTGCCAGAGGGCGTGACCACAATTGGAGGGCATGAGCGGATCGTTCCAGAGGAAGTGGTCCAAAATCATGTCGAGGAGGTCTGAAGGGATCGTCCGAGTGCTCAGTGGAGCATTTTAGCCGGAGGGCTTGGTAAAGATTCAGAGGAATCAATGCCGTGCGAAGGAATCAATGTCGTGCGAGCTAGAATGGATGGTGCTCTATGCTCAACCCCCTTCTACGAGTTGAAGTGGGGGAGCCATCAAAGGATGCGCTCGTGAAGTCGTCAGAGGACGCACGCCAAGGAGTGGTCGTGAGGATCGCGATGCTAGTGGGCATCAAACTCCAAAGGTAGGCTGTGATGGCCGGTAATATACCAGAGGGCATTGATCCAGAGAGGATCAGAGGATCCGATCGGGTGTGCAATTGGCATTGCCTAGTGTAATGAATCGATCGAAATGCAAACGAGTGGCTGGGGAACGAGGTTCGCCCGCTCTGCGTCGATCCAGCATAAGTCTTGTCTCTTGTACGGGTGTATGGGACACTTAGTGCAAGATACCTGTTAGTAGGTGATTCAAAGCACTAGCATTTGTCATGAGCCATAGAGTCAGCACACACTTAAGCTGCGAAGGTGGCGTATTGTGCAATCTGCAGAGGCAGTGAGCGCCAGTTGCAGAGGTAACTACCTGTCGAACAAGTTACGGAGGTAACGAGTTCGGGAGAGCTATGTGGGATAGTGGCACTAGAGAGAGTGTTGGGACACTTGTAAGGTGACTACAAAGGTAGCACCTCGAGTGACTTTGCGGAGGATGCATTTTGCCAAGTACCTATGTTACAGAGGTAACAGACAGCCTAACTTCGAGATGGGGGAAACATTTCATAGTGCTCAAAGAAACAGGCTTTGAGATGGTCGAGGGAGTAACTCAGCGGAGTAGGCTGAAGATCGGAGCCGTGTCAGATTGAGGCGTCAATGAGGGCATTGATATATGAAGTGGAGGAGAATGTCACAAGCTGGTAGTTGTGACAGTTCGACAGGAAAACATGCTTGGATTAAGACGAGACTTGGTGGAAAAATCCAACATGTTATGAGGGTCCTGTGGCTAAAATTTGAGATCAATCCAGCTTGCGTATGATTTTTCTCAATTTTCCCAAGTTTAGAAGTATTTTGGTCATTTTGGAAGGTTCGTGAATCCGGCGGGGTTCAACAAGACCATATTTGGAATCCTCGCATTTTTATCTTCGTGTCAGCTGGTTTTCGTGACGAACGAACACCCGGAGCATTGCGAAAAGGGCTTATGATAACTCGAAAAAAGTATGTCATCTTCCTGCGGAAGGGCTTTTGCTCAAAATGCTCTTTAAGGGGGTGGAGTGCTCTACGGGCCTGCGGGGCGCCATCCCCCTGCACACTCAAAGCTATAGAATGAGGCATAAACCAAGCGAACGAAGTGTCCCTCTCCCTATTCATTTGTCCCTTACGGTCCGTAGTGCACGGAGGCTTCCTGTGTGGAAGAATTCTGCGGTCCGGTATGCGCGGGCGCTTCAGCAACATACGATATTGGCGTGCAGACATGTTGTACATGAACTTGTTGTATGGGTGATAGTATGGGCGATAAGTCTTCGATGTCCCGCTATCTTTACCCAAGCATGCCAAACGAGGGTTTAAAGTTGGAAGGCTAGTATGTTGGCCAAGAGTGGCAAGCATGCGCCGCACGGTTTCGGCTGGAGAGCCGCCAGCCCGTGACACCAGTCTTGCAAGTCACTCTACCGTGAACACCACCCCTCTTTGCCATCCAAAGTATCAATGATTGCTATTTCTCATCCTAGTTTTTTATTGCTTTATCAATCTAAACAAAAGCAAGAGACAAAGATATCAAGGGAAATTAGCTGAATAGAAAATTTAATTGTATGTTGGCTCATTACAGGGTAAGCGTGATACAATATTTGTAATTTTTTTATGAAATTTTGTAATTTTTTTATAAAAATTATAATTTTTTCAATGAATTTTTAAAATTTTTGTATTGTAAATGTTACTCTTTATGTTATAGAATTTATATAAAAAGTAACACTCTACGATTTATGTCATTTATAAAAAAAAGTTACAAACTTCATATCAAACGTAACAAATTTTACCAAAAAAAAAATCTTGTACAATTTGCAAAAGAGTATATGTATACTATTTCAAATTAAGCTGGTAACAAAAAATTACTCTTGTATTTTAAAGAATCTTATGAGAGACTTAAACTATGTAATCAATAAGTATTGTTTAACTTGACATTTGTTGTTTTTAAATATGGAAATGACGTGTGAAAAGTTATAATATGCAACTAACTCTAGCCTTTAACCATCACATATATGTGATGTCAACGGTGCCTTTCAAATTGCACAATTGACAGCCAATGCCAAAATTACAGATCTTGAGATGGTTGAGAGCGACATTATGTGCTTGAGAGCATTCACATAGGGTATATATTTTGATAGATATATGTTTCATTTTCAGGCTAATGTGTGCAAATCAATCCATCACTATCCCTCATATATTATATGATGTTGAGTAGGAGTGGGTGCACTCATTTCACACCATATTATGAAATCATAAGCAAGATAACTAAGTTTATCTCGAATGGTTGGGATGGATAATTTATTGGCAAAAATCTTACCTTCTAATTGTGATCCAACTTCCTAATGATAAAAAATGAATTAAATCTGGAAAAGACAAGGAAACTCACATGAAATTTGGTAACTATCACTTTAATGATATTTGCGAAATCTTTTCAAGAAAAAATGCACGGTACTTTCTTGAAATTTGGTTTAATAACCAAAATATTACATAAATTTTAAAATCTTTCATCAAACTTCCCTAAACTTTAAATAAGAATGAAACTGTTGATTTATAATTAAAACTAACAGCAATGGCATCATCCCCTATCTCTCTCTTTCCCTTTTCATCTCCTATCTCTCTCTTTCCCTTTTCTTTTTCTCTTTAAAGTGTATTCTTCGTGGGAATTTATATCTAATAAGAATAAAGTTAAAAAATAATTAATTTATATATTTTTATTTCAAAATGGAAAGTCAAATCAATTGAATCATAAGCTAAGCCACAAAATGAAGTGAAATTTGCATGTTATGATTCAGTTAAATTGCCTTTCTCTTTCTAACTAAGAATATGAAAGTGTTTGATAATTAAATAACTTTTTCCTTAATTTTTAGTTAATTGAATTGATCAATCAATTTTTTTATTTTTAATAAATAGCTAGTTCAAACAGCTTATTAGCCTTAAATCAACTAATTTAAAAAAGTTAAAAATTAAATATATTAAAAAAATTGACTTATTAAATATTTATAAAAAAATTAGAATTACCTTCAAATTATATATTTTTTAAAAAGTGATAATGGGAGAAACTGGACCCTTACCTTTAATATGTATTACCTATAGTTCAACCATTATATTATTATATATTTTTAGTCTCATACGTGTTAACTTTATATATATATATATATATATATATATATATATATATATATATATATATATATATATTATAGAATAAATAAATTATTTATAAAAATAAATAATTATTTAAATTTTTATTAATTAAAATTATATTATATAATTAATTATTATTTTTTCTTTTAACATTAAAAGTAAAAATTAATAACATTAATTTATGCACATAAATAATACATATATACATATATACATATATACATATATACATATATACATATATTTAAATAAATTATAAAATACATTTATATTTTTATGTATTATTTTACATATAAACAGTTAATAATAAATAATTAATTTTACTAAATATCTTCATTCAAATAACTAATATTATTAGTTGATCAAATAAAATATAATTAGCTATTACTTAATAATTAATTAACTACTAATATAATTATTTATATACCACTTATGTTGTATAGATTAATTATTATTTTATCTATATTCTCATTAGATACTCTTTTTACTCTTTATTATCTATTGTATTTAATCATCTTTATGAAAATTAAGAAATTAATTTAATATGTTTATTTTTATTAACCTTTCTAAAATTACCCTATAATTTAAAATTAAAATTTATTCCATCTTTTATTTTTTCTCAAAGTCCAAGATAGTTAAAAATGAGAAATATAATGAAATAAATTTGTTGAGATATTCTAAGATTAATGTGTAGAATAATAAAATATTTATTAGTAAAAAAGAAAAGTAAAATTAAAGAAATAATATCTAATGCCTTATTGAATTTCTAAAGTAACAGATAAAAAAGATAAAAAATTTCTTTCAAATTTAAGAAATAATGAGGGATAAATAGAGTATGAACTTTGGCAAGCAAAAATATTGTGGAGAAGAAAAGGGAGAGACAAAAGCTTTGTTTATTTTTTGGAAAATAATTTTTTTATAAAATTTCATTTTATTGTACACAAATAAAGGGATATAATGTGTTTTTATACCTTGTGATTAAAAAAAAAAAAGTTGTCCAAGTAGAGGGAAATAACTTTCTTTTAGAAGAAGACGAAGTTGTCTTCTACAAACTTCATTACATTTATTATTGAATATATTAATAGTTTTTTATTATCTTAATAGTTTTGTAATTACATATATTCCTACAAAAAGTATTTTTTGCCAAAATAAACAGAGTCAAAAATATAAGATTTTGCCATTAGTTTTAACCATAAATTTTAAAGTTTTGCTTTCTTCTAAAACTTAGGAGATTTAGTATAAGATTTTAAAGTTTAATTATCCTATTTTTCACATCTCTAAATTTTAGAGAAGTAATGTATATTTTCTACTAACTTCTAGTTGTGATGCGACTTCTTCATATAGAAATATGTGAATAAAATTTAGGGAAAGGACTCAAATTAACCATAAAATTTGGTATTTTATCATTCATTTGAAATCGTAAAATTGTTATTTCGTTTAAAATTGATCCATATATAAAATTTTTATGAATTTAATTTCCAATTAATTAAATTCTATTTTTTTTATTCTGAATGAAGGGTTAAAGATACTTCGAATTTATTAGTTATGTCTGATGCTCTTGAAAAAAGTCACATCGATTGGCACTCCTACAATTTTTATTAAAAGTTACAAATTTTTTACTAAATATCATAATCTTTTCATACAAATCCAAAAATTTTGAAAATTTTTTATTGAAGCTTTTTATGTATTTATTATATACAAAATTTATATACACTTACAACTTTATATAAAAAAGTTACAAAAAATCTATGAAAATTTGAAAGTTTCATAACTTATGATACATTAAAATTTAATAAAAACTCGTTTTTTTCAAGAGCATAATTTTAGCACAAAGAAATACTAATCTATTATCTATTCATTTTCTTTTGTCTAATTCTGTCCCTCCACATATGCAATTAGAGCCAGAAGAAGAAACAATTAATTAATAAACTCTATATTTTTTTATGTTATTTGTAAGCTGCGTGCCCTCAATGCCCTTCTACTTCGGAGATCAAAGATCATTTCTTGTTATTTTTATTGCTGAAACCCATCGTATTGAATTGACCACCATGTAAGTACAAAACTCAGCATTTTTCATTTTAATATGTCATACTTTAAGAATCAGAGATGTGGAAGATATATATAGTAAAATTATTGTAGAAGTACCAACAAAGGCATGGATTCCTATTAAAATAAATCAATAATAATTACAATTCTTAACGAGCACAACTCTCTCACAATTACACCCAATATAAAATCTTATTCGAACCAATCTGCATGCAGATTAGTCTTTAAAAAATGTAGTAAGAATAGTTTGATTCATATTATAAAATATACAGTTGTCCGATTAGTTGTGTAAATTAGAAAGTGTAAGTAGGAATTTTCATCAGAAAATCTATTTTTTTTTAATATATAATTTTGAATCAACATCATTTTCAGCATCTGATCATTATCTTGATTGTTGTTCTGTCTGTACCGTCCTCATACGTATCTTCTCTATAGTGCATTTATATTCATACATATATAGCTTCTTGAATTGTCCGAGAAGTGGGCGCAGATTACAAGGCGCCAGTTGTATAGAAACATCAAAATCATCAAACAACATGGGAAAGAAAGCAATAAGTCAATCATCAGTGAAAATATCTAAGAATATTAACGAGAAACAACATTTCAACAGCTTGATCAAGATCTTGAGGCCAAAGGTCTACATCACAGACCCCTCAAGCTTCAAGAACTTAGTCCAAGAACTCACTGGAAACGGAAGTTCACAAGTTTCATCTCCTCCTATGGAACCACAAGTGCCCGAAACCCGCCCGGTTTTGGCAGCAGAAGATCAAAGGGAACCAGAAAATAATCTTGAAGCTGGTTCGGTACATACTGAAGAAGCATCAAACACTTCATCTGATTTTTGGTGTACTGATCAATTGACGGATGAAGGATTTGATCAAATATGCAATCAGCTGCGTTTGGATGACTCGAATTTAGATGACTTCTCAGCGAAGCAACCTGTAGATCATTTGTTGGAATATCAGAATCTGGAATCACTGCTTTTGGGTGTTGAAGCAGATCCTTTCTACAACTACAATGCACAGATTGAACAGGAAGTCAGTATATATGATTATGAGTGGTCAGGATTTATATGAAAGTTTCTCCTTTTTCATGGCTGATCATCCAGAAACTACCAGTAATGAGATTTTTTTTTTTTTTTGGTTTTGTAACTTTTTTGTCCATACAAATATACAGAAGCAACAGCTGAAAATATATTCATTTTCAAACGTGTTCTTTTTGTGTATATTAAGTTGTGTAAAGGATGTCCTTGTGCTCTCTTTGAATAGATATCTTTGCATTACTCCATTCGAGTTTGTTTCTACAGAAAAGAAAATTGAAATCAGAGATTTAAATTGCGTTTGCAGTCGCAGTCGCGATCGCATTGCGATGCAGACAAATACAAAAAAATACAGTTATAATAGTCTAAAATTACAAAAAATCACGGATGCGATTTGCTCCAAAAATATAATATTACGATTACGGACCATTTTTTAAATTCTAGACTGAGACTAAAACTTCTTGTAGGTATTCTTCTCATGTCTATAATCTAAGAACTACAGGAACAAGGAGAGATTATTGTACTCTTGCTTCTGCAATGCGTTAGTTAATTTCGGTAGTTGTGGGTTCGAATCCCTACAGTGCTGGTCTAAGTTGGTAGTCATGATCCTTTGCTCTTCTTTTGCGCTAATCTTCCATTGTTGGAAGATTAAACACAAGAAAAGAGATCTGAGCATGTCACTGGCGCCTTGACTGATAATATACTGGACTAATCATCTACACTAGCTACTGTCATTTTGGGCGCAAAAGAAAATAAATATATAATAGATATTATGGCTACTTTTTATACAATTGGCATCCTTCAATATTTGGATTTAGAAACAACCTCTCTATCAACATGAAACAAATACTTCTTTGCTTCTAACTATTCATTGCTTTTTAATTGAATATAACACGTTGCAAGAAGCATAGGATCTGAAGTATTTAACGGATATCAAATTTGATCCTTTATTTTTTAAGCATCTCTAAGTTATGGAGATGGATAAATTTGTTATACATCAGCTCTGCTCATTTTATCCAAAAGTATTTTTTTAAAAAAAGTTCTTATTTACATATATATTAATTAAATTGATACTTGAAAAAAATTAATATTTAAAAGTATGGTAATACATGAAAATAAATTCATTTTTGAAATAAAAGAAATTGATTTTTCTGATTTCTTTATATTTGATATTAAATAAATAAAATATTTTTTTATTTTAATATTTTATAACTATATTTTATAAAAACTATTTTCTATTGAAACAAATAAAGCCTTCATGTATAGTTCAATTCTTCGTTCGTATCTGTTTGTGTGAGTTCCCTCACTAAATTTCATGAACCAGAACGCTGCATAAAGTCTTTTAAGTTTTAACTTGTTAAAGGCCTTCAAAATAATCATAGAAACAATAGCAATGAAATTTTATCCCATTTAATAGGAATGACCCGACCACATAAAGTATTTTATCAAAGACCGTATCTTTCGTAATCATTTATGTCTTAGTTTACATAAAATGTCTTCAAGAGCAAACTTATAGTTGTATGGTAATTTACAAAGAATGTAATATCTTCACAAATAATAATAGGAACAAATCACCTTTTTGAGTTTTAATCTAATCATACTTACAATATCTTAAAAACTACACACGTTTACCTCCTTGTTATTCTACGAAAGAGGAGGCAAGCAGAGGTTTTAAAAAAAAAAAAAACACTAATATAAATTACCCCTTTAACGTCGATTCCAACGTGATGTGTATATGAATGTTATTGTAAATCGGATATATTCGATGTTAGTTTCAAAGCCAACATTAAATATAAGTAACGGCAATTGTTTTATAAGATGTGTTTAATTCCTGAATATTGACTGTATATTAACATTAAACATTATTTTATAATCAACATAATAAATTATAATAAACTGCCATAGAAAACAAACTACAATATCAATTTGAAAATTGCCATTAAAAATTGACATTCATTCATAACAAAAATTTCATATATTATGTTGGTTCCTATTAAATAACACGTTATATGTCATAAAAAAATGATGTTCTTTTATAGTAAGTGATGTTATTTATTGATTTTTTTGCCAATAGTATTAACCAATATCCCATAATTCCCAGAGCAATATTCCCACTAAACCTAGAGCAATATTCAAATTGAATTACAAAACTCAGCCACTATATTATTATATAAGTAATATTATTATAGATAGCAGTATTCAAGTCATATCTCAATGTTAATATGGTAAAAAATAATATCTAAAATACAATAAATACCCATGGCAACAATTTTATACATTAAATTAGATTCAAATAATTGAAGATATCTAATATGTACATATTACAAAAACTAGACCAATATCTCTAAATGTTGAAAAAGAAAGTTACATTGTATTGCAATGACATGACTATTGATAAAAATCTTGTTGAAATTCACTACTGCAAAAAAAAAAAAAAGTGCACAAACGCATTAATATTGTAAATGTAACATTACTACTATATAATTTTTTTTACGAGAATTTTATCACTTAACTTATGTCTTTAAACTTTAGTGGTATTATGTATTATTGTTAAGTCAAATAGCACCATCCTCACCATTAGATGTCGAGATGATTGGGGTTACATGTAAAACCTATATTATATTTGAAGATTAAAATATATACATATATATTAAAAATTAATTAATAATTCAAAAATACTTCCTATTATACATACAATATGGCCATGAAAAATATGAACACAATTAATTTAAATCTTTCTTAACATATTTAGGAAGATTTTCAACCTATATCCCTTAACATGATTATCTCGCATGTAAAACTCTCCATATCACTAGAGATATTCTTATAGAAAAAAGATGAGTCTCTTCAATATCATCTCCTAAGTCTTCATTGTCCCTATCACCAATAATTTGTCTCTTTCCTAGCAAAGTTACACACCACTTATGATTAAATAGGCCTATGATATAGAACACTTGTTTTACCTGAGATGCCATTATGAATAACTCTTTTTTGTGAGCTTCATGAATCCTAATTTATTAACTTAAGTATCGTTCTTATTTATAACTTATTTACATTGAAACACAAGCTTCTTAAATATGACGTAGTCAAGTTCCTGAATGTTTTCATTAACACCATAATATGATATATTGGTCAAAATAATATTCCTATCTTTGGAATTACTTACATGCATAATAGCACACAAGCTACCAATGTAATCCTATTTTACATAGTGTTCCTGCCATCCTAGTCCTTTATATAAAAAGAATACTCATTGATGTCATATTCACAATAAAAGATAACCTCTATGCATGGGCCCTACGCCACCTATCTGATGGTCTTGGAAACAACACTTGGTCCTTACGCCTTTCGATAACAAACTTAACTCTCGAACCCATTAATGAATGATCAATTATGTTCAAGTTGGACTAGTAATCATTCCTTTTGCAATATTGTCCCTTTATAAAGGTCATATGCTCATCCATATAAGACCAAACTTAATCATTATTATACAGAATGTAAAGGCGAGCTTATATACATATTTCAGAATTTATGCTCACCACTTGGGTACCTAATGTTCCTTTATTTGCAATTTTGCCCTTGTGATGAGATTTTAAAAGTCCAATAGCACTTGTATCTGATAGGTAGTCATTGCAAAATTAGGCCACCTCCTCAATAATATAGCCTTTGATAATACATCCTTCCAATCGATATCTATTCCTTACATATCATTTTAAGATTTTCATATATCACTTAAGGGGGTACATTCACCTTGAGTAAAATAACCCATATAGTTTTATCTTTCTTACTAAAAGGAAAATGAGATACACCATGATATTAAAGAAAGAAAGTGGGAAATACATCTCTAACTGACATAGTGTGGCTATGACTTGTCTTTATAAGTCATCCAATTTCTCAAGGTCAATCACCTGGCTACATATTACAATGAAAAAGAAACAAAGTTTAGTTTTACCACATTTGATATTTGTAAGCAAGATTGATTGAATAGCCACTAATAATAGTTACTACATTAGAGTATAACAACCATGAAATTTCAAATTGACTAGCTTCAATTCTTTCATTGAGACTAGGCTTTTGATATTTAAAGAATATCCTTGTAGCACCTTAATACCAAGTAGACATTCATAAAAAATTGTCTTCTTCTTTCTAGATAGAGTGTGACAAGCTGGTAGAAGATAAATACATTGATCCCTTCTTTTTTATGCAAGTTATCTCCAAATGAACATTTCAACAAGTCCAACCTAGTTTTAACTCCATCCTTGGTCTTTCTCAATATGTTCAATAATATTTAAACAAGACTATCACAAATATTTTTCTCTATGTGCGCGTTTGATGTTATGTCTCATAAATAGCTTTTCCCAATATGAAAAATCAAGGAATATGGACCTCTTTTTCATGAGGTATCCCTACCTGTAAGCTTGTAGAGTTTGCTAAGAACGAAATTGATATTTTTCCCTTCATAAACTTGAAATACAAAATCACACATAATTAATAAATTAAAGACATTATTTAATTGCCAATAATAAAATAAGTAATACTTTTAAAATTTCAACTATACCCATTCATAAATTTAATTTCCAATTAAAGAAGTTTAAGTCATTGGTTCTTTCGATGACTTATTAAAAATCTTTCTTAATTTGTGACATTAGTGACCATAGTACAAAAATCTTCTACAATCAAGATATATTGTCTTTTCACCACATTTTAATTAAGAAGAACAAATACCATTTTCATAAATAGAACATGCTCTATGCCTTTTAACATTATAGCCAAACAAATTACCATATAATAGGAAGCCATTGATTGTGCAAAATAGAAAATGCATGCAAAATGAAAAAATTCTGATGATATGTATTAAAGATCGAGACACTTTCTTCCTATATCATCTTCAAGTCATCAATAAATGATGGCAAAAAAAATCTATGTCATTTCTTAGTTGTTTTGACCTCAAAATCAACAAGAACAACTTGACATACTTGTGTTTCATACATAACCAAGGAAGTAAATTGTTAATCACCAACATAATAGGTATATGTTATGTTTACTATTCATATTATCATGAAAGTTTATTCTATCAATGCAAAGTGCAAGGCTAAGGTTTTTTAGCTCACTTTCAAACACAAGAAAAAAATGTATCAATTGTCTACCAAAGAATTACTAGGATGTTGAAGCTTGCTATCAAGTTATGTTTGGACCACATGCCATGAAAAGTTCTTAGTATCCCTTTCATAGGAAAACATTCATTTAAATCTTAGTATTATTGAAATATACAACAATACCTTTACTAGAGCCCTTTCACTATTTATGCCATCATTCACCCTTAATTTGTAATGTGGTGCCCCACATTTTGGACATTCCCCTAAAGCTCTACTCTTATTTCGGTACAATATGTAATTATTAAGGCAAAAATGTATCTTTTTGTACTCTAAACTCATTAAACACATGACTTTCTCGATCTCATAGGTACAATCCGATTTCAACAATTGTAGCAATCCAATGAAGCTCTCATTACTCTAGCCATTCCCCACCTTTAAGTTAAACAATCTTAGCATAACAAGTAGCTATGTAAATTTGATGTAAAGGACATTTGGGCGCTTAATGAAATTATCTTCAATATCATAAACCATATCCTCTTATTAATCATCCATTCCCACATTTATGTCATCATCTTTATGAACTTTTTTATCTCCGTAGGTACGAGATGAACAAAACAACTCACCTTTTTCATATTATATCCATTATATATGCCTTTGTTCAATGCCTTTGAAAATTAGATGCTCTCTTATCTTCACTAGATTGAACATTGTAACATAAACACATTCCTCATTAGGATATAAAATGAGCTAATTACTAATTTTTCTCTATTTATCTATAGCAAATATAAAAAACTCGTCAACCTTTTTGGCATATTCAAAGGTAAAATGATAAGCAAACATCCATCCATAGTCCATGACTATCCAAGCTAAAGTAGACATGCAACAAAACACAAATATGTGAATAATAGAAGAGTTTTATATAGTTAAAAAATGTAATTTCAATATATGTTTGCCTTTTCATCTTATGATAGGTAATGGTAATTACCAATAGTTATTAATTAAGTCAATTTCTTATAAGAGAGTTATGGTACAAATTAAAGCAACAAATTAAGGGCAATAATCATATACTTGTTAACCCATTTCAACTTTTATGCAGATGCTAATACAATATATATATCTACTCATCAAAGAATACACAAACATATGAACAAAATAAGAGTTTTAATGAAGTTATTAAATATATATCAACAACTAATGCATCCAAAACCCTAGAAAAAGAAATTAGATACATAGAATTCAAATGAAAATATAGGTACACTATCACAACATTATATTATTCTTCCTTGTGTTTAATGGAATTACTATTACAAATGCACCTAAACATAAAGAAAAAGAATTCAATGAATTGGAGGCAAATGAGAAATTAAATGTGAGCTTTGATGAACTTTGGTGGGAATATCTTATTGCGTACAATTGAATCTACCCTCAATTTAATGAATTATTTGAAAAGTAAAATGACATCATTAAGTATTTCATATGGCTTATATACTAAAAATGACCTAGAATATTCAATGTTTGATGTAAAAATATTAACAGTCAATTATAATTCATCAATTAATAAACAATTGTCATCTTAAATATTTTCTACGTTAGTTCAATATAAAAAATCAACATGGTTTATATGTTTTTTTAATACAGGACAACAAGTGTCCAAACATGAGAAAAGTAGTCTAATACTTCAATTGTTTTAATAAATTGATGTCATAACATAAAAACATTAGTTCTTGGAAGGAAACTTATATGGTTTATGTATTTTTTTTACAACAAATTGAAATATTCTATTCTTAATTCAATGTTCTGTTCTTAATGAAATGTTCTATTCTTCACACTTATACACAAAATAAACATACTTAATAAAATACTTCAATCAAGAAGTTATTTTTAAATATTTTAAAGAGAAAAAGAGTAATATTTTTAACCCATTATACATTGAAATGATTATTTATTCAAAAAATAGAAAGTTATCTTAACATAGAAAGTTATGAATATAAATAAAAAAATATATGAGAAATGAAACAATTAGGAATTACAATTTTATTTATTTCCATAGTCTTCTTACCGTATTAACATACAATAAATAATTGGCTTTTCATTATATATATATCATTAACAAATACATAAGAACATTAATACAATAAATAACCAAGCTTAAGGACCTTTGAGTTGAAAAGTCAATTATATGCAACTCCGTAACCTAAGAAGAAAGCCCACCTTTACCCCTATGGAAAAACCACTATGGAGAAAGGCTTTTATCTTAATAATAATAAATGCACTAATTTTCAACATGTTCTTTATTGTCATTTCTCTTTAGTTGAATTCTCCATGCTTAAGGGCTTTTGATTTAGAGGGCCAATCATATGACATATAAATAATTTGGTAATGCTAAGAAAAAAACCTTCCTCCACCTCCATCAACAAACTAGGGTGGAAAAAGGCTCACATTTTAATAATAACAAATAAAAGTCTTTATCACATTCCTTGCTAATAGTTAATTATGGGTCTAGGCAATATATTTGGGTCCATTACCTATGCTAGAGTTTGGAATAAAACCAAAGATAACCTCCTTTCCATCTTAAGAAATGCATTTGGTGATGCTACTAATCTTATCAAAGGACTTGTCTCTCCTTTAATATCTCAAGTCTCACATATTTATCTTTAATCAAAGGACACACACTATAAGACTTAAGATGTCAAATGTGAGATAAGTACTTCGATAAGATTTGCAACATTTCTCAAACGAGCTTCTTGAAATGGAAGGGGAAGTTATCCTTGAATTAGAACTAAACTCTAAAATTAGATAATAGAGGTTAAAACATTACATAGATGTTTCAAATGAAGGCTAAGGACAATTTATAGGCAATACAGTACATTTTAGGTTAGTTATTAATATATAATTGATATTTCATAAATGATTTTTTTTTCATATTAAGTTCATTGATCTACCTTCTGAATGTTAATTGTTTTAACAATCAATATTGTAAGTGTTTACCTCATGAATGCCATATTACATTTTAAATAAGCATATCATTGAAATATAATTTATTTTTATAGTTTCCAATAACACTATAAACATAAATATTAATTGATTGTAGATAATCTTTAGACATTGATTTTCAAATACAACTAACATCTAAAATACCAATGTTCTTTTTAGTTTCTAATAAAATCATAAATATAATCATTAATCAAATGTTGATATTCCTTTAGACATTAATTTTATATACAATCAACATCTAAAATACAAATGTTCTTTATAGTTTTCAATAACATCGTAAATACAAATATTAATTGGCTGTTAACATTCCTTTAAATATTGGTTTAATGTATAACTAACATTTAATATTCCAAATGGTATTTATTTGGACAATAGTTAATTAAAAATCATATTCAACATTAGTTTGATGCACAATTATCATCTTAAGTTTTCTCATGTTAGACTCTTCATCTCCTATTAGAAAAGAAGGCTTGATGTTAGCTTATTATTATAATCAACATGATAAATTATACTTATTTTTAAAAATATCATTATACTATTATATATGTCAATTTTTACTTTAATCAACTAAATAATTGACATAAATATAATGACATTGGAGGACAAATTTGTAATAGTGAGAGAAGGAGTGGTAAGTGTCTATGAAAAATAAAAGTTAATATATATTTTTGTAAATAGAAAGGTTTACTTGTAATTTGACTAAATTTCAACGAATATGAGTGTAATTTTCCCCAATAATTAGTGTAAAATGGCATTCTCCTCCTTTTAGTTCCTCTAAAGTGCAATATACTTTAAAGGATAAAGTAGATTATCATATTAAAGTTTAGAATTTAATACATGATAAACATTTAAAAATATAAATTTTATATTTGTAATTATCCACCTCACTTAACCTTTTTTTTATCAATAATTATAATGATTCACTTTATTTTTTAAAGTATATTTGTCACTTTAAAAGAAGCAAATCCTATCATGATATCTATATTAGTAATGCCAAGTTGGAGAGATGCACAAAAAGCAATGATGAATACTAATACTTTAGATAATTGTAAGGTAGTTAGGCAATTAATTGGATAATTATCATTGTGCCCCCCCCCAAAGTATTAGTATTTATCAAGTACAACAAAAAGATCAAGTATAGGAAATCACCCTTAAGCTTTATTTGTTTTGGTAGAATAAATTTTGCATAGAAAAATCTCATTTATTTGTATAAAAATAAAGAAGTGATATATCACTTATGTACTTTATAATTAAAAAATGATGCTCAAAGTTACAGTAGTAGAAGAAAACAACATCTTCTATTTCAAGAAGTAAATTGTCTTCCACTAATCTCTTTGCACTTAACATTGAACAATTGTAACATTATCCATTATTTTAATATTTTATAATTGTATTTCTATGAAAAATATCTTTTTTTAAACTAAATAGAGCCTTAACAATATAATTACTAGGGAAATTATTCTCATTTTCAAACACACAAGTATTAAGTAATTAAATTAACTAAAGTGTCACAATAATACAAACAATTTAACACGGAAAAACCTGAAACTCTATGGGAAAAAATCATGGATGACAAGAGATCCACTATAAAATGAAAGGATTATAATATGGTGTACTTGAAAGCTCTCAATCATAACCTTACAATTTCCTAATCACTATCCTTATATCTCTCATGGACTTTTATGAGAATTGTCACATAACATCCATAGAGAAATTCTCATATGCTCCAATTATGCCACATATCCTTAGTCATATCTAATAAATGAAAAATAGCTATCAACTTTATTATCATTTGCCAATTTTGTATGGTTCATATATATTAAAATCTTATTTTTAAATTTTTATAACATTAAAAATTATAGAAATTGACAATTTTCATTTATTTATTGTGTATGATTGAGGACTAGTGATATAATTGAAGTATAAAAAAATAGCTCATCGTGGTAAGTACTCAATTCATTATCTCTCTCATACTTTAAAATCTCGATTAATATAAATATTTATAATTCAAAAATATTTATTTGATTTGGAATCTTAATTTTAACTCTTCAATAGGAAAATAATTTATAATATCACAAATTAATAACCATTTGAATTTGGACGAAACTCTATATAATTACTTCTTTAATGTTTTAAAACAATGACGTGGATTTGTGATGATTGAAGCATAAAACAGGCAACAACTTGCACCAAAGACAACGTGCCTATGAAGTCATTCCATCTCAGATAAAGACTCTTCCCCTTTTGTCTTCTTTCCCGCCTCCATATTAGGACCCAAAAAATGTTTGGCAATTCAATTTATAGTATTTTATAGGAATTTCATACTTAAAATCAGCATCATATAATTGACTTCTGCAGGTCTTTCATGTCATTACAGACCTTGGAATTTCTGTTAAATGGGTTATACTCTGAATCCCACAAAAGACAGAGGAACGGTGTATTCTGCAGGCTTGTATGGGTAGGTTACCAAACTTCTTCTTAAAAAGACAAAGGATAAATTATATTGATTTTCTTTGGTTTAATTACACTTAATATATCTCATTCTTTTTCAAATATATATATATATATATATATATATATTCACCCTCTAAGTACTTCTACTATTATAAAATATAATGGTATTGAACTTTTAAACTGTAACCCCTTTTTTAATATTGCTTTTAATAACTAGAAGACTATTTTTTTCATATTTCTATGTAGAAAATATGCACTTTTTTTAGGAATAAAAACACTCTTTCTTTTTGTGAATAACTATATTGCAATATTTGTATATAAAATTGGAAAAAAATAATCCTCTAAAAGATGACATTAAAAAAGGAGTTACAATTAAAAAGTTAATGACACTATATTTTATAATTGTGGAAGTATTTTAGAGAGAATGGAAATATATAATTCTAAAAAATAAGGGGTATTAAGTGTAATTAAACCAAACATCAGAAAAAATCAATGTAATTTGTGTAAAGAGAATTTGTTGCATGCATTTCATCTAATATTTACTAGTCTAATCATATATTTTTATTTCTCTCGCCTACAATTATTGGTTAAATAACTTTCTTTTTCTTTCTGGTTAAATAAAAGAACTCTTTCGATTTTTTTACTAGCTAATAACAATTATTTTTTTCTTCTCCTTTTTACTTCCCTCCTCCCCCCAAATTATTGATTGAGTGCACACCATTTTTCTTATAAAATTTGCTTGCAGCAACATGAATTTTAGCATCTTCACCTCCAACAGTGAATGTGGATCATGAATTCATTCGTAGTGACTAAGGTTTATTTTTTTCCTTTACGTATCTTCTTATTGTTTTGTTAGCTTCTAAAGATGAGATACAGTTTTTTTTAATTTGACTGGAAAAATGAATGTTGAGCCCTGTCCCAACTAATTAGACAATTTCAGGACGCAAACTTGACACCAAAAACAAAAAGATCTTTTCCTTTTACTGTATTCTGAATATAAAATATGCCTTCATTTGTTCCCAATCCTTAGTGGTCTTCACTTGAAACAACTAAATTCATTCCAAGGGAGGCTCATGGCAGATATACCTTCACAGTGATGTGGCCTTCATATACTTTGTTTGCCAAAACTAAAAATAAGATTTCATTTTATTTTCAAATAATTTTTTAAAAAAATAGTATTTGACTTAAAATAAAAAAAAAATATTTCATTTCATCTTGTTTACGATTCTTATTCTAATTATATTTGTGCCATTATAAAATACATCTAATTTAGTAAGGATTTCACTAAAATTCATTTCATTTAGCCAAAATAATATTTTATATAAAAATTTTACCCTCTTTTTAATATTATATTTATCATAATACTATCAAAATCTAATTTTTAGTTAAATTTTATATATTTTTCAATGCATTTCATATAAAATAATTGATTTATAAATGAATTGAAATTATTATTTTTGATAAAGTTTCCAAACAATAGAGTTCACTTGTAAATGAATTCAAATCATTGGTATTGAAATGAAATGAAATCAATTCTAAAAAAGTTAATAATAGATTATTTATGTGTCATGTTATCATTGGTCCACCTAGGTCAACAACGATTATTGACTTGATCAGTTTTGACAACACATGATAAGTTAGCATAATCAAATAGTTAGTGGTCATTTATATTTTTTTTAAATCCCTCATCCACGTTGTAAATGATTGGCATTCTCTAATAATCACTTGAAATCAACTTTGTTTCTTCAATAGCGGATGACAGACTAACATGACAAAATAACCAGCTAGTTGTAATTTAAAATCTTCTCTTTAAACCCTGTCTGCCTGGTGAATGATTGTTGATTTTCTTGTATTCACTCTAAATCCACTTAATACATAAAATGCTCCGGGTACTCTCATATTAAGGATCTCCTATCATTTTTTTCCAGTCTCCCTTAGTAGAGAACCCTACTATCTGCCGTGGTTCTCGGCCTAGAAGAGTAGTTCAAGGATAGCTAATTCTGATGAAATCCCATTGCCTGTGTCAAATTTCTTAGCCAGTTTTCTTCTTTTAATGTTGCCACAATATTGTTAAATTCAACAATTATTTATATAATTCAAATTATTTTTAATAATCTTAACCTCCTACAAGTTCTTTGCAACATTGGATAAAACATGTGAGCATTAAGACATTTACCAAAGCTTAAGAAGCCAAATAGGAAGTACTGTAATCTGGAAACTAACAAAGAATGAATTCATTTTATCATTTATATAATTCAAATTATTTTTAATAATCTTAACCTCCTACAAGTTCTTTACAGCATTGGATAAAACATGTGAGCATTAAGACATTTACCAAAGATTAAGAAGCCAAATAGGAAGTATTGTAATCTGGAAACTAACAAAGAATGACTTCATTTTATCATTTATCCTCAGGTAAACTCTTACAATTTGTTCAAACTTCAAACAATGATCAGGAAAACAGAAAAACCAGATATCAAATTCCCATCAAGCAATGTATATGAGAACTGAAAACGAGTCATTTCGCAAACAGTCAAACAAAATCCAATGTAAACATATATAATATGAACACTTTCCTTGTCATTACTGTGAAGTTGGAGCTGTATACAAAGACTTAAGCTGCCTTCTTATGAGCTTGCTATTATGGATGGCCATCTGAAGTTCTGCATCACTTGACCACCACTGTTCCAGCCCATGAGCTTCTAAAAACTTCTGTTTTTCCTTAGACACCACAAACAGCTTTGCAGCAATCTGCCCATTTGTACTAGGAGCCACATTCTCCTTGTCAGCAGCAGCATTCTTTTCTCCAACCCCTTCTGGGTCCGTGTAAGAGCAACATATGTAATCACTATTGTTCACATACAAATGAGGAACCCATTTTCCCACTCCAAAACCCGGATTCTTCAATCCGGATGCAAATCGAGGCACCCAGCTTCTCGGCCCTGCCCCGATAACATTTTTCCCTTCATCAGTGCTGGCCGGAGCTTCATTGCTACGAGAAAGCATAGATTTCAATCTCTTCCAAGCAAATTCAGCCTTCTCTCCAATATTTCTCAAACTCATTGCCAATGAAACCGAAGGTGGATTGAATAAATGTGTCTCCACATACATCCCTTCTTTAGCCAATTGTTTCCCAATTTGAAGAGCAAAACCAGCCCCCAAGGAATGTCCTGCAATGCACACATTGCTGCTTCCATATTTATCCGAAATCGACTTCAGTTCCTCCAGAGCTACTATAAACCTCACAGATCCCTTCAAGCTTTCCCAAGTAAGAAACCGGAGATCATCTTCGATGTCTCTTCTTATTGTTGGGCTTTTGAGTAATGTTCCTCTTAGTACTAGAACTGCTCTGGGGGCACCCGAGGGTCTAATTAGTACTAAGTCGGCCATTGCTGCTGATCGATCCCATTCTAGTATTGCACCAAAAATGGATCCATCTCTTTCATCAACAAGTGTTTGTGTGAGTTTGTATTTGAAGGGAATCCACCAATCTGGAGCCAGAGCATTTTCTTGTGATCTGTTCTCTTGCCTGTCGAGTTCGAGCAAGTAAACTGCCTGTATAAAGCAGGCAATCACAGTCCTTTTATAGTTTGCATCCTTCCTGAAAGCAAGAAAATATTGATCAGCAAGTATTTACAATCAACTAAGGATGTAAAAGTCTACAGCTCCCGATAGGGATTAATCCCATACCAAAAGGTATGGTGATACCTTGGTGCAAACCAAAAAAATTAAGCATGTAAAAGTGTCAATCAGAATTTCAATAGCCACTGCAGCTATGATTGAGTTGCAAAAATTTTAAACCCTGCATGAAATTGTGGGTTCTTATCTATCAAATTCAAGATTACAAATGAAATGGAAATGAATCCTGCTAGAGTTCCCCTAAATTGGAAACAGTAACTAAAATCTTGTAACTCACTTTGTAAAGTTTTGAGCTTTATGTTTCAAATCTTCATTTTCCCCAAAATTTCCAAAATCAATCAAATTGATGCATTTTGACATATGGAATCGCCCAGGCCACTTATGCTGCGGAACCGAGTTTAATCATTAATCAGACGCTTCAAAAAAACTGACCATTCCCATAATCGAAAGACTAACTTTCATTTCACGCACCAAACGAACCTGATGTTGTCAGTTAACTAATCAAGAATCAAGGAGTTTAAGAATTAACCTGATGGGCTCGGCTATCTAATCATACCAATTACCCATACTAAAATGATCTGAAATTCCCCTAATTTGGAAGAAAAGCAAAAATGGATATTGGCCAACTAGAATAGACAAGTTCAATCGTTAATCGAGTACGACCCACAACTAATCAAACATTCAAACCCATGATTCACCCAAATACTAAAATCCATGACCCTGATACTAGAATGAACTCAAATTCACAAGATTTAGAAGAAAAAGCTGATATTAGGTGGTACTAACCAACTAGAACTGATAATATCTTTCCAATTAAGATTGGTGAGATTGCGAGGACCCGAGACGTGAAATGCGTACTGATGAGCTTGTTCTTCTTTTTGAACTTGCACAACAACATCGTCTGCATTTGATGTTATCTCTTCCACAACAGGTTTTTCTGCCATTAATGTAGCAAAGATCGCACGACGACCTCTGTTTCTCCGTTTTCAACTTGGCGATTGCTTTGCATGCAGGGAAGAGACAGAGGGCGAGGCGTTTTATGGAAAGCTTCAAACTTTCCTTTGTTGAAACTTGTTGCTTGAAATCTGATTGGATTACACTCTCGTTTTTGTGTTTCTTAAAAATAGAAACTGAAACAGGGACACAATACAATAATAATATCCTCCCAACGGTTATTTTTGCGACAGGGTGTCGTTTTGGAAAGTGAAATGACTAGAGTAACCCCTTTTATTTTTTTTTTCTCTTTAAATCATTTGTATAAATAAATTATTTTTCCACAATATAAAGGCTTTAACCCGAAATTTTGACAAATTATTGGGTTTCTCTCCCTATCTATCTCCCTCTACCATCTCACTTTTATTGTTTATTTGATTTGGGTCAACTATTAAAATTTGTATTAATGAAAAATTATCATATAAAAATTATTAAAAATTCTTTTTACACAATGAAATTTCTAATCTGATTTTATTAATTAGATCTTATTTTTCTTCCATATTCAATTTTTTGTAAACTTATTATTCTATTTATATCTTTAGCGGAATTTGAATATCCAAGATTAATTAACCAAATGCCCAACTATTTGGTACTTCTTTCTAGACAATTTTTCTTTATAAATTTGAACGAAAAGATTTACGAAAAGGAAAAAATAACAAGTGTCAATGAAATGTTAATAGCCAACCTTTGAAGAATGATTTTTATTATTAATAATTGATTCGGTAGCAAATTAAATCTTAAGTTATTTCAGATCTATTAGAGAATTTTATTTTTAATTTTTGAAGACATCTTTATTAAAAAATTATTATTTACTGTTCCTCCTTTAAACATAATTAATCTCATAATTAGTAGAAAAAGTGTAAAAAGAATTAAATATAAATATTTTTTTACTATTTTATTTGTTTGCAATTTCACTGCTGTTGTATTAGCTATTTTGGTCATTTCAGAATTAATTCATAATGGAAGCTTCCCAGACCGCGTAACGTAACGAAGGAGTCAACGACAATTTGGCCCGTCGGTGTGGGTCTCACTCAGAATGAGGGGAGCTCCAAATGTTAACGTTGTTCAACATTGTGAATTTAAAGTTTGCTTCGTTTCGATTTTCATTTTTATTTTTTTTCAAAATACACAGCCATTTTAATAGAGTTTAAATTTGGTGCAAAACCTTCTATATTATTACTAGATGGAAAAGTGACACCTCATTGAAAAATAATATTACTTAATAACTTTTTATTAATGATAAAGAGTTTTAATAATTTTTATTAATATAATAATATATAAATATGTGATAATATAAAATTAATTTATAATGATAATAAATCATATCTAAATTATCTAAATTATTTTAATATATGTTTAAGTAAATAAAAACTCATACTTATGAAAAAGAGAAATAGATTCAAAAGTATCAAACACCACAGGGAACTTACATATTATTTTTAATTAATTTTTAAATAATAAAAGATTTAATAATTTTTATTAATATAATAATATATAAATATATGATAATATAAAATTAATTTACATTAATGATAAATTAAATGTAAATTACTTTAGCATGGACCTCAAGTAAATAAAGATTTTTGAGGAAATAGATTCAAAAGAAACGTATCAAACCCCACTTTCATGCAATTCACAAGTTTTATTCTTTTAATTTTATATCTACTTGTTAAGTAACAATCATTTTTTTTTTAATTTTAATAATCATAGGAGAAGTAAAATCATTAGATATATAATGAAGACACAAAATTTTAAAGAAATATCAAATATAAAAAATGCCACAAAGCCTTCATTTACTCATAATATATTTTAGAATTTTCCACTTTTAAGTCTTTTTTTTTTGTGATAAAGTCATTTTATCCTATCAACTTTAGAACTTAAAAAAATTTAAAATTAACATGCATTATCCACTACATCAATTATTTTGTTTTATCTATTCCTTATAAAATTTTTAATTAAGTTTCATCATTTTATTTGTTGTTAATTTGCTACCTTATATTTTCAAATGATTTTTATATTATATTAAAAATACATATAAAGTTGAATAAGCACGTGAAAATGGAAAGAAGGACATATAAAATTGTAATTATTACTTAAGAAGTTCACGAGGTAAAAAGATGTTAATTAAATTGAAAATTGTTAATTTAGTGGATAACAAATTTAATTTTACAGTCTTTGCATAATTGAAGGCTTTGATTTTAAGTTTTCAAAATTGGTGGGGTATTACAAAGTTGAAGAAGTTTTTTTTTTTTTAGCATTTTTCTTTTTAATTTGTAGGAGGACATTGAAATTTAAATATATGTGGTTTTTTGTATGCAAATTTTTCTATAATCCCCTCTTTTCACGAAGTTTTTTGAAACTGCTATTGTTTTAAGTTTGTTCTAGCAGGAGATATTATTTACATTTTTATTTTTTGAAGCTTTTTTTTTTTGCCAAGCTCTTTTATTGAAGTTATTGTGCTATGCATTAATTTGTATGAATTTTAAGTGTAATATGTACATAAAAATTATTAAAAAATATCATTTTTTCATAAAATTATAAAAATATTGAATGTCTTCGAACCCATCAAAGCATAACCTTGTAAATAAAGATCTCCTTTCTAAGTTCATGTTTCCACCGATGATATTCTGGAGGATTCCTTTGTGAAAAGAATGGAAGTCTTCATTAAATCTTTGTTGTTTTGAGTTAGCAAAATGCGATATCAATAAAAGAGAAAAATGCAAAATATCAACATCAATATTAGGATAATTGTATTTTACATATACTAACTCTTGAAAATTTATAAGTTAAACTCTTTAATTATATAAAATAGTTTACAATTTACAATCATTATCTATCTGATTAACTATTTTATTAAACAACATAATTTATTCAAGAATTTTTGAATAAGAATCAATATAAATATAGTATGTTATTGCACATAATTTTTATATTATATAATTAATAAAAATTTAATTAGATATATATAAAAATTTAATCAAATGCTTGAAAATAGATTATGAAATTATGTGAAAAAATGACATACGAACATATAATAATATTGTAATTTTTATTTATAAATTAATGAAAATTATATAATTTAATAAAATAGTTATTGAAGTGAATAATGAGTGTTAATTATAAATTTTTTATAATTTAATAGTTTGATCTGAAAGTTTTCAATATTTATGGGGATAAAATGTAACTAACTAAAAGGGAGTAATTTGTATTTTTTTTCTTTCAATAAAATAGTAAAGTATATATGGATTTGTTTATTATTTAAAAAATGTAATATTTACTAAAAATAGGATCCAAAATTAAGATTTAAATCTTTTATATCCATTAAATTAAATTTTATAAATTTATCCCATTATTTTATATTTAATAATAATTCTTGATTTACATTTAAAATGCAATTTTAGATCCCATTTCTATGCATATGGCACTATTTTAATTATTTAATAACAAATTAAAAATAATTAATAAGTTTTTTTGGACAAAATTATAAGATGTCATTTAATTCCTAAAAATAACATAGGAAATGCAATTTTTTAGAAAATAAAAAATTCTTGAATTGCTTGATTAGTCATTAATTACCAAAATGAAGGAAGTTAATATTTACAAATTATAAGAAATTATTTATCCACACCCCTTTCATTAAGGATAGGCAAAAATCAAGCCACATTGAGTTCAAGTCAAACTTATATAAATATTAGTATATTTTTACTTAGTCAAGATCAAACTAGGCCTAGCCTAACTCAAATTTTTTTATATTCTTTATACTTAAGCTTAGTCCTTTTTAAAAGAAGGATGTCTAAGCTTAACTTAATTTATAATTTTAATAAATATATTATAATTAAATCCTTTAAACATATAGAAAATATTTATATTTACAAATATATTATATTCAATATATATAATAAAGAAAAAATATTATTAAAAAATTAGATTAAATTAATCTTTTGCTCCTTATAGTTTTAATGAATTTTGAAATTACTCCTTATAGTTTTTTCACTTCTAAATAGATACTTATATTTCATTTCTAGTTAGCTCCTTACAAAGATATGGATGTTAACTCCATTAGTAAACTACTAACATAGCCTTTATTTTACTTTTATGTGGATGACAAGTTGGCATTTATATGGAAGATACTCTAAGTTCTATTGCTCTTTATAATTTCAACAAATTTTTAAATTGCTTCCTATACTTTATTTGCTTTTAATTAAGCACTTATATTAACATTATATATTGTTTCCATTAAAACCAACTTTATGGCATGGGGAAGAATGTGAATATGTGATAGAGATTCCTCAAGCATTTCACACAGATGAATATGCATAAAACACATGTATGGATGTACATCACCACATCTGCAACATCTTTCTCACTTGTAGAATATTTGTTCATCACTTCCAATCCTAAATATAATAGCATAATTAAAAGTAAAGTGTCTAGAAATGAAGAAGTAAAACATTTTCTTCCAACAAAATTGCAATTCAACTAAAGTTAATAAAGATAATGCTACGATCAACTAAAAATAATATTAAACATGATAATTAGATATTATCGAAATTCAATCCTATTCCAAGCATAATGGTCCACATAAAAAAGGATATCCACTCAAAAGATAGTGGTTCAAAACAAAATACTATCATCTAGTTTAGTTTTACATGAAAAGATAATGGTACACATAATGTTTCATTTTTAATTGAAAACCTTCTGGAAAAGAAGTAGCATCTCTTTGTTAAAGCTTTTAGTGCCTCTTCATCATTGTGTGGATGCAATCCCTTTGCCTTTGCCTCTACCTTTTGAAACTTATGCATTGGCAATAACTCTTTCATAGTTACCTTTTTCTTTACCTCTTATAGCATTTACTAATGTAATAACTCTTTGAGTTTGTTAAAATATATCTTAGCTACTTGTAACTCCACTAGCAACAACTCCAACTTGCCTTCCTTTGCCTCTTACAACTTAGCTACCTATTATTGCCAGTTATTTGTAGGTTCTTTAGTTATGCCCATAAGTGTCGCACTTTGAACATCTTGAACTTGTCCTCATTCTTCTTAACTTGTTAGGATTGTCTAGTTTATTTAATTCTATTCTTCTGAATTTTCTTGGCCTACCAAGGGCTTTTCTATAAGGTGGAGGCAATATTGGCTCTCTATTGTGCTGAAACCATAAATTCTCACCATTAATAAGGTTCGTAATAGGAGAATAGCAAGCCCTATAACTATCTGCAAGATAATAGTCACTTATGTAGTTATATGATTCATCTCCAATAAAGAATATGCATGCACATGCATACCTACAAAGCATTCTAATGAGGCCCTAAAACATACAAGTACAATCTCTTTCCAGTAAGTTAACAACAAACTTCTCAAGGTAAGATCCAACCTTAAATTTGTTAGCCCCTGCACATTTTGCAAACCATTGTCTTAATTGAGATACCTTATCATTTAATCGTTTCTTGGCTTTAGAATGATTTTACCTCTGTAAACCTCACCTTTGCCTCTTTTTTCAACAAACCTGGACATCCAATAACATCTTATCCACTCTAACATGGTTATAACCGGCTTATCCCTTGCCTCTAACATTTTCCCATTAAATGCTTCTAAAATATTGTTCATAATCATATCACATCTTGTCATGAAGCTAAAGATAAATCTAATCTTTTTCTTGGCTTTAGAGTGATTTTAATTGAAATACCTCATCATCTAATCTTTTTCTTGGCTTTAGAGTGATTTTATCTCTGTAAGCCTCACATACCTCATTATCTAACCTTTTTATTAGCTTTGAAGTGATTTTACCTTTGTAAGCCTTATCTTTGCCTCTTTTTTCAACAAACTTGAACATTCAATAACATCTTATCCACTCTAACATTGTTATAATGGGCTTATCCCTTGCCTTTAACATTTTCCCATTGAATGCTTCTGAGATATTATTCATGATCATGTCACATCTTGCTGTGAAGCTAAAGATAGATCTAACTTATATAGCTTGAGATATGCCTATTAAATGATTATACGCTTCAACTCTAATTTTTTTTAAACTAGTCCATGTATTTTTGACATTGCTATTGGTAAGTTGCTTTAGTAGCTACAAGTACCAAGTCCTTAAGAACTACACTACCTCCATATTTTTTTTAATGTTGGCATAAACATGCCTCACATATAACCTATGTTTTGCACTCAATAAAAAAGTTTTTAGTGTTGGATCTAATCCTTGCAACAACATAAGTCAATTCTTTGGAAAAAGAAAAAAAATAACAACAATCGTAGTAAGTTACATGAAATAAATTAACACCTTCTACTGGTTAAATATAAAAATCCATCTTCTTCGATCACTTATGTCACTCAAAAGTATATTAAGGAACTATATTCATGTCTTTTTAACCTTAGCCTCTACAAATATCACTACTAGTGGAAAATATTGGTCATTATGGTCTTTAGCTACTTCTACTAGTAATTGGCCACCAAAAACCTTTTTTAAATAACACTTATCCAAACCAATGATAGGCTTATAAGATGAAAGAAAGCCTTATTTGATAACATATAAACACATATATTATCTTTGAAACCTAGGTTACATATTTAGCATTAGTCTATCCAACAAAAACTTGAATGTAGACCTTGGATTACATTTTAAAACTTCATAAGTGTAATCCCAAAGTTTGTTATATTGATCTTCAAATATACCATTTACCTTTTCCTTAACCTTTCTTCTTGCCTAATAAGCTTTGATCACTGAAACTTCAAACATATACTTCTTTTTTATAGTATTTATAATATCTGCCAACTTCATTCTTTAGTTATTAATGAAATTCTCCATTATTTTCTCAACCACCCAATTAGAAGATGCCATGTGCCCTTTGAATGTTTTTATACATGTATGTTTTCGATTGAGTGACTTTAGCCTAAAAGTTTTAGATACCCCAACTTTGCTAACAAAAATTTTAAAATCACATCCCTCTTTCTTGCACTTAGCCTTACACCTAATACTATCATTTAGTTTGAACTTTACATCTCTTTCATTTAATAAGCAATATTTTATCATTGCATCCTTAAATTGCTTAATAGAAGTAAACTCCAATCCTTTCTTCCATAGGTAGTCAATTTTCATCTCTGTTAGATTATATCTAGGATATTTAGGAACATTTGAATTTTCTTCTAGCTTATCATCTGAGTTCAATTATGCACTATTCAATGATTCACTGTCATAATCACTTTCTAACTCACCAACAAGTTAATTAGTAACCACCATGTTCTATTGCACATTACAAATGTTTACATCATTATTAACATTATTATTTGTATATGCAATTTGTGTAGAATCTTCAAATACAACAACATCATTACTTCCTTCTCACAAGATGGTCTCATACACTTTCATTAACATATAAACTAAAAAAATCCCATTAGCCTTTTCATCTACTGAGTCATCAAATATTACATCAAATATGCCACTACTATTATTGCTATCATCATATTCTTCACCTTGTTCATTATATATACCTTTAGTACCATGCTCATCCACTACCTCTTTACTGTTATATCCATCCACAACCTCAGTTACTTCATGCTCACCCACTACATCATGCAAAATTGTATCACTTTTATGAATGACCTCTTCTACCATAGGATTAGTTAACATGACACCTTTACCATTTTCATTGCCATACATTACATATACATGAGCCTATTTAATTAACCTTCAAAGAGTTATTTTGGCAAGCGCAATTGCATCATTGTCATGCTTCACTTCTTAAAGACTACTTGACTCAAATTTATATTTAGCATACCATATAATAACATACCCAGTATACCCTAATGCTCTTAAAGTGCCAATGATTTCTTGCATAAATTGTTCTTCTAATAGACAATCACACATCTTATATACCTTACCCCTAATATATTTCATAATTTTATTCTTAATAAGTTGTCCTCCATAGTGTATAATAATCTCAAACTTTAAAGGTGATGTGAACTTTGTTTTCAATGCTGCAATAAACATAAAATAGGAAATATGAAAAAAAAATTAAGATAATAGATCAATCAACAACAAGTAGAAAACTCAATGCAATATTTTGAAATGTGCACGTTGTTAGAGTGATAAATACGGATAGTTCCTATTCTTGTGAAAAAGATTTAACATTGATTTACTATTATTTTCTATAAAGATAGAGATTTCTTTATCATATTAGTTGAATAAAAGGCAAATGTTTAGCAAGTAATTTTAATTGCATGCTAGGTTAAAAGAAAATAATTCATCTCTTAATATATGTTGATAACTATAAAAGGAGTATTGCCTCTAATTTAAAGTTCAATCTTATTTCAAACACCAAGCTTGTTTCATGTTAAAATTGAGGAATTGAAAGATTACATGGAAAAATGAGTGTAACAGGGTTGTCCATTATTTGTAAAAAGAGTTGTTTACATAAGATTTGGTTTGCACTTATCTCACTAAATATTACAAGAGGGTTATTTGTCCAAGATTTTACTTGCCATGTGCGTTTGTATTTTAGAGTTAGAATTTAAAAGTTTTAGGATTTTGCCTTTCATGTGGATATTGCAAATTTGTTTATACTATATTTCTTCCCCATATGAATATAGGATAATACGGCCATATTTTAAGCTTCTTTCAAGTTTATAAATGATATATTACCTTACTTAGTTGAAAGTTGCATATTGTACACTATATTCAATGTCATATTAGGTTGTTTCTTTAATATAGAACTCTCTAAGATTCCATCTATATATTCTAACTAATATTCCAAAAGACTAAAATCCTCATGCAAAAATTGAAAAGCAAGAAAAGTAGGAAAAAAAAGAGCATATAGAATGGAAAGATGAGAAAAATAAATTAATAGTATCAAATCTACCTTCTTCTCAATGTATCGTGCCACACAAGATCCAAGATTTCTAATGCTCCCTATTTCACCTTTCACCTCTGCTCAAATAAATGAAATCCTAGGACTCTTTCATATTTTTTTGCTCTAAGACAAAAATCATTTTTTTCTCTTACTTCTTATTTAATTTCCAATGCTCCCTATTTTACCTCTACTCATGTGATAGGCACATAGGGGTATTTAAACACTTCCACTTGAATACCACCTTGTCATGAGCACAGAGACAAATTAATAGCCATATTAGCAATTTATTAACAAAGTTAACATTAGTCTCTCAACAAGGAAAACAAGGAACTAAATGAATTATAGCTATAAGTATCCAATTAAAAGTAAATAAACTATAAAGAGCAATTTCAAAATCTATTAAAAGAATAGGGAGCAAGGAATTAATTTAATTAAAAAATTATCATATATATACTAATTCCTTATGATTGAGATTTATGCCACTTAATATATGTTAAATATATAATATAATAAAATATTTAATATATATAGATATAAAATTGGGTTGAATTTTGATTGATGCAAGTTTAAATATGAATTTCAAGCCTAAACTATTTATAAAATAGAACTTAAAATTTTGTCCAAATGTAGCTCTTGGACCTAATTTTTCAGTGCAGACCTAATTGGACAAAAAATTAGGTTAGATCACATATGCATACATCTGCCATCGGTAAAAATAAGTTCTCATATTATTTATAGATCAAAATATAAAATTACTCCGATTTAATTTATCTAATGATTACTTTAACTTTTAATTTTTATTATTTAAAAATTATAAAAATATATGATTTATTAAAGATAAATATTATTTAATAATTATAAAATATAAATATAATTATTAATTATATAAGATATAGTAAATAAATGAGTATTATATAAAATAAATGGTAAATATTATATCTTAAATATAATTATATTAAAATTTTATTTCTAAATAAAAATATATTTATTATATATTTATTATGTTATTTTATATTTATTAATTTTATTATTATTTTGATGTTAAATTATAAAAATAAAAATTATATATTTCCCATCTAATTTATATGAATTTGGTAGAATTAATTATGTAATTAACATTTTTCTTCATTTAAACTATATTCCATTTTAATCATATTAAGATAATTTAAGATATATGTAATAATACATCTTAAATTTTTTAATATAACCTATTTTATTTTCTACAATAAATTAAAAAATAAGAAATTTCTAATTTAGAAAAATTATGATGCAAAAAGATATAGAAATATGATTTAAAAAAAGATAATTAGAGATAAGTAAAATTTATCATTATTTTTTATTTTTTATATTAAAATTTTGAAATATATATTAATTATTTTAATAATATTTCATAAAAAGTTCAAAATTGAATTAAATAAAAATATAGAAAATTAATTCCTAAAAATATTAATTTCTTGATATTAATCAAATAATTTTGAGCAAATCTTTGAAAGTTTACATGAAAATTTACATTTTTAAAGAATTCAACTTCTCACAATAATTTATTTTCTATATAACTTAAATAATTCTTAAATATTAGAAAAGGCTTAAACTTGGGTAACTTGTGCAATTCATGCCAGTTAGGGTTCTGGTCCTTCCATTTAGTCGGGCCTTACTATATGAAAATGGTGAGATCTATCCGTCCAAAATGGATGGTCTCAGATCCAAAGAAATCATTAAAAAATGGATCTCTTCGGTCCATCTGCAGATTGATTCACGTAAACTAGCCATAAACGGATCGCATGGAGTCGTCTGCAAAAATTACGAAATCCTTAAATGGGAGTCTAAATCTCATCGTATGTGGACCGTGAATTTGCGTATCGAATCCATAGACCATTTTTATTTTTTAAAAAAAATTTAAGATTTTTAAATAATAATTTTAAATTCAAATATTATATACTTGATATATTTTTAGTCCACACTAATAATTTAAGATAAAACAAATTACAATATAAAATTATTAAATTTTATATTATTAATTCAAAATAAAATTATTAATATAAAAATAATTTATTAAGTTAAATTAAATTGAAAAATAAATAATTGAATTTCGGAGTTAGCATTGATTTGATAAAAATTTATATAATATACTAATTAAGTTTAAAGGTGAAATATTAAAAAAAAAAATGCTAACCTATTTACGAACTGTCTAATTTGTACGGATTGTAATCCTAGCAAATTAAATCACTTTAATTCCGTATTTAAATATATTCATATTTTACATATTCTAATCCATATCTTTTTACAAGCTCATGGATTCATTCGCATACCAAAATCCGTTTCAATGACTCTGAGTAGACCAAACGTATGAAATCTTCACCAATTGAAAATGTATATGCTAAAATAAATAATTTTTAATGGACAATATGTTTTGATAAAAATCTGGAAAGGTAAAAGAAAATTTTAAAAATTAGAAAGGCGGCAGGATTATGGAAGGTTCAACTCTGGGCTCGCACCCCTCTCCTCCCCTTTCTTTATTGCCCGTTAATTTTGCGAGAAAAATATAATTATTTAATTCCATTTATTTTGATAAAAATATTTTTAAAAAAAACTAGTTTCATCTATTATTATAATTTTGAAAAATATTATTTTCAAAATATAAAATTTTAGTATGTAATTTATCTTCAAAAAATAAATGGAAAATTATGAATAATTTTCTCCCATGTTGCAATGCCGTATTCATCTTTTCTTAAGCAGGAAGAAAAAATACTTGGAGTGGCCCTGAAAGACATTTTTTATTTTTATTTTTTATTATTTTCTTCTTGACAGTGGATGGGATTTATTACAACTTACTTCCGATTTAATCCACTTGGTCGAAAGTCAAATCATTCACACTTAATTCAAATATTTTATAAATTGGAGCAAGATTAGAGTAATACTAACGAAAATAATACTATTTATATTTTCTAAAAGCTTTAACTTTTTCTACGATTTAAATTCAGCTTAAAATGTTAAGTGTATATATATCTAATAATTTAATTTTTTTATCATAATTTTAAATTTAAATAAAGTATTATTGATAGTTTCAGTCAGGATGCTCTATCTTTATAGATTCTAGAATTTTTTAATGAGATCTACTAAAATATAAGGTTATGATAAGAAGGCGTGTGTTATTGGGAGTACATAATTATTAAAATATTTAATATTTTAAGAAAAATTGTAAAAATTTTATGATACGCTATTAATTAAATGGTGTATCTATATCTAATAGTTGATATGTCATCAAATAATATATAAGATTTGACTTAAAAAAAAAATTGACGTGCAATCAAATCTAAAATTTTGTTTGGCGCACTAAAAAATAAAATTTATTCTATTTCATTTTAGTAAAAATGTTTTTAATTTATTTTTAAATGAATTTTTTTGTTTGGGATAAATTATATAAAATGTGATTTCATTTCATTTTAAAATGAATATTTTTTGCTTGAAACTTTATTAAAACTTATGGAATTCGTTTCAAATATTTATATTTACAATATTATCCTTAAGAGTGAAAGAGAGAAAATTCAAAAAAAGAGAAATAACTATTAATAACTTGAAAATTTGAGGGTAAAATTGTCTAATAAAAATATTACATTTAAAATGAAATGAATTCTTACCAAATCCTATCCAATTTTATGAGAATTTAAAATGGCAATAATGTAAGTGAAATAAGATTGTAAAATGAAATGAAATTTAAAAAATTTAAATTCAAACATAATCTTTAATAAAATTTATTTTAAAATAAAATTAATTCTATTTTTAAAGTGTACCAAATAAGGAATAATACTACAGTACAAACTAAATAGTATACCATAACTGCTACAAAAATTGTGAAGAAGTTTCTGAAAATCGAACTTGTGAAGTATGCCTAACCCTTATATTTTCTTGTTTACTTGTGGACAGCTGAGCTAAGCCCTTGAGCTTTCTATCAGGATATATATTATCATCTAGAATAAAGGAAAATCTCTCCCTTGGTAATGTACCTTTAGAAAATATTACACAGCACCAAGACTAGGCCTCGTACAAATGGAATATCAGATTAAAAAATGGTCCTCTCTGTTGGCTGGCTCTAGATTTATTGTCACTTTGTTTGGATGAACCCTGCCAGAGAAGTTTACATCTAAATTGCGATTTTTTTGCATGTTGTGGACAGGGTTTCTTTAAAATGACATCCGAAACGGGCAGTAGATAAGCTGGTTTTAGAATCTCCCAAGCAATTCACACTTATTCACGTGAACACACTTCTCCGTGCAGTTGTGCCTGATTGTGAGCTAGTTGGGACCACAGGTGCAATTATCACCATTTTTAAACATTTAATTTCTTTTAACTTTTCAAAACCAAGTGGAAATATGGCAAAAAAACTGCAAGATTGCAGCCATAAAATCATGACACCATAGTTTCTTGATTCTGACCTCATTTTTATGGTGAGGCTGGTTTGGATCCCTGCCTCTCATAAGTAAGAAATTGCAGAGAAGAAAATACAGACTATTTCAATTAATTACTCATTTTAATTTTAAGTAACTCTTTGTTCCAATGGTAGAGAGAAGCACCCAAGCTCTCAAATCCAATCTGATATTAATTTTCTTCCCCTGCTCTTCATGGATCTTTACTGACTATTCAACACATCATGAAGTCCCAATGAAATGATATTCTAAGGTTCTTGAAGTCTGTCCTTTATCTCCAGATAGGTACTAAGATTGTTGGTCCCCATATGGATTCTCAAAATTAATTTTTGACTAGATATTGGTTGTTCCAAAACTCTCAATCATAAATCCAGAAGAAATTATAACTTTTCCTGATGCAAGAATTCCACATCCACCCGCGTTCTATATTTTTAAATACAAGTACGATTATTTGTACTATCAATATTCACAATTGCCTGTGCGGCACAACTTAATTTAAACTAATTCCACCTGTTCAAAATAAATGAAGCTAATTTGACCTAGAATGTTTTAAACACATGTCAATGTTTAAAAAAGAAAAAAAAAATCTAAGGCATGGATTCATCCTTTTCAGCATGACTCAGCATTCAATTCCTGGTGCTTGTCATCTGCACCAATTTCTTGACAATTGGGTGTGAGCAGTGCTCCTTGCTTCTGTATGTAGACCCTTTTCTCTTGAAATAGGTAGAAGAACACAAACAAGGATACCTGAACAGTGAAGAGTATATTCCAAATTCTTGGGCTTTTTGAGGATTTTTCTTGGTAGGCTGATAAACCAGTGTATACATTCAGGACACCCAGGAAGCACACTACAGTTCCAGACATCCAGTGTGAAAAGAACCATGCACTTCTCCTTAAGGATCCCCTGCAGAAAAGCAACACAAAGATTGTAGTCTGTGAAGCATGAATACTGACAATATCATGGGATACAGTGGTACTAACACATAAATATGCCTTCTTCTTTTTTTTGGATAATAGCAAAAATGATAAGTCACTTAACACAAGCATATCCTGAATTCAAAGTAGGATACTGAAGAAAGAGAAAAATGTAAGGTAATATCAGGTATCACTAATAGGGTGCTAGTTCTTAGAAAACTATATAAATACATATTTTATGAATGAAGTATGATAACAAGTAGAATTGTGGAATTATATGTCTAAATCAAATTTGAGATGTATTTAAACTTTAAACTAGTGCGTAAAACAATTATTTGTTGGACACTGACGTGACTCATTTTTTTAGGTGCTTGTGCTTCCTAGGTTGTACCACAGTCATTCTCTCCTATAAACAGAAACTTGGAACTGAAAATTAAAAGATGATCTGTAAGGAAGACATCAGAAATGTTAGATTCACTGGGTATCAGAAACAATCAAAAACAGAGAACACCAGAATTTAGCTAAATGGTGATTAAAAGCCAAATCAAAAACCTGTCATCAAGATTCAAATTTTGTTTTAAACAACGCAATTCATTGGTATACCTTGGTGGCCGGAAAATACCAAGAAGGACTTGCAGCCAGATGATTGCATATAATGCCAGCCCGAGTCTTTGATGGTTATTGTTGAAGGAATTGCTGAAATTCTTTATGGACATGATTGCTGCTACTGTGGAAAGAAGGACGCACAACATCTGTTCATACAAGTTAAAAAGAAGGGAATAAAAAAAACTGAGGAATTAGCTTAATCAATGTGAATGGGAATGCAAAGTTTACATAAAGTTTTGCTTTTGTTAAGGAGAAGATTACAATAACACTAAAAATATAATGCTACTGATAATTTCAAATTCTAACCCTTTATTTTGGTGAATCCTATCATTTTTTTAACAACCTATTAAAATAAAGGGTCAAGAATATATAAGATGATGGGCTATTAATAGCACATAATTACTGAAATATGAACCTTCTATTAATTCATTTTTAAGTAGAGGTGAAAGTCATAAACTTCTTCTAATCAAATAGAAATTGTTTTTTAAAATGTCTTTCCTTTTTTGGCTTGTATTAGGAGCTGAAAGTTAGGAACGCATGGAACATCTTGGGTCACTGAACACCGAAAAAGGTAAAAAAAAAAAAATCAAAAGTAGCATTGGCTGATACTACACTACCAAGGGTATCAACTTGGTTAATTAACTAATATGAAGTTTGCTAGCTACTGATTAACAAACTCTAGGTTAAACAAAATAAATGGAAATGAAAAATCTTGCCACCGTTATCTCTCTTTAACTACCAAATATGTTCAATCAAATAAGACAAACGAACGTAGTGAAGTATTTTGAATTTTATCATGTCTCTACATTTTCTCTGCAGATATTGGTTTTTTGTACAAGAAAAAGAATTTAATATAATACATATGTACAGAATCTTTATTTTTTTTTTCTTTTTTTTTTTACATATGAATCCAGATGTTGTTGGAAGTAAGAAATATGATTTTAATGAGACTCATACAATCTTACCTGCAAAACTGCATGAGTATAGAATATGATTTTTGGCCTTCTTCCATTGTTCTCTCCATTTGAAAGCCTAATTGCAAGTATACCAGAAGGCATCAAGAACCCCATTGAAGCCCAAAGGAGAAACCCGTGTAATGTAACTTGAGACTGAAGTCTAGGATTTGTCTTCACAGAGAAACACAGAAAATCAGCCTCAAAAACGTGAAATGGGGAATAAAGGACATATTCTGGTGCTTAAAACTTGAAATTTGTGGAATATGCAGCAGATGTAACATACCTTAAGGTTGTTGTCTTCGTTGCTTGAATGACTGCTCATAATTTTCTGGTTTTCTTGAGATGAGCTAACAAGGGCCGACATAGTAGAAACAAGGATTGCATGGAAGAGGAAAGCAATAACTTTTTTCTGAATTCCCATCCTTCTTCCTTTTGTTGCAAATATGAACATTAACCAATTCAATCTCCAATGGAAATAAAGGTTGTGAAGTATGCCTACCCCTTATATGAACATTTTTATAAATTCAATGTATAACTTCTCCATTGACACAGCAACATATAAATTTCTCTCTCTCCCTAAAAAGGAATTTTAGGCTAGGCCCACCATAATTAATATCTACAAATAAAGAATTCACAATTCCCAATATTTTATTAAATGAGCCAACTTTTAATCTTTTGTTAATACAATTTAATCTTATCAATTGAGTCAACTCTCCCTTGCTAACTCACTCTCTCTCTTTGGTTTTGAGAGCGAAAGCATTATCAAAACTCAAATATTTTCTGCCAGATTGCAAAACTCAACAGTTGTCACCAAGAGTGAGCTTAAACTCTCCTTAGCATGTTATATTTCAGCCTCATGGAAATTGATGGATAGTGCAGAAGATTTGATAAACAAAGGGTAGTGGGGCATATGGCATGAACTAAGATTTCAAGCTTGTAGGGTTCACTTTGACAGGCTTTTTGGGTTTGTGGGAGAGAATGTGGACTTTCAGAGCTAAAGTATGTCAGAAATTTCAATGGAGGATGAATTTATACAGAAAGAAAGAAAGTGAGTATCTGTGGTAGGTTTTCTTAGCAAACACTATCTTCTGCTCCACAATATTGAATATACACAATTGTAACAAGCTTGAAAAGAGTATACTGATCTTCATACAATTATAAAAGCAATAGTACAGAATTTTATTTAAACCCATAAAAGATTAAAGATATTCCTTATTTCTTTTATTTTTGATAATATAATTAACAAGTTCAAAATTCATGGAAAGAAGAGAAATCTATGTATAATTCTCATACATCTTATAGAATTGTGATACTTTAAATATCATGAGTTCCAGAGTTCTATTTTAGTATGAAAAATTATGTGGTTAATATATGTGTTTAAACATCGCTTTAAAAAAAATGAAAGAACTTAATTAATTTACAAAAATTCAAACATTTCATACACTTATGTACTTACAATAATGTTGAGCCTACGTGTTTTTCACACTAATTGTTATTATTTGTAATTGATTTTGAAAGAAACATAAATCAGATTTTAAGAATTAAAACAAGCGTTTCCAAACATGACTGCTTTTCATCCGGATAAAGTACTCAAGCTTATTTAAAATGGTTTTCCTTTTCTGTGGGCTGGTGGCTCATGTTTTGCCAGAACCTAACTACCATCCTCAAACAGGCAACTAGAAGAAGTACTCTAACATGTAAAAGGAAACCATTATCAGTTACTCCTTTTCTATTGTGTTACAATTACTCTCACTTTCTATTTCGGAATATATTAAAGTTTTATGCTAAATCCTAAAATAATTTCTTGCTAAATATATATCAAATATTCAAACCTATTAATATGTTGGATCTTTCATAATAATAATAATCTTTTAGCTGTGTACAATCGTAAATTTTCTTTTTATCATAAAAATACTTAATACAATGCAAAATCTATTATTTGAATAAAAGATATAAAAGAGAAAAATTTTTAAAAATAATATTAAATATTAGTGTATCACTAAAAATTCTGCGAGTCCTAATCCTTATATCAAAATTGCGTATTACAATGACATCCCCTTGCCCTAATGAGAAAATTAGCAAGCTATTGCCAATGCAAGTTTGAGCAGTGGTGATACCTTAGAAAGGGATTAAAGACAACAAAAAGACAAAAGCACTTCTCTAGATAAGGAAGAACACTTTGTTGCGAGCTTGCCAGCCATAGTGCTAGTACCCAAAAACATAGCATCCATTTCATGTTTTTTTTAATCTTTTAATATTTTGGTTAAATGGTGTAACTTATTTTTTTTAACTTGTTAAAAGCAACTATTCATTGTGATTACAAGATCCATTTCAAAATATTCTACAATTTAGCTTCAAACTAATATAGAAAGGAAGTATTACAACTTTATTCCAATAGTGATAATCTTTACTAAGATAGTAAATAAAT